>OX335668.1:34556250-36053125 GCA_946894065.1 Acleris literana | reverse complement strand
GTTTAATAAGGGTTTATGCAGAACCAGGTCTGCGACACCCGCACCAAGTTTAATAAGGGTTTATGCAGAACCAGGTCTGCGATACCCGCACCAAGTTTAATAAGGGTTTATGCAGAACCAGGTCTGCGACACCCGCACCAAGTTTAATAAGGGTTTATGCAGAACCAGGTCTGCGATACCCGCACCAAGTTTAATAAGGGTTTATGCAGAACCAGGTCTGCGATACCCGCACCAAGTTTAATAAGGGTTTATGCAGAACCAGGTCTGCGACACCCGCACCAAGTTTAATAAGGGTTTATGCAGAACCAGGTCTGCGACACCCGCACCAAGTTTAATAAGGGTTTATGCAGAACCAGGTCTGCGATACCCGCACCAAGTTTAATAAGGGTTTATGCAGAACCAGGTCTGCGATACCCGCACCAAGTTTAATAAGGGTTTATGCAGAACCAGGTCTGCGACACCCGCACCAAGTTTAATAAGGGTTTATGCAGAACCAGGTCTGCGACACCCGCACCAAGTTTAATAAGGGTTTATGCAGAACCAGGTCTGCGACACCCGCACCAAGTTTAATAAGGGTTTATGCAGAACCAGGTCTGCGACACCCGCACCAAGTTTAATAAGGGTTTATGCAGAGCCAGGTCTGCGACACCCGCACCGAGTTTGAACCTTTCAGCCATTCTTTCATTTTTAATCACCCTATATGCAAATTGACGTCATCGGCACCAAAAGTTCGGCCCCTGCCCATTATTCACCGATATCTATACTATATAATAATATTATAAAGAGGAAAGATTTGTATTTTTGTGTGTGTGTCTCTTTGTAATGAATTAACGCAAAAACGTACTGGACCGATTTCAAAAATTCTTTCACCATTAGAATCCTACATTATTGCTGATGAACATAGACTATGTTTTGTTTACCTGCGCGGACGGAGTCGCGGGCAATATAGTATATAATAAAACGTAATATTTATCGATTTGCTAAACATGGATGGCCACTTGTATCCACTTCTGACAACTCTGTGTTTAGATAAATTTATATGAGTGGCATGTAGGTGACGACAAGCAATCGATAATATTATTAATAACTACGTGAACATACAAAAATCAAGCGTAAGTGATAGTTTTTTAATATTCTTCTTGCCGAAGGGGCTTAGATACTGGCAAAAATACGTTTTACTTGTATTAAGTGGTAAATATTACAGGAACTACGGCCTCAAGCTCTAAGAAGAGGAGAGCAGAAAGATTAACAGACATATGATAAGGGACGCAAGCAACCCGTTTGAAATCCCAGAAGGTTGAGTTTCGCCACGTTTGAAAGAAAGAATAGAAACTTACCTAATAGGTACCTACTAGAAAACACGACTGTAAAACTTATCTTAGTAACTCACTGTTTTAAATTTCATATTACTTATATCACTCACACATTCTTTGTGGGGTTACATTTTTCGACTTTTTGCCATCTTCGATATCTTTACCAACGTTGCCAACCATGTTAAGGGTTTTCGATGAAATAGACGTATTGTATAATTTTTTATGCATATCCACATGATAAAACTGTGTCAACAAGGTGTCAACCATATTAGACCCGCTGAACTGACAAGTGACATAGGTATCTAAGATGGCGTTTGCGAATATTTACGACAAATAGTATTTCGTAAGAAAGAATAAGTAATTTAAATTAGTCATTTTAAATTATGTCCACAAAGTGCGCGCGTAAATAATTATTTCCCGTGGCCTAGTGTGGGGACCCCTGGTAATTATTGTAATTGAATTTGCTTAAATAAATGATGATGATTATTATTATTATAATATGTGGTAGTTCGTCAGCAAAAACGTTCGCGATTTTTACTATATACTTAACAGAAGACTGGCTCTCTGTGCTACCCGCAGGAGACTAACGAAGATCGGCGCATAAACCGTTACTCGGTGCGCAATTTCTTGACACTGGACAGCCGGTCTAGTAATGTACTTACGAGTAAATAGAAGTCTTTGATATACATTATATGTAAATAACGACATCAAATTCGATTGAGACTGTTTAACTTACACTTAACTTTAGGATAAGAACGTTTAGTTAGGTTCGCATGTAATCAAAATACTTATTGTCAATAATCACAATTTTGTAGGCAACAACTTTTTATTAAATTCTCAGTCCCGACAATGCCGTCGCGAGAGGCTACAGGAGCTGTAAATGAGGTCTTCAGATCGTTAGCAACAAGGTCACTTTGCGATGTTTTTTACGTGCATTTGAGCGACGGCAGGCCAGGGTGAATGACCCATACGAATCGGCGGGTGTTTTGCAATGCGAATGTCAATGAACGCGTTCCTCGCTGGCTGCCATACTCCGCCTTATCCTGGTTGATCCAAGGTTGCGATTCTCATTCATTAGGTGCTGTCAACAGCACCACGCCGGTTCAGCCAAACTGCTGATGTAATTTCCTTGCTGACCGTGGCTCCTCACCCAAAGCTCGCAAACGGGACCCTATTAGATAGGTACTAAGCCTACGCTGTCCGTCCATCCGTCCGTCCGCTATTAAAGAGCTGTACATTCAGAACCGTAACAGGTAAACAGGTGGCTCATTTAGCTCGGTCAGTGTGGGAAAGTCTGAAACTATAACACATACGAAGGTCTGTTCTCAGGAACCATGCCATCGACTTTAGTGACAAGGAAAACTGCAGTCATACATTAAAAAAATCCTTTTCCTCAGCTCGGGCATCGAACCAGGACGTTTTGAAAAATAAAAGTAGCACTATGACTTAAGCAGTAAACAATACATTTTATTGATTTTAGACATCTTGCATAGTAACATTTACTACTTAAGACCTACACAATCGATATCTAAATGGAAATAGTGTTATTGTAGTTTTATTTTTCAAAACGTCCGGGTTCGATTCCCGAGCCGAGTACAAGTTTTTTTTTAAGTGTATTAAATGCAGTTTTCCTCGTTACTAAAATCGCTGACATGGTTCCTGAGAATAGATCTTCGTATGTCTAATAGTTTCAGACTTTCCCATACTGACAGATCTAAGTGAGCCACCTTGTATAGCCTGTTGATTTTTTTACAGTTTATAATAAAAAAAATCATACTACTGGGATACACCTAGTTTTAACAATGTATGAATATTTAAAAACCATTTCGAGGAATAGGCTTCTCGAATCGCTCCCTGTAGTTAGAATAAAAAATATGTTACAATTAATTTTATTAATTATAATAAACTTAAGAAATGACCTTCATTTGACCCCTTAATGCCGCTCCGAATTGCGCTATATCAATCTCTTTTGTGGTTTTACATCATCATCATGTCAGCCGAAAGACGTCCACTGCTGGACATAGGGCTCCCCCAAGGCTCTCCACTCAGACCGGTCTTGTGCTTTTCGCATCCACCGCGTTCCCGCGATCCTTACAAGATCGTCACTCCATCTTGTTGGAGGCCTACTTCTAGTTGCATCTTGTTGGTTTTACATAAATCATCTATATATATAAAAGGCAAAATATATTGTAAAACCTCTCCAAAATTTTATTTTGTAAGTACAATTTAGAAGCTGCGCCTCTATTCTAGGCGCTAAAAACGATATTGTAGTTTGCCAGTTATGGTATTGTTATGACGTCAGCCGCCATTACTGTCAAGAAAATAAGAGCTATAAAAACGTTGACAATTCGATTACAGATCAAATACGATATTGTTTTTACCGTCTTGAATAAAGCCCCCTGTTGTCATGTAAAAAATATTTATTTACAAATTGACTGTTATTCTTATGACGAAATTTATGTTTTAATGAGACCATTTCTCTTTTGAATTATGTGTGATAAATGTTAATAATTTGTGTGGTGAGGTTTTCCAAGAGTTTTAAATCATTGGTTTAAATCGACGGCATCAACATTTATTGTAGAAACTCATGATTGGAAGTATGGAATCCGCCTTTCCGCAAATTTAATGTGATTGTGTTAAGTAAATCCAAAAACATCGTTCATGTAGGAAGTGTATTAATTGAGGCCTGGGTAATAAGCTATGGTTGATTGCTTGTATAATACTCTGAAATAATAAATATATCGTATTGCGCTTGTCTAACAGTTGTGTATAATTGCAACAAAAATAATTCGATTTTAACGATTACCGGCTTTAAATAATGCTGCAAAAATGCCAAGTTGCATTGTGAATTGGTGAAGGACCCACACAGATGCAAAACTAAGCGATATTTATTTACATTAGTAAGTCGTCGGTGCTAATATGGCCCTCTCACACAACCATTATTCTATTCTTTATGTTGTTTTGTAGATCGGGGTACACGTTATTTTTTAGATCATCTGTGTTTTGTACAATATTACAGAATTTGCGGTTTAATGTAATCATACCGATACTATCACTTGCCATTCGATTTTCGCCAATTTTTAGTAGAGCTGCTGGGCCGACTGTGTATCATTGTGTAGTTGTTGGCATATTTTTAGTCATATAGTTTTTTTTTTTCTTATACCTATGTTGTAGATGCCGACATGCATTTTTTTTATCCGCCGGCGTGCCCCTAGTTATCACTGGTAGATGAGAATCTGTCTAAATTCGCCATCTAATGGGCCCCATATACGGTACGATTCGTCGTTACGATCGATCTGAAACGAAATCGTGACGATTCATATTTCTTTTGAATTTTGGATGCGATAATGCCACACACGTACAATCCGTCGTTCGATTTCAGTCTGAACCGACGGATCGTAACGACGAATCGTACCGTATATGGCGCCCTTTAGAGCCGATCGGCACAAACGCGCTCAGTCTGTGCCGGACGGCCACAGAGTACCTTTTTTATATACTGTAATAGAGACCTAATCTCCGCGGTCAGAAAAGGTAATGCGAAAGTGTCGCCCTCTGAACTCGTGATTTGTAACTATCTGTCAGATTCATAAACCTATATATATATATACAAGCATAGGCACCTTGAATTACTCTTTTAAATTTATTCTAAACGTGGTGTACTTTTTTTGCTGATTTTGGATTTAATAACATAGATCGTGCCAGCAAAAAAGTAACCCACGCTAAAGATGATAAAATAATAACACTTCGAATATTTTATTATTTATTACAGGCTTTATTTGCATCCAACTAAGTACAGAATTCAACATTAATACTATTAAAAATTAAAACTAAACGTATTTAAATTAAAATTAAACTAAGCTACTCAAATATTAAAGATATAAATAATAATCACCACTATAAAAAGAACACACCCTCTAGCAGGTTCGCTCGCGGCATGGTCCCCATGACACTGGCTGCATTACCTCTCTTGATAGCTAGCCCAATCCTTTGGGAGAGGTAAGCACCAGCTCTAGGATCTCCAGAGGATTCTATGAGCCGGGAGGACAGGGCATTAATAAAGCTTTTCATATCAGCTGACCAAGGTCCCATGGTTTCCACTGCAAAAAATGAATGGCCCCAAGTTATCCGGATTTAAATGTACTGGACTTTTTTGTAAGGTCGTACATGCTCGAAACTGAAAAAAGTTATCATACAAATTTGGGACGAAATGCCGATGGAAGCAGTGCGTGCCGCACTTTGCAGCTGGTGATGAAGGTTAAAGGTGGAGTTAAAGATTGGATTTTGTATATAAGAATATCTTTCATGAAATGTAGTGTTTGTTGCATTTGTTATTTGTGCTTTGTTTTTAATGATAGTTTGAAACTGTATGCGAACTTATTGGACACGGTGTATACTCTAAAAACGCACAAGCAATAACTCGACTTACCAAGACTTTCTTTTTGTTGAATATCCTTGTTAGCACTTTTTGAAAGCACCTGCGGTTCAATAGATTCTGGAAGGGTAGTTCCCGAAGCATCATCTGAAATTATTAAAATTACACAAAAAATGTAATGTAATGCAGTTTCGTATAATAACTAATGCATAAACCCCATCCCCATCATCATCCGTTATAGGTCCTAACAGAACGTAAAGTGAGAACAGAAAAAAGAAGCTTCGGCTAGCTCACCAGTGCATGGTAGGCACTGTGCCTAGTATGTGGGGTGACTATAGGTATTGCAAGTCATAAACACAACCACATACCTAATAGTTATTATCCGTGAAAAATTATAAAGTCGGTTATTTTTTGTTAACAAACTTTAGCATTACATCCATACATATAACAGATCTGCGGGTCTATTATGATCGTGTTTATCGATGCGTATAAAGCTTCTGTTACTTTCTAACCAGAGGCCCGTTTCACGAAGCTACAAGTTACAAAGTACAAGCGGGAGTCTCTTTCTAACTCCTTTTTGCTAGAAAAGGAGTTCCGCTTGTAATTTGTAACTTGTAGCTTCTTGAAACGGGCCACAGTATGTAAGAGCAAGAGTGAATCCACCACGATAAAGGCGACCATGATACAGGCCCTGAAATTTTACATGGAAGTGGTAAATAACTCAGGGCGTAATTAATAGGTACTTAAATAACAATATAATTTTACTCACTAGCCTGGCAATTTTTTTGTTGGTACAGCTATGTTGCTGATACGATTACTCTGGCACCAATATTTTTCTTCGAAGTGCAACATGACAAACATGTCGTACTTGAAAATATGACTATTTTCAAGTCCTAATATCGGACCTCCAACATTGTAGACCCACTTGTTAAACATCTCCTTATCCTTTCCCGGATTCGGAAACTTATGTAAAGTCTCCTTGGATCCTGAATGAAAAGAAACTAGTGAGTCAAATAAGTGGCTTAGTGGCTATTGTTAATAACCTATATATTTCAACACTTTACGCGTGGCGTATTTGAGTAACGCAATCAATCACTGGTTTAAGTACGTAAGTACATACCTGAGATATTTTTACACATCCGGGAACGCAACATTTTTTTCACCTCAGCAGCTCAAACAAGCATGTTTTGCTGCTTAAAAACAGTGAGCAAAATTCGGTTTTGCTGCGAGCGTGAGACAAAGTAACTTTTTAATTCTTTTTTTTTATATGCCGAGAGCAGTGCTGGGTCTATTCACAACATACGAAAGAATTGAATTTCACTTTGTTCTGTCACTTTCACTTCGATACAGAAAAAGCGAGAGATAGCAACAAGTTGATTCGAAGTTCGATTTTCAAATTCGATACCTAGTAGGCCCAAAAAGAATCAAACAATAAAACGTTCGGATACACATATAACCGTAAAATTGCAAATTATCTGTTAAAGTTTTAAATGTGATTGATTATTATATTTCTTTTATTCATAATCGGATTATACTTTTTTTAAATGAAATGAAGAAAATATTTATGAAAAAAATACGAAGTTTAACATGTATCAACATATTATTTATCGTTCTAACAATCTTGAATTTTGTGACATAAACCGCGGGGCCAGTTTCAGAACGCATCCTTAAAAAATAGCGGGATTATTTTTATTGTTTTTGCTTATTCTCTTCTGTTACGCTACCTATCTACTTTCGATACACTTTGGATATTATAAAAGTAATAATAATAAAATATGTGTGAGTCCAGTGACGAAGTCTGCTATTTAACTCCGGAAGCACTGAAGCGTGTAAAAAAGTTTCCTGCCTGAAAAGTCTCGCAAAAAATATCTAAAAGCTTATGATAGTTTTAAGCAATCTTTAATGTGGAGTATTTACTTAATGTTGAAAACCACAATAAATACAAAAGATGACGTGCACTTTGAAACCTATCCCAAACTTATTGCATTTTTGAAGAGAATGTCAGTAGGGCACAAATCCAGAAAGTCCAATTTTATTTCGACCGCTGACTTTAAAAAGTATATTTATTAGGCTCCGGACTGCAATTTTCTCGCTGCAAAAGTCCTTCATTAGTATAAAATTAATCATTTAATATGTTCTCGCTGCTGAGGTGAAAAGTTGTATGTGTCACACGAGACCAAAGTTATTTACATCTCGTGTCTTTGAATTCCTCGCTACGCTTAGGATTATAACCTAGAATCAATCGCTACGCTCTTGATTCAATCATAGAATCCTTCGCTTACTCGGGATTCAAAATTAACACTCGCAGCAAAAAACAACTTTGCTCTCTTGTTGCACAAATAACTATTGCTGGGCATGATGGTGAAAACCAAAACTTTCTACGGTAAACACAAGAAAAGAAGAGTCCTGTCTCAGTTAGATTTTAACACTCACAACGTTCAACGAACTTAGGTAGAAAAAGCACTAGTTGAACACGATGGAAAACACTGAATGGCATATATATAATACACGCCAACGCCGAAACAAACGCAAAAAGTGGATTTGAATTAGCCGCCAGTGTCAAACTCAAGTCAAACCGTTAATCGACCAGAAGCTACCAAATTTTACAATGTGTTGCAACACATTAAATAAAATATCTCCCGTTAGAATATGTTTATTTTTTTTGTGCTTGTGATTTTAGAACTTTCGTGTGCTGTTTCTATCTTTATGCAAGTACTTGGTGTAATCTTAAAGTTTTGAATGTTAAATGAAAGAAAACACCTTCGCGTCATAATAAAAAATCTACTGTAAATATGACAATGTCTTTGAGCTGGTCATACTACCGTACTGATGTTCTTTTTCGAGCAACAACACCATCTATCGCAGTTTTCTGTTATCAGGTACTCAAAGAGCAGACTAGAAGCCGTAAAGTGCCATCTATAAGTGTGATTTAAAAATGCGCGAAAATAATACTGCCGATGAAAACGTCATTTAGTTCCATAGGATTCTTTGCTCTTTAGCCTCCTTTTTAATTTGACATACTTATTCTTACTTCAACCCGAATAGCCAGTACTGAGATTGTGCACCCTGCGGACGGCTTCGACAGCTCGACACATTGGAGGGAAAAGTGTTAGGTCTAAATGTCTAAATATGCCTTCATGTGTACTGAAGTACTGTAAAAACTGCTCAGGAAAATCAAATTTAAGTCAAGGAGTGACTTTTCACACCTAAGTTTACTGCATTTCCGTTAATCACGCTTAATTTAATAATTTTTGTATAAATTTTAATGCATGACGACGAGTCATTTGGCCGCCATGTTTCGTTGAAACCAAAGGGTAGCAAAATAGGTTTACGCAGACCTGACAATACCGACGTGCAATGTTAATACAGATAACGAAGTTATTTTGAAGTTCCCTATCAGACATTTAATGATAAGTATATAATATTTATTACGAAAAAAAATTGTTAAAGTTGTTAAATATTAACACAATGTATTATTTATATTTATTAAAGCTTTCCTCGGCCGGACCATGAAAATAAGAGAGGCATGGATTCAATTTGTCCAAAAGAATCGGAAATTAAGAAACGTGGTTACCTTCAGCTCATACACGCATATGTTCCGTGCATTTTAAAGAAGACCAAATATACCACAAGAACAGGACGAGTCTACCTTAAGAAATATGCATAATATGCAGTACCATGTCAACAATCTTGAAATTTACTAAACGGCAATAACTGACAAAACTTATTTTGTGTCAAAGAAATTAAATATTATGTAGCAGTTTAAATTCTTTTATTTTATTATATCTGCACCCATGACATAAAACCTCTATAATGGCTTCTAACTATTACTCCCATTGTACACTGTAAATCTACTATCTACTATCGTGTAGGTACGAAAACGAACACCCCCACACACACCGCTGCCTCTCCGTCATCAAGTTACTCCCTGTCTTTTGTTTGAAATATCTGTTCTAGTGTAACGTAACAATTCAATGTCTTAAAGCACTATCCCCCCTTGATAGTTTGGTTGCTCTTAATGTCCATCATAGTTCGATAATATATATTATGAGTCTTAAATTTTAATTCCCAAACCGCTGGATTTCAAGTCCCCTAGGGAAACGGGCGGGAAACTAATTCTACGCGTACGAATTCGCGGGCGTCCTCTAGTATTAAATAAATAACAGCCGTAGAAATAATAAGCCGTAGGAATAAATAAATAATACCATAGAGGTAGGAAAACATAGAGGGAGTATAAAAACGGCTAATAGAATAGTACTCTTCGCACCTGTTACAAATGCCCTTCGTTAAAAAGAGTCGTCTATATATATGACTATTCGATTTGGATTCGATTGAATTTCAAAAGTGTACCACTTTTTAGGTGTGTAACTCTGGATTAGTGTGCGTAAGTTTGCAGTCAGTTATGTGCGGTTTGTCGATAAATTAGGTTAACCTATTAAAAGACAAACAGTGTTTTCAATAGTAATTGTGATTGATTTCCAATTGATAATTGACCTTATTTCGTAAAGTAAACTGAGAAATTAACTTTTTTGTCGTATAATAAAAATAAAGACAGTTTTTACAGTTTTTAATTGAAAATAAAACGTATATCTTTAATAATGATGAGCCTGACAAAAAGTAATTGGAAGACAGTTTGTGACCCTTTTTTGATGCCGCATTGCATTGCAACCAAAACAAATTTCAGCCATTCCTCTCTGACTGGCGAGGCTTTTAGAAATCTGAAACAATACAATTAATTAATATCACACATAGTAGGGTTTTACCGATCGATAGATATGTAGGTACGGATAAAATAAATATTAAATTAAAACAGCGATAAAAAGATAAAAAAAAAAGATAAAAGATGTTTATTCAGTAAGTAGGCCGCACGGGCACTTTTACACGTCAAAAATCTACCAGCGCTTCGCAAGAGACCACTGCTGAGAAGAAACGCCGCAAGAAACTCAACAGTCAGTCGTTTTTTTTAAAAATTACTTATACAATTATAGAACTTAACCTAGCATTATATAAAACAATGAATTTAACATTAAAATATATATATCATGCGTAGTTGAACAGGAAAATGTGTCAAAACTCAGTATGTTCAGATGAACTCTTAAATTGTAATAATAATAGTATACATATACTTACCCATGACGGTGCAAAACAACCACATAGTTTTGATACATTCTCCTACAGAAACCGTGTCCCCTAGACAATAATTATACCTACAATGTTTAGATATTTTCCTGACTAAGCTATTACTAAGTTATTTAGGTGTTTAATTTAGGCCAAGCATTTTTATCTGTTAGATAGTCCTCGACCCTATAATAAGCTTTCGACATCAACGACTTTTTCAAGTAATTTTTAAGTGCTGGAAATGATAACTTTAAAACTTCGTCAGGTAATTTATTATAGAAATGAATGCATTGACCAACAAATGATTTATATACCTTACGGACACGAAATTTTTTAATAGCAATTTTATTTTTATTTCTTGTATTCAAATTATGTATATCACAATTCTTAACAAAAGAGTCTTGATTTTTAATGACATAAATAATATTCTCATAAATAAATTGTGACGCTACTGTCAAAATACTAATTTCTTTAAATAGTAATCTTAAGGAATCACGGGAGTTTAGGTTATATATGGAACGAATGGCTCTTTTTTGTAACACGAATATAGTCTGTATGTCAGCAGCTTTTCCCCAAACCAGAATACCGTACGACATAACACTATGAAAATAACTATAATAAACTAAGCGAGCTGTCTCAACATTGGTAAGTTGCCTGATTTTCCTAACAGCATAAGCTGCCGAACTTAATTTACCTGCTAGTACTGCTATATGGGGACTCCATTGCAAGTTTTTGTCTATAGTTATCCCTAAGAAAAGCGCCTTGTCCACCATCTCCAAACACTCATCATTTAGAAATATACTAGATTTTACCGGTCTAACATTAGGCAAAACGAACCTAACACATTTAGTTTTCTTAGCGTTAAGTAGCAAATTGTTAATAGTAAACCAATTAAGTACTTTAACCAGCGTGGCGTTTATCCTACTGTAATCGACGGATTTTCGGTCCACCTTGAAAATTAATGAAGTATCATCAGCAAATAGCACAATATCACAAAGGTTATCTACCGTGGGTGGTAAGTCATTTATATAGACCAGAAATAAGAAAGGACCTAATATAGAGCCCTGAGGCACCTAATTTAACAGTTGCTCCAATGGACTGTGTTTGGTTTACAACAACCGTTTGTGTTCTATCGCTAAGATATGAAGACATAAGATTTAGAGAATTATTTGACAGACCATAATGTTCTAATTTTAATATAAGAGTCGCATGATCTACGCAATCGAAAGCTTTGGAAAGGTCACAAAAAATTCCTATTGCATCACAGGATTTCTCCCAAATATTGTATATATATTTAATGAGTACAGATGCTGCATCAGTTGTGGATCGTCCTCTGGTGAAGCCGAACTGATTACTGTTAAGCAGTTTATTTCTATTGAAGTGACCTAACATATCTTTTAACATTAACTTCTCAAAAACTTTACTTAAAACCGGTAGAATAGAAATGGGACGGAAATTCGTTAAATCACACATGTCGCCCGATTTAAAAAGTGGTATGACTTTACTATATTTCATAAGATTTGGAAAAACCCCCTCTGAAATGCAATTATTGTAGATTAAAGCTAAGTGAGGTGCAATTATATCTATGACATGATGGATCACTTTAACTGACGCTCCCCATAAATCCTCAGTTTTTTTTAAACTGAGCGATTTAAATACCTTAACAATAGAAATTGAATCTACATGGCTAAAATCAAAGGTTACATTACATTTAGTAACATTAGCACAAAGTAGTTTTTGAGCTACAATCGCAGATGATTGAAGACATTTCGTTGTATTAATAGCTATAGTGGAGAAATAATCTTCGAACGCTAAGGCCACGTCTTTGTTTGACGTGATTTGTTTGTCACCCTTGTTTAGGGTGACTTGATTATCACGAGTTTTAGATTTACCCGTTTCTCTATTTATAATTTTCCACACCGTTTTTACCTTATTATCAGAAGCTTTGAGTTTAAGACTTAAAAAGTTTGACTTAGCAGTTAAGCAAACTCGCTTGAAGGTCCTCGAATAATTCTTAACGTAAACTAAGAAGTCAGCATTCTTGTTCTCCTCCCTCTCTCTATATAGTTCATAAAGCCTATTTCTACTTCTATGGATGCCTACAGTAGCCCATTCACTAAACTTAGTTTTTGACCCAGAAACAGTTTTCATCTTAAAATTGTTGTTAAATTGATGAAGAATTACATCAAACAAATCTTTATAAATACTATTTGAATCATTATTTGAAAAGGATAACCCACAGAGATTGCTCTCAACTTTATTTTTGAATAATTCTAAACGATTGCTAGTTATGGGTCTGTATGTTATTGCCTGCGGTTCTTGATGAAAATCATTTAAAAAAGAAGCCTTCTGGCCACTATGATCAGAATTAAAGCAATTAAATATTTCCTTATCCAAACACTCGCAATTACAATAAATATTGTCTAAACAGGTAGCACTTGAAACTCCTATCCGTGTAGGTTCAAAGAACAAATTACCTAAGTTAAAAGATTTAAATAAACTTAAGATCCTAATAGTATTATTTGAAGATTCCAGTAAATTAACATTAAAATCTCCACAGACAATAACATGCTTTTGGGTTTTACATACTAATTTTAACACATTTTCCATACTGGATTCAAATGTGCTAAAATCAGCTGACGGTGGTCTGTAAACACAGATAATTATGTAATTTTCTAATTCTATGCATGAGATTTCTACAAGCCTCTCTATGGATAGCCTAACAATATCTTTCCTTTCTTTGGATTTAATGGTACTTTTAACAATTATATTCAACGATGATGATGACAATTTATAACAACGATGTTAGGTATAATATTCAACATGAATAACGAACGATCCAAATATCTACAATAATTATGCCATGCCTATGTCTAAAAGGCACACAGCGCAAAAAACCGAACGTTTAGAATAACTAACTTTAATTGTTGTAACTTTCGACATTCAAAAACATACCCAACAAATACTTTCGACATTTAACCTTTTCAACGCCATTGACGGATATATCCGCACCACTGGTTCAACGCCAACGACGGATATTTCCGTCGTGGTTGCCAGCGCAAAATAAACCTGATGTCTATGAGGCAAGGTTGATATTCGCTCTGGTTTTAAGCTGTCATTGGCGTGTGAGTGACGTCTTTTGTATTTGACATAGCGTTGAAAAGGTTAAAACATCGACTTTTTAACTGTTCGGCATCGCTATTTCAACTCAAAATGTATTCAGTTTTTATATTTAAACACATACCCATAGACATAATTGACTCATGTAGGTACCTACTCAATCAAAATATCGAAAGTTTAATTATCGATACTAATTTTGGAAGCACTATTGTTTACAACCGAAGTAAAATCAAAAAATGCGTAAAAAATGCACATTTGCTGCACATAGTGCCTTTGTATTAATTACAAGATGTAATACCAGATAATGTTTCTAGTTATACTTGCAAAGCGGCCGCATTATGGCCAAAAATCAACAGATTTATTGTAAAACATACACCTGTGAAAGCTTATATTTTGAGCATCATTTTCTTTGTTTCCCATTCAGGATTTGCACCCACCACGAAACACACAGGCCATTGCACTTAAACTATATTTTAATATTACACTGTTAACAAGTCCAAGTCATATATTTTCTACGGGCGTTTTCAAAAAAAAGGGTACCCATTTTAAAAAGTAGTATAATTGTTTTATGCCTATTTTTCGCCAGATTTTTCATTATAATCTGAAGTTCATATCTTATATTTTATACAAAACAAGAAAGGAATGCGAAAATAAAGCTATTTTAGCTAAAATATTATAACACAGTGGAACATAGATGTGGAAACACATTCCGTTTGGTGACTATGTTTAAGACAAAAAACAAACAAAATACATTGTTTTTATGAAATCAATTTATTTAACCAACTTAATACACTGTGTTTAATGAAATACAACAATATAAAAATAAAATCAAAAAATCAAAATCAAAATCAAAATATTTTATTGCATGTCACATTAACATATTTATAGGTGGAACGTAATAGGAGGTTTGCATGTGACGCCCTGCAAGGGCACAGCAACATCAGACAGAGAGCAGCTATACAATACAATACAATATAATATCTAGTTACTAATTAAGCTAACAGCTTTCTTAATTTCTCAGGATAGCTTTCGATTTTGTGACTGCTAGGGAAATAATAATGTTTATTTTTATCGTGTTGTGAGTAATCATCGAGAGTTTTATTGACGGTTATTTTTTTTCTTAAGATTACACAATTTCTTTTAAGAAAAAATATTATTCTATTTTTAAAGTTATTGTAAAGTAATACAAAATCAAATCATTCCACTAACTTCGAGGGGACAGTCACAAAACTGAACACTTAAAAATTGTAAGGGCTCGGTCACATGACACTAAATATAGTTAGGTATCGATTTTTAATTATTACGTACCTATTTCTTTAAAAAGTTGGAAAAACGTAAAAATCTGTCAGCACAGTAACACTTAACCTTAGTAAATGCTTAAATCAAAAAATATTGTCAGTCTTATTAAAAATTGTACTTTTTAATCTTGATTTTTCATTATCAATTCTTAAATTAGTAGGCACTTTGGACACCAGTCTTTCATTTAATTAGCTAGGATTTTAATACCCATTACTGAGAAACTTCAGAGCGCTGACTCTGATCGCTATCCATACACAGTCTACTGATAATTTGTAAGCAAGAAGTTATTTTGTACAAAGATGTACAAAGGTATCTTTATCCAATGAAGAATGTCAGTAGGTACGCCAAACCGCTTGAAACTTTGTTACAATAAAGCTTATAAATAAAAAAACGTACTACTTTTTGTTTCATTCAAATTGACCCAGTAGTTTTGATTCTACGTACGTTTAAAATCTTGGTCAATATTATTAAAAGGCGCGGGCGCCATCTTCCTGGAGTGACGTCATCGCTTAACAGCGGTACGCGCCCTTGTATGATTGAGTAAGTTCACAGGGCTATAACTTTTTAACCGTAATAAGTAACCAATGGAAATTTTCACAGAATACGTCAAATTATAAACTCTATCGTTTAAAATTATAAATTGAACAATAAATCAAACCTAAAGCGGGGTCCCCATACAAGAAACATGAAAACATACCAATGTTTTTAGCATTTTTATATGGATTATATTTTTATAATGGCTTCTTATTTTGATGCTTTTTTTAAGCTTAAATAGTAGTTTAACTTTCATAGCTTACGACTAAATAACAATCTTAAGGAAAACTGCTACACATATGTGGAAAAACTGATTTTATCAACACGATGTTTTAAGCGGTCACCCATTCCTTTTTAGACTACGCTTGTAGTTGCTTAACTTTGGAAACCGAAGTACGGGTTGTATTTTTATGACAGCTTTTTATTTTGATGTCACATTTAACTGGAATGTAAAAAATCGTTAGAGCTCAAGTCAGGACTATATGGAGGATGAGACATTAACTCTACGTTTTCCTGGTTCAAAAACTTTTTTGTTTTCGAGCGGTATGGAAGCTCACTTTGTCGCGGTGTAAGATGATGCGGCGTGTATCATTACCTCTACGGCGTTCAGTCATCAATTCTGGCAAACACACCGAAGTTTACCAATCGGCGGTAACCGTTCTATGTTCCGGTAAAGGAATTGTGGCCACATGTCCTTTTTTAAAATCAAACGGAGCGAGTATTTTCTTCGATACGCTACGGGAACGCACCACTTTCGTTGGCTTCACCCCGCTTTCGAAGACCTAAACTGCCGACTGATATTTTCTTTCAGGTTTATAAGAATAATCCATCGAAGCGTTTCAGAGTAGACCGACACCTCTCAACACGGGCCGCCTTTTGCTCTTGAGACAAATTATGGGGTACCCAGCGGGAAATTAACTTTCTGACGCCCAACTGATTGTGCAAAATATTTTGAATTGCGGTCATTCCAATCCGTATGAAAGCCTGAATCTGTTCGTATGTCACATGTCGATCATCTTGTAGATTTTTTTGCACAGCCGTCACGTTTTCAGGCGTTACTGCTGTTTTTGGTCGACCACTAGAATGTACGGTGCTGAGAGAGGCATGACGTCGTCGAAACTCCCAATACCGGCGATAAATAGTCGTTTGGCTTGGTGCTTCCACATTATCTAAGGAAACAAGCTCACCGAGACATTCATCTTGAGATAACCCTCGACGAAAGTTGTGATAAATTATGGCACGGAAATTTTCACGCCTGAACTCCATTTTGCCTATCGTCTTGTCAAATTTAAACTGGCATTACGAAAAAAACGAGTTTTTTATTTTAATTGTATAAATGTCATTACGATTGCAAGTGGCCAGTACTCACGTAACAAAATGGTTTTATGCTAAGTCAATCCCAAGTACTCAATTCCCGATCGTATAATTTCTATAGGAACTTCGGTAGACCCAATTCAAATGTGCCTCAAATTGTTAAGCGTAAAAGAAAACCATTCTGAGTCAGGAACTTATAGCGGCAAAAATTGTATTATCGCGTAATCTCGATAAATAAAATCAAACTATTGCATGAAAATTGACAGGATGTGTTATTCTTTGACCTTAAAATTAAATAATTGCCAGAGTCGGCAGTCAATGGTCAAAAATATTCCATGGTAACAATAATGTTTAAAGGTGGATTCACAACAAGGGCTAGCGCGCACGAGCAACTTTTGTTTCCGCAACTATTTTGTTTCTCACATCAAGTTTACGAATTAGTATGAAAGCGACGCAACTATCGCCTTCTCTATTGGTTTCACCAATAGAGAAGTATTATGTTGTTACTATTCATCGGTATTGCGCGCATGGCGACAAATAAATTGCTGGTCGGCCAGTTGCCAATCAACCGCCCCGTCGATAGCGTGTCTTTATAATTTGGGTATGAAATTTTCCTAGATTCATAATGGATTCACCCAATAGCCAATAAAATATGTTTTTTTAAGCCCGCGATGTTCTGAGTTCTAGGCCCTATCAAATAAAAAAAGTTATTATTTACCTACCAACGGCTGCGACCGCGAAAATGTATGAAATTTCTTTATACTTATAAGGTAACGGCGCCTATTACCGGGGGTATCAAAATCGGCGCCTATCACCGTGGCATGTTCAAATATACATTTTAAAAGCAAACCGATCGATTTTCAAAAAATAATAATTATTGTAACGAAGCGTATTTAGTTGACTAAGGGACCTATTAGCGATAGTGTTTTTGAATGAAACAAGGTGCTCGCAATTCGTCGGTTTCTGCGACGGCAGCGCAGTAAGAGATCGTGCCATACTAACGCGTGAAGCCACATGTAAGGGAACGCGAATCTTATTTAGTATTTTACTTAATAGTTATGGCAATTGAACTAATGTTAAGATATTTAAATGGTTATTTATTGTTTTCTGCACGACTTCCGAGTTCTCCTTATATATTTTTTGGCCTGGAAATACTTTTAAAATGGAAAATAAAATACAGCGGTGATAGGCGCCATTTTAAGCTGTGAATACTAATACCGTGGTATACCACGGTAATAGTTAATATTGTTTTTGGCTTTATGCTTAATTTTTAGTATATGTGATCGGTTATACATATATTTTCTTACGGTTATTCCAATCTTGATCTATTCACGCTATTAAAGAACTATTTCCGTGGTATGGAAAGTATTCAACAAACCCTTAATATTTAACGAAAACTTCAGTACTGAATTTGTAGTGTCTATAGAAACCCTTATTTTGTCAAGTTTTTTAAATATTGAGATAAAACCGTATATTTACTTACCAGCTATGTGACTGGTTTTATACCAAGGTCGTAATATATATTTTTAGTAAGTAATGAAAATATGACTGTATCCATTAGTTTTATGGGTCGGAATTAGATTTAACAACGCTCCAAATAAAGCCTATTACCGATGGTACGATGAGATAACCCTCGGTAATAGAATGTATGGGAATCTATTACCGACCCATTCAATATTTGTTTGGATCGGTAATAGATTCTTAAAGAAGTATCTATTACCGAGTGATATTTTAGTCTCCTATTAAAATTAATCACATAGGGTACCGTAACTACAGACTTCTTTGATAAAATTGAGACTTTTATTCATCAGATGAAAACCGCCTTTATGGACCACCATAAAAGAGTTTAGTACATATGTAGTTTTCATTGGTTGTATATACTGAAACGTATTATTTAAATATGTTTCGCATCTTCATACCTATGTGTAGTGAAAGGAGTTGAATAAGTATTACAGAAAAACAAGTTCTAAAATATACGTTTTATACATATTATAATTTTACTGCCCAGTATTAGCTAGGTAATTTAATTATTTGTAATTGTGAGAACTTTGATAAACGAAATATAAATCCCAAGTATTTCCTTAAAAAAACTTAATGTAAAAAATAATATACAGAACCAAAGCCAATATTATTTTTGTAACCCTCGGTAATAAGTTCCGAATCGGAAGTCAGGATCCTATTACCGATGGTAGAAAAATTATGTTTTTTATACCCTCGGTAACCTGAACCTGAACCTGAATTCGCGGTAATAGAATCACAGCCTGTCCATTACCACGGTAATAGAAGACTTGGGTATTTTGGTTTCAATAATCATTTTATAAAATATAATAAACTAAAATGAGTCCAAAAAGTTTCGATTCCAAAAGTTCAATAAACACTCTTAAATAAAAATAATATTCCCAGTCGTTAAAAAGCTTTGATAACCTTAATTTTTTCGACTCATTTGAAAACTTCCTTAAGTACCACGGTAATAGGCGCCGTTACCTTACCACTTTTTATTTTTTAAAACCATGTTTGGACTAGGATAACTAACTCTCATTCACTCGTACAATCAAAATTCTTCCATGTTTATTTTACTTTTCAATATGTCATAGACTAAAAGGGTTAACCTTTTCGAACAGTGTTTACAGCGTATTTTAAAGTGTATCAAATAGTATTACTTTTTTTTTAAAATATCGCGCCTTTTTTCCAACCCAATATGACTTGCGAGGCCTTTAAAAAACTAGCCTACTCTTTTCAGCCGGGGAGGGCGGTTGCTTAGGGCCCTGCCAAGATGCATTGCGTTAACTAGCGTTTCTATTAGATTTGTTTTTAAACCAATTGCGTCACTGGTAGATGATGTAATGGAAGAGGGCCTTGGGTGGTGGTCCTGGTAGGGACAATGCGCAAAGCTAGTTGGTAGTGCGTATAAAAACCTTTATTCCTTATAATATATGCAAGTTGGATTGACGCAGAGACAAGCAATATGCGTTTATGTAGCAGTAAACTATTGTGTTACTGCACAACACTGAAAGTGGCTAACTGCCATACTTCAATGACGTGATACGAAAAGTCACGTGATCTACCAGTGTCGCGATTGGTTCAAAAACGAAACGAATAAAAACGCTAGTTAGCGCAATGCATCTTGGCAGGGCGCTCTGGACTCGTATATAGCGCTCATACTTATACTTGTCCCGCAATCAGCCATTTTCCCGGCCTCTGCAGTAATGTACCATTATAATTAATGTGATTGTTAATAGTAAATAAATAAATTTTAGTACATAAATTTTGAGGGCCACTGTTCTACAAAAAAATACCTAAATGTATAAAAGAGTGTAAAAGTTTTTATAATTTAAAAGGAGATTGCCCGATAATACGTAATTAGTAATATTTCAAATCTGGACCTGGAATTAACTCGTAAACAAAATAGTCTTATCGCCTAACCGAACCAGTTAACAATATAATTAATTAAGTTTGTTTTTACTTATAAGACTTAAAGTAGATACTAACAGCTAATTAAGTTTCGAAATGTAAAGTTTATTAATTAATTACCAACTGTAGCCCGCGACTCCGTCCACGTAGAAGTCATTTATCGAGAAGTACCCTATACCCTAACCCTAAGTTACTTTCGCATTTATAATATTATTATGGCAGGATTATTTAAAAAACTTGTCTATGCTGTGCTGATTTGTAAATACTTATATACCTATATATAATAGGACTTTTCTAAATATTAATATTATCTACTTATCTTAGATGTTAACATCGAATAACATACATTCCTCCTCTTCTTTAATTTCTCGTTACGAGTATACGTTTGTGCGATACTCACTGATTTTAATTTCGTTCTTGTATATGTATTCTCTTAAAGTGTAATGTACAATTTCTTTGAGAAATAATTTTATTTAAACATAATATAATCCGAAATAGTACATTTCGATGCTAGTGCGGAAAGTATGTCATTACTTCACGAGTACCGAGATATCTTGTCACGAGCCGTAGGCGAGTGGCGAAACTCGGGACGAGTGAAGAATGACATTTCCGCACGTGTATCGAACGACGTTTTTTAATACATTTGCGAAAAAATGTGTATCTGTGTATGTGGGTATCTGTGTCTGTCCTCTTCCCCCCGGACCTCCTGCCCGAAATTACTTAAATTTTAATAAAATTATTAAAACAAAAATTATAACGACAGATACCAGGAGTGCATAAACATAAGAAGTACCTACCTAAGTCATCCGCGCTGTGTCGGGTGCTTTTAATATTTGTTTTTGAATAAAAAACCATTTCTCGTATTTTTATTGATTCTAATTAAAAACATGAACACTTAGGTACATTCTTTGGTATCTTTCCTTCGACCTTGTCGCACGTGATTATTCGTTAACTTTGAACTAGCCAATCACGGTGTACTTGTCGCCCCAAGCGTCCCGCCATTTTGGTTTATTGAGATGCTAGACAAAATTGTCCGAAGCGGGGTCTATAGGGTAGCTGGTCCGTGGTTTGCCACCAAAATGCCCGCTTGATAACGGGGTCTAGCGATGACAACTGATTGTGAAGGTTTCCACACAGGGACTTCATTCACAACTGTCTTAAAATTCAGACGTCTAATCTTAAGTATTTTACCACCACCCAGAGGTAGTGTGGTATTGTCCACAATTTCTTCCGCAGTCCATTCCGCAGGTATACCCCTAACTAGTCCTATACGGGTGAAACTAAATCTTGGTACGAATGCTTTAAGTTTCTCTACCGCAAGGCTACTGTGTCTAATAAATAGGTTGGCATCGGTGTGTTCTGAGAAAGCTATTGATAACCTATTACGACCTATTCTTTTTATGCTACCATTTACAACATTGTAGATATTATGCCTATTAAGGAGCCTACCAAAAGTGATGGGATGAAGACTGTGGATGAAGAGTAGTCCCGTCATTAGGCAATTTTTGTTTTCTTGTACATGAACTATGTATGGACCGTTATCAGATACATTGTATTCTGTCCTACCAATTGGAGGAGGTCGGGGAGGCTTTGAGGAGTCTTGAGGAGTTTAAAGAGTTTCGTGAGATGACACAGCGGGTAAAGTAAGTACCATTTGTATCACTAGGACTAACTCTTTCCTTGATAGGTGATTTTAATATTCTTTTTTAAATTTTTCCAATAATATATTTTTGGATTATCGCGACCTCTTTAATGAAGTAGACGCAGATCCGTCTGTATCCATTCCAGATTCATTGAAAATAGTAATATAGTAAGCTACCGGGGGCGCCGAGCCTCGTTCTCATCCATGACAAAAAAAAGAAAAGGACTTACCAAGAGTTTATATACAATGTGCCCGCGTTTCTGTCCTCAGTATATAGTACTCAAAATTTAATAGCAAAAATTCTTTCGGCATCTTTGTCCACATAAATATCATACCTCATTTTGACGAGGCCAAAGACGCGTGGCTTTTAGCCTGCCCAAACTCCGAGCTCCCAAAAACTCTTTCTTCACAGAGGCTGTGGGACGGACCGCTCTGCGAGCAAGTACGGGATCAACTTTTGCAAACGTGAAACAGCTCCGCAGATCGTGCCCGTCTCCTAGCGGTCGGAGTGTGGGAATCGGGTTTGTGGTTACAGACACTTCCATTGCCGAACACAGGAACTTTGTTAGATTCTTCGGATTTTAGAGTAGCAACTTCACTCCGCTTGGGTGCACAATGTTTGGCTTATCGGCTTGGTCACCACGGTTTATACTGTTCGCGAAGTGCTGTTAGATTTTCCCGTCACTCCAGCCTTAATGATGTCATTCGTCGGGCGTTTACGAGCGCCAATTGTACGGCTATTTTGTGAACTAAACGGTCTCATGCGCGATGATGGATGACTCATGTTACGTGGAAGTTGGGCCGGCCGTTGGTTTGGGATGCCACTTGCGTGGATCCCCTTGCGCCGTCACACCTTCCAGGGACAAGTAATAGTGCTGATTTTGCGGCGGAATCAGCGGAGACCCAAATACAGTCAACTTGATAGAAGTTATATATTTGAGCCTTTTGGGGTCGAACCTTTACGACCGTGGGGACCAGGAGCTCACCGTATTTTTAACGATGTATCAAAGCGCCTGGTCGATTCAACTCGTGACCAAAATGCTGGCCTGTACTTGGCGCAAAAATTAAGCATTGCCATCCAACGTGGCAATGCTGCCAGCATTTTGGGAACAATGCCCACTGGTAGCGGTTTGTTACATTAGTGTAGTTTAAGTAATTTTGCAAGTTCGTTGGTTTGTTCCTATTATAAGTATGTGTCTATTTCATTTTTTTCTTTTAATAATAGTTTTCCACGTTTCTCACTTCAAAATATATACCATATACAATTTTTAGTTAATTTGCAACTAACAACAATGTAATGTAAAGAAAATGATTATCTGAATATATATGCACTAAGTTAAAATTAAAATATACACTTACATACAACTTCTCCTGATCACTTATAAACAGAGCTCGGAATAGGTACCTAGTGCTTATTAACCTAAACTAGGCTCATGTTCATTCATGCGTGAGTGAGATTTGAATGAGGATGCAACAAGTTTAGGTTAATAAGCACTACCTATTCCGACCTCTGCTTATAAACTAAAAACATGAAAATATTTTTTCCAAATCAAAAAACGGTTTACGCGCATAATGTTCCACTCGCAAAACGTCCCTCCACCAAAATTACTTCCCATTCGCAAAACGTCTTCTTTCGCGGCCACCTTACTAGAACTTTCCCGCCCTTTTTTACCCGACTTCAAAAAAAGGAGGAGGTTCTCAATTCGTCGGGGTTTTTTTTTTATGTATGTTCCCCGATTACTAGAAGACAACTGGACCGATTTGAAAAATTTTTTCGTTGTTTGAATTGGTATACTTTCTAGTTGGTCCCATTGTCAGTATGTCAGGATCTGATGATGGGATCTTGGAGAAATCAAGAGAACTCCTCAAATATTATAGGCATACCTATAGCGATTTTGGTATTTTTCACTGTAACTCGTGCATTTGCTTTTGAAAAGTACTATATGGTGAAGCGGAACTGATGATGAAGAGCACGGATGGCCACCGGAACTCCTTAACGGTACCTATTTCAAAGTGGCGATAAGATATTTCGATTAAGGTAGTTGAGCGACTATGACGAAGCACATTTAGGTTTAAATATGACTATGACATTCCCGCGGCGTTGTCTGCGACGAGCTTGAAATGTTCTATAGTTTCTCATTAATATTTAGAAGTGGAGCTACGTAACAGCATAAATAGGATCACTAAAAAATATAAAATAAAATAAATGTTTAAAAAAACAAATTTTATGAGAAGTTATTTTTTGCATTTTTGAAGGCGGGTTTTTGTTTTTTTAAACATTTATTTTATTTTATTCTTATACTTACGTATATTTTAGTGCAACGTAATAGTAGATTGTTCAACAAGGGACTAAAACAAGCCATAATGACAAGAGATATTTAGCCACGCGAGCGAGCGAGCGAGCGAGAGTGGCTATATTTCGAGTGTCATTATGGTTGTTTAGTCTCGCGTTAAACACTCTACTTTTCAATTAGAATGCGAGAAAAAAAAAAGCCACGTAGCAAGAGTAGCAAATGCTACGGGCCCCGCGCATTGGGTGGCCCCGCACACTCACGTCTAACCTCTAAAAAAGCGGCCTGTACACGTAGAGATCGGACCGCGAGAAACGCCACGCGCCATTCCAATCTTCTTGCTGAACCGTACGTGTAAATGCAACTGTAATAGTAAAAATGTACGGTTCGGACCGAAGATTGGAATGGCGCGTGGCGTTTCCCGCGGTCCGATCTTTAAGTGTAAAGGCCGCTATTCTCCTGTTTTGGTACTTACATCAGTATGCGTGTACTCATATCCATCAGAGTTGACGATAGGATGAATAATCCAGTCGATATTCTCCAGCAGAATAACCTAAAACAAACCTCCACACAAAATAGGCGCATATCTATGTAAGTCGCCCAGTTGCAGAAAAGAGCCCACCACAACCTGTAACCTAAAGTGAACCGGGGTCTCTTTATAGAATTTGCTACGAACCCCGTGCTTGCTCAATCCGGCACTGACGACGTTCTATACAAAACTACAATATTGATTATAAGAAAGTTTCTTACTAATACTTATTTCTTTCCGCGGTTTTTTTTTTTTTTTTTTTGTACAGTGCCGCTTTAAATGCTTGCATATTTAGCCAACAGGGTCAAACTTGAAAATTATTTTAATACTAATTGCACCATGCATAATAAAATGAATTCATCCTTAATATAATTAAATAGATTCATATTCGTAATTATTATTCGTGTTTCACGAAATTAAATAGTTTTTTTTTAATATTTTTGCACAGTTGTTATTTTGAGGTTATTTACATGGCCTAAAAATGGTCTATACACAATCACTGAAAATCCCAATGAAGGCAATAATCCTCCATTCACAAACACTGTGATTGGCTGTTTAGGGGTTTCCAAAGTAAATTAAAAAAAATCTTTAATCCCTAGAGATTAAAAAGGAGCTTTAGTCCCGATGTGCAGAGACTAAAGTAATATTTTAAGAGCATGAGAAGTGAGAAAAGTATTTGTAATTGGACACTGACATTATTTTTCTATTTACTTCTTTAATATATAAGAAACCTCTTTTATTGGCTGATGTTATGAGAAGTAAAGGAAATTTAAAAATAAAATACCTGTAAACACACATTGCCACTACGTTATGCAATTCTCGATAATTTATCTATACCATAGCAGAGTACAGAATCACTAGTGTCGATAACCTCAGTGGCTGTCTTATTTTACTGAGGGCTAATATGAAATTGTTTACTTTAGAACAGACGAGTCCAAATGAGCCTTCCAGTCGTAGTTACAGTCAAGCAACCTCCCAGAAATGTTGTTTTAGTCACCTCCTCTTCTGATTCGTTTTTGAAACTTACAGTTAACGGTGGTTTACCCTTACCTGTGAAAACTGGATCAGCTTAGTTTTATCATCATTTACTTTTAGATTGTTTTTCTTTAGTTATTTTATTTATTGTTCCAGTGTATTATTTATTTCATCATTGTAGGTTGTTAAATTAGGCTTTATCTACACTCACATCATAAGTCCTCTATTATGCGTTCAAAACCCGTAGGCAATGACCAGCATTACCTGTGGTAGGTAGTAGGTGACAGCGATGACAGCTGTTAGTTTTGGAAGATGTTCCAAATTTGGATATTTGTGATTACCTTACAATATTCGATAAAGTAGGTAATTTCAAAATTACGTTTTAGCTGTCATCGCTGTCACCTACTACCACAGGTAAGCTAATGCTGGTCATTTCCCTTTCGGCTTCTGAACCCATCTTACCCCCTTACTTATAAACGTGGAATAACCATGGAGTAGCTAAACAATGTTTTGTCCTTATCTGTCATTGTGACATTTGAATTTGACAGATAAGGACAAAACATGGTTTAGCTAATCCTAGGTTATTCCACGTTTATAAGTAAGGGGGTTAGAGTACTTATAATATGTGTGTAGAGTAAGTATTGTACGCGACTCTGCGTAATTAGCACTACGCAACCGTCACGTAAACTACTATTATATAATAATGGAGGTGTCCTCGCTTCATCGGCAAATAAAATGCACTCACGAGTGAGTCTGCTTCCTAGCAGTTACTTATGTACCTACATATGAAACAAAAGGGGACCTAAAATGTACCCTGAGGCAACCCAAACCTATTTTTAGTATATGCCATTATGGAGATCTATATGTTTGTAGTTATTTTGAATTAGAGCAGTATCGTGCGTTTGGTTTTGTTTACATTATTGCCCATTTCAATTGACACCATCTTAATAGGTAGATAAGTAGGTAAATACTTACTTAAATAATTACGTAGAAAACATCTAAGACTTGGGAATAATTATTAAACATATCTTCCCTCAGCAGAGATCGCGAGGACTAGGCTAACCTAGTCACTTGCTAAATCGTATTCATATCTCAACGCTCCGGGGCGCGGCGGCGTGGCAAATAGAGCATTCCTCGGGTTTACGAGCGAAGTGTGTCTGCAGGAGCGGGCGCGGAATGCGGCGCGGCGCGCGGCGAGCGGCGCGATACGTGGCGATAGAGAGGTGGCGATAGCGCGCCGCCGCGCTCCTTTATCTGCGTCTACTTAATCCTGTTTCAAACATTTTGTCACGGAATTATAAATACACATTCTTTTGCTCCAGAAGATCTATAATTACTTGTACCTACTTTAGTTTATCTGACGTTCTTAACTTGAGTAAAGACTATATTTTTACCTACCGCAATCGGCATTGCTGTGTAAAAATGCCGATGGCTGACAGAAGTTTTTGTGCCAATAACGTCAATTAACTAGGGACTTCCTTACGATGTTAAATTTATAGATAGGTTTCAAATTCTTATTTCAAAGTGACTTTTCATAGTAGATATCTAGGTATTAAGTTCACCTAGAAATTAACTAAAATGCGGATCACTACCTGATGGGTAATATTTAATTTTAGTAATTTATAAGCATACTTTTTAGGAATTTTAAAATTCAAATAAACATTGCTTTTCTTACACGAAAACTTATTTTAATGCTATTCAATCGATTTCCATACAAAGTAAACTGAAATCAAGATTGCCTTGCAACAAAGGCCTATTTAGTTAAATTGTATGACATTGTGTATCATAACATAACATATTAGTACTTTATACAGGGTGACTGGTAACTCGACCTATTCCTTGAAAGGGGTTATAGTAGAGCTAATTTGCAATAATTTTATCCCAGTTAACTGGGGGTCTAATGTCGCTGGTTTCCGAGTTATTTAACTTTTTATATATTTCTAAATTTTTCCGTCTTATGATCTAAAACTGTCAATTGTGAAAAAAATATGTCACTCTGGGAACTAAAACTGCATTTTTCTAAAAGCTGATGAATAAGCAAATGCTTAAAAAAAACACTTTGCGTAAATTCCAAAAACCTCAGGAAAGGTTCTTAAATAACAAGTCGGTAATTTTTTGAACCTTTTCGTTTCTCTCGAAGAGTATTACTCCAAAAAAATTTAGGAACTTGACGTAGAAATCACGGAAATAACTTTCTTAATTCATAAGCTTTCCAAAAAGGTGCAAATGTTGTCCAATTTTGTACAGGTTTTAAAAATTAGGCTGATTGAACGAGCAGAAGGCGCGATGTGAATTTAATTGGGATGGACCAAAAATATTATCTTACGGTTTTTACATTCTATTTCCAAGAATAGATAATTATAAGAGACCAATTTCATTAATTTTGTATTAACCTCAAAAGTTTTGTTTTAATATCTTTATTTATTTAGCAGACATTTTATGGATGACATGATTATTTTAAATTTGCGTTGGCATTTTCTAATAAATTACTACAATTAAATGATAATGTAAAACAAGTGCCGCTGCTGAAGGTGCTGCAAGGAACACTAATCTCTACGCTACCAGAGGAAACTCATACACCCTTGAGGTCTGACTATTTGGAGTGCTTGAGCCTTGCAGCACCTTCAGCAGCGGCACTTGCACACCGTATCGTGTGGCTGAGGTGCGAGGAAGCGAAAGTGCTGAAGCGCGTTTCATCCCACAGGAGACTACTGCCCGCGGAACCAGGGTTAAGCCGTCTGGCCGCTTACCATCCGAGCAATTAAGACCCCGTGGCTCAAACACACAAGACACATTAGCTTGAACCAAAGTCCGACGAATGTACTCGTAATGTTTTTAATATCAATAAACCAAACCCAAGTTAGACCGAAAATCCGTCGATTACAGTAGGATAAAGACCACGCTATGTAAAGTACTTAATTGGTTTACTAGTAACAATTTACTACTCAATGCTAAGAAAACTAAATGTGTTAGGTTCGCTTTGCCTGATTTTAGACCGGTAGAATCTAGTATATTTCTAAATCGATCGCTTAGTTCACAATCGTACTAACTACGTTTTGACTAATTTTACAGGAGAGCGATTTTAAGGTTTGCATGTGAATATTTTATAAACGGTGTTAACAAATTGCCAAGTTTTGTGTTTATATATTAGAATAGGTCTTTGAGTTTATAGATCCCAAATATTTAAAAAAAACTATGAAGTTTACTTACCTTAATTCGAATTTTAAGTAACCCAGTTAGTACAAGTGTGCACACCAAATGATTATGTATAATCAATGTAGTTAACATCTTTGGGATTGTAATTGTTCTATGGATAGGCATATTTAATTGTTAAAAATTAATAAATCAAAGACAAATATTATTAGAATAATTTTATTATTAGCAGGTACGGGGATATCCCAGAAGTTCCATAATTTTAGTTCCATATGGAACAATCGGTACATATGTAAATGTCAAAAAAGTGATCCCAATAGTTCCATATGGAACTACATACTTGGTTTTACAACTGGTTTTGATTTTATTTTAGTTTTAAATCAGTTTCTTGAGTATCTTCGGAGCATACCCCGTTATCAGTGTTGCAAAATCATTGAAAACGCTACGGTTGGCACTGCACATTTATTTTTAACATGTGCTTAGGTATATTTAACCACCTTATTGATGCAACTTTTTCAACTTTGTTAACTGAAGTATGTAGGTAATCAATGTGAAGAAGTGGCCAATTATGTAAAATAAAAATATATATACAAAGGTCGTACTTAGCAGAGGTAGACATTTAATTATGTACCAGTAGTTCCATATGGTACTTCTGGTACATTTCCTTCAAAATGAATATCCCGGTAGATCCATATGGAACTAGAAAATATGGAACTTCTGGGATATCCCCGCAGGTACTAAGTTCAAAAATGTTATCGAATATTGATTAATTAATGTTTTAATTTCTACAATGATTCATTGCTACAAACAACAATATCGCATTTGCGTTACATATACTGATGTGCAAGTTGCGGAAAGTTTCCAAAAAGTTTAAAAGTTCTAAGAAATTTGCGGAATATTTCACTAGAAACATAATTTAAGGAACGGAAAGTTTCAATACCCGTACATAATTGTGAGAAGTTTCCGAAAGTTTCCTACATGTAATGCTCCGCAATTTTGGAAAGTTTCCTTTGGCACATCAGTAATTACATTATCACAATTAAAGCAGCTACTCGATGCAAGATGGCACTGTAATCACTAAAAACTAAAACTCGACTGCAAAACCGTATTAAATAAAAAAATAAGTTTCAAAACTAAAACCCGATTGCAAAAAAGAATAAAACAATTCAAAATAGTGAAAAAACAATTTTGGACCTTTGTAATGTTTTACAAAGGTCCAGAATTGTTTTTTCACTATTTTGAACACTATTTACCAAAATATGAACCACTTCTAGTCATTGTACGATGACGTAAAGGCCAAATTTAGCAAAATCCAAGATAGCAGGCGTCACCTGTGAGTGTCCATCCATTGTGATCGTCATCCTGCGTACTATCAGGCTATTCAAAATATTGTTCATAGCCAAAGGCCAGGATTATTATAGTAACGTTCAACTACGAACAATGTTTTCAACACTTTGCTAGCAGGCAGAAGGACTATCACAATGGATGGAGTTTCTCGCACAGGTGATGCCTGCTTTCGATATCTTGGATTTTCCTAAATGTAGCCTCAAGTTATCATACGAGGACTAGGAGTAGTTCTATTGTAAATCAGATAGCGAATACCACATGTTGGCAAATAGTGTAAAACACAAAGGTCGAAACTTATTTCTTTTTTATTACAGTCGGGTTTTAGTTTTTTTAACTTATACCTTAAGCTCTGCTTAGACTGTAATGCCACGGTATTCGTTTCCCGAATGCGGAATTCCGATTTGGAATTCCGTGAGACTAGCGCACGCATTCGTTTTTCTTCATTCGGAATTTATACAGTCAGTAAGGATAGCGTGGTGAACGCACGACGATGGAGGAAGACGTTTTATTAGCAATAAACTAAAAAAAAAACTGCATTCATTTTAGATCACGGACATAAGAATAAACAATAACTACACGTAGAAGCGAAACCATAGTATAAATAGAAAAGTAGCTCGACTCCGGCCCTTTAAAAGTGTCCATCATTGGTGCCGTCACCCTAACACTTTATATCCACTGTATAATAGATATGCTAGTTGCATGTTCATATTACACAGCTACGTTATCTCATAGTCATAACTGTCAAGTACAATTTATCGATAAATTAATATCGTTCGGAGGTCCCTAGGATAATTTTATTCGTGCCACAAAAATTATTATGTAAAGACAAGAAAAAGAATTAGTATTGGTCTAATATTGGTTGGTATAATTCTAATTGGTATCCCATATCTTTCTCTCTTTCGACAGCTCTGTTTTTGCCATTCTAAGGGGTGTATTAATAAGCATGTCGATATCTGGACCAGAGAAATCCTTAAAACAATAACTGTCGTTATGCGGGCAACATTGATGAATGAAAAGGCGACTAAATGCCTAGACTGACTTCGTGACGAAAATTGAACGACCACCATCATACGCACATGACAGTGTTGAAAATTTTATTCTCATATTATCAAGGGTCAGAGGCTGTGCGGACTCGCATCAGTGACCGGTTCGGAGGCATGCAGGCGGCAAAAGGGAATGTTTGGTAACGTTTGAAATGGCTTCTGGGAGGGCGTAGGTTCTTGCTGTTCTTCTGGAGCACAGAACTATATCGATATAGTTCTGTGTTCTGGAGGTTCTTGTTTGCGCCCAATTTTCGGAGTGATGACTATGGCTGACGGCGCTCTATATAGGGTGGAAGAGGACCGTGGACCTTCCCGAAAATGGGAGATAGTTTAGCCTTAACACTTTATTTCCCCCTTACAAACTATGTGAATTTAGGCAGCCGTTTTCAAATTACAGCCGGTTAAACATTCTCACAAAAACTACTTGTTTCAACCCTAAACATAATTATGATTGGGTCAATGAGCTTAATTGTAAACAACCTTTTCATGACAGGATAATATTACTTTTTTTTTGTCGCTGATGCATACTTAGACCTGCTTGCAATGCGGTAAGAAATATTGCAGGGTTTGTGAGTCTCTTTGTAGCTACACCTTGAACAACTTTATTTATTTTAATCCTAAATTATGAATAAAATAATAACATATTATTATTATTTATTTATTTTAATGGCGTCTACAAGTTATGTAATTTTGCCAATGTCAAGTATATGTAAGCAATTGTACAGTGAATCGTCGTTGTCGTCGGCGTCTTCCAGTCCCAGTCGGCACACCAATGAAGATGGCGGGCATTCACTTCAATGGGTTGGAGTGTTCTTGACCGCTTGCTCGTTCATAACCAAATTTTCACTGTTACTGTATTTGATGCATATTCTTCGTCAGTGTTGGAGGTTACTTCACAAAGTTGCACTGGATTTGCGAACCAAAATCAACGATAAAGTAATTTACAAAAAAATAAATAAATAGACAGATGTTTTCAAAATGACAGCTAGACAAGAACCAATAATAACATTATAACTACACGCCTCTATTCTAGGCGATAAAAATGATATCGTAGTTTGCCAGTTATGGTATTGTTATGACGTCAGCCGCCATTACTGTCAAGAAAATAAGAGCTATCAAAACGTTGACAATACGATAACGTCGATAACAGATCAAATACGATATTGTTTTTACCTAAGAATATGAACATAAAGCATAGAAACCGGACTATAAGACGTACTTTGCGTCAGCTATCTTTCTCTACTTTTCAGATTACGTATTACATAAGAAAAAATGAAACAAATACTAGGCTGTTTTTTCTTCTTTAACTGTCATTGTCACAAGGTTTTTAGACGTCAAATTTGAATGGACCTCTAAATGTCATTCCCACAATCACCCGAACCTTCAGTACTACGAAATCAAAAAGTCTGTATTGCGAATAGAGTACATTTTGCCAGGATGACTTCTTCTTTTAGTAGTGTAGTTCAGTGCAGTTGTCTGTGAATTGGTGTTCCGATAAATAAATAAAATTCTGGAGAATGTCAACAAAAATTATGTGTTGGTTAGTTTAGCCTGAATATTTACAGCCATTGCAACCTGCAATCAATGGCTTGTGTGCTGGAAGGCTGCAATTCGCACTCAGGGCGGAAGAAAAACTCTGCCGTGGGATTGTCTTTTTTAACCGACTTCAAAAAAGGAGGAGGTTATACGTTCCACTGTATGTTTTTTTTTTTTTTATGTATGTTCACCGATTACTCCGTCAATTGTCGACCGATTTCAAAATTTTTTTTTTGGTTTGATAGAGTATACTTCCGAGGTGGTCCCATTGTCACCAAATCTGTATCTGATGAGGGGATCAGTGAGGAATTGAGGGAACTCCTCAAATATTGTAGGCAAACATATAGCGATTTTAGTATTTTTAGTAACAAGTCCAGCATTTGCATTCAGAAAGTATCCTTTGGTGTAGTGGAACTGATGATGAAGACCACAGATGGCTACCGGAACTCCTCAATGGTACCGATTTCAAGGGTGGCGATAAGATATCTCGATTAAGATAGTTGAGCGACTACCTACAACGAATAATATTTACTTGTTGAAATATGACTATGATTTTCCCGCGGCGTTGCTTGCGACGCGCTTGATATAAGTTAAAGTTTCATTTCAACTAAGAAGTGGGACTACGTAACAGCGTATTATGATCACTAAAAAGTATAAAATAAAATAAATGTTTTAAAAAACAAAAAACCGCCTTCAAAAACGCAAAAAATAACTTCTTTAAAATTGTAGGCACCTAATAGGTTAGTCCAACTGAAGTCGGCGACCACAACATTTTCAACAAAAAGCCGAAAAAAACTCTGCCGTGGGATTGTCTTTTTATAAGTAAGTTTCTTACTATTTGCCTTTAGCCATGGGTAAGATTTTATATATAATTGGTAATATACTGTTAGGCAATTCATCCAGTTGATTTAATATCGAAATCTAAGCCCTAATAGTAACATTTTCCCGGTTGTAAATAAGCAATCGAAGTTTTGACAGTGATGTAAAAATATATCGATATTTTCAGATTTCCAAAAGATGAAAACGTAATTAGAGACTGGATTCGGCGAATACGAGTAGACAGAGAAAATCGGATGCCTAAAAGATGTGGAGAGGCCTGTGGAAAATTATTAGTAGTTGCACTGGAAGTTCTACTTAGTTGAACATTATTAATGAAATAAATACAACTGCAAATGAAGTTTAAAGCATTTACTAAACAAACATGTGGTTAGTATAAAGATCAGAATAGAAGTGTGTCAAAGTCTCTCTAGCTTTGACTTACCTACTTATTTGAAATCTGCTGTCACCAGCCAGTAATCGATTGCACTGAGGTTTCATACAAGAAACCTCCTTTAACACACCCCCTCAATCGATTACCTAAATACTTCTTTTTTTAGACATGTCTCTAACTATTACATACATATAAAAAGTTTCTTCCCATAATAAAACATCAACCTTTATATAAAATAATTTCAATCCATAAACATCAACCTGTATATAAAATTGTCAATGTGTCGCTTTTATCAAACTATTAAATATTCTAATCTGACCAATCATAAAGTCTAATTTACCAAAACATATTTAATTCTTTATATTTACTTCCACTCGTTACATCAATTCAAAATCAAATGCTCTATTTAACCTAAAATAATTATGATTTTGACACTATTCACAAACTTCCACTCGAAGTTCGTCTCATTTTTTATGTATCATGATCACTAGTATCAACCAAGTATGTCATCATCTCTTATTCTCCTACTCGAACATCATCTAATTTCTGTGATTATCTACCTTTGACAAATCTAATATTACCTATAAACGCTCTCACTCCAAAACATCCTCTCGAAAACATTTGGTCAAACAGCATGTATTATCATTTCTTTTATACTCCTACTCGAAACATCTCCTTCAGACCGCTAAATCAACAAAATGTAATATCTATCATATCACATCCTTTATACTCCTACTCGAAACATCTACTCCAGTCCGTTAAATCAACAAAATGTAATATCTATCATATCACATCCTTTATACTCCTACTCGAAACATCTACTTGAGTCCGTTAAATCAACAAAATGTAATATCTATCATATCACATCCTTTATACTCCTACTCGAAACATCTCCTTGAGTCTGTTAAATCAACAAAATGTAATATCTATCATATCACATCCTTTATACTCCTACTCGAAACATCTACTTCAGTCCGTTATATCAACAAAATGTAATATCTATCATATCACATCCTTTATACTCCTACTCGAAACATCTACTTCAGTCCGTTAAATCAACAAAATGTAATATCTATCATATCACATCCTTTATACTCCTACTCGAAACATCTACTTCAGTCCGTTAAATCAACAAAATGTAATATCTATCATATCACATCCTTTATACTCCTACTCGAAACATCTACTCCAGTCCGTTAAATCAACAAAATGTAATATCTATCATATCACATCCTTTATACTCCTACTCGAAACATCGTCTCCAATTCGTTAAATCAACAACATGATGTCCATCATGGATCATCATCATCAATAATACTCGAACCATCCTCACATATTTTAAATTAAGTTTCTCATAAAATATCTCAAGTCAAAAACCAACAATTCCATTATGTCAATATAAATACACTTTTACATATCATACATAACTTTACCCCACCCTATTAATTTCATCCAAACTACAAGCTTTAAGCTTTCTAAATTTCCATTCATGTAGTAATACTTATTTATCATTTTTATTTATTTATTTTAATTTTATCTTTCTTATTCACTTTATTTTATATAAAAAAGGTAAATATTAAATTAACCTAAATTAAATTACATTATAAAACTAATATTAACCTAAAAGTAAAATACAAAAAATAAATTCAGGGATCAAAAAATATGTTCTACACGCTTTTGTTTAAATTATTGTTAATTATTGTGTTTTTTTTTTTAATTAGTGAATAAATGGTTATTAGTGAACCAATTACTTAACCCCACTTCACCCCCTTAATTGGTCACTTAAAACCTCTTAAGCAGAATAATTACACAAGATTAAGTTTACTGCTTTATTGATCCTCGAATCGCTCTTTAAAATTACATTTATTATTATACATATAAAAACTAGTCTACACATTCAAACACCCCTATAAAAAACTTTAATACTAATTATTCCGTATCCCCGCCGAAAATATTATAAAGTTCACTTTAGATAAGTCACTACGCACAACACTAGCACTAAAACACTAAAACTAGTACACTAATCTTCTGTTACACCTTTCAAACTTGACTGATGGTAAGCTTTTGGTCAAAATATCTGCTAATTGTGTGGTGTGTGTGTGATTTTACATTAATCTGGTTTTCATCAATTTTCTCTTTCAAATAATAAAATTTTACATCAATATGTTTGCTTCTTTTGTTCATAATTCCTTTCTTCATAAGCCAAATTGCTGATTGATTATCAACTCTCATTTCATTATCCAGATTTTCGTTAGTAATTTCTTTGATAAGGTTCTTAATGAAAAGTAATTCTTTACAGCATTCTGCAGCGGCAATGTACTCGTATTCTGCTTCTGTGCTTGACAACGCAACTATTGATTGTTTTCTAGAGCTCCAAGCAACTGGTCCATCGTTGAGCCAAATGACGTATCCAGTGGTACTTCTTCTTGTATCTGGATCCCCAGCAAAATCAGAATCACAAAAACCTTTTAAAATACTGTCACCTTTACCATAATGTATACCTTTATTATTAGAACCTTTTAAATATCTAAGAATTGTTTTAGCATTATTTAAAACATTTATATTGGGACAATTTTGGTGTCTCGAACAATAGCCGCTTGAAAGGAAATGTCTGGCCTAGTTTTATTACTCAGATATAATAGAGAACCAATCATTTCCCTGTACCTAATCTTCATGTAGTTTCTTGTCAACCTTGACAATTGGATGTTGTTCTATTAAAATTGAAGGACAATTGCAAACTCTGGATTCACTCATTCCAAATTTTTTAATGATTTTTTCCGTATATGCCGTTTGATGAACTTTTATACCATTTGAATCTTTTTCAATTTCTAAGAAAAAATCATTAAAAAAAAAATTCAAAAATTTGTAATATTTTCACAAATTCTGAGTTCAAATTACTTTTCAAGCTTGTTAATTATATCTAATAAATCAGTTTCATTTTCTCCAAAGACCGAACCGTCAAGGACATAGATTGCTAAAAATGTTTTCCTTACACCTTCCATAATAAAAATACATTGGTCTAGTTTCAGTTGTTTAAACCCAAGTTCCTTCAAGAAAACGCTAAATTTAATATTCCACATTAACGGTGCTTGTTTCAAACCATATAAGCTTTTATTTAATTTACATACTTTCCCTTCACAATCACTGTAACCTTTAGGTACTTTCATAAAGATAGTTTCGTTTAAATCTCCATGTAAAAACGCTGTTTTGATATCAAATTGTTTTAATTTTAGATTTTTATTTGCAGCAATAGACAATAAAACTCTTAAAGACGAAACGAAAGATGTGTTTCATCATAATCTATTTTATATTTTTGCTGAAAACCTCTTGCAACTAATCTTGCTTTATATCTTCCATCTGCTTTTGTCGTGAAAATCCACTTTGTTGTTACTAATTTTCTGCCATTCGCTTCTTTTTCATCCACAAAACTCCCCGTATTATTCTCTTCCAATGATTTAATTTCTTCTTCTATTGATTTACGCCATTTATCTTTTTCTTTCGATTCCAAAGCCTCTTCATAAGTTAGCATCGAAAATTCTGAATCCATATCCATCAAATAATCTTTATATCTTTCTGGTAATCGTCTATTTCTTGGAGGTTGAACTCGTCTTTGAGTAATATTTTGTCTAAAATCATTGCTTTCATTCGGAATACCATTTTCACTATCAAAAAATTCTTCATTATCAAAATAAATATTTTCAGAACAAATATTGTTTACAACACTATCATTTCTTCGATCTTCATTTGACTCTTCATTTCTTCGATCTTCATTTGACTCTTCATTTCTTCGATCTTCATTTGTTTCGACTTAATTTGTTCCAACTTCATTTGTTCCAGCTTCATTTGTTCCAACTTCATTTGTTCCAACTTCATTTGTTCCAACTTCACTTGTTTCATCTTCACTTGTTTATCTAATAATTAATGACTTTACGTTTTACTCCTTCTCGACCTTCTGTTTCAACTCTATTTACTCCTTCTCGATGCACTTCTTCATTACTTCTTACTCCTTCTCGACACGTTAAATCTATATCTATATGCTCCTCATTATTTTCCACAAAATATTCTTCCCACAAACCTCCTATCTTGTTATATTCTACACCCTTATTCAAAATATATTTTTCGATTACTTTAACATCTCTTGCTCTAATGATTTTCTTTTCGCTATCCAGCCAAATTTTATATCCATTCTTGACATAACCAATTAAAATTCCTTTTGAGCATCTCTCATCAATTTTTTTCAGTCCAATGTTAATTTTAAAGAAAGCTGTTGATCCAAAAGTTTTAACATTTGACAATTCAGGTTTAATTCCGAACCATAATTCAGCTGGTGTTTTATCTTTGCCAACAGTAGGACTTCTATTAATTAAATAGCTTGCCGTAAGAAGAGCCTCCCCAGAGATACTTTGGTACTTGACTATCAAATAGTAGGGCTCTGGTTCTCTTCATCAGCGTTCTATTTAATCTTTCAGCCATTCCGTTGAGTTGAGCTGTATAAGGAATGGTGAAATCCAGAGTAATACCTTTGCCATTACACCAAGAAATCACGTTATTATTCGAGAATTCACCACCATTGTCACAACGTATATTTTTAATTTGAGAATTAAAATGTTTTTCCGCCAGAAAAGTATATTGTTTTAATTTTTCAAATATTTCACTCTTAAAGGTGATTAGATAAACTATACAAAAATGTGTAAATTCATCTAGAAAGGTGACGAAATATTTTTTATTATCCCAAGATGGAATTTCGTTTGGGCCACAAACATCGGTATGAATGATATCTAATGGGAATTTAGCTTTAGTTCTATTATTTTTAAAAGGTTTTCGTGTCATTTTAGCTTTGGTATAAATCTCACAAAATTCATTCAAAACACCCTCCCCAATTTAAACGCCATTAACAATTTTCGCAAGTTGAGATACATCGAATATGTATATAGCCGACGATGCCAAATTTTATAGTTCTCAACCAATAGTGCCTCAGGAATATAGTTTGCCGAAAAATGTATTTCATAAAGACCATGCTGAGTTTTATTTCCAGTTAAAATTATTTTATCATATTTCTTAATAAATACTTTGTTTCCAGAAAAAAGTACCGAACCATTCTGATCTGTAATCGAGCTAACAGAAATTAAATTTCTAGAAATTCCAGGTACATAAAGTAAATTATCTAACTTTCCAAAATCTGTTCTAATAAAACCGACACCAAGTGCTGTAAAATTTTCTCCATTTGCACATTTAATGTCTACTTCGATTTTTTCTGAAATTTCAATAATATTTTTATCAACAAACATGTGGGAACTTGATCCCGAGTCAATAATTCCTTTGATCTTTGTAGTATTAATCAAATTTTCACTTACGGAATAATCCTTGGTTTTACAAAATTGGGCAATATGTCCATATTTATTACATAGTTGACAAGTTTGATTTCTGTAGCAGCTATTAGAAATATGTCCTGGTTTGTTGCATGTATTGCACAACTCTTGATTACAGAATCTTGCAATATGGCCTGCTGCTCCACATTTGAAACATGTCTTCTCCTTATCTTTAAAAACTTCGTTAAAATTCATGTTATTAAAGGAAGTTGAAGGTAGATCTAAATATTTATTTTCATTCTGTATCATTTGAAGTAATTTTTGAATATTTCGATCTTTTTCATTAATAGTTATCCAAAATAATCTGACACTATTTAGTTTTTCTGGTAATATAGTTAAAATTTTCTCTATCAAAACATCATCTTTCAAACTCTTCCCTGTTTGGTCCGCTTCAAAAAATAAATTTTGTAATCTTCTAATATCATTTATTATATTTCCTGTATATTTGTAACTATAAAATTCAACCAATTTGTCAATATTACTTTCAGCATAATTTATAATAAATATATTGTCTAATTTCAAAAATATATCTTTTATTGTTTCACAGTTTATTACATGAAATAATAAACTTGAAGAAATTGCAGATAGGATGTAAAATTTTCCCTTAGCCTCGATAGATTTGTCTTTGTTTTCGTCGATTGAACAATTCTTTCCAATTAAATAAACGGTCATTAATTTCTTCCATAAATAATAATCTTCCATCTCAAAAATAAATTGTACTTACAGTTTTCCTTTATTATGAGTTATGAAACTTATGACACATATGTCAAGAATAAATCAAAGATATTATTACAGCTGAAATGATTGAGCAAAAACGATAACGATGTTTTTAGTTAATCTTTCTTCTTTATCGTTCTATAAGGGCATTTGCTAGCCCATTACCTGTGGAGAGGCCTGTGGAAAATTATTAGTAGTTAAACTGGAAGTTCTATTTAGTTGAACATTATTAATGAAATAAATAGAACTGCAAATGAAATTTAAAGCATTTACTTTAAATTTAAGATCAGAATAGAAGTGTGTCAAAGTCTCTCTAGCGTTGACTTACGTACTTATTTGAAATCTGCTGTTACCAGCCAGTAATCGATTGCACTGAGGTTTCATACAAGAAACCCCCTTTAAAAAAAGATGCATAGTCTCTGCTTCAAGCATTTTCATACGGTTTTTTTTTTGCCGAGCGTGCAAGGAAAAGGACGACATATATCTTATTTTAGGAGCCACGATTAGATTTTCTATTCAGAAGTGTCACTGAAAAAACACGTGGACCGGACAACTTAAACTTACCTTTGACCAAAACGATGAGAGACCTCTTTATAATTTTGCAATTTGTTGTTATCTTAAACATGTAAATAAAACATTGATGAATTATTGAACATATTCTTTATTTAAAATATTATTGATTTGCTGTTGACAAAAAAACTTGAAATCTCACTTAAGCGTAACACACCTAATTAAATAATTAAAGCGTAATGTTGTAGGGCCGATTTTAGACTGATAAATTTTAGCTCGCCCGCTCGCTTTTCATTCATATGACAAAATATTCTAGAAAAAGTATATTTTGGGTTTTGGGACACTATTTTATTGCCGACTGTGCTTTACCATGTCATATTTTGCTTATCAAAACCAAACTAACGATAATGCAATATTCTTAACGTCTACGTTATCCTCTACCCACCGAGATATTCAACGTTTAGACGTTTTACAAAGCTACAAGTAACAATTTTACAGGTCTAAACTGGCAACACTGCTCAAACGGCTGGTCGTCATTGGTCGAGGATGTCGCAAATAGAAACTTGTAACCTGTAAATTGTAATTTGTAGCTTTATAAAAATCGTTCCTTTGTCCATTAGAACAAATTAAAGGTATCGACATCCATATTATTGTCGATTCAGCAACATCACTAACGTTGACGGATAGGAGTCAGATCAAATTCGAACCTTGTGACAACATGATAGATAACTTAAGAATTCCTATAAGCACATCTTTTTCTCACTCATTATAAATGCCATAAATAGAAAAAGGTCAAACATACGTCCCTCGTTGTTCTTTTAGTCCGGTTTCTATGCTTTATGTTCATATTCTTAGGTTTTTACCGTCTTGAATAGAGCCGCTGTACCTACTAAGCACAACTTGACACATTTCTGAAATAGCGATATTGACAGACACTGAAGTATACTCGAATCTTCATAAACAATTAAAGATGATATTAGAACCTTCTTTCATCGTATCTTAGTTTATCTAAATTGATAAATAGGTTTTAGCTAGTTGAACAAAATTAATTACGAAAAATTGAAATTGTGCTGCTGAGTAGGCATATTTCATCCATTTTCATGCTTCAAAACGTGCATGTGAAACGTTTATCAAATAAACATTATTATTAAGAACTACTGATTAGGTACTTAACTTATGAACCTCTTTGCGTTATTGTATTGGCCATCGATGCATTTTATGTTGAAATGAAAATGTCATTAAATTTACCTCTTGTCATTATGTCATTCTTCAAATAAAAATGCCTTTGTTAGATGCTCGTGGTTGAGGTTCTTACCTAGCTGTCATTTTCAAAACACCTGTCTTTTTATTTCATTTTTTGTAAATTACTTTATCGTTGATTTTGGTTCGCAAATCCAGGGCAACTTTGTGAAGTAACCGCCAATACTGACGAAGAATATGCTTCAAATATAATAACAGTGAAATGCTGATTCTGAATGAGCAAGCGGTCAAGAACACTCCAAGCCATTGAAGTGGATGCCCGCCATCTTCAATGGTGTGCCGACTGGGACTGGAAGACGCCGACGACAACGACGATTCACTGTACAATTGCTTATATATACTTGACATTGGCAAAATTACATAACTTGTAGACGCCATTAAAATAAATAAATAAATAAATAGATGCTCGTGGTTATTTGAATCTGCTTTTATTGTACGCGAAGTGCAATTGGTGGTTATTATAAAAGATAGTAGAAGAGCGAGATTTCATAAGGCATATTATTTGGAGTGATGAAAGCTTGTTCACACGCAACGGAATATGGAATAGACGAAACGAACATATGTATGCTGAGGAGAATCCTTTTGCTTATCGATTCTCGAGTCACCAGTATCGTTGGTCTATTAACGTCTGGGCGGCGATTCACAGAGAAACTATCATAGGACCTGTGTTTCTGCCTCCAACTCTAAACAGAGACGGATACATGTCTCTTTTGAACACCGAGTTAGACAGTTATCTGGACGAATTACCACTGGCTGAAAGACGAGTCACTTGGTTCCAACAAGATGGTGCACCAGCTCATTCTGTACACGAAGTACGAATGAAATTAAATAATGAGTTTGGGGGTCGTTGGATAGGCCGGTTTGGGCCTCACCCTTGGCCGCCAAGAAGCCCGAATCTCACGTGTCTAGATTTCTTCCTGTGGGGCTCTGTAAAAGATAGTGCGTACAAAACGGAATGTGACACTGCGGACGAGATGCGACGACGAATAACTGATGCCTTTAACGATCTGCGGAGAAAAAATTATGAAGAGCATATTTTGTCAAGGGTGCATACCTACTCGGGCACGGGCTGCAGCGTGTATAATAAGCCGCCATATAATAAGGGACATTTCAACACCGAATGTGAGGGTAATGTAAGATTTTTGTAGACGTAGTGTTAGATTTTTATAACAACATGATAATGTGTAAACTAATGTTTAATTAATTGTGTAAATAATAAAACTCAATTTCATTTCGTTTTGTTCATGGATTATTTGACGTCTATGCATCATTATTCATTAAGTTAACACCTTATCACTATAGCAACGTCAAAGTTCGGAAATAAGAGTAGTTTCCGAGTTTTCATAGTCAAGTCGTAATGGGTAGGTGTAACAGGGTTGTCACCACAATGAAAAGTTAGTCAATTTTTTTTTTTAATTAGTTAATTCATGATTATAACCATCACAAATCGACTGTGTACCTCTTAATTAACGCTATAGTTCCGGGAAGGTCCCCCGTCCCCTTCCATCCTACGAGGGGAGGCTGAAAAGTTCTAAGCCTAAGGTATTTTGGGGCTGTATATGGGTTCAAGTTACTAACCACTAGATAGTGCATTTAAACACAAATAATGGAAAAGAAAAGTCATTCGTTACTATTATTGTTTCTTGAGATATTCAACGGCAAACAGCACCATGTGTGAATTATTTTACGCATACTACGAAAATCGAGTACAGGGCTGTAATTAAGTTCCTCACAAAAGATTAAAAAAACCACCATTCATCTTTGAAGATATGGCTACTATTTACGGTGTCTCTGGGCCTTCTTAAGCTACCGTCAAAAAGCAGAGTTGCTTATTTAAACAAGGGCGAGAGTCGATCGAGGACGACCCCCGCTCAGAGCGGCCAGTATCGGTGGTCACCGAACAAAACGTAGCAAATGTCAAAAAATTTGTATTGGAGGACCGAAGGATTAAAATTTGCCAAATAGCTGAAACCTTGGGCATTACCAAGGAATGGGTTTGAAAAATCCTTCACACGCATTTACATATGACTAAGGTCAGTGCACGTTGGGTACCGAAAATGCTGTCGGCGTTTGACAAAGAGCGGCGTGTCGAAACTTCTTGGGCGTTTTGAGAATTGTGTGAAGATGGTTTCAACAACATTTCCTCCAGAATAGTGACCGTTGAGGAACATGGGTTAGACAGTATGATCCTGAGTCCAAGTCGGAGTCCATGCAAAGGATTGAAAAGGGTGAAAGGCCACCGAAGAAGTTTAAAGTGCAATAATCGACCTCTAAGTTAATGGCCACGGTTTTTCGGGACTCGGATGGAATTCTTTTGATAGAATATTTAGCAAAAGGCTCTACAGTAAATGCAATATACTATGCTGATCTATTACGAAAAGTGCGTCAAGCCATAGTTGAAAAAAGAAGGGGTAAACTCCGTAAAGGAGTTTTGTTTTTGCAAGACTACGCGCTCGTTCATGCCGCGCGTGTTTCAAGGGTGGCTCTGAAGGAAATCGGTTTCCAAGAAATTAACCACCCGCCGTATAGTCCAGATTAAGCCCCTAGTGTAAGGAATGCATAGAGTTAGGGGGGGACTATATTGAAAAATATATATTTATTTTTAAATCTAGCATTTGTTTTCTATCTTAGGCTTCGTACTTTTCAGCCGCCCCTCGTCCATCCAAAAATTTTCCCGCCAATTTTCCTCCGCCTTCCCTGTCAGTTTTTCTTTATTTGAGATTTTGCCCTTAATAAATTAATATCTAGGTCATACAAAGTTAACATAACGGTACAAAGGCTTAGATACTACGGAGCTATAATTCTAAACCTAGAATCTAGGAAAGTCGGTGAAAATTTCATATTTTCCCCGTCAAAACGTATTTTCTCGCAAAAATGTGGATTCAAAAAAACGTTCTACTGCACAGGCGCTCTCATCCCCACTCCTGTTATCCAGGTCCGGCGGGGACATGATAGACGGCCCCGCATACGCATACTGGGGAGTGGGGACTATCTCCTCTCCGGGTGGATTATCCCCACCCTTCGGGAGGGCCACAGCGCAAGCGTATTAGCGTGATCGGATAGATTCCTTTATTTAAATATAAACAAGGCTAATCTATCCGATCGTGATCTAGACACGCGGCAGGGTGTCCAGCCAAGTTCACGCAATAGGAACTGGCGAGCGCAGCCGTGTTTTATTTACACGAAACGTTTGGAGTCACTTTTGACGCCTCAATAAATCCAAATATCATAAAAACATGAAATGGTTTATGTATTAAAACCTTTAAGATCAACTCTAGTTCTAACCCTAAATTTTATGAAAAAGCTGAAACGGTTATTGAGATATTAACGTCGAAAAATCGGAATTTTTACCACTGACTGACTGACTGACTCACTGATTAATCATCAAAAAGCTAACCCACTTCCAGGTCACCTAGAAAGATGAAATTTGGAATCAAAAAATTAAAAAATCAGAAAACAGTGTTTTGTTAAGTTTTATTATTATTATTTATGCTAGTTACCTTAGAACTCCGTCATTTATTCACCGATTCGGAATATTATTATTTTGTTTTGATAGGGCATACTTTCGGAGTGCTCCCACTGTCATTAGGTCAGAATCTGATAATCGGGTCCTGGAGAAATTGAGGAAAATCTTCAAATATTTTGGGTACACCTATAGCGACTTGGGTATTTTGTATAGCATATAGTAACTCGTGCATTTGCTCTTGAAAAGCACCAATTAGTGAAGTAGAACTAATGATGATGAATGAAGATCACACATTCGCCGGAACTACCTACTCAATAATTATTAGTATTACATTGGTGTCGCTGCTTCGCTGTCGCATACACACAGCTAGAACGAGTTAGCTCAATCCAGGATTTGGGTCTTACGTTGGACACTAGATTGGACATGCGCGATCACATATGCAATATTTGTAAAAGCGCTAGTAGGGTATTGGGCCTTATAATTAGGACAGCGTCCCAGTTCCGTGACGATGGAGTTGTCATACAATACAATACAATACCTACGTTCGGAGTAAGCTTGAGTACAATGCAGTATTTTGGGATCCACAGGAGGAAAAGTATAGCCTAATGATCGAGCGTGTCCAACGCAAATTAACGAGATACCTGTACAAAAGGCGCTATCGTTGTTACCCGTTCCTCTACCCATCTTTATTTGTTAGTGGAATGGTCGGGATAGAGTCTCTTAAGTTAAGGCGGAAGTTTAAAACGCTTGTCCACTACGGTCTTTTATTACGCCATAAGGTAGATAATCCTTCCGTTTTGGAAAAGTTTTGTTTGTTTGTGCCTGATCGTTATTTAAGCGCCGCGGACCGCGGCGCACGGCGCGCACGCAATTGGTTTGCTTTGCCGGATAGGATGCGCACCCGACACGCTTGCAACGCTCCTACTATCAGAGCCATCGCGCTACTTAATGAGTTCCTTGCTCGTATACGGGAGGCCGACGTGTTTGCAGACAAGTGGCCTGTCCTTATAGTGGCCTTAAACCGCTTCCTAAATTTAAATATGCTGCAGGGTTATGTCTAGCTGTGATGTTCCCTGATTGATTTGTGCATATTGGACCCCTTTTATGTTTTTAAGTAAGATGTGTAAATGTATTTCTAGTTCTTGTCTTAAAAGTGTAGCTTTTAAGTTATCTTGCTGGGCGCTTTGGCTGACGCTGTAAGTTCACAAGACATTGTTTAAATAAATAAATAAATAAATAATTGGTTGCGATTTTATGAATATTATTTATAATGCTAATTTATTTAATATTAATCCTATTTTATTTATTTTAAGGAAACGCATACCTACTTATTTGACAAAAAAGAATGGTATCTTATTGATATCCTATCAAAAACATAAACGTGAAAATAGGAGCCAAGTTCAATATTTTAAGAATATGCGATGCATGGTTATCGACTTCACCGACAAAAGAATTGAGATCTAAATGGGTGCCAAGTCCCGTAGATAATCCTGATATTTATTTATTAAAAACATACGACATTCTAAAATAAATTAAAAACACAATTTCTTATTTTTTCTGCTACAACAATGTTTGCTATTAAAAAGTATAACTTCTTAAATTTGAACACTCGAATTATTTACAAAAAGCAGATAACTTAGGACAAACTGAAGCTTAAAATTTGACTTGGCTGTGAAGTCGATAACCATGCATCGCATATTCTTAAAATATTGAACTCGGCTCCCATTTTCACATTTATGGTTTTGATGGGATTAGGTATAATGAAAAAAACATAAAAATATCATTTAATAAACAAATAACTCATCTTCATTGATGGATTCATTGATTGATTAAGATTGTGCGAGTAAAGCAGGTGGCTTAACTTTTAGCGTGTTAAGCATGTAAAAAAATTAAAACTAGTAGGTATATGGTATGCGTCTTCGCGTATAATTCATTATAAATATTTGCTCTATGTTTATTATAAAGCTCTGAACATTTATTTACTTTGTGCTCCTCAGTCGCTATCAAAATATATCGGATCATGTATTCTGATCAGAAAATTTTGAGCACCTTTTATGCTCCAATATATCTGATGGCGACTGTAAGTTGGTAAATCTATATGATATGATAGATAGGTAGATAATATAGATAAAACGTTTATTCGATGCTTCAATCACACACATACAATTGTCTTAATTAGTGGAAAAGAACAATATCAAACTAACTTACAAACTAAGTACAATCTCAATCGCATGTGTGCGTCGCAGCAGTACCTACAAAAAGGTCATGGCTGAGCGTATAGCATTACTCTAGTGAGCAAAACACTGGTTCTGCCACAGTCCCGGGATACGACGAAGCCATTATGTTGCATAGAAAGGAATGCCTAATTCATAAAAATAAGTAATCATATCAGAGAAAAAAAACATTAAAATAGATTGGTTGGTTAGTAACAAAAAACTTTAAAAACAATTAGTAATTTAAATTAGGTTTGGAAATGAAAGTGAAGTGAGAATTAGCGAGTTAGCAGCCAGCAACTTTGACATGTTTGAATTGAATAGCACAGAAACCTAATACGACCACACCACATAAACCCTCACCCTAAGCAAGAAAATCCGTTACCGAGCAACCGTGAGGCATACCGAGCATTTGTTTTTGAAGCAAAAAGTGTTTGAGTCGTTTAATAAAATAAAAATTTGATGTTAACTGTCTGAAAGGTGGAGGAACATTGTTCCAGCACTTGGTTGCAAGGTAGCGGAAACTACCGGTGAAAGCCACCGTACTGTGGCGATGACCCTCCAAAGGATAACGAGACCACCTCGTTCCATATCTCTCATGGAAAGAGGAGATTTTTATTTTAGCGAAAAGGTATAGACTAGCGAGGTGTAAATGTCTACGAGAACTCATATACGATGCTGAGGTTTTTAGCTTCATCTACGGGTTCAACACGTTGACCGTTAATTTCCACTCTTGGGACGCAAGTCGAGATTTTGGATAGTTGATGCTTTGAACCAAGAATCATGAATTTACTTTTATGAGGATTTCCGCCCATTTCTATCAGCCCAGTCAGCCACACTAGAAAGGTCTTCATTCATTTTTTGCATTGCATTGTCAAATGACTAGCTTGAGCCGACATATACAATTAAACATCTTCTGCATATAGGTGATACTTGCAATAACTGATAGACTTGGATTTATCAGCACTATAAATAATAAAAAGTAAAGGATGATTGATCCCTGAGGGACTCCACGGGTAAGACGCTTAGGAGGAGACACCACAGTAATGCCACTTTCTTTTACTATTTTAATAGATTGGCTTCGGCCGCTCAGATAACTCTCAAACCATGCTAGTGATTTGGGATCGACACCGTAGTACGTTAATTTGGAGAGTAGCAATGGAACATTAATGCAATCGAAAGCGCGATAAAAGTCCAACAGTGCCAGACCCGAAACATTACGGGAATCTTGTTCCGAAAGTATGTTGTCTACATCGTCCAACACTGTTGTCCCTGTCCCCATGCCCTTCCTAAAACCTGACTGGAAAGGAGGTAAAATATTATTAGCTTCTACAAAACTACGAAGTTGCGACTAAACTGCTTTTTCCAGTATTTTTGAAAGAAAGGGTAAAATACTGATAGGTCTCAAATCCTTAAGTTCGACCGGATTATCTATTTTAGGCAGCGGTGTCACAAAGGCTGACTTCCACAAACTAGGCACTTTTCCTGTCAGAATAGATTTGTTGTAGCATGAAAGGCCATGTCGTCGCAGCTCACTCACTTCCTTCCCGCACGCGCAAGTATGAGGTTCACAGAGTCTAGCCCCAAGCCGCAAGCTTATTGCCATGCGCAAGCTGCTTGGGTCCAAGACTGTGCCTATATTGCGGGAAGGAAGAGCGTGGAGCCAGTGACCTGATTCGCCTGCTGAGACAGCGAGGAGACGGGCGCGATCTGAATCGTCCGGACTATTTTCTATGAGAGATGCATGAATTGATGAGGCGAGGTGTATCCCACGCTCTGTGGATATGCCTCTTGACTGGCATATCCACTCCCGGACACAACTCACAACAAGCATCCCTAGCCTCCACCAGGTTCGCAATCTGAACGTCAAGTATCTGTGGGTGATTTAAGATAATACTGACGAGAGGAAACGAACCATAGGCGGAGGACAGGAAAGCCGGTAATGCCACGCTAGAAGAGCATCGAGTACCAAGTCCACCGAAAGGAATTGGGAGAACCGCTTGAGTCCAAGGCCTTAAACTAAAATTAATGTTTAATAATGTCTATAGAAGCCAGAATGTCTGGAAATTTCCAAATTTGGCAACTCCGTAGCAAATACATGAACTTTGGAGTGAAAAGACAAAACCGAATAATAAAAAGGGCCATGTGGGGGTTTATTTCGTACAAAAGGTAAGAACTATTTTTGAACAGATTTAATTTACAATTTATAATGGGATTGATTGCTTCGTCGAAAATTGGTGAACCTAAAAGTGTTAAAGATGAATTTGAATGGACCGAAATGTTGGGTGAAGCTGCATTAAAATTAGTGACGATATCAATTTTTTTTCTATAGAAATGTGATCTACAAAATATAAATTGATCTGGTATATAAATTTCGCACCACATCAAGGTATCACAGATTAAATTTAGAATTTAGATCTGAAATAATTGGATGAATGACTAAGCTAAAAATGACAGGCCCGAGCGGGTCTCCTTGTTGGCAACCCATGCATGAAGACATGATTTTGTCACCGAAAAGTAATTTTGATGGTGCCCCATAGCATTGCCACAAATAGCTGTATTATTCTGGAACTTCTTTTTTGACAGCAGCTAGAAGGGCACCACGATTGACCGAATTAAAAGCATTTTTGACGTCAATTTTTAGAAATACCTCATAGTCCGGAGGACTCAGAAAAGAGCGCGCAACGTGGACAGCTGCCTCACAACCTCCCTTGATTCCGAAACCCAGCTTGATTCTGAAAATGTTTGATAGTCTATTACGAAATTTTCGTAAATATTCGGCAGCAAAGTTTAAATTTAAATTTAACATTCTCCCATCTTAAATTTTTCGTAGCTTTCTTCTTACCGTTTTCATCATACGTTGGACAACATATATTTTTAAAGATTTTTTTAATTAGTTGTTTTTGTACCCTGCGCTTCAACTGATTCTGTGATTTCGTTTCCCACCCATCACTGCAAACTAGTCTACTGAGAATTACCAAAAAATCCTCTATTGGACAAGCTATATGGACGTTCGGACGGTTTGAATCCCTCGGTACGAAGTGAACGTCACGCTCTTTTAGTCAATTCTGGGTTCTCCCTGCATAGTGATACTTTCTTCGCAACTTCCTGCACTTCTTTGGAATTTCTTCAAGCTGTTTGTCGGAATATTTGGGTGTTTTTTGACGCTTTAAGCGTTGAACATTGTATTTCTTTAAAATATTCCTTACTCACCCACGGGAAACATCATATTTTACAGCTAATTTATCTGGGACTCACCCTCACTTTCCTCCGGTCTTTGTGTCACTGGCATAGGAGTACGAACTACATGGACACAAATACGTGTCAACTGGCATAATTTATAGGTAAAATATTAAAATACGTTTATTTTTATTCTGCGGCGTCAGTCGTCTTTCTAACGTGTAGTCGAATGGTGCCAGTGCTGGAAAAAATACTGCAAAATATTTGAAAACCGGCGCCGGCAGTGATTCACTGAGCCCTAAGCTATGCCCGGTGACATTAACGTAGTCACGTATTTGTGTCACTGGCATAGGAGTACGAATTACATGGACACAAATACGTGTCAACTGGCATTGTGTATAGGTAAAATATTAAAATGCGTTTATTTTTATTTCGCGGCGTCAGTCGTCTTTCAAACGTGTTGTCGAATGGTGCTAGTGCTGGAAAAAATACTGCAAAATATTTGAATACCGCCGATTTGTGTCGAAAAATGACACAGATTTGTGTCATCGGCATTGTATAAGGGTAACTTTTATGAAATCTAAAAAACTTACAGATTTTATAACCAAAGCGGAACTCGATTAATATTTCAATAAAATAACTATACATTTAATTTAAAAAAAAAAATGGAAATTTGTCGAGAAAAAGGCTTGAAAATAAAAACACAACATATGTGTCACCGGCATAGGAGTCAGAATTTTTTGATCACAGACGTTGTGTCACCGGCGCCGAACGTGTTAAGAATGGGTGGTCTTCCCGTTTTTGGTAAACCTTTAAGTCCTAACATCAAGTTCCCACCGCTGGATCAAACATTCAATTGTAGATGAAGGTACATTTTCAGCTTTGAAGTGAGAGACCACTTCAGATTTTTCACGCTGTCCAAATCGGCAATAGACACGTTTACGTAATAACTTCCTCGCGGACATTTTTTATTAAACCAGATAATTTTTTTTTGCCTTTTTAACAATAGTAATAGTAGTTGTCATAATCCTTTTTGAATTTTTTTATTGCCTAAGGGCTCAGACAAGATGCACTACGCTAACTAACGTTTCTATTCGATTCGTTTTTAAACCAATCGCGTTACTGGAAGATGACGTGATACGAAAAGTCACGTGGTCTACCAGTTCCGCCTCGCAAAAGATAGAGACAGATTCCAGCAGCTGATAGCCAACCTTTACTAAGTTGGAGAGGCACTTTAAGAAGAAGGAGAAACGTCAGTTAGCGTAGAGCATCTTGTCTGAGCCCTCTGCTCGTGTCAATTGAATACCTTCTCATTACATTAAGCCAACCCGTTATACTGTCAATGACAAGGTTTTTAAGCTACTTGTAGTATATTTTTTTGCTTTCTGAGTTTGACTGACGGCAGTCGGTATAGGCCTCATTCCGCTTATTAATCATTACCTAAATCGTGTCAGTAATCCAGGGCAGGGATTTGTGTGGTCTGATTTTGATGCTCTTTAAGGGCGCATGTTTATTAAAAAGAGTTAAAATTAAAGAGTTAAAGACATCCACCATACCTTCCACTGAATGTTGGTAATTTCTAAGTCTTTGTTGAAGTCATTTAAATTTATGTCTGTAATTGATCTATAGATAATTGATTTAGCAGGAAAATCGTCGATCTTCAATCACACGACGACAGCCAGCACGGCTAGCACAAGTTGCCCGCGACTTGTTTGTCGCTCGGATCTCCATTTCTATCTAGTCAGTAACGATAGAGACGCGCTGAACGACAAGCGAGAAAATACGACTTGTGCTACCCGTGCTGGGCACGTAAACTTCGCGCTACGTAAACTTGGCCGGTAGCCGGTTAACTGACAAATAACTGCAGTAATAAGTTGACCGCTCGTTGCTTACCGTTGAAGATTTATTAAAATGTTATATTTACGCTCACTATTGGCACAATGGGATGAAACTTATTAGTAAGTTCACAAGATAACAGTACGATAACCACTTTGTATAAGTTTCAAATATTAAAAGTAACTTTTAACACTGTTTCGCGATTAATTTAACGGAGACAAAAATTAACTTGTTTGTTCGTCGGCGCTATATACAATCTCTATAATTGTTAATTATGTATCTTTTGCTCAAAATTCATTTTTATTAATGCTAATATGGGATTTTTGTTTGGCACAGAGCACCTAACGTCGCTTTCACATCAGTCGCAAAACAAGACAGCGGCGTTGTTCGCGCAAGTGTACCGCAGCGCGGGGGCGCGTGCGCGCATCCCGCTGGCGGCGCTGTACGAGGCCGTGCGCGGCGTGCTGCGGCCGCACGAGGCCGGCCCCCTGCCGCCCGACCCGCCCGAGGACCTGGCTGCCGCCACCACCGCTTTCTTCCGCCAGCTCTTCCCGCTGGCGTACCACAACCTGCTGCGGCTCGAAGACGAGCGTTTCACGCCGGAGTACGACGCATGCCTCAAAGACGCGTATGACACCGTGCAGCCTTTCGGAGAGGTGCCGCTACAGGTGAGGGCCGAGTGAGAATGATGATGATGTAAAACTAAGGTATGAATTGTAATTTAGACACGAGTGATGTACAAAGTACACTTGAACTAGATTTAGGTAAGCAGATGATGATATAAGGCATTATAGCGCGTCTATGTAGGCTAAACCGAGTTCACATTTGTTGTGTAATATCATAAATTAATCATTACAATAAACATAATCATCGACATAAGTTGTATTCTTTAACATCGCCAAACTTCAGGCTAACACAGTTAAAATAGTTCGGGGTTGACCCGAACATATGGTCCTTTGAGCCGGATCGGGAAGTGTTTTCTGCATTTCTTTTTACTGAAACGGATCGGTTGTCTGGTCTCCCACCAGCGGCCTGAGCCTGTGATATGTGAAGCGACAATTGAAGAATCAAAAAGGTCAAAGCAAATATGTGTGGCGCAAAAATCATCACTGCTGGTAGAAGAACTTCTAGGTCAACATAGCTCTATTGTACGAGTGCGTGCATATTGACCTGCAGGCCTTTCGCGTAACTCACTCGCAATCGCGATCGGCTTCAAAACAAAACAATTGGTTTCATTTTGTATGCAGACAAGTCTTCGATTTTCAAAATGAAAATTGTTGTGATTGCGAGTGTGTTTACGCGAAAGGCCTGCTGGATATTGCGTTGCATTACACATGCACGAAGCAAAAGCAACAGGCAGCGCATTTCTTACCATACGCATATTTTGTACAACTGGGACACCTGTTGGAAGGTCATTGTCATGCAGCGCATTCCTTACCTATCAGCGGCGCAGAAAGATAATGGCACGTATTGTTATTGTGAAATCGATATAAACTAAGCATTATTATAACGAGATATCGCAGCTAAATACGAGCACTGAACCCGTTTTTATAAACACGGGGTACTTCGACTTGGGGGCCGTCTAACCAAATCACAGTTGACCTACTCTTAGAAGCACCCTGCGATCCTGCCGAATAAAGATCGACTTACCGAGCTTCTCATAGATCAAGCCTACAAGTGCACTCTACATGGAACAGCAAACCTGACGGACCCTACCCTCGGGAGAAGTACTGGATACCGAGAAGCATTAAAACAGTAAAGGCGCGTATACTACGTTGCGTAAGGTGTCAACGGTACAAGACCTGCAACAATCATCAGCTGATGGCGGACCTACCACAACCACGTGTGACCCCGTCCCGGCCGTTCACACATACAGGCGTGGACTTTACCGGCCACTTTGAGGTGAAATCTAATAAAGGGCGGGGGATTAAAACAACAAAAGGCTACATCGCGGTCTTTGTATGCTTCTCCACCAAGGCTATACATCTGGAGTTATCTAGTGTCTGATATGAGCACAGACGCCTTTTTAGCAGCTTTCAAACGGTTCTGCTCTCTATGGGGGAGACCACAAAAGATGTACAGTGATTACGGATCGGACTTCTTAGGGGCTGCTAAAGCACTGTTAAAGCAACAGAACGAGATATTGCAAATCTGTGCAAACCATGACGTCATGAACGCGGTCGCTGACATGGACGTTCAGTGGCACTTTAACGCACCGCTATGGCCAAGTGCAGGACGGTTTAAATGACCTCGATTGCCTAACACCGGGACATTTCCTAGTCGGAGGATCCGTGCTGGTAATCCGCCATCCTCAGACGATCATGTGAGAGATATTCGAAACAGATGGAAGCTCACGGAAAAAATGCACAGAGACTTCTGGAGGTGATGGTCGGCTGAGTACCTACATACACTACAAATTCAAGGAAAATGTAAGTCAGCGACCGACAATCTGAAAACAGGTGACATTGTTCTCGTAAAGGAAGACAATTTGCCTCCAGCGAAACGGATGCTGGCTCGACTCATAGAGATGCACCCGGATGAAGATGGACGGGTGAGGGTTGTTTCAGAAAAAAAACAAAAACAGTATACTGAAACGACCTGTGACCAAACTTTCGCGCCTACCAGTTGAAAATATGGAAGCTGAGACCCTGAAACAAACACACAAGACTATAAGCTTAATCATAAACAACGACCGCCCACCTAAACCTTCAACAACCTACCTAAACCCAAAAAGCGCCTATGTGAGCACTATTTCACTTCTATTAATGTGCATCGCACCGACTACCCAACAGCCAGTAAACGTCAAAAAGTCCAACAAAACATCTACTTTGATAACATATCAACTATGCGATTAATCAAAGACGAATGGAAGCTCGTTGTTTATTATAACATGTCAATATACCTTCAAGGACTAAGTGACGTTAGAGACTATATCAGTCACTTAGAAATGATATGCACCGGCCGTGAAATACAATATCAAAATGTTGCCTAGCAATTGGAACATGAGTTGACTGAACTTGAACACTACATTCACGCGCTCTACAATAACAACCAAAGACAACGAAGAGGACTCGTCAACGGCGTTGAATACTTAGCAAACACGTTGTCTGGACTCTTAGACGATAGATTTGCAGAGCAATACAAGAAGGACATAGAAAAGGTCGAGCATAACGAGAACCACCTGCGGAAGCTCATTAAAAACTAAACAAGAGTAATTGAATCTGAATACAACATTTTACGACGAAACGAGGCCGCCTGAATGAATCAACAGTTTGGTTACATAAAATAACATTTGGTTAACTTGACAACACAAGTGCGGATGGATAGCCAAAACGGGTTATACCATCGCATGCGCATTGTCGGCGTTAGCAGCGACTATAGCACTGTCAAACCTAAGACGAATTCAACATACACTGATTGACACAGTCGCTGACGTCGCGAATGGCCATACAGACACAAACTTGTTGTCACCTCAACAACTATAAGAACAAGCGAACATGATTTCGAATCATTTATTAGATGGTCTTTCCTTACCGGGAGACTGTACAGACGTCAAGGACTTGTATAAGCTGCTAAAAGTGCACGCCAAGGTCTCCGAAGGCTACCTGATTATCGAGTTAAGCGTTCCACTGGTGGACAGTAACATGTACCAGTTGGACCAAATCCTCACCATACCACAATCACAGGCAGGTCACATGGTTCAAATCCAGCCCGCATACCCATACATCGCATTTAATCTACAGAAGAATGACGCTATTTTTCTAACACGAATGGATTTAACCTCATGTCTACATGACGCCAACCACAACAAATTATGTTCGATAGAGAAACCGATTCATAATTTACGAATAACCACAATTGCAGACATGGACATGACTCAATCCCTTATGTGCGAAAGGATCACGTTACCGTGCGAAGACAGGTGGATCAGATTACACAGACGTAATGTCTGGCTGTTCGCTTGTTGTGAAGATTGCGAAATATGCATATTTTGCACAACTGGGACACCTGTTGTAAGGTCATTGTCAGGCAGCGGGCATAACAATCGCGCCGGGATGTATATTAAAAACAAGGAATGTAACAATAACGACGCATAGTGACTATATTAGCCGTGTACATCACCAAATGGATAAAGTGGTGTTGACTCAACCATCCACTTTAAACATCGTCTTAAATACCACCTACGAAGAGAACCTCACCAAACCCGAAGAACAAGAAGAGTGGCGAACTCTAAAAGCTCAGATCGATCGCCTCAAGAGCGAGTCCGAACCGAAGCTGTCAGTGTACGATATACATCAATACGCTGTGCAATATACCTACAACAGTAGGAACCTTACTAACGATTGCCGCATCCTACATTTGTTGGTGAGTGAAGAGGCGCCAACCGGGATCACCACCGCCTCAAGAACCGCACCCTGAGGCAGGGACCGGAACCGCTTACCCTTTAAAGGGTTTTCGTTAGGGTATATAATTGACTGGTTTTTACAAACCCTAACGATGCGATAAGCATATCTTCGATTTACTCCAATGAAAAGCTATCCCATACGATACAATTAATTCGACTAAGCGCTTATCAATTCCTTAAAATCCTCGGTAGGCTTTCCATTATGTAGTGTTTACCTACGAGTATTGAACGGCTTCAAGATATTTTAATCTCTACGCGCAGTCCATACAAAAAAATTTTGCACTACTTAGCAATTGATTGGCTATCCCACACACATAGGCTTGAAACCAACCAATCACACGAATCTGCGAAACAGAGTCAACGGAGAGGGAGAATGGATAGGGTAACACTAACGTAATGCTGTGCTTAAATCCTTAACCCGGGATAATATAGTAACGTCGGGAGAGCATATGATGTAGTTATCCGATCGATAGACTTAATCAAATAAAGGGGTTTTCCGATCCCTGCTCTGAGGAGACTCAGGTGACCGACGACGGCACCATCCCACCAGCAGTCGCACCGAAACCGGCTGTCAAGTTCTGGATTCCTACTCCCTAGATTTATACCTAGAGTCGATGTTTTACACCTTTCATTTGTACAGTGTTTTCCATTAGTTATTCTCTTAGCATAGTTCCTTTTTTCGGATTGGCAGCATGTACAAAGTACCTACACTTGAACTAGATTTAGGTAAGCAGATGATACAAGCCGACGCGGCATTATAGCGCGTCTATGTATGCTAAACCGAGTCGACATTTGTTGTGCAATATCATTAATTAATCAGCACAATAAACATAATCATCGCCATAAGTTGTATTCTTTAACATCGCCTAACTTCAGGCTACCACTGTTAAAATAGTTCGGGGTTGACCCGAACAAGTGATAATTACGCGCGGCCCAGATATTGACGGTTGTTTGTGTGTGGTGGTAGCTGGGCGCGGCGCTGTCGCGGTCGCTGGCGGGCGCGCGCTCGCTGCTGCAGGGAATGGGCGCGGGCGCGGAGGCGCTGGCGGCAGCGGACCAGGCCGCGGCGCGCGCGCTCGCCGGCTGCTCGGCGCAGCTGCTGCGCGCCGCCGGCTGCGCGCGCTGCCGCCGCCTCGACGCGCGCCCTTGCCGGCACTACTGCCTCAACGTCGCGCGAGGGTAAGCTTTTTGTGTTTCACTCACTGCAAATCAACGCATAGTGCTTGGCGAAATACAGACACTTTCTTTCATAGCGAATATTATGCCTATTATCTCCTGCGAGCGTGTTTTGTCTACATGCGTTGTGTTTCTTTATTATACCTTTTGCCCATTTCGAAATGCAGTGAGTAATACACCTACATAGAAAGACGTTTTTTAAGTGCTCGTCACTTCTTAAACTAAATAAATAAAAAGATTTTACGGGCACTTTTTTATCATAATTCTGCTGGACTTCTGGTGTTAAAATTGTGTTTACTACAATTTGTCTCGAGTCAAATCTTCCAATACTGGCTTCTTTAATGAAACGTGGGACTGACTGGGGCTTCGGTTTCATAAATGTAACAAAGGAAAAGCTATTGTTGGGAAGAAAACCCTCGCTCAAATCATTCTACCTACTTGGTCGTATAAGTTTCTACAGAACTTGTCGAATGAATCATGGAGTGTACCGGTGGTCGAGAAAACAAATGAAGTACCTACGAGTATTTGTCTGAGTGGGTGGTGGTTGCAGGTGCGTAGGCGGCGTGGCGGCGGAGCTGGAGGCGCCGTGGGCAGGTTTCGTGGGGGCGGCGGAGCGGCTGGCGCGCGCCGACGCCGACGCCGCGCTGCGCTCGCTCGACGCGCGCGTGTCGCAGGCCGTGCTGCGTGCGCTCGAGAACCACGCGCTGCTCGACACCAAGGTGCGTCGCTCTTCACGCCACTTACTCACTAAGTATTAGCCATCAATTCACTAATGTTTTACCGAATCGTCATTTGGCAAATTAGGTAGGTATATCATTTTTCAGTAAGGCACTTCTCGCCGCAGCATTTTACATTTAACAAGTTTTTAGTACCTAACTCATGTAACGTAACGGTACACAGATGCCAAAATAAAGTTTGTAAAATGATACCTTTAAGTACCTATTTAGAGTCCATGAGTGAAACGAACGGTTATCGTACCGTCTTAATCCCTCCGGTGACTGAAATCCTTACTCCTATGAGCGCCTCTACCCACTCCTAACTTAGGCCGCCGAGGGATTAATTTGCATTATCAATTACAAGCAGCAGTGATCTTTTTTTTGAATGAAGTGAATTTATCAGCTTCATCAAAGTAAGTACACTTCCGCATCTTTGAAATATGTAATGACTAAATCACAAATAGCAGCAAATGAAATTTAGTACCTACCTATGTAGCTAAAGCATTAGATAAACTCAGCAGTATAGCAACAACACAATCCAACAAATGAATAGTAATCTTTTGGATAACTTTACATCCATCGGACAACTCGAGATGCGAGTAGAAATAGTACTAAACATAATATGTAATGGCATCTTAAGGCGCGCTCCGCTAAGTGTTGCTGTACACAATTTGTATTTAATCTACTTAAATTAATTCCAGCTTTGACGTAAGATATCGGTTTGTCTGAATTTAAAATTATTAGAGAATTTAGAACTGGGGTACACATTGGCACAATTTCCAAGGAAAAAAGTCTGCCGATTTTGGTGCGGGACGAGGTAATACCATAAGAATGTAATACTACGCATAAACAGCTAACACACTAACGCAAATAAAGTTCTTACTCTTACGCAACTACACTACTAAAAACATTAAAAAAAAACAAAAGCTTATAATATAAACAAACAAAACATGTAATCATCAAGTGTGTACACGATTTACAACTAGGTACACATGCAATAAATAGCAATCGAAGACATACGCATGACCTTTTTCTATTTAAGGCTTTAACAATGAGTTAGAAATATATAATCCTTTTCTCTTTTGAACCACAGAATAAACATAATTTGTACGCCGATTTTGTGCGAGGAGTTTAATAATCGATCACGGAATCGATGTTTTGATGTGGAATAATAATACGGTAGGTACAAAAAAAATACATAAAGTTGATCAAAATCGATGGAAATACTTATACGTAGAATGTTATAGATTTTTTGCAAATTTAAAGTGTTTCTTTATATATTTTTATCATATTAACACTACACTACATACACAATGAAGCCCCACATACATGTACAGGCCGATCGGTTCAGGCCGAACTGCGCCAGTTCCGCCTGACCGGATCGAGTGGCCATACATGTAAAGACCGATGTTTTCAGGCCAAACTGCGTCAGTTCCGCCTGACGGGATCGAGTGTCCATACATGTAGAGGCCGATCGGTTCAGGCCGAACTGCGTCAGTTCTGCCTGACCGGATCGAGTGGCCATACATGATCAGTTTTTCCAACGGCCAATCGTTCAGGCGGATGCGATTTGCCTTCAGGCCAAATTACAAATACACGATGCTTTTTTGCATCTGATCATGGAGTTCTGTCCGATCAGGAAAACCGTTCAGGCGGACGGATGCGATTTGCCTTCAGGCCAAATTACACATACACCATGCTTTTTTTTGCATCCGGTCAGTTAGACCTGAAGGCAAAACGGATCATGTATGGAGGCCTTAAGAAATATCTTGGAGGTCCTTCCTCTCCGAAAACAATTTTAATAGTGTCAATGTCAAGTATTTAATCGACTTAAGCGTTATTTTTTATAAACCCACAAGATCATTTCATCTCACCTCGGCAGAGGGGAAAGTCTGCGTAAGGTGCTTCCTGTTCTACCTATGTATGTACAGTCGACCGATTTGATTCATAGGCCACTATGGACTTTTTAAAGTGGCGTTGTCAACCAAACGTAAGAGACTTCTCACGATATATACATACATATTTGACATAGCCCGTTGTGGCTTAGAAATTAAATTGGTTGCCTGTACTGACTGTAGGACTAGCCACGACTGACTACACTTTAGTTAGAGAATAGCGTCAAAGAATATTATAATATTATAAATGCGAAAATTGGTGTGTGATTGACAGAGATTGCGTTTGTTTCTCCATCACGCTGGCCCAGGTGGACGAATTTGGATAAAAGGTGGAAGGAAGATGGCATAAGTAGGTATAGGTACTTACCCTTAATTAAAATGGTCAACCCTCAGTCACAGATTAAAATAATAAGAGTTACATGCGAGTTTACATTTTATTGCTAAATAATTGTGAATTTTTTCTTGCGTAACAGCGCAGGCGTAGCGTACTTTTTATCCCGAATAAGAAATTTAATAATTTAGGTTATTTCACTCTTTTTAGATTTTATTTATACAAGAGTGGTTTAATTAATTATTACTAAGCGTTAAATGAGCTCTGGAGCTCATGAAGCTACAAGTGACAAATTACAAGCGGAACTCTCTTTTTAGCAAAAGGAGTTTATTACTCAACGTTTATATTATTTTTTTAATTGTCCTGTCATTATGGTAGCATCAAAGTGTTATAATGTATATATATTTGGAATGGACTATTTACTAGCTTTCATTTGATACCCATATTGTTATAATAATACATACTTTTTTTATTAGCCCTCCATTTTTTTTCGCGGACGCCGTATTGAAATATTATATACCATATATCACTTCGACAATTAAGACGAATCGAATGACACCTCGCGTGATAAAATCCGTCTAGCAGTTTAGGCTGCAGAGCGTGCCCAGAAATAGACATATACACATACTTACATACGCTCGAAAAACATAACCCTCCTTCTGACGCAGTCGGGTAAAAATTATCAGGTATTCCGATATAAGTGGCCAAGCATGATACAATACAATAGCAAATTGGCTGCCCCGTTTTATAATAAAACTAAATACCTAATATTTCTCCCGTTGCGCTATAAATTAAATATAATTAAATCCGAAGTTTCTTACAACATTGTTTGGACAAAAGTGCAAATGGGAAAGGCCATAATTATTACGCCAAATATTCTGAACTTTTAATATTTTTTTATAGGTAGCTGTTTCAGTACAATTCAAACATTCTAAACATGTACAATACATGTTTAGAATGTTTAAAAAAATATGTTTGATCTAATTAGATTTCTTTTTTCACAGTTCCGTACCTCAAAAGGAAAAAAAGAACCCATATATGTTTTCCGTGTACCTAAGTGCAAATTTAGATATTTTTGTGATATTTTTCTTGTTTGTTGAACGATACCGATATGGGGGTCGGTATTTAGATGGTAAAATGTTTTCTCTGGTCGGCCCTTTAAGAGTTTCTGTTACCGATTGCCCTTCGGGCGCTAGACTTGCGTCTATGCGCGTCGCTCAATATTGAATACGAAAGCAATGAACCGCGGCGCCGGGCGCTCGCGGGCTGTTTCGTCGTGGTGGCTCGCGGCGCGTGCGGTCCAGGCACGCACACATGCAAGCCGCGCACTATATACCTTTGTTTGAAGACGAACTAAAGTCATTTTTTTATTCCGTAGACTAAAATGACAACTATAGATTTCGTAGTTTTTTTTTTGGTAAGTTTTCTAAAAATGAAACCCAGCTAGATCGATTTATTGCCCCCGAAACCCGCTGCATACTAAATTTCATGAAAATCGTTGGAGCCGCTTCCGAGATTATATATATCTTATATATACATGTTATTAAAGACTTTATTTACATCCAACTAAGTACAGAATTCAACATTAATACAAATAAAAATTAAAACTAAACGTATTCAAATTAAAATTAAACGAAGCTACTCAAATATTAAAGATATAAATAATAATCACCACTATAAAAAGAACACCCCCTCTAGCAGGTCCGCTCGTGGCATGGTCCCCATGACACTGGCTGCATTACCTCTCTGGATAGCTAGCCCAATCCTTTGGGAGAGGTAAGCACCAGCTCTAGGATCTCCGGAGGATTCTATGAGCCGAGAGGACAGGGCCTTAATAAAGCTTTTCATATCAGCTGACCAAGGTCCCATGGTTTCCACTGCAAGCGCCACAAATTCGTAATTATTTAATAATGACGAATATTTGCGGCGCTTGAGTGTTTGGGCCTGATCAGCTGCTGCACCGGCCCGATTACGGGTTGACTGGACGTGGGAAAGGGCGAATGTGTCAACGCACGTCGCGTTCCACACCAGTGCCCTACCTAGTTTCCACGGCACCAATGTAGCTCCGTCTGGTCGCTTGCCATCGTCTCTATGCAATCCTGCAGGTTCCAGGACAGCTGGTACAGAGGCAGTGGCAAGCGAACGACGGATCAGATCATTAATTGTGCCATGACGGTACAAACGGCCGGCACTTCTGAAGCATGAAAGGCCATGTCGTCCCAGCTCACTCACTTCCTTCCCGCACGCGCAAGTATGAGGTTCACAGAGTCTAGCCCCAAGCCGCAAGTTTATTGCTATGCGCATGCTGCTTGGGTCCAAGACTGTGCCTATATTTCGGGAAGGAAGAGCGGTGAGCCAGTGACCTGATTCGCCTGCTGACACAGCGAGGAGACGGGAGCGATCTGAATCGTCCGGACAATTTTCTATGAGTGATGCATGAATTGATATGAGGCGAGGTGTATCCCATGCTCTCTGGATATGCCTCTTGACTGGCATATCCACTCCCGGACACGACTCACACCAAGCATCCCTAGCCTCCACGAGGTTCGCAATCTCAACGTCAAGTATCTGTGGGTGATTTAAGATAATACTGACGAGAGGCAACGAACCATAGGCGGAGGACAGGAAAACCGATAGTGCCACGCTAGAAGAGTATCGAATACCAAGTCCACCGAAACGAATTGGGAGCACCGCTTGAGTCCAAGGCCTTAAACTAAAATTAATGTTTAATAATTTTGACAGAGTTGATTCAAGGGTAACATCTATAGAAGCCAAAATGTCTGGAAATTTCCAAATTTGACAACTCCGTAGCAAATACATGAACTTTGGAGTGAAAAGACAAAACCGAATAATAAAAAGGGCCATGTGGGGGTTTATTTCGTACAAAAGGTTAGAAGTATTTTTAAACAGATTTAATTTACAATTTATAATGGGATTGATTGCTTCGTCAAAAATCGGTGAACCTAAAAGTGTTAAAGATGAATTTGAATGGACCGAAATGTTGGGTGAAGCTGCATTAAAATTAGTGACAATGTCAATTTTTTTATATGCCACAAATAGCTGTATAATTCTGGAACTTCTTTTTTGACAGCAGCTAGAAGGGCACCACGATCGACCGAATTAAAAGCATTTTTGACGTCAATTTTTAGAAATACCTCATAGTCCGGACGACTCAGAAAAGAGCGCGCAGCGTGGACAGCTGGCTCACAACCTCCCTTGATTCCGACACCCAGCTGCCGGGGTTTGAAAATGTTTGACAGTCTATTACGAAATGTTCGGCAGCAAAGTTTCGATGCCAAACGCCTGAAGGTGCAACCAACGGCAATAGGGCGGATACCACCATCTTTTTTAGCTAGAGCCACAAGATTGGCGCCATAGAGGAGCGGGACAATCTCGATATTCACGCGACCTGACAACATAAGATTAATCAGAGCAGTGATGTTCTGTATCAAAGCCTGTCCTGCATCCCCTAAAGACGAGGTGGTTAAATCTTTGAGATGCTGTGGAGAAAGTCCGTCTAAGGCGCCGGCTGAACCATTAGGGAATGACAAGATAGCCTGCTGGACGGCATCTTCATTTACAGATAATACAATGTCATCTGACACGGGAGGGTCAGGGACCAAGGAGGAGGCGGGGGGAATTGGGTGTTTCTCTCTGAGAGCAGCAAAAGTCTCAGCGGAGTGTGTGGCCAAGTCGTCATTTGAAAACAGGAGTCGGGCAGCACCGCTAACATTCCCTTCTGAAAGTTTATTTTCTATTTGTTTCACTTTGGAACATTGAAAATAACTTTTACTATTTTTTAAATTTTAACGCATTTGTGAATCGAAAGGTCTGTCGGAAGATAAGGTGTTGTTTTTAATTTGATTTGTGAGAGAGTCTTTATTACTTTTGTCCGCATGAAGAATTGAATAAGAAAATGTGAGCAGACGCTCCCAGGCTTGAGGGGAGTTTTCCGTGACAACCTTGGCGACACACTCGGAGAGGCAGCTGGCCACAGAAGTGCGCGCTCTACGAGGAATTCTTTTTATGATGGGGACATTATGTTTCAACAGACCCAATCTTTCGGCGAGTGGTGTGGGAGTGCATGGAGGGATAGATGTTGATGTCAGCGCAGGCTGTGAGGCGCTCGGGAGCGGGGGGTCGACATCCATACGCGTGCCATGTTTGCGTGCTGTATGAATCGCGAGCCCCCGCTGTCCCTTGTATTTTTTATTGTCACCGCATACGTTACAATTCAATAGAACCACTTCCGAAAAACAGGGCTGAGACAATCACTTATAAAATAAAATACAAAAACACCGTTGACACAAAATGTCAAAATATACGCCGGGCGCAGGCTCGCGAAGTCGCGACCCGCCTAGGCCCGCGCAGGCCCCGCGGCAGGGAGGCCCCGACGGTGCCAAGAAAAAGTGCGAATAGTAAGAAGTGAAGGAGCCCCGTTAAATCCCAGCTGTTCTAAAACAAAAATTAAATTGAATTCCTGAACATTCAAAATAAATTACGGTATGTAGACCCAAAACAAAATTAAAATTAATTTATTTGTGTCAAATTGCGGCCGATTCCGACCATGACATTATTATTGACTATATATATACATATATATGTTGGAAATTGGTGTAAAACTGGCAACACAAGCTCAGCAGAACGCAAGCGGTGATATGTGCTGCGTCAGCTTGGATGGTGACTGCGGCGGCGGTGCGCTGTGAAGGGTCAAAGGGAAGGCGACTCAGATTTGGTTCGGGACCCGCCGTGCGCAGACGCATCTGTTCTGTGACGTGTCGTGTATTAATTACCCAGAGACCTTTCTATGATAGTGACATTCATGCTACCAGTAGTTAAGTGATTAACTTACTAAATAGTTTGATGGGGTCTATATTGACTGACATAATTATTTTTAGTCATAATGTGCTTTAGGTCATAATCATCGCAAGTCATAACGTGTTTTTTTAAAGAAACTGTTACTTTTTCAGGATTTTTATAAATTAAACCTAACCTAACCTAGCCTTGTCTACACGTTAGATAATTCAGAACTTCTGAAAATTTTACAGTTTCAGCGGTATAAAAAATTATGATCAAAAAAATCTATCAAAAATTATGTCAACAATTACATTATGACCCATAAAATTATGGGAAACAAAGGGCTCCCAGTTTGATGACGTAGTAGTAGCTCAAGTTCCTACCTGCGTGTCATTGTTTTTGTTATCTCTAGGCACCCATATCTACCTATAATGCCCACAGAACCTGAAGTACTTTGATGTCTAGAGCTCACTCTACGACATCAGAAGTGGGATCACCTGGAGAAAAAAACTGACTGTTGGATTGGCACACTCGAAATCTCGATTGAATTTGATTTGATTTGATTGAATACGTAAGTTTGGGGTTATATTGTATGCTTTAATCCATTTGGATTCGTTTACACTTTTTAATACTCTGGAATCCATCAATGGATTCTGTTGCACTCTTAATTACACTTCGATCCATCAACGGATTTTATTATACTTTTAATACACTTGATTCCATCAATTTATGGATACTATTGGACATTTAGTATCCATTGATGTAAAAAGTTCAATAGAATCCATTAATGGATCTTTGTAGACTTCATAGTATATTTAAATCCATTGATGGATCCCAGCGTATTAAAAAGTGTAAATCACTCCAAATGGATTTAAGTGTACATTAAACCCCACTCTACTCCATTGATACATTTGAATGTACAAAGTCCACTTGACCCCTTTAATGGATCCTATCAATGGATCCTAGTGGACGGAGGGGCGATGCCTTAAAGTTTCATATCAACTAAGAAGTGGGACTATACAGTGTGTAAATGGAATACGAGCAAACATTTAAACTAGACGTAGGTTATGGCTCTACAAGTCATTTAAATGTGGAATTTCGTTAATAACTCTGATACATAGAGCGCAATTAATTTTTAAAGGTCCCATCGAGCAGCATCGTATAATGTAATAGTAGATTGTACAACTAGGGTCTAAAATAAGCCATACTTAGTACCACGAGATGGTTATTTTCCCGAGCAAAGCGAGGGAAAATTGTTCGAGGGGTACCTAGTATGGCTTTTAGACCCGAGTAATACACTCTACTTTCACTTCGATTGCGAGAAAATAAAAACATTACCTATACAAAGGTAAAAAATTTGCAAAGATAGCACCACGTATTCTACGGCGAAAATATGGTTTTAATTTGGCGGCATGTTTTTTTAAAAGTACTTTAACACAGATACAAAATATAAACACCGCAAATAAACGCCACTGACCGTGTGAGTATTTAGCGCTTCAAAGAGTTACACAATCGATTTAATCATATTTTAACGATTGTAAAATAGGGACTAAAAATCACCTAATGTTTTGAGAAATTAATTCTGTTCCCTGATTGGTCGATTTTAATATAGCTGTATTCTGGTTGGTTCATACCAAATACCACGTTTTTTTTTAAAGAGTTAATATAGTTACAGAGTATGCGTACCAAAAAGAACCTAACGTTCCGATTGACAGTCGATGTGTATTGTGATAGGTTGATTTAATTTCGGGAAGTATTTTGATTGGTGGATTTAATTTGGTGAAGGATTTTGATTGGCCAAATTAAAATGTTTTGTACAAATAAATCATTCTATTTTCCATTTCATATTTTCCCTAGGGGAAATATGAATATAATGTATTCACTAGGGTTTACATGTAACTACTTGATTGTCGCTTGATAAGTCTAATATGACACACTTTTTGAGCATGAGAAGTGAAAAAGAAGATTTAAGTCTCAGTTAAATTCGTGGCGAATCAATCTGTATGAAAAAAAAACAACTTATGTTAAGGAGACACATGTTTTTATGTCAATTAGGATGCATACTAACCGTCGTTAAAATGTTTGTTCGTATTCCGCTTACACACTGTATAACAGCTTATTATGATCACTAAAAAGTATAAAATGAAATAATAAGGTCAGTCAAAATGAAGTCGGCGACTCAAAATATTTGTAACCAAAAGCCGACTTCAGTTGGACCGACCTATAGGTAAGACCATTTAAAAACAAGTTATTTTTTGCGCTTTAGTAGGTGGTTTTTTGTTTTTCAAACATTTATTTCATTACTTTTAAATTTGTCATGAAATTCTGGTAGACCTATACGCTTATGTATGTGTTTTACCTGACTATTTAGTATGACTTTATTGTACAAAACGCAGACAAACAATATTACAGAATAGGCATGTACAAAGGTGGACTTATCCCTTTAAGGGATGTCTTCCAGCTAAGCCGCAGGACAGTTTCTGAAGCAAAAGATGGAGTCTCTGCAAAGGCCGTTATCTAATAAACGAATCGTAAAGTTTGGAATGCATTAAGTGTAGATAGTTGAATTGAAGTTCCGAGTGGCGGTCGCGGCCGCGGTGCGCGCCGCGGTGCGGGCGCGAGCGGCAGCCGCGTGGGCGCGCCCACACACTAACATTTTGTAATGACCATATATAATTACAGTTATTTCCACATTTAGTATGTAAAATTTTGCAATTAATAAAAAAATGAAGGGTACATGGCTACAACGCAAATAAAGCATGAGGTGCTCCCGGTGCGCACCTAATGAAGTCGCCAATAAGTGCTATTTAGAGGTAGGTTTATTTAACCGCTTGCAGGGTTTGCGAGCTATAAAGGAATGACAGCAGTTGATCGGATATTAAACCCGATTTATATTGGTCAAGGACCGTTGCAAGTACAGTGCCAAGGACTGTGGAGTGTAAAAAATAGAAAGCGATTCTATTCCACCGAATCCACCGGTGGATCCACGATTAGATCAACCGGCAAGGCAACTTGACTCGATACTGTCCGAGCGGTTTACACTACTGTACTGTCCACTGTCCTTGACTAATGTAAATCGAGCTTTAGATCCCGATTAAAGCGCTTTAGCCAGCTACCAATCTTCGGCCTAGCTTATCTCGTTCCTATTTTAAATTATTTGGCTCGATGGAATCTCAATCCGGCAGTTAGGCGACCGTACCCACCAACAACGAGAGTCTAGATAGACGGTCGACAACTGCCAGAGCGCCAGGAGAGCTGCATTTTAGAGTCTGGCCAATAAAATATGAGACTGACATGGCATTTAAAGTGTACAGGTATCTCCCGAATAATTTAAAACGCTATCAAATGAAATGAAACAAATTGGACTAACGCAAATTATTATTGATTTTTTTAATAGTCATTTGCGTTATTATTATAAAAAAATAATAATAACGCAAAACAGGCCAAAATGTATCAAAAATAAATTTAGTTTAACTTTCATTTATAGGCTTCTCACTTACTTAATTATCACATTAGTGCAAATATTTTTATTTATTATCGTGAAATGTACATCATAATAAAATTAAGTCGTTATTGTTTAATTAAACAATTATAATGATTATTAAAGTTTTCTTGGCGTGACAATCCTAACGTACCGCGTACAAAAAAAAAAGATTTTACTTTACCACTTTGTCGGCGGGACTTATATCAGATCGGGGCAAAAGTATTTTCGTATTTTTCACACAAAGGATTATTTTTTTTAGTTATAATTTTTAATTTATTTATAATATGTATGTGCCATTTTGATCGATGACTTGTTGCCATCTTCTGGGTAGTGCCATGATCCCATTGCTGTCCCATTGTTTTCACAGTGTTCTTTTGAGGTTAGCTTTATGCTTCCTAAAGAGTTCTGAAGTGACCGAAACAGGTGGAAATCTGATGGAGCAAGGTCAGGGCTATACGGAGGATGCATCAACACATCCCAGCCAAGCTCTCTCAATTTTTGCTGCGTGGCTATAGATGCGTGCGGTCTGGCGTTATCATGATGGAACACTACGCCCTTTCTGTTCACCAGCTCCGTCCGCTTTTTCTCAATGGCTTCTTTTAACCTCATCAGTTGCGGACAGTAGAGGTCAGAATCGATAGTTTTACCCGGTGGTGAAAGCTCATAGTGGATGATTCCTTTCCAACCCCACCATACACACAGCATCACTTTGTTCCGAGACCGGCCGAGCTTTGCCACGGTCTGCAGGGCTTGTCCATGCTTCGACCACGATCTTTTTTGCACATTCTTATCGTAAGTGACCCATTTTTCATCACCCGTAATCAACCGTTTAAGAAATGGTTCGGAATTGTTACGTTTCAACAAAGAATCGCAAATGGAAACACGTTGTATTAGGTTTCTCTCAGTGAGATCATGTGGTACCCAAATGTCAAGGTTTTTCTTGTACCCAGACTTTTGTAAATGACGTTAAACTGTTTTATGATCAACATCCAGTTCTTCAGCAATGTCGTAGCTACTAATATGTCGATCTTGCTCCACTTTTTCAAAGATGGCACTGATTTTATCTGTGACAGGGCGTCCAGAGCGAACTTCATCTTTCACACTAAAATTTCCAGACTTGAAACGCTTGAACCACATTTGTGCTACTCTTATTGATACCGCATTAGGACCGTAAACCGCACAAATTTTATTCGCGGCGTTCGTCGCATTTTTACCTTTTTTGTAATAAAACGTCACATACGTTCATGTTGCTTGCTTGAAAAACAATTGAAAAATGGCGGGAACTAGTTTATTTATTTATTTATTGCATCTTCAGAATGTCTACATTTAATGGTATTAAAACCAGTTAGTTACATTCAGTACAGCCAAAGAGGTTTGATTACTAATAATACATTCAAAATACGAAAATACTTTTACCTCTACCTGTATATTCTTGCCAAATAACACTACATAGTTCTGTTCCATGTAGTGTTATTTGGCATGAAATGATAACTAGTATTTGTTTTTTGGGAGGCGATGCAAATCTATAAAAAAACATCATTTCAAAAAAGCAAATCGTTTGAATAGGTACCTACATCCCGAAAAACAGTACATCAAAAAAAAAACAAGTCGAGAACTGTCACAATTCAGATGTTGATACTCAGCATAAATATTGTTCACTATAAAGGGTACTCACAAAAAAAACCCGAGCCCATTTGATGTAGAGTCATCAGCAAAATAATATATTATCCAACATTGGGCGCAATAACATCTGACACGCTCTTATACCTCTAATGATAAAGACGTGTCAGATAATTTTGCGCCTAATTTTGAATAATATATTATTGCTGGTGACTGTACCTAAGGGCCGACTTAAAATGCAAACCCGACTATGGCCTTTCGGGAACCATTTTTCCCTCCATATGTCATTAAATATTGATCCCGGCAAAAAAAGTGTATAGAATCTTTTTAGTAGAGAATTTTATGTAGATTAATTATGTAATGGAGCATTTTTTGCTATGGACCACCGTTTACGAGCTATATACGAAAAACTAAAAAAAGGGACCTTTACACCCCCACCTACCCGTTAGCTCAACCCCCACCCATCAGTACTTTTAGTATGTGGTTTAAAACACCATTCCCTACAACTTGCCAAAATTCGCTTATACACGAGTTTTCCACCGATTTCATTGCTTAGGCTAATTTATAATATTAGTGGGTAGATATGGAAAACCTTAAATAGGTAATCACGAACGGCGTTGATTTTAAAAGTTAATTTACATTTGGTGCGTATCCGTATCCGGGGTAAGCATCTTCCTGCGAGGCTGCGCCGACGCACGATATAAACTTGATAGCTGCCTTCTCCTCTACATACAGACAGGCTTCTTGTTTACAGGACACACTTGACACTGACATTTAAGCCACAAACGCACTGGGAGCGGAGGCAACGCGACGCGGGCGCGGTGCGGTACGTTCTTGGGGTGTGATTCTCTCAAAACCGCGGTTGGACGAACGAACGAGTGAATGTGGCGAGTTTAAGTATTCCCGTCAGAGCGACTCATTTTAGCGCGTGCATTCTCAATTAGGCAGCCTTATACGTTCGAACATATCGACAGAAGCCATGCTGCTAAATTCAAAATGAACGCGCTAAAATGTGTCTTGTTCGCTCTGACGGGACTACTTAAACTCGCCGCTGCGACATACACTCGTTCCTTCGTCCGACCGCGTTTTTGAGAGAATCACACCCATGTACTAAAAAGCTTTTCCAAAGCGTGGCGGAGGCGCAGGGGTCTTTTGTATGGGAACGTCCCGCGCCGCTCAGTGCTTTTGCGGCTTTATGCCAAACTGAACTAGCATCACCATAATGATTAATAATCAGTGATCGGAATTAGGTGAGCTAAAATACCTATTCTTCGCAAGAGGACATAATATAGAGTGGTTACAACAGGGTAGAAAAATATATTTTTTCTTGAATACCGGGTATTCGATATTTACCCGGGTATGTATTTTACACAGTCTAGTTCGAATAGTACAAGTCTTGAGCCTAATGTAGTATGTTTTTTACAGGTATTCAAGATTATTATTATAAATATGAAAGGGCAATCTTATAAAAAACATACTACATTAAGCTCAAGACATGTACTATTCGAACTAGACTGTGTAAAATACATACCCGGGTAAATATCGAATACCCGGTATTCAAGAAAAAATATATTTTTCTACACTGTTGTAACCACTTTATATTATGTCCTCTTGCGAAGAATAGGTATTTTACCTCACCTAATTCCGATCACTGTTAATAATGTACAATTGTATTTACACACAACGACACGACCACGTATATGTATTTACTTTTTTATTGGCGGTCATATTTGATAAAATTGACATAATTTGTAGGTAATTATGTAGGAAAATTTAAAGCGTTTCTAATTATGTGATCTAATCACCACTAAATGTAAGTACCTATTATATTATGAACTAGCGACCCGCCCTTGCTTCGCTTCGGTTAATATAACTTAAAATAACCGAAGTTCATGTGGAATAATATACTTTTCAAATTATGTAGATGGGTGCACATCTTTGTCCGCAACCATATTTTCCCGCGACTTTTCTCTCGTAATTCATTGGTTTTCCGACTTGAGCGTTAAAATCTCCCATTGAGATGACGTGTTTTGTAGAGACCGATTCATGTGCTATCTCGAGATTTTTATATAAGATATCTATATCTTCTTGCGAAGAACACTCTGTTGGTGCGTATGCTTGTATAATGGTAAATTGTTTCTTATCGAGTGCTATTTCTAGAATACAGACTCTTTCTGATATTCCATTGGTTGATAATGTTTTCTTTATATTCTTATTTTACCAGGAAGCCTAGACCTTTTGTTTGACCTATGTGGTACAAAATGTGTTCATCATCTTCTATAATATTTTCTCCCATTCGTCGAACCTCACACAGACCCAGAATGTCGTATTTAATGTTTTATAGTGCAGTTTTTAGTTCGAGGAACTTTTCAGGCGATGAGAGTGTTCTGACATTAAGAGAGCTAATATAAAAGGATTTTTTCTTACTTATATATTCATTTTTCTTTGGAGGGTTATGGTAAGCCTCTCCCCCGGTTACCAGCCGAACGGGGAGATTTGGGGATCCTCAAAACTAGACTGAATCTGAAATATTACTGTACAAAAAGGGAAACCCCGCTGACATAGGATTTTACGGCCCAATAAGACTCATGCCATGCCTCTATAAGCTGTTTGCATCCCGTCTGCTGCATAGAATATCGCCTCGACCATTGACGCCCATCAACCTTGTGAACAAGCAGGCTTTAGAAAAGGCTTCAGCACAAAAAAACATATTACACAGTCGAACTAATTATAGAGAAATACCTAGAATTTCGTAAGCCACTCTATATATCTTTATAGGTTATAAAAAAAGCTTTTAACATTATTTCACACAACAGCATCTGGAATTCCCTAATGGAAGCGGGGCAGATTGGCACGAAAAAATTTAACCTTATATTTTAGGCAGTAAAAATGATTAAAATTATACCATTATTGCTTATATCATAGTTAAACTAATTGGGATTGATATGGCATTTAAATTAATCTTAAAAATTTAATTGTAATAAAAATAAAAAATAAACTGTGAAAATTGGAATTTGATTAATTGTGCCCCACCCATGGGGCACCTTGATACACATGTTTAATTATGTAAAAAAGTTTTAAAAATGCCAACATTCAATAAAATGTTGTTTTGTTTCTTTTAAGGAGGGCATAGGCAACCTATTTTGTTTCGTAAAGATTTTAAATATCTTTTATTTTCAATATATTAGGCTTATAGGCATTATGACCGATTTCAATTCTTTTTTTTGTATTTATTTAAATGACCCTTAACATGTATTAGAAAATAGGATAAACAAACCCTAAAACACATTTAGACACTTAAACAACACAGTCAAAAATTACTTCCTCAAACATTGATAGCACCAATGTGCCCCGTACCTTTGTGTATCAAAGTGCCCCGTACGGTCATATTCGAAAAATATTTGAATATTAATAAAACCAGTGTACTTTAGAAAAGTTAAACATGCAATCCTGACAACGAAATAAAATAACTTAATATTGGGAATTTCAAATATCCAATAAACAGATAAACACTGCAACGATTAACTATTACTTAAGGAGAATATTTTTAGGATGCTGCACTAAAAACACTTTTTTACTTGTGAAATGCTAAAGAACAACAACCTAGCGATGCGTTTACAGCTGTCAAGCCCGCTTACGTATAGTCATGTTTTAGTGATATTTCGATATTACTACCATTTGTTTTTAACGAAATAGTGCTGGTGTATTATTGTGCCCCGTGCATCAAACTGCCCCGCTTCCCCCTAACAGGAAATAAATGTCAAATATATGAACATTTTAAAATATATTTACTCCAATAGCAAAAGTAGAGTTAGCCTGGATAGAATGGATACAAGTATAAACATATGCCGCGGAGTAAGGCGAGGCGACCCGATTTCACCTAAATTGTTCATCGCAGATCTACAAAATATAATGAGAGATCTACCATGGTCTAAACGAGGCATTAACGTGAACGGGAATTACTTGAGTAACCTTAGGTTTGCGGACGACTTAATTTTGCTGTCAGAAAATCCTGTAAAACTTAATACAATGATATCCCATCAAAAAAATAAATGTGAAAATGGGAGCAAAGTTCAATATTTTAAGAATATGCGATGCATGGTTTTCTACTCGTACTTCACCGACAAAACAATTGAGATCTAAATGGGTGCCAAGTTCCATAGATAATCCTGATATTTATTTATTAAGAACATACGACATTCTAAGATAAATTAAAAAAACAGTTTCTTATTTTTTCTGCTACAACAATGTTTGCTATTTAAAAGTATGAACTTCTTAAATTTAAACGCTAATTATTTACACAAAGCAGATAACTTAGAATAAACTGAAGCTCAGAGTTTGACTCCGCTAGTTTTTACCAGCAAGACAATTGTCTAGAAGAGTAAGATATGACCACACAATATAAATACAGTAACTTACGTAAAACATAAAGTAGATAAGTTGATTAGCCAAATGTAACATAACTTATATGTGAAAACTAGCCAAGTCAAATTTTCAGCTTCAGTTTAAAAAAAAAATCGCAAACTTTCAGCTCCCATGGTGAAAACAAAATACACTACCGTCTAGTTGCCCATAAGCTTAAATACATGCCAATTTATTGACAATTTAAAAATAGTGATTACCTTTTGAATTTAAAATCAAAATGCCAAAATAATAAAAAATAATACACGCCCACCCATACTTTTCCTTATTTACTTTTTATATCCCGGGCATAGAATTTAAAACTTTTTGTTGCAAAAATGACATTACTGGCCACTAATTTAAATGACATTTAATCCAAATTTAAAAAATATGCCTACTGCATTTTTGTTTTTTTTTAAGATTTTGAATTTCGCTGAACTCTGCGTAATGAATGGTGAATTGTGTGTTTAGATTGTTGTGTTGATTTTTTTTGTTGTTTAGTAATTATTCGAACACAAGACACACCGATAGAATATGCTTGAATACCGGATTTTTCCTTGAATCTACAACGCTTAAATGAAGGCAGTTTTTGGCCAGGGTGTAGGAAATAGCGAGGGCAGACCGAGGGAGCGAGACGATCAAAATGTTCTGGATTGAATAGCGGCAAATCCTTCTTTGTCCGTACGGGAATAGCAAATAGCCTCGGACTGACAACGTGGAAAGTGCATGCAACTCTAAAAACACACGGATTGCACCCTTTTCATTTCCAACGTGTGAAGGTCCTATTGCCGAAATGGCATTTAAATTAGTGGCCAGTAATGACATTTTTGCAACAAAAAGTTTTAAATTCTACGCCCGGGATACAAAAAGTAAATCAGGAAAGGTATGGTTGGGCGTGTATTTTTTTTGATTATTTTGCCATTTTGATTTTAAATTCAAAAGGTAATTACTATTTTTAAATTGTCAATAAATTGGCATGTTTTTAAGCTTATGGGCTACTAGACGATAGTGTTTTTTTTTTTCACCTTGGGCGCTGAAAGTTCGATCAATGTATGATCGAAAACGCAAAAAGTAAGTTTCCGATTTAAAAAAAAACCCATTGTAGTCTCACATTAATGGTGATGCCTATCTGATAACATAAGTATTCAAGAATTTTGAGAAAAATTAAATTAGCTTAGAATGGTGCTATGATCAAAACATTGAACAAGGGTGTTCATTTTCGAAAAAACCTAAAAGTCCAAATATCTCGAAAACCGTGCGACTTTTACTTAACCTATTTTAGCTTTTTCATAACGTCCTAAGTGCCCTCTATCCATAATTCAAGGATTATCCACTCATTACCTAACACCCTGTATATACAAGAATTGCTCATTTAAAAGTATTAGATATATATAACGGTATGGAGCTTACATTTTGAACATAGCATTTATAGATACAGATCTTATTATATATATATGCCTATGATTGATATTTAAGTACTAGAGTCCTAACTCTTGCATTCACATTATACCTACAAGCTTTGATTGGAATATACTCGTATATACTCGTATGAATATTGTTTATGTCTGCGAAATTTAATGTATGAAGGTATACATACCTTGTGCAATCGGGTCTTCGAACATATAAGTAGCTATATAGAGTACAGTGTAATGGGACCTTCGGGTTCGCAGCTAATTCTCTCTCACTCGCTGTAATACGCTCTTACTTACGCTAGTCTTACCGTCTTAATCCGAACCCAAAATACTTTTTAAAGACTTAGTATATCAAATGCGGTACGACATTTACGTTCATGAAGTGAGAATAAGCCGGCAAGGCGACTACGGATGCTTCGGACTGTTCTTATCAGATTACTTGTGCTACAATAAGGTTCTGCAAAAATGTTGAAGTTAAGATCGAAGTAATTGTGACTTTTTAGTTAAAATAAAACTACTATCAGTTGTGATAAAGTAAAGGAAAGCGAAGAGGTCATCGACACAAGGCACGGCTGGTATACTTACAGACTAGCCGGCCCGGCCGAGGTGAATGCGACCGGGGCGTCACGGGCTGCGAGCTGCGAGGCGCCGTGCCGCCCACGCGCCGGCTTTCACCGGCAGCCGCCGCCAAACCGATCATAATCCGGAAATCCCTGGCGGCATGCCTATAACTACATTTACATACATGTACACATAACTACATACTTGAAGAAACAAAATAGTAATACGTTAATCGATCGAAAAATTACCGTTGCGATTCACTTCGGCCGTAAGGGCCTATTCTAACGTGTGTCTTAATGTCGTTGAAAATCGTAGCCGTTATTTCGACGACGGCTAAGTATAATACTTGTTGGCCTTATCGACACCTCGAAAGCCAGGCGAGTGCAACTTTCAAACGAAACTTGCATCTCACTAATACGAGGGGTGGTTGAAAGTTATCTACCTAGTCTATGTGTAGTTAAAAAAAAATACTGGCCACTATGAATTCAACTTTATTGTCTGTTCTTTTTTTCAAAATTTTGAACGCTCTTTTGTTCGTTGCTTTTCATTTGTTTTTTTGCACTTCTTTGCTTGGAACATGTCACTTGAAAAAACTAATTTGATTAAAATTGAGCAGCATGCAGTCATAAAATTTCTTCTAGGGAAGGTAATATGCCATCGCAGATCAAGCAGCGTATGTTACCTGTATTAGGTAATTCGTGCCCTTCCGATTTTACCATAAAGTTCTGGTGTAAACAATTTAAATCGGGTCGTGAGAGCATGGAAGATGATTCTCCTTGAGAACGACCAATTTCTGCTGTCGCTGAAGAAAACGTGGCCAAAGTGAAAAAAGTTATTCTAGAAAACCGACGGGTGAAACAATAAGTAAGGAACGGATAAGCGAAATAATTCACGGTCATTTAAATATGTCTAAGGTTAGTGCGCCGCTGGGTCCCCAAAATGCTGACTCCGTTAGACAAAGACAGACGTGTCAGATGTTGTCAGGAGTTTTTAGGCATTAGTCACGGGAAAGAGGAAGACTTTATTTACAGGATTGTGACGTGTGATGAGACTTGGATTAGACAATGGGACCCAGAAAGTAAACAGGAGTCCCTAAAATGGAAATTCAAAGACGAAAAGCCCCCTCGGAAGTTCAAGGTTCTTCCTTCGGCTAGTAAACTCATGGCGAGAGTTTTTTGGGATTCTGAAGGGATATTGCTCCTTCATTATTTGCCAAAAAAAACGACAGTGAATGCTAATTATTACGCAAATTTACTTTGCCAGCTGAAGCAAGCTATAAAAGAAAAACGAAGAGGCAAACTCAGCAACGGAATTTTGATTTTGCACGACAATTCTCCTGTGCATACGGCTCGCACAACACGGCTAGCCGTGACCAGAAATGGCTTCGATGTCATCGACATCCCCCTTACATCTCAGATTAAGCCCCCTGTTACTATTTCCTGTTCAGTCTTCTGAAGAAAGATCTCAGGGGGCGTAGATTTTCTACCGTTGATGAGATGATAGCCGCGGTGAACGACTATTTTGACGAGAAACCGAAAGATATTTTTTTTAACGGTTTATTGTCATTATTTTACAAGTGTAATAAGTGCATTTCGGTAGAAGGGGATTACATAGGAAAATAAAAAAAAACTAGCTTGCTACGTCTTTTCTTTCATAGTCAGGTAGATAACTTTTCAGCCGCCCCTCGTATGATATGAACGTCATCGGACGGGCCGAATTGCCGTTGGGAATAGGTATACATAACTAAAGGACACCGTGAATTCGTACGCGAAGATTTAGTGTCTCGCATCTCCTCATTTTTCTTCCTATTGAAGTCGATTTTCGAAAAATTGTTTCTTAGTGCATCGCTAGGATACCCCAGGGCTGCTGTATTAACTTAGTACATCAGTCACTATCGATTGTTATGGACATCTAAATTCAGTAATGACGACCCGCCGCCGCCCCCGCGCGTGATCGCGTCTCTAGCGACTCGCGCGTAGGCGCGGCCCCGTCCGCGCCCGCCACACACTTAGACCAGGTTCAGACGGAGCGTTTTGCGCGCGTGAGCACTCGCGCGTAGACACTCGCGCGTTTCCAAATAAGGACCAACTTCTGGACGCGATGTATGTAGCTCTAGTACCTCGGGAAAGCCCTAGTGTCTACGCGCGAGTGCTCACGCGCGCAAAAGGCTCCATCTGGACCTGGTCTTAGCCGCATCATGTTGCACGCTATCGCTAGTCAGTAAATCAGAAAAAGCGTACCTACTACCACTGCTCACTAGTTAAAGACTGTCCACGATAAAATCGGGCCATGCATGCTCTGGTGAATCTTTGCAATGAATGCTTAGTTTCAAACAGTTTTTTTTTTAATTAGTTGTTTAATTATAAAACATTATATTAAAATAAAATCGTATCATAATGTATGGGTATGTGTGAGTTTTCGCCGAGTATATTCTATCATACCATTCATCTCCTGAACAGCGTTTTTTGACAATCTTCCCACGCTTCCTGCTACAATGTCGCAATTGGATTTATATTTTTACTAGCTGTTTAACACACATTAGAATGTCGTCTTCCCAAAGAAATACTTTTTGAAACTCATTTCTATTTGTAGTATTCAGGAAGACTTTTTACTCCAAGCACTGAAAGCTGATTTTGTATGGGAGGCATTTATTTGTCAAAAATTCAAATTCGCCAAAATTAAAAAACCTCAGAACTATCTCAATCTAAATCCAATTAGAAAAGTTTTCACTATTGGGAAAGGATAATGTAATAAGGTTTAATTTGGCTTGCATAATTAAAAAAAAAATTAAACAGTAGAATTCAGAAAAGACTGTCAGTAGACCGTGTACGAAAAAATATTGGTACTGTGGATTATTATAGTCTCTTAGTCACAGACGCTGTAACATTTTATCATGATTGTATTTTTATTATGTAGTTTCAATATAAGTGGTAAAATAAAATCGTGAAAAATAAATCTTTGTTTGACTACGGAGTATTTGCAATCATTATAAATAAAAGAGATATACAAATTATTAAAAGATATCTAAGCTTGACCATTAATTATGATTATTGAAAATTGCTTTTTAACGATGTCGATAAAACTTAGTCGATATTTAATTAATCACTAGTACAGGTACAATTTTGCCCCCGTCAATCCGGTGTTTGATTATGAGGCCTCATCGAAGAAAATAGAGCAATAAAATGTTTGAAGGACTGGTTTTACTTGTCTCAATTGAAACCTTAAAAATATAATTACTTTGTCTTGTCACTTTTTCACGGTTTATTCGTAAATAATTCATGTAAAAAATAAACTTACAAAAGTATTTTATCTTGTAAAGTATTTGAAAGATACTTATTTTGTATCTAATATTTTAGATACCATCCCAGAAAGTTATTTGTATCATCTGAAATACCTACCTAATTTAAAAGTATCTTGCATTCTGTATTCCAGATACTTTGTATAGGGTATCTTGTACATCACTGCATATACAACCACTCGGATAATATAGATTTATGCTAAATAAAATTCGGCAAGTCTAAGACTCGGCGCAAATAAATTACCTATGCAAAATTTGTTATGCCTATATGTTTCGGACATTAAAACATTATGCCAAATAGATGGAACCCATAATTAACAGCTGTCCAACTCCAAGGTTCAAACTTACCCATAACTTATTCTCGTATTGAGTTAATAGATAATATTTGCCTCTGACAGAAGGGTTGAAATTACTTCGGAGGTTTTTAATGTACCTACCTACTTACTAAAACAGTTATAGACAAGAACAATATACTACATTCGTTGAAATTGGCCCGTTTTTATATGCAAAGGCAATAAATACACTTGTGTGCGTAGTTCGTGCCTATCGGTCGCGAGTAGTCGATCGGACCAGGGTCGCGGTTTAGTGTTTTGAGTCTGCGAAGTTACACTTAATTTGGGGAACATGTAGGAGAGATTTGTACAATATGATCCCTCAAGGTAAAATGATTCCCCATCATATCCGAGTTACTGTTAGCGATATCTATCCAAATACTCAATAACCGTATTCCCCGCGACCCAGCTAGTTGTCTCTCCAAGTGTCATGGAGGTGGAAGCACAGAGCGGGGATTTATTATAAAAATATGAAAAAGTGAGTGATCTATGGTACGCCTATTTTTAAAGTTTCTTTACGTTCTGCATGTTGATTTTTATTAAAATTTGGTTTTATTATCATATTCCATTGACGTTCATCTATAATTAAGCGATGTTATAGTATATTTTGATCGATGCCTTGAAATTTGATGATTGAGGTAAAACGATCCCTTTTCGTGAGTATAAAATGATTTGATGGGATCAAATTACCCCATTAGGAAATGTCTATTGGTCAGAAGTCCCACTTACCATCAGGTGGCATGTGTGCTCGTTTGCCTTCTCCTTAACATAAAATAAATATTTTTAGTTTTTGCAGATCCTGCCGCGAGTGTAGAATCGAAAAATCACTTTAAAACGTTTTTTTACAACTATTTAAAGTTTAATTTCGTTTATTATGTAGTATTTATTTTTAAAAAATATCTCCTTGTCGCTCACGACTTAAAATTTTATGTGTAACAAACGCTTACATATTTTCGTAGTCTTGAACAATCATATGATTAAAGTTAACTCCTGCATGTTTTTTTTATTAATGTTAAATATCACGGTATCCAGGGGATCATTTTATACATGCATGTGTTTAAATTTTTTGAAAACACGACGTAAATTAAAAAACACATACAAATCATAAAAAATAAGTATGCTGTTCCCTAGATATATAAATTCACTATCCTTAACAATTTAAATCTTGTGATTATGTCTTGAACTTTGACCACAGTAAAGATTTTCCCTTAGGGGGATCATTATGTACACATCTCCCCTACTCGTAAGTGGACCAAACCGTGGATTGCGCACGCGCGTGTCACTCAAGATAAACTTTACATGCGAGAAACCTAGGTATCTCAAAATAAATAGGTAAATTCGGCTAATTACGTGATTCGGATAATTCTGTGATACCATGTTTCATGCTTATTGTTACACGAGATACTTTTTATGCCACCTGATTGTGCGGTAATTAGTCTTCTTTTCGTTTGAAAAAGTCTCATAGCGATTGGGTGAGCAGAATAGGAACAATTTGTAAATTTGTAGCTCAATTCGTAATTTCGTCAGTGGGCGCATGACAAATGAATGCAGTCTAGTTTAATTATTGTTTTAAATAGAAAACGTGCATGAATTACGCTAAAACCTTGTCAAAAGATTTCTTATATCCATAGTTTAACAAGTAAAAGTTTTACCAAACTGCTATTAGTTTGTGGTCAATAGCTTATTTAGCATCCTAAAAAAACATAAAAAAATAATGACTTTCAATGTTTGTCGAAGAAATGATATCACGCCTTTAGAGAAGGGGAGGTAATACTTACAGCGTTTTTATTAATTTCTTCTTTAGCTGTATATTCATAGTATTATTAAGCTCTGCTGCTTAAAATGATAAAATATGTATGTGTACTCGTATTTATTTAAGTTTTTTATCACAGAATTAAGCAATATGCTCTTACGGGTAAATAAATATTTTCTTTCGATTGGGATGATGCTGGGATGCCATATCTAGACACATTGCACGTGGTGGTAAATGGTCGTGGACAGTAAGGTTTCAAAGGATTTTCTTACCGAGATCGCTCCGAATATGGAATGAGCATTCTTTCGAGGTTTTCACTGGGGACTGCAGTGTGGGGTTCCTCAAGAAGATGGTTTGGTTTTTGAACGGTTAACGACCTGCATGAGGTACCTACGTCTTTGCAGGTTATATTACAGGCTATGGTAGTCGCTTACCATCCAGGTGGGCCGTATGCCCCATCGTGGTATAAAGAAAATGTTATGGTTTTAATAAAAAATGCTGTAAATTTTCATGGTTTCTTTATAAATACAATAATGGAGTTTATTTTCAGATAGCATGGATGATGATAACCAGAGGTCGGAATAGGTAGTGCTTATTAACCTAAACTTGTTGCATCTTCATTCAATAACGTATTCCCATCTCACTCGCGCATGAATGAACATGAGTCAAGTTTAGGTTAATAAGCACTACCTATTCCGACCTCTGATGATAAAATGACAACAAAAAAAACAACAAAGGATTCTGACCGTATATTTTACATTTATTTTTAATTCCGTGATAAAAAATTGTTTAGATCACTTAATTCCGTTATAGCATCATTAACCGAACATGTATCACGGACTTAAGCTGACTACCACACTTTTGCAAAAGTTGGCAAGACTGACAAATCTTGTTTTGTATTTCATAGAATATCCGTCAGAACAAGGACTCTTTTGACTATAACATGAAGGAAAGACTAATTCTGTGTTCTATTAAAAATTAAAAATAAATATGAACAAATATTGGTTTTATTCCTTTGAAAACTGTTTTATAACGTTATTAGCCGAGTTTACCCTAGCTAGGTACAGTCAAATTAGCAGAAAGTATGGAAGTAAGTCGTGTAGATGTGGTTTTTTTGGATCGTTCGAGGGCCCAACTAGATGGTTTCCTCCGGATTGCGCACCGTTTCTTTTATTTACAGAAGGCCTTTAAATTTTAGGTATAAAATTTAAAGTGCCGTAATTTTGGAGTAGGTATGTTCCTTTAGTACATAACGGAAACGGATTTTTAGTAAGTAGGCCCATCATTACAAATACTTTATAGACTAACATACATACCAATGTATAACTTAAAACTAACAGCGTAGCGTGGCGTGGCGTGGCGTGGTTTTGCCAAAATTGGCGTGATTGTGATTCAGCATCTCAAGAACTAATCAAATCTACTTAGTCGTGATAGTTTTCCTAAAATTCTTTATTATGTGCAGAGATCCGACAAATGGGCGTCATTACTCGCAATAATGTGGACATGACACCAAAGATTTTAAGTAAACAAATTAAATTACGAGTACATTAATTGATTTCTTACCTGAACTTTAATCTTGATCTTTTGCAGGACAGTAATAAATAAATAATACAAAGACGTGAGGAGACGTGGCCATTAATATTAATGTACTTACTTAAATTTGCTCCATTTACATCCGTGGATTGCGACAGGAGCTATTCACCTCATAAGTTTATTTTAGCCGTGAAAAAGGAATAAACTAACCACGGAATAATTATTAAAATTACTGTTTATTTGCTTTAATAAATCTACACAATAACAAGTCTTCGTATTATTTATTTATTACTACCTTGCAAAAGATCAAAATTATATTTAGGGTAAGTAATCAATTAATGTAATTTAATTTGTTTAATTAAAATCTTTGGAGGACTGTAAAGATTTTAATAGAGAATGTCAGCCAGTTTAGATTTTTGGCTTACCGTATTATTCATTAAAAACTAAAAATAGCTGTAAAAAAATAATTTCGATACGTCAAATAGTTTTCGAGATATTAAATTTTAAACTTCGTATGCGGCGCTCGAAACCCGGCGGCTAGCGCTCACGGATGATGACGTCATAGCTTAACAGCGGTACGCGCCCTTATATGAAAAAGTAAGTTTACAGGGCTATAACTTTTTAACCGTTATAAGTAGCCAGTTGAATTTTTCACAGAATACGTGTTATTATAAAATCTATCGTTTAACATTGTACAATGAACAATCAATCAAATCCCAAGAGGGGTCCCCATACAAGAAACATGAAAATAAATCATTTTTTTAGCATTTTTATACGGATTGTATTTTTATAATGGCTTATTATTTTGATGCTATTTTAAGCTTAAATTGTAGTCTAATTTTCATAGTTTCCGACTAAATAGCAATCTCAAGTAAAACTGCTACAAATATGTGACAAAACTGATTTTATCAACACGATGTTTTAGGCGGTCACCCATCCTGTTATAGACTACGCTTGTACTTACGTAACTTTGTAAGTCGTAATATATTTACGAATTCGTTTTGATGTTACTATGGCAGCTATGTTTATCTATTATTTTGTATTACTTAACTAACTGTCTGTCACTGACCGGCTTTTCTAATTGTAATGTTTGTCGAATATGTTGGTTAAATAAAATTAGAATAATAACCAAGCACTTAAAATTTTGGGATAGTGGCAATAATGCCTCGACCTAGCAAAGCGAGAGTGTTGTAGGTATGTAGGTAGGTACGTCTATCGACTTGGTAGCGGCCGCGCGCGAAATTTGAAATCGATGAAATGAATACACGGAAGTATCAGAACTACTGCTAAGTCAATCAAAAATTCATGTTTTATAGTTCACTCTTTTATACAGTAGCGATATTAATTCTAAATTAACACGAAATTTGTAAAGAAAGGCCTACCACCAAAGTTAAGACACCACCGCTTATAGTCCATTCGCTTAGATAGTGTCGCTACACTCGCAGGTACTTGTGGTTATATTTCGATATAAACTGCCAATTTCACTAGCGGGTGTTACGGCGTAAGTAAATTTGGCAGTTTATGGCGCATTATATTCGTATTTTATTACAATAACCACAAGTACGTGCAAGTGTAGTGACACTATCTAAGCGAATGGACTCTACCTAAACATCGATCGTGTTGATTTAAACTAGGCACTTTTTAACATATTTGTAAGAGTTTTACTACAGTTTACTGCTTGTTCGTAAACTATATATGTTTGTATGGAGTTTTGATTATTATCTAAACTTAATGTGACACCAAAATAAAAAGCTAATATACAAATACAACCCGTACTTCGCCTTCCAAAGTTAAACAACTACACGCGTAGTCTAAAACAGGATGGGTGACCGCTTAAAATATCATGTCGATAAAATCATTTTTGTCACATATTTGTAGCAGTTTTACTTGACATTGCTATTTAGTCGTAAACTACAAAAATTAGACTACAATTTAAGCTCAAAATAGCATCAAAATAAGAAGCCATTATAAAAATACAATCCGTATAATAATACTAAAAAAATTGATTTATTTTCATGTTTCTTGTATGGGGGGGTCCCCCATACAAGAAAAAGGGATTTGATTTATTGTTAATTGTATAATTTTAAACGATAGATTTTATAATAACACGTATTCTGTGAAAAATTCAACTGGCTATTTATAACGGTTAAAAAGTTATAGCCCTGTAAACTTACTTTTTCATATAAGGACGCGTACCGCTGTTGAGCGATGACGTCACCCCAGCAAGATGGCCCCCGCGCGCTTTAATATTATTGACCCAAATTTTAAACGTTCATAGAATCAAAACTACCGAGTCTTTTTGAATAAAATAAAAAGTAGTATGTTTGTTTATTTATAAACTTTACTGCTACAAAGTTTCAAGCGATTTGGCGTACCTACTGACATTCTTCATTAAACAAATTAAATTACACTGTGGACATTGTGGACATGACTGTCCACATTATTGCGAGTAATGTCGCCCATTTGTCCGATCTCTGTATGTGCTTTTATTTAAGATATTTTACTGACTTTTTACTTGTAGTGTTGGCTGTGGGGGGGGGGACATGCAACTCTGGCGAAATTATACTTTTCGTCACGTTCCCCCAAATCTAAAAATTGAAAAAACATGTAGGTACATAATATTTTTTTAAGAGCTGTCTAATTATAGGTAGGAACCTCACTCGATTTTATAATATAATGTAAAATAAAATACCTTTGCTTTACATGTAAGTATCAAATTTGCATTGAGGTAATACACGAAAAAAATTCAAGATTACCAAGTGGTCGGCAGAAGCAATTTAACTGTGTACCAAATTGAAAACAGGGCTTTTTTTAAATATGTTCTGAAAAAATCTCAAAAGCATACTTTCATTTTTAGTTTTTGTTCATTATTTCGGTCATTCTAATAAAAGTGGCACGGACAGGTTAAAGTTTCTCCAATAAAAAGTTGTGTTTTTTTACCTTCTTTGCTTAAAATAAGCTTCATGGTGTTCCAATTGTTACATATTTATAAAAGGGAACGAAATATACCTACATGAAAATATAAGAATTATGGCTTGTTGAAATATTGAGATGCAGGTAAAAGTTTCATTAGACAGGTTAAAAGAGAAAAGTTTTCAGGCTAAAGAGAGTTATATTAAAATACAAATTACTTTAAAAAAGCAATTCCCTACATTTACTTTGGTAGAGCACTGTTAATGGGTACTGCTTGATAAAGTTTTTCTGGGAAATTATATGCAAGTTATTAAAATAAAATTATTTAAAATAGTTATTCACTTTAGCTTGCCAATAGTCACACTAACCTGCACATTAGTGCACATATGTCTCTTTAACCCGCCAAGAGTTACATTAACCTGTGCCTAACCTAATCTATGCTAGTTACAGGTTAAAGTTGCACAGGTTAAAGTTAAAAGTAGATTTACAAGACATTTACTCTTAAACCGGTGTTAATTTGAACGTTCCACTCTTAGTAATATAAGTAGATACATCAGAATACCACGTTCAAATGATTAGTTAATTACGTCCCATACCGTTAACATTAAATAATTGAGACAAGATAAAGTTAACATACCCGTTACAAACTCCAGATTACTGCATTTGATCACTAATCTCCACAAAAGTATGACAGATCGTATCCAACCGTTTCGTATAGTGGTGAGCCACATACTGGCCGAATGTTTATCGAGGATTATGGTGTGCCTATTATATTCCGTATGTGAGTGAGATACACTATCACGGACACACAGGTTAAAGTAAAAACATCACTGGACAAACTGTCGTGTGTTAATATTGATATATAAGCATATATTTTTGAAACCATATCATAACTAATTGAATGTCATAATATTCTTCTTGCAATATATTGTAAAATATATATAATAAAATATACACAAATAGTTCAAAGACCTAAAAAACGGAAACATGTCTCATTTGGACAAGACAGGTTATAGTAAAAAATAGTACCTACCATTTTTTTTTAACAAAATTAAGGAGAATAAATAAATAAAATGGCTTGGCCTCGATGTAAAAGGTCTGTGCTTATCTATGAATGTTTTTACTTTTTCTGTAAAACAAACATTTAACATACTTTGTATTCAAAAACTCATTGACAGGTTACGGTGCCACTTTTTTTCGAATTACCCATTTGCTGAGAAAATAAATAAACAAATTTCTGCTACTGGCTAAAGAGGTTAAACGCTTCATGGTATTTTCTACGTCACACCTAAATAGTGCTCGTTATGGTTACAAACAAAATGACCTCATCCGACCGCTAGTCCAAGGCGGGCGTAGCAAACGCTGTTAATGTTCAATAAGTTTTCTTATTAAATAATAATAAAAAAATAATATGTTTGGAGACAAACCTCTATAAGCATGTTTTATTTCAAAACACCTTAAAAAAGTTCCTGTTGTCAATAACAGCTTTGAAGGACCAAGAGTCTCCGAGTTAACCCGCGACCAGACGGACAGACGGGGAGACGGATATGCCGAAATTATAAGGGTTTCTTGTTGACTACGGAACCCTAAAAACAGTAACTACGATAATAAAGGGTGATGATAAAATAAGCAAGATTCGATCCTCTCTTCTATACCTATGTAAGAATAGTTATTTGTTATAAAAGGGGAGAAAGTTGTATTTTACCTGCGAGTGTTCATTTGAAAAGCGAGCTAGCGAAAGGATTCTATGATTGACCACGAGCGAAGCGAGTGGTTCAAAAATAGAATCCTGAGCGTAGCCAGTGTTTCAACACACGAGACGTAAAATAACTTTTATCCGTTTTTACAACAAGAATGAAGGTTAATGTTGAATGCTGATATTTATGAATTAAAATACAGTTGTAAGACTGTATTTAGTGTTTTTTACTCGATGCAATTCATTAATTGTGATGTTAAAAATTCAGCACTTTTAACGTTTTACGTTTTATTAGCTGTCAAATATCACTTAAGCTGCCTTCAAATGTCAAAACTCTTTCTACACATGTGGATAAAAAGCGATTTTCTCAATAGATATCAAACAAACAAATAGGGCTTTCCGAGCTAGTGAGATGAAATAGTTATTTGTTATACAAGGGGGGAAACCAGTTTACCAGCGAGTGTTCATTTGAAACACGAGCTAGCGAAAGGATTCTATGATTGACCACGAGCGAAGCGAGCGGTTCAAAAATAGAATCCTGAGCGTAGCGAGTGTTTCAACACACGAGACGTAAAATAACTTTTCACCCGTGTATAACACAAACGGTTACGGTTTCCCGTAATTCCACAGAGGCCCTACTTTGAAATTCGAAGTTCGAAGTTACGTTAGCTCCATCCCTGTCACTCGTCATTCGAGACTAAATCGAGAGAAAGGGATGAAGCTATCGTAACTTCGAACTTCGAATTTCAAAGTAGGGCCTCAGGTGTTAATACGTCTTTCGTCACTCGAATCACTTATTTTTAATAACAAAACAAACTAGAAAAACATGCGAATATTTAACGTTGACGCAAAGATGAAGGAAAACTGCTTTACTACCTCTATGCGTTGACGGCTTAATTAAAGTTTTGACTTAAGTTTTTTTTTATTATTTCGGATGCGTTTTGTTCGCACATCGACTTAATTGTGATGTTAAAAATTCAGCGGTTTTAACGTTTTTCGTTTTGTTGGCTGTCAAATATCACTAAAGCTGCCTTCAAATGTCAAAACTCTTTCTTCACATGTGGATAAAAAGCGATTTTCTCAATAGATATCAAACAAACAAAAAGGGCTTTCTGATCTAGTGAGATGAAAATGATATGACAGTGGTGTAAGGGTGGCGGTTGTGTGCAGGTGCGTCAGGAGTGCGGCGTGCCGGCGACGAGGGCGGGCGCCGGAGGGCGCGGTGCGGGTGCAGGCGCGGGCGCGGGCGCGGGAGTGGGCGCGGCGCGGCGCGAGGCGCTGCGCGCGCCGCCGCCTGACGCGGAGCTGCTGCAGTTCGCCGCCTCGCTCTCTGCCACCAAGCGCCTCTTCACCTCGCTGCTCGACCTGCTCTGCGACGAACCAGATTTCGCTCACGACAGCAACGAACAATGTTGGAACGGAAATACCATTGGAGAGTTAGTATACCTATATATTTAAAGAGCAATAAATAAATAACAGGGAAAAATTTCACACAAATTAACGTACCTAGTCCCAAACGAAGCTAAAGGCATACTTATACGAGGGGTGGCTGAAAAGTTATCTACCTGACTATGAAAGAAAAGACGTAGCTCGCTAGTTTTTTTTATGTTTCTATGCAATCTCCTTCTACCGAAATGAACTTGTTACACTAGTCCAATAATGACATTAAACAGTTAAAAAATAGTAGTTTACGTGACGGTTGCGTAATGACAGGCATTACAACATGAGTGTGGTTTATGAAACGAGCCGCAAGGCGAGTTTCATATTAAATCACACGAGTGTTGTAATACTAATTACGCAGAGTCTCGTACAATACTTTATTTACACACGTATTATAAGTACTCTAAGATGGGTTCAGAAGCCGAAAGGCAAATGACCAGCATTACCTTACCTGTGGTAGTAGGTGACAGCGATTACAGCTGTAACGTAATTTTGAAATTACGTTATCGAATATTGTAAGGTAATGAGATCCAAATTTGGAACAACTTCCAAAATTAACAGCTGCCATTGCTGTCACCTACTACTACAGGTAATGCTGGTCATTGCCTACGGGTTTTGAACGCATAATACAAGACTTATGATATGAGTGTACTTAAAAAACCTTTCGGTTTCACGTCAAAATAGTCGTTCACCGCGGCTATCATCTCATCATCGGTAGAAAATCTACAACCCCTGAGATCTTTTTTCAGAAGTCTGAATAGGAAATAGTCACGATGACATTTAAGCCGTCGTCATGGCTAGCTGTGTTGTGCGAGCCGTATGCACAGGTGCATTGTCGTGCAAAATCAAAATTCCGTTGCTGAGTTTGCCTCTCCGTTTTTCTTTTATAGCGTGCTTCAGCTTGGCATTCATTGTCGTTTTTTTTGGCAAATAATCAATGAGCATTATCCCTGATGATGATGATGAGTGGGGACGCCGCCGAGGCAGGCGGGCGGTCGAGTGGCTCTCCATTCATTCCGCCCTGTTCCCCTTGATCCAGTCTCAGGTTACTGGCTCTGCGGCGCTCCCATCCAGCACTGATCCCATCTTCTTGTTTTCCTACAGAACAATAGTGCGTCCTGAAGGTTAATGCTTTTAAGTGTCTCTGCTGTCAGTGCGTCCTCCCCGAATGTGCGATATCTCAGTGACGAGTACATTACACACTCGGCCAGAACGTGTTGACTAGTTTCCTCTTTGCCACAATGTGGGCATCGAGGATCCTGTTTGGCTCCTATTACCGTCAAATGTCTGTTGAGTGGACAGTGTCCAGTCAAGATCCCTGTCAGTATACTTAGATTGTACTTACCAAGGTTTAGTAGATACCTTGTTCTGTTCCTATTTACCCTTCCTATCATGAGTTTGGATTGTCTGCACCCTTGTGTTGTTATCCACGCCTCATTTGTCTTTGTCTCTATTCTTCTGGCGATGACTCCTTTCGTTACCGTTGCAGATATCGGAAGTGCTGGTTCCGGGCGCAGATATTGTCGGTCCGCCCCTGCTCTGGCCAGCTCATCAGCCTTCTCGTTTCCTATTGCTCCACTGAGTCCTGGTACCCATGCCAGTGTCACTTTGGATGCTATGCCTAGATTATTCAGTTCATCTCTGCATTCCTGCACCAGGGAGGATTTGATTACTGGATTATCTAACGCTTTTAGTGCTGCTTGGCTGTCTGAGTAGATTATAACGTGGCTCCCCGTTATATTACTTCTTTCCTTGAGTCTCTGTGCACACTTCATGATGGCATACACTTCTGCCTGGAACACACTGGTGAAGCCTCCTAGTGGTATCGTTGTGTGCTCATTCGCTTCTTGGTAATAAATGCCTGCCCCCGCTCTTCTTGTTGAGGACTTCCATGAACCGTCCGTGAAGCATGTCACTCTGGGTTCCGGTATCTCTGTCTCCTAACTATCTCTCTCTCCTATATGGATTCTATATTTCTTGTCGAAAATCTTCCTTTTCTTTATTAGGTCGTTGTTAATCATGAGCATATTCATGCCCACCATTGACTCCCTTTGTATGCTTGCGTGTCTCTTGTCCATCTCGGATCCGATCCACTCTCTGCTCATTTTTATTCTATACCACTGTTCTGTGGCTCTCTTCTCCACTTCAAGGTGTACAGGGTTCAGTCCTAGCATTATCTCCAGGGCTTGTGTGGGAGCTGTCCTCATTGCCCCGGTTGTCATTAGGCATGCTAGTCTCTGGACCTTCGTCAGCTCCTTGTCTATGTCTTTTATTTTCGCTCTATGCCACCACACTATGGCTCCATACAGCAGTCTGGGTAAGACCACTGCTTTGTAGATCCATTGTGTTATCAGTGGTTTTAGACCCCATCTTCTTCCTATGGCTTTCCTGCATTGCCATAGGGCTATTATGGCTTTTCTACATTGCTCCTTTACATGTGTCTTGTATAGCAGTTTTCTGTCTAGTACTACACCCAGGTATTTTATTTCCTTGAGTGTTTCTATCTCTTCACCTTTGATTTTGATGGGTGTCAGAGTCGGCAGCTTCCTTTTATTGGTGAAGAGTACTATTTTCGTCTTGGTCGGGTTCAGGTCTAGCCCTCTGCTTTGACACCAGTTTAGTACCTGCTTTATCCCTCTAATCATGACTTCTCTCATTACGCTGAGGGTTTTACCCCTTACTAGGAGTACCCCATCATCCGAGTACGCTTGCATATGTATACCCCTTCTGTTTGTTTCTCTAATGAGCGAGTCTAGTAGGAGACACCACAGGAGTGGTGAGAGACAGCCCCCTTGCGGGAAGCCCCTGCTCGTCTTTATCCTTATCGAGTCTCCCCCTAGTTGTGCCGTGATCGCTCTTCCTGTTAACATGGCCATTATCCACTTTCTAACTGCTGGGTCTATGTCGTCTCTCCCTAAGCATTTCTCTATTGCAGCAAAGGTAGCTCTATCGAATGCGCCCTCCACATCGAAGAAGCAGCCTAATGCCAGCTCTTTATCTTCTATTGCTCTTTCTATTCTTGTGGTCAGGTTGTGAAGGGCTGTTTCTGTTGATTTCCCTTCTATGTAAGCGTGCTGATGCCCGTGCAGGGGCAATCTACCTACTTGCATGCTTGTCCTTATCTGCACATCTATGATCTTCTCCAGTGCCTTCAGTGCAAATGATGAAAGACTGATGCTTCTGAACGATTTTGCGTCTTTGTAGTTTTTCTTTCCTGGATTTCCTGGAGCATTATCCCTACTGAATCCCAAAGAATTGTCGCCATGAGTTTACTAGCCGAAGGACGAACCTTGAACTTCCAAGGAGGCTTTTCGTCTTTGAATTTCCATTGTAGGGACTCCTGTTGACTTTCTGGGTCCCATTGTCTAATCCAAGTCTCATCACACGTCACAATCCTGGAAATAATTTCTTCCTCATTCCCGCGACTCATGTCCTCCCCGTGGGTCTTCTAGAATAACTTTTTTCACTTTGGCCACGTTTTCTTCAGTGACAGCAGAAATTGCTCGTCCGCTACGAGCAACATCTCCTAGGCCCTCATGACCCGATTTAAACTGTTTACACCAGAACTTTATGGTAAAATCCGAAAGGCACGAATCACCTAATACAGGTAACATGCGCTGTTTGATCTGCGATGGCGTATTACCTTCCTTAGAAGAAATGTTATGACTGCATGCTGCCCAATTTTAATGAAATTTGTTTTTTCAAGCGAAATGTTCTAAGCAACGAAGTGCAAAAAACAAATGAAAAGCAACGAACAAATGAGCGTTCACAATTCTGGACATCAGAGCCAACTGGTCGGATGTGCATTTTTGTCACTTTTCAGGACAAGCAAAAGTAACTTTAAAACGTTTGACACCGACTAACAGAAAACTAGTAATTAATATTGAAGGAGCATATAACTGCAAGTATTTTCTGACATACAAGTTCTTTCTTACGCTATCAATAACATTGCCATTCAAATTTGATTATCAAAAGGGTGTGACATCCGACCTAAAATTAACAAGGCATATGCTATGCTGTGGTCGGATATTAACATCCGATATTTTGGTTGTAAGAAAATTTGTGAACACGCAATAAGTATAGGACGTATGTTTAAATCAGACTATATGGCTCGAAATGAAATGGAAATATATTCAATCTTATGTGAGCATCAGACATTTTGGTCCGGGGAATCTCCACTATAAGACTTATTGGTTTAATTTTTTTCTTAGAACAGAGCGTCTGATGTTTATATCAGACCTTTTGGTTCGGGGAATCTCCACAATATCCACAACAAACAGAGATAGCGATAAATTTTAATGGGCGCTGGAAAGAGACAGAAAGCAAACATATACGCCCAACGGTTCTCTGTCGTTTGACCGAATTTCATATGCAATAATTTCATTTGCCCGAATTTCATATGATATAAATTTATATGCCATAACTTATAACGAAACATGTGCCATAATGATCATTTGGTATATTTTCACTTGACATAATTGTTTGGTGCCATACCGATACATATGCCATACTTTTCATTTTCCCTATTATCAAGTGTTATAAAATTGTATGCTATAAATTTTAAACGCCATAATAATTATTTGCCATAAAAAACATTCAGAATGCGTATTATGCGTAGTACTATAAAAAAAAACGGGTCTGGCCTTCCTTACAGTAGGTAGGTTAGAATAGGTAAGTTATTATAATAGTAGTACGTAATCCAGATTGTACCAGTACTTCATTATACCCACTGAAACACACTGATACAGTCTGGGTCTGTATCAGTGTGTGCAAATGAAGTGTTATGGCATATAATATTAGGGATTATGAACATTATAGAGAGTAAATATTATGGAAAGTGTTATTATGGTATCTGATATTAGGTAGGTTGAACATTATGACACCAGTGGCGGTACTGCCATACAAGCCCAAAAGCCGGGCTTGCCTTACAAATATAACAACGATCAAAAATCAAAGGTCACGATCACGAACTATTTCAATTCGCGCTCTCATTAAAATTTTCAAATAATGCAACAGTAGCGTAGTACCGAATTTGATCGCACTCCGCCGCCGCACGGCGGGCAGCACTGCTGCGCGCTGAGACGACCCGAACTCGCTTGAGACACGGCTAGTCATCCCGCTCGCACGCGGTGGCTTGCAGGGGGGCTTCTATCTTAACCGGTATATCTCTTTCTTACGCATTAGAACTGCCTTATAATGAGATATAACTATTCATAGGTTCATATAGCAAATAGTACGAGATTTTAAGCCCTGCTTGCGTCTGAAGTTGTACCCGAGTCGAGTAAAATGCGAAATTCGCGCATGCGCGTGTTGAGCCGCGTTGACGGCCGACTTCACTTCTATTTATTTGCTTGCTTACTTCAATAATTTTACTTGTTTTGTTTGTTGTGAATTGTGTATTGTTTTGTTTGAGTCAACTGCGGTCACTAAGTATTTTGTTTGTTGTGTTGTTCAATTGGATTGGCAATGGAGGATGTATTCCCTTATGAATCTAGTGATTGTGATTATTTAAACGGTGAAAAAATTTTGCTTGGCGAGTGAAAGGTAAACTCTTTAAACTTTGCTGATAAAACATCAGATTTTCAGTACCTATTTCTTATTTCTCGCATAAGTAAAACACGGTTTAATGTTTAATACCTAGATCTGTGTAAAAAACACCATATTGCTGCTGTTGTAGTGTAGGTATATTATTATCGAACGACAAAAAGTTTGGAATATACCTATCTGATTATGAAAAATCAAATAACTTAGCTGACACGATTAAAAGGCATATGAATTTTATTTGCAATAAGACACGAACGATTTTAGTAATTTTGGTAAAAAGCGAATTGAGACATTTATCCGCAATAACTTTAAAAACTACAAAATCATATCTCTCGGCTTGCCCTATCCTGAAACCCTAGGCACGCCACTGTATGACACTAGAGTATTATGAAGATTATAGCCAGTGATCATTATGGCAAATGAAAATAGTGCAAATGAAATTATGAAAAATCAAGGGATACCACGCTCGACGAATGCCTAAACCTTACGATTGACCGAGCGCGGCCAGCCGGCTATTGACAAGTATAAACCAATTTGTGTCTAGACCGCGGATGTGAAAATTCGGTGCGAATTAATTAATTTGTTAACAAGTGCAAGTGCGTACAGAATATTCCAAGAGTTAGTTCCTATAGCCACCTTCTGACTGCATCATCAGACCAGCTCCGTGTTACCATACCAATTATTGCATTGTTCCCGAAGATACGCAAGTATAGTTAATTTCAGCTCAATCGGAAACCGAGAAAAGGGTAAAATTTAACTTGCAAGATTTATCCCAAACTACCTAACTAACAGGCCAAGTTTAGTTGCATTAAAGCTTGTAAATACTATGTAATTAAGTAGTAGAAATAGAAACTAAAGCTAACGAGTTCAACGACACAACTTATGAAATTTTGCAACTTTTTCCACTTTTTCCCTTTTTTTTTTTTAACTTTCGAAATTATAATATCATCAACATGCACTGACAGTGAAGGTCGTCTTTTGTTTGGTTGAAAAATATCATCTGAAACAACAATACAGGTACTGATGTACAGGTACTGATACTTCACTCTAAAAAACCTGTTTAAAAACGAATGCACAAAACAATGTCGTACCACTTTAACAATAATAAAAGCATTTGCAATTGTTAACAAATTAATTGATTTGCACTGAATTTATCATATGCGCGGTCTAGACACAAACTGGATTATACATGTCAATCGCCGGCCGGCCGCGCTCTGCCATACCACACGTAGGGTTTAGGCAATCGTCGGGAGTATGTGTGCTATCTGTCTCTTTCCATCGCCCATTAAAATTTATCGCTAACTCTTTTGGTTGTGGATATTGTGGAGATTCCCCGAACCAAAAGGTCTGATATAAACATCAGACGCTCCGTTCTAATAAAAAAATAAAACCAATATGTCTTACGTGAACATCAGACCTACTTTTAAAGCCATACATGAAGATTACTAGAAGCAAAAGGTCATATTTAAACATCCGTTATTTTTCTTCTAAGGTATTGTGGACATCCGACCTTTTTTAGTAAATCTAACTTCGTTAATAAAAGAGATAGCGATATAACGGTTAGATGGCCTGAAAGAGGACAAAAAATTGAGTATGATTCTAAAAAAAAGTGATTTTGGTAATAATTGGACATCCGACCAGTTGGCTCTGATGTCCAGAATTTTGAAAAAAGAACAGTCAATAAAGTTGAATTCATAGTGGCCAGTTTTTTTTTTAAACCACACATAGGCTAGGTAGATAACTTTTCAGCCACCCCTCGTACTATGGTTCCTAGACAACGATAAACGTCGCTCGTTTTTGATAGGAGAACGAAGATTGTCCATTAGTATTGGGGAATGGTAGACCTACTGGTAGTAGATATTGTACTTATGGCGAGAAATACATATATAGGTAGGTACTAAATGAAAACATTCAAGAATCAAGAACAAATGTGGCATTATCTATGTAAAGGGACTTTATGGCGGATGGCGCTTCCGCCATTATTATTATGCCACTTCCGCCATTATTATGCCCCGATATAAATACAACGTCTCGTGACGCATTGCGGCGTAAGCGCCATCCGCCATAAGGTCCCTTTACATAGATAATGTCACAAATACTCGCGCCCATGCCGGAAACCGAACCCGGGCCGCTAGCTTCGTTGGCAAGGTCACTACCAACGTCAACCGTCCGTCGTTTATCTATCTATTAGGGTCATGTCATGGTCAACCCCTTTATTTAGGAATGGGGAGGGAGAAGTTTGTGATATGTGTACCTAAGCAAATTAAAGATGTTGGTGGAGAATTAGTTTATGCCAGAAAAACCCAGATGGTATCAGGCGCGGATCCAGCTTTCAGATTAGGGGGTGGTCATTAACTGCTGAACGCAGAAGCTCGGTCAAGTGCGAGATAATGCCACACGACTATTTACTTTATGACCGGTATCTACGAGTGCCGAAGGGGGTGGTCATGACGTACTTGACCACCCCTGTGGATCCGCCACTGGATGGTATCATTAATTTACTTGAAAAAGAAAATATTCAGAATCCGGTGCCGTAAAGGTAAAATTTGATGTCATGGCGAAAATCGACACGAGTAAATGAAATTTATTTCTGTTGTATTTAAGCCTTCTTTTTTGCATAATTTTGAAGCTATGTTATGTCTCAATAAAGTGAGGTAAGTTTGATCAAAATCAGTCTGCTTAGTATAATAAAAAATCCACTAACTTCGCTTTGCTGCGCGCACTTACCCACAGTATGGGTAAGTGTGCGCATTTTGAGCTGGTTGAATTAAGGCGATTTTTCTTCGAGGTGGCAAAGTTTTATTAATAATTTCTTGATTTTATTATTACCTTAATAAATGCTTTGCCAGATACATATTTTCATTTTCCTTTCATGCTTATCGTTTAATTTTGATACTAGTTTGAAAATAAAGTGCGCACAGTTGCCCCACATGACTCAAGATGCTGGATGAGTGACCGGGGCCCGTTTATGAAAAGCTTGTAACTTGTAATACGAGAGGAAGTCTCTTTTTAATACATATTGTTGGAAAGAGAGTTCCGCTTTTAATACAAGTTACAAGCGTTTGATAAACGGGCGCCTTCCCTTAGTGTTGGTGGGAGTCGTTAATAAATGTATTGTGTTAGTTTTTAATTTTTATAGTTCAAATGATTGGTAAACATTATAATTGTTGTACAGTTATACGAAACCGCTTGTGGCGTCTTCCTCGGTGAGCGATCAAAAATACAACCCCGAGGCGGAGAGCGCGGCGCCGCGCGCGCAGGACCCTCAGCTCGCGGTGGCGGGCGACCGGCTGCGGCAGGCTACACAGGTAAATAAATCTTATTCTTTCTACTTACCCCATGAAAACAATTTAAATTTCTGCAATCAGTTCTTCTCAACTTGCATAAGGTTTTATAATGCGTAAGGGTGGCGTCGAAGAGTTTTAACCACCCTTGCGAGGCTCCGTCAGTGCCTAACTCGCTAAGCCGACCTAAATGTTATGTTTATGGAGATACAAGTTATATAATCCGTCGAACGCGGCTGCTCGTAACTACTCGTGGTATTCGATCGTCCTATTTGCCGTCTAAATCTGCAACGAGACTGCATAGCTTCGTCCTCGCATGCAAAGCGCTTCTATTTCCAGCGCATGCATGCTATCTTATTTCATTCAATAGATGCCCAAGTATTTATGTAATAACTTACCGAATGGTTGATTAGACAAAGAAATCTAATTCAGTTTAAAAAACGTGACTTTAGAAATACTGATAAACCTAGTTTTAAGTGAGAAAGGCGCCAAGCTAAATAGTTGACATTCGCCAATCTCGCGGCCCGGAAAGCCTTCTCCACTTCCCCATAAACACGGCCGTAGTGTGAATTAAGCTTAGATTCGAAGTATGATTTAAATCAAAGTAGAATAGATACTGGTTTTAGTTCAGCTTCTGCATAACATGCTAGATTATTCTAACGTTTATTGCTTTTAATTATAAAGACCTGCCAGAACCAGATTGTAGAGGATGTTGCTGTTATAATGGAAATCACGTTACGGCGATTAAAACCTTGTGCGTCCAAGCACAGTTATTGCGCATCAAAGCGAACGTTCCAAAACTTCTGAGCAGGTATTAAAAATGTCGTCTAAATCGAAACCAAGGCGGTGAATTTATAAGTTAATTTTATTTAACTTTTTTACGTCCAGTCTTAATTTAAAAAACTACAGAACATGCAAACTAAAAAAAAGTCTTTTCACTATCTTCGGTCTTTTGAAACCATGATAGGTACAAGAATATACCTAGGGTAAAGTCACCAGTGGTCAGCCAGAGACCTGAAGGTAGTCGGCTTCTGCCTATACTTCGTATGAGTGGGAAGAGAACGAAAGATTAATATATCTTACCACGAGTTTGACGCTGCTGCGCTTTAATTGAAGCCATATTTCTCTAAAACTATACTTGTTATGGCGTCCAATATATCATTTTCGGATAAATTAAGGATGGGAAGTCTATTTTTGGGATAAAAATAATGAAAGTAAGAAAGAAAATAAATTTATTGACTCAAAAACTATACGGAATAGGAAACTTTACTATTAAGAATTAAAACGAAAACATTTTTCAAACAAAAAATAAAAGGTCTAATAAGGGCAAGTAACTAATTCGTGTAGACAAAACATATTATAAGTAAGCATCCTTGACGGTTCAAATATTGTAATTACTGTATGTTTTATAATTTTGTAATAAATATTTCGTTACAAAAATTTCATCGAAAAATACTTCGTAACATTACCTATATGATAGCTCAGATTTTCCGCTTATTTAAACAGATATAATAGGATCTCAAAGCTTAAACCAGATTATTGCATTTCATAATTATTATTTCAGATCAGCTTCGTGTACCTACTTCAGTAAATGAGTTCCGTAAATATCTGTTTACGAAGAAAAACCGGCAGATAACACATCCCACCGACTTAAGTTGCTTTATATCAGCATTTTTTAAGAGCCATATACCAATGGATTCATATTTGGGGTCAGTTAGCAGTGTTAGCACCAGCTAAGAATCTTTTTATCTTGTAATACTCGTATATATAATATAAAACTAATAATAATAATATAAAACTGTTGTTTTTTGTTCTAAAGTGCAGTGGCTCTCCATGGCTCCAGGACTGAATTCATTCGAGACCACCTAAGGATCAACTGTGCCAAGTTTCAGCGCATAATCGAACAATACAACGGATTTACTATCAAACCAGCTATTTTGACCTCACGTTTTTTGTTATACATTTCTCTCCATTAAGTTGAGATCGGAGAATGGCAATCAGGTTGCTTTTATTGTGGCCGTTTGAGATAAAATGTTCCTGCTTGACATTGATGATCGATCGCTTTTTCTAAATTGAGATTTATATCGGCAGACTGCTTAAGTTTATGCGCGGACGCCACAGCGGACGGGTGTAAAAAATATGGCTACCGATGTAGTAAAGTTTACACAGTGCAATATGGTTAAAAACGAGTTATTATGTTTTATTCAAAACAAAATAAACATAATGGACGATAAATGTTTAGTGGAATTAAGTGCAAGTTCCTTTTCTACAACGGAAATAAGTGCTGCAAAAGATTTACTTTTTGCGTCAGTATCTACAACACTTACAGTTTATAAGCACTTACCAGTGTACAGAACCATTATCTCTCAGCTCACAAACTTGTCACAAAACAACAATCCAAACCTTAACCGTCGTCCATCCTTTTCCATCTACCAGTGTCGCCAAACCTACGAGTATATCACCTCCACCCAGAGTTGCCAGTCATATTTTATTTCGTCTAACTGGTCAAGTGGGCAGGCGAGTATTCGGCTCCATGCAGGTTGGATTGCGGGGTGAAACAGGGGGGTTCAGCTCACCCCTGCTTTTCAATCTGTATATGAATGCGCTGATTGGGGAGCTAGGCGCCATGCATGTAGGGTGTTTTGTTGACGGTGTGTGCGTCAATAATCTCAGTTATTTATGCAGACGACATGGTGCTGCTGGCTCCCTCAGTCACCGCATTGCGACAGCTGCTGGCTACATATGAGGCGTATGCGGTGTCTCACGGGTTGTCTTATAATGCTCAGAAAACCGAATATATGATCTTTAACGCGGGAACAATGAGACCTTTCTTCTTTCCTCCTATCACACTCAATGGTGTTCGCCTTAGAAAAGTGCATCAATTCAAATATCATGGTCATCTATTGACCGCGGACTTGAAAGATGATGCTGATATGGAGAGGGAGCGCAGAGCATTGTCAGTTAGGGCGAACATGCTGGCGCGCAGATTTAGACGATGTATGGATTCATTATTACGCTTTTCAAGGCTTTCTGCACATCTCTGTACTCGTCGAGTCTGTGGGTCAGGTATACTGAAAAGGCTTACAATGCTCTGCGCGTCCAGTACAATAACGCCTTTAGGGTGCCATTGCGGCTGCCGCGGTACTGCAGCGCCTCTTCCATGTTTGTGGAGGCACGCACAGACAGTTTCGACACTCTGTGGCGCAAGAAAACTGCCTCATTAGTAGACAGGGTGCGTGGCAGCGGGAATGGCATCTTAAAGATGACTGCCAATAAATTTGATTGTCCTCTGATGTGGAAACTTACAAAATACAAACACAGAGAGACAAAATCTCTGTTATTTATTAATTACTAACATTTAATTACTAACAATTACTAATAAAACTGTGGACCTATGTTTTCTGAATAAATAAATTATTATTATTAACTCGATACCTACGCTCAAGTTCCGCTGTCTTTGTGCTGTTTACAGCTAGTTTTAGTTGGTATATCCATCGAATACACATTCTCCCTGGGTAGTTTTTAGTCTTTTCCACTGTATTCATTCTTTTTGTTAGAAAGTGCATTATTTTTGTTCGAAAAATAGATTCCTCGTTCTTAATTTATCCGAAAATGATATATTGCGTGCCCTAATAAGTATAGTTTTAGAGAAATGTTGCTTCAATTAAAGCGCGGCAGCGTCGGACTTCCTCCCCCTCCCCCCACTAAATGTGCAGTGGCTCTCGATGGCTCCCGGTCTGAATCTACTCAAGACTAGCTAAATCAACTATGCCAAGTTTCAGCGCATAGTCCCAAGTGCAAGGTGCCGTGCAGTAATATCCTAGATAAAAACACTTTTTTGATCGACCGTTTTAAAAAAATGTATATACCTAATCAAAGTTGTAGAGAATTTTATCAGCTTTAATAATGCAATACAACAACATTTCCTGTAGGGCTCATGTTCCAGGGGTGGGGACTTTTAGTATGTTTATCTCCTAACTAGTCCAAACAAAGTTCCGAAGTCAAATTTTCTGCTTTCGGCCATTCCATCCACACCCCCCGTTAGAGCACTCATTTACCAAGCTAAAAGGGCATCTGCGTGTTAACTTCGGCTCCATGTACGCCTTCCAAAGGTCCGAAACTCCCATAGACCCGTGATTGGTGGGTCGGCAAGTTCAGTTTGACTGGCCTATTGTCATTTGAAAAGACGTTGATTTTTTGTTTTGTGGAGGCGGTTGTTTGTTTTTTATACATTACTAGAGGACGCCCGCGACTTCGTACGCGTAGAATTAGTTTCCCGCTACTCCCCCTATTTCTTCCCGTGGGGGGTCGATTTTCGGAAAATCCTTTCTTAGTGCACTCCTAGGGCTCCCAAGGAATACTCCCTCCAAATTTCAAGTTTCTAAGTACAGTAGTTTCGGCTGTGCGTTGATATCCAAGTTAGTGAGCCAGGTTTGCCTTTTATATATAGAAGATAGATAGATGTTAGGTACGCCTGTTACGGCAACAGTTCGGCGTCATACTGAGCGAGAGCGAAATATGCTATTTACATAGGTTTGAATGGAATGGCCAGTTCGATTTGGAGAATCCAGTAATACCGGTAGAATAAGGTTGCAATTTCTCATTGTAATTTAAACTTTTTAACTATAAAAATGCTGGCTCTTAATTGTAATGTATAAAGGCATTCAAAATATATGTACAAAGTTAAAGTAAGGGTCTAAATTAGGCTTGTGATGAAAGAGCTATTTCAATTTAAACCTTTACTAATTTGCATTCGTTTTTTTTCCATATTTTTGGGTAATAGTAAATCAAGTGGCAATTTTGTGATGACGTAGAAAGTGTCCCTTTTTGCAAGAGAAGACTCTGTTTATAAGGCCATGCTTGAAACCTGTTATAGTCTACCTTCGCGTTCGCGTCACAAGCGCGTCACCTTTAAAAGGATAGAAATTAAATCGTACCGATACAAATAGACTGTTCATAGGTAGTTGTTATTTTCATCCGGCTGCGAAGGAGGGTAATGTAGGTACCTATGTATAAATATCAATGTAAATAAAGCCCGCCCGCCGCCAGCCCGACTCGAGAAGCGAGCTAATAGGTGTCATTAGAATGGTCGGTAGCGTCGAGACGTAGTGCGTGTGGAAAAATGCGGAAACACGGCGGATTTGGACTGAAAAATACCTCAGACCATTTTTTTGTTACCTACCGAAAAAGTAATGATTACATAAATATAAATAAATATCAGGGGACAATGTCACACCAACTGACCTATTTAGTCCCAAACTAAGCTCTAGGCTTGTACTATTATATATATATATGGATTCTTGTATATATGGATTATATATATGGATTCTAGACAACGATATAAATACTTATATATAGAGAAATATATACTTAAACACATAAAAAACATTCATGACTCGGGAACAAAATATATTCGTGCTCATCACACAAATATCTGCCCTTACCGGGATTTGAACCCGGGACCGCTAGCTTCGTAGGCATGGTCACTACCAACTAGGCCAGCGGGTCGTCACATTAATGTGATAAGTACCTATTAAATAAACATCCAAAAAATGTTTAAGAACGGATCTGTTACTTTGAAGAGTAGGCACCTACCTAAATCCTTTTGAAATGATTCGATTAGCCAAAAAAGGAGTTTACGTACTGGTTTAGGAGTTTAGGAATGAATTAGAAATATAATTTATTGTATAACTTTACTAGTATACTTACATACAAAAGTGATAACAAGACACAAGTCTCAACAGGGTATCCATTTCGGACGTAGTAATATAGAAATAAAAATATCCTGGATTATTAGAAGCGTAAGAACGGCGGACAAATAAAAAATCTCACATACGATAATATAATAAGTTAGTCATTTAGCAAACCGGATTAAGTTAACTAAATGACTTAGGTAGTTATTATATTATGTATGTATGTGAGATTCTTTGTTTGTCCGCCGTTCTTACGCGTTTTTAAAATGTAGTTCGGTGTAACGAGAGAGAAAATCGAAAAATATGAAATGCAATTAAAAATAAATTAATTTTACTTTAAAAGTAAAAATAACTAAAAATCCTAAATCTAAATTCTAAATATAAACCAAAATGACCAAAAAAATAAATTAAAATAACATAACATTTGAAATGTACATATAAACGTAAATATATACTCGTACTTATCCTGCGTTTACGTAACGCAATAACCGTCGATTCTTCAGCTGTCGTGCACAGGTCGGCGAAATTACACATGTTCAATATTTCCTAAACTCCACAACATAAACAAGAAGTAAGTAAACATGTATGCAATTCACTTTTCTTTTTAAATTACCAAAATTAAGCCGTAGGTATTTTTAAAGTTAGCAGCAGTACCTATCGCCTTGCGATTAATGACAATTATTTTCCTTATCTGTCTTTTGATATTTTTGGTATTTTGAACTCGGCCCTAATTTGTTAAAATAGACAGTTCTTATATGAATCTGACATTCATTAATAATTTAAGCTGGGGTTAACCTACGGTTAAATTTATGTGCATGCGGGCCTTAATATAATATAAGGTTGGCCAAAAATGTTGTCGTCCAATGCAAACAGGCGAGCAAAATAACATTTTTATAACATAAGTGCATAAGTGACGTGTTGAGACCAGACTATCTTTGGCAATAGGCTATATTTCAGAGTACCAAGTGTTGTGAAAGGCATAACTGTTACAACTAAATAATTGTGACTTTTATAATACGCTGTGACTGTATCGTTAAAAGCATGCAGTGGTAGCTTCCCAAGACCGCCCCTAACAAGCGTACAGGGATAAAGCGACAAGCAGGGAAAAATGTGTCACGAGTATTAAATATTGTTTCTCAGATTTTACCCCCTCCGTAAAGCCTAAGCCCACTAGACTGTAATCGACTTGTGTGATCGCAACATTTTTTTTCGCGGTGATAATTTATAATATAGGTACTTAATTTTGTTCCGTCCCTATTACCTATACTGTGGATTGCAATAACAAGTGATCGCATCGTTGCAGCTGCTGTTGAGCAGCGCGGGGAGCGGCGCGCCGGCGCCGGCGGTCGAGGCGTACATGCAGGGCGACGAGGCGGGCGAGGGCTCGGGCTCGGGCCGCGGCGACCCGCCCTACGACGACGCCGACGCCGAGGGCTCCGGCGAGGAGGGCTCAGGCCGACCGGACCTCATCGGTAACCGCGACGACGACCTCTCTACATCTAGTGACAATCTACTTACTGATCTGTTATGCACGTGTAATGTATATGGTTTGGCAGGGCGCACGCGCACGCTGGAGGACCCGGTGGACGCATCGACGCCTCGCACGGGTGGCGCGGGCAGCGGAGCAGCGGCGCGTCCGGCGGCGGCGCTGCTAGTGCTCGCGCTGCTGGCGGCGCGCGCCTAGACGCTGTGCACCACCAAATGACGGAATCACCATATCAATTGTGCATAACTCCGTGGAGAACTTACCGCATCTACAAAAAAAGAAACAATGTATTAATATATAAGAGGATTGTGAAGCACCGCTAAAATCGATTAGAGGTCAAAAAAAAATCCATACATATTTACGAGTAGCTTCGGGTGGTAACGTTTCTCACCCCCTAAATCAAGTCCGATTTCCACGATTTTTGAATATGTTGTAGTTTTTATAAAGAACTAGGTTTTTGTACGTTTATGTTTATTTGTTTTTAAATTTGTTTCATTTTAAGAAATATTTTCTTGGAAAGGAAAACGTGTAGACATAGTTTTTTATGATATCTTCAACATATTCAAAAATCGTAAAAATCGGAGTATGTTTAAGGGGAGAGAAGCGTTATCGCATTCACAATCCTCTTAATCAAATATTCCGTAACAACTTTCTTGCGCGGCGTCGTAGTATCTCCTATAGCTGCTCCCAGATACTTCTTAGGTTTGCTGCAGACCTACTACCATCGAGTCTTGTTGACTCTGCGGCACCACGAAGCGCACACGACGCGACACTCATGCATTTAAACATTATGCGATAGTATTTTAAAGGCCTGCAATTGGGAAATGCATATCATTTTTTTTTGTAAATATTATATTTTTATTTTGAAAAGAAACCTGTATGAAAATATCATTTTAACAAAACTTTTGCATTTATCGTTTTTATGTCAATAGAATGTTCATACCATAATACCTACCTTATTAAATAAATAAAAGAAAAACGTATAACGATTAGAAAAAGTGAAAGAATGTAAATGTAAGGGTTTACTGTACAGAATGTAAATAGATAGGTACCTACAAACCCTGAGGTCTAGGTGCTTAGCTAGTGAACATATTTTGTTGCCATATTAAAATTACGGATATTATTATTTATAATATTAATTAAGATAATTTAATTTAATCTTATAGTATTTTATGTGATACTGATTTATTTTAAACCGGTGAGTAATATGAGCATGTGTTATTTATATTATAAACAATAAATAGGGGGGCTATTGCCTAACGCACTCGCAATCGCAATCGTTTTCAGTTTGAAATTCGAAGGTGAGTCTGAATACAAAATGAAAACAATTGTTCCACTTTGAAGCCGATTGCGATTGCGAGTGCGTTAGGCAATAGCGACGCTGGTCAGGCTCAGGGAACCAACCGGTCTCTAGCTTCACACGAGCCCCGCACGCGGAGCAGCAGTAGCAGTAGCAGCATCTCCTGCCTGTAGCCAACACTCACTTCGATGTAGGAATCTTTATATGATAAATTCATAATAATAAAATGTATGTATGTAGGTTTTATGTGCTTTCAGACGTCATGTAATGGCGCACTGATGGTTTTGTAAATGTGTTGTAGATTATATGGAGGATAGGATTGAAAGGACCAGGATTGGAACGTGAAATATATATTGTTACACTGTTGGAACGTGACGAATGTTCATTCATACCAGTATGTTTAAATTGGCTTTATTCGCAAGCTCTCAGGGTCTCTATTTCACTTTGTCATACACCATATTGTTCTCGAATCCATTAGTTATTATATGGCTTTCCGTCAGTGGCGTAGCTACCGGATGGCTAGGCGGGGCATCGCCCCTGATTAGCAAACCTCTTGTTGCACTAGCTAGCTCACTAGCTGATGATACCTAGTTAATTATGATTATTTATGATAAAGTAGCTTTGCATTTTTTAAATATTTATGAAACCTAAACAGTTAAAAACACTTTTTTACCCCGGGGCCCTTGGTCACCTAGCTACGCCACTGCTTCCACTGCTGTCAAGTCAATAATAGCTACCATGTCAAAGCAAAAACGACACCTATCAGGCAATGTCGAATATAGGGCGTGGCACGCTCGTGGGATATGTTCCAGAGTGCACACGATGCACGCGCACGCGCGGCCCCGGCGAGCGCGGGCTAGTGCGTCACGTGCTGGAGCAAAGGCATTGTGTTGACGAGAACGACCATTGGCTGTTAAATCTGAATAAGTATTAAAATAAACAATTTACCACATGACAATATTTGTATTTCACTTCTTAGCCCATTAGGTAGTAAAACATATGACTTGGATGTAAGTTTGTATATATCATTGCTCTGTAAAAAACATAAATGGACAACAGAGCTAGTAAGCTAATAGACCCAGTAGTAGGCGCTCTCGGGAACCCTATCGGATCAAGTACCAACATAACAAAGTCGATAACTGCATGTACAGTGCTACCATTTTCCTAATAAGTAGCTATCGGTAATCTTCGTTTTTAACCGACTTCAAAAGAAAGGAGGAGGTTATACGTTCCACTGTATGTATTTTTTTTATGTATGTTCACCGATTACTCCGTCAATTGTTGACGGATTTCAATTTTTTTTTTTTGGTTTGTTAGAGTATAGTTTCGAGGTGGTCCCATTGTCACCAAATCTGAATCTGATGAGAGGATCCGTGAGGAATTGAGGGAACTCCTCAAATATTGTAGGCAAACATATAGCGATTTTAGTATTTTTAATAACAAGTCCAGCACTTGCATTCAGAAAGTATCATTTGGTGAAGTGGAACTGATGATGAAGACCACAGATGGCCACCGGAACTCCTCAACGGTACCGATTTCAAGGGTTGCGATAAGATATCTCGATTAAGATAGTTGAGCGACTACAACGAAGAATATTTACTTGTTGAAATATGACTATGACTTTACGGCGGCGTTGCTTGCGGCGCGCTTGAAATAACTTAAAGTTTCATATCAACTAAGAAGTGGGACTACGTAACAGCGTATTATGATCACTAAATAAAAAGTATAAAATAAAATAAATACTTTAAAAAATAAAAAACCGCCTTCAAAAACTCAAAAAAATAACTTCTTTAAAATTGTAGGCACCTAATAGGTTAGTCTAACTGAAGGCGGCGACCACGATATTTTCAACAAATAGCCGACATCAGTTAGACTAACCTATTAGGTGCCTACAATTTTAAAGAAGTAATTTTTTTGCGTTTTTGAAGGCGGGTTTTTGTTTTTTAAAACATTTATTTTATTCTATAACAGACGAGTGACAAATAGACTATCAGTTGCGAGTGCAAGCGTGATAGCGATAGCCAGCCGAAAACTGTTAAGAAGCCGGGAATACTGTCGTGACTTATTTGTGTTTTTGCTGCATAAAAAGTTGTGTTGAGGGGAAACACAAAACTGGGAACGACCTCGAAAATGGATTATATGGGCTGACAGGATACAAACCTACCTATTTGGCATTGGTACAACTAGTACTTACTTTATACAAAACATTCAGCCATTTCCCTTATCGTTTTTTTTTTGTAACAATAAACCATCTTTGAAAGGTCATAGCGCCGCATTACGCGAACAAAATTTTGGTCAGGTTTTGCATATTTATAATAATAATAATAATAAACTTTATATAGCAAAAACAGTACAAGTATAGCTACTTATACATTTAATTACAGTGATTGTTATGGTGCTTATTTATAGCCCTTTCGTTAATGATTGGTGTATACCAAAGCAATAAATAATAATGAGTAAAAATTACCATCAAAATAAGAAGCCATTATAAAAATACAATCCGTATAAAAATGCTAAATAAATTGTTTTTTATTCATGTTTCTTGTATGGGGACCCCTCTTGGGATTTGATTTATTGTTCATTTAATAATTTTAAACGATAGATTTTAATAACACGTGTTCTGTGAAAATTTCAACTGGCTACTTATTACGCTTAAAAGGTTATAGCCCTGTAAACTTACTCGTTCATACAAGGGCGCGTACCGCTGTTAAGCGAGGACGTCACTCCAGCAAAATGGCCCCCGCGCGCTTTAAGAGGATTGTGAAGCTGAAAATCTCCATACAAAATGCGAAAGCGTTTTTCTTCCTTAAACCTAGTCCGATTTTTACGATTTTTGTATATGTTGTAGATATTATAAAAAACTATGTCTGTACGTTTTCCTTTACACGAAAATATTTCATAGAATTAAACAAATTGAAAAAACAAAAAACAGAAACGTACAGACCTAGTCCTTTATAATAACTACAACATATTCAAAAATCGTGGAAATCGGACTTGATTTAGGGGGTGAGAAACGTTTTCGCCCGGAGCTAAATTTGTATGGATTTTTTTGACAGCCACGCGATTTTAGCGGCTCTTCACAATCCTCTTAATATTTTTGACCCAAATTTTAAACGTTCGTAGAATCAAAACTACTGGGTCTATTTGAATGCAATAAAAAGTAGTATGTTTGTTTATTTATAAACTTTACTGTTACAAAGTTTCAAGCGATTTGGCGTACCTACTGACATTCTTCATTTGGTCTTAGGCCGATTTTTTCCACGTAAAGTGCTTTTCTTTGCAGATAAGGTAAGGGCACCTATTACCGCTCCCCCCAAAATCGGCGCCCATTACCGCGGTATTTTTAAAACTGCGTTTTATGAACAAGTCGATTTACTCACTGTGATATTCACTTGTTTGTAAATTGGCTTTAGTTAAGTGAAACAATTAATTTAACAGTAAGCAGATACACAGATCAAGGAGCGCGTCGGTTCGCCTCGGATGACAGATACGAAGAGAGCGAGATGCCACATTGCGTTCCACATTTATTGATATGTCACATCTCTTCCTTGTTATATATTAATTAAACAATCTTATAACATATGAGAGGCAACAAAACATATTATTAGAACAGTCTTTTAATCCCTCTTCCATTTATGTATTAATTAGTACAATCTTATAGTACTATAAAACAATTGAAATATTATCAGAATAACATAAAAATTTCAACTTATTTATCACATTGTTTTTTATTATTTTTATAACATTTAAACAACGAAACATTATTAGAACAACATAAAAATTAAACTTCTGTATCACATTCTTTTTCATTATTTATAACTTCCGATTGACCTTCTACTTTCTTAAGATGTACAATATTTCTCCTATATTCCTGACCAGTTTCATCATTCTTATTAATGTCGCTTCCTTCAGCACTGATAACAGTATGAGGTGTTGGGTTAAATTCCGAGACTAATTTATTTTCCCTAATCAAATTCTTTACATATACTTTCTCACCAATTTCTAATTCTCTATCTGTAGCTTTCCTCTTTCTATCTTCGTGTATTTTCTTTTTTTCTTTATTTTCTTTATCTCGGTCCCTAATTCCTGAATCATCATAACTATTTTCGAGATCTGTTAGAAATGGTAATTTGTCTCTAAATTGTCTCCCGTAGAACAACTCTGATGGAGATTTTCCTGTGGAAGGATGAGGGGTACTGTTATACATCATTAAATATTTCAACAAACCTTCTTTCCAATCAGATTTCTCGCATTGACTGATACTTAGACGTTTGAGGATATCCCTATTTTGCCTCTCTACCTCGCCATTTTGTTGTGGCCAGTAAGGGATAGTATTGAAAAGTGTAATCCCTTGTTCAGTACAAAATGTTTTAAATTCCTGACTGCAAAATTGTCTACCATTATCGGCTGTTATACTGGCAGGGTTTCCGGTTCGTGAGATTTTTTTTTTAAATAATTTAATTGTGTCTTGGATAGTTATAGTTTTCATTATTTCAATCTCTTTGTAACGACTGTAATAATCGATAATTACGAAAAGATAATCTTTACTTGGCAGTAGTCCTAAGAAATCAACAGCTTTATCTACCCAGGCCTTTGAAGGAAGTTCACGCCTTTTCATAGGTATTGGTGGATTTGGGGCAGAGACTAATGTACAACCTTTGCAGTTTTCAATTGTATTTTCGGCATCTTTGTCGCTTTCATGTTAACAATACCTGGGTGACCTTCATGGGCTGCTGCTAAAACATGTTTCCTGAGACTAACGGGAATTACCATTTTGTTTCCTCTTAACAAAACGCCATCATGTAACCAGAGTTCATGTTGAAATAATTTGTATTGGTTTACTTTAATATCCCAAGTATTATTCATCAAAGCATTTTTTACTAATTTAAATTCAACGTCATCATTTGATGCTTCAATGATTGACTGCAAAGATAATGCTACAGGCCGTGCATATTGAACAATCTGGTTAACATGATGCTCGTCTTTGAAAAAACTTGTTTGTGTGTTTGTATTTGTGCACAAACGAGATAACGGATCTGCTATATTACATTTCCCGGGTTTATAAATTACTTCATAATTATATGCTTGTAATCGAAGGACCCAACGCTCGATTCTTGCACAGGACTTTGACCGTGTCCCAAATATAACTTCCAGGTGTTTATGGTCTGTAACAAGCTCAATTTTTTTACCATATAAGTACATGTGAAAATGTTCAATGGCCCACACTAAAGCAAACGCCTCTGATAAACTCATTTCCGAAGGCAATAATGCGGGGTCCCTTGTTGTCATATTGAATTAGTACAGCCCCCAAACCTACTGGACTCGCATCAGCATATATTTGGGTTTGCTCTTGTGGGTCATAGTAACCAAGAGTATGTATCTCAGAAAGACATCTTTTTAATTTTTCAAACCCAGCTGTTTGTTCATTATGCTTTTGCAAAAACTTTTAATATTAGCATTTTTATGTACTTTATTTCTAAGTAATTGACGTAGTGGTTCTGTTAAAGTTGACAAATTAGGGATCCACTTTCCCACAAAATTTATTAATCCCAGAAAACTTTGGATTTCTGCGATGGTTTCCGGTGCTCTAAATGTCTGTATAGTTTTTATATACTCATCAAGTGGTTTAATGCCTGATGATGTAAGTTCATGCCCCAGGAACTGAATAGATTTCTGTTTGAAAACACATTTATTTTTGTTTAATAAGTCATTGTTGTCTTTGAGTACGGCTAATAGGTCACATCACGTCCAAAAACAACAATGTCATCAATAAAATTTACGACTCCATCGCATGGTAATAACATTTTCTTCATATTTTTTTGAAAATGTTCGGTGCGCAAGATATTCCGAACATTAACCTTTTGTATCGGTAAAGTCCTTTGCTAGTTATAAAAGTTGTTATTTCTCTACCATTTTCTTTAAGTTCAATTTGATGGAATGCATTTTTAATATCAAGTTTGAAAAAAATAATGCTTTACCGTATTTAGGGATGAGTTGCTCCATTGTTGGCAAAGGATGATTTTCCCTAATGATAGCTTTGTTAGCAACACGCATATCCAAACAAATGCGAATATCATTATCAGGCTTTAGAACCGGAACCATCGGAGAAACCCAAGAAGATGGTTTATTTACAGGTTCAATTATGTCCATTTTTACCAATTCATCTATTTTCTTATTTATTTTTAATTCTAATGGGATGGGAACTCTTCTGTAAGGTTGACAAACAGGAGGAAATGTTTTGTCAATTGTGATCTCTAATTGAATATCTTTGAACTTGGGAAATTTATCGTGTTCTATGGAATTTATGTCGAATCCTAATCTCAATACGTTTAGGGAAATGGCAGTTTCTTTACCCAAAAGATTCCTTGAGCCATTTTCTATGACATAAAACTTGGTTGTTATTGATTTAGAACCGATTTTTATTAGTGCATCAAATGAACCCAACACTTTTAATGGATCTTTAGCCCCATAGGCTAGGAAAGTTTTGTCCGAAGACTTTTGTTGGTTGGAAGAACTTTAGATAGTTTCATGTGCTCCCATGTTTTATCATTTATGATATTGGATTTACTACCAGAATCAATGAGCATTTTAATGTCAACCCCACCTACCTTGCAATCTATGGTTGCATCGTCATCGATGTGGAAAATGTAGTCCACAGATGTAGAATCTTTCTTCGGGAAGGTCTCCATTTTATTCCTTTTATTTTTGTACTTGTAATTAAAGAGGTTGGCATTTCTCCTTTTGTTGACCCTTGTTCGACAATGTTTCTGAAAATGGCCTTTGAAACCACATTTTGTGCACTTGGCATTACTTGCAGGGCAGGTATTATTGTCACCTTTGTGATCTTTACTGCCACATCGGCAGCAGCAGGGATTAACCTCTTTTTTACTGTATCGTTTCATTGTGTCCACTTTATTAATGCTGGTTGTTGTTGCATTGGTGCTCTGTCTATCCTGAAACTCATTTAATTGCCTTTCTACCGTTTCTAAACTATTTGCTTCTGTTACTATTTTATCGATTGTTGCTGTGTCACCAAGAACCAAAATATTTTTCCTCAATTTAGTTGAACTACATCTCTCTGTTATTTGATCAATGAGATTATCTTCTCCGTTAGGGAAATTGCATTTTGAACTTTGTTGTCTCAAAAGTAACAGGAATTTTTCAAACTATTCCTCTGGATCTTATTTCATTAATCGAAAAATGTGTCTCTCAAATAAGTAGCTTTGTTTAGGAGAAAAATACTCATCTAACTTGTTAATTGCGGTATCATAAACTTCAGTTACTTTAGGATCAGTCACATTAGCTCCGGGTATATTGTAATATATGTCTTGTAATACCATGCCTCCGGAATGTAATAATATTGCACGTTTTTTTTCTGATCAGTGGTGTCCGTTGCTGTGAAATATATTTCTAAAGCACGTTTCCATTTTTCCCAACGGGAACCTAATGATGTCGGATCACCCTCACGATCAAAAGGTTCTAATGTCGGTATTTGTGATTTAGACATGTTGTCAATCTGTAAATAAAGTAAAACTTTGTTAATATACCGAAGTAGCCAAATAATAACAAGATTTACTCTTTCTATAATGTATTTAATGTTATTTTGTGACTAATTCATAGACACAGAGAATATGAAACTAACTGAGATACGTAACGCGTTTTGTCACCTTCATGACATTTTATTTCAATTTTTTAACACTAGACAGAGTTAGTTAAGTCGTGTGTGGAGTGGCGAGCCGAACTTTTCCTGGCATTCGTCGACTTCGAGAAAGCCTTCGACTCGGTGAAGTGGAGCGCACTGTGGTCCAGTCTTGGACGAAGAGGAATACCTAGCAAGTATATAGGTATCATCCAGTCCCTATATAATGGCAGTACATGCAAAGTAGTGCACGAGCAAGTCCTAGGGGAACCAATCCCAATGACTGCAGGAGTCAAACAGGGCTGCCTTCTGTCGCCGCTACTCTTCGTCATCCTGCTCGACGATGTCATGCGGAATGCAACGAGAACACCTAGAGGCATCGCATGGAACGAAGGGGCACACCTGGAAGACCTCGACTACGCAGACGATATAGTGTTGATCTCGTCTTCACTGCCCGATCTCCAAATGAAGCTGGACTCGTTACAAGAGGAAGCTCAAGATATGGGCCTACGAATCAACGCTAGGAAGACCGTCGAAATGCGAGTACAGTCATGCGAAAACCGACCCATCAGACTCGCAGTGTACAGAATGGCACACCGCTGGAATCTGTCGCAAAGTTCACATATCTCGGCAGCACAGTGACCAACAGCGGTGGCTCTGATGATGACGTCAACGCGAGGATCAAGAAAGCGAAAGGTGCTTTTGCCCAGGTAAACCAGTCTGGGATTCGAACGTTAACCCGGCGGATTAAGATTTCCCTCTTCGATTCCATAGTGAAGTCTGTTTTGCTCTTCGGCTGCGAGACCTGGAAAGAGACTAAAGGACTGACGAGCAAGCTACAAGTGTTCGTCAACAAATGCCTAAGATCCATCCTGCGCAGATTCTGGCCGAACACTATCAGCAACGAGGACCTATGGAATCAATGCCATCAAATCCCGATTAGGCAAGAAATCGCCCAACGGAAGCGGAGGTGGATAGGGCACACCCTCCGAAGAATAGAGGACAACGCCGCCAGGGTCGCGTTCGCGTGGAGGCCGCGCGGGAGCAGGCGACGAGGCCGGCCGGCGCACACGTGGCAGCGCACCATCGACGCCGAGCTGCGGGAAGCCGGGCTGAGTTGGAGAGACGCGGAGCGAGAGGCTCAGGACAGGAGCGGATGGAGACGTCTCACGAAGGCCCTCTGTACCACTGGGGTACCATAGGACGACAACAACAACAGACAGAGCACGATATTTTTGCATTAATGCTTTCTGCACCACTCAGGGACATTTTAGATACAATTGACTCAATACTTTTCAAATTTGTGCGAGAAGAATCATTATTAAAACGACTTAACCTTCATGTCATTAACTGACTATGCACGCAGTCATTTATTAACACAAATTTTATAACTACACTTTTCGAATTATCGATCAAACTAAATATATTAGTCTATTAGTCTTGTTAATCAAAATAAACTAATTAGTTTGTTTAAACAATAGATTCTGAATTTCCGACATACGGTATTGTATTGTTAGAGTTCGTAACTTGAGACAGATGACGCCATCTATCGGATAAAACCGAAAACGTCCAAAGTCAATAATCGAAATTATAGTATTTCCAAATTACGCCGATAGGCGGATAATCTATAAGGGCTTAAAGTGTTTCTCAGTCGGTAAAGTTGTACCTCTATGCAAAATGAATGGAAAAATGGCGACTTTGTTAATTTTGTAATTTATAGAGCTATAAGAAACACAAATATCTATAGGTAACGAACGTGGTATACCTATAAGATCCATGTAAAATTCACGAAAATATTTATTTCTTTCAGGCTTGTCACCTCTTTCCTTCCTTTTGCAAAACACTTTGCAATGTCCATTTGGATTTTTGTTGTTGACCAATTTCAGTTAGCCAGTACGTAGTCCAAGCGATATTTTACTTACTGCGCTTTGACTCGTCGCCAATGTGATATTCACTTGTTTGTAAATTGGGTTTAATTAAGTGAAACAATTAATTTAACAGTAAGCAGATACACAGATCAAGGAGCACGTCGGTTCGCCTGGGATGACAGATACGTAGAGAGCGAGACGCCACATTAATCTGCGTTCCACATTTATTGATACGTCCACTCACTAAGAAACTTATTTTATTCGAGCAAAGCTCAGTTTGTAGAGTACCGGTTTTTTTGGCTCTAGTGTTTATGCATCAAATAAACAACTCGCAAACCGCCAAAATCCGCGACGCCGGCGCAGGAGCAGGTTGTGCAATAGAAACGCGAGACGCCACACGTAAGAAAACTCACATTTTATTTAGTGATTTGCACGTTTTTTTTCAGATTAAGATTGTTTAATTATTTATTATTGTTTTTCTTACGACTTCCCAATATTATTTTTTTGTGTTTTTGTCTGGAAATACGTTAAAATTAGAATATTAAATACCGCGGTAATCGGTTTCGTTTTTCGCTATGGCTCCTAAATCCGAGGTATACCACGGTAATAGCTAAAATAGTACTTTAGGTTCAATGGCCTTTATTTTTTATATCTGCTGTCGGTTATTTACTTTTTTAGTGTTATAAAAAAACTTTATCTATCTAAGCAGTTAAAGAGCAATTTCCGTGGTATGAAAAATACTAATAAAGGCCTTATTTTTTATTAAAAACTAGTGCACTAAACTACTTGTTTCCATAGAAAGCCCTAAATGTTTGAGTCGTTTAAATATAAAGATATATTTAAAGATATTCTTATTAGTTTTATCAGTTTCGTTTTATTAGATGGTTAAAATGTTAAGTATTTATTTGTTTAACCAACGTCACGATAACTTTATTTTTTTATGGATCGTAATTAGGTTTAATAGTATCGTGAATTTATCCTATTACCGAGGGTAAGAAAAGATAACCCTCGGTAATAGGATGTATGGGAACCTAGTTCCGAGGTATTTAGGTTTTTTATGGGTCGGAGTTAGGATCCCATACTATCTCCTATTACCGTGTGACATTAAATGAAATAACAATGTTAGGGTACCGTAGTCCGGATTCCTTAATAAAATTAAGATTTTTTTGATAGTAAAGCTTACCTGTTGGAAACTGATGTATGTACTAACTGATGGTACAACGCTAAATCTGGTAGACTGGGTTTTATATTAGTCGGTCGAAAACTGGGATAATAATACTAGGCGTATGTTTATTTTGTATTTCAAAAGTTTCGGTAAAGCTTGCTCTTTTTATAGTTTTAATTTATGTTTTGAAGTCAGTGGCATCCATAATGTACTTAAATTATGAACACAAGTACTAATTATTTTAAACTCACTATCAAACGTGGATATTCATAGCTACGCACGAGAGAGTATATCGTTCCTACTTAAGAAAAAACTCGTATCTGATATTTCGAGATGTATAAGTTTGAACTTAATTCTTTACCAATGTGGTTTTTCTTGTTAAGAATCAAACAATAAAATAGTTATTTTTTACATGACAAGCCTGTTAGTTAGCCAGTGTAGGGTAAAACAATGTTGAATAATCCGCTTCCAGATATCGCATTGATTTGACATTTTTATGTACATAATTATGTAAATCTGATGACAATACAGTCATCTTGTACTTATCGAAATTATTATATTGTAATTAGCAGAGATGGGCTTTATATTGTATTAAACAAATATGTTAAATATTAAATGTACGGAACCAAAAATACTTTAATCCTCTACCCTCGGTAATAGGAACCTTATCCGCGGTAATAGGGTCAAAGCCCGTCCAATACCTCGGTAATAGGAGAACCCGACTTTTTGTGTTTAATATTTATTTCATCCCATATAATCACCTAAAACAAGCCCAAAGAGGTGCAAATTACAAAGTTTAATCACCACACTCTTATAAAAAAAAAAACCTTTTGGTCGTTAGGGTGTCTTGATACCCTTAATTTCTGGCTCTTATTTGAAAACTACCTTAACTCCCACGGTAATAGGTGCCGTTACCTTAGTGCAGTAGGGCACTGACTAAAGCTGCTTTATATTAGCATTTTTAAGAGGCATATTTCAATGGGTGTATGTTTGGGGCCAGTTCTGCTCCATCGGTCTACTTGGGGTTCGACGGCGGTCAAAACAACTGTTAGCCTACATTAACGGACTTGCCTGTTGCTGCAGAAACATGTCTAGAAATCGTCAGGTGCAAATGCAAAAAACAGTGCCGTGGCTGGTGCAATTGTAAAAAAAGGCAGCCTAAATGTTCATACCTCTGTCTGTGCAGTGGATCTTGTAATATATACAACTAGCGACCCGCCCTCGCTTCGCTTCGGTTAATATAAGTTAAAATAATCCCAGTTCATCTGGAATAATATGTATAGAGGTTTTATTTAATGACGTTTTTAGAAATAGTGACTGCCAGTTGTTATAGAATCTCTCTATATCAATGTTTACAGCGGACTTTTCATTGCACTATACAAACAAACTTTGCCTAGAAGTGACGCGCGTAAGGGCTACATAAGTCAATGGGAAAGTCTCAACGATCAAGTCTAAGCCCGCAACTTTGAATGTATTGTTGTGACTTGTAATTTGTCCGTGAAAACGATAATTGTACGGGACATTGCAGTCGTTTAACTGGAAAGGTAAATCCGCTGGTATTTATGGAATCCGGGGAATTAAAACGACTTTTCCAGCCGCATATCCGGACGTCAGTATTGTGCACTCTATTATGAACGTTTTTAAAGATGTTATTTGGATGGATTAAGGTTCCGTAGTAAAATAATAGGAGACCCTTCTTTCAAAACCAATTTATGCGGGGCGATCCAGAAGGTTGCAAGGAATTAAGAAATTCCGTTGGGAAATGGACAGCCTCTTCCAGGTCGAGCACAGTGTCTACAGAGTAGTATATTTGTGTCGGTGCATTGATCTTCGATAGAATTAAGCCATTTTCTATACCTACTTGACCATTCGTTGGTGATAAAATAGCTCTCTCTTAGGCTTAAAATTAATATTATTAATTTCGGAATAAACATTGTCAACTAATTCTTTCACTAAAACGCAAAGGTTTTCATTTTGAAGATTAATGCTCCTATTATGGCATCTGTCCATTTTCTATTTTGAGCAACAACTCTGCAAAGAGCCGGTTTTCATACGTGTAGACAACGAAACTGTCATATTTGTTTTGATTTCTAATCTATGTTACGCGTAATTTTGAATCTACCATATCTTCTAAAGTATTAATTTAAATAATATATTGTACGAGACAATATTAATCTACATTAAATGCCCAAGGTAACCAAGTATTTATCTGGATAAGGTTATTAAATACTAAATCGGACTTATTCGAGATTCTATTCTAGATTCGCTAATACCCTAATTTTAAAATAAAATCATAAATATAAAAATGGTTACTGTGAGTCAATCTTAGGAGATATACATTATGCCATCGCAGACTTTTTTCTAGGTTTTTTAAAGAACTACGATTCTTCAGTACATTATTTTGACACTTCTCTTAAGGTTTTAGGTTAAGGCCAACGTTAGGTATGTAAGGGCCCGAAAAACGATTTTTGGCGACTTGGTATGAAAACATTGAGTTTTCTCAACTATATTAAAACTTAATTAGAATGAAATGTACATATAAACCATCTAGAATAAATTCTCTAAATGACAGTGAAAACCGTATCATAATCCGTTCCGTGTTTTAGAAGGAGTTAGCGGAGAAACAGGCAGACAGACGCGAAGCGTTTTTAATTTATACTATTTAGAGAGGAGATGCATGGTTTCGGTTAAGTTTAATTAAATGTTTAGATACTTAAGTAATAGATTTCTCACCACCAGAACAGAAAAAACAGTAGAAGTGTCAAGTGGGCGTGTAACGAGTGGCATGGTTATGCGGAGGCCAGCGCAACCTACCATACTTTTGCCGCGATCATTTATTTCAATATTTCGATATTTCTAAAATAGGAAATAAATCCAGAAGCATGCCTTATTGTGCTATTTTGGAATATAAAAACGATAGCCGCACCAAAAACATTTTCCATGGTGGCGTGTTGTTTTTATGATAGTTTGAGTATTGGCGACAACAGGTCTGATACTAAGCGAAACTCATGCCACTTCCACAGTTTTTTATATTCCGTGATCACCAGTGATCGGAATTAGGTGAGCTAAAATACGTACTCAGCGCTAGAGGACACAATATAGAGTGGTTACAACAGGGTAGTTTTTTTTTTCTTGTATACCGGGTATTCGGCATTTATCCAATGATATTTTATATTTAGATACGTTATGCTCACACTAAAATTCAAAACCCGCTACCATATTTCTACAGACAAAGACGGCAATCCATAGCAAACGCTATTGTTAGAAAGAGATAAATAGATAAAAAGTAAGGTAATTACCTTCCTTTTTGACGAACACTTTTGCGCACAGATGACGTATCTTAATATAAAATATCATTGTATTTATTAGTCTGTAATGACTCGGGTTCGCAAGACAAGTTTACCACGTGGATTAGTAAATACAAATACCGATCTCTCAAGCAAAATCAATTTAATCAAGAAATACTAAAATTAATAAATTAAATTCATCACAATAAAATAAAACATTTAAAAAAGCACAAAAACAAGGTTTCTGCTAACTACCTATTAACATATCCTAAAATAATAAAATGAAAATAAAAAAAATTAAAGCATGCAACACAAGATAAAAATAACAAAAATAAAAACACAAAAAGATGAATGATATCACAGATGTCGGATTCGAACTCGGTTCGGCTGCGCGCTCGCCCAATGCCCTTTCCGCTAGACCATCAGTCGCTTATAATTCCGGTCGAAAACAAGCTCCCGGATCGACCGCTATGACCTCCCATAAGTATTCCTAAGATCAATTCAACGCTCCCGGAATTATGTAAATCTGAGCGGGTTTCCAAATATTAATTTTCTACAGACCCCGTGTGCACCGCACGCGAAAGGGCGTTTCCAAAAGCTGCGGACAATATGACCTGTCATTCATTACCCAAGCATCGCGCAGACATTAACATCTAACTATTCACAAATTACACACTAACACTTACCCCGTTACTACACAATCAACTCACGAATAATTTAACGCAATGATCACGCCATAACAAACATATTTGCACAATAATAATCACCAGCCGCGATCCGGCGTGATACATTTCCTTTGTTCGATTTGTCATCTCCATGACATTCTCACCTTACCCTCATTTAGCTTGTTAAAAGACAACAATCATATACCGCCACTTGTAACGACAACTGACGTTTATTACTATTTTATTTAAACTTGTGAGTAGGTAATATGCGCACTACAAGTCGTAATGTTAAACATTCATGTTTTTACTTACAGTACGGGATTTTTTATGTTAATCAAAAAGTTTTAACTATTTCTAGTTGTTTTTTAACTTCAAAGTGTAAATATTATATTTTTCGATATGTTCCGTGCTTGGGTGAAATCACCTGCGTACCACTGTGCCATGTGGAAATAATAAAGACAATAATTATACCTCACACTTTTCCCTTCCTTCCATAAAAACCTTATGTTTACTACAAACTAACATAAAACATCACGTACTGTAAGTAAAAACATGTATGTTTAACATTACAACTAATACCCGGATAAATATTGAATACCAGGTACACAAGAAAAAAAAAACTACCCGGTTGTTACTACTCTATATTATGTCCTCTTGCGAAGAGTACGTATTTTGGCTCACCTAATTCCGATCACTGGTGATCACATACACTCTCGAATGTGAAAATATAGAAGTGCCCTCTGCCTACCCATCTGTGAAACAGGCGTGATTTAATGTAGGTACCTATGTATTAGGGTGGAGGGAAATCCAAAATTCTTGATTATAGCAATGAAATCCCAATAAAAGGATGTCTAATTTTTTATTATTTAAGGAAAAAAATATTAAAAAAATCTTCGTATATACTTTTAACCCTCTACTTTTTATTATATAAAGCAATATACGTATATTTTTAATAAATTGAATTTATGCTATTTTTTTTATAACGAGTTTTATTCATTGAATAACATCGTTTTGTAACAGATATACTAGATTGCTATATTTTTTTTTAATAACATGTTTTTTTATTACACGTTAAAACCACGTAAATAGGGTTTTTATGGAAAAGGCCCTTTTACCAGGAAATTTGCCATAAATTTATGTTTACAACATATTACACAACTGTGAAAACTATCGTGAATGTGATAAGATACTAAAAGTAATACTACTTAAAGTAAATATCTGCCAAAAATACGTGTAAACATAGCCCAAAAAGGGCGTAATCGACGAAATTTCACGCTTATTATACATGTAAATAACTTTTTTTTTGCAGTAAAATGATACTTTTCCTAATTCATAAAATCCTTACTTTAGCACAAGAATTTCTAAAAAAATTAAGTCATATAATTATTTTATACTGTAGCATTTTCCTTGTTTTGCATCAAATTGCTGTTTAATATGAAATTTTGAAATTATTATTATTTCATAAATATTGAAAAAAAAGGACTAAAATTACGATTATTTCTTATTATACACTTATTAAGTATTATTTAATGAAAATAAAATGTAAAATATTAGTGAAGTAGTATATTTAAATAAGTGATGAAAATGTACCTTAATTTATTTCTTTGGCAGCTGGGTAGAGGGCTAAAAGTAGTGTTTATTTTGAAACATGATATAATCACTATAATCTACATAAAAAACTTCAACTTTTCGCACCGGTTTTGTATTGAATAACAAGTTTTTATTTTTTCCCATACAACGACGCTCCACCCTACTATGTATGTACATACATAGGCTTCATGTTACATTCATTTTCACAATATACATAACGACGCCCCCGGACAATAAGTCGGCAATCGCAAAAAGTAAATTTTACAGGAAAAAATATTTACTGATTTTGTTCAATATCTTTACAACCAGAGGGAGTACTAAAGACATTGATACATCAAACGAAAGCTATTTTTTTGAAGAATATAATTTATACAATTATACTTTATAATACGCATTCAGTATTAAGCAATGAGAGAAAATGCATTTTACAGATAATGAGTTAAAATTTATTCCCAGTAATAGTGACTTACTGGATTATTGTGGTAAATATTATAAAAGTTTTGATTTGTAACTGCATAACATGGACATTTATAACGATATTTTTTGTTTGAAGGGCTAAACGTAATATGTCATTACTAAGGTTTTTATAGTAATTTAAAACCAGGCAAAATAACGGCATTGTATGATAGCTTTGTTGTTCTCGGGAATGTAAAACCTACATATTCAAGTAAACGTGCAATACTGAATGACATCGAAATAATAAAATAACATAGTGTAAAAGAAAACTATCATAAGTTATAAGTATAATAAGATTTAATAATTAAAATAATCGAAAATAATAATAATTATTATTATTAGCCTTTATTTGCTGTAATTATAATTATTTACATGTCATTATCACTATTCAAGTTATGATTAGTCAATTTTATGTTATGCTTGTCATTAATAAAGGATATAAAATGTTAGTTATTCTCTGTTTTTTCATTCTTTCTGGAACTTGTCATATATGAATATTTATGTCTTTCCTTCCCTTTTTTCTTTAGTTAGCGCGCCCCTTGGATGAAGGCCTCCTCCAGTCTTCTCCATTCTTTCCTGTCTCTTGTCCTACTCCATGCTCGTCCTATTAATGCGTCTAAATTATTGCTCCATCGCAATTTGGCTTCTTTTTTTTGGATCTCTTGCCATCTCTGGGGACCAGTCTGTTACTTTTTTTGACCAGAGAGTGGATATGACCAGCCCATTTCCATTTAAGTTTGCGTATTTTAACTGTTACATCTCGCACCCTAATTTGATTTCTAATATGGATATTTCTTATTTTATATATTCGTTTCTTATGTAATATGCTCCTATCCATATTATGTTGACATATCTACCTCAAGTTTAAGTTCATTTTTCTTTGTTAGGGCCTAGGTTGTGCTTTTCATAATTTCTTTTAAGGCCCAATATTTATTCCAGGATTTTTTTATTATTCTTTATATTATTTTGGACATATCTTTATTACTAGGTATATTTAGTCTCCTATGTAATCTTTTGTGAAATTTCTGACATTTATAGGCGGTTTGTTGCTGTTCGGTAGTATTTTAGTTTTTGATACATTCATGGTTAACCCCAGTTTCCTACTCTCTGTTGCCAGATTGTTAAGCATTACTTCAAGGGTATTTGGATCTTCTGCAAATAAAAACACTATCATCGGCAAATTTTAAGTTGATCATCGATTCACTTTAAATTTTTATACCTTTTCCATTCCAGTTTATTTTGCAGAACATGCTTTCCAATGCAGCATTAAACAATTATGGGGAAAGAAAGCCCTGTTTTACTCCTCTTGTAAGTTTAAATTCTCTCCCTTCTTTTTCCAGCTTGATTTTGGCTGCGTTGGTGTTAATATATCGCCTTGATGATACGGTTTTTTTTTTCCCGTGTTCCCCGTACTAGCAAAGCTTGATGTATGCCATTGTATTCTAAGCTTTCAAACGCCTTGGTATAGTCAATAAAGGCTATGTATATTTTCTTCTCGTATTCATTATATTTCTCTATAATTTGGTTGAGTGTGTGTATAATATGATCTATGGTTGAGAAGCCGTGTCGAAAGCCAGCTTATTCTATGGATTGACTAGAATCCAGGGATTTTTCTATCCGTTTAGGATAATATAGGAATAGGTCTGTAGTTGTTTATGCTACCTATGTCACCCTTTTTATGCAGAAGTGTAATAACAGCAATATGGAAGTGGAACTCTCTGTAAAGGAGACAGATATTTATTAATACCTGGATAGCTGAGACACTGGGTAAGTCCCTGCAGTTATCCAGGTTTCACTCTATCGGTCTGTCTCATTTACAGAGGGTTCCAGGTGAGAATAGATGTTATTTCAGTTAGACAAGCGCGATTATTAAATTAAATAACATATTTTTAAATATTTTATAGTTGTAATTTTTAACAATAATCAAAAAAGGTAGGTACTTAATAAACAAAAATAATCAAGTAGGTACGTAATCTTATAAACAGTTCAAAAATGCATACAAAATGCGTCAATCAAAAAAATCTGTCATTATAGTTTTGGTCATACTGCTTCACGTCTAGTTTTTTTTACTAAATTTACTTCCAAAGTTATTTCGTCATCATCTTCATTTTCCAATGAAAACGAGAAGACATGACCAACTTCATCGCGTGTCTTTCCACTTTCATATAAGGATATTAACTTTAGTTTTTATCATTACAAGCCTTCGTTTCTGCATTTTTCAAATAAATATCCGTACGATAGCAAAACCAAACTGAAACTGGAGGTCATTTAGGCACAATTAACTAAGTGCGGAATTTGGGGGTCAACTAAGGATTAATAAACAAAACTGAAATTTATCTGCAAAAATGTCCAAGTTAGACAGGTACCTAATAAATTGACGTTATCTCAGTTACAGAGGTCTACCTATAAATTAAAAGAAAACATTGTAGCAAAGTATTTTTTAAAATATAGTCTCAGTAAAAGAGGTAAAATTCTCTCACCGTCTCAATTCAGTGCTAGAGTGTCAGGACCTCAACATGAGTTCCAGCTATGGAGGTTTCTCATTTATCCTGGTCCCACTTAACCAAGTTGTACTGTATCTGGATATCTAAGACAATGAGTAAGTAGAATACCTCTTTAAGTGAGACAAATTTGCAGGTCCTAGTTATCCAGATTTCACAATTTTTAGCCATAGTTTCAGCATATTTTAAAACTTTGCATTTTGTCGGTTCCATAGCACCTAATAATTAATTTATTTACACGTTTTGGTAGGTAACACACTCAATAGATTCACAGGTAAGAAACTATGTTTTATTTTGTCACTGACACGTAAACACAAACACATTTTTTTTTAACCAGACGCACCAATCAATAATTACACGTCACTTTCGGTCAATAGAAATTTGCAACTGTTTATAAATGTAAACAAACATTACGCGTTGCCGGTGCGAGAACAGACACGTGAAGGGGCGCGGCATGTATCTATTACTTTCTAATGTTTAATCAAAGACAGAGAACAACGTACCTTATGATGGCTGAGCGGCAAAAAGACAGACGATATATTGGGTTCGTGACATGATCTGATTTGGTATTAAATAGTACACGCAAGTACCTGTTACGAATATTTACGAACGAATTATTTCCCTTTAAAACTTTGTTAGTAGCTATTGCCGTGTTAAGTTTATTAAATTAAATACGGTATTATCGTTTACCAAAAACTTCATAAAAATATTGACGCCAATAAACCGGTTATCGCATCGTACCAAATATCAAAGTAATAAATATATTTGTATTGATCTGTAGCGACACTTTTCTCGTAACATTTTGATTTTGCAGTTTCCCTACAATAAACACGTCATTCTTAATATCTTCTTTAATTGCATTAAAAAAAATCTGAAAAATATATATATGATGTATTCTGACCCGCTGATTCCGAATTTTGCATAACAATAAAACGTCCATAATATCACATTGCCGACTTATTGTTCGGGGGCGTCGATAACCATTAGCCAAATTTTACTTGTCTATCTATTCTCTGTTGTAAATTAAGTGACTTAGAGGGATGTTTTTTTAATTTCAATTTTAATAATTATTACTTACACTCATGATAACTTTTGAATGGGATGTCCGATTTGAATAATTCAAAAAATAATTTACAGGTACATCACTTTGCTCTATTGTCAATAGTTTCCGCAGCGTGCGCGTTTTTTGGTATGTTTTTCACACCTTGGGTCACATTATCGAAGTTTTCATACGGATCCCTAACTTTTTTGAAAGTATTCTATAGCCTATGTTCATCAGGGATAATGTAGGATTCTAATGGTGAAAGAATTTTCCAAATCGGTCCAGTAGTTTCGGAGCCTATTCAATTCAAACAAACAAACAAAAAATCAAATCTTTCCTCTTTATAATATTATATATATACTCGTATATATTATATATTATTACTATAGTGTAGATGTAGATGTAGATGTAGATATATGTATACTTTGTATTCAAAAATATGAAAAACAACATAAAACTAACTTTTAATTAAAACCTAAACTCAATCTAACTACATTTCCCTAATTTGATAATTTGAAAAGCTTGTATTTCTTTATTAATATAAATATAAGTAAGTAAAGTAAGGGTCTCCCCAGATCTATCGACGCGGAATCGGCTTGAGCTGGTAACAAAAAGTTTTATGTCCATGCAATAAGAGCGAAAACGACGTCGGCTCGGCTCGATTCGGCGTTGCGAACGGAACGATTATTTTTTGTTACCGGCTCAAGCCGATTCCGCGTCGATAGATCTGGGGAGACCCTATCAGGAGAGCTCCTGTGCACGTCTGATAATTCAATTCAATCAATTTTTTTGGGGCTGACATATTAATTAATCTCGCGTCAGAAAAAAAGCCAATACAGCTGAGCCCACATGAAAATTATTATTATTTTGGTAATTTTAATTAACGCTGGCAACCCCTTCCCACCAACCGATCGATTTAAAAATTTTTTTGAGTGTACGCGGAGTACATAGCAACTGTTTGAAAAAAAATTAAAGTCGTTGAGCCCACATTTTGTTTCTTTTTTTTCCCCACCCCACTACACCCGCACCCACCGCCCGCGGCCTGCCAGCACGAAGATTATCGGAAAAGGTTGTCCAGGGAAGTAGCTAAACTAAAAAACCTAATTAGATTCCAACATACGTCAAAAAAGTGTTGCCATTAAAATGACATATTAGGTCGATCGGTAAATTTTCACTTCTGCAAATGTTATAGGTAGCTGTTTATTTTATTTATAATATGAAAGGCAACATTTAATTTTCACAAACATAAACAAACTTATTTAAATACTCGTCGCAAAAAAAGATATTTAATTAAATTGTTTTATAGGAGAAAAGTTTAAATAACAATGGCAATAACTCAGGGTTTAATAACATTTGGTACCAATTATTATTATCATTATGTGCGATTACATTTTTAGGAAAAAAAATCAATCATATTTTTACGTACGTCTTCAAAACTTGACCAAAATCTTCAAAAAATCTTCAAGTCTTCAAAAAATTATCCGTTGATCATGTGTGGTAACCTTTATGGTGGACATGGTGGTTCTGTGGCGGCCATAACGTCTATTGTCACTTCATTCGACATCTGACGTTTGGATAGCTCGAATGTTTTCTGTACCTATTCGCCCCGTGGTGATTTCCATTGTTAAGTTTTTGTTTTCCTTTAAGTTTTTGTTGTTTCATTTCGTTATTGTTTCAAGTTTGTGTTTTGCTCGTGGGTTTTGCTTTATCGCAAGTAAAATGGAGCCTGTACCAGGTTAAACAAACATTGATTAAAATCAGGATGACCTTTATCATATTGTGAAAATAACTACCCTAATTATTAACCCTACAATATATTGTTTTATTTTAACATAATTATTGTAGGTACCAAAAGGTCGGTTTTTCCTGAAACGTCACAATGATGATGACACCGTGTAACTGTGACATTCCGCCATCTTTGGTAGTTTTTTTGACGTATATTGGAATCTAATTAGGTTTCCAAGTTTTAACGGAGTTTCAATACTGCTGAAGCCACATGACCGATTTGGTCGCTAGCTCTCCGTCCATTAGGAGATAGACATATGCCATCGCGGACTTTTGTTTTTTGAAGAACTACTATTCTTCAGTACATTATTTTGATATATCTCTTAAGGTTTAGCCAGCGTTTGCAATGTAAGCGCAAAAAAATGTGTTTATTTACGACATCACATTAGAAACCTCTAAAATTATCAATGTTTCTCAACTACATTATGCATGTATTATACATATAAACCTTCCTCTTGAATCACTCTATCTATTAAAAAAACCCGCATCAAAATCCGTTGCGTACTTTTGAAGATCTAAGCATACATAAGACAGACAGCGGCAAGCGACTAATATGTAGTGATAGTGATAGTGATGAATTTGCATTGCGTTACCTTTAATGTGGTTAAAACAGTTACTAAACCCTACTTTCACGGATGATCATGCATTGAGATCACCCTGACCCAGGCTTAATATAATTTTTTACCTCCCATGTATCAACAGATATATATGTAAGCTCCTCTTCATCTTTTGATAAAGGGAGCGTCACGATGGTCGAACTTAGGTGTAGGCGAGGATAGTCGGGCTAGGAGAACCAAACGCCTTTTCTTGATGTTTCACAATGTCTCGTTTACATACATACATAATTTCACGCCTTCGTTCCCAGAATGGGGTAGGCAGAGCTACAGAATTACAAACATCTCTAAAAACTTGTTGATAATTCTATAACTACAATGTGCGCAATTAGGCTAAGATGTTTACCAGCGTATTAGTGACAGGTTGCAAGCCCATCGCCTAACAGTACTACAAGCCTTTATTCCCTTAGTCGTCTCTTACGACATCCGCGGGAAGACATGGAGTGGCACTATTCTAACTCGGCAACCACACGAGGATGTCTCGTTTAATTATCAAAATACAGTCAGTTAATAAGAAATCCGCCTGACGACGTTCCAGGGGCACAGGGTGCCAAGGCCAAATGCAAAACTATCACGCTCGCGGCGTACCATGTTTCACGACCCAGTTTTACCAGCGAAGTCTGGAACAAGAGTGTCAAACATGGCGACGCACGTCCTGGGTCCTACTCCCAACACCACAGTAGTGCTAATGGATATTCCGTTCCTTTCACTCGCCCATCGTACTGAAGTCGAGGGAAAGTGACGGAGCAAGCGTAACGTTCGAACTATGAAAGTAGAGGCCCAGTGCCCGAGTTACGTCACAGTGAGCAGGACCATAACATAACTAAACAGTATGTCTACTCGCTCTCAAACCACACGCGCCGTCATATATGATAATCTATAGTATTTTTGAAAACTACATAAGTGTAGCTTTACGACTACATTTTTTGTTTTGAGATTTCTGATATTTTTTTGAAACTCAATAGGTAATTATAAAAAAGTAACAAATTATGTATTTTAGTCTTTTCTACTTTATTCTTTTTTTTTGTTAGGAAGTGCATTTTTTTGTTCGAAAATATAGAATTTATCTGAAAATGATACATCGCATGCTCTATAAGAATACTGCAAGGTCTGCGAGGGACAGAGCATTAGACTCGCTAGCGGGTACGGTAATTGTAACTCATGGTAAGGGTGCTGAATGGAGTGTTAGTAAAGTTTTATTGTACTTACCTCTATTTGTTATCTTCGCGAATTAAAAATAAGTAGAAATAAACAATATTTCTATGCAAGTATGTTTGGGATGAAATATTTATTAGAAAATTATAAAACATACAATAATTACAATATTTGATCTGCCAAGGATGCTTACTTATAATATGTTATGTTTATGTTTACGCGAAGTAGTTCTTTGCCCATCTTAGACGTAAAACTAAACTCGACACATGCAAGGAACAACATTGTATCTCAAATTTTATGTTAGCTTGAGATATAATAGGTTTAGTAAAAGTCGCACGGTTTCCGAGATTTTTGGACTTAGGTTTTTTTCGAAAATGAACACCCTTGTTCAATGTTTTGATCATCGCACCATTAGAAAGTTTTTATTTTTATTTTAATTTTCCCTCAACGTTCTTGAATACTTGTGTTATCAGATAGGCATCAACCATTTGTGTTAGACTATGTACAAGGGTTTTTCTTTTATCGCAAACTTAATTTTTGCGTTTTCAATCGCACATTGATCGAACTTTCAGCTCTGATGATGAAAACAAAATACGCTACCGTCTAGTTGCCAATAAGCTTAAAAACATGCCAATGTATTGATAATTTAAAAATAGTAATTAACATTAGAATTTACGCCCACTGGGAACGCCGGTACTTTGCTTCACGTAGTGCGACGGAGGGAACAGTAGCTAGTAAAAACGACTTCTTGAAAATATGAAAAAATGGTTTAATAACCGATTTACAACGTTTACAGTATGAAGTACGTGGTGAGAGTTCAGAGGTCTATATGGGCGAGTGGTCACGGAACGCAGTTCGTGTCGACTGGAAGCGGGTACAGCCGGTTGAAAGCTCGTCGGAAGGTCCCCGAAGTGGTCAGCACGTCAGCCACGCGGGTGACGCCGTCGGAGCCGGGGTACAGGCGCGTCACGCGCCCCAGCACCCATCGGTTGGGAAGCAGCCGGTCATCCTTCATTAGCACCATTTCCCCGAGATGGAGTTGGTCTCCTAACTTGCGCCATTTCTGTCGTTTCTGGAGTTCTGTAATGTATTCTGTATAGTAACGTTTCCAGAAATGGGCTTTTAATTGTTGAATTCTCATGTATCGGGTGAGAATTGGTATCACCGCAGGGTCTTTGTCCTGAGAAGGTAAAACTGTTAGAGTTCGTCCAATAAGAAAATGAGAGGGGGTGAGAGCTGTGAGATCAGAAGGATCGGAAGATCATGGAGTGAGAGGCCTGGAGTTCATGATTGCCCCGATCTGTGAAAGAACTGTATTCAATTCTTCATCCGTTAAGTTAGCTAAACCTAGAACTCTTTTTAAATGATATTTCACAGATTTTACGGAACCCTCAACTAATCCGTTGGAATGTGGGCTGTATGCTGGTGAAATTTTAAATTTATAGTTAATTCAGATGCATATAAACTTATGTCATTGGAATGTGACTTTAAAAATCTAGACAACTCATTACATGCACCGACCAAACATGTATTGTACATTTGTATTTTTTATCTTTAGTAGTTCTTGTGTGTACAAGACGCTTTTAAACGAGAACACACTGTGATGTTTCTCGCAGGACAGCTGTTTCATACAATATTCATTTTATGTTGTCCAGCAGCATGAGCATGTCATGGTCGCTCAAGGGTCTTTGCTTACGGCGGCGTCGTTGATCGGGTCGCCACTTTCCAGAACACATGGTTGAGATAGGCGATGGCTGAGATACGCGTCATACTCGTGAACGGGTGCTGTTTGTGGGGTCCGGTCTGTTCAAGTTTGCAAGGACTTGTTGTTCAATTAATTATTATAGTTATAGCTTTTGACGAAGAGACCTCGTCGTGTTGTTCTCATATTCATCATTTTTAGTTTAGGTTTATTGACCTTAAATTTGTAATAAGTTTATTTTTGGTAGTTTTAAGAATTTATTATTTATTACTTTATTGCCTTATTATTACTTAATGTAATTTACTTTTAAGTATCGTTGTTGTATGTTTTATGATTGAAAAAATGACCTTCTGCTGGAGTTTCTTGCGGCGCTTCTTCTGCGTAATGATGGTCTTGTCCGAAGCGCTGGTAGATTCACTCTATATTACCGACGTCTAAACGAGCCCTCATGTGGCCTATTTGCTGAATAAATATGTTGAATTTTGAATTTTTGAATATCATGTGCCGTTATCAGAGTATATGTTTTGGGGTTTCCCTCTGCGGGCAATGAACCTGTCTAAGGCAGCTAAAAACGTTGTACTGCTTAGATCGGTGACAAGTTCTATATGAACCGCTTTTATGGCCAGACAGACAAATATGCAAACGTATGACTTTATTAAATTGCTACCTCTACCCTTTCGGTTTAGTATCATGACTGGACCGGCGTAATCCACAGCTGTATTTGCAAAAAAGTCCGCATGCAGGCGATAGGAAGGGAGGTTGCCCATAATCGGTTGGATACTTCTGCCTGAGAAAACGCAGCATTTAGTGCATTGTTTGACAATCTTTCTAGCGAGATTTCGACCGTTGATAATCCAAAATTTGTGACGTACTCTGGCTAGTAACAATTGAGGTGGAGCATGCAGTGATATGATATGATAATATCTTACTATTAATTTAGTAATATGATGGCGCGAGTCTAAAAGTAAAGGATGTTTGGTATCATAATTATAAAATGAGTGTTTAAGACTACCTACCACCGACTCGTAAAAAAGCGTCATCTGTGTTAAAAAATGGATTTAATTGGAGCAATTTATTATTGGCAGACAATTGTTTATTATTCTTTAATAGGTTATATTCTGAATTGAAAACTTCAAGTTGAGCGTTTGTTTAGGGTGTTAGTACGATTATGAATGAATCTGTGTACATACATATATGTGTTCGCCTTTGTACATCCCTGTTATATTTTCTATCTATTTTATAATTGTTATCTCTTTTGTTTGTACAATAAAGTGTGTACATACATACATACACTCATAATCACGCGTTGTAACTTGCTAAGATTAGAATATCTTTTTATAAAATCAGAGTAATAGGTAACATAATCAGTGAAATCAGCGCTTAAATTACAGCTGACTTTAAATTCCGGCAATTCAGCATTGATCACACGTGAAGGTTGTTTAGGCCAAGACGGTTCGTCATGAAGAAGAAACGGTGGCCCTGACCACAATAAGCTACTATGTTCTAAGTGTTGGGCATCGGCCCCACGTGACCTGATGTCTTTGGTAGGCACATAGCGCCATTTACATGATTCAGTTGCTTCAGATATTTCACTGATTCTGTTGAACACAAACGGTTTAAGTAAATGAGCTTTGGGTGAACGTATCCATCCTAATACGATCATGGAGTCACACCACACCAGTACGTACAGCTAGTTATCTGCAGTCTAAGTGACGACTTCACTTTATCTGCCAGTCGCACAGCAAGCAGAGCTCCACACAGCTCTAATCTAGGTACAGTCATGGCATCCAGGGGAGCAACTCTGCTTTTAGCTTTGACTATAGAAACTAAAGGACCCGAAATACCTACGAAAAAAACTTGCCAGTTTTTGACGTTTATGGAACATAAAATGGCGGATTGTCAGCTGTTATAGTAATCATGTTTATCGATAAACCAGATTACGTACTGCATAGAGATTTATTTTGACGTTCTAGAAACAGTCACGATTTAATTGCGAATATCTGAATTACGGTTTAAGGCTTAATGTTTTTATTTATAATAACATTAATATCAATCATTTATTTCGGACGGGATCGTTGTTACATAATAATAATCTCTCAAAGGTTAGCTGGAAGAGATCCCTTAAAGTTTTCGTTTTGTACAATAAAGTGTTTACATACATACATACATACATAATAGGCAGGCGTCGTAGTTTCATCGGGTTAGTATCATCTCGTCTAAAACGCAGCTGGTCTAAGCAGTAAGTGTTCTAAAACGCAGCTGGTCTAAGTAGCAAGTGGTTTAGAACGCAGCTGGTCTGGGGCACGTTTTATAAAGCTACAAGTTACAATTTTACAGGTCTAAACCGGCAACACTGCTCAAATTGCTGGTCGTCATTGGTCGAGGTTGTGTCAAATGGAAACTTGTAACCTGTAAATTGTAATTTGTAGCTTTATAAAACAGGCCCCTAGTTAGCGCTAGTTAGCGCCAGGCTAGTTAGCGGTCTAAAACGTAGCTGGTCTAAGTAGCAAGTGGTCTAAAACGTAGTTGGTCTTATGAAGCAACTGCCTTATTTATTTCTGGGTGGTTTACCCTTCGGGCATTTGAAGTTACCTCACCAATCTAACCTTCCCACTTTGTGTGTGTCTGTGTTTTGAACTGCACGTCTAAAAAAACCTGACGCTATAAAAAAAAACAAAAGACAAATGGCTCAAAAGGAATAAGTAAAGTAGTATGTAGCTCAATCAATGTGATTTATAATATGGTCAAACTGAAAGTTCTTAGAATATCAAAAACTGAGCAAACTAGCAAGTTACTACTTTTATTATATATTTTCAAAATATTGTCCATTCACATCAATAAATCGCAGGATCCGATGGAACCACTGAGAAAAGCACTTTGCCCATGCGTCCTTAGGGCTGTCTTCGACGGCCTTGTCAAACCCAGCCACTGCTTCCTCGGCGTCCATAAAACGTTATAAAAATAAAGGAGTAAGATCTGGCCTATTTTCAGTCAATGTAGTAGAATAATCTTGTGTGGCATGTGGCTGAAAAGAAAATTACAGAATTATCCTCAATAATATATTATCTGTATGCATGCCCCCTATGGACTCCAAAACGGCTGGACAGATTTTGATGAAGTTTACAGGCAATCTTCGGATACCCCTTGCTGGGGTATCCGAAGTGATCCTCTGAAGTTTGGTAGCGATCGGATATTAATATTATTATTTTAGACAGGCAGTTGACACCTATATGTCTAAATCACTGGTCACCAAACCGAAAACAAAAAAAAGTATTGGCAGCAAGGCGCCGGGTACTAGCTAGTAATATAATAGTAACTGACGAGTAGGCCGAAAGTATCCACCGTAACTTATTTATCGATATTCCAATCACGATTCACGAACAACCCTATCTGTCAAAAGTACCATTTAATTAAGTACGAAAATATCTAAAATAAAACACAATCTTAATATAACGTATGATTAATCCTGGTCTTTTGTTTAATAATAATATGTAACATACTGAAAATACGCAATATTGTTAATACTGACCGATATTTCAATAAAAACTTGCAACTTACCGGTGCAATTACTTTTTCTTGCTCCACATCCTATAACACCGTATTTCGTCATTATAACAAAAATGTTCCTCACACTTAGGTGTACTTTAATGTTGTAATGTCGCCACGAAACTCCACTTATTTAATAATTTAAAACACAAACACGACGCGTTGACAACTCAAGTACTGTCGAACGGTGTTACATAAAATGGCTGTCCTGTCAAAACCCTGCCGCATTAGGTATTTTTTGGGTTCCGACAAACGTATAGTGATCCTTTTTTACTTACGAGAATACAGGTTAGTTAGAAAGAGATAACGATATGTATATTTGTATGTATTTTTATGCCCGATCCTTTAGTTTCTTTAATCATTGGGTTTTTAGCCGCGACTAAATGAACAGATATATTATTGACATTAGTACATTTTATATACACGCATGTGTCGATGCGTCACTAAATGTGTGAAGCTCGATTGATAAGGGACAATCATTTAACATGTATCTAGGAATTCGAATATTGTTTATTTGACGTAATAACGTTATAAATTTATTTGACCACATGTTTTCGATATCTGTCGAGACAGATTCATCCCAACTTATTTTTGAAGACCATAGTTTCTGTAAGATTATTTTTGCTAAAAGTATACATGGGTTTATTAAGCCTAATGGGTCAAATATTATTGATAGAATGGTGCGTTTACTAACGTATTTGTCCTCATAAGCATTGATTGAAAACAATAAAGTATCTTGTTTAGATGACCATAGCAGTCCTAACGTTTTAGAGTATTCGTTGTTACGTAAGTTAAGTAGGTCATCACTGATACCTTCACCGACTATTTCGGGAACAACGTGAGCACTGTTGGAAAGAAATTTGCGTAACTGAAACTTACCACTTTCTAGTTGTTTTATTACACCTTTAGAAGTATGTATGAGATCAGCTTCGGTAGCAGCCCCAGTAATCAGGTCATCGACGTAAAAAACGTTTATGATGACTTCCGAGACTACGGGATCGCCGTATGTCCGAGTTCAGTCAGACACCTGGTCGCGAGATAAGGCGCGGATGCAGTACCATACGTGACCGTATTCAACTTGTATTCTCTCAATTGCTCACGAGGTTCGAACCGCCATAAGATTCGTTGAAGCGGTCGCTGTGACTCTTTGACATTGACCATTCGGTACATTTTCTCGGCGTCTGCAGTCACGATAAATTTATGCTGGCGCATTCTAATTAGGATACCTACTAACTAGGTCATCTTGTGCCGCGGACCCACCTTTTGCAAATTATTAAATGACATGCCAGATGTCGTCACTGCAGAGGCGTCGAATACGACCCTTAGTTTTGTGGTCAAACTGGACTCACGTAAAACTCCGTGGTGGGGTAAAATCATTCAGGTATATTAACTAGAGAAGCAAATGTCAATCAAAAGCGACGCGTAAAACGTGCCAACTACTAATAATCGCGACATAGCTTTGAAACCAATAATATTTGAACAAAAAAAACTATATCTATCTCTTTTACAATAATACACTAGTAGAACGTAGTCATATGGAATAGACAAAGATGGCGAGCTCACCTGATATGAAAAGTTCAGTGTTGCCTAGAACATGAAATGTTCCCCCAAAAAATCGAGTGAATTCTTTGATAATATGAATCGTTACAATTAATACATTGTTTTAATATTTCATTTTGTTTCATTCCTCGCTTACAAGAATGGTACTCGTAGTAATAAATTTACAATTATTTTTCTCAAAAAATTTTGGAAATGTTGACATTACTATCTACATAATGAGACGCGAAGTAGATTATAGTATACTGACAGTACTCAAATTAAAAAAAAAACATTGCGTGCTCGCTACACAAACTCGCAAGCTCGTCCGTTTAAACCAATACTCGGCCCGCAATTGCCTACTTCCATGCCTACGCAATAATGTACTATTATTTGACGACGTCGTAGCCTAGTCGGTAGTAACCCTGCCTATGAAGCTAGCGGTCCCGGGTTCGATCCTTGGTTTGCAAATGGTTTCCTTTGCATTTTATATTCTTTCTTCTTTCTTTAGTTATTCGATTGACTGTTTCCAAAATCGATATCTGGGGATCTGTGTGGTCTCCGACAACGAATCCGTTGACAGATTGAGAAAAAGTGACCGCCATCTTGAATTTTTCATTCGATTGATTGCTTCCAAAATCGATATCTGGGGATATGTGTGGTCTCCGACAGAGAATCCGTTGACAGAATGGGAAAAGTAGCCGCCATTTTGAACTTTTTAGTTATTCGACGAATCCGTTGACAGATTGTGAAAAGTAGCCGCCATCTTGAACTTTTTAATTATTCGACTGATTGCTTCCAAAATCGACTTCTGGGCACCTGTGTGGTCTCCAACAACGAATGCGTTGACAGAATGTGAAAAAGTAGCCGCCATCTTGAACTTTTTGGTTGTTCGACTGATTGCTTCCAAAATCGATATCTGGAGATCTGTGTGGTCTCCGACAACGAATCCGTTGACAGATTGAGAAAAAGTAGCCGCCATCTTGAACTTTTTAGTTATTTGACTGATTGTTTCCAAAATCGATATCTGGGGATCTGTGTGATCACCGACAGGGAATCGGTTGACAAAATGGGAAAAGTTGCCGCTATCTTGAACTTTTTAGTTATTCGACTGATTGCTTCCAAAATCGACATCTGGGGATCTGTGTGGTCTCCTATAACTCTCGAAATTGACACTTGAATGACAACTTAATAGCTTTAAGGGGGTGATAGACGAGGTATTTTTGATCATTTTTAGCTGTCTTAGACGAAATTTGGTAGTTTATTTTTTTATTGAAAATTTAAGGATTTTACAGGAAATATCCAGAATTTGATAGTTACGTGTTAAGAATGCCCCAATAAGCGTTCTCTTGTAAACAAAATAATTTATTTTGTATAGTTTAATGTCTATTGGACCAAATTAAACAAGTTTTAAGCGTCTTCATTGTATTAAAAACAAAATGGAGGCATTCGAAAATATGCCTACTTATTGTTCTTTCTTTTAAGGTATCACTCATTCACATCGCTTGCCAAATCTGATTCTTTCCTGGCAAAATTTGCAAATGGAAGGAACGGGCCAGTAAAATCATAGTATTTATCTATTTAGGCGCGAAACCGAAACACCCATAGCGCGAGCCCTTACCTTAAGGTGGAGTACTATTTCAACCACATTTACGTGCTCGGTACTTGCTAAAACGTTGGCACGGATTTGTTGTCGGAGACCAGAATGTTCCCCAGATATGGATTTTGGAAGCAATCAGGTGAATAACTAAAAAGTTCAAGATGGCGGCTACTTTTTCTCGTTCTGTCCACGGATTTATTGTCGGAGACCACAAAGTGCCCTAGATATCGATTTTGGAAGCTATCAGTCCAATATCTAAAAAGTTCAAGATGGCGGCAACTTTTTCACATTCTGTTAACGGCTTCGTTGTCGCAGACCACACCAGTGGCTCGTTTCAAGAAGCTACAAGTTACAAATTACAAGCGGAAGTCTCTTTCTAGCTAAAGGAGTTAGAAAGAGACTTCCGCTTCTAATTTGTGACTTGTAGCTTCATGAAACGAGCCTCAGATATCGATTTTCCTCTAACTAGCTGAGATACAACAAAGAACAACTTTTTTTAATTTTACAAAAATTTAGAGGACATTCCTTACGCTCATTGTGAGTAGGTATTTATCTCGAAAAGTAGGCCTAGCTTCTATACTGCTTCAGCTATATATATACTACGGCTTTGAGTTGTTGAGTTTGATTGTTTTCCGTTAAAGTTAAGAACTCCAAATATCTAGATATAAGGCTACACTGCACCACTATTAAGTACGTAACTTGTTAATGTTCAAGCAGTCAAGTTAAGCACCCACAAGTGTAAACGTTTAGAAACATTAATTATTAGAACTAATTTTATTTATTTCACCGATGGCCGAAATAATTGAATTCCCCCGAAAACTCGGGGATATGAAACAAGGCTTTACTTGCAAGTAAAGCCTTGTTTTATATCCCCAAGTTTTCGGGCCTATAATAATAATGATATTTTATTAAAGTTTTATTGTTAATTACATTATCTAGATACAGAAACAATATATTAACCTGTGAAAATTAATTATTTGTGCCATCGTGTGTCTTTCAGACTTTGATAAGCACTGTTTCACCGCGAATTTCCCCATTTTTCGCAGCTTCTTTCGGTCGGCGTCCGTTTGACAACTAACTTGACAAATGGCCGCTATGAGCCTGCAGGCTCATCTGAAGTGGCACGGGTTATGCGTGGTTACTGCCCCTCTAGCATAAGAATAAACAATAACTACACGTAGAAGCGAAACTCCCGGCTCCCGACGCGCGCTCGGCGCGTTAGATACCTACCGCCTGGCGACACCTGAGGTGTCTAGTCAGTCAGGGGCGTCATAGACGGAATACATATTGACCAATATATTTGTGTTGATTTTAGTGTTTATGGTTAAACTAAGATAGTGTTTTAAAAAGTGAACTACTATTTGCGGCAAAATAATTAGAAATAATTGATTGAACGAAGGAGTCTTATTTGTTTATTAGTACATCCCCTAGATGATGACGAAAAAAAACCGGAAACCTTAAAAACGAATTTATAGATAAGAATAGTATAATGTAATAAAGCTTTTTCAACTTTTTTTTTTTAATTAATGTTCCGGAATGGAACGTACAAAGTAACTCCGGACCCCAAACTATAAAACTTATTGAGCTTAAAAGGTTGCTTATTTAACGTAATTTAACGTAAATGTGATAAACCCATTTTGCAACAATGTTTCCACGTTGAAGAAAAACATAAATACTCGTAACATTTCGTGACTAAATTTTTATAACACACCCATAAACCGATTAAAATATTTCACAACTGACAGCCCTGACTTTGGGTGCGGAAGACAGAAGGGCGTAGCGGGGTGAAGGGGGAAGTAGGTATTTAAAGCGCGGCATTTGGGGTCTTGGTAAAGGAGATTCGCTTCTACGTGTAGTTATTGTTTATTCTTATGCCTCTAGTTAATATACCTCAATGATTTATCAGGTGATTCTTTTATTGGAATCATCACTTCGAAACGCCCATAAAGCAGCCTCGTGGTATTATTTATGAAGCTCTCTTCACATTCTTGCTCCTCCCTGGATATTTGTTTACGCGATGCGACTGATTCTAGTTCAAAGAATTGTGATAAGTAGTTGCTCATTAATTTGTTCATCGTTATTTTTTAAAGTAAGGTGATTACAATGGACTGTATTTAAGTTTGTTGACTGTTGACTTTGTACTGGGCCTGAAATTAAGAAACCCAGTTTGGTTTTACTTAAAGTGGGTTTATTTCTCCCTAACGATATATTTTGAGTTCCAAGAATCGTCCAGAATATGTCAGCTCCAAGAAGCATATCGACTAGAGAAGGTATGTGGAACGTGGGATCCGCTAATGTAATAGTTATGAGGAGGTATATTTAATGAGTCATAGTCAACTCTGGTAAGAGGCATGAGTTGAGTAATGCGAGGAACAACATGACAGGAGACTTTGTCGCTGTAAGCGTTTGATAGTGACGAGATAAGTACGTTGCAACGCTTCGTTAAACGCGATAACTGTGAATTTAACCCTTCAACTATAGTGGAGGTTGAAGAGGTCGGCAAGTTAAGTTTGGCGCTAAGGTTGTCTGTAATGAAACTAGACGTGCTGCTGTTATCAAGCAGAACACGTATATTATTTACCGCTTTGATCTGCCACTTGAATTAAAGCCGTAGATAATAAGTTGCAGTTAGCATGAACTGTCGACATTGTAATGTCCGAAGAATTACTAATAAGTGGGTCTCGAATGTCAGGCTGCGGCAACGAGTGCAGAGTGACGTCACTTGGCGAAGGCGCCGGTGCCGCGGGAACTTACTTGTGTTCATGCAACAAACTGTTGCGCTGCAAACCACACGAGCGACATGGGTTCAGCCCAGTGATGTGCCGTGCCCGGCAATATTGCCCAGCGTGGGAATATTGCCGGAAGCGTTGCCGGCAATATTGCTCGTAGTGGGAATCGTTAACATATAATTAAATATTCTCACAGTTACATGTAGAAAGATTCTTTATTAAGTATTTCAAATGTATTCACTACTAAATAGGTAATCAACCTATTGCAATATTGTTAGGAAGAAAATAGGTTTCATATTCTAAACGATTTTTTTTCATGGTATGCAAACTATTTTCAATTCCTTTACATTGTAATTTTATATTTATTTTATGGTTGTTCGATGTCACGTCACTTTAGATGTAAATTTATTTCACGTTCTATTTTTCACTGCGAACTCTTTAAATAATTAGTTTAACTAGTGGTCTAAACTAATAGGTTATGGCCTGCAGCATATAAGTAAGTTAAATCTACCGAAATGATTTATAGTGAAAATGGTAACGGGTGTTCTCAGAACTCCAGAATGACTCAAGAAACTGGAACTTCAGTGTCTTCGGGCAATAGTGGCCTGCCATCAATGGAGAAATTGGACGGCACTAGTAACTATGCCACGTGGAAGTTCATGATGGAACTACACCTGGTACACGATGATTTATGGGAATACACGAGTGTTACACCTCCGATCACGGATGTTTCGGGTATTAAGAGAGACCAACGAGCTCGAGCAAAAATTTGCTTGATGATCAGGCCCCATTGCTTGGTGCATGTACGTAAATCTAAAACGGCAAAAGATGCTTGGGAAGCATTAATGAATGCGTTTGAAGATAAAGGTCTGAACAATCACTGCCGGCTTCTGACTAAACTAGTGAGCATGAGATTAGAGCAATTCCAGACTGTTAGAGAATATGTGACATCTGTCATGGCCACATCACAAGAGCTGTTGGACTTAGGAAAGGAAGTTGACGACGAGTTATTAGCAGCTCTACTTCTTCAAGGCCTTACAAAAGAATTTCAACATATGCGATTGGCTATAGAGAATAGTAACATTAACTTAACTACTAACTATGTAAAAACCAAAATGTTTCAAATGGAAGACACTTTCTTGGCAAGCTCCAGTGGGAGTCAACACTAATCTTCAGCACTGCTTACAAATAAACAGAAAGGCAAGACCACCCTGAAGAAAACCAAAGCAAAAGTTAAGTGCTTTATTTGTACAGGACCAAAGCGCAGGAATGTCCTGATAATCCAAGTAAGCGGAAGGAAGCCATGCAAGCTTACGCGTTTGGTACGACGGTGATACCACAGGCAGAAGACTGGATCATCGACTCTGGAGCATTGTCACACATGACGAACTGTAAATCGTGGTTCAAAGACTTAAAGGACACTGCGAAGCCTTTGAGGGTGACGTGTGCGAATGGTAATGAGGTATTAGGTGAAAGTAAAGGAACGGTTGTATGTGAGTCAATAGATCTGACTATTAGTGATGTTACTTATGTACCTAAGTTAGCATCTAACTTATTGAGTGTGCATGCAATTACGAAAAAGGGACGCGTGGTGGTGTTTACACAGAAAGGTTGCGAGATCTTTAAGAGTGATGAATGTGAGGTTAGAGGTAAGGCTGTGATGAAGGGTGTGGAAGAACGCGGCATATATAAAATCAAATGCTATTCACAGGGTTCTGCACTTGCATCAGCGACTGAAGGTGACCAACTGATTTGTTTTGTTTATTTATTTGTTAAAACACAAGAGTGATGTTTTTGAGAAATTTATAGAGTTTAAACAGCTTGCCGAAAACCAAAGTGGTAAGAAGATGAAGATCTTACGAACCGACAATGGCACGGAATACGTCAACAAACGGATGGATGAGTACCTGAAAAAAACGGAATCAAGCATCAATTAACAGTGGAATATACGCCAGAGCAGAACAGAGTTGCAGAACGTGCAAACCGAACAATTTCCGAAAAAGCAAGAGCCATGCTTCAAGATGCCGGTCTGGCTAAACGTTTTTGGGCAGAGGCTGTGCATCATGCCGTTTTTTTGAAAAACAGATCACCAACTCTTGCGGTAAAAGATAGAACGCCGGAAGAGGTCTGGTCAGGAAAGAAGTGTGACCTAAGCAAGATAAAAACGTTCGGATGCAAAGCTTTCATGCATGTTCCTGATCAGAAAAGAACAAAATGGGATCCGAAAAGTAGAGAGTTGATACACATAGGCTATTGTGATAATGCCAAAGCATATCGACTTACGGACCCCACTTCCGAAAAAATATTTAAAGCTCGAGACGTGATATTCTTCGAAAATCAAAAACATGACAAGCAGTCGTACTCAGAAGAGAATCAGGAGGAGATACTCAAATTTTCTGAAGGGACTGAAGAACAAAATCTGATTCAGCATTTGTCAGAAAGCAGAAATTCAATTGAATCAGAACTTCATGCTCAGAGAGAAGATGAAGTAGAGGATATTCCTAGAGTGGAATTGGATAGATTCAGTGAAATTGCTGTGGATCCGGTGTCTGTCGATGTAGATCAGTTTGAAGACTGTGAGTCAGTTTCAACTGCTGATGAAGAAGGATCTCAAGACAGTGGACGGAGGTACCCACTTAGAAATAGGAAACCAAAGCTGTTTCCATATTTTATAATGCAAGCAGCTGAATTGGAACAAGATCCTACTACGGTTCAAGAAGCACTGTCCAGGACAGACAGTAAGGAATAGAAGTCTGCTATTCAGGAGGAGCTGAATGCCATAAAGAAAAACAAGACATGGGTCTTGGTTAAACGACCAGAGAAATGTAACGTCGTAGATTCTAAATGGCTATTTAGAATAAAAGACGAGGCGGGGAATAAGAGAAGATATAAGGCACGTCTTGTAGCAAGAGGCTTTAGCCAAAGGTTTGGCATTGACTATGATGAGACATTCGCTCCAGTCGTCAGACACAGCTCACTTAGAGCTTTATTAGCGATGGCAGCTGAAAATGGTTTGAATGTGGATCAGATAGATGTCAAGACAGCATTTCTAAATGGAGAGTTATCAGAAACGGTCTATATGAAACAACCAGAAGGATTCGAAGAGAAAGGCCAAGACTATGTGTGTCTTCTTAAACGATCGCTTTATGGGTTAAAGCAAGCGCATAGAGCATGGAACCACAAATTGAACACTGAGTTGTTACAGCTTGGTTTCATTAAATCTAAAAATGAACCTTGCGTGTACACACGGTCGAATGGCAGGAATGTCATCATATTAGCGGTGTATGTCGATGACATGCTAATCTTCTGGAACGATAGGCAGGAATTGCAAAAGGTGAAGAGGGATCTCATGTCGAAATTTGAGATGAAGCATCTGGGCAAGGCAGAATTCATCTTAGGGATGCATATTACCTAGAACGACACGGAAATAAAGATCGATCAATAAAAATACGTGAACGGATTGTAGACAATATTTAGGATGACTGATTGCAAGGTCGTGTCAACGCCATCAGTACCTGGACAAAAACTTGAACAACCAGGACCAGATCACAAACCGGATGGAAGGATTCCGTACCAAAATTTGATTGGCTCATTAATGTATTTATCCGTCTGTACGAGACCAGACATATCGCATAACGTGAACCACCTGAGCCAGTTTAACAGCTGCTATTCTGAAGAGCACTGGGTAGCTGCAAAACGGGTACTCAGGTTCTTAAAGGGTACTAAAAGCCTTGGGTTAAAGTATACCAAGAAAAGAAAACCAAATAAGATATTGGGCTATGCAGATGCAAGTCATGCCACCTGTTATGACAGGAAGTCCTATACAGGAGTGGTTTTCTTATGGAGTGGAGGAGCCATTTGCTGGGAGAGCAGAAAACAGAGAACCATAGCCCTCTCTACTGCAGAGGCAGAATACGTGGCTATGTCTGAAGCAGCTAGGGAAGCAATATTCCTAAAAAGATTTATTACTGAAATCACTGGCAAACCAGAGGAACCCCTATAAGTCTACAGCGATAACCAATCTGCCATTGCTATTGCACAGAACCCTGTGCATCACCAACGTACAAAACACATTGATGTGCGCCACCACTTTGTGAGAGAAGCAGTTGCAAATGGGCATGTTGAGCTAAACTATGTGGAGACGACGCGAATGGTGGCAGATGTGTTGACGAAAGCTTTGTTGAAAGGGAAGTTTGAGTGGTGTGCGAGAGAGATGGATCTAGAGGTATGAAATTAAGGAGGAGTGTTAGGAAGAAAATAGGTTTCATATTATACGATTTTTTTTCATGGTATGCAAACTATTTTCAATTCCTTTCCATTGTAATTTCATATTTATTTTATGGTTGTTCGATGTCACGTCACTTTACAAAAATTGAGTTTTCGTGTGTCAGTAAATAAATTTACATCTAAATTTATTTCATGTTCTATTCTTCACTGCGAACTCTTTAAATAATTAGTTTAACTAGTGGTCTAAACTAATAAATATCTTTACTAATATTCCCAATTTTGCCGGCATATTGCCGGCAATATTGCCCGAGAAACGCTGCTGGCAATATTACTGGGAATATTGCCACCAAATTAGGGAATTAGTGGTATGGTCTATAAGTGCTTCCGGTACTTGGAATTGGTGTACGCGATTTACGATTGATGTAATCATGATTTTATCAATCATAATTATAAATAGAATCATAAATCATCATCATCAGCCGCAAGACGTCCACTGCTGGACAAAGGCCTTCCCCAAGGTTTTCCACAACGATCGCTCCTCTGCTGCTGTCATCCAGCGGTTTCCTGCGAACTTTATCAGACCGTTGGTCCACCTTGTGGAGGGCCTGCCGACACTTCTCCCAGTTCGCGGTCGCCACTCTAGAACCTTCCTGCTCCAACGGCCATCGGTTCTACGAGCAATGTGCCCCGCCCACTGCCAGTAAAGGTTTGTAATTCAGTGAGCTATTTCAGTTACTTTCCTCATTTCTGATTCGATCTCGCAAAGAGACACCCAGCATAAATCTTTCCATCGCCCTTTGAGTGACCTTGAGCCTTCTTATGAGGCCCATTGTGAGCGACCATGTCTCACATCCATACATCATCACTGGCAACACACACTGATCGTAGACTCTTGTCTTGAAGCACTGCGGTATTTGAGACAAGAAGATAGTGCGTAGCTTACAGAACGCTGCCCAGCCGAGTTGGGTTCAATGATTGACCTCTTTCTCGAAGTTGGACTTACCTAACTGGATTTTTTGTCCTAGGTATACATAGTCGTCAAAAACTTCGAGACTAGAGTCTTTGACAGGAGTGGGTACGACATGGATTAAGCAATTGGACGGTGAATCGTCGTTGTCGTCGGCATCTTCCAGTCCCAGTCGGCACACCATCGAAGATGGCGGGCATCCACTTCAATGGCTTGGAGTGTTTTAGACCGCTTGCTTATTCAGAATCAACTTTTCACTGTTATTTTATTTGATGCATATTCTTCGTCAGTGTTGGAGGTTACTTCACAAAGTTGCCCTGGATTTGCGAACCAAAATCAACGATAAAGTAATTTACTTACAAAAAATGAAATAAATAGACAGATGTTTTCAAAATGACAGCTATACAAGAACCCCCATTGTGAGAGTTGTTTTTGAAAGTTAGAATGGCATTTCCAACTGTGACATCTCTATAGCCGCTAGCAGATTATCGGATTATCTGTAATAAATACTTCTTGATATCACCTTCTTAAAGTAAATCATGTCAGTTGGTAATGTTGGTATTGACAACAAATTGTGCGCTGTTTATACGTTACGAGGGGCATCTGTGCTCAATCACGCCAACCCGACGGAACGAGCGCGGGACGATTATTTCCGACCGAAATGTTAGAGCTGGAGAGACGGAGCAGTTTTTGATAGGTGTCTTCTTACCCTTCTACGTCAGGATATGTAAGTATTGTTTTGATGGTTACTATGGTGACGTTTAAACAACAGTCACTATTGGTTGAAACTGAACTCAGTCTTTATTGGTCGTTACAAAAGGGTTTCTATGGTCACGTTTCAATAACCCCATCTGCATTACACGTCTAAAATACGAACAGTGGCAAGTGGATGATCAATTAAAGTCCGTGACTGTACTTTAATTAACATAGACTTCTTATAGCTTTTTCTCAAAAATGCTATGTAATCTTGTCATAAAATCAGCAAATAGGAGCCAGTAGGTTAAAAAATATTTTTTTTTGTGCCATGTGACATGTGACCTTTTCTTGCTTACCTCTGTAGTCTTTTTGAAGGCTGTCCACAGGTCTGTACCGATAGTTCCAAATTCAAATAATATGGTATGTTATGGATTTTCCATACTTACTTACTGGACACTTTTTGGTTTCCTAATTCAAAATCATTCTACTTACTGGACACTTTTGAGAGTGCTCCAGGAACTTTAACCTACTGGCTCCTATTTGATGATGTTATGACAAGATTACATAGCATTTTTGAGAAAAGTGTTTTAAGCGCTCTAAGGTTTCTATTGACTGTGTCAAATATAATGCTATAAGTTATAATGATAAATATCATTTCTTTAATTTAAACAAATTTTTAAAGCCCATCACCCTAACATCAGGAAAAAATCATGTGCCAAGGAAGTATATTTTGACTTTGGTTGACCTATTAGCTTTTAATATAGAACCAAATAGATACAGTAGTACCCAGCCCCAGCAAGCCAAAATTGGCAATAATGCCTTGCCCAATGATTTAAACTAAATTATAGGACAGCGGAAACACCCTTGAGTATAAATTTAATTCACCAAAATATTCAAGGTTTTTCCAGCAAAGAACTAGAAATAGGGTTGTTCTTAGATAGTGAAAATGTACAAATTATATGCGTTACTGAACATTGGCTTAGACAAGACCAATTAATTTTTGATTTTGTAAATTTTAAATTAGTTCGTTATTTTGCCAGAAAATGTGCCATTCATGGTGGCTCTTTTATAATAGTTAAAAGTACTCTTAAATCGAAAGAAAGAAAGGATATAGTAAAGCTATCGATAGAAAGGATTGTAGAAATTTCTTGCCCTGAACTAGAAAGTTATACAGGGTGTATTGCAAGTCGTGTGCCAAATGAATAGGGTGGGTAGCTAGGGTCACTTGCAACACGTTTTTGGCCAATTAACACGCATCCTACCCACGGAGTTTTTTTAATATTTTTTTTGAAAAAAATCTCGGCATCTTCCAAAAGTTAACCATTTTGTTTACCTATCTTTTTTTTAAATGTGATAGCACAAAAGTATTTATATTTTTTTTATCTCTAATGTGTGCGTATTCTAATGAAATGTTACATTTATTCATGCAGAGAAGAAGTTTTTATGATGTTGGAAGATATGAGGAGCTTCTATTTTTTTTAAACTGTGCCATAAAGTTGACCGTGACGATTTTTATTTTCTGTCCTTCACACTTTGTCGGCTGATATTTTATTTATTTGTTACTACATTAATAAATGTAACATTTCATTTCATACATTAGAGATAAAAAAATATTAAATATTTTTGTGCTATCACATTTAAAAAAAGATAGGTAAACAAAATGGTTAACTTTTGGAAGATACCGAGATTTTTTTCAAAAAATATATTAAAAAAACTCCGTGGGTAGGATGAGTGTTAATTGGCCCAAAACGTGTTGCAAGTGACCCTAGCTACCCACCCTATTCATTTGGCACACGACTTGCAATACACCCTGTATAATAATATGTTTACAGACCACCGTTGGCTGATTTTTGCACATTTGAATCTACTATGGAACATGTGTTAAAATTAGCATGTGTAGTGTACTTAGTACCTACTTACGAGGGGCGGCTGAAAAGTAATCTACCTAACAATGAAACAAAAGACTGTCGTGGCTAATTTATTTTTATTTTTCTATATAGTCCCCTGCTAGTAAAATGCACTTATTAAATTTTTCAAATATTGTATTTAAACCATTAAAAAAAAAATCTTTCGGTTTGTCGTCAAAAAAGTCAGTAACCGCAGCCTTCATTTCGTCATCGGTCATAAACCTTCGTCCCCTGAGGTCTTTCTTGAGAAGTCTAAACAGAAAATAGTCACAGGGGGCTAAATCTGGACTATAAGGGGGGTGGTCAATGGTTTCGAAGCCATTGTCTTTAATTGCTAGCTTCGTTGTGCGGGCGGTATGCACTGGTGCGTTATCGTGCAAAATCAGAATACCTTTGTTTAGTTTACCTCGCCGTTTTTCTTTTATTGTCTCTCTTAGTTGGTATAGTAAGTTTGAGTAATAATCAGCATTCATTGTAGTTTTCTTCGGTAAATAATCTATGAGCAAAATCCCTTCTGTGTCCCAAAAGATTGTAGCCATAAGTTTACCTGCCGATGGACAGACCTTGAATTTCCGAGGCGGCTTCTCATCCTTAAATTTCCACTGTAACGACTCTTGCTTACTTTCCGGGTCCCATTGTCGAATCCAAGTCTCATCACATGTTACAATTCTAGAAATTATTTCTTCCTCTTTCCCTCGACTCATCTCCAAAAACTCTTCGCAACATTTGACACGCCTCTCCATGTCAAATGCAGTCAACATTCTGGGGACCCAACGTGCACTAACCTTGGACATGTTCAAATGCTCATGAATTATTTCATTGACTCGCTCTTTACTGACGCCCACATCTCTAGCTATCTCCCACTGCTTCACTCGTCGGTCCTCTAATATAATTTTTTTCACCCTGGCTACATTTTCATCGGTGACGGCCGAAACTGGTCTTCCGCTACGAGGATCATCTTCCAGACTCTCACGACCTAACTTAAACTGCTTTGACCAAAACTTTATAACAAATTCGGAAGAACACAAACTGCCAAACACACGTAACATACGCTGTCTGATCTCCGAAGGCGTATTCCCTTCTTTAGTCAAAAACTTAATCACCGCACGCTGCTCGATTTTATCCATTTTCACTTTTTCTACCGACATGTTTGAAACAATTGTAGGAGACAAATAAACGTGATGCAATAAACAAATGAATGTAATACATTTTGAAAATAGAATAACAAACGAATATAAATCCATACCAGCCAGCATTATTTTTGTATATATTTCTGACCAAGGAGATTACTTATCAGCCGCCCCTCGTACCTGCCTATCCGATATTGACGATGATTTTATATTGTGTATAATTAAACTTAACATTAAAAACTTAATCTTACCTTAATAATACTTATTATCTTAGTTATTGTTATAATATAATAAACATAAATAAATAAATCCTAAAATATGTATTTACAACATGCATAGCAAATAACAATGTATAACTAATTACTTAGAAATATGATAGTATAATATTTAATATTTTGTACGTTGCGCGAACAAACAAACTAAGAATTCATATTAGCGACCGCGCATCCGATGTGCAACCGAACGTTTCCGAGCGCGAGCGAGCCGAAGCCGAAGGCGCGCCCGCGCCACCGCGCTGCGTGTAGTCCATGTCCAAGGTTTGTTTTGTTTTGATGTGCACGCCGCTCGTATTCCTAACATACCTAGCTAACTCGGACGCGTACGCTTTTTAATAAAACTTAATTATAAGTTGGTAATTGTGTTCGTCAGTTCCGTTTTATATGTACTTTTTCCTTCGATCTTTTGTGGTAAATTTCTCCTTCTATTATTTACATTATCGTGAATTAAATCTGTGTTGTGTTATTTACGGACTTATGATTTAAATCCCGTTCATACAACCATACATGTAATAGCCTGAAGCATGTTATAGTTTGTTGAGATTTTAATATTAACTTACTCGAAACGTCAAATAATACCACTAGGTTACTAAGTTTATTTAAATCTTTTAATTTAGGTAATCTGTTCTTTGAACCCACACGGATAGGCGTTAGTAGTGCAACCAGCTTAGATAATATTTTTTGTAATTGCGAATGTTTGGATAAAGAAATATTTAATTGTTTTAATTCTGACCATAGTGGTCAGAAGGCATCTTTCGTCAATGATTTTTTTCAAAAACCTCACACAATAACATACCGACCTATAACTAGTACTCGTTTGGAATTATTCAAAAATAAAGTTCAGAGTAATCTTTCAGTGTTACCTTTCTTACAGAATGAGTGTAATAGTATTTATAAAGACTTGTTTGGCGTAATTCTACATCAATTTAATAACAATTTTAAAATGAAAATATTACTAGGTCTAAAACCAAATTTAGTGAATGGGCTACTGCAGGCATTCATAAAAGTAGAAATAGGCTTTATGTCCTATATAGAGAGAGGGAGGACAATAAAAACGCTGACTTCCTAAATTATGTTAAGAATTATTCGAGGACCTTTAAACAAGTTTGTTTAACTGCTAAGGCAAATTTTCTTAGTCTTAAACTCAAATCATCTGACAATAAAGTAAAAACTGTATGGAATATTATAAATAGAGAAACGGGAAAATCAAAAACTCGTGATAATCAAGTCACCCTAAACACAGGTGACAAACAAATCACGTTAAATAAAGACGTCGCCTTAGCATTCGAAGATTATTTCTCCAACATAGCCATTAATACTACGAAATGTCTTAACTCATCCGCGGTGGAAGTTCAATTGTTACTTTCCACTAATGTCAGTAAATGTAATATAAACTTTGAATTTAGCCCTGTAAATTCAGATTTAATAGTCAAGGTATTTAAATCACTTAGTTTAAAAAAGATTGAGGATTTGTGGGGCACATCAGTTAGAGTACTCTTTCATATCATAGATGTAATTGCACCCCATCTAGCATTAATTTATAATAATTGCAGAGGGGATCTTTCCAGATCTCATGAAATATAGTAAAGTCATAATACCTCTTTTTAAATCGGGCGAGATGAGTGATTTAACAAACTTCCGTCCCATTTCCATACTACCAGTTTTAAGTAAAGTCTTTGAGAAACTAATGCTGAATGATATGTTAGGTCACTTTAATAGAAATAAACTACTTAGCAATAACCAGTTCGGCTTTACCAGAGGTCGATCAACAATTGATGCGGCATCTGTACTTATTAAACATATATAACTGTTGGGAGAAATCTTGCGATGCAGTAGGAATCTTTTGTGATCTTTCTAAAGCTTTTGACTGCGTAGAACATACGACCCTTATTTTAAAATTAGAACATTATGGATTGTCCAATAAAGCTTTAAGTCTTATGTCTTCTTATTTAAGTGATAGAACTCAAACAGTTGTTGTAAACAAAACGCAATCTGCTGGAGCTACAGTGAAAATAGGTGTGCCTCAAGGTTCTATTTTAGGTCCTTTTTTATTTTTAGTTTACATAAATGACTTGCAACCAACAGTAGATAAACTTTGTGATATTGTACTTTTTGCTAATGATACTTCACTAAATCCGTAGACTACAATAGGATAAACGCCATATTAGATAAAGTACTTCATTGGTTTACTAGCAACAATTTGCTACTAAATGCTAAGAAAACTAAATGTGTTAGGTTCGCTTTGCCTAATGTTAAACCGGTAGATAGGTACTAGTATTTTTCTAAATGACGAGTGTTTGCAAATGGTAGATAAGGCAGTTTTCCTAGGTATAACAATAGATAAAAATTTGCAATGGAGTCCCCATATAGCTGTACTGGCAGGTAAACTAAGTTCGGCAGCTTACGCCGTTAGAAAAATCAGACAACTAACCAATGTTGATACTGCTCGCTTAGTTTATTATAGTTATTTCCATAGTGTTATGTCCAGAGATCGGAATAGGTAGAGCTAATTTGCCTAAACTTGACGCATATTCATTCATGCGTGAGAGAGATGGGAATACATTATTGAATGAACATGCATCAAGTTTAGGCAAATTAGCTCTACCTATTCCGATCTCTGGTTATGTCCTACGGTATGAGTATTCTGGTTTGGGGTAAGGCAGCTGACATACAAACTATATTTGTGTTGCAAAAAAGGGCCATTCGTTCTATTTACAATTTAAATTCCCGTGACTCATTAAGAGAACTTTTTAAAGAAATTAATATCTTAACTGTAGCGTCTCAATTTATTTATGAGAATATTTTTTATGTTATTAAGAATTTAGATTCTTTCACCAAAAATTCTGATATACATAATTAAAATACTAGAAATAAAAATAAAATCGCTATTCGAAAATTCCGCGTCCGTAAAGTATATAAATCATTTGTTGGTCAATGCATTCATTTCTATAATAAATTACCTGACGTAGTTTTAAAGTTATCCTTTCCAGCACTTAAAAATTACTTGAAAAAGTCGTTAATGTCTAAAGCGTATTATAGGGTCGAGGATTATCTAACAGACAAAAATGCATGGCCTAAACCCGAAACTTAGTCAATAATAATTTATTCAAATGCAAAAGCTTTATCTTGTCTAGGGGACACCGTTGATTTAGGAAAACATATCGAAACTTTTATGTGGTCATCTTGTACCGTCTTATATAAACATAAATAGGTAGGTGTTTTTTTTCCTTTTCTCCCTCTGTCTCTCTCGTAAGATTTTTGGCATGTTTTCCTGCTGAACTGTTATTTTTATAAGTATAATAAGTAATTTAATATTTATTGCTTTATATAATGCTAGACTAAGTAGTAACCATTGTAATATGTTTAAAAAATGACTGACTGCTGAGTTTCTTGCGGCGTTTCTTCTCAGCAGTGGTCTTCTCTTGGGAAGCACTGCCCTCTGGTAGATTCTTGACGTGTAAAAGTGCCCGTGTGGCCTACTTACTGAATAAATATCTTTTATCTTTTTTATCTTTTTATTAAGTTACGTAATGAACTAATGACCTAGATGTTTCTTTTGATAATTGTTCCAAATTAATATAAATGGCTTGTATGTGATTGTTCACTAATGACGTTGTATTATTGTAACGATCGCAAAGAAGGTCCCACGCTACTTCATAATTATCACTCGAAAATAGAAGAGAAAAGATTGTATAACTACAGCGGCACTATCCTTTACAGCTACCCGTAAATAATGGAATTTGTTTACTTTAGGTATCGAGTTATCCGAGTGAATGAGACTACTGAATGTGTCGCGGAACTCCAGCCAGTCATTATAGTGACCCGAAAAGGTCGGCAGATTAATAGTAGGTAACTTAAGTTTCGGCCCACATGCAAACGCAGTACAACAAGAACCTGTCTCCGAGCGGTCGCTGCCCGCAGGGGCGGCTGGCGACGCCAGCAGCTGCTCCCGAGCGCGCGCGATCAGCAGGAAGTACCTGCTCTCGAACTCCTCGCGTTCTGCTTACTGCTCGTGTGGAATTTCCGACAAACTCTCTAAATCACACTGCACGGAATCATAATCAGGATACATTTCTTCGACTTTTGACAGGCGGACATTTAATTCGTTTGTTTGTAGTCTACTAAGGTCCGAGTTCACCAACAATTAAACGGACAGTTAAGTCTTAATCAGCTGTTAATCAATACATTTGACACCCGTTAAACCGCTAATCGTCCGTTTAATTGTTGGTGAACTCGACCCTTAAGCGTTCACAACTCTCGATAGTTGTTAAATAAGTTTCAAATAGCGTGAGCTTAGATTTGAGTGACGCTTTTTAGCTAAGGTTTTAATGTCCATGATACACTAGGATATAAAATAATGCTTTGGAAAGCTTTAAATTAATAATAAAGCGAGTGTGAATTTTAACAAGTAGGTAAATGCAAGCTTAATTTCAGTTAAAATGGGAAAATAATTATATTATTTTACGAACCAGTGCGATGAAATGAGTTGCTAGGAAGAATCATAAACAATAAATGCAATGTAGTTAAATTAAATATAAAAGATAGGAACGATTACTTAAATCAGCATAAATCAAGCGGAATGAGGTTGCGCGTAAAACTGTGCGATAAGCGAGCGGCGGTGAGCGCAGCAAAATAGTTATTTATGTAACTGGTACATAATGAAGCTTCTTAAGGTACGAGTGCCGAGGTTAAGAGCTAATTATGTACCGTTGCATACATAACTTTTTCTACAAGTTTAAAATGATATTGACAAAAATAAACAATCGCTAACTTTTTAGTGTACTTTTCCTCGACTTTTATGCCAACAAATTACTTGTCAGCAAGTATTTTTTCATTAATTATTCCGATTGGCGTTAATATTGTGTGAAATTTATTAATAAATGTTTACAAATTTCATGCAAATTTTAATAGTTACTAAAACCGTTCTGACAATTTATCATAAAAGTTGAAATGCCAAACGAATCGCCATTTTGTTGATATCCTCAAAATGTCAAAAACATCATGTTGCCAAGGTAACCAAATAACAAATCGATGGATATTAATCCATGGAATTAGTAAGTACTTACGTACATCTGGAAGGTGCACTACACCGATAACGCGAGCCGAAAGAAACTTACTAAAACTTAGCGCGTCCCTTTCTAGTAAAGGTGACCATATTTTAATTGGTTCCCCTTGTTTACGCATAATCATAAACTGTCCGAAAGTAGGATTTAATAGTTCCCAACTTGATAACGAGGTATAAAACTACAATTCGGCCGGCATGCCGTCTTGAAGTAACATGCAAGATATTAATGATTCTTTGAACAAAAATTATTACAATATTCTGTCTTTTTCATCATTTTCATATTTACCTACAATGACAAACACAACGAGAAAAATTCGATCAAGGAACCCCAACGTCATCAGCAAAACACGTAAATTTGTAAAAAATATTTGGACACCCTAAATATTTATTTAGATCTCCCAAAATTCATTTCTCATGAGCCTTTGAAGATGTCTAAAGATACCTCACGACTTTTAATTTAAGTCATTAATATCCAAGTATCAAAAAAGTATTACAAAGTTCGCGCACACAACTGTCAATTACGTTTCATAGTTTCATACAACATAAATAATATACCTAAGTAACGGTATTTTAACATTTTCTCCCTTTTTTATGTAAAAATTTGGCATTGTCCGGCACGGCGGGCATGTAATAATATCCCGCATATTTGGCAATGTCCTGTGTGACGGACATGGTTTTTCTCAAAATCTAAAAAAAATAGTTTTTTTTTAAATATTTTTTCTGTCCTCCTGAAGCTTTTATTAACCAACATTTTAAAGAGTAATTTTATTGTATTACCTTAAATTACCTTAGGAAAAATAGATGGAACTACTCCAGTGGCCCGTTTCACGAAGCTACAAGTTACAAATTACAAGCGGAACTCTCTTTCTAGCAAAAGGAGTTAGAAAGAGAATTCCGCTTGTAATTTGTAACTTGTAGCTTGAAACGGGCCTCAGATATCTTTTTTTTCTAGCTTCCGTCAGATAATCTTCATGTTTGAAATGTAGGTAAACTACATACAACAGAGTTGCTAGTTACTTTCCCAGGAATCGCTTCAATCCATTTCTTTTTTACTTCAACATTCGCAGGCAGTCTGAAATCAAATCGTTTTTGTTAGGTGACTTCGCTACGCTAGCAATAATGATATTAATGATTGCTCGTGGTCACCCAACTAACAGAAATCTCACAAACTTGCCTGTGAAAGGATATCCCACAACCTGGATATGATTCTTTATTGCAGCCACTCACAGCACAACTAGTATTTACCATTGTTTTTAAGAAAATCACTTAAAAAAAACACATAAAAGCCGAAATAGGTCTCATTGCAACAGTGAGAGATTATTAAAGTGACCGCCAATCGCCATTTTACTTTATTAGTGTTGCTAGTTTTATTTTATGAACTCCTACCATTACCATGATGAGCAATGATTGAAGCGGGTTAACTTTAATATTCATTTAATATGTAATACTTTAATGGATTCCTAGCGCCTAATTTAAATATATATACTGTGATAAACTTCACAATTTTAAAAATTAACATGTTCTACCTAGTTAACATTTCGTACTAAGAAAATCGTAACTTTTTAACATGGCAATTGTGTAAGAGGGACAAACAAAGACAAAGTAAGTCTCTCATTGTGGTAATCAAGTGCACGAGCCTAAAGTCAGCCTTCTGTCTTCAGATATTGAGTTCAATTTTACTTGTCGCGATTTTGGAAGTAAGCATTCCAGATGTACTTACTAATTCCATGTACCTATTAATCATATATCTTTAGTAATTTAATAAATATGTAATTTTAAACACATAATTAGTCTCAAAATTAATATTGTTTTTAATATTTGTAATTTTAATTGGTATTTATATATTTTTAACGGTTTATTATACAAATTAGGATGTCAAGTGTTTACTAAACGCCAAGACTGATATCCGGATTGTCCGTAGCCATGGTAATAACAATGCTATAATAATTATTATAGAACTGTTATTACCATGGCAACGCTCATTATAGAATGGTTTTCACGCTTCGGTTACGCTATAGGTGGTATTCTGATACCATAATAGCTAATATTAGCGATTTATAGTTCGCGAGAATAAAAAATAAATATTTCTCATCTTGTATATTTCTTTATAACTTTGTTTGTTCTTGTATTTTATCTGATTAAACTGTTTTAGCGTGATTGTGATAAATTAATGAATGTTTATTATTGCCAATCATCACCGTTCGAGTGGTTTTTATGTTTAATTTTTGACCTTGAAGTAAAATCTGTGAGTTGGGGACGATAGAAACAATTTGCGTGTGGACCATTGTGTGGACGATTGAAACGTTTCAATCGTCCTTGCGTTTTAATCGTCCCCAAATGTAGCCGACTTTAAATATGAGGAGGTTCTGTATTCGACGCATATGTTTTTTTTGATAAATGTGAAAAAGAAAGATAGAAAGAAAAACATTTATTCGTGACAAACAGATAAACAATACTCTAAAAACTTCCGTTAGAACAATCGAGAGAAACCACGAAAGGTTACACACACATAGCAAACACACACACTAAACTAACGTAAACAAAACAAAAAGAAAGAAAAAAAACCAAAGAAAGAAAGAATTGTGAAAATGTAAATGGCTTCTTTATTATGGTGATTTGTGTCATGGTCAATAATTATTATACCTACACTAACTTTTGCCCGCGACTTGGATAAATAGACAAATAGAAGAGTTATTTCCACATTCATATTATTAAATAAAATAGGTGCCACTTTTGGTATTGCTCTGGTATGTGTACCTACTACCTAGTGTCATTCTGCCGTATCCTTACTAATATTTTAAATGCGTAACTGAGTTCATTTGTTTATTTTGCGTATATTATTTAAAATCCCGACGTTTCGAGTTCATTCATTCATTAAGTTATGATTGAAACAATGTTATGGTTGAAACAAGCATTTTTGTATGTAGCATAATTATGTATTTTTAACACAATTCAGTATCATTATAGCTTATTATAACATTAAAACTATTTACTATTAAGGCTTATGTATAAGGTAGTCGGCTACAAAGAAAGCTACAAGTCATATATATTTTTTATCTGCAGTTGATGATTGAGATTTTCTGATGCTTATAAATGACGATATGTTAATGTTATGCTTGCGAACTTCTGACTGTCGTATTGTATACCAATATTGCGATGAAAACTAGTAGGACTGATAACATTACTTTCATTGTATCAAAGATATTACAGTGTTTCAATTGACCTTATATAGTGTTTCAATTGAAAACGGTGTGGGGTCAATTGAACCACATTCTCCCATTCTCTTTTTTAGATTATTGTAAAATAACTATTAATGATAGACCTACCAAATATACTTTATTTAGCAACCAGATAACGAACCTTGAAATAATTGAGGCGTACATCTTTCTAACTAAAAAAATAAAACGGCAACAGGCATTTAAAGTCAAATCGTTTCAATTGTCCCCGGTCTACCCTACTCATTATCAATCTGCATCTGCATCTGTATTAAAATTTATGCGATACATATACTTTTAAAGTGTGCTACTCATTAAGTTAGTTTGTTCTTTTTCCTACTCCTGTACTTTTATCTGTCATTTATATAGTCACGAACACTAATATAAGAATATAGATAATATGTCCGCAGAACATTCCGTAGAAAAGTCTATCTAGTCTATTCCCCTTAACAGCACTTTTGCTTTTTTGAGCCAAAACGATATGCCTAGCTGCCAAAGCCAGCCAAAGCTTACACCTAGGTTAATTTGACCAATCAAAATACTTCACCAAATTAAACCACCAATCACAATACACATTGACTGTCAATCGGAACGTTAGGTTCTTTTTGGTATGTAAACTCTTTTACTAATTTAACTCTTTAAAAAAATCATTTTATTTGGTATCAACCAACCAGAACGCAGCTATATTAAAATCGACCAATCAGGCCAAAGAATTCATTTCTCAAATCATTATGTGTTTTTTAGTCCCAATTTCACAAGTTAAATCGATTGTGCAACTTTTTTTAAAAATATGAAACCTGGCAAGTGCACATCAATTTAAAAACAAAGTTAACCATAGACACATATTTTATTGTTTTCGAATGTTTCTCGCTCGTTTGTTGTTCTGTGCTTCGTTCGTTCGTATTCTAACCTAGGTACGAGTATATTAATTTAATTTTGCATTTTATTTGAAACCTAGTCGTAGAAAAAGTATTGTATGCAACGGTGTATAACTAAGTCAAAAAATACTCGTGGCGTCTTGCTTTACGATGTTCGCCTGCGGCTCACATCGTAACCACACCACTCGTCTTTTTTGACCTCTCTTATACAACTGTTGCATAAACTACTATAATATGCATGATGGACTAAAATCAAAGATGAAGTAAAACATAGATCCCGTGTAGCCAACTGTCAAGCGTACCACCTTTTTCTTCTGTGTACGACACAGTTTTGTAGCCATTTTTTATTGGTCAATACCCGACATGTGAACCCTACTAAATTAAGACAAATGGATAGAATAAGCGGCTAGTCGGATAAAGAATTAAGGAAAAGTGTCACTTAATTTAGTGGGATTAGTACTGTTGTTGTTCGCTGTCTGTTCGCCGCTCGGTCAGAATTTCAAAATAAAACGTAGAAAATATATGAATTGAACTAGTTAACAGTTTAATATTAAAATATAGTTTAAGTGCAATGGCCTGTGTGTTTCGTGGATGCAAATCCCGAATGGGAAACTAAGAAAATGATGCTGAAAATATAAGCTTTCACAGGTGAGTGATGTTTTACAATAAATCTGTTGATTTTTGGCCATAATGTGGCCGCTTTGCAAGTATAACTAGAAACATTATTATGGTATTACATCTTGTGATGAATAAAAGGCACTATGTGCAGCAAATGTGCATTTTTTATGCTTTTTTTGGTTTTCTTTCGGAAGTAAACAATAGTGCTTCCAAAATTAATATCGATAAGTAAACTTTCGATATTTTGATTGAGTACATGAGTCAATTATATGTATGGGTATGTGTTTAAATATCAAAAACTGAATACATTTTGAGTTGAAATAGCGATGCCGAACAGTTAAAAAGTCGATGTTTTAAACATCGAAAGCATTTGTTGGGTATGTTTTTGAATGTCGAAAGTTACAACAATTAAAGTTAGTTATTCTAAACGTTCAGTTTTTTGCGTTGTGTTCCTTTTAGACATAGGCATGGCATAATTATTGTAGATATTTGGATCGTTCGTTATTCATGTTCAATATTTTAACATCGCTGTTTTAATTTAATATGTATTTTATCCGTACCTACTGTAGCGCTCCATAATAATAAAAGGTACGGAACACAACACGGGATGGTTGTGATAAAACCATCAGCACGTAAATTTGGACCTGTATAAGTAAAATAAAACCGAAAGAAATTCAACAAGGTTATATAATAAGGAGAACACACAATGATAAAATTAAAACAAACTACTACAATGTAACTATAAAAACAAGATCACTAGGCTGATACGGAACTTAGCTTAAGTATCAAAACAATTTAACACGAAACGGTCTGCGGATTGTCACATTAATAAAGTTTTTCTAGTTTAAAACACATTGCCTAATAAAGGGTGAAAGACCACCTTAGAACACGGTCAGGCCAAAACTTGTATTCAATTTAAAGGTAATTCTGATTCGAACTAAAACAACAAGAATCTGTTAAAATGCAAGAAGCGCTTCATGATTAAAACTGATATGTTCGAAGTATTATGAAACAGGGATAACAAATTATGGTTTTGATCGGTAAAAAAGGACTAGGGATCTAATAACATTTATTGCCAAAATGAAACCGAATGAATAACCTTAGGTAAGTTAGGGGTGAGTTCGCGGACTCGGTTGGAATTTAGAAAATAAAAATCAACGAAATAGTAACTGTCCTGTGAACATCCGTCGTCTTCAGCCGCCGTGTGAAGATGTAACCACGCAGCGTTCGTCGCAACTGTTGCAACGGGAAAAACCTGCGGGCGCTGCCGCAGACGTCAACCCGTTGCCAGCGAACTCGATGGCGAACCACACGCTGAATCCAGTCGTCCAAACCTTCAGTCGGGGCGATGAGTCGGAAGATATGGGGTAAGCGGAGGTGCTGCAAAGGACACCTTTACTCACAAAATTGAACGAAAAGGACGGAAGAAAGGCTTCCTTAGATTGGAGGACTGTGAAGACTTGTTCGGCAACAAAAACCAACTCACCCGCTATCCGGACACACAGAAGACAACAGCACTAAAACGTCCAGCCCACCATTGAGACTACGGCGTAATAGCTAAGGTCTTCACGTAACTTAACGGCCGGACGCGGCACTCGAAGCTGGCTTCAGTTATAGAGAAACTTGGGATGACTAGAAATTATCCAATTTTTCTGTTGTATCAAGGCAAGAGTACGAGAATGAATGACATTCCCAAAACAAGGAACGGATCCAACAAAAACGAATTCAAAATTCAAAACTGTCAGTAGAAATTACAAACTCTAACCGGTCAATGAACAAGTCCGCAATACCAAAAAGGCTGAGAAACGAAAAAGGCGAAATAAATAAACAATAAATAACGCGAACCAACGCGATTTGTAGCGGTAATGCTACAATTATCCCCTCACTAGTACAAAAAAACAAAAAATTGACAACCCTAAAATAATATTGAAGTGACATCCCTAAAATTTCCAAAAGTGACAACCCTAAAATAATATCGAAGTGACATCCCTAAAATTCCCAAAAGTGACAACCCTAAACATCGAACACGAAACACCAAAAACACACTTTAAAATATAAAGGTTAAACACAAACAGCATTCGTCAAAGTCGACCTTGATAAGGTTAACCTAAAATGAAAAACAAAACTACAGACGCGACGAAAATCACACCTGAACACCAAAGATCGCTCACCTAGTATAGTTGAACCGAAACGATCTTGATACTAGACTGACTAAACTAGGACTAATTCTGACTAACTGCAGCCACCTACCCTAAAACATCTAGCCTAACACATTAAAACTATTTTATTAATAATACAACCTGCAGGAAAAAGGCACCTCTATAACTAACTTACACCTAGTACAGTCAGCCAACAAAAACTGCAGAAAATGTGTTTAACAGACCACTATTACAAATCTACGCAAAGACAAGAAATAACCTACTACAAATACCATCTAGAAACCCTAACAAATATCCGCGACGAAAATTGAATCAAATTATCCTAACACTAAAAACTAAGGATTATACAAATCAACCACCACAATATACACCAATAAGCCTATCAGAACGACCAACCAAAAACATAAAGGCAAAACGAATAGTCCGAAAAAGTATTACGATCGGGATAAGTACTCTAACCGAAAATTCCAAGACACTAGCTCTTAAACTAAGGCATACCAGTGCACGAAGTTTACATACCAACCAAACCGCTATGATACCAAAATCACAGATTAGCTAGTTCGCGCAAACTAACTAACCGTTAACCCAGTAAGATAGCCCAACGAAACAATTCCGTCTTGGAAATTAGCGCGAGAAAAACCCACAAGTATCAAGACCTGTTATTGCACTATAGTTGATACGATGGCAAACAAATGCCTAACGTGAACAAAGTGATAGGTGATTAACAAACTTCGAACTTTGCATAACAATATGTATAGTCAGACCGAAAAAAATAAACACGGAAAGGAAAATTCCCTCAACAAAAGTCGACGCAGAAGATATTGGAAAAAGATGTACGAACATCGTACGTCAAATATTATAAAAATAAATGTGAAATAGAACACCGAAACAAAAAAACCAAAAGGGGGAATACGTTGAACACAATGGAACCTTTAGAATTTTGGGAAATTTTGAGAGAAGAGGGAGAAAAAGGAGGAGGAAAGAGGAAAAATATAAAATAAACGAAAATGACAAAAACAATTACTTAAGGATATCCTTAACGTGATAGTTACCACTGTGAGGTGAATTCACATCCTTAAGTACCAACACCTGTGGGGAAATAATACGTTCGACAGTACACTTAATAAAACGCGGTGCGAATTTTCCACCGAGGAATTCGTCCTGACCGGCCCGGGCAAAATTTCGTCTCCAGACGACATCGCCGACGTTATATCGAACCGTAACTCTGTTGCGATTGTACCTAACAGCGTTACGTTGAAAGGCCAGAGACATTGCGTCCGAAACCTTGGCATAGACCTCCTGAAGAGTTTCCAGCGATGTAGCGCGTTCGTTCCGACTGTGTTCCACACCTGGGTCCACAGTCTGAACATTATAACGCTCATGCGAGGATAGTACTTCACGGCCATACATAAGGAAGTTGGGCGTATAAGAAGTAGCAAGATTCATACACGAGTTTAAGTATAGCGCAACCTTAGGTAGTAACTTCGCCCAGTTACGATCGTCATCGACCAACAGGATACTCAGAGTAGTAATTACACTTTGGTTGTATCTCTCTACCACATTAGCCTGGGGTGAATAATACGGGGTAAAGATTGGGCCAGGAATTCGATAACCAGACAGAAAACGCGAAAATTCCGTGCTGCGGAAAACAGTTGCGTTATCGCAAAGGATATTTTGGGGTGTACCATATCGAAGAAAAACTTCCGACTCCAGAGCTTTCGATACATTCAGAGCACTGACGGTTTTGAGGGGAACTAGCCAAACAAACTTCGTGAAAACATCGACCATAGTTAGAATATAACGGAAACCATAATATGCAGGGGGTAAGGGACCAATAAGATCGATAGAGAGCAAGTCCAGTGGTGCGTTAACTGACCTAGGATATAACCTGAGACCATGTGGTGTGCCATTAGCAATTTTATACGCCTTACAAACTTGACAATCAGAAAGTACAGTCGCAACCGTACGATACATCGACGGCCAATAATAAACCTCCCTGAGTTTACTATAGGTTTTCATCACCCCTGGATGTACATTAGGGAAGTTGTTATGAATCTCGAGGATAGCTTCCCTAGTCTTCTCTGCTAGAAGAACAATACGCCAAGCGTTATCTCTTAACGGAACGTCTAATGCCATTTTCCGAAGAAGCATACCATCACGTATACAATACGCGGGAAAGATCTGGGGGGACGTTTGAACACCATTATAGATACGTTCATACCAAGGATCGGTGGTCGGATTACCACCACGGCTAAAAGAAATAACGCCAACCTGCGCTCTGGAAAGTGCGTCGGGAACAACATTAAGAACACCACGTCTATGAACAATTTTGAAATTGAACTGGGAAATGATTGTCGCCCATCGAGCTAACCTCCCACTTGGATTATCTAACGTCATTAACCACTTTAAGGCGATATGATCTGTGACAATAGTAAAATCAACCCCGTCAAGATAACCACGAAAGTGTTTAATAGAATCGAGCACAGCGAGAAGTTCTCGCTCAGTGGTGCTATAGTTCCTTTCTGCCTTAGAAAACAGACGTGAATAATATGCTATAGGATGCTCTACACCATCGATCTCCTGGACAAGCACAGACCCTAAAGCCATCGAACTTGCGTCACACTGAAGAATAAAAGGACGCGTGAAATCAGGACATGACATGACAGGTGACTTCATCAGAGCCGACTTCAGCTGAAGAAATGCCGAGTTGGCGGCATCATTCCACTCGATAGGATCTTTACCCTTCCTTTTACCAATGAGGGCAGTCAATGGAGCGATGATAGCTGAAAAATTATCCACAAATCGACGGTAATAAGACGCCATTCCGATAAAGCCTCGGAGAGTTTTTGCTGTTGTCGGTACAGGAAATTCGTTAATAGCATCGAGTTTCTTCGGATCGGTTTGCAGACCGCGTTCGTTTACGATATAACCCAGATATTTTAGTTCAGGTTTACAGAACTCGCATTTTTTCAAGCTGACTGTCAGACCGGCATCTTTAAGACGATCGTGGACCTTAATAATGAGGCGTAGGTGACTCTCAAAATCCTTGGAAACGAGGATCAGATCATCGACATACCCGAAGACAAAGTCATCAGAATCCGACGTATATTCGAAATTAACGATTAGATCGGTAAGACTTTGCATCTCAGAAGCAGCGTTGGTAAGTCCGAACGGCATCCGAGTAAATTCAAAAAGTCCGCGTTGAGGAACAATAAATGCTGTCTTCTGACAACTAGCGTTATCGGCTAAAGGTATCTGCCAAAAGGCACTCCGGAAGTCGAGGGTCGTGATAAATCTCGCACCGCGAAGGTTGTCGAGGATATCCTGTATACGAGGTAAAGGATACGAATCGCGAATGGTAACGCTATTAAGTTTGCGACTATCAACGCAGAACCGAACGGAGCCATCTTTCTTGGTAACCATAACGACTGGGCTCGCCCATGGTGACTTGGAAGGACGAATAACACCCATCTCTAGCATCTTGTCAATCTCCTCATTAAGTATCTTCAACTTCACGGGTGATAGCGGATAATATCTCTGCCTTATTGGTGAGCCTTCAGTTACGATTTTATGGGACAACCATGAGGTACAACCTAGACCTTTTTGATCTGACGAGATATCGCTGAACTGTTCGATGACCGACTGCAACCTAGTTTCCTGATCAGGTAACAATGTCCAACGAGGATGAACGTAACGTGTCTCATTAGAAGCAACCTCGGGTATAACGTTATTCTGAACCGAAGGTACAAAAAGATTGTCAGAATATTTGCCATGAAAAGCGTCCGTAATTAAAGCAGTAAGGCCGTATTGGTTCCAAAATTGAATACCTAAAATCAATCGAGTAGGCAAATTCCTACTAACTAAACAAGGGTGTTGAAACCAGCCGCCTCTAAAAAAAATAGGCAGGTCAACACCACCAAGTATCTCAATAGGAGAACTATCTGCAGAAATAACTGTCGGGCGTAAGTCGGTACTAAAAGGGATTTCCAACTTATTTAACAAAAAACATCTACCAAAGAAACTTGAGCACCGCTATCTAAAAGGGCCTTTATACGGGACTTTGCCAAAGTAATCTCTAAGAATAATCGACTGTCTGGCGAATTAGTAACAATAACTGGTGACACATTGGGTGTGCGTGCGTCACCATTTACGCGTTTTTTGGAGGATTACAATTCGCACAATCGCGTGTGATGACACCTGGACGCTTGCAACTAAAACATAAAGGACCAGGCACAACAGGACAAGCGCGATATTGATGACCTGACGTGTTGCACTTCAAACATAATGGGGGTGAACTTTGGGCGATATCGACATTGGTAGAGGAACAGACTGCACAAACCCTATGCTGGGGCTGGAAAGCCTCGAAATTAGCTGTAATATGTAATAGCGCGTCAAGATCAGTCAACAAATTCGTTGCTAAGCAAGGGTGATAGCGTGAATGTAAGCCGTACTTCACGATGGTGAACAAATCCGCTTCGGGAACCGGAACACGTAGTTTGGAGTTCAGGTCGCGGGCAGAGATTATAAAATCCCTCGCCGTCTGGGTTGGTTTCTGACGCAATTGACGCAATTCACGTTCGATTTTGAAGTCATAATCAATGACATCAAAAGTGCGAAGGAACGCCCCCTTAACCTGATGATACGTCAAGCCGGGACACCTTATTGATCTAAAATATTTAAGTGCACTGTCCGAAAGAAGTTCATGAAACCGACGCACAACGTAGTCTAGCGGAACGTCTGGAGCCTCTTGTTCCTCTTCAACGCGTTGGAAAAACTCCCTAACACAGGCTTCACCATCAAACTTAATGTTCCACTTGAGGAGGGACTCCTGTTTGGAACAACGTCGACTCATCGGACATGTCAAAGGCGTGGGCTCAATGACATCTTGTGAATCATAAAACTCATCAGGGTTCTTAACAGGAAGAGCTGGTGGGGTCAAACGCTGCGGCGTCACCATAGCTGAATCTGACAACTCCATTCTAAAGATTACACGGAGGGAGAAAAACAACAAACACAAAACGATCAAAAGATTAGAATTCTAACACGATTGAAGCCCCTGTGAACAAACAACGTAAGGTATGGTAGAAGAAAATCAAAGCGACTTACCTTGTTTGTGCCCTACGTCTTACAAGCTAACATCAGAAAGGGAAGGGAATAAAAACACCAAGTATCTTTATTAGCAATCAATAAAACACAGTTTTTAAAATGGGATGGTTTAACACTATTTTTTTTTTAAAAATTCAATATAAATTACAGATCAGAACAAGAAACAGACTCCCAGGGATTAAGTTCGAATCCTCGGTGAAAAGATGCAAGGCGCAGCCAAAGCCTCACAACAGCAAAAAGGTCGACGGGTGTGTAGATCTAAAACACAACATAACGGATTAGTAGTTAAGGAAAAAATTATTGGACAGAATGACCAATTCTTCCACTGACGACACAAAAAAAAATTAATGTTATCACCAAAACAAGTAAATATAGAAAAAATCACTTACCTTCGGGCGCCATTTTGTAGCGCTCCATAATAATAAAAGGTACGGAACACAACACGGGATGGTTGTGATAAAACCATCAGCACGTAAATTTGGACCTGTATAAGTAAAATAAAACCGAAAGAAATTCAACAAGGTTATATAATAAGGAGAACACACAATGATAAAATTAAAACAAACTACTACAATGTAACTATAAAAACAAGATCACTAGGCTGATACGGAACTTAGCTTAAGTATCAAAACAATTTAACACGAAACGGTCTGCGGATTGTCACATTAATAAAGTTTTTCTAGTTTAAAACACATTGCCTAATAAAGGGTGAAAGACCACCTTAGAACACGGTCAGGCCAAAACTTGTATTCAATTTAAAGGTAATTCTGATTCGAACTAAAACAACAAGAATCTGTTAAAATGCAAGAAGCGCTTCATGATTAAAACTGATATGTTCGAAGTATTATGAAACAGGGATAACAAATTATGGTTTTGATCGGTAAAAAAGGACTAGGGATCTAATAACATTTATTGCCAAAATGAAACCGAATGAATAACCTTAGGTAAGTTAGGGGTGAGTTCGCGGACTCGGTTGGAATTTAGAAAATAAAAATCAACGAAATAGTAACTGTCCTGTGAACATCCGTCGTCTTCAGCCGCCGTGTGAAGATGTAACCACGCAGCGTTCGTCGCAACTGTTGCAACGGGAAAAACCTGCGGGCGCTGCCGCAGACGTCAACCCGTTGCCAGCGAACTCGATGGCGAACCACACGCTGAATCCAGTCGTCCAAACCTTCAGTCGGGGCGATGAGTCGGAAGATATGGGGTAAGCGGAGGTGCTGCAAAGGACACCTTTACTCACAAAATTGAACGAAAAGGACGGAAGAAAGGCTTCCTTAGATTGGAGGACTGTGAAGACTTGTTCGGCAACAAAAACCAACTCACCCGCTATCCGGACACACAGAAGACAACAGCACTAAAACGTCCAGCCCACCATTGAGACTACGGCGTAATAGCTAAGGTCTTCACGTAACTTAACGGCCGGACGCGGCACTCGAAGCTGGCTTCAGTTATAGAGAAACTTGGGATGACTAGAAATTATCCAATTTTTCTGTTGTATCAAGGCAAGAGTACGAGAATGAATGACATTCCCAAAACAAGGAACGGATCCAACAAAAACGAATTCAAAATTCAAAACTGTCAGTAGAAATTACAAACTCTAACCGGTCAATGAACAAGTCCGCAATACCAAAAAGGCTGAGAAACGAAAAAGGCGAAATAAATAAACAATAAATAACGCGAACCAACGCGATTTGTAGCGGTAATGCTACACTACATATCTATCGATCGGTAAAAGACCCTACTACGTGTGATATTAATTAATTGTATTGTTTCAGATTTCCAAAAGCCTCGCCAGTCAGAGAGGAATGGCTGAAACTTGATTGGAGCGGTCTGCGTGATTGGAATGGGACAACCCGAAAAAGTCACCGACTATGTTCGAAACATTTTTCAGCAGACTCATTTATTATATAGGGTGATAAAAGACTTCAAACAGAAGTGGTTCGTCGTGGTTTCAGAAGTTGCAATGCAATGCGGCATCAAAAAAGGGTCACAAACTGTCTTCCAATTACTTTTTGTCAGGCTCATCATTATTAAAGATATACGTTTTATTTTCAATTATAAAACTGTAAAAACTGTCTTTATTTTTAATATACGACAAATTAACAAAAAGCAAGCTTTCAAAACCCGACTGTTGCTAACCAACTTTAAATCGTTATAAATCCTAAATGATCATTCAAAATGAAAATTGATGTAAGAAACCTAACCTGATTTTTAAATCCCTATTCATTGATACCCCACTTGTCATACTTGGTAGACTATTTTTTTTAAATTTGCACAATATGGCGTCTGGTTGCCGCCATATTGAATTTTGATTACTGTCATATCTTCAGTGACACTCACCAGATTAAGACAAATCGATTGACATAAGAATCATCAAAATCGGACAACGGGTTTAGTTTTTATAGTGACACAAAGGACACAATCATACATATATAGGCTGTGAAACACATTATCCTCCTGCTTCGGCAGTCGGGGAAAAAGTTAATTTCTGAGTTTACTTTCTGAAATAAGGTCAATAATCAATTGAAAATCAATCATAATTATTATTGAAAATACGGTATGTCTTTTAATAGGTTAGGTTAATTTTATCGACAAACCGACATCACTGACTGCAAACTTACGCACACTAATACATAGTGACACACACGAACACACCTAAAAAGTGGTACACTTTTGAAATTCAATCGAAAGCGTTCATATATATAGACGACTCTTTTTAACGAAGGGCATTTGTAACAGGTGCGAAGAGTAATATTCTATCAGTCGTTTTTATACTCCCTCTATGTTTTACTACCTCTATGACTAAAATGTGTTTATAATCTGTTACCATGCTGCGATACCCCTTTTATGCCGGCACCACACTTCGCTATTCGCTATTCGTTATTCGGCTTATGCGCCTACATTCGACGAAGTGTGGAGGGTTTATTCGTCTATGTTTTCTTTATTCGCACGCATAACGCATAAGCGCGATAGCAAATATTTTAATGCCGGCACCACACTTCGCTATTCGCTATTCGTTATGCGGCTGCGCCGTATTTGTTAAAATATTTGCTATCGCGCTTATGCGTTATGCGTGCGAATAAAGAAAACATAGACGAATAAACCCTCCACACTTCGTCGAATGTAGGCGCATAAGCCGAATAATGAATAGCGAATAGCGAAGTGTGGTGTCGGCATAACAAATACGGCGCAGCCGCATAACGAATAGCGAATAGCGAAGTGTGGTGCCGGCATTAGACATACCCTTACTTATAATCTGTGCTGTGCCATACCCTTATAATCTGTGTCTGCGACTGACTTGACATTATTTTATTCCGTATGTTGTGTTGTTTCGCCTACTAATATTTGTAACAAGTTTTAATAATAATTGTTCTATAATTTTGTAAAGGGACGTTAATAGTATATTTATACAGTTTCTTCATAATTGCAGTTTTAAATTGCATAATTGAAATATTGGTTCAGATAAACTATAACTTATTAGATTAAACCATCTACTTAAAATATAACTAACATGAAAAAAAAAGTACGTATATATTTTAGGTTTTTCAAACACTCTTCTTTGATTAATTACATTTATCTCGTCTGTAAGCAGCAGCTAGTAACCAACAATTGTTTTTTTAAGGTTCTATTAATGGGCAAGAGCGGGTCAGGCAAGACAAGTATGAGGTCTATAATTTTTGCCAACTATATTGCGAGGGACACACGACGTTTGGGTGCTACAAGTAAGTTCCATCCGAATATGATTGAAGTCTCTGTTTAATTCTGTTTGTTTATGATACCAAGCACGGTTTCAGTTGATGTGGAGCACTCACATGTCCGTTTTCTGGGCAACCTTGTGCTCAACCTGTGGGATTGCGGCGGGCAGGAAGCCTTCATGGAGAACTACTTTGCTTCTCAGAGGGACAACATATTCCGCAATGTTGAAGTCCTTATATATGTGTTTGATGTAGAGAGCAGAGAAATGGAAAAAGATATGCACTATTATCAATCTTGCTTAGAAGCTATTTTGCAGGTAATCACAATACACTGTTTTGGTTGCAAACTTAGCTATGTAACTACACTTATCAAAGAAGCTAAGGGCAGATACGCACTGAGCGTCTAGCTGCATGCGGTTGCGGCCAACCGCTCAGTGCGTTTAGGTTTCGGTTTTGCGGTTTCATATGTTTTGATCGGCTGTGCGGCTAGCCGCATGCGGTCAACGGCATAGTGCATACCTGCCCTAATACCCGCCAGTAAGCTTCATTCCCAAAATGCTGACAGTAGGTAATTGTTGTGAATATGATAACTAAGCATCAAAGATACTAAGCACAGATGTGTTAATTAGTGAATTTCAATTTCAGAATTCCCCAGAGGCTAGAATTTTTTGTCTTGTGCACAAAATGGACTTGATAACGGAAGAAACCCGTGAGGAAATATTCAAGGCTAGAGAAGAAGACCTTAAGCGACTCTCAAAGCCTCTAGAGTGCACATGTTTCAGAACTAGTATTTGGGATGAAACATTATACAAGTAATAATGGTTATTTTATTCAATCTTGTTGTATGTTATTACTTGTATACCTATCTAAATGTTCTAAATCACTATTTCAGGGCATGGTCCAGCATAGTTTACAAACTAATTCCCAATGTAAAGGCACTAGAATCATCTTTAAAGCAATTTGCATCCATTGTAGATGCTGATGAGGTATGTACATTTCCATCTGTCTGTTCATTTAAACAGCCCTCGTGGCCTGCCACTGGTAAAATAAATTTGTTACTAGCTTCTCTTAAATTTAGTACTTTGTAAAATTTGGCACCTTGTTCTTCTGACCCATTGAATTGCTAAAGCGAATTCTTTGGTATGCATGCATCTACATATACCAATGTCTAAAAAAATAATTGTTTGATTAGCAATTGCTGCTGTTGCATTTATTTTTTCTACTGTAACATGCTCTACTCTACCTACTGTAGCGCTCCTTGTCGAATCTGCTGCATAGTGTTCCTCAAGACGAAACTAGACATATATATATTTTTTTAAGTGAAAAATGACAATATTAAAGTTGAGCTAAAACACACTTATTATTTAATGGGATGACAACCATTCTTTATAAATATACATTTGATCGTATATGAAAAATCAACAGCAGATTTGAAATAAATCCCGAGAAAATAAATGATAAGATAGGACTATAATTTAGAGTTAGTATAAATAAAATTACATAGTCCTGCGCCTCTATTCTAGGCGGTAAAAACGATATCGTTGTTTTCCTGTTATGGTATTGTTATGACGTCAGCCGCCATTACTGTCAAGAAAATAAGGGCTATCAAAAGGTTGACAATTCGCTAACAGATCAAATACGATATTGTTTTTACCGTCTTGAATAGAGCCGCAGGTTATATGTTCAATAAGTCCATCAGAAAGTAAAGAAATAACCACTAATTTATACGTTGGATATCCAAGGATAAATAGGTAGTATGGGTATTTGGTGCCAAAATGGAATACCGAAATGAACAGTTAAAGTTCGCGTGGCTTAAAATCAACTAGCCAATCCCGTAAAATCAGTGACCACTAGGTAACCAGCATTGACTGCCCTAGGAGGTACCTAGTACCTACCTACAATTCGAGAGTTTGTGATAATTAAATCGTTGGGTATTTCCCAACGATATTGCTGTAAGTGTAACAGTTAATAAACCACTATCTTACTGATCCTATCACAACGTTAGAATGGGGCTTATCTGGAGACGCAGAATTGAGCTTTGTCGTCCGACGATCAGAGGGCCCTGCTAAGATCCACTACGCTAACTAGGGTTTCTTTTCGTTTCGTTTTAAAACCAATCGCGTCACTGGTAGATAACATGATACGAAAAGTCACGTGATCTACCAGTGACGCGATTGGTTAAAAACGAAACGAATAGAAACGTAAGTTAGCGTAGTGCATCTTGGCAGGGCCCTCTGGCTTCCAATCGTCGAGCATCTACGCCCGGTCGTAATAATCGAACTAAACAATCGACACGGGGACAAATGAAAAAGGGGACACACTATATCGAAAAAGAGATGATGTTCAGTAGCGACTTACCCGGAGAGTTCCGGTGATGTTGTAAAATCTTATCCACAGGGATACAGCAATAGACGATAACATGGATATAACTATGACACGCTACTTAAACTTTCTGGTTACTCAATGAAGAAGACTTGTGCACTCCCACAATATTCGCAAATTACTTAAAAATATAATTAAGTTAAAAATTATATGTTAATATCTGAGATAGTAAAATAGTAACGTCGGGACTTTCTAATTTTTCCCTTGACCGAACAAATATGACAATGGCATATTCAGATTTTGAAATCAAACCATCAAAGCGCGTAACGTATGGCCAGATAGCAGAATCTCAAACGGTAAAGAAACTAAAAAGGACGAAATAGACATGCGATAATGGACGCGAAACGTCGCGATTTGTAGCGATAACGCCACACTACCTACCTTTATTACTCTACCTAATTACCTGACTAGAAACGTAAACACCTCTAGTTGTAACTAGCAATTAGATAAAAACACCCAATGTAACAGAGACCTGGGGCCCGTTCCAGAAAGCCACTCTGCAACTCTGCTCTCCACAAATCCCGCTCTTCAAACGTATTTCTGTTCCACAAAGCTATTGAAGAGTTGAAGTAGGGGCAGAGTCAAATGCAGAGTGTGTATTTGTGGATTTGCAAAGTATTTCTGTTCCACAAGACAATTGCAGAGTTCAAGAGGCAAAGTTAAATACAAAGAGTGGATTTTTGGATTTGCAAAGTAGCTTTTAGGAACAGAATCTTTGCAGAGTTTGCAAATTACTCAGATGGTTTTCTGGAACTTGTTTGCTCTGCACTTTGCATTATCGTGGATTTGCAAAGTGCAGAGTGCAGAGTTGCAGAGTGGCTTTCTGGAAAGGGCCCCATGTCTCTTAAAAGGCCCAACTAATTATTTTTTAGTAATAAATGGTTAAAAAATTATGCTGCTGCTGCTGTGATCCGTGTTTTATCTGCAATTAAGATGTATTGTACTAGAATAATTTGCCCTCTTTTTTTATATAGGCAAATGGTTTCCGCAACTCCACCTCTAGCGCCTATTTTGCGTGTGGAATTTTACTACATTTTTTTGTTACTTTATTTAATTATGTTAACCAGTTAATAACTAACCACCAGAATGAGGGGTAATTAATAGCATATATGAAAACATAATATCTATTACTCATAAGCGGGTCATTATTCGAGCGTTTTAACCGCCTCACTTTTGTGGACATATTTTCGAAGAATTGGGCATTTATTTTAATGCCGTTTTTGGATGTTTGTTAGATGTCGGGTAAACTTAGATAAAACCAGAAATCGAAATCTGCCACTTCTGCAAAAATGTGACCACAAAAGTGATTCGGAACAAACGCCCAAATAATGACCCAAGCAGCGTGTGCTAACGTGCAGTGGCGTGCCTAGGGTTTCAGGATAGGGCAAGCCGAGAGATATGATTTTGTAGTTTTTAAAGTTATTGCGGATAAATGTCTCAATTCGCTTTTTTCCAAAATTACTAAAATCGTTCGTGTCTTATTGCAAATAAAATTCATATGCCTTTTAATCGTGTCAGCTAAGTTATTTGATTTTTCGTAATCAGATAGGTATATTCCAAACTTTTTGTCGTTCGATAATAATATACCTACACTACAACAGCAGCAATATTGTGTTTTTTACACTGATCTAGGTATTAAACATTAAACCGTCTTTTACTTATGCGCGAAATGAGAAATAGGTACTGAAAATCTGATGTTTTATCAGCAAAGTTTAAAGAGTTTATACATTTCACTCGCCAAGCAAAATTTTTGCACAGTTTAAATAATCACAATCACAAGATTCACAAGGGAATACTTCCTCCATTGCCAATCCAATTGAACAACACAACAAACAAAATACTTAGCGACCGCAGTTGACTCAAACAAAACAATTCACAATTCACAACAAACACAACAAGTAAAATTATTGAAGTAAGTAAGCAAGCAAATAAATAGAAGTGAAGTCGGCCGTCAACGCGGCTCAACACGCGCATGCGCGAATTTCGCATTTTACTTGACTCGGGTACAACTTCAGACGCAAGTAGGGCTTAAAATCTCGTACTATGTGCTATATGAACCTATGAATAGTTATATCTCATTATAAGGCAGTTCTAATGCGTAAGAAAGAGATATACCGGTTAAGATAGAAGCCCCCCTGCAAGCCACCGCGTGCGAGCGGGATGACTAGCCGTGTCTCAAGCGAGTTCGGGTCGTCTCAGCGCGCAGCAGTGCTGCCCGCCGTGCGGCGGCGGAGCGCGATCAAATTCGGTACTACGCTGCTGTTGCATTATTTGAAAATTTTAATGAGAGCGCGAATTGAAATAGTTCGTGATCGTGACCTTTGATTTTTGATCGTTGTTATATTTGTAAGGCAAGCCCGGCTTTTGGGCTTGTATGGCAGTACCGCCACTGCTAACGTGATGTAGCAAAATATTTTTGTGACAAAATAAATATTATATCGTTGTTACTGTCATCAAGATCTTATTCAAGATTAATATTATTTACTCTTTCTACATTTTAAAATAAAAATAATAAATAAATGGTTATTTTTCTATTTTGAAATGGTTTTCATAGTAAATAAACAATTTATTTTTCTATATTTGTCGGTAATAAAGATTATTGTATACAAATATATCATATATATTCACTTTAAATAATGATGGGCTCGTAGCGGAATATTAACTCAAATACCATTGACTAGTATAATGACTGACACTGACAGTGAATTGTCTTATGTTTCAAACAACATCCATATACTTTTATTATGTCCAGCGGCTCGATATCATGTCTGTATGTCATGTTTATAGTAGTAGAGAATTTTCAATGAGCAAATGTATTAATACACTCGACATCTTATTTATCAATATCAAATCCCTAGAACATGCCCCGAGTTAGCACACCTCTGCTGATAAGAGTGATAAGATATAAATCTACTTTGTATAACTTTATTGCTATAACATTCAGATGGTATAAAGAACGTAACATATAACAATAAAATATACGAGGGTTAATCAATAAGTTTTTAGAATCGGTATAAAAAATGGGAGATATGTAAATTGTTATATTTTAATTGGAATATGCACACTTTATATATTTACAAACATTTATTAACGTCATTGATATGTTTTATTTTACCCCTATAAAAATATATTTACTTTTGGAGGTCTAATTTTGTACCTTCACTAAGTCATCATCAGCTTGTGATTTTTATGCAGTTGTTTTTGAACATTGATGAGTGAGAAGTAGTAGTCAAAAGTTAGGGCTAAATAACAGAGGGAGCGGTTATCAGTTCTAAACTTAGGTCGGAGAGCAGCATCCTTGTGAATTAGATGGCTCTGAAGCATAATTCCTGGCGAAAATACGTACAATTTTTTAATCACTTTTTTTTAAATTCCCTTAACTATACGGCAGAATAATGTAATATAACTCTCCTAGGTTATTTGATAATTGCTAAAAGCTAATATCACAGTATTTATTTGTAGGCCTCAATAATCCCGGAAAAGGCCGAAAATGCCACCCTAAATGTTGGTGACCGAGCTGGAAATAAAAAAGTCCACTGCGAAGATAACTTGTTTATCCTTAAAATCATAATGATAAACCAAGGTTTCATTTTCCATAACATTTTTTTTATTAATGCATCAGGACTTCTCCACACCGCTCCAAATAATTACAAAACTAACTCTTATTTTTGCCTTCCTGTAAAATTTTTCATACAGATGTTTTTTGTTTAGCTATCACAGAAAAACAAATGAATATTGTTAAAAAAAAACTCTATTTTAACGTTGATTAGAGCCATGGTATAGTCCACATTAAAATAATAAGATTATGAGGATGGTTCATACCGATTCTAAAAACTTATTGATCACCCCTCGTACAATCTCATAAGTCATAACATAACTCAACTCAACTTTCATACATCACTGATTCACTGCCGCGAAGACACACTCACTACTTTGTTTATTGCTGTTTTCTGTTTTTGTTACGTTCTGTGTTCTTGTGAATAAATGTATTTTTCTTTCTTTCTTTCTTGTAATCAAACTCATTTTGTGATTTTGTATGGTGTTTACCAATTGACCGGTAATTGAAGCCAAATAATGTTTATACTTAAGTTATTTGCAGGAATGTTACTTATTTACTATTTTTAGACATCGGAAAGTTAATTTAGAAGTCTTAATATAGCGATGCCATTTAATCCTAAATTGGAATGTCTATTGCCATGATAAGACAATTAAACTCAATTATGAAATTTATGAAATATTAGAGTCAAAGGCCGTGCAGTTTTTAATTAGCCTCCCACCGCATCATAGTACATTAATTCCAAAAATAATCAACCGTATGGAAGAAAGTTTTATAATTAACGCGGTTCAGTCTTCACCATCATCTTCATCTAATGATTAACAAGAAAAACAGGAGGTAGGAGCCTTAAGTGTGCCAAAATTCATTTAGAGCTTCAACGTTTATGTTACATCCGGAATATTTTATCTTATATGCGGGTGTTACAGAAAACTCACATAAACCGAAGCGAAGCGAGGGCGGGTCGCTAGAATAAAACTAGGTTCTGCCCGCGACTTCGTCCGCTTAGAATTAGTAATTTTGCCATCACAGGGGAACACTTGATTTATTTCGTAATTCAAGGTTGCGTTAATCAAGTGTATATCTAAGCAAACTCTATTCCAAATTGTATCCAATCAAATTCGTCCATCCGTTTTAACAAACTCACACAGGCATAACCTTTCGTATTGATAATACACGTATGAAAGGATGTAAATAGGCACATCCAGCGCACACAATCGCTATGGCCGAAATCGTAGTCGATAAAAATACCCTCGGTGCGCGAGTCCGACTCGCACTTGACCGGTTTTCAGTATTTATAGTGTTTTAGGGTTTGTACTATGTACCTAAATATAATCATAATGTACCAAATTTGACGCTTGTGTGTTTTGCTGTTTACAAAAACAACAAAAAGTTGTTTTATCTTAATTTTGTATTGAATAATACCTACAAACTATCAATATCCCAAACAAAGCAAAAAGGACGAAGTTCTTAAATCAATGAGCGCGAGCGGGCTTTGCCGCTCCTATACACTCCCGGCGTCCGCGACACGCTGCGAAGAACTTTGTCGCTGTATATTATACTTTCATGTATTAACTAAAGTATCACAATTTCACACTGAACGAATTTTACGATTTAGATGTTAGTGCGTAAAGTATTGTAGTGCCCAATTAGTTTTTACTTCTAAAGTTGAATAGGTAATAAAGAGTAGTTAGTGTATTTAATCTTTTACATGTTTAATTTTCGGTACTGGGTGGTCGCAAAATAACTTACCCTAACCAAGCCTATTCAGATTCTGGATGACAAAAAAAAACTTTACCCTAACCAACTGCATTCGGAGTACCCCGTGTCATACCAGGGTAATCAAAACAAATTAACCTAACCAACTGTACTTACTCCCAGTACATTACAGCTATTATCATAGCTCATAGCTATTATAGGTAGTTTACCTAACTTCGATACATACTTCTACCCCCCATTTCAACCCCTTAGGAATATTTTTTTCAAAATCGCCGAAAGTAATAATTTTTTATTTACGAGTAGTACGAGGGGTGATCAATAAGTTTTTAGAATCGGTATGAACCATCCTCATAATCTTATTATTTTAATGTGGACTATACCATGGCTCTAATCAATGTTAAATTAGAGTTTTTTTTTAACAACATTCATTTGTTCTTCTGTGATAGCTAAACAAAAAACATCTGTATGAACAATTTTACAAGACGGCAAAAATAAGAGTTAGTTTTGTAATTATTTGGAGCGGTGTGGAAGAAGTCCTGATGCCCTACTAAAAAAATTTTTATTGAAAATGAAATCTCGGTTTATCATTATGATTTTAAGTATAAACAAGTTATCTTTGCAGTGGACTTTTTTATTTCCAGCTCGGTCACCAACATTTAGGGTGGCTTTCTCGGCCTTTTCCGGGATTATTGAGGCCTACAAATAAATACTGTGATATTAGCTTTTAGCAATTATCAAATAACCTAGGAGAGTTATGTAACATTATTCTGCCGTATAGATAAGGGAAAAAAAAGTGCTGTTTTTTTTTACGTATTTTCGGCAGGTATTATTCTGCAGAGCCATCTAATTTACAAGGATGCTGCTCTCCGACCTAAGTTCAGAACTGATAACCGCTCCCTCTGTTATTTAGCCCTAACTTTTGACTAATACTTCTCACTCATCAATGTTCAAAAAAAACTACATAAAAATTAGCTAGGGTATTACTGCACGACACCTTGCACTTTGTGACTATGCGCTGAAACTTGGAACAGTTGATTCTTAGCTGGTCTTGAGTAGATTCAGACCGGGAGCCATCGAGAGCCATGGCGCATTTAGTAGGGGGGGAGTTTGACGCTGCCGCGCTTTAATTGAAGCAACATTTCTCTAAAACTATACATATTAGGGCATGCAATATATCATTTTCAGATAAATTAAGGACGAGGAATCTATTTTTTGAACAAAAAAATGGCCTTCCTTACAAAAAAAAAGAATAAAGTATAAAAGACTAAAATACATAATTTGTTATTTTTTTATAATAACCTATTGTGCTTAAAAATAATAACAGAAATATTATAACAAAAATGTAGTCGTAAAGCTACACTTATATAGTTTTCAAAAATATAAAGTTTATCATATATATCTGTTAACACGAGACAAAAAATAATATTGAGCGTGGGTCAGGGTGATCTCAATGCATGATCATCCGTGAAAGTGGGTTTAGGTACTGTTTAAACACATGAAAGGTAACGCAATGCAAATTCATTGTATATATTATAAGATCCAATGCACAGACAGTGGTCTGAACATTTAAGCTGCCTCTTTTTTACAATTGCACCAGCCACGGCACTGTTTTTTGCATTTGCACCTGACAATTTCTAGACATGCTTCTGCAGCAACAGCCAAGTCCGTCCATGTGGGCTTCCAGTTGTTTTCGACCTTCGTCTAACCCCAAGTAGATCGATAGAGCAGATTTTGAGCTTTTGCTAACACTGCTAACTAGCCCCAAACATGCACCCATTGATATATGCCTCTAGAAAATGCTGATATAAAGCAGCTTTAGTCGGTGCCCTACTGCACTATCTGCAAAGAAAAGCACTTTCCGTGGAAAAAATCGGCCTAAGACCAAATTGTGCATCGTTACTTGTCAAGTACTTGTCCATTTACCGGTTAAACAAACAGTCCAGTACCTTAGCGATTATAGAGTTGAGTGGAGTGGGATTGGTCTGTAGTTGGACAGGTCTTAGGAGTCTCTAGTCTTATCCTTAGTAACTGACTGACTTACTAAGAGACTTAGGCTTAGTTACGGCACTCATTTACTGAAGTACGCGAAGCTGATCTGAAATAATAATGAAATGCAATATTCTGGTTTAAGCTTTGAGATCATATTATATCTGTTTAAAAAGGCAAAAAATCTGACCTATTATTATAATGTTACGACGTATTTTTCGATGGAAGCCATTGCCTCCTCAATGCGGCCCTCGATCACTGACTCAAAACCTATAGTTAGATCAGGAAAGGATTCCCAAGGTTCAAAATTCTCTTACCTATACCATTGAACGAAGTTTAGTTAAAGTTGGCATGTGAAAGGATACATTAGAAAAGTCTCTATTCAGTACCCTTACATGAGTTACAATTACCGTATTCGCTAGCGAGTCGAATGTTCTGTCCCTGCACTCTATAAGAATACTGCAAGGTCTGCGAGGGACAGAGCATTAGACTCGCTAGCGGGTACGGTAATTGTAACTCATGGTAAGGGTGCTGAATGGAGTGTTAGTAAAGTTTTATTGTACTTACCTCTATTTGTTATCTTCGCGAATTAAAAATAAGTAGAAATAAACAATATTTCTATGCAAGTATGTTTGGGATGAAATATTTATTAGAAAATTATAAAACATACAATAATTACAATATTTGAACTGCCAAGGATGCTTACTTATAATTTGTTATGTTTACGTTTACGCGAATTAGTTCTATGCCCATCTTAGACGTAAAACTAAACTATACATTTTAAAAAACAAGATAATTGTACCTTTTTACATAGGTACATATATTATTATTTTTAACATATATCATCTGAGTAAAAAAAAGGTAGAAATGAAATAAAAATGTACATAACTTTTGTCTTTTGGCCTTTTTTTATTTTTTTGGTCTAAAGCGCATGATTTTTATTCCAGAAATAGACTTCCCATCCTTAATGTATCCGAAAATGATATATTGGACGCCATAACAAGTACAGGGCCTCTATTCTAGACGGTAAAAACGATATCGTATTTGACCTGCTATGAAACTATTTTATACTCATTCCGTCATTATTGTGAAGTAAATAGGAGCTATCAAAACGTTGAAAATATGATAACAGGTCAAATACGATATGGTTTTTACCGCCTAGAATACAGGCCCAGTAAATAATATGGCTTCAATTAAAGCACGGCAGCATTAAACTCCCCCCCCCCTCCCCCTCTCTTTTCTTCCGATCTTTTCGATCCGATTTACTCGAGACCGCCTAAGGATCAACTGGTGCCAAGTTTCAGCGCATAGTCAAAAAGTGCAAGGTTCCCATACAACGGATTGCACTATCAAACCAGCTAAATCACAAGCTGATGATGACTTAGTTAAGGTACAAAACTTGACCTCCAAAAGAAAAATATTTTTATAGGGGTAAAATAAAACATTTAAATGACGTTAATAAATGTTTGTAAATATAGAAAGTGTGCATATTCCAATTAAAATATAAGAATTTACATATCTCCCATTTTTTATACCGATTCCAAAAACTTATTGATAAACCCTCGTAATACCAAGTTTTATTAGTTCTTGATTGGTTGTCAATTTTCTTAAGTCATATTTGTATGGAATCGTATAAGATGTAAGTACGAAGGCGATATATTAGTGGCTGGTACCTGAAGCTATAGCTTGAAAACTGTTGATCCTACAAAAAATACATATAACCTTTTCTGTTTAGAATTTAATAAGAAACGTTTTTGTCCTTGACACTTTTTTCGTATGTATTATAGTTGTCCCAAGAATGTTAAAAAACCGCGGCAAGGGGAGGGGGGGAGACCAGTGAACTTTAAACACCACACCCAAATGTATCATTTCACACAAGTTTTAAAACTTTATTAATTTGTTTGTCAAAAAACATAGAATGACTCAACTAGCTGGACAGATTCTCAGGTAGACAGATTCTCAGCTGGACAGATTCTTAGCTGGACAGATTCTCAGGTGGACAGATTCTCAGGTAGACAGATTCTCAGCTGGACAGATTCTTAGCTGGACAGATTCTCAGGTGGACAGATTCTCAGGTAGACAGATTCTCAGCTGGACAGATTCTCAGCTGGACAGGTTCTCAGGTAGACATATTCTCAGCTGGACAGATTCTCAGGTAGACGAATTCTCAGCTGGACAGATTCTCAGGTAGACACATTCTCAGCTGGACAAATTCTCAGGTAGACAAATTCTCAAGTAGACAGATTCTCAGCTGGACAGATTCTCAGGTAGACCGATTAGCAACTAGAAAGAGTCTCCCTTAGGCGAAGTCGCAGTTGGACAAAGTATTGTCAGGAAAAGTAAACAAATAATAATAATAAAAACATTTTATTAAACGGAGTTATAAAGGGGATCTTCTTTTCCAAAAACAAAACAATATTCTTCTAATCTAACTAATATAAGGGGATCCCTTTGACTGCCATTTATTATTGTTTCCATTATTGAAATTCAGACTTTTGTACCCATATTATTTATGTTCATAACTATAGCGTATACGCGTGTTTTTTAGACTTGAGTCGCGCTTTTGACCTCGTTAATTACGACATTTTATGGGGTAAGCTTCTAAATTCAGGTGTAGCTCCCGAGGTCGTGAGTGTGTTGAGGTTTTGGTACGGGAACCAAACCAAAAATGTGAAATGGGGTGACTCACTGTCTAGCGATTATAGGCTAGAATGTGGTGTGCGCCAAGGTGGAATAACATCTCCGGACCTTTTTAACTTTTACGTCAACGATCTTATCGAGGGGCTGAGATGATCCAGAGCCGGTTGCCATGTTGGTAATGTATGTGTTAACAACATGAACTAAGTACGCGGACGATATGGTCCTTCTCAGCCCTTCGTTAAACGGCCTCGTGAAATTATTGACTATCTGTGAAAACTACGCATCTACACACGGTCTAAAATATAACGTCCTCAAGACTGAAATGCTAGTTTTCCGGTATAAGAAGGGTCCGGGAGTTGTCCCTACTGTTTGCATGAATGGAGTGCCAATTCGGATTGTTAGGAGTTTTAAATATCTCGGTCACTTGCTACACGAACACCTGAAAGGTGACGCAGATATGGAGAGGGAGCGCCGGGCTCTCGCGGTGCGCTGTAATATGCTCGCCCGTCGCTTTGCGCGTTGTTCGAGTGATGTTAAGATCAGCTTATTTAAAGCTTACTGCCAATGTTTTTACACTTGCCAGCTCTGGGTTAACTTCAGTAAGCACTCGTTCAACGCGCTAAGGGTGAAGTATAATAATGCTTTTCGCATTCTGCTGAAATTGCCACGTTTCTGTAGTGCGAAGGGTATGTTTGCGGACGCGGGGGTCCCGGATTTCTTCGCCATACTGAGGGCGAGATCGGCCGCCTGTTGGCAGAGGTTACGAGCCTCAAAAAATGAAATACTGTCGCTGATATCTGAGGATTTCAGTGACGTATGTAAAAAGTATTGGCTCAAGCTGCACCGCTCGGAGAACGGACATTTGTAAATATTATGTTTACAAATTATATTTCGTTGTCCCATTCTACTGTCCTTTTTTAATTTCTTTTGTAAATGTTGTAAAGTAAATTTATATTTATGAAAGTTTTATTAATTTAATTTAATTTAATGTAGTTATGTCAATACTGTAATATTGTATGGGTTTTTTGCCTTTAAATAAACAATTTATTATTATTATTATTATAATAGGAAGTCATAAAAATTTTAGGTCATAACGCTATATAATTCGAACGTTAATGATCCATAATTTTAAAGATTATATTACACAAAAGTCATAACCTAAAACTCTATAACATTCAAAGGCATATGTATAATAAGTCAGAAATATTTTAAGACATATTTTTTATAGTATCAATTATTTTTATTCATACCGTTTTTCTACCAAATGTTAATTACAGCATTTTTTTTGTTTCGAAAATATTAAAGACCATAATAACGAAAACAACAAACACTAAAAAATTGTCAAATTTGAGTTGGGCTCGTGCTGCTCCGATTTGAAATCAAAAAAACATCTGCTATAGACGACAAATTTAGATCAATAGGTTAGGGTAGGTTAGTATTGCGTCAAGGCCGAAGGACTCGCCGCTTGGACATTCACTCGTTCGTCCGTCCGCCCGTCGTTGTTGATAGAATCACAGCCCAGTACATTGACATGTTATCTTATTAATTATGTTTAATCGACGCTAAACGCTCTAGACATGTTTTCACTGTGATTTTTTCGCTTAAACAATCCGCAGAATATTTTCTATTTGTCCATCAGAACGAATTTGCTTTAAACGCCAGGAACTCTTCTAATATTGTAGGTAAACCTATAGCGTTTTAGTATTTTTAGTAACAACTCTATCATTTGCATTCTGAAAGTGTCTCTTGGTGAAGTGGAACTGATGATGATGACCACAGATGGCCACCGGAACTCCCAACGGTACCTATTTCAAGGGTAGCGATAATATATCTCGATTAAGATACTTGAGCGATTACAACGAAGAATATTTACTTGTTAAAATGTGACTATGACTTTCCCGCGGCGTTGCTTGCGGCGTGCTTGAAATAATCTGAAGTTTCATATCAACTAAGAAGTGGGATTACGTAACAGCGTATTATGATAACTAAAAAACATAAAATGAAATAAATGCTTTAATAAACAAAAAACCGCCTTCAAAAACGCAAAAAATAATTTCTTTTAGAGTGGTAGGTACCTAATAGGCGAGTCAATGTTGTGCTTTCGTTGTTTTTTAAAACATTTATAGTAAGAGATGGTCGTGTACAGCGGCGCTGATGGAAGCAATTAATTTTCCTTCACTCCACCATCAATACATATATACATTAAATCACGCCTGTTTCCCAGCGGGGTAGGCAGAGACCACTCCTTTCCACCTGCTACGATCCTGACAACTCATTCGCTTCTTCCACATTCATACATCGAGTCATGCATGCACGTCGGTTTCGGTAACTTAAGATCCAGGCCTTTTCCAGTATTTCTCCGATCTGATTCGAAAAAGTACTTTTGCTCTGTATATCTCTTTCGTCAATCTTCTTTCATCCATCCTTTCTAAATGACTGAACCATCGAAGCATGCCCTTTTCAATCTTAGTCACTACATCTTCTTTTAGTCCACATTTCTCTCTGACCTTTTCATTCCTTACTCTATCAATCAGTTTCACACCACACATACTACGCAAAGAGCGCATTTCAACTGCATTTATATGACTTTCATGCTTGTCCTGTCACACCCAACATTCACTACCATACATCAGAGTAGAGGTCAACACTCCATTGTGAACAGCTAGTCGCGCTTTTTGTGAAACGCCCCTTCTGCTCCCAAAGGAGTCCAGGGCCCCATTAATTTGATTTCCCGCATTCACCCTCCTCTCGCCATCCTTCTCACACTTACCATCTCTTCTAAACATACTTCCCAGGTACACAAATTCACTCACTTGCTCTACTAATTCACTATTTATATTTATCACGCACTCAGACATCTCCTCGTCCTTCTCTATCACCATGACCTTGATCTTGGCAACATTTACTTTCATCCCCTTTTGCTTAAATCCCTCATTCATCACTGTCACCATCTCCCGCAACTCAAGTACCGATGGAGCAAGTATAACTTGATCATCGGCATATAAGAGGCATTTGATTAGCAACTCTTGCATACGCGAACCCTTATCATAGGTACTTCTTCAAATCTCGCATACAACTATCCATGGATAGATTGAACAGCCATGGTGAGGCAACACAGCCCTGTCTAACACCTCTAGAGACATTAAAACAGGCCGAGTATGCCCCATTGATCCTGCCACAGGCTCTGGAGCCGTCATAAAGGGACCTCAAAGCCTGCACCAGGTTGCTGCTCACTCCATACATAGACAGCACCGTCCACAACTCCTTTGGACGTTACTGGTCCAGAATATAGTTTAGTTTTAACTTTTCTATTCGCTAATTAATTTAAGAATTAGGTCCCTATTAGGTTTTAATGGTGCTGGTAAAGTACGCTACCTTGCGGTACATCGTTGCCTCCGTTGACTTGAGATAGCTATAATTTGTTATTCTGAAACTTGATATACAATTCCTAATATAACGTAACAATTTATTGAATTCCACTATAAATCTAAAATAATAACGCATTTAAATAAATCCACGCTTTCTAAGCCACTAAAGCATTTCTCGTTTTTCATACCACAACTATGATCTTCGTACTGAAAAAAAAATGCTCTAGACTAAGGTTGCATGTTGCCTCATAAGTTGGCGCGTTAATCCTGATTTCGAAATCGTGCAACCAGTACTACTGAATATAGGCAAAAAATAAAATTACAGCTGCTTTTCCTCCAAAGAACCCAATTTCGTTAAAATTTCCTTCCCATCCCAACATACTTAAAGTTCTGATCGATGCAAATAGAGGTTGTTTGTTGTAATTTGACCAATAGGTGCAGGTAAAACATTGAAATAAACGGTCCAAACTAGAATTCCTTGAGTACTTCTGGTATCTCTCAGGTTAGGATCGATAAAACGCACAAAACGGTAATTATTGGCCATTAATTATTGGTAATTTTGCGAGATTTATTATATTTTTATGTAGGTAGTGCCACGAGAGTTGAGGCGAATGATTACACACACAGCTACATGAAGTACTGATCGCAAAAAATTTAATAAATTAAATGAATGAGTGAATTGTAACACTCCTACCCCCGGGCTACATAGAAATGATAAAATATCCTACGTTGTGTAATTAAATTAATTTGGCCTTGAATTAAAATGTGTGATCGTCAGTTTTTAAATATGTCTAAGTTGTGTAAAATAATATTGGGAACAAGATAACCATAAACCTATTTCAATTAATAGACAAACTAGAAACCATAAACATACAAAAATACCACAATCATGATAGTCACAAAAGAATAAGAAAGGAGACTTGTTAAATGGGCACGACTCACCGAGGATCTTCTCAGGTACCTGCTCAATCGGAATATAGCTGGAGTATCAATAACCCCTTGACTGCCTGCTCGTGAGGCCTCCGTGTACCGGAGTGCGTATAGATCAGATATATAAATACTTATAAGATAGAGTAGGTAATTAGGAAATGATATAGAGTAATGTTCCCTACCTAACCCCTACCGGAGAACGAGGTCGGTTACAGCAAGAACCTATTTGACCTTAGATTTAAATGAGTACATGAACAAGAAGTTAAAATCAAATTGGTCCTTACTTGGATGGGGATTGACCTCACTAAACCTAGCTACCCTGTTATCTTGCATTCATTCTCTCAACTTATGACCATACAATCATCAGTATACGTCTGGATTTTTAAGTCCGAGTTGAGAAGGCGATCCTCGTTGATGTAGTAATCATACAGTCCTTTGTTTTTACATTCGCCTTCCGCCAATTAAGTGGTCCTCGTTAATATAATAAACTGCAGAACATTACATCGCGCCTTCCGCCAGTCTCACTTGAAATAAGAGTGTAAGTAAGAGAAATGATCCTCGTTGATGTAGGAATCATACAGCCCTTTACATTCGCCTTCCGCCAATTAAGTGGTCCTCGTTAATGTAAGAAGCTGCAGAACACTACATCGCGCCTTCCACCAGTCTCACTTGAAATAAGAGTGTAAATAAAAGTAGAAGTCCCTTCAGCAGTTAGCCTTGTTTCTCAACCACCCTCATTTACACATATGAAATAATATTGAAAAATGATAACGCGGTAATCCAGTCGTACAATGAATGCTTTGTCTGATCATTAGTTATTTAACACACACTTTCAACTTCGGTTCACACACACATCTTCAATACACGAATAACTATTTGTACTAATAACACTCAATTAAACTAATACGATCTCTAAACTCAAACGATCACTGCCTAGCTACTCGTATCAGCGAACGCGTCCGTACTTAAATCCTTGATCAACTACTTTTTCTGGCTTCTCCACGTCCTGACCGTCTTGTCCCTAGGTTCGTTACCAACCTCTTCACCCACTTTCTAACTTTACTCTCCTAATTTTTAACCAATCAAAGTAACGCGGGAAACAGTATGTCACCGCCCCCAAGCTCTGTGGTATTAAGGTCCAATTCTGTTGCATTCCAAGACGTTAGTCCTTTATTATTATTTTTATCTACAAATCTAACGCCGAGAATCCACTTGACAATGGGTTCTTGCACATGTTGCGAGTAAGAAGACCTTTCGAAGAACTGTGAAAGCCCTTGCAATAAAGTTAACACTACGTCTGTTTTAACAATCTAACAAAAAAATTATAGATAAAAGAAGTTTGTCTAATGACTTGCAGCTGCGAATTATGATCCCAAAAAGCGGCTTCTTTGTTTGTAACGTTTTATTGTTATAGATAATTCTAAGATTTCGAAAAATACAACAAAATAAGTTTTAAGTAATATCTTACATTATATAAAATGAGTATTATATTTATACATATATAATTGTATAGCGGGTATTTACACGCGTTACAGAATGTAAATGTAAATAAAAATACTTTTACAAACTATAGTCACTTGGTATATCTTCATCTGATTCGTTAAGATTGATTCCATTAACCAGTATCTTTCTTCTTATTCTTGGATTTTGTTGAAAATATTATGAAAAGTCCCTTTGTCAAGTGCTTCGATTATTCGTCTAATTTTCCCGGGACGCTGTTAAATGTGAACTCAGTATTACTGGCTGCCACTCTCCCTTTTATGATTCCCTATCAGAGTTCTATAGGGTTGAGTTCAGGATGGTATGGTGGCAAATGTGGTACTGAGTGCCCATGTTCTTCCAGCAAGACTATGACAAAACAAAAAAGTGAAACATCGCAAACCCGCATGTAAATACGATTTTTTAATATGTTGTTAGGTCCGTTGAGAATATTTAACATCGCAAGTTTGCAACCCTGAAAACCCTGTGCTACCCCCATGGTGCTCGAAAAATGCTATTTTTTGCCGCTTGTTCCAGTTTTTTCGAAAAAACTTTTCCAAGGAAGCATTTTTCAAGTATTTTTGTTGTTATTTTAAAAAGATAACTAAATTTGCTCCAATTTGAGCGTAATTTGAGCACATTATGTTCATTGGTTGCAGAGATACAGCAAGTCAAAGATGGGCAATTTTTCTTCAAAAAGTGAAAATGTGTTGGTAGGGTTATTTCGAAGATACGTACCGGCTGAACTAATGCTCCTAGGTAAAAGTCATGTCAAAAGAATTGGTAGAGAATTGAATAAGCCTCAATTTAATACCAAACTGGTGCATCTAAGCCTCATCGTATTTGTGTTGATTTTAGTGTTTATGGTTGAACTAAGATAGTGTTTTAAAAAGTGAACGACTATTAACGGCAAACTAATTAGAAATAATTGATTGAATAAAGGAGTTTTATGAGATAATCAAAAAGTATTATTACCTAATTTAACGTAAATGTAAAAAACTCATTTTGCAACAATGTTTCCATATTGAAGTAAAACATTAATAATAATTCGTGACTGAACTTGTATACCACATCCATAAACCGATTAAAATATATCGCAAGTGACAGCCCTTACTTTGGGCGCGGAAGACAGAGGGGCGTACCGGGGCGAAGGGGGAAGTAGGTATTCAAAGCGCAGCATTTGGGGCCTGGTCAAAGGAGATTCGCTTCTACGTGTAGTTATTATTTATTCTTATGCTCATAGTTTCATCCAAAATAAAAAAATAGTAAAATATCGGATTTTGGCTAAATAATAAAAACATTGTACTGAATAACGTTGGGGTAAAAGAAAAGTGCCAAAATGTGAATTTACCATTTTAGATGTATAATTATGGCTTCAAATAAAAATACACTAAAGAAATGAACATACTTCCACGTTGATACGAAAACTGCGAAAATTTAAGGCACTTGTTTCAGTTTTTCGAAATAATTATGTTAAGGAAGCGTTTTTCGAGTACCTTTGTTCCATACTTTAATAAAACAATCTAAATAGGCTACAATTTAAGCCTAACTTGAGCACTGTAAGACCATTAGTTGCGGAGATACAGCTAGTCAAAGACTGAGACATTTTTTCAACAGAATGAAAATTTCGTGTTAGGGTCATTTTCCAAGTTACGTACTGGCTAAACTAATGCTCCTAGAGAAAAAATTGAGATAAAAATTAGTATAAAATTTAACTAGCTTCAATTTAATACCAAAGTAGTGCCTCTAGCTTTCATAGTTTCCTCAAAAATATAAAATAATATTTAAATATCTGATTTTGGTTAAATTATAAAAACATTGTTCTGAATAATGTATGAACGTTTTTCTTAAAAAACAGTTTAGACTTTCGTCCTTTTGGAAGGACTAGGTCTCATCCAGTCCTACATCAGTGGGAGGAGTGGGGGAAGAGGGATAATGTTTTTTGGAGTGGAGGCGGGCCGGCTCATGGTTTTGGGTCGTCCACATCCTCGTCCTCCTCGTCCAGAACGATGGGGGATGCCGTTGTTGCAATTTCACCCGTGGCAAAAGGAACATAGGATAGTGCACCTGAGCCCAGCTTTTCTGCAAGTGCACGACCCTAAGCAACCTATTTTTGCATTTGCAAGCCGACATTTTAAGCAGGGTCTCAGGAGCGGGCTCTGCGCACATTTCCCATCTTTGAATTGCTGTCTCCGCAAACAATGGACATAGTGAGCTCAGCTTACGCTCAAATTGTAGAAAATTTAGTTATCTATACATACCTTATAAAATGCTTTGTCCTCAATGACTGACTGGCGGATCAACGCACGCTGATCGTAGAGACCTGAAACTTGGAGGGTGTGTTCTTTGTATGACGTAGGCATCCGATAAGAAATAATTTTCCGAAATTCTACCCCTAAGGGGGTGAAAAAGGGGGGCAAAGTTTGTATAGGACAACGTTATTCCTTGGTCCAATCTACTTCAAATTTTGCATAAACATTCTTTAACTCTCCGCATACGAGGTAGGGTCAGTGGCGTAGCATAGGTCACTAGCACCCGGTGCGGATTCCAAATTTGCCGCCCTCTTATTTTTGTAATCCATTATAAAAAATTTGGGCATGGTAAAAAGAGTACTTTTATTAGTTTTATTGAATTGAAAAGTGAAATTAACGTTTTTTTTCTAACTGCCACCTCCGCAGCGCCGCCCCCGGCAAAGTGCCGCCCGGTGCGGACCGCACCCTCCGCCCCCCCATGCTACGCCACTGGGTAGGGTATTACAGACCCCATATATATTGTACGTCTATATTTTTCACCTGGTATGCGGAGGGTTAACAGAATTGATGGAAGTCGTGTTTCGTATTTTATTGAAATTCATCCCCTAAGGGCCACTTGCACAGAAAATTTAACACTGGGTTAAGACACTAACTCGAGTTAAAATGACAGTTTTCGTATGAATCTGACGTTTACTAACGGGGTTAAAAGTGGTAGTAAGTTATTTTGGGGGTGATTCGCTTCGAAGTTGATATCAATACTCCTCAGTGCTTTTGATTTATATTACATTTTATTTTGACGCATGTTTGACCACTCAATCCGATTTTATTCAAAAAAGGTTGAACTCACATAAAAGCTTTGTGTAATGGCCAAACCGCTGAGTCTAAAGATTCCAAATTTGGTACATAGAGGTTCTTTATGAGGTCTAGGGGTGCAGTATGAAAGGATTTCCCGAAATGACCCCCAACGGGAAGAAGTAAGGGAGTAGCGGGAAACTAAATCTACGCGTACGAAGTCGCGTTTGTTCTCTAGTCTTTATTAAAAAAACTGAAACTGGTGCCAAAACTGTTGCGAAAAAACTGAAACTGGTGTTGAATGCGAACTATCAATGTAGGACTCATCGGTATAGGTAGACGATTAATATTATATTTATGTACAGTTAACATCATAAATAAGTGATCATTTATGTACCTTGTCACTTTAACGTCGTGTTTGAAATGTCATACAAAATTGTGAAACGATTGAAAGCGACAAGGTACATAAATGATCACTTATTTATGCTGTCGACTGTACCAACTCGTATGCATATCTGACCTTTTATTACAGTAACGTATTTACAGAATTCAACAATAATACAATTAAAAGTTAAAACTAAACATATTTAAATTAAAATAAAACTATGCTACTCAAATATTAAAGATTTAAAAAATAATCGCCACTATAAAATGAACCTTCTGACCTTTATTTATAGTGGAGGGCCGTAAGATTTATACCTCGGAATCCAGGGCCAGTCAATGAATCTTTATATAAACTTTTGAAATGTGTTTTTAACAATATACAGGGTGTCCCAGGAAGTAGTGTCAAGCGGAAGTCCAGAGGTAGTGCACCTCAAGGGGCATCTGAATCACCCCCATGTATGTTCCGCGATTTTTAGTATTTTCAGAGATATCGATCATTTTAATCAGAATTTTTGTAATTTTTCCTTATGTCCATGTTATGAAAAACCCTTGAGTTCATGTATTATTTTAATAGTTTTTCATTGGTTTCTTACATTGATAGAATAATTATGAACTTAGGATGTTTTTAAAACTACATGCCAGCTTTTTTTTCATGATGACTTTTTGTGTAATCACACATAGTTACTTTCTCCATACTAATTGTACCCCATGTTTGTTTTTCAGCTAGTATGGACAAACAAACTTTGTGTGATTACACAAAAAGTCATCATGAAAAAAAAGCTGGCATGTAGTTTTAAAAACATCCTAAGTTCATAATTATTCTATCAATGTAAGAAACCACTGAAAAAATATTATAATAATACATGAACTTAAGGGTTTTTCATAACATGGACACAAGGAAAACTTACCAAAATTCTGATTTAAATGATCCATATCTCCGAAAATACTAAAAATCGCGGAACATACATGGGGGTGATTCAGATGCCCCTTGAGGTGCACTACCTCTGGACTTCCGCTTGACACTACTTCCTGGGACACCCTGTATAGAATAATCTAAAAAAAATATATTTGCGATCTTAATTTTTTATTTTGTATATATAAAATTCTAAACTGATTGTTGATATATCAACGCACAGCCCAAACAGCTGGACGTAGAGACTTGAAATTTTGCTCATATATACCTTAGACAGTGTAGAGATTCACTAAGGAAGGATTTTTGGAAGTTCCGCCCCTAAGGGGGTAAAAAAGGGGATGAAAATTTGTATGAAAGTCCGTAAGTTAGAATCTTTAAATTTCGTGTTTAGGTCGACAATTGAAAATTTATTTTCATCACACTTGCTCGGAAAGGGTTTTATAACATGCAGGCCTATAGGGTAGTTATAGCCGATTTAGCTCCCGTGGGAGTTATGGATTTTTATAACTCCCCAGGGAGTTATGTTATGAATTTGGTTTTACAATATAACTAGAATCCACTCGTACATCATTTCAGACTGAGGAGGTGAAAAATCAGCCAAGGTTTATTTCCTTTATTCAAAACTTGGCTACAAACCAATTTTACTGTATAATTAACTTATGCGATATATTTATATGCATTCTATCTCTATTTTACCATTATTTCGGAGACATTTCCAATTATTTTATTAAATTTCATTTCGAAAATCGATACAATCTAGCAGTATGGCTTATCAAGTTTAAAAAGTAAAGCGGTTCTAAGCATTATATGTGGAAGAATATATTGAAAAACTTGACAAACTCTTTTAGCGAGTTGAGTTCATTTGTTTGATTGTTGTTTTTTGTCTCTATTTTTTTTTAATTTCCTCGCAAATATGATGAACAACTTTGTGTGTATCACGGGCAGTAAGCGGATTACAAATTCGAGTCATTAAAAGCCCTCCACCTTCCGCCTTCGGCGTCGGGCTTATAATAGTCTCTCGTTAGCGATCCCCTTCTTACCACCCTTGATGCACAATGTATAATAATACGTGTCACAGAGTTTTTGATAATTTTATCCCCCAAGGGATGGATAGGGGTAAAACTGACTGACTAATCGATCAACGCACAGCCTAAAACGCTGGACCTAGGGACTTGAAATTTGAAGGGAACATTCCTTGGGTACCCTAGGGGTGCACTAAAAAGGGATTTTTGGAAACTCATTCCCTAAGGGGTTAAAAAGGTGGTGGTAGAAGTTTGTATGGCTCTATAGTCATTTTAGTAGTTGGAAACGTAGTAATTGGTAATTAAACTACTGTTATTAAATAAAAATAAAATAAAAACTTAACAGTAGCCTAAATACCAATTACCAAGTTGCTTACTTCAAAAATAAATAATTTCCCATAAAAAAATTCTACTGAATCCCTTCTTAGTGCACCCCTAGGGTACCCAAGGAATATTCTCTTCAAATTTCGTGTCACTAAGTCCAGCGGTTTAGGCTGTACGTTGATCGATCAGTCAGTCAGTTTTACCCCAATCCATCCCTTCGGTGATGATAAACGAGAAATGCTTCAGTGGATTAATAAAATAAATGTTTTAAAAAACAAAAAACCGCTTTCAAAAACGCAAAAAATAACTTCTTTAAAATTGTAGGCACCTAATAGGTTAGTCCAACTGATGTCGGCTTTTTGTTGAAAATGTTGTGGTCGCCGGCTTCAGTTGGACTAACTTATTAGGTGCCTACAATTTTAAAGAAGTTATTTTTTGCGTTTTTGAAGGCGGTTTTTTGTTTTTTAAAACATTTATTTTATTTTATACTTTTAGTGATCATAATACGCTGTTACGTAGTCCCACTTCTTAGTTGAAATGAAACTTTAACTTATATCAAGCGCGCCGCAAGCAACGCCGCGGGAAAGTCATAGTCATATTTGAACAAGTAAATATTATTCGTTGTAGGTAGTCGCTCAACTATCTTAATCGAGATATCTTATCGGTACCATTGAGGAGTTCCGGTGGCCATCTGTGGTCTTCATCATCAGTTCCAGTACACCAAATGATACTTTCTGAATGCAAATGCTGGACTTGTTACTAAAAATACTAAAATCGCTATATGTTTGCCTACAATATTTGAGGAGTTCCCTCAATTCCTCACGGATCCTCTCATCAGATTCAGATTTGGTGACAATGGGGGGACCACCTCGAAAGTATACTGGATCAAACCAAAAAAAAAATTTTGAAATCTGTCGACTATTGACGGAGTAATCGGTGAACATACATAAAAAAAAAATACATACAGTGGAACGTATAACCTCCTCCTTTTTTGAAGTCGGTTAAAAAGTATTGATTCATTTTGAATGCGGTGATATTTTGGAACTATACTGTGAAGACATTGCTACTTCATTGCTACGTTATTGAGGATTTGATATCAAGTTTAAGTATTACGAATTATACCTATTTTTACAAAGGGGGTAAAGCCTGAAGGTAGTGTTCTTTAACAACATCATTAAAACCTTAAACTATTTGGCAGATTATAAGTAACTTGTGGTAACTTCGCTGGTTGATGTTAAATTCATGTTCTTTTGACCTTTAAGTTATATTGTTGTGCCCAAATAAAACATTAAAACAGATTAAACAGTTAAAACCTTATTCTGAATCGGTAAGGAAACTTTTTTATCCCTTAATATTTAGGTCAAGTTAAATTGAATTGAAATTTGGAGGGAACTCTCCTTGGATATCCTAATGAGTTTGATAGAATGGTAAAATAGGGGAAGTAGCGGGTAACTAATTGTACACGTCCCCTAATAACTAGTTTTTTTTTTATTTCTTTGTTGAATCAAGAACTTTGGCTCAATGCTGTAATTTTACAGATATCGTGAAATCGTTTATAGCAATGCCTTTAAAGGCTACAGCATAACGCGATTTTTAATTTATTTTATGTCGTTATGTTAATAAAAGATACAAAGTAGCCAGAAAGATGAGGTCGAGTGTCTGTGGCAGGTGCTGCTGTTCGAGCGTGCCACGTTCCTGGTGGTGTCGCACTGCCAGCGGCGCGCGCACCGCGACGCGCACCGCTTCGAGAAGGTCTCCAACATCGTCAAGCAGTTCAAGCTGTCCTGTTCCAAGCTCGCGGCGCAGTTCCAAAGCATGGAGGTACACATACACTCTACAATCTGACCGGACGCGCTATATGATGCCGCTGTAAACCATCATTTTGTGGTTCGCTTTAAAGTGGCGATTGTTAGGCTGAAGTTTGTGGAATCTCAGATGATATATCGGATATATATCCAACATTGAAGTTTGCCGTAGTGACAGGTGGAATTACAAAATTTTCACGTGTAAATCACCATGTAAAGCATTCGATGTTGGCTAAAAATTGGTTTATGTTGCCAATTTCAGGGACCGGAAATTTCAAGGGGTTGAACCAGGGACTCCGGTCCGATTTTATTAAGTCTACCGATCGGGTAACTAAACTTCATCATATATTATGCTCTCCCAAACTTAGGGTATACCATCGAGGTTACCAGTTTCGTAAGGGATTCGGATTTAAGCACTTAGCATTACGTTCGTTTTATCCTATCGATTCTCCCTCTCCGTTGACTCTGTTAAGCAGATCCGTGTGATTGGTTGGTTTCAAGCCTCCCTGAGGGTTACCTATCTGAACTCCGAAAAATGTTTTGACCGTGACCGAATTTTGGTTCGATAAATATTATTCGACAACTATGGTTCGGGTTTTTTTACGTTTGCCCGAAAGATCACTTCGAATATTTTCATTTAGTCATTACTTGTTTAGGTTTTTTACCGATTTGACAAATTATCTATTCCGTAATACTGGTTTCGGCGCACAAACAGTTGTCCAATTTAATGGTTTGACGATTTATCTATTTCCCATTTCTGATTTTACCTTAGTATCATTTGCCCAATGTAACGGCTCGGTTTATAGTTTACCTATTTTTAAATCGACTATGCTAACCTGTCCGAGTCGGTTCTACCATGATTCGTCTTGATCGTTGCATTTTCTGGATAGTAACAAATTACAAGCAAGATTTTCTTAACTGAAATGAATATTTGACGTAACGTAGCGAAAACTACATGTAGCATTGATGAAGTGAAAAATGGGTTAAGAAACAAAATACGAAACGATCCCTAGGCTAATTGTAGCACTGGTGTAATGAAAAATAGGCTTTGAAATAAAATACGTAACAATACATAGGGCAAGTGACTACAAGGAGAAAAGTTGCTCGGACTAAAGATATGTTTCCTTAATGTCAAGTGGTGAAATAAAAAAAATACGAATCGTGCCATCGGAGAAACGTTAAAAAACGAAACGTTTGCGGTCAAATGAAATTCGGTCAAAAAAAATTCGAGGTTGCGATAGGTTACCATCCCTGAGGTTGCGTTGCTGGGAAATACTTGATTGCTATGTAGTGCAAAAAAATGTTGTGTGGATTGCGCGTAGAGATTAAAAAATCTTGAAGCCGTGCAATAGACACTTCATAGGGAAAGCCTAACGTGGGTTTTAAGGAATTGGTTAGTGCTTAGACGAATTAATTGGATAGCTTTTTATTAAGGTAAGGCGATGGTATGGTATGCTTACCGCACCGTTAGAATTTTTAAAATCCTATCAATAAATTACCCTATCGAAAACCCTTTAAATAGTTAGCGGTTCCGGTCCCTGTTCTGAACCCATCACCACCAGCCTTATTGTATTTTCAAGCTCTTTTCCTGACCTATAATAAGTGAACCTTTCTAAGAGCGTCTGATGATTTGGTGAGTTCCTTGCCCAACTGTGCGAAGCCGCAAGAAGGGTTATAAATTTAACTGTCTGTATGTATGTGATGAATACTCGACCGATTTTAATAAATGTGGTGCCATATTTCCTTAAGAACGTGTATGTGTCATAGGGTGCGTTCAGCAAACATTGGACAGGTTTTCGGTCAGTTGAAACGAACCCCAAGTTTTCTTTTTACTTTATTTGACCCGTTACTTCTATAACTTTTATTGTAAACCTTGTGCATTTGGTCACCCTTGTGGACCTCAAAAAAAAAGTATAACGCGTGATCGAGCGTTGATCAAAGCTAAGGAAATGAAATATTTTCACCTTGATCAATTTCGGCGTAATGATGCAAAAAACGGATGTACTTGTAAAACAGTTTCTTTACCCGTCAAAAAAGAGCTAAGTTCAGGGAAATTTACGATTTATTCCGCTCTATTGAAGACTTGGGTATCCAGAATTTTAAAAAAAAACTAGCTTTGCCATTCATACATAAATTATGAATAAATTAGGTTTTTCGAACTTTTGGACCCTATCAAAGTATATTCGTATATTATAAATGTAACAGGGTTATTGGGTTTTCAATTTGACTGAAGTTTGAACACGCCAAAACCTAAGTTTATTCTTAGTCATAATGCCGAGCGGACAACTTCAACGATGCGAACTTATTTTCCTTGAACATGTTTTAAATCCAATGCTCGGCTACAGGGATGTAGGAAAGATACAAAAAAGTCCTCAATCCACTTTGTTCCGTGATGAAGAGATTCACAGAACGCTTGCCACACACAAACATACATAGAAAGCCAGGAAACGGATGGTTGTAAGGTGTTAAAGAAAAATAGGAAGAGAGCGTCTTAAAGATTTTTGCCTCAAATCATAAGATTTCATCTCGCGAGGTAGGTAGCTAAGATAGTGAATACGTCCCAGTCTTACGTGCAAAAAGTGAAACGTAGAGCAGGGGGCTTATTATGACTTAGCTATGCAGCAGGGATGTTGCGGATGCCGACTTTTTCACATCCGCGGATGTGAATGCGGATGCGGATTTTTGAAGGCTCACATCCGCGGATGCGGATGTTTAAACTCTTATATAAATATAGTATATGAATGAAGAATTAAAACAATGATAAAGTAATTATGAAAAAAATACGAATGAAAATGAGTATAAAGTATGTATGTATGTATGTAAACTCTTTATTGCACGAAAATATAAATAAATAATACAATTTTAATATTAAACTAATGTACAAAGGCGAACTGATACCTAAATGGGATCTCTTCAAGCTAACCCTGAAGTAGATGAGTAAGTACAGTGCTTCTATTTTTTTTAACTTCACTTACTAATTTTCATATTAGTAAGTGAAGTAAAATAGGACCATTAACGCGTCGGATCTTGTCACCAATTTTTTCGCTCCCACTAGTCATTGTTGGGCCATTCTACTTTTCAGTGTACATTTTTGTTATCATCCGATAAAAAGTTTGCCAAATTATGAATCCGCGAATAAATAAATAACATGAACTTATAATGTTTAAGTTTAACGGTTTTCAAAAAAACAACTCTTAAATTACTCAATTATCGTTGAAGAATCTTGGTAACTTAGTGGTAAAGTGCACTTTTTCATAGAACATCAATGTCCACTGCGTTACTCACTTTATAGTTATTACAAATAACTTTTTATGAATTAGGATAATTCTACATATAATCTTATTTACGTCCCTTTTCGTGTTTCAAGTTAGAAAACGCAGCACTTTATCGTTTTTTGAAATAAATAGTTTACTGAGAACGTCGCTAAAACTTATGTACAACGAAAAGTAGAATGGCCTGTTACGTGCGAACGGCACGCGCCATTCGCCGTCCCCGCCCAATTTCTTTCTTGTCGCGACTTGTATTACATCCGCATCCGCATGAACATCCGCATTGATTATTGCGGATGCGGATGCGGATGCAGATGTCCAAATATATGCGGAAGCTCCACATTTGCGGATGCGGATGCGAATATTTGCAACATCCCTGCTATGCAGTTCATTTAACGGCGAGCGTAAAGGACAGAGCTATAGCAGCTATATAGCTCTGTCCTTATCTCTCAGCGTAAACTGAACTGCGTTGCTATGTCATAATAACCCCACAGGGCTACGAAGTTATAAATCCCAGGCCGCACCTGATCGGGACTTAAAATATAATTTATCAGCAAAAAGGACGTCGAGGAAACTTTATGAAAATTTCTTAACGAAATTTGAATGCGTGGTGATGGACGACGTAAAGTACATCAAAGCGTACTTTAAACAAATTCCCGGACAAGAGTTTTATACCCGTAAAAATCGCAAGGAAGCCCCAGAAGATTGTAAAATAAAATACGATACAAATTTCCAAAAAAATACCCACTTTGGCAAGCAATTTGTAGCTGTGGAAAATAAACCGCTCGTTTATCACCACCGTAGCAATATTTATCAAAGCACAATTCTTAACCGTTGTTTTGGCCAGATTTGGCTAGTTGTCACGACGCTAAATCAGTTATGCAAGGGTAGGTACAAATCAAACACGATCGTATAGTTGAGTAAATCTATGTTTTTTGACAAACAAATTAATAAAGTTTTAAAACTTGTGTGACATGATACATTTGGGTGTGGTGTTTAAAGTTCACAACTCTCCCCCCCTCCCCCTCCCCGCTTCGCGTTCGTACTATTTTCTATGAACGCGTCGGCGATGGTTTTTTAAATGCTTCCATCGTGAAAACTACGATATTTACAAACATTTATTATATATCATTTTGAACCTTATTTAATCAGCTAACGAAAAACGATAAATACAATACAATTGGTTTATTAGTTCTTGATTGGTTGACAATTTTGGTAAGTCATATTTGTATGGAATCTTATGAGATGTAAGTACGAAGGCGATATATTAGTGGCCGGTACCTGAAGCTATAGCTTGAAAACCGTCGATCCTACTTTTTAGAATTTAATCAGGAACATTTTCGTCCTTGACACTTTTTAGTATCTATTATAGTTGTCCCAAGAATGTTAAAAAACCGTTAACGTATGTGTCCATTTCACGGTAGGGGGGAGGGCGGTGAAGCGGCCAGGGGAGGGGGGGGGAGAGTAGTGAACTTTAAACACCACACCCAAATGTATCATGTCAACAAGTTTTAAAACTTTATCAATTTGTGTGATATTCCCATACATTTAATACACAGAATTACTCAGCTAGTAGTGGTGCCTAAAGATAGCAATCGCCAAACTGTCAAGAACTCCGGCCCATTGGAGTATTATGAAAGGAATTCTAAACAAGAAAGGTGGGAATGTAAATTCAGTGGCCGAACTGCGAAAAATATGGACTTGGGCGATGAAACGGTTCCCTGCCGTGATAGTGCAAAGCCTCATGAGCCGTATTCGACGCAAAGTGCGAGCCATGGTTTACAAATGAAAGATTGATTAAAAGACTGTTGTCATTTGAAAGTTAATTAAATTTGTAAATAAATTGTATTCATTTTCTGCGATATTTTATTGTATTTTTTTTTTGAGTGTCATAGTTTTGGCGTGTTCAACCTTTAGTAGCAGGCATCTTGGGTGACGGAACCAGTAACGGACAAGGACCAATGATGGACACTTGTCCTTGTTTTACACAAGATAGGGTTATTCATTTGTTTTGCAACAATCAATTTACGAGCGTATGAAATTTGAATTAACAGTTAAGTGTCCATTACTGGTGCCTGTCAGCTAAAAGTATCCAACACAGGTGCCATCACTCTAAAGAGTTTCAAAAATATTTGATGAAGAACTCACACAGTCGCGTAGTGGAAAATTAAAATTCATGAAAAAGTTTTGAGAATTTTAACAGTTTTCAGTTTAGCTGTGTGGATAGATAAAGTGCATTGTGAGGTATTGTTTAAAAATTAGAAGTTTCCCGGCGTTGCTTTAAGTATTTAGGTACATTGAGTTTTACGTACAGTCGACGTCATAAATATGTTTACACTTCAGTCCCTTGTCTATTTACCGGCACGCTTTAACTGCCGTATGAAATTGTCATAGTGGACAAGGTACTAAAGTGTAAACATATCTTCGACGTCGACTCTACCTAATGTATAAAGAATTAATGTTTAAAATGTTTTTGAATCCTAATTAGAACTATCTTAACGTCATTTTGTAAACTTTTTAGAATCATAATATATGTGGAACTACGAAAATCACGAAATTACTCTTTATTCATACAATAAACTAGTACCTAAGAATTACAAAACAGTATTTTGATTTTCATAGTTCCACATATATTATCATTGAAGCAAAAACCATTATGACGCTAAAATAGTTCTGAATTAGAATTTTCAACTTAAATGTTTTTTTTTAAATAGCTCATAATGCAGTTTATCCGTCCACATGAAAACTTTTAGTACTCTCATAAGTATTTTTTCTCTGGCTACGCGACTAATTTAATAAAATAATTTTTTCTAGATATTTTGATAAAAAATCATACAATATCAAGCATTAAAGCCCAAAAAACGTTATTTGAGTGGACCCTTCGGAGCTTTCTTACATTTTACCAACTTCAAAAAAAGAGAAGGTTCTCAATTCGTCCGTTTTTCTCTGTCTATGTTACTCGATTTCTCCGCCAATTGAGGATCTATTTTAAAAATTCAGTTTTCGTTTGATAGGATATACTTTTGAGGTGGTCCTTTAGTCACCAGGTCCTGAATCTGATGAGGGGATCCATAAGGAATTAAAGGAACTCCTCAAATATTATAGGCATAGCGATTTTGGTTTTGTTTTTCAGTAAAAAGTCTAGCTTGTGCATTTAAAAAGTATAATTTAGTGGAGTGGAACTGATACAGAAGACCACAAATGTAGTCGAATAGTAGGTCTTCAGTCTCTGATTAACGTCACGGTTAAAAGTATTACCCATTTTTAATAAAATTATTAGTTCTTGATCTATCGCCGTAAACCCAACTTTAACTCCAACTGTCGGGTCCATTAGCCAATAAAATTCACATAACATTTTTTTTTACAATCTTTTCCAAAAACCAAGAAGTGTGAAATTAAAAAAAATCTTAATTAAAAACTTCCGTGAAAAAAGTAACTAAAGTATGTTTTTGAGCCTGAATTTCATCAATAAGTGAAATATCTTCAAATGGCCGTCTTAATTAAACGTCTATTTTTTTTTTTGAAATCTTCTTGTTAGTTGGTAAAGTTTGAGCGATGATCCGGTAAGCAGTGTTTTTTAGTTGCATCAATAAATAAAATTACTTTTAAATTGGGTAACCTTATCCTATCACGAATATCTGACCCCGAAAAATCTAGGTGATTACTAGGAATTAACTAACCTATCTACTTTATTGATAACTGATTCCTTACCTGACTATCCTTAGCTCTTTCAAGTTATTCACATGATATATTATTACTAAACTGTCATTATTATACTTCAAAGTGTTTTTAAAAGGCATAGACAGCAGGCAAAATAAGCAGATGTACTTACCTATTATAAGCAAAATCAGCAGATGTGATATTTAATATAAACATTTGATACATCGATTTTTATAAAAAATCGTGTAATGGGCATGGCATAAGAATAAGTACTATTAGAAGGGCATCTTCGGCGTCGTTGTATGGATTTGACAACAAAGCCGTCACATAATTACTTACAGCGCCCCACGCCCCGCCTTACCTCTCTCTCGCCTGTCGCAAAATTAGGGTTGCCCGCAACCTCGTTCGCGTCGAATTAGTTTATTTACCTGTGATGGTGCTGGTGGTACACCCGAAATTCAGTAAAATGCTGCAAATGGTGTTAAAAGTATGAAAATCGGAACGATTGATGTTTAAAATCTTTTTCGTTCGGAAATAAACTCGATCATCCAGGCTCGCTATTCCGAAATCCGAGACTTCTATTTTTCAAACGAGGGGCGGCTGAAAAGTTATCTACCTGACTATGAAAGAAAAGACGTAGCTGGCTAGTTTTTTTATTTTTCTATGTAATCCCCTTCTACCGAGATGCACTTGTTAAACTTGTCAAATAATGACATTAAACCGTTAAAAAAAAAACTTTCGGTTTCTCGTCAAAATAGTCGTTCACCGCGGCTATCATCTCATCATCGGTAGAAAATCTACGCCCCCTGAGATCTTTCTTCAGAAGACTGAATAGGAAATAGTCACAGGGGGGTTAATCTGGGCTGTAAGGGGGATGTCGATGACATCGAAGCCATTTCTGGTCACGGCTAGCCGTGTTGTGCGAGCCGTATGCACGGGTGCATTGTCGTGCAAAATCAATATTCCGTTGCTGAGTTTGCCTCTCCCTTTTTCTTTTACAGCGTGCTTTAAGGAAAAATAAGTTGGGTGAATATTTCAGAGCGCCAAAATGTATGTCTCGCTATAATACTCGTAAATGCTGAGCGATTTCAAAGCCAAACATTTTTATTCCACTACCTAAATAAATAAGGAAGATGCTATCGGAGCCATTTTGAGCTTCAATCACGCATAATTAAGTTACAGCGGAATTACTCGTCAAAAAAAAAAAAAACGCGGGTGAAAATCGTCAATATTTAGCGTGTCGCCCGGGCATAGTTTCCAACATTTCGTGAAATAAAAAAATGACTGTAATGCATGTATTAAATCGTGTGGATAAATATTGAAGTTAGGTAAATGGAAATGAATGGAAATGAATGAATGGTGGAATGGGTTTCATTAAAATAATGTAAAAAAAAATCTTTCAATTCTTCACCCTCAGACTCAGCTGGCCGGCACGTTTTGGAGGTAACGGACGTAGCACGATTCGAGCAGTAAGGATTTGAAATTCATTCTCCAAAATCTGTCATATCAATTTTCATTGTTATTTTTTACTGTATCTCAATTATTTATTCTCAGTTAAGTGTTTTTACGTAACAACGTTGAAGAGTGCGTGAAACTAAATACTACTAGTGCACTTTATCTCGCTTGATATATGTAATTATTTTGTAAATGGCGATCTTTCTAGAATTTGTCATTTGCAGCAACCAAGCAGAAGACGACAAAGACATGTGTTGCTGACAATGATAATGTGTTTATTATACAATGACGATTGTTACCAATAATTATTTTAGCATACGAATTATTACGAGTACATAAATTATTCGTCTACACCTGACTTTCCATAGGGATTTTCGAGATCTTGAGTTATACAGACACACAGCAGTGTGTTCGGCCAAGTTCGAAGAAAAAACCGAGCGATACCTGCAGTGTGTATATTTACACGAACCCATTCAGCCCTTTTTCCAACTTTCATAACTTTTTTCCCAGTACAGCCAGGAACCTATTTATTTTACAGATTACTAAATCAATGATATCTCTGCCTAGTATAAAAATGAATATTCTATCATTACCCTTTAAAGAGTCCCTTCTAAAAACGGCTCATTTTGTTTTGACTGACTGACTGACTAATCAAAACCTTCGGGTACTTACCCGGTGACGTAGTGGTTTAAAGAAAAATGGTCTTACAGCACAATTAAAGAAAAACTCCGAATACTATAAATAATTTTATACTTGATCAGAAAATAGCAAAACGATTATCCCTTATTAAACTGTATGAAAAATGTATTAAGTAACTGCTAGTTAGTATTGTGACATGTCATGCTTAGAAGGTTCATATAAACATAATATCGACTACCTACCAAAAACTACTGATATCCCACCTAAAACATAAATGTAAAAAATAGGCCAAGTTCTCATGGGCCACCAAAAGAAGTGTAGCGATGTATAAAAAAGTGCCAAGTTTGGCACTAGATGTTTAACACACTAATTGCATTTTGAGCCGTAACTTGGCAGTTTTCTATACGGTATAGTATAGTAGTAGTGCTCGTCTCCTAGAGGTCGGAGTGTGAGAATCGGGTTTGTGGCTACAGAAGCTTCCATCGCCGAACACAGGAACTTTATTAGATTCTTCAACATTTTGAATTGCAACTTCACTCCGCTTGGGTCCTCACCTCTACCTGTGTGGCGCTAGCGTCGATCGGCTTGGTCACCACGGTTTATGCTGTATACGAAGTGCTGGTATATTTTCCCGTAGCTCCAGCCTTAATGATGTCATCCGTCGGGCTTTTACTCGCGCCAATTGTGTGGCTATTTTGGAACCAAATGGTCAAAGGCCCGACGATGGTAAAAGACCTGATGGGATGACTCTTGTTCCGTGGAAGTTGGGCCGGCCGTTGGTTTGGGATGCCACTTGCGTGGACACCCTTGCGACGTCACACCTGCCCGGAACAAGTGCTGCTGGTTGCGCGGTGGAATCAGCGGAGACCCTCTAATGGCGCAAATACAGTAAACTTGATAGAAGTTACATATTTGAGCCTATTTGAAACTTTACGACCGTTGAGACCAGGAGTTCACCGTATTTTTAAAGATGTACCTATCAAAGCTCCTGGTCGAAGAAAATCGTGACCAAAATGCTGGCCTGTATTTGGCAAAAAGATTAAACATTGCCATTCAACGTGGCAATGCTGCCAGCATTTTGGGAACAATCCCCACTGCACACTGGCAGCGGTTTGTTAGAATAATGTAGTTTTAAGTAAGTTTGTTAGTTCGTTCGTTTTTTTTATTGTTTCTTTAGACTGAAAATGCATTTAGTGACAATATTTGATCTTCCTGTTAACAATCTAGTCCCAAAATGGCACCTTTTTTACATTAATGATAGTGATTTCTCTTTTAAAAAAATTAAGAAACTTCGATACGTAGGTAATATTATTTAAAAATGAATGATTCTAGATAAAATTTAAACGCAAGATTTCTACATGAATGCGTTTTATTTTCCTCGTTTCTATCATAAAACCATATCAAACAAATATCTAAAATAATATAATGTTATTACTTATTATATAATAAAATTACTCATTGTCGGCAACATTGTGTCATTATTTTCTGCAATAACGTCAGTACTCTCACAAAACGACATTTTCAGCAACACCATTTTTTTTTTAATATCCGTAATTAATGTCTGATTTTGGTGCCTTCATCGCGACTTAACATATATTTGATATATACGTAAAACTGGCCTCAAATAGAATCTCTGCTGCGAGGTTTACAAAATCTTGAATTTTTTGGTCAAGAATATTGTTTTGAGAAGATTCGCCCTTGCGTAATAATTGGCATTCACCGTCGTTTTTTTGGCAAATAATCAATGAGCAACATCCCTTCCGAATCCCAAAAAATTTTCGCCATGAGTTTACTTATGACGCCTTTCGTCTTTGACTTTCTATTTTAGGGACTCCTGTTTACTTTCTGGGTCCCATTGTCTAATTCAAGTCTCATCACACGTCACAATCAATAATTTCTTCCTCTCTCCCGCGACTCATGTCTAAAAACTCCTGACAATATCTGACACGTCTGTCTTTGTCTAACGGGGTCAGCATTTTGGGGACCCAGCGTGCACTAACCTTAGAAATATTTAAATGACCGTGAATTATTTCGTTTACCCGTTCCGTACTTATGCCCACATCTCTAGCTATCTCCCACTGTTTTAACCGTCGGCCTTCTAGAATAACTTTTTTCACTTTGGCCACGTTTTCTTCAGTGACAGCAGAAATTGGTCGTCCGCTACAAGCATCATCTTCTAGGTCCTCACGACCCGATTTAAATTGTTTACACCAGAACTTTATAGTAAAATCCATGGGTAAAGGCCATGCGATGGCGTATTACGTTCTTTAGAAGAAATTTTATGTCTGCATGCTGCTCAATTTTAATCAACTTAGTTTTTTCAAGAGACATATTCCAAGGAACGACGTTTAAAAAACAAATGAAAAGCAACGAACAAATGAGCGTTCAAAATTTTGAAAAATTAATAGCCAGTAAAGATGAATTCATAGTGGCCAGTATTTTTTTTTAACTGCATATAGTTTAGGTAGATAACTTTTCAGTCGCCCCTCGTAAGTATTACGTTTAGTGAAAGTGAAAAGTGTAACATTAATAGTATTATCACTTCTCATGCTATAAAAAACCCATGATTGGCGGACTAAAGTGGTTCTTTTTGTCTCTAGGGACTAAAGTACTTTCTATTTTTAATTTCTTGGAAAGCCACAACCAGCCAGCTGCATACTGCCCATGTTCTCTGAGAGGGTGGTGATCGGGCGATGGAGGTGGTGGAGGCAGCTGGTTGTGTAGCTCATGTAGGGTCAAGCTGCCCCCTCCAGCGCCCCCTCCGACGTCATGAACAAGGTGTAGCTGGATGTTTGCGGGGCGCGCCACTGCCTCGGTCTCCGTTTTAGAAATTTGTCTAAGTGGCATTTGTTAGGTTCTCTAGGTATTCCCATAAACTAATATGTAGTTGTCTATTTCAGCATTTATGTGACGGGTAAAGAGTTGTATTTTTAATTTGTTTGCCTTGGAATTGTTATGTAGATTTTCATCTACTTACTTTTTTTTCCACCTTCCACCATTAGTCAAGCTAGGCTTATAAACAGGATTCACTTTCGCTCCCAGGGCCCCGTTTCGCTTCGTTTGTTCGTTGTACCATTTTATAAAACACTTCGTATCTCCGAAACTGAAACCCGCCATAAGGTACCTTTACCCGTGGAATGTCACATATTCTGGGAAAATGTCCACTGGCTGACTACCAATGACGGTTCAAAAGATACAGACGTGCGACCTTACTGAATCTTGAACACAGGAGCGCGCTCCCCAGCAAAATCAGGACGACATAATTAACCGCCGGGGTCTCGCGCCTTATACAGAGTTAAAATTTACTGATATCCCGGAAACTATTTGACGTGTCGTTATGATTCTAATAAAGAATTCGATGAGCCAAAGATGTAAACTGACCTTCTTCATTAGGAGAATGCCGAGGCACATTTATTTATTACATAGTTTATTGTGCAAACTTAAGTAAAAGGTGTGTGTGTGTTGTGTATCAGGTGCGCAACAGCGTGTTCGCGGCGTTCATCGACGGGTTCACGAGCAACACGTACGTGATGGTGGAGATGTCGGACCCGCGCATCCCCTCCGAGGCCACGCTCATCAACATACGCAACGCGCGCAAGCACTTCGAGAAGCTCGAGAAGGTCTCCTCCGCACAGCCGCACCAGTACCAATGAACCAGGCCGTCGCGTCGTGACGTGCCTCTTTTACTTTGACGTTTCTAGCGAAACCAGTCACTCCTCCTCTTGAGCTCTTCGAGCCCTTGGAAACTTTTAAGTAAACGAAATACGTTATTACGCTGATAAAACCCAGTCGCCTTCATATTTATACCTACCATGCATACGCGCTATCGTAAACGAAAACTGGGTGAATTATGAGACTTCGTCTTGCCTCTCCGATAAATAAGCATAAAGTTGTTTAGTACATAGTTACGTTTCGTAGTTAAACCCGTGCGGGCGGCGTGGCTCCCCCGCGCCTCGTGCGCTGCTCCGCAGCATGGACGACAGTAACAAGCGTTGCTGCTGTAGCGTTTCGCACCCCACCATTTTATTTCACGTAGGTACAAGTACGCGATTGTGCAACGTAAAATAAACTGTTGGGGCGCGTCTTCATACATTGTAAACCGGTGGCGGTGCTGTTAAACGTCATAACATCGGTCACCGTGTGATAAGACAAGAGAGATATTATACAGGGTGGTACTCAATAATCTGTACATATTTAAAGGGATGAAATTTTTGGTTAATTTGTCGGTAAAACAATTTAAAAAAAATATTATAATACAGATTTTAAATTTTAAATTACAGAAAAAATTACATTTTGTTTTCATAAAAACTAGGGAATGTAATTTAACCGGTTATTAACCGTTTTTGTATGAAAATAACCGGTTAAAACAGGTTATTTGTATTCCCTAATAAAAACACGATTTTCTCAAAATTTTGTAGATATTTCACAATTTTTTTTGCTTATTATTATTATTCCTCGTTTAATTTTAGATATAAAAACTTAAAAAAAAAAATGAAAAGTATCTGCAAAATTTTGAGAAAATCGTGTTTTTATGAAAACAAAATGATATTTTTGCAGTAATTTTCCACTAAAAAAACAGCTACTCAGTTATTTTTTTTAATTGGTCTAATATTGTTATAAATTAGTATAAACCTAACTAATGTCAATACTATGCATTTTGTTTTATCTTTTTTAGGCTATTAGATCAAAAGTTACACCGTCACAAGTAAGTGTACTACCCAAACTTTATTAAAAAGTTTGACAATCCGTAAAATAAAATTAGTGTGGCAAAAAAATTAAAAAAAAAATTGTTTTACCGAAATTAACCTAAAATTTCATCCCTTTCAATATGTACAGTTTATCGAGTACCACCCTGTATTTGTCGTTAGCCTTATTTTATTGCCAGGCACCTTGTTACTGGGTACGTTCATCCGTATCTTTCGACTTTTAATTATATTGTAACCATTTGATAGTCCATTTGAATGCTGCGCGGCGGCGAGGCAGATTATAGTTAAACAGTGCGGCGGGCCGCTGACAGCCTGACGTTGAACCTGGCAGTCAGTTAAAGGTATCTTCAACATGACCGCAAATATGTAGAGTAGAGGAGGCCTGCTTCAAAAACAGGCAATTGGCAATCACTCAACTTGAGGTGGTGGGTCCAATTCGAAACGGGTCTTTACTACTCGAAACTCTGATTTTACATTTAAAAAAATATGTTTTGAAAACGGTAACCTCGATTCTAGTTTAACATAAATAGAGTTTAAAGTGTCGGAACGTAATATTTATCTAATCAAATTAAATTGAATCCTTATTGTTTTTCTTCCAAGTCTTCCAACTGTCGAATTTTCTGGGATAAAAACTATCCTTTACCCCCGCGGTCACTATGTACCAATGAATTTTTCTAACCTAAGTGCATTACCGGATGCTCTTACGGTGAAGGAAAAACATCGTGAGGAAACCTGCAAATTCGAACAGCTGAGTGTGTAAGAGGGTAATTGCACATAAGATCCTAAAGGGTCGAAGTGTATCCGAAAGGGCCAATCTGTAAGAAAAGATGGCTTATTCCCAGTTGTCCACACCCCTTTTGTCCACACCCTCGAAAATAGGTGTGGACAACTGGGAATTTTTATTCCCAGTTGTCCACACTCTTTAATTTGACTCAACTGTGTTAGTTTTTCTTAATGTACTTAAGTAGATAAATTCGTATTAAAACAGAGTAAATAGAGGATAAAACAGAGTTTATTTAAATGTTTGTTAGATACTCTTAAATTGAAGAGTATCTAACAAACATTCATTCATTTATGACTTTTTGTTTTTTCCTGAACCTAGCTATAATATAATATATAAACCAGATTGTAAGTAAACGTTTGTTAGGTACTCTTAAATGACTCTTTGTATTTTCCTGAACCTGGGTATAATATATAAATACGAATATATCTACTTAAGTACATTAATAAAAACTAACACAGTTGAGTCAAATTAAAGAGTGTGGACAACTGGGAATAAAAATTCCCAGTTATCCACACTGTGGACGACTGGGAATTTTCATTCCCAGTTGTCCACACCTATTTTCGAGGGTGTGGACAACTGGGATTTTTTTTCCCAGTTGTCCACAGTTTGGACAAAGGGGGTGTGGACAACTGGGAATAGGCCGATAAGATCCTCTATTTCCAGGACCTAATCTATACGTGTGCCAAGTTTCATCCCGATCTTCGATCGATTTAGTTGTTCAAAGCATGATTGAGTAACAAATATCCAAAAATCCAAACTTACTCATTTATAATATTAGTAAAATAAGATAAGATACATCAACGTGTCAGTAAACCCGACTTCAGGTCTTTAGGCCCAACGTCTACTCCACTTATTAATCAACTAGCGACCCGCCCTCGCTTCGCTTCGTTTATGTGAATTTCCTGTAAAACCCGTTCATAATCCAGAATTTATTATACAGGGTGTTTTTCTGGTCGACAACTTCTAAAACAGGAGAGATAGTTTAATTAATGCTGAATCCGGATACCAGAGGTTAGGAGGTCAGAGAAATAGCATTTAAAAAAATTCCCATTATTTCTCTTATTTGTGGTTACCATGCACCGTGTTTACCGAAGACTTTAATGACTTAATCACCGTGCACAATGTTATGATTCATCTTTCCCTTCATACTTGTTACGGGCTTAGGACCGTCAAAGATTATAAACACGGTTTAGGTTAAAAAATTGTAGATTATTGTTGTTAAAAATCGTTCTGAAATGGCATTTAACTACAGAATAACGGTATGGATTACAAAAACGCAAGATTTGTATTTGGCGTATTAAACAGGTGAATCAGCTTAGTAAAACGGTTGTTAAAATTTACAAACCTTGAGCATGGCGCGGCGTTTCAAAAGTGCCCCATTCGTAAAGGTTGCTAGCGATAGACCTACAGTGTAGCGCGTAATGGCCCGCCGATTAGAAAATCGTTCAGTCCAAATTCTAACGGTGTCAGCAATTTTTTGACCACTCACAAAGTAAATGTTTACAACATCAAACATTTCCTGACCGTCCAGAAGTAAAAAATTTTGCCGAGCCATTTTTTTTTATTAATTGTATGATTTAACACTTCACTTAACAAGCACTCGCTTCGAAACAAACACGGAACTGACATCGCTTGCGCATAGCTTGGTGAGGGTAGTATCAAACAAAAACAAGACTGATCGTTACGATAAACGGCCTACCCCCTTCGTAGCTACAGAAAACGAAAGAACATGATTTATGAAATAGCGAGGATATACTTTAAAGTTCGCATGAATTTTTTTTTTATTATTAATTTTTTTTTTGAACTCAGATACATGAATATCGTAACCCCTATTGTGGAAGTTGCTGACCAAAAAAACACCCTGTACATAAAAACCTTCCTCTTTAATCACTATCTATTGCTGGAAACTGCCTTAAAATCCGTTGAGTAACTAGTTTAAAAGATCTAAGCGAACAAACAGCGGAAGCGACTTCATTTTATACTATGTATAAAGAAAATATATCGCTTCTGGGGTGTGATTCTCTCAACAACAACGACGGACGGACGGAAGAACGAGTGATTGTCCAAGCGGCGAGTTTAAGTAGTCCCGTCAGAGTGAACAAAACACATTTTAGCGTGTGTATTCAATTTGGGAGCATAACTTCTCGAACGTATAAGGCTACCTAATTGATAATGCACGCGCTAAAATGTGTTTCGTTCGCTCGGACGGGACTACCTTAACTCGCCGCTTCGATTCGCTCGTCCGTCCGACCGACCGCCGTTTTTTGAGAGAATAACACCCCTGTAGGCCTAAGGTCGGATTTTTATTCCCACAGAAAAAATGTAAACAAAGGTGTTGCTGTTAACGAAAAACATTTGCAGTATTCAAAATATTTATACTTTCCACATTTAGAGGAAATCGGCTTTCTATAGATAAATTGTAAATTTAAATCAAGATTGAAGGATTTAATTTCTTGATAGCAAACTTTATTTTGACATAAACTCTTTGTTGTATTTATTTAAAACATGAAAATTGTTTTTGTACGCATAATTTATTTATTGCACGGGTATCATTGACTCGATACACCTGTGTTAACAAGTTGAGAGCCGCTTGATTGTGTGAGACGTTATTTCACTCGCTTCGCTTCACAATTCGTGCTCCCGTCGTAATCGCTTCCCAGAGACTCATTTGTGTGATTTTAATTACAATTAGTTCTCGAACTTGTTTTTATAACACGGTTCGAGCGAAATGATAACTTAATGTTATATTTCTTGCTGGCCCAAACGTTGAGAACCCCTGAAATGTCACTTTGGCAGTGACGTAACTTTGTTTACATTTTTTCTGTGGGAATAAAAATCCGACCTTAGTATGGTTGTGTCAAATGTGGATAAAGCATTCGTCACTCTCATACTTATTTACGTGTCAGAAGGTGACAGATGCCTTATCCAAACTTTGTCACGCGATAAATGCAGCCATGTTAGGGCCCCTGGTCGTTTTTAGGGTTCCATAGCCAACATGGCAAAAAAAATGGCAAAATATAAATATAATACATAATATAATGTACATAATATATAAATAATATAATATAATGTACAGTATAAACCATGTAATAAAGCTACAAAATTGTAGAAGTACCCTGGCCCATGGGCCCTGTCGCTTGATGTGGTTAGTCGTTAGGCCTTTACCAGTGCGGCGGGTTGTCTGTAGTATGTAGTATAGCAGGCGCGTTCTGTACTGTGGAGTCTAAGCAAATGGATACAGTAGCATTTTCAATAATATGTAATCTCGATTCTGTTGGAATAGGTTCGCGTGTTTATGTATTTCTGAAAGTTTGTGGATGTACGTACAGTCGAGTTCATAAATATGTGTACACTTTAGTACCTTGTCACTTTAAGCGCTGTGACAATTCATATATGGCGGTTTAAACACGACATTAAATAGACAAGGTACTAAAGTGTACACATATTTATGAACTCGACTGTGCAGTACATACGCTGGCCAGCCAGCCGCCGCCGCCAACCCAAGCTTTTGAATTGTTCAGATTTCTTTTAAATTTCTTTACTTTCATTCGGTAGGGATGGTTCAAATGTTGAACCTGTAGAATTGATTATATTGTAGGTACATACTATCTAAAAAGCATGTTGGAGTTCTATATTATATTTCTTATATTCATTGGATTTTATTGTACCTGTTATTGTTTCAGAGGTAAATATGTTTAATAAAGTTAGTTAAAATAATTATTTTAAATTGTTCTTTTTAAATAGAATAGAAGGAATGCTTTTCTTTGTAATTGCAAGTGGAAAGGTATCGTGTAATGTTATTATTTTTATTACTGGAATATTAATATAATATGTTTGAATATTTATAGGTTATTTTACTGCATTACAGATTATTTGTAATTTAAATGGCCTATGCCCAGTTGTCCGCACACCTTTGTCCGAACTGCGGACAACTGGGATTTTTCCCCAATTGTTCGCAATCTTTGATTAAACACAACTGTCACTGTTTTAAATTTTTATAAATGTTAGTAGACATGTTCGTGTTTAATTATACCTAGGTTCAGGAAGAAAGAAAAAGTCATTTAAGACAAGGTACCTTACAAACGTTCACTTGAAATCTGTATAATAGTAATAAAAAATTGCTCAATAAATATGAAAGTAATTAAGAATGTATATATTTTTGCTTATAATTATTAACTTTAAAACTCAACATAATGAAGCCTTATTCCATACGTAGAAAAAGCCGTTGTGATGTTCATGGTCATGGTTTTTATTATTTCTTGTATGGTGATTTTTAAGTTATTATTGCTTTTTACTAATAATTTTTAATAATTTAAAAAGACTTACAACAATAAATGCTTATTCTATTTTGTTTCTACTTTTTAAACAATTTACCCACTTTTTGTAACTGTAAGACACATTATTAGCAGAAATCGGAATAGGTAGAGCTAATTTGCCTAAACTTGACGCATATTCATTCATGCGTGAGAGAGATGGGAATACATTATTGAATGAACATGCATCAAGTTTAGGCAAATTAGCTCTACCTATTCCGATCTCTGATTATTAGTATGACTGAATACAAAAATAACTTTTATACTCCTGAACCTACGTATAAGGAGTGGTCCGGAAAAAAAGTAGCAGCAAATAATATGTTTTTTTTTTTAAATTATGTGGTAATTTTTAAGCTGTGCGTTTGTTATAGTAATCTATAGCTGTTGTTGTATTCCACCCAGGGTAGGCAGCACTTGTAGGTTTCCTCAGGTGTCCTATAGTCGGGGTCCTGTTGAGCATCTTTGTATGGAGACCTTTACAATTTTGCGTCGAGCAATGCCACTTGGCATGGACGTTATATGGACCAAATTGAGCCCAAAAAGCCTGTTAGCCACACACGACTCCGCGTCAGGGAGGTGGGGGGGGGAGGCAAAGTACCAAAGTCCCGGTATTCGAAAAAAATTATCTAGTGGCCACAATTGAGGTACAAAGTCGAGTCTAGTGTCGTTTTCGGGTAAATCGATGATGGCCGATTCATTGGGCATAATATTTTTGTAGGTATTGATAAAGAAAAGTTACGAAACGCCTTAAATTATATTCAACGAATATTAATAACTTACAAACAGATCCCAATATTTTCAGATTTTTATATGAAAGATGATTAAACAAAAATTGTTACTAAATGCCTATTTAATGTAGATTATAAAACCATAAACAAAATGATTGTAATCGCGGCCAAAGCTGTGGCGCGGTGAACGAGATAGGTAGGTGTACGAGCGCGGGCGGCGGCGGCGGCGGCGGCGAGCGGTCGATAATTCGAGATATACAAATACAAAAATCCCGAAAGGATGGGAAATTTTCCCCGGGACGAAGCAAACAAAAAAGATCTGTATCACCTGTTGTCAAGCCACTGCTATTCGACCATGGCCATTCCAACTGGTAAAGAGTTTGTTATCACCGATGCCTCTGAAGCTCTCAGTAAAACTATCCCCTTTGAAAATATTGCACCATGCAATCACGAAGAGGCCGACACGCGAACGATGCTCCACCTAACCTAGCTGACGCGGTTTCAAGAGGACTTTCAAAAGTATTGTTGAGAACTGTAGACACAGAATTATTTTGTTCACAAAATAGGACAGGCAAAATGAAAACATACCCCCTACAGGAGCTGCTCTCAAACAACACGTATTAAGACTGCGCCGAGCAAACGTCGAGCGTGCAGTGGTGCCCTCATTACTATTATTGTGTTTTCTAATAGAGAATGTCAGCCAGTTTAGATTTTTGGCTTACCGTATTATTCATTAAAAACTAAAAATGGGCGTAAAAAAATTATTTCGATACGTCAAATAGTTTTCGAGATATTAAATTTTAAACTTCGTATGCGGCGCTCGAAACCCACGCGCTCACGGATGATGACGTCATCGCTTAACAGCGGTACGCGCCCTTATATGAAAAAGTAAGTTTACAGGGCTATAACTTTTTAACCGTTATAAGTAGCCAGTTGATTTTTTCACAGAATACGTGTTATTATAAAATCTATCGTTTAAAATTGTACAATGCACAATAAATCAAATCCCAAGAGGGGTCCCCATACAAGAAACATGAAAATAAATCATTTTTTTTAGCATTTTTATACGGATTGTATTTTTATAATTGTTTCTTATTTTGATGCTATTTTAAGCTTAAATTGTAATCTAATTTTCATAGTTTCCGATTAAATAGCAATCTCAAGTAAAACTGCTACAATATGTGACAAAACTGATTTTACCAACACGATGTTTTAGGCGGTCACCCAGCCTGTTATAGACTACGCTTGTACTTGCTTAACTTTGTAAGTCGTAATATTTTTACGAATTCGTTTTGATGTTACTATGGCAGCTATGTTTATCTATTATTTTGTATTACATAACTAACTGTCTGTCACTGACCGGCTTTTCTATTTGTAATGTTTGTCGAATATGTTTGTTAAATAAAATTAGAATAATAATCAAGCACTTTAAATTTTGTGATAGTGGCAATAATGCCTAGCAAAGCGAGTGTTGTAGGTATGTAGGTAGGTACGTCTATCGACTTGGTAGCGCCCGCGCGCGAAGTTTGAAATCGATGAAATGAATACACGAAGTATCAGAATCAAAAAATCATATTTTATAGTTCGCTCTTTTATACCGTAGCGATATTAATTCTAAATTAACACGAAATTTGTAAAGAAAGGCCTACCACCAAAGTTAAGCATGCACCGCTTACCTAAACATCGATCGTGTTGATTTAAACTAGGCACTTTTTAACATATTTTTAAGAGTTTTACTACAGTTTACTGTTTGGTCGTAAACTATATATGTTTGTATGGAGTTTCGATTATTATCTAAACTTAATGTGACACCGAAATAAAAAGCTACCTCATACATACATACATACATACATATTATACCTCATTGTACAAACAGGAAAATAGCAAACAACAAAATAGACAGAAACACAAAAGGTAAGTACAAAGGCGAACTTATCTCTTTAAGGGATCTCTTCCAAACCTTTGAGCTTTGTAGAAGTGAACCAACGAATGTAACAAAAATCGCTATACTTAAATTTGAAAAAATCAATACCTACTACATATGTATATGTACAATATAGAAAATACCTTAATAACACATATACATATTAATGGTCCAATAATATTTATACTTATACAAAATAAAAGCATTAAACTTATTAAAAAATTCAACTCCGCAAACCCAGTGTACGTACGCACGCATCTGCTGAGACACTTCCAAACTCTTTATATCATTGTAAAACTCTTATCTTATCTAACTGCGCTCGCACCGTACAGCGAAGCGCGCTCCCTTACTTAGTTAACTTGTTTTGTAAACTTTTATACTCCTACCCACCAATTGTAACTTTATAGTTTTGCGATGTATCAAATGTATCAATGTTTACGCTCATTAGCTTAGAATTTTTATAGTTTGCATGTTATATACAGAGGTCGGAATAGGTAGTGCTTATTAACCTAAACTTGACGCATGTTCATTCATGAATGAGTGAGATGGGAATACGTTATTGAATGAAGATGCATCAAGTTTAGGTTAATTGGCACTACCTATTCCGACCTCTGTTTATTAGACACTGCCCCCAAATGTGCACGCCTTGAAAATAGCACTTAAGACTGCGCTGAGCGTACGCCGGATGTACAGTGGCAGTACAGTCATTACTATTATTGTGTTTTCTAATGAATTAAAGTTTTACCGACTTCTGCTAATAAAACAGCAAAACACACTTGCGCTTCTGAATTTGGCTGGCAGAAAGAAATCGACACCTGGTTGCCTCTTTGGGATCAGAGTGCCATGGCTGCTCGAGCGTACAAATAAGACTCTTTATTTATATTTTCGCGGCTTATTTACCTATTGATGTAATAGTAAATCCCACCTTTGTAATTTGTCACCCATGACCCCTGATTTTTGAAGAAAGTTGTTTTAAGAGAATGTGAAATAACTATATTATTCGAAGGACTTTTTCTATTTGAGGGATGAAACTGATTTCGATTTCACCCTATACAGGGTGTTTGTGTCCATTTGCTTTAACTTCGTGCTTGTGCTTGGAACATTAACGTAAACTTATACCTTAAACCGTTTTACGCAAATCCAAAAAAAGAAAAAAAACTGTGTCTCATACAAAATAATTAAATAATTAATTGATGGATATTGTAAAAGGTCCTTTTGAGTTAGGCAAAAGTTAGTGTCAACTTGTTGTCATTTAATGTCAGTGTTAAAACTTTAAGCCACGGATACACTAGGGGAAAAATGTCCCAGGACATGTGTCGGCGACATGTCAAGACAAGCCGGCCGATTTCGCCTGACATATCTGGCGACATCGCGCGACTTATGTCCGTAGCGACGTCAGGCGAAGTCGTGGGACTTCGCGAAATTTCGCCTGACATATCTGGCGACATCGCGCGACTTATGTCCACTTGGCGACACGTGCCACGCGGTGTTGCCAGACATGTCGAGCGAAGTCCGGCAACCTCGCGCCATTTCACCCGACGTCGCTGGCGACACGTGTCGCGCGACATTTGTCCCCTAGTGTATCCTTGGCTTTACGATGACACATTATGGATTATTAACCTTTTACATTGGTTTAACGATTTATTGGATTATCTTTTAAACGGTACCTTAAAATGCTGCAATTTTGCCGTTTAAGCTCAATTTTGCCTATTTTGTTTAAATTACGATATCTCGCATTTGCTCAGTTTTTTCTTGTTTTTTACCATTTGGTAGTAATTTTCATTATTTTGGCAACACATTTTTAATTTTTTTACGTTGGTAACTCCATTGTTGCGACGCCAGTTGTGCATCATAAGTTGGAGGGAGGGGCTGCATTTTTTTAGTGTCTCGCAACTTTTAAAATCTTTAGTACAAGGAACGTGATTTTCGAGAAGTAGGTGCGTCCCAGGGTAAGTAAATATTGTCTATTTTCCGTAAGTCTAATATTTTCAAGAATAGGACACGATTTCATTATAATAACGTAGTAGGCAATATTGGGCAGTGTTCTGGAAACTTGAGTGACACAATTTTGCCTGGGTCTAGGGCTGTCACTAGCTGGGTTTTATAAATGAACAGATAAGAGTAAAAATAGGTGTGCCTAAATTGCTTAAGTGATTTAATTTATTACTAGCTTTTTAATAACTTGCAATGCTAGTTAAGTCAAATCTTGCAAATCGATTTTCGAGTCAAATTGACTCAAGACTGGTTTGGGTAAAAGTGTTGTCATTTGTAAAAGTCATACAATTTCAAGGTACTAACCGTAAAAGTGGTAAATTATTATAGAATTAGTCAAAATAAACATATTTTAATGTAATACTCTTAAGTGCATACGTTGTGATGATTATTTTTTAACTAAAAAAATACTTTTTTTTTTAAATAACAATCTTTTTTTGGCACAACCCTACAGTTGCCGATATTTTTGTATGGAAAGTTCGTAGAACCTGGTACAACATTGCCTATTGCCTGTGAAAAAAAAAACATAAAGCTTATAGCAGTAATTTGACTGCCAGGGACAAGCACAATGTCTCATGTACACAATTAAGTATTATTACAAATAGCAAAACGTTATTTATCGAGATAACCGTCTAGGCAAAGTTTCGTCTTAGGCCTAAAACTTTGCCTGCCACTTTAAATGCTTATAACTAGGAAATATTGTATGATTACCTACTGATATTTGAGTCTAATTTGGCGAGGCATAGGGTCTGTTTTCCGACTAATACTCATTAAACCACATGAGACAAATAGTTTCACAGATATAAGGAAAAAACGTCAAAATCCGTGCAAAGTTGCAGCATTTTACGATACGAGTTAGTACACTAGTTTCTTGGAGGAATTAACTTTATTTGATCTTAGGAATGCAACCTTAACATTAAACCAAATAAAAAAAAACACGGTGTATATGTATCCGAATATGAATCGACACATCAAAATGATTAATTGCCATATTTAAGCTCTTTTTCGTACTATGGCACCGAACACCGCCATACGTATTTTTTTTTTCATTATTTTTGTTTACTAAGTTACTTAATGTTAGAATTTTTGTAATCTACATTTAAAGGGCTTTTCGTTGAGTATTTTTGTTTACCATCTTCCATCTGAGAATATTAGGGTTTGTTTATATTTTTTTACCACTTGGAGTACACAATAGAGAATGTCAGCCAGTTTAGATTTTTGGCTTACCGTATTATTCATTAAAAACTAAAAATAGCTGTAAAAACATCATTTCGATACGTCAAATAGTTTTCGAGATACTAAATTTTAAACTTCGTATGTGGCGCTCGAAACCCGACGGCTAGCGCTCACGGATGATGACGTCATCGCTTAACAGCGGTACGCGCCCTTATATGAAAAAGTAAGTTTACAGGGCTATAACTTTTTAACAGTTTTAAGTAGCCAGTTGAATTTTTCACAGAATACGTGTTATTATAAAATCTATCGTTTAAAATTATACAATGAACAATAAATCAAATCCCAAGAGGGGTCCCCATACAAGAAACATGAAAATAAATCATGTTTTTTAGCATTTTTATACGGATTGTATTTTTATGATGGCTTCTTATTTTGATGCTATTTTAAGCTTAAATTGTAGTCTAATTTTCATAGTTTCCGACTAAATAGCAATCTCAAGTAAAACTGCTACAAATATGTGACAAAACTGATTTTATCAACACGATGTTTTAGGCGGTCACCCATCCTGTTATAGACTACGCTTGTACTTGCTTAACTTTGTAAGTCGTAATATTTTTACGAATTCGTTTTGATGTTACTATGGCAGCTATGTTTATCTATTATTTTGTATTACATCACTAACTGTCTGTCAATGACCGGCTTTTCTATTTGTAATTTTTGTCGAATAAGTTGCTGAAATAAAATTAGAATAATAATCAAGCACTTTCAATTTTGGGATAGTAGCAATAATGCCTAGACCTAGCAAAGCGAGAGTGTTGTAGGTATGTAGGTAGGTACGTCTATCGACTTGGTAGCGCCCGCGCGCGAATTTAGAAATCGATGAAATGAATACACGAAGTATCATAACTACTGCTAGGTCAATCAAAAATTCATGTTTTATAGTTCACTCTTTTATACAGTAGCGATATTAATTCTAAATTTACACGAAATTTGTAAACAAAGGCCTACCACCAAAGTTAAGCAACCACCGCTTACCTAAACATCGATCGTGTTGATTTAAACTAGGCACTTTTATTTAGACTACAATTTAAGTTCAAAATAGCATCAAAATAAGAAGCCATTATAAAAATACAATCCGTATAAAAATGCTAAAAATATTGATTTATTTCCATGTTTCTTGTATGGGGACCCCTCTTGGGATTTGATTTATTGTTCATTGTATAATTTTAAACGATAGATTTTATAATAACACGTATTCTGTGAAAAATTCAACTGGCTACTTATAACGGTTAAAAAGTTATAGCCCTGTAAACTTACTTTTTCATATAAGGGCGCGTACAGCTGTTAAGCGATGACGTCACCCCAGCAAGATGGCCCCCGCACGCTTTAACATTATTGACCCAAATTTTAAACGTTCATAGAATCAAAACTATCGAGTCTTTTTGAATAAAATAAAAAGTAGTATGTTTGTTTATTTATAAAATTTACTGCTACAAAGTTTCAAGCGATTTGGCGTACCTACTGACATTCTTCATTGTAGGTATTTTTTATTTTTTTTCTATGAAAACATACAAAAATGAGATGGGCAATGAATTGGCCGTCTTCGATTTACCCAAAAAGGACACCGAACTTGACTTTCTACCTCAATTACATCCACTAGATTTTTTTCCAAGCGCTTGGAGTTCGATATTTCAACCCCCTCCCCCTTCCCCCAGTCGCGGAGTCAAGGTTGGCTAACGGGCTTTTTCAGCTTAGTTTGACCTTTATAATAACCATGCCAAGTGGCATTACTCGACGCAAAATTGTAATACTTTTGCTCAATAGGACCCCAGCTACTAGCCTGGTGGAGAGGTTCGTGGATTAGCGATGAAATAAAACAGACAGTAAGTGCGGTGAACGGAACTTTACTTACAAAGCTTACCACAAAGAGAAACCCTTTTATAACATTAAATATTAATACCTACTTTAGTAGCATGAAATGCATTTTGATGTCATTAGATTTATAAAACACATTTACGACATTAAAAAGTACAGGCAGCCGGCTTGGCAGCATAGGGAAGAGAGGGGCGACCCTGCAGATTTATATCGTTATAATCATTCATAGATAATAATAGAGAGTATGTGGAGCTTATACACAGTCGGTTTAACACTTCCCCTTAAGCTCTACATACTACGAGATCATATATGATTAAACTCATGGCCTTACATTCATTGATAAAGTGAACTCTACATGCTTAACTCTACCCAATGGCTTCGTGAGAACATCTGCTATCATATTCTCAGATGGTAAATATTTAACAGTAGCAAAGTCATTTCTAATTAGATCTTTTACAAAGTGATACCCAAGATCAATATGTTTGCTCCTCTTGTGACAATATTCTTTACATTCTAGGAGTTTATGTGCGCTTTGATTATCAGAATAAATTACAATTTTTACAGTTTTACTAGTAAGTTCAAACATCAATTTTTTAATAAAACAAGTCTTTACATACCTCTCCAATTGATAAGTACTCAGCTTCCGTACTTGAAAGTGCTACACATTTCTGTTTCCTTGATTCCCAGTTTATAATATTATCACCTAGCTTGATTACAAAACCACTATAGGATTTCCGGTATAGCAAATTATTTCCCCAATCAGCATCTGCAAACGCAGTAATTTTTAAATCATTATTCCTGTAGAAATATAGTGAATAATTTAAAGTCCCTGGTAAAGATCTTAAGACGTGCTTGGCTGCTAACCAGTGACTCTTGTCAAAAGCTTGGCTGAACTGACTTAAATGGCTGCAAGTAAATGCTATATCAGGCCGAGTAAATACTGAAAGGTACATCAAACTACCTAGCAACTCTCTATATCGATACATTTCATCTTCAAGAGAGGTAGAGTGTGATATATCTAGCTTACAATTCAGCATCATGGGTGTAGTTACAAGCTTACATTTCTCCATTCCGAAACGTACCAACAATCGTTTTATATAGTCACTTTGATCCAATTTTAAAATACCTTTAACTCTATGGCGAACTACATTTATTCCCAAACAATTTGTTAGATTACCAAGATTTTGAACACTAAATTGTTTCTCTAATAAATTAATTAATGAATCCGCACATTTGGGTTCTTGAGAAAATACATAAAAATCGTCTACATACAATGCAATTATTGTCAATTTGTCATTTGACCTTTTTACATATACACATGGTTCACATTGACTTTGTACATAGGTATTCATTTTTAACTAATAATTTATGTATACATAGATTCCACATTCTACTAGCCTGTTTTAGGCCATATATACTTTTGAGTAACAAAGTCCAGAACTCCGGCCTGTTGAAGAGTACTGGAGTATTATGAAGGAAATATTAAAAAATAAAGGCGGAGAAGTAAAATCGTTCTCTGAACTACAAAAAATATGGACATGGGCGTCGAAACGGTGTCCTAATGAGATGGTGCAAAGTCTTATAAGCCATGTGCGTAGGAAAGTTAGAAGTATGGCTTACTGTGTAAACAATAACTAAAATAAGAAATATTATTTTAAACTTCATTAAATTGGTCATTCAATGTGGAAAATATAAATGTAGTTATTTATTGTCAAATTTATTTAATATTCATTTTTGTGTGCCTCAGTTTTGGCGTGTTCAACCTTTATTGCGAGTAATGACGCCCAATTATCCGATCTCTGGTCATTATGGTTGTTTAGTCTCGCGTTAAACACTCTACTTTTCACTTTGAATGCGAGAAAAAAAACGACGTTCAGGTTCAGTGCCGGATTAGCCACGTAGCAAGAGTACCAAATGCTACGGGCCCCGCGCATTGGGTGGCCCCGCGCACCCACCTCTAACCTCTAAAATGCTTGTCTGGTAGAAATTTTCTGTTTTAGTAGTTACATCAGTATGCGTGTATACTCATATCCATCAGGGTTTATTGACGATAGGATGAATAATCCAGTCGATATTCTCCAGCAGAATAACCTAAAAAAACCTCCACGCAAAATAGGCGCATATACATTTTGTAAAATACTAATAACCTCTCAGGGTTAACCTTTTGAGCGCCATACGTCGAATACAAAATGTGCCACCCACACGCCAAACATGTTTGCTATGCTATGCAAATTACACCTTATTGCTACCAAACAAAGTCTCTTTTAATCTTGAACTCTTGTCGGCTGTAGCCGACGTGGCGTCAGTGGCACGACTTTTAGTTGACGGCCAGAGCCGACTGTGGCGTTGAAAAGGTTAAATCATTAACATCATAAACAACAACTTTTGTTCGAAGGCTTTTTACAAAACGTAATAGATTTCCCAAAAAAATACTTTTAAGTTTTTGTTGTAGTATCTGACACTTCTTAGGCCGGGGTTGCACCTGTAAGTTATTACGTAAGTTTTGAGACGCAAATATGGGTAAGAGTGAGTGGCAAATATCTGCATCTCTCTTTTGCATATAGCTTTGTTTCAAAACTTACGTAATAACTTACAGGTGTAATCCCGGCCTTAGATCTGTAATTTGTAGTACCTAAGTAATCATTTTTAGCTGGGGGTACTTCGCGCTCGCTTCATTCATTCATTCATTCATTCCACGGCCACATTTCTTGTTATTGATAATTGTAACTTGTTTCCATTACCCACTTGTTAAACAAAATCATTGCTTACATTTTAGTACTTTGTCGCTTTAACTCCTCTGATAATTTTGTGTGGCAGTTCAAACGAGACATTAAAGCGCCTAGGTACTAGCATTTAACGTTATGACTTCGACCGTAGATACATTGAATCCACAGTCCCTTCATACTTTACCAGGCTTAGGATTGGCTTAATTCAAAATAAACTACTCTTTTTCAACTAAGATGAGTCCTGTGACAGTTCATAAACACGTATTACACTTGTTTCTTTAACTTTACATAAAAAACACACTGGTAGGTATACACCTAGCGACCCGGTTGAGGAACTTAAATAATTAATCGCCTCTTTTTAAGTACCTCGTATGTGAGCATAGTAAGTGATTGAAATTACGAAATGCGGCTGTCACAGGACTCATCTTAGATGAAAAAGGGTGTAAGAACCATACTACACCATTGCATAATTGGTGCTCGCTGCTGGATTGGCGTCAAAGAACTCCAGTATGTTTTCCTGTTCACGTACTGCGCGCCGCGGTGGACGACCACGATCGTTGGATCTATGCTGGAATTGCCCGTGATCTCGTAATCTCTGTGTGGCGGCCATTTTCCTATGGCTCGGTGTACGTACTTACATCAGGCAGGCATCCGATATGTTGTCATCACCACTAGCAAGCATTCGCACCATTTCCGTGTACTGAACATTCGAATACTGATACGCCATCGTGAACTAACTACCCACATTAGCGGAAATCGAGTCACAAGGTGCGTACCGGCGCCGGCGATTCAAAGCGAACGTCTGCGCAGATAATTAGGTCAGGGTCGTCTTGTCTCCCTACCCCTTTCCCCGCCCGCCACTGTGTTTCGCACTGCATTTGTTTATTTGTCTAGCGGTATTCTTTGGTTACCGTAGAGTTACCTACTAACATTTAGAGCGATCAATTTAATTTTCTTTTTTTTGTATGAAAGTAAAATATGATGAATTATTAAAAGTCACAGAACAAAAGTTGTTGCTTATCATGTGAATAATTAAACCCTGAGAGGTTATTACTATTTTACAAAATAACCCTGTATAAGTCGCCCTGTTGCGGAAAAGAGCCCGCCACAACCTGTAACCTGAAACAAACCAGGGGTCTCTTTATAAAATTTGCTACGGATCCAGTGCTTGCTCAATCTGGCACTGACGAAGTTCTTTACAAAATTACAATATTGATAACCTATAAGAAAGTTTTTTTTAAATCTTTTTGGCCCATGCACGTTTCGTGCTTTTGGCCGGAATGGCAACAAAAACTGGGAAACGGAATTATAAGATAAGTAGAAAGGGTTAAACGGAATTTGGAAAAACGGAATAAAAGATCAGGAATGGAAAGTATACATAATGGAATAATGGAATTACTAGATAATAAATACAATTATACGGATACAAATTAAATTTTAATATGATTTAATATAATAAAATCTATTAAAATTAGGTATATGTCAGAATTAACAGGGGACAGTAAACAGGATACAGAGGCGGGGAAAGGAACTCTAAGGGAAATAAGACCTTCTAGGAGAGAAGAACGGTCATATTTACTACAAGCAAATATGACGTGGTTGATATCACCTTCAGGGTCACCACATTCACAAATAGAACTAGGTACTAATTATTTTAAGCTTTGCAAGATACGCCGGAGAACAGACGTGATCCACCTGAAGGCAAAACGGATCATGTATGGAGGCCTTTACCGGTAACGAGTATGATGACTTTTTGGCACGTTTCATTGTTGACAGCTCTATGTTTGACAGTGACAGCGGCAGCCCTGTTAGCGATGTTGCCATTGATTTATATAAATAAGGATATGGCCAAGAGAACATTTCGCTATGTGAACGTCGGGGCTGAAATCGGTGCTGCCATCTATTGCAATTAACTAGAACTTCGTTGACCGAACACGGGCTAACTGTATGATATAACCTTGTCCCGGCGTTCTTATAGAACATGCCCGTCAGTACGCCCGCAATGAGGCCAAATCTTTGGTTATAAAATTCGAAAAATATAACGAACAAGACGTCAGTCACGAATGGTCTACGGCTCGAGATAGTTGTATCTGTGATTGGATTGTGTGAGTGACAAAATGACGTTTTTTACAGTAAAATCCTGCAAAATATATCAATAAAAGTGCACAAAAGGTAAAGATGGGATATCATTACCCGGTAAATGGAATTACTTACATGTTAAACTAGGTATTTTAATAAAACATTTTTTTCTGTTGTTGTCATGGTCTTATGAATAATTTGGAAATGGCGCCGTACATTCTCGCACAGGGAGATGCGATGTAACCTTGTAAGAGCGTTCAATTTGACTGTAGGTTTTTCGTGCCCCTAGAATAAGTACTTGCACTCATTTGATCAACCGTCTACATTTAATCATAGATTGCATTTGATGAGAGCCATTGCACAAAATTATATAAATGTGAGAAAACACCATGAGTTTAAAATGGAAAATATGAAAAAAGTTGTTAGAAGACAAAAATTAAAGAAAGTAGTTTTTATTTGAGGGACAATAATTTTGTTTAAAGCGTAATAAACAATAATTATACAATTAAACCATTTGATTTTCATTACGTTATATTTATTTTTTTATTTATTTATTTATTTGGGAAACAAACAGCAATATATAACACATTAAGAAACAATCAAATTTAAAAAGTACATCAGCCAAAACAGTTTCCACTTATAATATAAATTACATTTCTGTTGCTCAGAAGATATACATATAACCTTGAAAAAACAAAAATAACTAAATAACTAACAATTTCATTATGCTAAAGATGCTTGCAAAATATAATTACTACCTATAGACAGATGATCTAGTTGATAGATTACTAGAGAACACTTTATTTTGTCAAAAAATACAAAATACATTTTTATTTAGAAGAATGATTGATTACTGATTATTAACTGATGACTATTGATTATTGATTATTGATTAATTATTGCAGAGACAAATTGATTCATTTTCATATGAAATATATCAGAGTGGGTAAATAATACACTGCTAAATTAAATGTCAGTACATTATTCTACGTGGTAGGCGCCGACGCTGTTTCTATAATAACGCCGGGACAAGGTTATATCAGTTAGCCCGTGTTCGGTCAACGAAGTTCTAGGTAATTGCAATAGATGGCAGCACCAATTTCAGCCCCAACGTTCATATAGCGAAATGTTCTCTTGGCCCATTCTTGGCCATATCCTTATATATAAATCAATGTTTACAGCATATTATGTCCTTTAAGATTTGGACATTGTCGTTTCAATGCCCACCTGAATCGAATGCGTATTATCCCATCTTCTATATGTTCATACTGCAATAATAACTGCGTTCAAACTCTGGATCACATCTTTTTGGAATGTGCAGCATTCAACATTCAGTGACTCATTATCCGCCGACTTATTAACCGTTTATGGAAGACCTGAAAATATCCCGCGCTGTATCCAAGACATTTTTAAAATAATACAAAATACAAGAATACAAATAGAACACAAATAATACAGTAACAAAATACAACACATTAAAGTAGGTTAACTACTTGCGGTTCGGCTGCATGTGTGTTTGGAGCCAGTGCAGGCAAATGTTTTTGTACAGATTTTCACCGGTGGCCTTCGCTAGCTCGCTGTTCGACGAACTGTTATATAGGTACAAGTCCAGTTAATACACATCGGCATTATGTGGCTTAGTATTTGTCTATACAGTAAACTACCATATCGGGGACGCGCCTTGACGTCATTTTGCCACTACATAAAAACCAATGTCATATCTAGTTAGTCTAATTTATAATTTATTGATTCTGCAATTCAACACTAGCACTCAGTATAAAATGTAACCCAGTTATAAGTACCTACATAGTGTTTAAAAAGAGCGTATTTGGGTAATAAACTGTTGTGTGTGTAATAAGCAAGGGGCGGAATTTTCATAGCAAAAATCAAATGTCAAGATGGATTGATCATTGTGTTTTATCGACTATCGATGATTAATTGGAAGTGTTTTCGACATACAGGAACAACAAACATTTCTCGATAAAAATTACAAAAAAACTGTGGCTGGTTATAATTCTCGATGGGATATTGCATACTAGAAATATTATTAAATCTAGATAAAACGTGTCACTGGTTCTTCTTGAGGATTGTGATTCATAAGTTTTACTCGCTGAGTGAGTTTGCAACGCAATTTTTCTTAAGCTGCTTTAAATGAACTTCACACTTTGAGAAGGAAAAATCGTGGAAGAATCTTCTTTGTAATAAAAAAAAAGATATTTCTTTATCCATTTGTTAATCGTTTTTCTTTTAGGTTTAACCATTTCAATAACCCGGGAACTAAATAATAACTTAAGAAAACTCAAGCGACATCAATGTTATATGTGACGTTGACGTAATTTATTTAAATAAGGAGACAAGTCGCTCATCAAAGTGGTCAAATGTTACAAAAAATGTTAAAATTCGGTAACATGCGAAGATCGATAAAATCGATAACTGGAATAGTCGATAAAACATAATGGTCAATCCCTCTTGACGTTTGATTTTTGCTATGAAAATTCCGCCCCTTGGTAATAAGTGAGTTTTCTTGTAACTCCGACAGAGCTGCCTTAAAGAACTAGTACTCTTCCCCAGAAGGACGCTATTCTACTACGTCTTATAGCAAAAACATCGTGAACCCTAGCGACCGCAAACATTGTAGATGCCTTACAGAAACGCGGTTGCTTAAGCAGTATTCTTAAGGCGTCATAGTTGTATTGTTTTGTAATAGGATAATAATGATGCCATGAGATAACTCTGCTTATTATGTTTCGACGAACAGTTGTTCGGTAAACTGAAACAATTACGAAACATACAATCGACTAAACAACGTAACCCTGCGTATAGCTTTTCTTGCAAAGAAAGGTCTGCCAATAGTTGTCTGCGAAATAAAAATCTGCGCAATTAAACTAGGAGAAACGACAGGTCACCACCTCAGGGACCTAAGGGACCCACCAACCAAGGTAACCTCCAGAGGCCCGTTTCACGAAGCTACAAGTTACAAATTACACGCGGAAGTCTCTTTCTAACTCCTTTTGCTAGAAAAAGAGTTCCGCTTGTAATTTGTAACTTGTAGCTTCGTGAAACGGGCTACAGCTTTATTGGCTCGTAACCATAGTGGTTGAACAGTGGTAACTAGGTAAGTATTTAAGTAATTTTAATAATCGTTGTTTGTATGGAGACGCACTCATCATTTGTATACATCCGCAGCAGCGGCGAATGGGCTTTCACACGAGTCACCGACATACTAAATAGGTACATTGTAGTAAGTTCTTACCCGGACTGTACTGAATTATGCCCGCGCGTGGCAATTATAAAAATGACTTCTAGCGAACGAGATGGTCACGTTTTGTTGCGCCGTGAATACCCAGACGCAATACTAGTTGGTAGTTTCCTCAATGAAGTATATTATATCGGGTGTAGGTACGTCATCGTCCCCGCCCCGCGCCGCCACCGCCGCCGCCCCGCCCGCCGCGAGTGCTGTGCCGCGGTGCCGCCGGCCAGGCCCGCCCGTCAGTCACACTGGCCCGTTATCTCGAAGTGTACGTCTGTTACCTTAACTGGTAAGCCATTATTAAGTATAACAATTATTGGTTTTGCGGGAGCCCATATTTCGAAATTCTTTCTTTTTTATGGTAGGAAGTTTTAAATATATTCTTAGTGTCTGCGTAGTTTCCGACAGTTCTCATAAGATTTCGCATAGCACGTTGTATTTTTTCATGTTTTATGGAAGGATTACTTAATTTCCAGATCATTGGAATGGCTGAAAATAAACCCATATTTGACTACCATGAGGAGTCGCAGAGCGAGAAATTAGCTAGAAAGTCGAAGGAGTCCCCGTTCATGATAGTCGGTAAGTACCAAGTAACCTTAACCTTGCATCGATCTGGCCGCAGCCGCCAGCTGTGCCTGCCTGCTCCGGCGAACGTGATCGGGCATAGGCTGCTTCTCTATATACCAAGTTAATTATTTATGTTAGGTTAGGTACCTATTCATCAAATTATTTCAGGGTACGAAATGTTTTCTTTTGGAATTGTTTGTCCATAATGTTATAGTGTAATGCTCCTGTTGCAGCTGCGTTAATCATAATCGTGAAGGCTGTGTCCAAATGCGAGAAACTTGTTTACGTAATCAGCAGACCTAAAAACTGAATTGGTACATTGGTTCCTAACCACTAGGTATATCAGCCGCGATTAAAATAGGAGAGAATGGAGCTTAAACGTCAATTTGACGAAAGTGTGATTTACGACACAATACCTACGGTTATTAGTGGAACCATGTGCAGAGTTACTGAAACACTAAACTTTCCGTCGTGTCATGACATTATGAGTTGATGTTGTGGTTGAATAAAGTGTTAATGATCCACCGCTCGATTTTTCATTAGATTAGATTAGATTATTTATCAGCACCACGGCCTTTAATATTCTATCGCGCCTTCTCGGATCAGGGAACCGATCGGAATTGCAGCCAAACAACGCTCGCGCTGTCGGAATAGGTATTCAGAGTTATGATTTATGTTTTTTTTTTTTATCTACTTACTTAAATTGATAAGTAATTGTGAAAAATTACAAAAGTAGGTAAAAATGTTTTGTTTTTATGAGGTAGGTAGTATGGAAGGTACCTATGTTATATTGGCCCCCTGACAAATCTACGTCTTTAATGTTTTTTGTAAAAGGAGAAGGTAGGTACCTACGTAATTTTTAATTACTCAACATTTTTTAGATTTAATTTGTTGGGGCACTATGAATTACGGAGTATTAAGGAATTTTTGACTTTTAAGCTAATTCCAGTAAAACCTGAAATCTTAGCTAATTGAAATCGGTTCACTAGTAAAGAATGGCTTTCAAAGTATAGAATTTTATATAACAACTATTATTTAAACTGTGTTTTGTATAACTAATAGTAATTTTTATGAACCTCTTAAATGACCGTTATTACGGTTTATAAATAGTCTCTGTCGGTTATTCTGTAAATGCCTGCATGTCAATCCGGTATATTTAGTAAATGCCCCTATCCTGCAAAATTAATGAAATAGGAAATATAAATTAAATATGACGTGATCAGAAATAAAATAACATTACGTATTCGACTAAAAGATTTATTTTTATTTTAGATTTATTTTAGACGGGGGTGAGGAGGTCTCGTCCAGACAATTTCAGTTATTCTCCTGAATAATTTTAGCCAATGTCCACAAAACATATTTTTTTTATTGTTCCCTACAGAAGATTAACCATTCATTAATCTTATCACTATTAAAATAAATTTAGTATGTGGAATTATTGTGGTAACTTCTCCGCACCGCATCTAAAACAAGACTTATGGCAAAAAATATTATAGGAATGGCCCCGAAATTTTTTAATCATCTACCTGTTGTTATTAGGGAAAAAGAAACTGTTCTAGAATTTAAGAAGGCTTTAAGCAAATTCCTAGTTGAAAAAGCTTATTATTCAGTCAACGAATACTTAAATAATAGCTGTAATACATAACAATGAGCATGTTAGTTATAAGATCCAAATTTGTATGCCCTGAGGCAGAACATAGCTGAACCCATTTATAATGTCACTCACCATCTAGCATCACTTACTTTATGTGTGTACCTATTGTTCACAAATAAATGATTTGATTTGATTTGATTTGAACTTTTTACGAAGTAGGCAAAATTGATTACTTTAGACACCTTTTTTTATAACAATGGTCCACAAAATATAATACTTACCTAATTTGATTATATGAAAGTATGGCTAACACCGCGCTCGTAGCGGCAGAGTTTGTTTGCCTCTCTTGTCTGAATTCCCGGAAAAACACAAAAACAAAATCCCTTTACTTTCTTCAATTCCGTAATTTTGACGCTTTTGATGTAAGTAATTTCGGCAATCAGTAAATCGACCGTAATTTACTAAATGCTAACTGAATTTTCATGAAATTTCATTTACTCAGTTTGTTATGAAATTCAAGACAATGATTGAAACAATTTATAATGAAAATGCTTACCCATATTACTTGCGAAATCCTTAATAAAATTCGTTTTTGCACTTACGCACACGCGTTTACTTCCTATCGCTCCGGCGGTGTGACGAGCACTGGCCAAAACAGATTACGTAACAACATACCATATGCTTACAGTTCGTTGACCTCTTGTTCATTTGACGCAATATTGTCCACACTTTATATGTATATATATATATATTTTGGAAATAGTTGATACTTTTCTTATTTTTGGACCTTAACCGATAAATTCCGGAATTCCGTACGTTTCTGTAAACGTACATTTTCCTTAGGTAGGTACTAAATACCTATTTTTTTGACGACGCAGTAGCCTAGTCTGTAGTGACCCTGCTTAAGAAGCTAGCGTTCCCGGGTTCAATTCCCGGTAAGGGCAATTACCTATTTGTGTGATGAGCGCGAGGTACCTATGTGCTTCGGAGTCTTGGATGTTTTCTACCCTATAAAAATCAAATCAAATATCATTTAACTCAACCTTTTTACCATAATAATAATAGTGTAAATACATTTTATTACAAATTAAACCTAGTGATGTTGTTACTGAGCACTTACCTACCTACGTTAACCTACTTGGATAGATAGATAAGTATTTATTTCTCTATATAGTTAAGTTTTTTACAAAAAACATTTACAAAAAATTACCGTTCCTCGTGACCCTTATCTCCGAAGTTTATTAATCAGAAAATCTGAAAAAATCCTAACGTATTGATAATTACTTATATTTTATAAGTAAATTAAAATGAAGTGTTCATTATATACAGTTTTTGAGAAATAACAAAACAACTTTAAAAAACGGTATTAAAATTTGGGCTAGTCACAGTGGACGTTATTGCATGGAAAATAAAGTTCATAACAAATGAGTTTTTCTTTCGCGGTTCCCTAGATTATTATCTTAAGTACGGAGCCCTCGCTGCGCGAGTCCGACTCGCACTTGACCGACTTTTTCGGTAGCTAAAAACACTTTAGTCGCCTGTATCTCAGGAACTAATAAAGTCTTCTCAGTAGTGACAGTTTTCCCGTTAAGTTCTTTATGTGTGCGTTCATTTAAGATATTTTTCACATTTTACTTGTAGTTTGGGTGTAGGGGGGGGGGGGGGGGGCGACACGTAACTCTAGCGAAAATTACACTTTTCTTGTTTAATATTTCCTAAACGGCCCGCCGAAACTAAATACTGACTATAATAAATATACATATATATGTAAGTAGGTACTCACTAGGATTAAGTCAAGAGCTTTTTAATTGGTGGGTAAAATTGAAAAGTTATATTTGTAGGCAAAAAAAAACCATTGTTTTCGTTGTGTGGGAAGAACCATAACAAATTACATGTATATACTTATTCCATCATTGATCTTCGTGCGCGGTATAAATATCTATTTATGTGAACGAAATTTCAGTTTTGTAACTTTGATAGTTTCTTAGTAAAAGTGTGTGTCACACAGACAGACCGACGGACATTATAACTTTGACTTCGGAAACCTAAAACAAAGTTAAATTTAAATTGAATCATTATTAATACTGATATAATATTATTTTAGCTCGTACCTACTGGTCGTTCTCCATATTTTTTATGAATCCATACTAAACTGATATTTATCTAAAAGCGATACCAAGCTTGACCTAGCAGGCCAAATAGGTATATCTTCTAGATTTTTTTCCCAAGCACAGGGAGTTAGATTATTTAACCCCCACTCCTTCCCTCTGTCGCAGAGTTATGATTGCGTACCAGCACAGGTAGCACAAGTTGTATCTTCTCGCTTGTCGCTCAGTGGGTCTCTAAAGTCTCTATCGTTACAGACTACATATACTTACATAGGTAGAAAGGGAGAGTGACAAACAAGTCGCGGACAACATGACTGTGCTAGCCGTGCAGAGCTGAGATTATAGGCATATCGTCTTTGACATGTTATCGTTTTGTCAAAGTTTTGATAGCTCTTATTTACTGACATTAATGGCGGCCGAGTTAATAACAATACCATAACGGTCAAAGACGATATAGTTTTAATCTACATTTATATCATAACTTCCCTAAATGTTCAGAAACGATAAGCAAATGGACCATATTATGAAACCTGTATCGGTGGTTGTATTTTAATGTTAACATTAAAGTATTGCATGTCATTAAAGTATCGGTTATCGACGTGGTTGCATCTTAATGTTCACATTAAAGTATCGGTCGCCGATACTTGATACACGTACATTAAGATACAGGGTAGCCACAGATACAGGTTTCTCACATATAGATCCAAATTTGGAACATTTTCCAAAATTAACACCTGGCATCGCTGTCACCTACTACCACAAGTAATGCTGGTCATTGACTACGGATTTTGAACGCATAATAGAGGACTTATGATATGTGTGTAGATATACTAAAACTATAAAACGGGACTTAATCGCGTAATAAAATGAACATTTACATTGATGTATTTTTGTGTGTACTTATTTACATTGTGTGTAGATAAAGATAAACTACTATTACCGCCTACAATAGAGGCCCACGCGATTTGAACTGAATTTATTTTGTGAGCAAGAGCCCGTGACGGTCAGGCGTTCCTTATTTCATAACACCTGAAAGTCTCTGTGTGTATGTCCTCAATACAGGTAAACCCGTTCTCCGTCTATGAAGACGGTGGCTTTGAAAAGCAGCAAAGGTGCATAAAATAGCACCTCTATTTTTATTAAAGTATAAAGCTCAGTTTTCACACACCTATTTTATGTGGAATAATATTAGAAATCACGTCGTCTAATTTGTCAGACACCTAGTACAGTTGCAACCCCCTGTCAGACTCCCTTAAGTTAGGGTGACGGCACCAATGATGGACACTTTTAGCTGACAGGCACCAGTAATGGACACTTCACTCTTAATTGAAATTTCATTCAGTCCTAAATTGATTGTTGCAAAACAAATGAATAGGTAACCCTTATCTTCTGTAAAATAAGAATCATATGTCCATTATTGGTGCCTCGTCTATTACCGGTGCCATCACGCTATACTATACTGCACTATAATTATACTTACGTCATAGTGTATTAGCTGAATGTTATACATGTTACCTACTTGAGGAACTATCAAAAGATGTTTTCTGAGTTATCACACAGCTTCGATAGTTCTTACACCGTGTCAGACACATTATTCTACCTACCGAAGGTGCGAGCGCGAGGTAAGTATCTACATACAAGCGATCTTTCACTGCGATAAGGTAGGTATTTTCTCGGTATTAACTGTTTTTCGGATTTTTCGAAAAATTTCATTATATAGAATTATTTCAAAATTATGATACCTACCTAAGTACCTACATATTTAGTTTGACTAAAAAAATTTTTTTGTATAAGTAATATTTATTCAGTTACATTATCCATATCCATAAAATTTACAATCAATAATATTTTGGACTTTGCGAACTTTTTTTAAAATTTAATTTTATCAATATTTTATAAAAACAATTATAAACGTCATTTTATCCGAAGTTGCTATAATAATGAAATGCGTTTAAATCTATCACACAACGCGCGAGACAGAAACCCACAGAACATGGACTATAACATGAGCTTTGCACCAGCTATGTTTCTCTACCCAGTTTTTAGATTACGCATTACGTAAGAGAAAATTAACCAAAAAATAGGCTGTTGTTTCTTCTTTGACTGACATTTTCACAAGGTTTAAAGACGTCAAATTTGATTGGACCTCGATATGTCCGCGGACTAACGAACTTTATAGTACAAAACAGGAATTCAAATACAATATTTACTGAAAAGGAATGTACAAAGGCGAACTTGACCCTTTAAGGGATCTCTTCCAGCTAACCCTTGGGTGATTGAAGAAAACAAGAAAAACAGAAAGAGGCAAGGAGTAGGTAATAAGTACAAAAAATGCATAAGTAAAAGTAATTATAATAAATATCAACATTATAAGCAGTGATCGGAATATGTAGAGTATATTTACCTAAAGTTCGCAAAAGGACATAATATAGAGTGGTTACAACCGGGTGAAATATTAATTTATTTTTATTGAATTCCGGATTTCCGGAATTTTTGATGCTAAATATACGTAATATTTACTCACGGTACTTATGGGACATTTTATGTTGGTTTGTGATAAAAGGGGCTTGTAACTCATTCCTTATATCTAATTATGTAATAGGTGGAGTATATTTACCTAAACTTCGTAGAACAGAATCATAAACTGGAGACTTCCTTGCAACTACATTTACTAGTACCAGAAAAATACCGGCAATCCGGAATTCAATAAAATAAATTAATATTTCACCCGGTTGTACCCACTCTATATTATGTCCTTTTGCAAACTTTAGGTAAATATACTCTACCTATTCCGAACACTGATTATACATATACATATACTTACGTTTAAATACACATAATATATACAGGAAAACTAAATATACATATAAACACATAATTAAAGACGCTTGCGTTTCTCCCATACTTGGCTTACAAATATCACTTTTAAATGTTGCCCACCAAATAAAACGTTCTTGGCCAATTATATTACTAATTAACATTTGTGGCAGCTCATCAACTGAGGGTTAAACTGATGTACAGTGAACTACCTACTATTAAAAACGGGCCTTATATTTTATAGGGATTTTAAATTTAGTTCTGACGCGTCCCGTCCATAAACTTTGTATGAAAGTCAAACATTTTTTTTTTCAAATTCCTATGAAATGAAAGATTCGTCTTCAAACATGCTCAGTGAAAGATCGCAATATAACTAACACAAAGGTGTAAGAACTTTCGAAACTGTCATCAGACAAAATCAAAGTCAAATGTTCATGTGACTGTACATACTTAATAATAATTAGGCATTAAAACACTTGTGTGATGTTATTATGAAACTCGTCTTCGGCTCGTTTCATAAACCCACACTCGTGTTTAATGCCCTTCATTATGTACAGTCACTATAAAAAAATATGTACCTTTGCTACCTGTTACCTTTCAAAGCCACCGTGATCCAAACTTTATATTTGGGGATCGTTATTACCTGTATTAGGGACACAGAGACACAGAGAAACTTTCAGGTTTTATGAAATAAGGAACACCTGATGTTATACACGTCACACCACAGTTGTAACAGGTGCCTTATAAGCAATATCTGTCATGTAAATAAATAAGTTACGTAATATCATTAAATTGTGCAAGCTTCTTTACACACAGCCGCCGATCCCGAAACGATAATACGATCTTTCAGTGGATAAAAGAGACGCATGCGATAAATAGCATAAGTAGATCGTTAAATCGGATCGGCGGGCTCGTGTGAAGATGCGAGTGGCGGAAGTCCCCGAGACGGGTGGTATGTTAGCATTGGTAACGCAGGTACGTTGTCCTCAGGGCTGGCGGGGCTGGCGGCAGCCGTGGGGTTCGGCGCGTACAGCTACAAGCGCCGCGGCGCCATGAGCACCAGCGTGTTCCTCATGCAGTTCCGTGTGATCGCGCAGGGCGCCGCCGTAGGCGCGCTCACAGCCGGCATGGCCTACACGCTCGTCGCAAACCACTACAACAAGCCGCACAAGGAGGATCATTAACCGCTGCAGGCTCGCGTCCGCCGACTGCACGCGCACTGTGATACTTTCAACACTTCTCTTTGCGTTTACGTCATGTAGTAGCTTCACACTGACACATGTCGTTTTTGCATTTGTGCGAATCCGCACAAATACTTAGCCGAGTGATATTGCATAAACATAAATTAACCAGTACCCGTCTTCGCTGGCTGCAAGATGTCAGGACGTGCCACGGCGAGGACTTCCGCATAGCAACTAGTTTGTGAACTAGGTACTGAAAATGAATTATTTGTGGAGATGCTCTCCACATTTATACGTAGAACAATTGATGTTACTTTCTTATATTAATTATTGTATGTGTGTTTTAGTAAATTCGAAAACTATTCTGACGCAAAGCGAAAATTTTATTACGCACCATCATGTCGCTATCTAGCTCTTTTCTCGACTTGAAAAAAAGTCATATAAACAAAAAAGCAGGCATACCAAATAAAAAATGAATTTAAAATTGCGGTAGTGTTAATTAGACTGCAGTATGATAAGGTTGTAGCGTTGTAAGTTGAGCACTGTAGGATACATAAGTGCCTTTTTTTATCGATTCCAGAGTCCTATAAATAGCCCAGTATATAACAACACAAAAAAGGCATCGCAAACCCAAGTAACTACGGTTTTTTTTATATGTTGTTAAAAACCCCCTGGTGCTTCAAAAACGGCGAATTTTTGGCACTTGTTTCAGTTCTTTCGAAAAAACTCCTCTAAAGAAGTATTTATCAAGTATCTTTGTTTATACTTTAATAAAGATAACTAAATATGCTACAATTTGAGCGTAATTTGAGCACATTATGTTTATTGGTTGCGGAGAAACAGCAAGTCAAAGATGGGCAATTTTCTGACAACTGAACAAAATGAAAATTTCGTGTTATGGACATTTTTCAAGTAACGTACTGGCTAAACTAATGTTTCTAGAATAAAAGTTGAGATAAGAATTACCTCTAGTGTACAATTTAACTAGCTTGAATTTAATTAATACCAAAGTAGTGCCGCGCCTTCAATTTAATTAATACCAAAGTAGCGTTTATACTTTTCTCAAAAATATAAAAACTATTAAAATATCTGATTTTGGTTAAATGATAAAAACATTGTTCTGAATAATGTATGAATGTATTTCTGAAAGAAATCCAAAAAGTGTAAATTTGATATTTTAGATGTAACATATGGTTTCAAAACAAATAAACGTAAACATAAAAAAACACAGCAAACATATATTTAATCTATAAAATAATACTAAGTATTTACACGGTCAAGCAAAAACAGTTTAGACTTTCGTCCTTTTGGAAGGACCAGGTCTCATCCAGTCTAGATCAGTGGGGAGGAGTGGGGTAAGAGGGATAGCGTTTTCTGGAGTGGAGGCGGGCCGGCTCATGGTGTTGGGTCGTCCACATCCTCGCCCTCCTCGTCCAGGACTATAGAGATGGCGTTGTTGCAATTTCACTCGTGGCAAAAGGAACATAGGATAGAGCACCTGAGCCCAGCCTGTCTGCAAGTGCACGACCCTAAGCAACCTCTTTTTGCATTTGCAAGTCACCATTTTAAGCAGGGTCTGAGGAGCGGGCTCTGCTTACATTGCCCATCTTCGACTTGCTGTATCTCCGCAACCAATGGACATAGTGAGCTCAGGTTACACTCAAATTATAGCAAATTTAGTTATCTTTATTAAATTATAACAATTAAAGATTCTTGAAAAACGCTTCTATAAGGTAATTTTTCAAAAAAACTGAAACAAGTGCCAAAATTTCGCAGTTTTTCGAGCACCATGGGGGTAGCACAGGGTTTCAGGGTTTCAAACTTGGGTGTTAACTACTCTCAAGGGACCTAACAACGTAAAAAATATCGTAGTTACATGCGCGTTTGCGTCTATGATGTCTTTATAGACTGGGCTAAAATAATCATAAAGTCTGTTATGTCGGCGCTAAGCGAACAACAGCACTTAATTAAGTCGACGATTCAACGTGCGATAATTTAGTATATAGCCTGTGTGAATTGAAATTGCTTAAGATGTAAGCTAATTAGTACTGTTGGACACATAACCTCAAATATTCATTAAGCGTGTTTTTATTAAATTACGTATAATGAATAGTTATTTAATTATTAACTTAATGTGAAAGTAAAGATCAAGTACATCATTGCTAAGACCTCACTTGATCTTTAAAAACACGTGATCATCGAGTAATAATGGTGAATTGGTTCGTTTGATTGTGTTTACATCTTTGCCAATTTCAATTAGCACTGACTACATATAAGTAAAGTTAAAAGCTAAATACTGCCAATTTTAACTTGAGCTGTTGCAATGTGTCCGGCCTCGCACCGAGCGGGAAAGATTACTTGTTTAATATTGGATTGTTTCAATAAATCTTAATGGAACCAACATGAGACGCTGCGAACTAAGTTTATAACATTTTTAACAAGTAATCGGTCCTCCACCTTTTTTGCTTTAAATTAATATTGGCTGCATGCATATATATATAAGTACTTATTAAAGTAACAGCTGCCTAACGGGGCTGACATGGTCAGGTTAAATAATTAATGCCCCTAAAATATTGTTATTGTATATAAATAAATGAATAACTTGAGCTGTGTCGTAGACTAAGCGACGAAACTAGTTTCGAAGACCCATTCTGGTTATAAAATGAAGGTCTTTTTTGCAATAAGTATACTTACGTTAGTAAATTAAAAACAATTATTTATTAAATAACGTCGCTAAACTTTTCCTTGTTTATTTATACCTATCCTGCCTGCCGATGCCGCGGCTGAAGCAGGTTGACTCACCGGCTGCGCGGAAAAAACCCATGTGGAATGTGAGTCCGCTCCCTGCAGTCCCTGAAGGTCGCGCCCGCCCGCGCTGCGCGCCGTGTCCTGCGGGCCGCGTCAGCCTACCGACAACCGCCTCCCAAGCTCTGAAATGATCCACAACTAGCGATGTATAGGAGGACTAAAGTCATACTTTTGTCTTTAGGGACTAAACTACTTTTTAGGGTTCCGTAGCCAAATGGCAAAAAACGGAACCCTTATAGATTCGTCATGTCTGTCCGTCTGTCCGTCCGTATGTCACAGCCACTTTATTCCGTAACTATAAGAGCTATACTGTGGAAACTTGGTAAGTAGATGTATTCGGTGAACCGCATTAAGATTTTCATACAAAAATAGAAAAAAAACAATAAATTTTTGGGGTTCCCCATACTTAGAACTGAAACTCAAAAATTTTTTTTTCATCAAACTCATACGTGTGGGGTATCTATGGATAGGTATTCAAAAATGATATTGAGGTTTCTATTATAATTTTTTTCTAAACTGAATAGTTTGCGCGAGAGACGCTTCCAAAGTGGAAAAATGTGTGTCCCCCCCCCCGTAACTTCTAAAATAAGGGAATGATAAATGTAAAAATAATATATGATGTACATTACCATGCAAACTTCCACCGAAAATTGGTTTGAACGAGATCTAATAATTAGTTTTTTTTTAATACGTTATAAATCGTAAACCGCATTTTACCTTTCATTCAATCAACTCCAATATAATAAAGAATAAAGAAAAACATTTATTTAGATGTATAGTTGTACGGAACCCTACGTGCGCGAGTCCGACTCGCACTTGGCCGGTTTTTTCTTGTTTATTTCCTTGGAAAACCGCGGCTGGTCGTGTAACTCGTGTCAGTAGTGTCAGGCCAACCAGCGCCCCTTCCGCGCTCTCTGAAAACATTGAGGTTGTTTGTTACGAGTACAGATAGGTACTTAGTTCTTATCATATTAGAATTATTTTCTCGCAATTAAAGTGAAAAGTAAAGTGATTAACTCTAGACTAAATGTCATAGGGTGATGAACCAGAACCAGTGTTCAACACTTTAAGCTGACAGGCACGAATACTTAATGGGTAATTAACTCGTAACAGTCTTAGGGACGAGTTCACCAACAATTAAACGGACGGTTAGCGGTTTAACGGGTGTCAAATGTATTGATTAACAGCTGATTAAGACTTAACCGTCCGTTTAATTGTTGGTGAACTCGGCCCTTAACAGATCTCGTGTCATTAGGCCATGAGGCCTATAATTTTAAACCGTATACTATTAATTTTAATGTAGATTGTTACTTTTGAACACCAAAGTCGATAAATTAAATCAATACTTAACATCATTTTTCAGATGTCCTGACATTTTTAACGTAGGTACCGTGTGCGAAATGGGGTATTCCTATCTGCTACCGCCATCTTAGTACCTACCACTGTTAGCAACCGAATGCTTTCCTATCTGGGAATATTTTAATTCGTAACAAAGTAGCGATAACATGAGAATAACTAGAACCGCATTTTGACATTTTCAGCGATGTTCCGCAGAACACGATGAGTGCCGCCAACACTGATCGATTCAATGTTTAGCATTTTGAATATAAATAAATTCACAACGCGCCTACGATATGTTGGATGTGGACGAAGACTAGCTTTCCGCCCGCGACTTCGTCTGCGGAGAGTCGGAACTTTTGTTAAAAGTGCAAAAGTAAAAGTGCAGTTTACATCACGAAGGTTTATTTTTTAAAGTCTAGTGTGTGAATTGTAAGTGACCGGTCCATATCAACTACTTTAATTTCATGGCTCTAACCTTTAAACAGCAACAAAACGCCATACAAAATAAAATTACTGCCCCTCTTTCACCATTACGTTTTTTTTAAAAAGATAGGTAATTTAGTCATCTAATTACGAAATTTCCATACAAACAATTAATCCACTTAGCAGAAGATTTTCGAAAAACACCAAAGCTGAATATCTTTATGTAATAGTAGTCTCAATACCTATTTTCATATCTTGCAGGTATGTACTTACATAACTTTGAAAATTACTTAGTTTCGATACACACTTTACAGTCTGTAGTCTTAGATCCCAAGTTTTTCCCTTTACTTATTTTTTATTGGTTATGATTTGCTCTTGACTTAACTTTTCTTGGAGGTAATGTTTAAAAAACACTGAAGGTTGCACTTTTTAGATGCTATCATTCATGTACCTGGCTAAAAAAACTTTCTCCCGCTTTTCACACTGTTAAGCGCTTGTTTTAAAAACTGGTTTTTATTTAATTAATAATGGTGTTGATACCGAGTTCATGTATCTGACTCGTTCAGCCATTTTTTTTCTGGGTGAAGAGTTATAGGTACCAGTTTCCACATTTCTCACTTCAAAAATGACCAAATTCCCATACAAACTTCTACACCCATTTCACCCTCTTTTCCGAATTTGCCGTACCTAAGTAATTTTTTATTCATATCCTGAACGACGAAGTTCACGATTCTCATTTCAAAAATGACCGAACTCTCTTACAAATTTCATTTCACCTCGTTAGGTAAATAAAATTTTACATTTTCACATCTATCGCTTCAAAAATTATCAAAATCCCGTACAAACTTCTACTGCCAATTTACACCGCTATTTACAGGGATATTTTTTCCAAAATGTCCGAAACTTTTTTTTTCATTTATATACAGTACTTAACCCTGACACCATTTTACACGTTTCTCACTTAAAAAATAGCCATACTTACTAAGTTCTACTCCCAATTTCATCACTTTAGTATTTCCAACATCGCCAACAGTTGTATTTTTAGGGTTCCTTACCTAAATAGAAAAAAACGGAACCCTTATAGGATCACTTTGTTGTCTGTCCGTCTGTCTGTCAAGACCCTTTATCTCGGGAACGCGTGGAGGTATCGAGTTCAAATTAAAACCTTATACTCAAGTCTACGTAAAAAAAGATACAGTTGATTATGCCACAAAAAACGTATATTTCGACAGTCTCAAGGGAATCAAAATTTATCAGTTGACCTAGTACTATGAAAATTGGCAAGTAATTCCGTCTTAATCTACAAGTATAGGGAACAATCGGAAAACTACATTTTTAATTAAATCACAAAAAAACAGGGTCCTCAGACAATAAAAGCGGAACAGCGGTCTAAATTTTGAATTAAGTTAACAGCGTCATGTGTGGAACCCTCGGCGGGCGAGTCCGACTCGTACTTGTCCGGTTTTTTATTAGTAATAAAAAACAGCAGCGTAAATACCAATTTTCACATTTCTGACTTTAAAAATGACCAAAGTCAGATACAATCTTCTACCGCCCCTTTGGGATAGTTTTTCCTAAATCACCGAAATTAACATTTTTTTATTTATAATTAATTACAGTAGCCCTTACAACATTTTCCTAAATATACATTTCCACATTTTTTCCTTTAAAAATTACCAAAATCGCATACCTACAAACTTCTACCGCCAATTTACCCTAAGTTTTCCAAAATCGCCGAGAGCAATATTTTTAATTTATAAAATACAGTAGCCCTTACCTGCAACATTTTCTCAATTCAAAAATATATGCCATACAATTTTCTACCCCATTTTACCACCTCACGAGGAAGATTTTCCTGAATCGCCGAAAGTAATCCATATATATAAAAGGCAATGTCCCGGGTGACTCATCATCGCCCAGCCAAAACTACTAATGCTAGAAATATGAAACTTGGGCAGTATTTTGTTTTTATGATGTAGAGATCCACTAAGAAGGGATTTTTTGAAATTCAACCCCTAAAAGGCATAAGAGGGGGTTGCTAAGTTTGTGTGGCAAAAAATATTTTCATGATGAAATTTACTTAAAACTTGGTAGAAATGCTCCTCAATGAAAATATCGAGACACATATTTCAGCGATAACTAAAATTCAACCCCAAGAGGGATGAAAGGGAGTTGCAAAGTTTGCAAAGAAAATCCAGTCACCGCAACGGCGGTAGCGGGTAAACATCTTAAGACGCGCGCTCTTGGTTTAACTTACTATAAAATACATCGAAGATGTCTCGACTCGACGTGGAGTGCTTAAAAAGGTTTTTACAAAGTGTATTAATGCCGATTGAACAGAAAATCAGTGAAATATTGCTTAAATTCGAGGTGCTAAGTAACGAAATAACAGAATTAAAACACGGTTCGACCACTCAAGATGTCCACAGGTCATCACAATCTGGCTTGACAAAGGCGAGCAAGAGCGCAACGCCGACTCCAGCGCCAATAAGCGTGTCGACACCGTCGCGTGGTCCCGCTCTAACAAACGGGCAGCCAAAGATACAGCGCGACTCCGCTATACGTGCGAGAGAGAGAATCGTACGTCCCACAAAACCTACCAGCCAAACGAAGCGCGCCGCGCAACCATCCAGAGATGGCCCGCTACAAAAAACTGCTACCGCCGCCACCAGCGAACAAAATATTACGAATATTGCTAATGTGACTACCTCATATAGTCAAATACTAAAGACTGACTTAGATAGCACAGTATCTATACCTAACGTAAACACTGATAAACACAAATGGACATTCGTCCAGCACAAAAAACGGCCGTCCAAAGCGACCGTTATCAAGGGTACCGCAACGAATACCTCTCTAGCAGGGGTAGATGTGCCTAAATACTTGCATGGATGTTTTTTCAGCAAAGACTCGACTCCAGATAGTCTCATTAATCATCTAAAGAGTATTCACGGAGAATCCCAGTACAGTGTCGAAGAAATTAAGTCAAAACGCGAAACTTACAAGTCCTACAAAATAGGCATTCCATCTTCTGCGTATAACAAATTTCTCTGCACATCGGCATGGCCGCTAAACACTAGTGTCTCAGAATGGATGCCCTTTCTGCGGCCCAAGCAAACCAGGCCCCCTATCTAATGCTAAACATGATGAAAATATACCAGATACGCAAAAACAATCAATCTCAGTGCTTCATCAGAACATTAACAGACTGAGCAACAAGACCTACGAGCTAGAAGCGGAGCTGCAGCTCCTTGAGCCTGTCGACGTCATCTGTCTGACTGAAATCTGGCTGAAATCTACTGAGTTGACCGCCGTCAACATAATGAACTACAGTCTGCGTGCATACTACTGCAGGCCCCTGAGGCTGCGAGGCGGCGCTTGCATCTACGTCCGACCTGACCTAATAACGATTGAACGCAAGAAAGTCGCTGCCCTATCCATCGAAATGCAGTTCGAAGTATGTGCTGTGGAGTGTATCGATATAAATCTAGTGATCGTTTGTATCTACAGGCAACCAAAGGGTGATGTACACTTATACTTTACTAAACTTAATGAACTACTTAACTTACCTGTTTTACAAAATCACAGAGTGCTAATAATGGGAGACATGAACATAGACTACTTAAACTTATGCAATAATACTAAGGACCTAAATATTATACTAAATCAATTTGGATTTAAACAAATAGTAAAAACTCCCACTAGGATAACTAATCAGAATCACTCAGAAACCTGTTTAGATCACGTTTATAGTAACTTATTAAAATCTGACATTATAAATATTGATTGTATTAAATTATCGTTATCGGACCATCTTTATGTAAACATTAATATACGAATCTGTAAAAACTTGCATGCTGCCCAAATGATCACAAAGCGATCATTCTCCGAACAAAATGTAAATAATTTTATTGCATATTTAGACTTATTTGACTGGGATAAAATAATGAATGACAACCTTTGTCCCAGTATAAAATTAGATCGAGTGATGAACGTAACGAAGCACTGTTTCGACATAAATTTCCCTTTAAAAAAGTACCCTGTAAAATCCCATGTGAGTAAATGGGCCAGTGACATTGTACGTAAACTGCGAAATGACGTCCGCTACCTAAAAGCTAAATGTTCACTTAGCCCGGGTGATAGCTCATTATCAGATAATTTATTATTACTTGAACGACTTTACGCTAGTACCCTGAAACACGCACGTAGTGAGTACCTTAATAATAAAATACGAAATAGCGATGAGAATATGTGTCGTAGTGTGTGGCGTGTCATTGCGTCTGAAACTTGTAATAGCAAAAACAAAACTAGGGCGCTGGATGTGTTGGTGAGTCGATCAGCTGGTGCGAGCGAAGCCGAGCGCGCGGCCGACGCCGCAGCGCGCCTCAACCACTATTACACTCACGCGAATACTCACAACAACAAACCACTGACGTCTGCCGCGCTAACGTACCTAGACAAATACTTACCGTCCCAAATACCTGACTTTAGTTTCAGTCCATTTAATCTTGCAGATATAATAAAAGCCATTAATCACATAAAAAGAAAACAATCAAAGGACGCAAATGATATGTCAACCTATGTATTAGATTATTTACCCCCAATAGTAGTATCGCTGCTCCTCTGCATACTCAATCAGTGTGTGGAAAAAGGCGTGTATCCTGACTTACTAAAGATGATTAAAGTGCAACCAATTTATAAAGGAAAAGGTGATATGGATGTACTCAAGTATTATAGACCCATATCATTGATACCGGTGATATCTAAAGTATTTGAACGCCTAATGACTGTTCAGTTAATGAATTATTTCACTAAAAATCAACTTCTGAACCCGCAACAATACGCATACCAGCCTGGGCGGTCAACCGCTGACGCGACCCGTGACGTAGTAACGCGCGTCATGACGCACCTCGAGGGCAGGCGACACGTCGCAACTATATTCTGCGACTTGTCGCGAGCTTTCGAGATGGTAGACCACGCGTTGCTTCTCGCTAAACTCTCGCGATATGGCGTGAACGGCTCCTTTGCCAGTACCATTAAATCCTTCTTAAAAGGTCGTAGACAAAGCACCTATGTCCATACTCACAAATCTGAGCTAGAAGAAATAGGCGACAGCGCCGTTCCACAGGGATCGGTGACAGGAAATAACCTGTTTCTGATCCTTGTGAACGACATTACTTCCGCCTCTGACGACTCAGAGTGCGTTATGTTTGCTGACGACACATGCATTATAGTATCTGCCGACAATTTCTTAGAATTGGAAACAAAACTCACGCGAACTGTGCAGAGCATTTCCAAATGGTTTACTGCAAATGGCATGCTCCTAAATGTCGAAAAAACGAACATAATGCACTTCCAACTTAGAAAAAAACTTAAAGATAAACTAAACATTGTAATAAACGACATCCCTGTTCCTCAGGTGCATGTGGTCAGGTATTTTGGGTTCGTTATTGACGCGGGATTAACTTGGTCACCTCATATTGAAGCAGCCTGCAACAAACTCTCTTCAGCGTGCTTTGCCTTATCCAGACTCACCAACAGCCTCTCTGAGGATAACCTAAAGAAGGCATATTTTGGGTACTTCCATTCGACGCTAATCTATGGTGTTGATCTCTGGGGTACTGCTGCAAAACGGGATAAAATATTTAAACTACAGAAGCGCGCAATACGTATTATGGTCAAAAAACCATACGACCACCCCGCTAAAGACTTATTCAAGCAGCTAAACATCCTGACGTTACCAAGCGTGTACGTACTTGAGGCATGCAAGTACGTAAGACGCAGTCTCGACCGTCTCCCCACCTACTCCCAGAAGCTACACTGTGTCACGCGCAGGCGCAACCAGCTGTACGTGCCCCCGCGCCGCTTAGCTAAAACCAATAAATCCTTGCTCATCGTAGGAATAAAACTATACAACACACTAAATGATGAACTCAAGTCTGCTAGTGATACAATATTTGTGAACAAACTTAAATCTGTGTTGCTCCACATGGCTTGTTATAGTGTTGACGAATTCTTTGAAACTTACAAGTCACCGGCCCATTTACAAACAGGAAAATAGTTTTTAATTAAAATTAACAATTATAACATAATTATTATACTATAATTATTATAGTATTGTAATGTTACAATATAAGTGTTTGTAAAATAATGTGATATTATGGATATTAATGTAAAATATGACGTGTAAAATTTATTTTACCAATAAATAATCTAAATCTAAATCTAATATATTTTTATGATCAAATTTACTTAAAATTTGATAGAAATGCTCTTCAAAGAATATAATGAGATACGTATTTCAGCGAGTACTAAAATTCAACCCCTGGGGGGATGGAAAGTAGTTGCAATGTTTTTGTGGGGATTACTTTTATGGTAAATTTTACTTGAAATTTGGTAGAAATGCTCTTCATTGCAAATATAATTTACGTACAAAGGCAATACGAGTATACATACAAAAAATATTACTTTCGGTGATTCAGAAAATACTACCTCTTAGGAGGTAAAATGAGGGGTAGAAAATTGTATGGAAGATATATATTTTTGAAGTGAGAAACGTGGCTAATGTATATGTATTAAATATATTGCTTTTAGCGATTTTGGAAAACTTAGGGGTAAATTGGCGGTAGAAGTTTGTAAGGGACTTTGGTCAATTTTAAAGTGAGAAATGTGAAAATTAGTATTCAGGCTACTAGGTACTTATTAATAGGAAATACGATTTTAGCGTCTAGCGAAGTTAGTATATAAGCGGCTTCGGTTATTGTTTAGGTGAGAAACGTGTAAATAGGTGTCAGCCTGTTAGGGCTACTAAATTGCTTTCGGAGATTTTGGAAAAACTATCTCTGTAAATGGCGGTTGTAAATTGGCGTTAGAAGTTGAAGTTGTGTATTAAAAGAACTGTCGAAATATGTTCCGCACGATGATGTATAGCGAATTTTTTATTTTATCAACAGTCACATGTTGATAGGGAGTGCCGAACCTAGAAATATAAATTTTTGTTATTTCACTACCAAACTAAGTAGCGGCTTCTACAAGACACTATTCCTACTCCAAATTTCATCTATGAACCTCGGCAGTTTCGAGTAAAATACTTGTGACATACGAGCGGACGGACGGACATGACGAAACTATAAGAGTTTTTGCCATTTTTGCTACGGAACCCTAAAAAGGCGTTGGGCGATTTTGAAAAACTTCCCCAAAGGTGGTAAAATAAAAGAGAGTTTGGCCATGTTTAAAATGAGAATAGTGAACGTCAGTTTACGACATAAATGAAAAAAATACGGCAATTTCGAAAAAGGGGGTAAAATGGGGGTAGAATATTTTGTGGGAATTTGGTCATTTTAATGTGAGAAATGCGGACATTATTGGTATTAAGGTTACTGTTCACCTATACATGACTGGGCAAGTTAGATACATGAAAGTCGGTATCAAGACCAATATTAATTAAATAAAAAAACAGGTTTTAAAATAAGCCCTTAACAGTGTGAAAAGCGGGGTGAAAGTTTGTGGGTATTTGAGTTGGTATTTTTCCAGTTACATGAATGCTAGCATTTAAAAAAGAGCAAGCTTCAGTGTTTTTTAAACACTTGCCCCTTAAAGAAACAAATAGACAAAAACAAACCCATCATCAATAAAAAAACTAAAGGGTTACATGGGATCTAAGACTACTGATAGTGACTGTAAAGTTTTTATGGAAATGAAGTTACTTTCAAACGTATATACCTACAAGATATGAAAATGGGTATTGCGACTAAATACTGTAACATAAATAAAATATCCAACATTGGCATTTTTCGAAAATCTTCTGCTAAGTGGGTTAATTGTTTGTATAGCAAATTAGTAAATAGATGAGATGACTAAATTATCAATCTATTAAATCTAGGGTTGATTAAAAAAACGTAATGGGAAAGAAGGGCAGTGAATTTATTTTGTATGGCAATTTTGTTGTTTTAGAGTCAAAAATGCAGGTGTTTGTGAACTGCTTACTTAAAATTCACGTTCTGGACTTTTTTTCATTAAAAAAACTCTTTGAAGGTGATATTAACTATGTCTGTACTTTTAACATAAGTTCTGACTATCCGCAGACGGAGTCGCGGGCGGAAAGCTAGTATTTTTATATGTATATTGCTATTTATATACATATACGTATATTATTTGCATTGAAGAGCATTTCTACCAAGTTTCAAGTAAATTTAATCATAAGAAAAACTATACAAACTTTGCAACTCCCACTCATCCCTCTAGGGTTGAATTTTAGTAACGTACGTGTCTCTTTAATCATTATTTGCATTAAAGAGAATTTCTACCATTTTTCAAGTAAATTAGATCATAAAAATCACAGATCACAGAAACAAGGGAGAGAGATATGTTATGGGGGCGTGGTGCGTGACGCCTCGGTATGTTCAAAATGGACATATCGGTACAAGGCGCGTCAACCGTTGCCTTAGTCACCCGCTGATCGCTGTCAATATACGAGCTCCGTTTAAATGGTAAAATTATTGTTTGTAGCGTGAAAGTGTGCAAAAATCGAAGTCCTAAACTTAATTTTAAGTTATAGGTCATAGCATAACACCGGTAAATTTAGTTTTTGAGCATTATTTCTATTTTTTAATGAATATTTAAGGTTTGTATGGATTTCCGAGCGTAAGGATGTGGACGTGATTTCGATAAATGGCTTGTTCTACAACGATCAATAGAATTAAATGTGTTAATAGTTCAAGTTATTTATCATCACTATCACACGCTTAAAACACAAGGAAAATAATTTAACAATTTTTCACGTTACCTATATAAAACTAAATTTCCGTTATAATATTACACTGTAAGAACATTATCCTAAATGACGTACGTAAATACTTACTAAAATCTGGAGTCTGTTCAACTGTATTCCAGATTTAATCCATTGATTGGAATTTAGATAAAAATACAAATAATATACAATAAATTGACCAAAGACAAAGGCAAAGGGCTCGGTGCTGATTGTCAGCCCGCGCTGACTCACTGGGATAATAACTAAGAGATCATTGTTAAAAAAAGGTTGACTGGCAGAAAATTCCCCAAAGTATTAAGTAGGTATATCTTTCTGTTTTAAGTTATTTGCACCATTTATAAAATAAAGTTTAAGGAAACCAAATACGACAAACTACTGGTTCGTCCCAAACCGAGATCCCGTGACGTGATACTCAACCAAACCCATTTGCAGTTTAGACTTTTATGTACTAAGTAATCAAGTAAAATCAACACATAAAAATCTTTAACAGTATCTATAACAATAAATAAATATATAAATAAAAATAAAAAACAGCTCCAGCAAAGAAAACCCGCAGATTTTACACGCAACGTCGGTTACATTCTGGTTGCGGCAATCACAGCTCTACAGATGCGACACCTTACGGCGGCGAATCGGCGACTACGGAATTTTACAGGATAGTCCTATTTATCGCAAACTTTTATTTCCCAAAATCCAAAAGTTGGAGTCCGCGAACTCCACCCCAACCGATGTAGGTTACTTTTGGTTATTATTTCGGCCATAATTTAAACACGATACAGTACCTTTTTTACCAAGTAACACCTAAAATTATACCTGTATTTCTTCTCACTCCGAACTTGTCAGTTGTACTCATGAAGCGCTTCTTGAATTATTTCTGATAGGATTTAACGTAGTTCAGTTTTACCTTAATAGAATTTTATACAACTTTAGCCGACCGTGTCCACATTTATTATGTGCTGTACTTTAATTTAGATAGCTTTAAATTGTGTGACAATCTGCAATTTTTGTTATATTTTTCGTTCCGGTTTCATAAAAAGTTAAGATCTGTGTCAGCCTGCAAATCTAGTTTTTTTTAATAGCAATGTGATTTGTTTTAATTTAATCTTTATTTGAAGACTAATAATATAACCTCGTTAAAAATACGTTCGGTTTTATTTTCCTTTTACAGGTCTAAATTAACGTGCTGGTGGTTTTATCGCAACCACCCCGTGTAGTGTTCCGTACCCTTTTTTTATGGAGCGCTACAAAATGGCGCCCGAAGGTAAGTGATTTTTATTATATTTTCTTAATGTGTCAAATACTTTTATTTTTATTTTTTGTCGTCGGTGGAAAGATTGGTCGTAATCGACCAATAAATCGTTCCTCTTTGCTACTAATCCTTTTTCTTTTATGTTTTAGCGGAGCTCATAACATCTACGGTTCCAGTGGTACGATGACTTCGCCGCGCTTTACTTTCCCTGGCTTCGAGTCGCGTATTTCAACCTGGAGCTGACGCCTACTTTCCACTTGGCATATTTAATTTATTGTGATAATGTTTATTTTCAAAAATAATTACTTGTATATCGTCCAAAACAAACAGTCTTTCAATCCCACCGAATAAAATTTTCACTCTCGAATTTTATTTTCCTATCATGTGTTTCGTAGTTAGGGTCCGTTAAGGTGAGTGGTTTTGTTTTTATTTTGCATGTAACCTTTTCGCCCCTAGGTACTTCTCCTTGTTACTAGGGTATCTGGTGTTTTAGCATGATTGGTTTTTAGTTTTTGTCCCCAGCATGTTTTTGTACCATGTGCCCAGTGACATGCCGTTTTCGCGTGTAGGGACACCAATTTCGTCTCGTGTGCGCGTATGGCGTTGCTAATGTTTTGAATATATTCAGACCGTGGGTCCATGATGGAACATGGTCTGAATGAACTAGCCACCATGTAACGCGTTAAGTTTTCGACTCGGGCGGATTTTTTTTTGCTGTTTTAAATATGTTCAGACTGTGTGCCCAAGATGGCACACAGTCGGAACGAATGCGCCTTGTGTCGAAAATTTTTCCTTGCGGGATTTTGGGTCGTGGTGTTCCTCACCTCCTTTTTGACTTTGCGGTGGTAATTAATAGATTTGTTTGTTTAGGCGATACGGTAATTTGTAAAATTTTAATTTTTGGACAAATATTTTTTTGCGCGTTTTGTTTATGTCGTATTTTTAGGTGTCCCCGTTCTTTCTTTTTTTCTCCTCATTTTCTCAAATTCTCCAAATTCTAAAGGTTCCTTTGTGTTTCTTGACTGAGAGTAAATTCCTTGCCCCCCTCGTTAGTTGGATTCAGCGTATTGCTGCGAGTGGTCGGTTTACATCCGCTTTCGGATGGATTTTGTGGTCAGACTTTTATCCCCAGTTTCCTCTGCGACGACTATTTTGTCGAGCGAATTTTCCTTTCCGTCTTCATTTTTTTCGGTCTGACTATACATATTGTTATTCAAAGTTCGAAGTTTGTTTATCTCCTATCACTTTGTTTACGTTAGGCATTTGTTTGCCATCGTATCAATTATAGTGCAGAAACAGGTCTTGATACTTGTTGTTTTTCTCGCGCGAATTTTCAAGACGGAATTGTTTTGTTGGGCTATGTTACTGGGTTAACGGTTAGTTAGTTTGCGCGAACTAGCTAATCTGTGATTTTGGTATCATAGCGGTATGGTTGGTCAGTAAACTTCGTGCACTGGTATGCTTTAGTTTAAGAGCTAGTGTCTTGGAATTTTCGGTTAGAGTACTTATCCCGATTGTGATACTTTTTCTGTCATTTGGTGTACCCGGTATGACTATTCGTTTTTCCTTTACTTTTTTTGATTGATCGTTCTGATAGGCTTCTTTGTGTATATTGTGATGGTTGATTTGTGTAATCCCTAGTTTTTAGTGTTAGGATAGTTTAATTCAATTTTCGTCATGGATATTTGTTAGGATTTCCAGTTAGTTTTTGAGGTAGGTTATTTCTTGTCTTTGCTTAGGTTTGTATAATGGAATGTTAAACACATTTTCTGCAAAAAATTTTTTTTGCTGTCTGTTCTAGGAGGTAGGTAAGTTAGTTATAGTGGTGCATTTTTCCTGCAGGCTGTACTATAAATAAATTAGTTTTAATGTGTTAGGCTAGTTGTTTTAGGGTAGGTGACTGCAGTTAATCAGTGTCGGTCCTCGTTTAGTCAGTCTAGTATGAAGATCGTTTCGGTTCAACTATACTAGGTGAACAACCTTTAGTGTACCGGTGGTGTTCTTTTGGGGTCTGTAGTTTTGTTTTTTTGTTATAGGTTAACATTATCAAGGTCGACTTTGACAAATGCTGTTTGCGTTTAACCTTGATATTATAGGGTGTTGTTTTTGGTGTTTCGTGTTCGATGTGTATGATGATATGAAGTGTTTGTGTTGGTTGATATATAGTTGTTTAGGTTTAGTGTATAACTTTAGGGTTGTCACCTTTGGAAATTTTAGGGATGTCACATCGAGATTATTTTAGGGTTGTCACTTTTGGAAATTTTAGGGTTGTCACTTCGATATTATTTTAGGGCTATCACTTTTGGAAATTTTAGGGATGTCTCTTCGAGATTTTTTTAGGATTGTCACTTTTGGTGAATTTTGGTGTTGTATTGGAGGTTTTTTTTTTATTTTTTTTTTATTTTAGGGTCGTTACTTCAAGTTTATTTTAGGGTTGCCAATTTTTATTTTTTTTGTTCTAGTGATGGGATAATTGTTGCATTACCGCTACAAATCGCGTTGGTTCGCGTTAGTTATCGCTAAATTATTTCGCTTTTTCCGTTTCTCAGCCTTTTTGGTATTATGGGCTTGTTCATTGACCGGTTAGAGATAGACATATCTACTGCCAGTTTTGAATTTTGAATGCGTTTTTGTTAAATCCGATCCCTGTGATAATTCTGACATTCGATCTCGTGCTCTTGCCTTGAGACTTTGAACAATTTTATCGAATCTTTTCTTATTCAATGGAATCTTTTCTACATAAAAAGGAAATAAGTAAGGCTTATTCAAGTGCCGCGTCCGGTAGTTGTCAACTAGTACCAACGCCGTGGAATGGATTATAGACAGATCGATGGAATGCTGTTGTCCTCTTTGTTTGTCCGGGGCTTTTGATGCCGTTCTGCTTTTACTGCTCCCCTTCTTTAGGAAGCCATCTCCCATGTTGACTGTTCTACTTTGTGAGTAAAGGTGTTCTTTTCAGCACCCCCGCTTACCCCATATCACTCATCACTTCACAACTCAACGGAAGATCTGGACGGGTGACTTAGCAATTCACCGTGTGATTCGCCAACGGGTTCGCTGGGCGATGACTCGTCGACTGCGGTAGCACCCGCAGATTTTACACGCAACGTCGGTTACATTCTGGTTGCGGCAATCACAGCTCTACAGATGCGACAACTTACGGCGGCGAATCGGCGACTACGGAATTTTACAGGATAGTCCTATATATCGCAACATATCATATATAATAACATATATAACTTTTATTTAACTTTTATTTCTCAAAATCCAAAAGTTGGAGTCCGCGAACTCCACCCCAACCGATGTAGGTTACTTTTGGTTATTATTTCGGCCATAATTTAAACACGATACAGTACCTTTTTTACCAAGTAACACCTAAAATTATACCTGTATTTCTTCTCACTCCGAACTTGTCAGTTGTACTCATGAAGCGCTTCTTGAATTATTTCTGATAGGATTTAACGTAGTTCAGTTTTACCTTAATAGAATTTTATACAAGTTTAGCCGACCGTGTCCACATTTATTATGTGCTGTACTTTAATTTAGATAGCTTTAAATTGTGTGACAATCTGCAATTTTTGTTATCAGACATATGTTGACAGAATTGAAAGAGTTCAAAGGAAATTCATTCGGTATTTGTGTTTTAAGTTAAGAATCCCTTATAAATCATCAGATTATGTCAACATGTGTCGGGCGCATCACCTTCTTCCACTATTCAAACGTCGGGTAATTGCCGACATCATGTATATCCTTAATATTACTAATGGCAATGTGGATTGCGATGAGCTTCTCTCTAACCTATCTTTCACTGTTCCTACCAAGACCAAAAGGCATCTTCCTCCAATTTATGTTCCTTACTGTCCGCGTAAATATAGACGTAACACTTTTCTCAGGCGTGCAAGTATTAATTTAAACAAGTTGTCTAAAAAAATGAATTTAGATATTTTCAATAGCAAAATTCCCCGTGTAAGACGTGACTTAACGTGTGACTATTTTAAATAATGTTAATTGGCGGTAACAATCCATAAAATCTAGTTTGGATTAATTTTGTAACTCTTTTGTCCTTTTTCCTTTTTGCTGCCATTTAGACTTTGTTTTTACTGTGCAGTTTCTGCTTGAGTGATTTCTCGCATGTAATGCTTTCTTTAAGGAAGTGTTTCTCTTTGTTCCTTTCATTATATTCTATTTCTATCTGTGAAAACCTGTAATTGGCTTTATGTGTCTTATGTTATGTTTAAGGTAATTTATCAGCTGTTGGTTTTCCTATAATAAATAAATAAATAAATAAATAAATAAATATTTTTCGTTCCGGTTTCATAAAAAGTTAAGATCTGTGTCAGCCTGCAAATCTAGTTTTTTTTAATAGCAATGTGATTTTCTCAAAAATGTCCGGAAATGTTGACATTCCTACTCGCAAGCTCGTCCGTTTAATCCAATACTCGGCCCGCAATTGCCTGCTTCCATGCCTAGGCAATAATGTACTATTGTTTTAATTTAATCTTTATATGAAGACTAATAATATAACCTCGTTAAAAATTCGTTCGGTTTTATTTTCCTTTTACAGGTCTAAATTAACGTGCTGGTGGTTTTATCGCAACCACCCCGTGTAGTGTTCCGTACCCTTTTTTTATGGAGCGCTACACTACCTATTAAGTTTTTAAATGATATAATTGTATAAAGTTAGTAGAAAAAATAAAAATAATATTACTTATTGCCTGTAAATTGAATAGTACATTGCAAAGAAGTGTTATATTGTTATCGGTATATTTTGAAACATTACTGGTGGCATCCCTAAGTGGACTGCAGGAAAGAGACGCACGCCTCTTAAAAAAAGGATCACTAGATGTCGCTGTAAGAGTATTCCTTAATCTGCTGAACACAAGGACTACTATCTTGGCGCCATCTAGCGCTGAGGAAATAAATTAATTACTCGTCGCTAGATGGCAGCTAAATGACTAGTAAGCGCTACCTTACGTTCAGTCACTGAACTACGATGGAAAAAAACGATCTTTCAGCATTTTTCAACCTTGAAAGCTTAACATAAAGCTTAATTTTGTGCTACTATCATAACTATGTTACGGCGTTTTTAGTTCGTAAGCTGTAACCAATTATGAGGAGGTTGTGTTTGTTGTAGTCAATAGAGCGTAAGCGTAAGACGCACACATGTTCAAAAGTGGCGACACCGGGTCTTGTACGAATTTGCGCTCATGACATATCTCCCTTGTTTCTGTGATGTGATAAAAATATTTGTTCTATATAAACTTTACAACCCCCTTTCATCCTTCTAGGGGTTGAATTTTAGTTATCGCTGAAATACGTGTCTCATTATTTGCATTGAAAAGCATTTCCAGCAAGTTTCTTCGAGTAGTGCACGGATGCCAAATTCAGCCATAATAGAACCATCATGCTTGCAGATCATTCAGTAGGCGACGATTTTAGCACTCGTCGATGTAAGTATCGGCCCCTCTTGTATCGTTATTTATATTTCTTCTTGTTTACCTACACCTAATTTCTATATATTTAATCGAGGTGGTTTTAACATCTCGGTATGATATACTTCAAACTCGTGGTTTGACATTTGACACTGATTACTAAAGTACTCTATTTATTTAATACAAACATGTCACTTAATAATTCAATAATAGATGATCTAACGAAGAGGGGAAGATAGTATAGTATCGGACAGTGTATAGTATCGGACAATGTCAATAACATTTCTATTTCGCGTCTAAGTGCCATTCTATGAACGCAAAAGCAAAATATACCATCCTAGACACGCGATGAACCAGTCCGTGGCAACCTGCCGACGTCCCTGCGCGCACCGCATCGATTTGTGTGAATAAATTAATTTCAACTTAAGGAATAGTTTTTTTGCTTTGTTTACTATCTGCACAATTTAAGTTATTACAAACGGCACACGTTACAATTGTATCATAAGTTTATTACAGATTTAATTTATGATACTAAAACAAAAGAGAAATGGCGTGTTCTTTTTTAATTTATATTTTTATAATGTTAGTCGTGTTGTATTGTATCGGACAGGGAAGTTTCGTATAGTATGGGACACGTCCGCGCGTCCATTACTACACGTAAGTTAATAATAATAAATAATAGACTAGCCCAAAAATAAATGAAATAGTACCTAACACTTTTAATTATTAAAAGTTACTAGTATGTATTGATGATGTCCGGTACAAATATTGCAAGTAAATTTTGACATAGCGTCGTCAGATCTGAAATGTTGTATAGATACTTGTGTAGGTAGTTCAAATAAAAAATAAATAAATCCAAAATGAAAATGAATTAAACAATACTCACCAAGTTTAGTCGACTTTTTATTACCAGTATTGTTACCTATCTACCTTCGTACCTACTTACATTCGTCTCTTACTTAACATCGATAAACAATAAATTATAATTGTAAAATAATAAGATGTCTGGGGCGAATGGTTGCTCACGTCCGCAGGAAGATTACCCACCGCCAAGTAAGTCAAATCTTGGCGGCTGTACTTGTCTTTATGACCTCACAGCCCTTCACAGAAATAATTATGTCGAATGCATCCAAATCAATAAAAGGCTCTTCTAAGAGCCCTCACACTAAAGACATCGGACCATCAGTCAGAATCGCCATAGGAATAAATTAAATTAAAAAAACTTAATATCGATAAATAATAAATAATAATAGTAAAATAATAAGATGTCCGTTACAAAACCAAACTGTCCGATAATTAACGAATTAGTGTTATTTTACTTTCTTCTTAAATTTTACTAATAACTCCCGTGACGAAAATGTTTGCAAGGTATTTATTGAAAGTAGGTATTCACCTATTCTCACGCTTATTAGGTATATAATATTTTTTTGGCCTTTTAAGTATACTGTCCGATACTATCGCATGATGTCCGATAGTATACTAAAAATATATAAAATAGTAATTGATATAAATCGGTTATCGATAAAGAATTATACTTTTTACCAAAACGGTATAACGAATGAACTTCAATGAGCACAATTATTATTTAAAATGATTTAAAGCCTCCAATTTCTAGACTTTATTTGTTAAAACTAAAATGCGTCCGATACTATACTATCTTCCCCTAAGTATTTTATTTAACCATGAAGTCCTTTCAACCTACAGGCGACATTGCACGATATTAAAAAGACAATCAATTGACTATTAAACGAATTCGTTCTTTCAGTCCACGATTCCATTCCATCCCACCATCCTAGTCCCTCATTATCTTCAGACTAACTGCAGAACTTTAAAAAATTTAGGGATCTGCTTGGGTGGGCGGGTGTTTATATCTTCGAACGAAACGACTCACATAATAGTGATCGAACTTCACTTGTTAAGTTCGTTTGATCATCTATTATATCTCGTCGTTTCATTCTTCAGATATTTTATTTAACCATGTAGATCTTAGAGATTAAAAGTTTTGCTTTAGGTGGAAGAAATCGATAACAACATTTATTTATTTTCTTTCTTGACACATCGTGGTAAACAGCAATAATCACATATTATGAATTATTTCTAAGAATCATTTCTCTTCATCCAAAGTTGGTCGATTATAAAAGCGGGCCAACGAAATAGATGTGGCGGCATGCCGCGAACTATGCGCGATATAAACCGACCTAACATCTTTTATCCATCAACTGATGGTTTGGGAAGTAGCAGCTCTGTGTGGTGGTTTACAAGTAAATAAACAAGATTTAGTCAGAATGGTTTCCTTTTCTAATCTTATTGTTTCTCAGAAAAATATGATTTCTGAGAGTTATAACTAGCAGGACAGATATACGTTTTCTCTAAAGACGGTTAGGGAGATAACTGGTTTTTCTCGACCTACGGCGGATGTTTTAATGGCATCCGTAATGTCCATTCTAATATCATTATTTGAAGTGAAAATGTATTCGATGTAAATAAGCGTTAAAGTCTGAGCCCTGTGCGCTTTACATATAGTTAATATAATGTCACTAGGTAATTAATTCGTGCTTTTTTCACGATTTAAACTTGTATTGGGATACCAATGAGAAATGTGGTTCAAAACGACCTGTTGGTCCCATGTATGATTGTATTTCGGGCCATTTGGTTTCTGTTTATACGATCCTTTAAGGAGACATGTCACGAATCATCTGAACCACCATTATTTCCCAATAACAAGGACAAGGCAGAACAGTGACTATTGAGTGTACAATTTTCATTAAATTGTCTAGACATAAGAGCTAAATTTGCTGTTTTGGAAGATTCAAAAAAGGCCGTGTTATCGTTACGTCGTATTGTTTTAATGTAGGTACTGTGAGAAAGTGATGCTAGCGGGTCCGTCTCAAAAAATATAACATCATTCGATATAAGTAACTTCTTATTATAAACGTTCATAGGGTATAATAAAAGTTAAGTATAACAGAAAAAGAAGTATAATTTCAAAAGCTATGATGTTTAATTAGTATCACATTGATGTTTTATAGGTGCCATAGCATACCCTTCATAGTCATGGAATAATAACTTTTAATATAACATACACAAAGCATGTTCTAATAAGCCATATTATCATATGGTTTACATTCGTAAGGAATAATATTTTTATGAAATAGTACTCCTTAAGAGAAATATAATTTAAAAAATAATATCACTTTTTTATAACCCTTCTGACCCATTTGAGGTCACAAAAAGAAATGGTTAGTCGCAATTTGCAAGCGAGCGGAGCGAGCGAGTTAGATGTGGCTGGGCAGAAGCGACTCGGATATGTTAGGTTAGAAGGCTAAGGCGGGAGCGTAGCTATGCGTAGCGTATATTATAGTTAGCGTATTACAATATCAATCTTATTTCGAACCACTCCGAGTTCCAATTTCAAATATTCTAGTATCCAACTTTGGATACTAGGACGCGTGAAAGATGAGTGATACCTCCCTTACGGTTCACATACTCGTAACTTATAGCGGTGGTATTGTCAATCTCTTCAAACCTTACAGCTAGTAATGCTAAATGTTAATTGATATAAGATTCCCGTTCTAACACTTTGCACGTACCGTTGACCTTATTTTTACCGCAAACCGTGCGTCAGCTGTAATGTAACGTGTTCTGTTCTTCTGTTCTGTTCTGTTCTGGTGACATCTCCAGCCAGCAGTTCTGCTGCAAGCTGCACTACGCACCTCGTCGCCTTTCCTGTACCAACCATCTCCGCCCGCCGCAGGCAGCAGCGCACCTGCCCGAGACATCGGAGAGTCAATTAGATAGAATAGGAGTGTAGGGTTGGCAGTCGATGTAACGGGAGAGACGGAAGGTGGAGCCAACCCGAATTCAGGCATCGTTAAGTCAGCATTAGGGAGATAGATACAATACCTGGTGTGTAATATATAATAAAGGTATGGACTGCTTAAAATCAATCTAATATAAAAAATTGAATCAAATTTAATATATAAACTAAAAACATTGCTCTGCTCCCTCAGTATCCTCGGGCTCTGTCTCTGGGTCGGTTTCAGGTTTTTTATAGACCAAAAGGTCCGCAATGTTTCGCCAGTAGGCACGGCTCTTGTTAGTGTATTCTCGTACGAGTATGTCCTGGGCAAGTGAGTCCTCCCAACCTACGACCTACTTTTCTTCTGCATTCTTTATACTTGAGGGCCGCGTACAATAGGTGAGGGTTTCGGCGCCTAAGCACATGCCCGTAATACGAGATCCCCGAACTTTAATTATTTTTGTCACTGTTTGGCCTTCCAAAATTTGCCAGATGTTTTGTTTAGGAGTGCCCTTAGCGATTGAAAGCATTTCAGTTAGAATGTGTCTCTCGTACCGTCTTAGGCGTGATCGATTCGCTTTGGTTAATGCTGCGACATTAAGCCCGTACGTCATGACAGGAGATATCACCATTTTGTACATTAGCCTAGCGATTTTCCATTCAATTTTGTTTCTCTTAATAAATTGCGTTAGTTATCTTGGAATTTCTTACGGCAACGCGACTTTATCGAGGCCCTCCTATTGTGGGTATATGTGATATAAGTACCGAGGTATTGCATTGCATCTGTAGGTTGGATAGACACTCCACCATAGCATTATAGGCTGTAGAATTCCTTTTGAGATATCACATGGGTCCCGTACAATAACGTTTCGTTTTTGCCGTGTTTATTGTTAATCCTACGGTGTTTAACAAGTCTGCCAGTTTTCTCACTATACGATCGATTACTGATATGTATGGCCCTATTACCTATAATTAGGTCCTCTGCATACGAAAGTATAAGGGGTAGAGTGATTTCGGCACTTGGTCCAGCCTGACTGCCTCATCCTCCTCTTCTAGGGTGCAAAGAACGTTATCCATTAGAATGGTAGATAGCCAGGGGGACGGCGGGCATCCCTGTTTGACCCCTTTTCTTTTTTGAACCACTTCGGAGTTCAGTCCGCACCAGGATATGAATGTTCTCTCCCTCATGCAGGCTTCTACGATTCTATTGGTAAGGTTTGTACGCGTTTGTAGTACAAAGAGCCGGTTTCCTTCTCTTTAGTTTATGTCCAGGACGCGGCGAAGGGTAAAAATGTGGTTGTCGGTAGATCTATTTTCTAGAAATGCCGCTTGATAATTGCCTACGGATTATTTGCGTAGATCCGGTAACCCACATTACAAATAGATATCTTCCTAAAGTCGCTAGTGGTCTTGAGCGCTGATTTTCTTGGGATAGGCACCTGCTTTGTGATTGCCTAGATATCCTTCTTAAATCAGTCAGTTATTTAGTCCTTTGTTTAATGCCGTCCTTTGAGGCAATTGTTCTTCGAAATGTTGCGAAGCCGAAGCGTCGCTTGGGTACATTTGGGTAATGATTGCCAGATGTGGCAACTAGCCGTACCTACGGACACATGAAAACAAAGAATTTACCCTTTCTTTTTTATAAACTTACTTCGTATGGCCGAGAGTTTTTAGGGCTTGTTGCTGTTCATGAGGCGACTCTGATATTTTTATTTGCCCCCTGCTTAACTAAAGCAAGCGGGTACCTATAAAGTGTAAAATCGACAAAGTTATCTTTCCGCGCACACTACCAGATAAAGGTTGTCGGGGAGAACGACAAAGGTCACTTCAGTTCTAATACGATCTACTACCTACCTACTGTCGAAGTGGTACATCCCTATGACAGGTCACGTGATGTGTCATGGCGTCCTTGTGTTTTTGATATTCATCACGATCATATAGAGAACGCCTTTGAAAAATAAATAAAAATGAAACACTATAATTAACTGTGTTATTATTGAGCATCTAAATGAAACATGGTGTCAGGTGTTTTTTGCACTTCAAGATTGAAGCAAACTTGTTGTGGTAAGATTAATACAATACAATTGAATTATTGAAGACAAGCACGCGTCCCGGCATTAAACATGGCGGAACTGCATCGTGTGGTTAAGGAGCTGTCTTTGGACAATAATAATAATGCAACTGCGTGGAAAAACTGGTTACAAAAATTCGACGTATACCTAATAGCCTCACAAATGGAAAAAGAAGAAGATCGTCGTAAAATTGCATTATTGTTACACAACATCGGTGAAAAAGGTATAGAAATTTACAATTCATTCAACTTGGACGAAACTGCGAAATACGATGATCTTGTTAAAAAGTTCTCGGATTATTTTATTCCAAAGAAAAATCTTACGTTAGAACGCCACCGATTTTTCACAAGAGTACAAGGCAGTACTGAATCATTTGATAATTATCTTACGGATTTACAAAATAAGAGTCAGAATTGTGAATTTGACAAGTTACGTGAAAGCCTTGTAAAGGATATTTTAATAGCGGGCATAAACAATACGGTTCTTAAAGAAAGGTTGCTCAGAGAACAAGATATTGATCTGGAAAAAACGATTACCTTATGTAAGGCAGCTGAAATGTCACAGAAGCATGTTCGTGAAATGACTAACATAGAGAGTAATGGCACTGAGGTCCTTAATGTAAATAAAAGCAGAGGTAGATACAACAATTATAAATCCAAAAACAACAAGATGTGCTTTACTTGCGGATCACCTTGGGACCCCTCACACATTTGCCCGGCCAAAGGAACCACTTGTGGAGTATGCAAGAAAGAAAATCATTTTGCACGTGTATGCAGGTTCAAAGCTAGGCGTCTTGCACAAGTTGAGATGGATAAAACTGAAGCGGAAGAAGAATTTTTTATTGGTTCCATAACAGGTGAATATTGTTCAGAGTGGTTAGAAAGAATATATATAAATGATAAAGAGTTGTTTGTCAAACTCGACTCTGGGGCTCAAGTAAATTGCATGTCACTAAATACATATAAAGATTTGAAATTAGACCCTAATTTTATTATTAAGAGTAATGCTAAATTGACAACTGTCGATGACAAGAAAATTTATGTATATGGTATTTGTACTATAAAATGCTATCTGGCCAATGGTAAAATGGATAATATCAAGTTTTATATAATAAAATCAAATAATGTGCCTATTTTGGGATTACAATCTTGTATAAATTTAAAACTTATCACAAGAAACAAATCTATTTGTACATTGGAGACTGATAACATTAACAATTTGTTGTATAAATTTGATGACACCTTCCAAGGAATTGGTTGTTTTTCTAAATCATACTCAATTAAATTACAGGCTAATGCGCAACCTAGAGCTGATCCTCCTCGCCGAGTTCCTATTGCACTCCGTGAACCACTTCAAAAAGAACTTCAAAGAATGGAAGAGGCGGAGTGGGTCAACTCAATAGTAATAATTAAAAAGAAAAACAACAAATTGAGACTGTGTATTGATCCAAGGTATTTAAATAAGCATATTATAAAACAACATATACAACTTCCTACAATTGATGACATTGTTGACAACCTTAAAGGTGCTAATTATTTCACGAAATTAGATTGCAATAGTGGGTTTTGGACTGTTAAGTTAGACAGTGATAGTTCTAAATTAAGGTAAATGCAGCTATTAACGACCCTCCTAAGGCAATTTTGAAATTAATCATACTTATTAAGAATATTGGTAGTCGTCACAGTACTTTTGTAATTTTTATATGGTAATATTGTATATTGGGTTTATATTTATGATGATAAATGCTTCAAAATAAAGTGTTTTATTGTCAAAAATAATTAATAAAGTGGGTAAGTCGATTGTTTCTATTACCGATCCATAGTAACGGCTGTGAAGCTATTAACGTTTTTTATGCAGGTATTACCGATTGTAAGAGACTGATATGGTGAAAAATTTGAAAGCAATGAAAATCGCTGAACATACATGGGGGTTTTTCGGATCGGTGTAGGCATGAGGCATCTAGATTTTTAATTTTATTGACCACCCTGTAAAAATAGAAATAACGTGAAATAAGTTTAATACATTTGTGTAGAATCGCTAATAGTTGCTCATTGTCGCTATTACCGACCCATATGGGTCGGTGATAGAAAATGTAGGCATGATAGTAAAATGTATTACCGACTCATAAAAAGTACGTAATATTTATAACCGATGGTTTCCTGACAGTAAAAGAGACCATGATTGATTAAAGTAAGATAACATTGAACTATAAACATCCAGTTTAATTACTATATGGTAGTTAATTATTGTCTGTAACCTATATCGATCTATGAATAATGTAGTTATTTTTGGCAAATTTAGAACCCCAGAACAAGAAAACTAGACCAATTATTGTATATCGCTATTAGATTTTTACAAAGGCTGATTGTTTGTAATTAAAATGGTTTATTCAAATACATGTATAATTGGCAAATTTCAACAGGAAAGATATAAAAACGAAAAACTACGGTGCGGCCATTACCGACGTATGGGTCGGTGATGGCTGCAGCTACTAAAATTGAAGAAGCTATTACCGCCCTATTTTCATTTAAAGTTTTATGATATAAAGTGACGTTTTTTCAATAAAACGCGTTACTAAATCGAGAATTTATAAGTAAACGAATACACTTAATACTACATGATAATTTTAGGCATCATTTATATGTATTAAATGACTTAAGCAGAAAAGTTAGATACTTACCTGCAGGAACAAGGGTCAGTACGACCAGACCTGCGTTTACGCCGGCCGCACAGAAACTGATGTATTTTATCTCCTTTTCAAACTGCCACGTACACTAATTAAAGATTATTCGATGCTCAATGAACAAACGCGTGTAATTTTTCTATTACAATGACTCAAATAGTTGCAGAAACCTTAAAATATCGAATTACGCTAATGGGTCGGTAATACCTGCAGATTTTCGATGGGTCGTTGATAGCTTCGTTTACCTTATGCACTTTTTCTACACCATATGGTAACTATCGTTTTAAAAGTTTGCTCTTTGGACTGTGTATTTCAACAGAAGCTTTTCAAGAGAGGAGGAGGAAGATACATTTAAAGACATTAAAGGTGTCAAATTTTATGTAGATGATTTAATTATATATTCCGAAACACAAGAAGAACACAATAAAATATTACTTGATGTTCTGGAAACGGCTAAAACACATAACATTAAATTTAACAGAGATAAGTCAGAAGTGTTAAAAACTGAAATTAAATTTCTTGGTGTGATTATAAGTAGAGAAGGAATTAAACCTGATCCTGAAAAAATTAAAGCCATTTGTGAAATAAAGTGTATTAAGGATAAAAAAGATCTTGAACGATTTTTAGGCATGACCAATTATTTATCAAAATTTATTAACAATTACTCAACTATTACAGCTCCTATTAGAGATTTACTTAAAAAGGACTGCTTATTTCAATGGAATCCTTTACATGAAAAAGCGTTTGTTGCACTAAAATCAGCTCTTACTAATAGTCCAGTGTTACAAATTTATGATGTTAATAAGGATGTGGTTATGTCAGTTGATTGTAGCTGTGAGGGTGTTGGTGCATGTTTATTACAAGACAACAAACCAATTGCATATGGATCAAAAGCTCTCTCAGATTGCCAAAAAGAATATGCTCAAGTAGAACGTGAAATGTTTGCGATTGTGTTTGGCTGTCATAAATTTCATAAATATATTATAGGTAGGTCTGTTATTGTAGAATCTGACCATTCAGCTTTAGAAACATTGTTTAAAAAACCACTTAATAAGGTGCCATCACGTATTCAGCGCATGATGCTTAAGGTCCAAGGCTATGATCTCACTGTTAAATATGTACCTGGAAGTAAAATGTATATCTCAGATTTCTTAAGTAGGTCTTACTTACCCATAGTGAATAATGAATATGATGTAAAACTAGATAAAGAGCTAAATAATGAGATCATTGGTCATGTTGCAATTACTCTTGACCATTTACCAGTATCAGAGGACAAGAAAGAATTAATTAGAATGAAAACAAATGAAGACCCTGTACTAGCACAATTAAAGGATTACATCGAAAAGGGGTGGCCAGATTGTAAACTCAACGCTCTTGTCACTCCATTTTGGAATTTTAAACATGATTTATGTATCATGGACAATTTGATATTTAAAAATAATTTAATTATTATACCGAGATCCCTTCAAAAGCTAATGTTAACAATTTTACATGAGGGACACCTAGGTTTTAATACTTGTTGGAGAAGAGCAAAATCTTGTTCTGGCCAGGTCTGCAGGCACAAATAAAAGAAATGTGTGAATCCTGTCAAGTGTGATCAATGCAAGGAAGAAATTTTATTTCATGAGGTCCCTAAATTACCTTGGTTAAAATTAGGTACTGATTTATTTGAATTTAATAGGAGTTACTATGTTATTGTTGTTGATTATTATAGTAAGTATATAGAGGTAGCAAAATTAGAAGACTTATCCTCCAACTGTGTTATAAAACATTTAAAATCTATTTTATCTAGACATGGACTTCCGATAGAAATTGTTTCAGATAATGGGCCACAATATAGTAGTGAAGAATTCAAAAAGTTTTCGCTTGATTATGGTTTTAAACATCATACATCCTCTCCAAATTACCCCAAAGCAAATGGTCTGGCAGAGTCTAGTGTTAAAATTGTTAAAAATATTTTAAGAAAATGTCATTATGACAATAGTGATCCTTATTTAGCTTTATTAAATATTAGAAACTCGCCTAAACAAGGAAGTCCATCCCCTGCTAATCTTCTATTTAATAGAAACCTCAATAATAGATGCCCTGTGTCCTTGTTTTATCTTCAACCAAAATTATGTAAAAGGAACGAATTTGAAGACAACAAAAGGCAGAATAGGATAAAAAAATATTATAATCAAAACGCTAAAAACTTGAATGATCTTGATCCTAATCAGAAAGTTATGTTTAAAAAGAATGTAAATGATAAAACATGGACACCAGGGAAAATAGTGTGTAAGACAGGATATCCACGTTCTTATGAAATCAGCAATGACGAAGGAAAAATATTCCGTAGAAATAGACAACACATAAGTCCAACATATTTTGATTATGATAGCTTGGCTAGTAATAACAATAACTTTAACAATATAATTAATGATGAAGAGGTTCCAAACCAATGTAGTAAAACAGTAGTTGATGAATCTGGTTTCATACAGAGCATGGATAAATATGTAACTCGTTCTGGGAGAATTGTAAACAATCCTTTAAAATTCAAAGATTAGTTTTAGTTAAGAGAAGGGGAATGTCGAAGTGGTACATCCCTATGACAGGTCACGTGATGTGTCATGGCGTCCTTGTGTTTTTGATATTCATCACGATCATATAGAGAACGCCTTTGAAAAATAAATAAAAATGAAACACTATAATTAACTGTGTTATTATTGAGCATCTAAATGAAACACCTACGACCTACTCTCTAAAAATACACTATTTGAGCCCCGAGGCCTAGAAGAACACAGGTGTATGACTAAAGGTTGGGGACGATTCGTTTAACACCTACGCATGCACTTAGACATTTTTTATTCTACGATTAAGAGAGTAATGGCCATAGACGTAGTAAAGCATAGAGAGAGTATAAAAACGGCTAATAGAATAGTACTCTTCGCACCTGTTACAAGTACCCTTCGTTAAAAAAAGTCGTCTATATATGACCGCTTTCGATTGAATTTCAAAAGCGTACCACTTTTTAGGTGTGTTCGTGTGTGTAACTCTGCATTAGTGTGCGTAAGTTTGCAGTAAGTGATGTGCGGTTTAACGTAAAATGACGTTAACCTATTAAAAGGCATACAGTATTTTCAATAATAATTGTGATTGATTACCAATTGAAAATTTACCTTATTTCGGAAAGTAAATTGAGAAATTAACTTTTTGGTCGTCTAATAAAGATAAAGACAGTTTTTACTTGGAAATAAAACGTTTATCTTTAATAATGATGAATAAGCCTTACAAAAAGTAATTGAAAGACAGTTTGTGACCCTTTTTTGATGCAGGATTGCATTGCATCTTCTGAAACCACGACGAACCATTTCTGTTAGATCGAACCAGCTATAACGGGTGAAGCTTGAATCTGCTTCGTCTATTGAATTTGAGATACCTCCTATTGGCTTATGAGGGCAGTATGTAAATGAATGATTAATTTTCGTGACTCACCTGACTAAAATTACAGTTTCTTAATTTTAGTCCTTAACTATGTACACTTTTTTTGAAAACCGCCCTAATAACTATGTTTTACTGTTTACAAATATATTTCGCCTGGAAAGAGTGAGGGGTACACCACATAGATCGGGATCTCCTACTATAACGAGCTACGTTGCAAATAATTTGCAAAGACTAGCTCAAAAAACAAGTTTATCCTGGCCAACCTGGGTAGGTACCACCGCCGAAAAATGCTACACATTTTCATTCCGTAACATCTTACCAAGTACTGAAATCTTGGTACTGACTGAATCGTGCTGAATACTGAATACGAGGTCAGTCAACGTAATGTATCTCTCCACAGAAAACCATTAGGGAACCAGTTCCAAAATAAATTCACAAATTAATTTCAACAATAAAGTAGTAGAAAATTCTGGAACTGGCTCGCTAATGGTAAGGTCAGTCAACCCAGTTGCAAAATTATATAGAAATAGTTTTGAAACGTGCAGATAGCAGCTGCAGCTTTCATGACACCCCGTTTGCTATAATCAAATCACTTTCATTTTTCAACTCCCATTCTAGACCCAAAGGGTGTAGCAGGAAATTGTCCCCGAAACTTTGAGGTTAGAACTATTATCAGATGATGCCCCGTGAGGAGAAAATACTTCATACCAATTTTAAATCCTATACTGCCCTCTGGAACCTCACGGCATCCATTTAACCCTAAAACGTTTTTTTTTGTCAAAAAGTATGAATCTGACAAATACCAAATTTAGCATAAATAAGGTAACTGTACGGAATTCCGTAAACGTACGGAATTCCGGCATTTATCGGTTAAGGTCCAAAAATAAGAAAAGTATCAACTATTTCCAAAAAATATATATATATACATATAAAGTATGGACAATATTGCCCCAAATAAACAAGAGGTCAACGAACTGTGAACATATAGTATGTTGTTACGGATTCTGTTTTGGTCAGTCCGCGTCAAACCCGCCGAAACTATAGGAAGTAAACGCGTGTGCGTAAGTGTAGGAACGGATTTTATTAAAGATTTCGCAAGTAATGGGTAAGCTTTTTCATTATAAATTGTTTCAATAAATGTGTAGAATTTCATAACAAACAGACTATATTAATTTTCATGAAAATTCAGTTAGTATTTAGGAAATTATGGTCGATTTACTGATTGCCGCAATTACATACATCAAAAACCAACCTTGTCCCGAAAAGCGTTAAAATTACGTAATTGAAGAAAGTAAAGGGAATTTGTTTATGTGTTTTGCCGGGAATTCACATAAGAAAGTAAAAAAAACTTTGCCGTTACGAGCGTGATGTTTGCCATACTTTCATATAATCAAATTACGTATTATGATATTGTGGACCATTGTCATGAAAAAAGGTGTCTAAAGTAATCCATTTTGCGTAATTCTTAAAAAGTAACCACAAGACTTCCACTCCACATGTTACATAGTTAGCTGAATCATATTGCTACAGTCCAATGTTTTAATATACTTAATGAACTTAATGGTACATCTACTACTATGAATACATTACTATAGAATTTAAGTAATTTCAGGATATGAAAAAGACGTACTTCTCATGCTATTATTATTACTCACCAATGATAGAAATTAAGAAGGTACTTATATTGTTGTATAATATACGCATTTTAATTTTATTTTATTTGTAATAAGATTAATGATGGTTAATCTTCTATAGGTACCAATAAAAAAATATGTTTTATGGGAAATTGTCTGGACGGGATCTCCTCACCCCCGTCTCCTCTAATAACAAAAATCTGTCTTCTTTTCTGTCAAATATATTATTTTATTTTATTTCTGATCACGTCATATTTAATTAATATTTTCTTTTTCATTAATTTTGCAGGAAAGAGGCATTTACTAAATTTACCGGATTTACATACACGCATTTACAGAATAACAGACAGAGACTATTTTTAATCCGTAATAACGGACATTTAAGAGGTTCATAAAAATGACTATTAGTTATACAAAACACAGTTTAATATATAGTTTTTATGTAACATTCTATACTCTGAAAGCCAGTCTTAACTAGTAAACCAATTTCAATTAGTTAAGATTTCAGGTTTTTCTGGTAATACGTTACAAAGTCAAAAATGCCTTAACACTCCGTAATTCCGTACACTTACCTTATTGCTGTAACCAATAGAAACTATTTAAAAAAATAACAGACCTCTACTTGTTTTCCTCGACAACAAAAAAACAGCCTGTGGTAACAATTCAGGCTCGTCGTACAATCACCATTTTTTTCTAAATATGAACCAGAAAACTTATCTACTCGTACGTAATGGATCATTCTCTCATTTCGTGCAAATTGGTGGTGTTCTTTCGAGTTGTTCTTTCTTGAAATGTTTTACTTTTAGGGTTTTATGTGATTGGAAACTCGTTTATAAATATTTCTGTGCGAAAGGCACCTTGACTGTTTTTTTACTTTTTATGAATAGGCCTGCCGGTAATGAAGTACTCGCCGGTAATGAAATTAAATAAGATGGTAATGACTTGTCAATGGAAGGAATGAAATCAGCCTCGGACGGTACCTAATTTTAGCACAGAATGGTAATGAAACAATATTTTAATTAAACAATGAATATACTTCATTAAAAGAAAATAACAATCTTGTACTTATTTTTACTTATGTCATAGTTCATGAACGTGACACATCTATTAAAATATGACATCAAAACAAAAGTTATACAAGTTAATGAGATCACTTTATCCAGCCAAGTAACGATTGGCTGATGAGTAAAACGTAATATATAAAGTCTTATAAAAACAATACAATACAACATTATTTTTAATTAATTAGTCCCTAACTAGGTACAATATTTAACCCTTAAGTGCATACAGTATCAAAAATGATACCATGTCTTTTCTCCGCTCCAATATTAATATTTTTTTATATCCTCATATTCTATTGACGGCGGTTAGATGCCAGAGCTCCAACACAAAAAAAAAAAACCGGCAACCATAGAGCGTCCATTTTAAAACTAAACGTCAAAACTGTCAAATGTGCGGGAACTTTTTGCGACAGTGAAATTTGAAAGTTTTAATTATTCATTATCTAGTGAATCTCGTTATATTTTGAATACGAAAAAATTGTATAAGGAAGGTTGGTATCTGTATTTATCATACATTATATGCATTTTTGTTGGATTTGCATCCTTTGTTATATTTTTTTGGGTTTTACGTTGGTATCAAAAACGATACTCCATGTGACAAAGTCTTTTTTGACGGTATCAAAAACGATACTCCATGCAATCTGGTCTGTTTTTCTACTCGCACGGCTTGTGATATTTTCTTTGCATTATTTTGCATTTTACTATTATTTGGCACGGGCTTGGGTGTGTATATGAGTGTTTATTTATTCTACAGCATGGTTCGACATAGAGCATTAAGAGACAAGGACATAGAAGAATTGTTGGCACAGTTAGAAGGTGGAGAAACATCGGAAGACGATGCCGAGTCTGACGGAGACGACTTGGAGTTTTATCCATCATTGGAAGAACTGCAAGCAGCTCTCGAAAATGTTGAACTAGAAGAAGAAACCCCAGGCATGACAGAAGAAGAAGGTTTAGTAGAGGAACCTAATATGACTGTGGATTTTCCTGATCCTCCATTGCTAAATGAGGACACGCCGGCGACAGGTATGCAAGATCCTTTCATACCTATAAATGCACAAAACCTTCGCTGGCGTAAGGCTCACTTTCCGTTTTGTGAAAACCAAATTAAATTCAATGGCGTCACTGATTACCCACCAGAAATAATGAGTCTACAAACACCATATCAGTTTTTTTCATATTTTTTCACGCCAGATACATTCGAAAAAATTGCTGAAGAGACAAATTTGAATTCGGTACAAAAAAAACCAGAACGCCCGACTGTTATTGATGTGACTGACATAAGAAAGTATTTCGGAATACTGATATTTATGTCTGTATATAATTATCCTTGTGTCCGATCTTACTGGAATACAAAATATGGTTTTGAACCAATCAAACAGACAATGCCCATTAACAGATTTGAGAAAATTAGAGAAATCATTCATTTCAATAATAATCAGTTACATAAACCGATGACACATCCTCAGCATGATAGATTGCACAAATTACGACCAATAATAGATCACCTAAATGACAAATTTTCTTCTGTTCCTATGCAGCAACGCCTGTCAATTGATGAGCAGATGAGTGCGACCAAAATCGGGCATTTCATGAAGCAATATTTGCCCAATAAGCCTCATAAATGGGGCTTTAAGCTTTTTGTGTTGTGCTCGCTATCAGGTTTTGCTTACCGTTTTATCATATATTCAGGCAAAGACACGGAACCTTTACAGCCTGGCGAAGCAGACGTAGGTGTAGTAGGTAATACAGTAATAAAACTTTCAAGAGGTATTCCGCGGAGGTTAAATCACATAGTCTATTTCGACAATTACTACACCTCATTACCCCTAATGTACTATATGGCTAAAGAAGGGATTTTGTGTTTGGGAACCGTGCAAAGAAATCGACTTGGAAAAAATTGTAAGTTGCCAACAAAACCCCAAGTTATGGCTAGATCTGTGCCAAGAGGTTCTTTTGATGAATATATAACTACTCATGATGGAGTTGACATGACCGCAGTGAGCTGGAAAGATAACAAACAAGTTATTCTTTTGTCCACTTATGTGGGTGCAACACCAATTGGAACGATTGAACGTTACGATCAAAATGAAAAGACGAGAAAACCGATTTCGTGCCCAAAAGTTGTAAGTGAATATAACGCTCACATGGGCGGAGTTGACTTGATGGATTCATTCTTAGGCCGATACCGAATTCGTATGAAAACAAAGAAATGGTATCTACGTATATTTTACCACCTGCTAGATCTCACTGTAATTAATTCCTGGGTGCTATACAAAGAAGTGTGCGAAAGGAATCAGATTGAACAAAAGAATATTCTGAAATTAGCAGACTTTAGATCCGATCTAGCAGACGCTCTATGCAAGTACGGAATTAACTCACATCCAACAAGAGGACGCCCTAGTAATAGCCCTTTGTATGCTCCACCCCCCCAAAAGAAGGAACGTTTTACAACAAATGCCTACACGCGATATACGGTTTGACGGAATTGGGCACAACCAAATAAAGGGGGATAAAAGAATGAAATGTATAAAACCGGGTTGCAAATTACTTAGCAGTGTACAATGTCAAAAGTGTAGAGTGTATTTATGCTCAAAGAAGAACTCTGATTGTTTTAATGACTTCCATTCTTAGTTAACGTTTTTCCTGTTGTTAAAATTCTTTATTAAGTGCTGATTATTGTAATGCCATAATTACCTACCTACCAGTAGAATTTTAGAGGGTACTCCATGGAGTATCAAAAATGATACCAAATTTTTTTTTATAAATAAATATATTAAAATATGACTATATTTTTTTTTACTATTTTTCCCATCATTAACTTATATTTTCTAATCACATATATTATTTTTGCAAAAAAAAATTAAATCATGCACCTAAGGGTTAAAAAAAACTGAATTATTCATGTATTAACTAGTTATTAATATGTCAAATTTATCATTCAGTTACCAGAATCTAGAAATTATGTGAATTATAAAAGAAACCTTGAATATAATGGTATAAAAATTTATAACTTTTTAAACGAGGACATAAAGCAATGTAATAATATAAATGACTTTTCTAGGAAATTAAAGTCCTACTTGATTACTCAACCATTTTATAAAATAAATGAATATTTTGATAAATTGTATGAATAAATAATAGTAGTTTTAAGTTAGATTATGATGTTGCATGCCAAATGTGGCAGAGCATACCTTCATGTACTCATACATCTGTGTATGTTCTAGCAAAATAAATAAATTTAATTTCAAGAACTTTTCATGTAGCCCGTTTCAAAAATAGTTAATTTTTTATTTCTATGAGTATACGTATTTTTGAAACTGGCTTAATATGTATTATGTTTTTGCAAACTTAATAATTTAGTTATCTATGAGAAATCGTTAACGGACTTCAATGAGTGCTTTACTTCAAATCACGTTAGCTAAACGCAGTGTGTGAAAATGGCGTGGGATTCCTCCTTTTTGACGCTGCGATGAAGAGACTGGAAACCCATCTCAGAGCGAATCATTGCAGCTCGGTATGACAGCTAAGCCCGCAAGATAACCGTCGTTCAATGCTACGCGTCCACAAATCTAGCATCAGAGGAAGACAAGGACTATTTCTATATTGCAGTTAATCTGAATTTAAAGATCATCCGCAAGCAGGACATAGTAATCGTCATGAGGGACCTGAACGCAAAAGTTGGCACAGACAACGACGGCTTTCAAAGACACATGGACACATCGGGCACACACGGGCTGGAAGTCCGGAACCAGAACGGGAAGAGATTCTTAGAGTTCTGCCAGGACAACGACCTCACCATCGGAGGCACATCATTCATTCATGGAGACCACAATAAGTACACATGGAACTCACCCGATGGAATCACCAAGAACCAAATCGACCACCTTGCCATTAGTTCCAAATGGCGCTCGTCACTGCTCGACGTTCGCAACCGTCTTGGCGCGGATATCGATAGTGATCACCACCTAGTCGTAGCCGAGGTGCGGCTCAAAGTAGCTGTAGCTCGAGCTGCAAGCGCGACCACCAGGATGGGCAAACGATTTGAGGTCACAAGCTGCGGGACCCAGACGTAGGCGACACCTTTAGGCTGGAGCTGCGAAGTCGCTTCTCCGTCCTCAAAACGGACTCTACTACTACTGACGACGCGGAGTGGAATCACATCAAAATGGCCTGAGGGCAAGAGACCAGCTCCGTCGTTCTTGGACACAAAACATATACATGTGAAGACTGGATGTCACAGAGAACCTGGAACCTCATTAAAGAAAGGCGTGAGGTCCATCTTCGACTCCTAGCTACTAGTTATGTGGCAGTGCGCGAAGACTTGAGGCTACAATACAGACAGAGTTGCAGAAAAATCTACCGCAGTACCCGTCATGACCAGCGAGTATGGGCTGATGGTGTTGCGGATTGTGCCCAACGCACTGCCAACTCCGGCAATCTCAGGGACATGTACAAGGCGACGAAGACCTTGGCCGGGAACCGGAACCAGAGGAAGAAGAATCCCTTAAAAGACAAGAGAGGCCAGTTGATTGTGACATCGGAGGGACACCTTCTACGCTGGCGGGAGCACTTAGAGGCGATCTTCCGAGTACCGAATGACCCCGTTATTACGGCCACAACTGCTACCAGCCTGTCCGCACAAAGCCTGGACATTGACGTAACTCCCTCTACACATGAGAAAGTAGTGAAGGCCATGCGATCACTGAAGAGCGGAAAAGTCCCAGGAGTTGACCTTGTAGCGACACATGTACACGGGTTTATATTACAGCTTACGCTGCTAATATAAGCCACGACTACAGGACGCCAGTAGTTCCGTGCCCATAGGCTTGTGTAGACGCCTTTGAGAAATAAACAGTTATTATTGGGATTAGTTGGTTTACATTTGGACATTCAAACTAGAAACCCCAAAGTGGTGACCCCTACGTGAAAGTGAACGTTATTGTTTTTAGTTTTTTTTTTTTTGTAAAAACTTTCGGGCGACGGGCTACTCCTTCCAGTCAGGAAGAATTTAAGAGGCACGCGAAAAGTCGGTATTATGTATGAACAGCACGGCGCGGCGGCACCACCCCCGGGTCAGGCGCTAGCACAACCGCCGGCCGGCAGCGAGCCAAAACCGGGAATTCAGGGAACAGGAGAGCTAGCAGCGGTTACACTGGCTGGCAGGATTCCGGAGTTTTGGTGCGACCGACCGAGGCTATGGTTCGCACAGCTGGAAGCGGTGCTAGAACCGCAGCGTCTAGGGGACGTGCAGAAGTTTAATGTAGTTGTGACGAAACTATGCAAGGCTTCCGTCGACGCGGCGGGTGACATTTTATTGACGCCGCCTATAACAGGAAAGTATGACGCCATCAAGGAAAGATTGTTGGCGGTTTTCGAGGAGTCAGAGGAAGTAAGACAAAGGAGGCTACTGCATGAATTGGAGTTGGGGGATCAGAAACCATCCCGACTCATGAGGCAAATGCTGAATCTGTCGGGAGGTAAATTCCCCGAGGCGACCATCCGTATGCTGTGGGTAGCACTTATGCCCGCGCCGCTAAAGGCAGTTTTGGCATGCAGCGAGGTTACGGACTTAACCAAGCTGGCGGCGTTGGCGGATAAAGTTCAAGACGCAATGCAGGTTGGGGGGAGCATAGCAGAGGTGTCCTCAATCCCACCGGCGAAAACAGAGGATAGGTTGTTGGCAGAAATAGCCAAAATCAGCACGCGACTCGGACGGTTGGAGCAAGGGGGCACATCGGTTGGTAGAGGTAGCCAGGCTAGCCGAGCGAAGCCGCAGAGTGGAGCCAGGCAGGGAAAGAGTCGCCACGATCCAGATTGGCTGTGTTATTTTCATTACCGTTTCCGGGAGAAGGCCACGAAATGCGTGAAGCCCTGCGGCTGGAAGGCGGAAAACTAGCCGCGATACAGTCACAGGCGGGCTACTGTATCGGCTCTACAAACCACCGCTTGGGTGTTACTGATATGAGCTCAGGGTTACGTTTTCTAGTGGACACAGGTGCGAACATTTCAGTGATACCAAGGACAATTGTTAAAACTGTAAGTAATAGTGTTGTAGAATTAGAGTATCAGTTGTTTGCGGCGAATGGTACGCCAATTAAAACTTATGGAATTAGGACGTTACTGCTAGATTTTAAGTTAAAACGCATTTTTCGATGGACATTTGTGATTGCCGATGTCAGCCAGCCTATCTTAGGGGCGGATTTTTTGAGTTTTTATGGCCTGAGCGTTAATTTAGGGTCGAAAAAGCTTGTAGACACGGTCGCTGGAAACAATGTCGTCGCAACCGTAGTAAACTGTAGTAATGATTCAGTGAATACGGTTAGCGAAAAACACCCTTATTTTGAGCTCCTGCAACGGTTCCCGGATATAACTAAGCCGGTAAGTTTTAAGGAGACTCCTAAACATGCGGTGTTTCATCACATCGAGACTTCGGGTCCGCCGGTGCATGCGCGCGCAAGGCCGCTTCCGCCGGATAGATACGCGAAGGTGAAAAACGAATTTGACTTTATGCAGGAATTAGGGGTGTGTAGGCCGTCAAAGAGCAATTGGGCGAGTCCGTTACATGTGGTACCCAAGAAAGATGGCAGCTTGCGACCCTGCGGCGACTACAGGCAATTAAATGCGTGTACCAAACCCGATCGATATCCTATTCCGCGACTGCAGGATTTCACTTATTTGCTAGCGGGAAAAAAGCTATTTAGTAGGGTAGATATCAATAGAGCCTACCATTTTATCCCAGTTGCAGAAGAGGATATCGAAAAGACGGCTATTATCACTCCGTTCGGACTTTTTGAATTCCCGAGGATGACGTTTGGGTTGCGCAACGCTGCCCAGACGTTTCAGAGATTCATGAATCACAATGTCTTAAGGGATCTAGAGTTTGTGTTCGGGTATTTGGACGATGTAATAATGGCTAGTGACAATGCGGAGCAGCATCGGGAGCATCTGGAGAAGTTATTCAGTAGACTTGATGAATTCGGGTTAACAATTAACATCGCTAAATGTTGTTTTGGCCACCCTAAGGTAGAATTTTTAGGTTACGAAGTCACAACAGAGGGTATCAGGCCGCTGCCAGAAAAGGTCAAGGCAGTGATAGATTTCCCTAAACCTCAGACGGTAGAGCAGTTAAGGCGGTTTCTGGGGATGGTAAATTTTTATAGATCCCATTTAAAACATGCAATAGATTATCAGGCGGTATTAAATAAGTACTTGGAAAATTCCACAAAGAAAAATAAGACTGTTATTCAATGGACTCAAGGCGCTGACGACGCGTTCGCGAAATGTAAGGCTAAGTTGCAAAGCGCAGCGCTGTTAGCACATCCGTTAAAAAGTGCGAAAATGGCCCTTATGGTCGACGCGTCGGACTCATTTGCCGGCGGTGTGTTGCAACAACAAATTAAAGGCAACTGGAAACCGTTACGTTATTTTTCCAAACGATTCACCGACGCCCAACGCAAATACAGTGCTTATGACCGGGAATTACTCGCTATTTATTTAGCCATGATACATTTTCGCAATATGTTTGAGGGTCGACCATTAACAATATTTACCGACCATAAACCATTGATTTATGCATTTAGTAAGCTGAGCACTGATAAAGAAACACCGAGACGAACGCGACAATTGTTGTTTATCAGCGAATTCACCACTGATATACAGCACGAGTCGGGTAGCCAGAACGTTGTTGCTGACGCATTGTCCCGGGTAGAGGCGATATCAACTCCCACAGGCATTGATTTCTGCGAAGTCGCGCGGGCGCAGGCCACCGATGTTGAATTAGCTCGGGCGCTACATGACGCGGATAACGCCTCGCGACTCAGAGGTGTCGCATTACCAGGTAGCGACGATGTGGTTTATTGCGACGTGTCAACAGGCAAACAGAGACCATATTTACCATTGCAGTTCCGAAAAGTGGCTTTCGATATTTTGCATGGTTTAAGTCACCCCGGTGTCCGCGCTTCGCGTCAAATAGTGAAGGGAAGTTTCTATTGGCCTTTTATGAATCGCGACATAGGTGTTTGGGCTAAGACGTGCATACAATGTCAACGTGCAAAGATACAGAGACACACTCACGCGGATTTAGGTCATTTCCCATCGGTGGGAAGGTTCGAGCATATACACGTAGATATCGTAGGACCGCTACCAACATCAAGCGAGGGGCATAGCTATTTGGTAACAGTGATAGATCGGGTTACAGGTTGGCCGGAGGCGTTTCCGGTTTGTGATATCACAGCCGAGACGGTAGCAAAGAATATTTATGAGGGTTGGATTGTACGTTATGGTTGCCCTGCGAAGCTAACCAGCGACCAGGGCAGACAGTTTGAGAGCGGGATATTTAGGGAGTTGATGAAGTATCTAGGGATAGTTAAATTAAGGACAACTTCATACCACCCCCAGAGCAACGGGGTAGTGGAACGTTGGCATCGTAGTCTGAAGGCAGCCCTCAAGGCTAGGCTGGGCACGTTGTCTTGGGTACGCGAGCTACCCACGGTTATGCTGGGCCTACGAGCGGTTCCGCGTAATGATACGGGAGTCAGTGCGGCAGAGTTGACTTTTGGTCGCTCGTTGCGTATGCCCGGGCAATTCTACGAGGCCGAGGCGAACTTAGGTTTCGATGCATCTTCCTACGTTAGACAGTTAAAGGACACCATAGATAGTTTAAGGCCCAAGCCATTACAGCAGCGCGATTCGCGGACAATTTTTGTTCATCCGGAGCTTAAAACGTGCGATAGGGTTTTCGTACGGGTAGATGCCGTGAGAAAGCCGTTACAACCACCATACGATGGCCCTTTTCAAGTTTTAAAAAGAGGCGACAAGGTTTTTACGATACAGCTACCACATAGGCAATCACAGATATCAATCGACAGGCTGAAACCAGCTTATATTTTGGACGAACCAACGTGTCACGTAGAAAAGCTCGTTACAAATGTCGGGAATGAGGTTGTAAAAAATAATGTCAATGCTGATACTGGCCGTTCCAATCCGCCATCAACGTCCATGGACCGCTCAGCGTCTGTAACGCGAACCACACGAAGGGGCCGGGTGATTCACCGGCCAGCACGGTATCAGCGTTAACATTGCTTTGTTGACGCATGAACTTAGGGTTAGTGATTACGTAAGATGAGACCGTTTAATTTTTACAATAAATAATCATTTAAGTCAGATCTGTAATAGGACCGCATTGCAGCAATTAATGTTAATACGCAAACTGTATTGCAAAATCTAACTGCTACACGTTTTCTATGTTTAGCATAATCAGCAAAGTACTGCACGGTACACAGTCATTATACAGTATGTTAAATTAAAGTTGTCACACAGCTAAAAAAGCTGAGGAATGCTACTGAGTTTAGCAAGGTACTGTGCAAACGTAGGCAGTCAGGCTAACATGACCTAGTTAGTACATAAATATATTATATTAAAAAGTTATACAACATAGGTTTATTTACGAGTAGTTTCGCCGTACGCGTACGTCGTTTATGTAAGTGATTAACAATGGGCTGGGGACAGAGCAAGGAACCAAATGAGAAGAATGCCCACAATACCATTGCCATAGCAGAGGTACACACGATATCAAGTCAGGTCGACTCCAAGTTAAACTACGTCATGTGGGGCTTGATGGCGTTAGCGGTGGTGCTGGCGGTGATACTGTTGTACGTATTACGTGCAAGATGCAAACGTCAAACCAGGGAATGGCTTCAGAAGGCGGTGGAAAGGTTGCCGCCGCCCACTTCGGTGAGGGTGCACAACGGGCCACCCCAGGCAGCTCAACAAGCAGTTTACTAGTGTTATAAAGTAAGATTTTTTTTTTGTTTGTAAAGGGGGGGGCTACTGTAGCGACACATGTACACGGGTTTATATTACAGCTTACGCTGCTAATATAAGCCACGACTACAGGACGCCAGTAGTTCCGTGCCCATAGGCTTGTGTAGACGCCTTTGAGAAATAAACAGTTATTATTGGGATTAGTTGGTTTACATTTGGACATTCAAACTAGAAACCCCAAAACCTCATCACGGTGAAAATACTGAAAGCCGACATCCCTACCGCTGCAAATGCGCTGACACCCATTTTGCGGAACATCTGGTCAGCCGAAGAGTTACCGGACGACTGAAAGAAAGGCCTTCTCATCACCGTACCCAAGAATTGAAACTTCAGTGAATGTACCAATTGGAGAGGCACCACCTTGCTCTCGATTCCTTCTAAGGTGCTCTGCAAGATCATCCTAGACAGACTGTCAAGGGCCGTCGAAGCTCTACTTCGCAAAGAGCTGGCTTTCGACTCAACCGATCGCGTACGAACCAGATCAACACCTTGCGCATAATCCTCGAACAAGCATTAGAAATATCAGACTGGCAGAGCGAAATGTACTTGACCTTCGTGTATTCGAAAAAACCTTCGACATGCTGAGATGGAGCTGTATCTGGGCTGGGATCGGCTACGTGAAATTGGAGTCCCCGAGAAGATAACGAACATGACTTAACGCCGTACACGGGAAATATTCTTGTAGTGTGACTCACGACGGCCTCGTCTCGGACGACATACCGGTCCATGCAGGTGTATGCCAGGGGTGCCTTCTTTCACATCTCCTCTTCCTTGTCGTCCTCGGTGGCATCATGAATAACACCACCAATAGCAAGCGCCGCGGCATAGAATGGGGACTTGTACTACGCCTATTGAGGGGACCTCGATCACATACCGAGGCAAGCCCTCTAGGCTGGAACCCCCAAGGAAAGCGGAAATGAGGCCGCCCTAAGCAATCCTGGCGGTGAACGACCACTGCAGAAGCGAAGGCGATAGGAATGACCTGGAGCGAAGTAAAGCGCTAAGCTCAAGACCGTTCGGGATTCCTTAATTTGTAACTACTCATTACCTTCTTTAATAGTTCATTACCATCCTTTTAAAATTTGGAAGGAAAAGCAGGTAATGAAAAGGATATGAATGAAATACCATGAGTTTTATTTAATTAATTCGTAAAATAAATATCCTTGAATTAACAAAAACACTCGACAGAGAAAGAGTTTTAAAACACAACAAAAAAGAAAGAACATAGTAATTACACCTAAGTACTTACTGATTGTGTCGCTGGATGGCGGTGAAGACTCAAACGTGGCAAACTCCTTTCAGTCATGAGAGAACGAAGGTATTTTTACCGGCAGTCGCGTATGCGCGATTCTTACGGCAGCTCACCGTCGACCGACCAATGAACGATGTTTTTAGGCGGAGGTAGCACTCAAATCATAAGTACAACAATCGAAATATACGTGATACAACTACTCATATTAGGTATACCTAATAATGTCGCCTGCGTTATACATACATAGTGTGTACTAAACAGTTCATTTACATTTATTCCAGTGTTCCACATTTGCTAATTACTTATACGAAACTTACATATTATGTAGATAAGTTGTTGGTTCATTATATAGAAAAAAAATGGTATTTGTACGACGAGCCTGAAGAGTTTTACAGGGTGTTTTTTTTTCGAGGAAAACAAGTAAGTACAGGGCTGATATATTTTTAATAGTTTCTATTGGTTACAGCAATATTTATGCAAAATTTGGTATTAATCCGATTCATACTTTATGAGAAAATAAATAAAATCTTTTTAGGGTTAAATTGATGCCGTGAGGTTCCAGGGGGCAGTAGAGGGTTAAAAATTGTTATGAACTATTTTCTCCTCACGGGGCATCATCTGATAATAGTTCCAATCTCAAAGCTCTGGGTGCAATTCTTGAAGGCCTATACTGCTACACCCTTTCAAATATAAAAAAAGTTGGTTTTCTGGTTGAAAATAAATTCTATTTATTATTCGACCTCTAACGGGAAGAAGTAGCGGGAAATTAATGCTACGCGTAGAAAGTCGCGGGTGTACTCTAATTTAAATATTAAATAAAATAGGAAGACTACTGAATTTCATATGTATTTTAATATCACATTAATACAAATTATATCTAATAATAATAAGTAAATTTACAATTTTAAATACTGATTTAACTTGATCATTTTGTATGTATATTAATTATATTTGCATTGCATTTCACATTAACAAGTTTCGACAATTGTTAAAAAATAAAACAAAAAAATGTTGCTTATTCTGTAACTCATCATTAACGTGTTAGCCAAAAGACGAACACTGTAAATACGTCAATAATTTGAAATTAACATAAATCCTAGCCATGACACAATTGGCATGCATGATTCTAGATTCATTTTAAGGAGCGTCCCCACTGAGAGCATTCGCATGTAAATGAGCATTCGGCGTCGAATATCAAGTGGTTTGTAACCATGTAACCCTCATCTCAACGTCCACACCACTAGATATTCGACGCCGATGCTCTCGGTGGGGGCGCTCCATTAGTCAAGTGAACTTTGCACCATAGATAGACTTAGGGCCGAGTTCACCAACCAATTAAACAGACGGTTAAGTGTTAATCAGCTGTTAGTCAAAACATTTGACATCCGTTAAACCGCTAACCGTAAGTTTAATTGTTGGTGAACTAAGCCCTTAAAGAGTTACAAGTGTTTTAAGTATTTTTTTTAAAAGTATATCCAACAGACATCAGTTCAAGAGCATCATAATTAATTAGTCAGGTAGCCTTCTTATAGGAAAGTACTCCACTAGTTTGGCTGCCTCCGTTTTATATTTAGGATACCGAGTTGGCAGGGAACCGGCGTATCGGCAAAAGGGAGCCAAAGAAAACATGCTGGACCACTGGGAACTTGCTGAGTACTTCTTTCTTATACATCTTAATAAGACCTTGATTGATTTTTGCCCAAGAACCCACTGCGCTGATACTCCATAACTGATTAGAGTGCTCAGCAAACGGACCTGTCTTGACATCTTTTATATACTTGATGCATGAGAGAAACATGTACTCATCAGCATATTTGTCAATGATATCTTCATCTAGGAATTTAACTGGTGGATAGATCTTGGGCTGGTCGATGAGCTGAGCGCTACCCCAAATGAATGGAATGAATTGATAGTCATCCAAGCTCCACACTCCGTGACTACCAGCAGGCTCCATCCGGTAAGTTTTCTGAAGTTTCCTCACTAATTGTAAGTACTTATTAAATATTATGAATACAGTTGCTACATTGTCCTCAGGTTGAAGAAATCCTAATTTGTACAGACAACACAAAAACATGACAAATGACATTTCATGTCCTGTTCCATAGTCGATTCTAGTGGCATTTCCAAAACTTTCCTCTAGATAAACTCTTATTTCTGGAATAGCCAAATGACGAGTCTGATCCAGAGCCGCTTGCAGAAAGCTAGTTGAGACAGATTTCAATTTTTGTAACCAGTCCCTGAACGCAGTATTGCCAAATCTTTGGGGTTGTTCAACAGGTGGAAAATCATCAATTAATTTATCAATATCTTCTAAAATGCTCAACAGTTTGGTCACATTCTCATTTACCTTACAGTCAACTGAAAGTGGTTTTCCTTTGATAGCTTCATTAATGGTAGCAATAAACCCCGTATACTCCATGTACGCTTCCGACTTTTCCCAGACAGTCATGTCACTGATGTTTTTCACCACCTTTTCAGGTTCTAGAAACCGGTGATGACTGGGGAGCATTAGTGCACATTGACTCCTTTTTCCATCACCAATTTCACTTTCAGCAGTCATCTGAAACATATTTATAAATGAATATCAATGCATAGTATAAGATGAAGTCGCCCTCCGCGTCTGTCTGTATTTCCGCTAACTCCTCCTAAACCACGAAACGGATTTTGATACGGTTTTCACTGTCATTTAGAGAATTTATTCCGGATGGTTTATATGTATATTTCATTCTAATTAAGTTTTAATATAGGTAATTGAGAAAACTCAATGTTTTCTTACCAAGTCGTCAAAAAAACGATTTGCGGGCGCTTACATAGCTTACGCTGGCTAAACCTTAAGAGATATATCAAAATAATGTAATGAAGAATTGTAGTTCTTCAGAAAACCTAAAAAAAAGTCAGCGATGGCATATGTCTATCTCCTAAGGTTGACTCACAGTAACCACTTTTATCTTTAAAATTTTATTAAAAAATATTTGGTCATTTGCGAAGCTATTTTCCCCAATGAAGAATGTCAGTAAGTACGCCAAATGGCTTGAAACTTTGTAGCAGTAAAGTTTATAAATAAACAAACATACTAAGTACCTACCTTTTATTTTATTCAAAAAGACTCAGTAGTTTTGATTCTATGAATGTTTAAAATTTGGGTCAATAATATTAAAGCGCGCGGGGGCCATCTTGCTGAGGTGACGTCATCGCTTAACAGCGGTACGCGCCCTTATATGAAAAAGTAAGTTTACAGGGCTATAACTTTTTAACCGTTATAAGTAGCCAGTTGAATATTTCACAGAATACGTGTTATTATAAAATCTACTGTACTCTACTGTACAATGAACAATAAATCAAATCCCAAGAGGGGTCCCCATACAATAAACATGAAAATAAATCATTTTTTTAGCATTTTTATACGGTTTGTATTTTTATAATGGCTTCTTATTTTGATGCTATTTTGAGCTTAAATTGTCGTCTATTTTTTGTAGTTTACGACTAAATAGCAATGTCATGTAAAACTGCTACAAATATGTGACAAAACTGATTTTATCAACACGATATTTTAAGCGGTCACCCATCCTGTTTTAGACTCCGCGTGTAGTTGCTTAACTTTGGAAGGCGAACTACGGGTTATATTTGTATAATAGCTTTTTATTTCGGTGTCACATTAAGTTTAGATAATAATCAAAACTCCATACAAACATATATAGTTTACGACCAAACAGTAAACTGTAGTAAAACTCTTACAAATATGTTAAAAAGTGCCTAGTTTAAACCAACACGATCGATGTTTAGGTAAGCGGTGGTTGCTTAACTTTGCTGGTAGGCCTTTCTTTACAAATTTCGTGTTAATTTAGAATTAATATCGCTACTGTATAAAAGAGTGAACTATAAAACATAAATTTTTGATTGACCTAGCAGTAGTTCTGATACTTCGTGTATTCATTTCATCGATTTCAAATTTCGCGCGCGGGCGGCTACCAAGTCGATAGACGTACCTACCTACAAACCTACAACACTCTCGCTTTGCTAGGTCTAGGCATTATTGCCACTATCCCAAAATTTAAAGTGCTTGATTATTATTCTAATTTTATTTAACCAACTTATTCGACAAACATTACAAATAGAAAAGCCGGTCAGTGAGACAGTTAGTTATGTAATACAAAATAATCGATAAACATAGCTGCCATAGTAACATCAAAACGAATTCGTAAAAATATTACGACTTACAAAGTTAAGCAAGTACAAGCGTAGTCTATAACAGGTTGGGTGACCGCCTAAAACATCGTGTTGATAAAATCAGTTTTGTCACATATTTGTAGCAGTTTTACTTGAGATTGCTATTTAGTCGGAAACTATGAAAATTAGACTACAATTTAAGCTTAAAATAGCATCAAAATAACAAGCCATTATAAAAATACAATCCGTATAAAAATGCTAAAAAAATATATTTATTTTCATGTTTCTTGTATGGGGACCCCCCTCTTGGGATTTGATTTATTGTTCATTGTACAATTTTAAACGATAGATTTTATAATAACCCGTATTCTGTGAAAAATTCAACTGGCTACTTATAACGGTTAAAAAGTTATAGCCCTGTAAACTTACTTTTTCATATAAGGGCGCGTACCGCTGTTAAGCTATGACGTCATCATCTGTGAGCGCTAGCCGCCGGGTTTCGAGCGCCGCATACGAAGTTTAAAATTTAATATCTCGAAAACTATTTGACGTATCGAAATGATTTTTTTACAGCTATTTTTAGTTTTTAATGAATAATACGGTAAGCCAAAAATATAAACTGGCTGACGTTCTCTATTCAGTATTTATACTTATCCAGATAAATACGTTAGTTACCGTGGGCAATTAATGTAAACTAAAATTGTCCTTTACACTATATTATTTAAATAAATACTTCAGAAGATATGGCAGATTCAACATTACGCTCAACCTAAATCTGTATTATCGAAACGCTTGGCCGGGCCTATGGCCGCGCTTCGCCCTTTCGTACCTACAGCCTGCAGCATTCTTTAATAACAAAAAATAAATGTTTTAAAAAACAAAAAGCCGCCTTCAAAAACGCAAAAAATAACTTCTTTAAAATTGTAGGCACCTAATAGGTTAGTCCAACTGATGTCGGCTTTTTGTTGAAAATGTTGTGGTCGCCGACTTCAGTTGGACTAACCTATTAGGTGCCTACAATTTTAAAGAAGTTATTTTTTGCGTTTTTGAAGGCGGTTTTTTGTTTTTTAAAACATTTATTTTATTTTATACTTTTTAGTGATCATAATACGCTGTTACGTAGTCCCACTTCTTAGTTGAAATGAAACTAAGTTATTTCAAGCGCGCCGCAAGCAACGCCGCGCGAAAGTCATAGTCATATTTCAATAACCTCCTTTTTTGAAGTCGGTTAACAAGTAAATATTCTTCGTTGTAGTCGGTCAACTATCTTAATCGAGATATCTTATCGCCACCCTTGAAATCGGTACCGTTAAGGAGTTCCGGTGGCCATCTGTGGTCTTCATCATCAGTTCCACTTCACCAAATGATACTTTCTGAATGCAAATGCTGAACTTGTTACTAAAAATACTAAAATCGCTATATGTTTGCCTACAATATTTGAGGAGTTCCCTCAATTCCTCACGGATCCTCTCATCAGATTCAGATTTGGTGACAATGGGACCACCTCGAAAGTATACTCTATCAAACCAAAAAAAAAATTTTGAAATCGGTCGACAATTGACGGAGTAATCGGTGAACATACATAAAAAAAAAATACATACAGTGGAACGTATAACCTCCTCCTTTTTTGAAGTCGGTTAAAAAATTGAAATTATCTATCAGACGTGCTCCGGAGCTCTGCTGACTTAGGCCGGCAGTTTTGAGACGCAACTATGGGTTAAGGCTAAGAGTGCGTGGCAAATATCTGCATCTCTCTATTGCATATAGCTTTGTTTCAAAACTTACAGTAATAACTTACAGGTGTAATGCTGGCCTTACTTATATTTATATTAATAAAGAAATAAAAGCTTTTCAAATTACTAAATTAGGGAAATGGATAGATAGATTGAGTTTAGGTTTTGGTTAAAAGTATTCTTTATGTTGTTTTTCGTATTTTTGAATACAAAGGTAAATAAACCAATAAAGGTAATAGGTAAATACATTAATATTGGTAAATAAAACTAGTTTCTTTTCCCTAAGTGTTTTTTTAATCTTAGTGTTTATTATTTAATTTTGTAGAGATAAAACTCAATTTTTCCTATTTTATGTAAGTACCTACATATTTCCTTCCTATTTGGTTATCAATGAGAAAGTGTGTTGATTAGTTAATAAAATTTTTTCTTATTTTAATGTTGTTTGTGTTGTAAATATTTCGAATATAGGTACTTATGTATTTCAAGTTGTAAATTTAAAAATAAATGTTAACTTTTATGTTTTTAGCATATTTATTACCTTAGACTGGCTGGTGTTAGTTTAGTATTTGCATAAGAATAAATACTATTAGAAGGGTAACTTCAGCCCCACCACGCGCGCTCTCGCGTGGCCTGTCAAAAGTCCAGGGACTACTTATCGCAGCAAACACTAGCGGGTTGCCAGGCACCCGGAATCGGCGTTTGGAGTACTTAAACGTGCAACAATATTTCAAATGAAGCTCTCAAGGGTGCCACTGTCTACGCAAACTGTGGTTTTACCGTACGAAATATTTAGTTCCGTATTTGTCGTATTTGACCACGTGCTTTACGATAATAATTGTAGAACGATATCAACGAAGTTTGAATCTTGATTTATTATTTGTAACATAAACACATTAAGTAAAGAGCGTTAAAATAAAAGAATTAAATAAATACATTATTTACTTATGCACTTTATGTGTTATCCAATATTAATCTTTATTAAGTAAGTCTAAGATAGTATTTCAGTGGTTACGTTATAAAAGAAGGAGTTGCTAAATGAATTAATAAAATGCACGAATACGTCCTACATATATAAATTAGTTTTATTGCCTTTGCGTTTGTTCTTACAACTTTATATCTGATTTAATTGTAATAAAAGTACTTTAATTTTTACATAGCCTAGTTAGCGCAAACTTGTGCCGCTGTCATCCGCTGTCACACTCATTACGTCACTGGAACTATTGGAAAGACTTACGGATTTGAAATTTTACGGACATTTTAGTTTGATTAAGTATACTTAGTGCGCGCCTCGCTGTGGGAGTTGTCAGCGGCGGCGGGGTTGCGCGGTGCCCTTGACTGCGGCGAGGCCACGATGCCATCACGTTACTCGAAAAAATTTGCAAAGCCGTTAAGTACTACAAACACAAAAAACTAACTCAAAAAACAACAAGTATGAAATAATCTTCTATTAAAAAAGTTATTTGGTACTGTCTTAAAAGATTTTTAGTAGGTATTAACTCTTTAATCGCCTGTTCTCAAGAACCAATCAAGTTCGGTTCCGAAGCCGTACCTACAAACAAAATAGACCTCAAGACAAACTTGACTTTGCCGTTGGATAACTGTTATCCCCACACATCGAAATAGGTCGCGATCAGTTTACCAATACCACAAATAAGAACAAATAAATAATTACGTGTATGGGAGGTAACCTAACCTTTTTTCAAGATTTTATTTTACCACTTTGTCTGCATGACTTATATGGCATATTCATGCCAAATAAAATCTTTCTAGTACTAAGAGTCTGAGCTAAGCTGCGGACGGACGGACGGACATGGCGAAACTATTAAGGGTTCGTAGTTGGACTATTAAGGGTTCGTAGTTGGACTACTAGCCATCAATAAAATTTTGGAAGCCACTAAGGTCGGTATTTCGACTAAAAAAACACAAACATCAACTTCAAAGGTCAGCATCCTCGTCTGTGAATACGATATGATAAATAAGATGAATCTTTATTTAACTTTATTTTCCACGTGTCCATAATACAGAATACCCTCATTGTATGTTAAAATTAAAATGTTTCTCATAAAAAGGCAGAAATAGTTGCATTAACCCCGCGGTGGGGCAATTTCAACTATGTCACATATTAGTCCTACTAATGTTGTGATGGTACTCAAATTGGAAGCCAGACCTTTATTACGGCATGGTTCATTAAAAATAATACCTTATTGCAATCCTACAAGCCTCAGTTTAGTAAAAAAACACTTTGAATATTTAGGAGGGGCTATTTCAACTTTTTCCATAGATAATAGTGCAGAGACACTTGTCGGCCAACATAATCGATAAATCGATAAAACATTCTCACATATACTTGCTCCATCGGTACTTGAGTTGCAGGAGATGGTGACAGTGATGAATGAAGGATTTAAGCAAAAAGGGATGAAAGTAAATGTTGCCATGACCAAGGTCATGGTGATAGAGAAGGACGAGGAGATGACTGAGTGCGTGATCAATATAAATGGTGAATTAGTAGAGCAAGTGAATGAATTTGTGTACCTGGGAAGTATGTTTACAAGAGATGGTAAGTGTGAGAAGGATGTCGAGAGGAGGGTGAATGCGGGAAACCAAATTAATGGGGCCCTGTACTCCTTTGTGAGCAGAAGGGGCGTTTCACAAAAAGCGCGACTGGCTGTTCACAATGGAGTGTTGATCCGTACTCAGATGTATGGTAGTGAATGTTGGGTGTGGCAGGACAAGCATGAAAGTCGTATAAACGCAGTTGAAATGCGCTCTTTGCGTAGTATGTGTGGTGTGATGAAACTGATTGATAGATTAAGGAATGAAAAGGTCAGAGAGAAATGTGGACTAAAAGAATATGTAGTGACTAAGATTGAAAAGGGCATGCTTCAATGGTTCGGTCATTTGGAAAGGATGGATGAAAGAAGATTGACGAAAGAGATATACAGAGCAAAAGTGAGTGGGAGGGTCGGAAGGGGCCGCCCTAGGCGTACTTTTTCGAATCAAATCGGAGAAATACTGGAAAAGGGCCGGATCTTAAGTACCCGAAACCGACGTGCATGCATGACTCGATGTATGAATGTGGAAGAAGCGAAAGAGATTTGTCAGGATCGTAGCAGGTGGAAAGAAGTGGTCTCTGCCTACCCCTCTGGGAAACAGGCGTGATTTAATGTATGTATGTATGTACATTCTCACAAACACAACCAGGAAGCCCAGTTATTATTTTTTTATTCGTACTTTTATTTACATATTATAAATAAATATATATTGTAGATTACTATTATAAATACCAAAATTTGTTCAATTATCCAAGTTTTTCAGATATGCTAAGGTTTTTCTAAGACGAGTATCGATAAATTGGACATCACTAGTGTTTTAAGAAAGCCATAAAAATTAAGCGGGGTAATTGCAACTTGAGGGTAGTCGAAATTATCCGACTTCAATATTTTTGCGGGGTTATTAAAACTAACCAAATATCTCTTCTAAAACTTATATTTTCAACAAACAAATAAGCAGAAAACAACTTACGGTTTATATTTTCACCATTCACGGTATAATATTGTGAAAACAAGCACTCAAAATATATTTTTTTGTCCCAAAGTTGACTAGCGACGTCCGTTAATACTTGCGAAAATAGGCGACTGGCAAAAAAATACCTGTCGTTAAGGCAGATTACGTTTGAGCAACGCCATCTATATTTTTTTGTCGAATCAAGTAGTTTACCGTTCTGCATATAGATGACATTGTTGAATAAGGCAAATAATATTAAAGTTATTGACATTAGTTTTAATTACCCCTCAGTCGAAATAGCCCCTACCGACCTTACTATGAATAATTTAACAATGCTCCAGACCAGGAGGACCGGTGCGGTCCGGCAACCCCTTCAAGGGGCTTTGAAAGGGTTTTGTGAAAGGCTTTGGTTACCAAAGTCGTTCCTCGTCAAGACCCCTTCAAGGTATTTAAGCGCAATTTTTAGGGGTAACCCGTTGTAGTATAAAAACCCTTTCCATGGGGCTTATAAAACCGCTTCCAAAAGGGTAACCTGTTGAAGGGGTTATCCTTTCGATGTTTGAGCAATTTTTCATCTCTTCCCAAAACGTAAAAGTCTATATTGCAGAGTGTTACCACAGATTAAATAAGAGTTACTACGTAACAGATATTTCTCTGTGCGAGGTACGTGCGATAATCTCCGCCTCACGGAACATAGCTGCCGATGCTAATACATGAAGGATACCCGTGCGCGGCGAGGCCAGCTCGCTCGACCGGTTTTTGAGTGTCGAGAGTTCGAGACACGTCAAGCGAGATGCAAGTAGGCAAGTAGGTAGTGCATTCTATTCATTACGTCAAGTTGGGTTAGATTTGTTGTTGTTTCTTGTGTTGTGTTGGTGAATTTATATTATAAGAAATGACCCATTATCATTATTCCTGTGTAAGTAGATGACAAGAGAACTAAAGATAATAAAAAAGAAACGTTTTTATCTTTGCCTGTGATTTGATTACCTACCTAGTTTACTTATTATAAACATGTTAGGGTGACTAGGTACATATTCGTAACGCTCTTAAGTAAAAAAAAATGATACCAAGAAAAAAATAACGGACAAAACAATGTATAAAATTGTTACTTATTTTATTACAAAAATGTTATACCTGGGTCATTATTTGGGCGTTTGTTCCGAATCACTTTCGTGGTTGCATTTTTGTAGAAGTGGCTGCAGATTTCGATTTGGTTTCTGGTTAGGTATCTAAGTTTACCGGACATCTAACAAATATCCAAAAACGGCATCAAAATATACGCCCAATTCTTCAAAAAGATGTCCACAAAAGTGAGGCGGTTGAAACGCTCGAATAATGACCCACCTATACCTTAGTGATAGCGAATTAATTAATACGTAAGTTCTGAGATTTAAGTAGGTAGGTAAGGTAGGTAGCTAACGTAAAAAGGAGGTTAATTTTTTGACCCATATTTATGTAATACGTAACAACTAACAACTAGGTACTGCGCCGATTTGCAAAATTCTTTCGGAAATATAATTCTTGTACTTCAGGAATGGCTCTTAGTTATATTATAATAACTATTTAGCGACCCTTATCAAAGTAAAAAGTCAAGTATGTAAGTAAATAGTAGTACGTATGTAGTTTTTTGTGTAATAAATAAGTAAATAACTGTTTTTCTTATAATAATGTATTCATTCATATTAATATTTTCATTGTGTTGACAACCCTACCGTTCGAGCGTGCAAACGTAGGTATCACTATACGTTCGCAGGAAACTTCGAAAAATGAATTTTCAACACGAGTAAATAAGGTTTATTTAGGCGCGTTCGGGCAGCATTATACATATGTTTTATATGCCTACACTGCCCCTCCTTATGAAAAGTGCAGTATCTCGATCAAAGCAGTTTTCGAGTAAAAGCGGTAAAATGATTGAGTTTTTATTTTACGCGTATCTCATAAACTATTTTAGTTACAGATATGAAACTTATATCAAAATAATCGTGAGCATGTACAGAATGGATATTTATTCATAAAATCTAAAAAGATATTAGTATGAAGTAAAATAACTTATAAATGCATTAATCGCTAGGAATACCTTTTATTTGAATGTTCAATCCCTAACCATAACTGCAGTAAGTACCCGATTTGCTGCACTTATGATTAGGAAAAAGGTTTACTGCAGTGATTTCTACAGAATGATGAAAGGCGCTCCTAAACATAAACGCAGTATCTTCTATTTACACGCATTTCAAATGGTAAAAAAAGCTGGTTTGAAGAGGTTTTGTCCGTTCCTGGATTCGAAATATATAAATTCAAAATAAACTTAGTCGCCAGACTTCATGGGTAAGACAGGGACGCGTTTTTTTTGTTACATCGTTTTCAAACACCATAGCCATAATTTGATCTTTCCGGGACATTTTACCTGAAATTTTGATGTATTATATTGAATTGCATTAGATTAATTAATTTGAATTACTTATAAACAAAACATATATTTTCATAAACAATTATTTTCATTAAAATAAAATAAATAAATATCAGGGGACAACCTCACACAAATTAACCTTGTCTGACACTAAGCTTTAGGCTTGTACTATGGGTACTAGATAACGATAAACATACTTATACAGAGAAATATAGACTTAAATACATAGAAAACATCCAAGACCCAGAAATGAATAATCGCGTTTATCACACAAATATCTGGGGTGTGTAATGATTGGTATAAAAATAATTTCATTTGATATAATAACAATTGATATAATTTTAAAGGATATAATCACTCATTTTATATAAACATCATTTGGTATAAACATCATATGATTTAAAAATCGTATTGTATTATTTACCTAACCTAAACTATTTTTCCGGTAGCACTTTGTTATGTGCAGGAGTCGCAATTCTAACCTAACCTAACCTACATTTCTGGTAGCAATTAGTTTTGAGCACGGGCAAGGGGTTCAAGGGCCAGTCGTCGAAGCCCCGCTACCGGGGCTTCTATTACCGCTCTGTGGAGTCACAAGGTAACACGAACCTACCTAAGTGGCTGTACGAGTTACGCCACCCCGTTTCCTATTTATCCTTTAGCCTGAGTAAATTTTGTGGCGTACCTAGTAAAATTATGATTATATCTCGTACAAAAATGGTTATTCCAACTGTAATTTAGATGAAATTATTTTATATCATAAGTTGATTATAGTAAATATGCATTATACTTAAAGTATTTTATACAAAATATTATTAGATCAAATGATCAGTATATAAAATAATAATTAAATCATATTTAAATATATTAATTGATGTTATATGATTCAATAATTATATCAAATGAGCGTTATAGCGACTGATATTATATGAAATATTTTTATATCTATCGTTACGCACCCAAATATCTGTCATCACCGGGATAAACAAGTTAGGGATTCAAAGATGACGTTTTTTGTAAGAGACTAATAACACGGTTGTACAAATTCAGGTGTTTTGTTTATACAGAACCAAAGGGAAAAATGTATGGTGGACTTAGTTTTGTCCTAAATATAAATGCAGTAACTCTGATATACTACACAAATTCTTAATAATGTTTACAAAATTATGATTATATTTCCTTAGCATAACCGCAGTAAAAGCCATTTAACTGCATTAATAACTAAAGAACAACAACACTTAGCATTGTTCCTCCTAATCAAAAGCGCAGTAACTATAGTACCTGCACTTATGACTAGGTGTACTCAATAATATTAAAGGAGGCTTTTCCTAATGATAAGTGAAGCAACTACATATACTGCTCTTATGTTAAGCAATTACTATAATTGATATGAAACTATTTAAAAAACCTGTGCAGTATCTAAAGTTACTGCACTTATGTTTAGGAAACTATTCTTAGAATTCACAGTTACTGCACTCTTCGTTACCAAAAAATGATGATCCCGATTTTTCCAAGAAACATGTCAAAGAAGGAATTGTAGAGCTCGTTTTGCTGATTACGAATATGTATTTAACTCAATTCTGACAAAAATACGAGTTACTGCACTTTTCGTAAGGAGGGCAGTACAATACGTTGTAGGTATTGATCGGACGTACTTTGTCGTTTTGTATAAAAGAAAAATATGCCTGGTGTTACTTTATGTTCGCCGTCTAGCGGTGCAATGTGCAATTTATGCTAAAGCTACCTTGACTTTACTTTTTTTTTCAGATCAGCGTAGTAGTGTCAACATTTCTTAATTGAAAGTACCTAATTACTTATCTTATTTAATCAGTGGTCTGGATTTGTAGATTTAGCTTTTAGTGTTTTATTGCATTTGGTATCATATTCTTCAACTATGCCATAGCCAATTTACACCGTCCAGAGGAAAAAGCTACCCGTTTAATTCTACTTAAATTACCACTTAACTAAATGGGGCACGTTTTCTTTTTTGTTAAGAAATAGCCGTAAAAAAGAACCTAAAACATCATTACCCTGGTGGTGCGTCTATTCGACATTTACGGAACAAACTACCCAGAAAAGAGCAAGTTATGGATTGAACCCAAGTATTGTATTGAGTTAGAATCGAAATCTACATAAAAGGTGTTCGGAGCTAAGTTATCATTTCCTTGGTGTCTCAATTAACAACATCTACACCCATAATTAAACGGTTTCGGACCGGTCTGTGCGTTTCCCAAAACATCCTTTCTCAAAACACCCGTTCGTTCCAAAATAACAGTTTCCTTAAATGACCGTAAGCCAAAAGACCCGTTTCTCATCACATTATTATGTCAAAACACCCGGATCTCATAGTATCCTTATGCTAAAAGATTCGTCTCCTAACGTATGCGGAATGAAATCTGGACAAAGTTTGAACCTCTGTTTAAAATATTAAATTCCTTAAAAACGTACAAAAGTGAATTGTCTTTTGTTTAACAACTCATCTTTAAATAATTACGACAAATTTCATGGACGTAGTATTTTTCTAACAATAATTATGGCATATCTCGGCAAAATGCGTAGCGAAACTGTTTGTAATTTCTTCGATACACAACCCCTCTGGTCGGATGCGAAGGTCATGGAGCATTTTACACAAAAGGTTTAGAGTCAAAGCACAGTTTATAGTATTTTAGCGTCCTACCCACTCAGAAAAACGAATACAAGAAAGCCCGGTTCTGGAAGACTATCAAAATAAGAATAAGATATAATAAGAAAATCCAAAAGCGACGGCAAATTCATCTAAAAGTATCTTAAAGACATGGGTAACTATTCAAAAACAATCAAGAAAAGTTAAGACCGCTGTGTCTAAAAATCTAAAATTTACTCATAAAATCCGGCTTCACAAATTGGTCAAAAATACATTCCACGCTAAAAATGACGTCTTGTGCGTAATGAACGACGAATCCTATTTCAAATTAGACGGAAATTAATGGCAAGGGAATTATTATTTCAAAAACACCACTGGCCCAACTGAAGAAAAAGTGAAATATGTGGAGCCTACGAAGTTTCCCAAAAAAGTTTTAAATGTTTTACTGTGATCAGCCCTCGCTGTATGTTTAAGGCAGTTTTTTGAATCTGGGTTAGCCGTTAATGCCGACCGATACATGGAGCGATGCTTGCCAATTGTGCGGGATTTTATAAAATCGGAACATAGAGGAGCTAATTTGGTGTTTTGGCCAGATTTTACTTCCAGTCCCAACTAAAAAAAATATAAGCAAAATGGACGAGCTAAAAATCTCGTACGGACCCATATTAGCAAATCCACCTACCACCCCAGAACTTCGCCCAATCGAAGATTTTTTGGCCAAATCTGAAACGGCGAATCTACTCGAATAATTTTCGCCGAATAAATGTACAAAGTTAAATTCGAAAGATTAAATTAGAATTAAATGAAATCCCGACATCTGTGTTTACGTCAGCCATGGACACAGTTCCACGGAACTGTCGCAAAGCAGCTCGCAAAGCAGTAAATTGTTTATTGCATTAAACATTGTTAATGATACTATTATTTATTATAAACATTTTTAGCAAAACAGTTTTTTTATTACATTAAATATAGTTTTCAACTTCGTCCAGATTTCATTCCGCATACGTTATGCCCAAAAGACCCGTTTCTTACGAAATCCGTAAGGAAATCCTCATTTATCTTTATTGCCACTCAAAGACTTACGAAATTTATGACCAGAGGTCGGAATAGGTAGTGCTTATTAACCTAAACTTGTTGCATCTTCATTCAATAACGTATTACTGTCTCACTCACGCATGAATGAAAATGAGTCAAGTTTAGGTTAATAAGCACTACCTATTCCGACCTCTGTTTATGACCATTCACAGCAAGAGGGACCACGCTAGGGGTACGGCGGAGTTGTTAGCAGTATCTAAAATTGCATACTATAAGCTATTCGGCTATCCATTGACGAAAGAATCAAGTCTAGTTTTTTTTTTTGTGTTTATATTGCATTCATTTATTTACGTTATACGTTCGAGTTTGAGTCACAGAAATGGGAAGACAAACTACCTTTTGGGAGAATCACATTTTGGGAACGGGTGTTTTTGGAAACGGATATCAAGACAAACGTATCTTTCGAGAGAAACGATTTCGGAAAACGGATCATTTAGGAAATGGTAGTGACGGGAAGGTCATTTTGGGATACGTCTTTTGGGAAACGGATATTAAACCAAATGTGAGAAGGACATTTTGGAAAACACTTATGTCGGGAAACGGATTGTTAACAAAACGGTAGTGACGGGAACGGATGTTTTGGGAATAGATATTTTGGGAAACGGATAGAACGGTCCGAAACCATTTAAACGACTTTCGAAGCGATACTCCCGCCGGTCCTAATGCTTGTCAGTAACGCTTTCAACGCCGAGGGGATTACGAGTATCATTGCTCTGTATTTTCATATTATCAACTAGTTTTTAGAGATTTTGGTAATTCTTTAGCTCTGAATACCCCAGTCTGGGAATGAAGGCGTGAGTTTGTTTATGTATTTTCATATTAAATTTATTTCCTGCGATTGGCATACAGTGTTTTGTTAAACAGAACTGCACTGGCTGCTTTGACTGCATGTGTTGATTTAATAGTTATTCCTACAAAAATAACAGTTCCGACATAACCGAAAGGAAACATACTTTTTTCATTCCCTGGTTCTCATTCCCTTGGCTTTTGAAGAGGGTGATGATAATTTTCTTACAAATAAAAACAGGTTTCTTTTTGATTCGCATTGCAAACGGTTAATAAATTAATTAAAAACTTTATTCCATTCATAACAGGACTAAATATTTCTCTGTCAATTGGGTTGAGATACACAAAAAAAATTAACTTACGATTTTTACAAAGAATAGGTAATTTAAAGAGACGTATTTAATTAATTTTGTATTTGACCCAATACTTTTGTTTTAAATTTATTTAGCAGGCATTTTATGTATGACATGATTATTTTAAATTTGGGTTGGCATTTTCTAATAAAATACAAAAAACAATGATATCTAATGATGAAAATTGATAGTAATAGTGTATTAATACATGTGTAAATGTGTATTCAAGCGGTTTTCGCCTAGCCCGTAAGATACACCTAGGAGTGATTCAAGCCGAAAACGAAAGTCAAACAAAGGTTAAAAAATACTCGAAAACTAAATATCCGAAATACATAAATATTTCAAAAACTTAACAATGCAGAACGGCTTTAAAACCCTATCCCTCAAAATGTTTTTCGAATTAGAGATATTGTAAAAATATGAACAGTCCCAATTATTCCCAATTATGGACAGATTTAAAAAACCTTTTTTGGTTTGATAGATTACGAATACTGTAATAAATCTAAAACGGGACTTAATCGCGTCTTAAGATTTCATATCGACTAAGAAGTGGGATTACATAAGAGCTTATTATGATTACTAAAAAGTAGTGAAAAATAACTTTTTTTTAAATGGCTGGTAGGTCAATCTAACTGAAGTCGGCGCTCACAATATTTTTAAGCAGACTTCAGTTGGATTTACCTAAATTACCTGCCATTTTAAAAGAAAGTTTCTGTTTTTTATATACTGTTTAGTGATGCTATTTTGAAGTACCACTTTTCAATTAATAAAAATCTATAGAACATTTCAAGTACGCCGCAAACAACGCCGCGGGAAAGTTATGGGCATATATTTAAACCTAAATGTGTTTCGTCATAGTCGCTATATTAATCGAGATATATCGCCAGTGGCATATGTACCGTTAAGGAGATCCGTTAGCCATCTTTGATCTTCATCATTAGTTCCACTTCACCAAATAGTGCTTTCCAAGAGAAAATGTACGAGTTACTATGACACATACCGAAATCGCTACCTAATAGGTGTGCCTTGTGTGTGTGTGTGTGTGTGAGTTCCTTGGATTTCGGCAAGATCTCATCGTCAGAGCCTGACGTATTGGCAATTGGACCAACTTAAAAGAATACCCTTTCAAACAAAAAAAGAATTGTTCAAATAGGTCTAGCGGTATTTGAATAATCGGGAAATAGACATAAAAAAATCCTACGAATTGAGAACCTCTTCCTTTTTTTGAAGTCGGTTAATTTCTTCGGGCAAATTTCCGCTCGGCCCCGGGCGGGAAAAACCCACGCTACGCCACTGTAACCTCATAAGGGTAGCCCTTTCGTATAGGTTAGTCAAATGAATGGTTTATCAATTGAAAGGGGTAAGCAATTTATTTGGGTTATCAAAATGAATTGATTAGTCTTTCAAGGGGTTTTTTCTAGGAAGGGGTTGTCGGGTTCCTGGTTCCTCCTCCCCGTATATATTTTCATCTTTTCCGTCATTTCTTCCTTTGCTCGCAGTTATTAACCGCTCAATTCCTCGTTTTTTTTACAGTTACTAAGTTGCTACAAATAACCAGTCTACGTATCAAACATTTATCACTAATTTTAAAGATGGAATAGGTACGACATACACTTTTTACATTCACATTATGAAGGGACCTGCATCTAATAATATGCGCATGTAAACAAACAATTATTGCGAAATATTTGACGAACGCAGGGCGTGCGCGCCAGTGCGGGGGACGAGGTATCGCTCCCTCGGTCAGCTCCGACTCCCGCGCGCCGGGCGCCTGGCGCGGCGCGGTTATGAATTTCGCGCCTTTTTAAATACATTATACTGTTTTACTACAAGCTAAACACAGAAATTTCTAAATTTCTGTAGAATGGCTGCATACCTTCTTTTACAGTAGTAGACTTATCTTTACAGACTCTAATTCAATATTAGATGTTTTATGACAGCAAACGCATATATCTTTTAAAGCAGATATGTTATTGCTCTAAATTTTTGGCTTCGTCAATAACTTAAGAATTTAGAGATATTGTTGTGGATTTTTCACACTCTAATTCAATATTGGCACAATTATACACTAAATCTCGTTTGAAAAAGTTCCAAGCTAAAAAAATCTAACAACTTAATAGCATAAAGCGACAAACATATCATAGACGATGAAGCAACAACTTTGCACTCTAATTCAATATTCATTAATCAGCAATAAAAAAATATAAATTCCTAATTTATACGTAAAGCTCATTCTAACTTTTCGCTATATTTTACAAATATGCTTAGAAATATGTCCCATGCCATATAAGCAACATTTTTCCAACATTAGAATTGTAAAACTTTTAGGGCAAAAATCCGGTCCCAGTATCGGTCTATCAGTTGTGGATCGTCCTCTGGTGAAGCCGAACTGATTACTGTTAAGCAGTTTATTTCTATTGAAGTGACCTAACATATCTTTTAATAACTTCTCAAAAACTTTACTTAAAACCGGTAGTATAGAAATTCGTTAAATCACTCATGTCGCCCGATTTAAAAAGTGGTATGACTTTACTATATTTCATAAGATTTGGAAAAACCCCCTCTGAAATGAAATTTTGTAGATTAAAGCTAAGTGAGGTGCAATTAAATCTATGACGTGCGTGATGGATGACTTTAACTGACGTTCTCCGAAAATCCTTGATTTTTTTTTAAACTGAGCGATTTAAATATCTTAACAATAGAAACTGAATCTACGTGGCTAAAATCAAAGCTTACAGCAATGATATTTTATATTAAGATACGTTATGCTCATACTAAACGCATTCAAAACCCGTGACCAATTACCGACAGAGACAAAGACTACAATCCATAGCGAACGCTATTGTTAGAAAGAGATAAATAGATAAAAAATAAGGCAATTTGTCTTTCTTTTTGAGGAACGTTTTTGCGCGCAGATGACGTATCTTTATATAAAATATCATTGGTTTACAGTACATTAAGTAACATTAGCACAAAGTAATTTTTGAGCTACAATCGCAGATGATTGAAGACATTTCGTTGTATTAAGAGAGAGAAATAATCTTCGAACGCTAAGGCCACGTTTTTGTTTGACGTGATTTGTGTGTCACCCTTGTTTAGGGTGACTTGATTATCACGAGTTTTAGATTTACCAGTTTCTCTATTTATAATTATCCACACAGTTTTTACCTTATTATCAGAAAGTTCGACTTAGCAGTTAAGCAAACTTCCTTGAAGGTCCTCGAATAATTCTTAACGTAAACTAAGAAGTCAGCGTTCTTGTTCTCCTCCCTCTCTCTATATAGTTCATAAAGGCTATTTCTACTTCTATGGATGCCTACAGTAGCCCATTCACTAAACTTCGTTTTTGACCGAGAAACTGTTTTCATCTTAAAATTGTTATTAAATACATGAAGAATTACACCAAACAAATCTTTATAAATACTATTAAATAGAATCATTATGTGAAAAGGATAACCCACAGAGATTACTCTCAACTTTATTTTTGAATAATTCTAAACGATTGCTAGTTATGGGTCTGTATGTTATTTGTCTGCGGTTCTTGATGCAAATCATTTAAAAAAGAAGACTTTTGGCCACCATGATCAGAATTAAAGCTATTAAATATTTCCTTATCCAAACATTCGCAATTCCAAAAAATACCTATTGTCTAAACAGGTAGCACTAGAAACACCTATCCGTGTAGGCTCAAAGAACAAATTATCTAAGTTAAAAGATTAAAATAAACTTAAGATCTTAATAGTATTATTTGAAGATTCCAGTAAATTAACATTAAAATCTTCACAGACAATAACATGCTTTTGGGTTTTACATGCTAATTTTAACACATTTTCCATGCTGGATTCAAATGTGCTAAAATCATCCGATGGTGGTCTGTAAACACAAATAATTATGTAATTTTCTAGTTCTATGCAAGAGATTTTTATTTAGGTTCCCTCAATGTGTATACGGAATTTAAATCACATACAAAACAGGTCATATCAACATCTTTCGTATCCGCGAGCTTTAGTTTTTAGTGTTTTAAGCCAAAATATGGTACTGTCCATAGTTGTTATGGAAAACTAGGTCTGTACGTTTCGATTTCCATTTTCTTTTCCTAAGAAATATATTTTTTAAAGAAAACGTACATACCTAGTTTTCCATAATACCTATCTACGACATATTCAAAAATCGTTAAAATCGGACTAGGTTTAAGGGAAGACAAACGTTATCGCATTTTGTATGGTTTTTTTTTCTTCACAATCCTCTTAATGTACGTACATTTCAATTACATAATAATATTGTACAGGGTGTGCTTGGACGTGTGGATTAAATCGAACAGGGACGTAGAGGCGGTCATATCATATTCAATAATTTTAACTGCTGATAAGTGCTGATTCGATTCTTGACGGTTAAAAAGTTAAAAAATTATAACATACCTCTACTTCTCCAAACAAAAAAAAATGTAAAATAAATATCTGTAACCCAATAGGCAACATTTTTTTTTTAATTGCTTTTGGCATAATGTACCTCTTCTAAAATGGTACTTTCACTTGAAAGAATGTTTACTGTCTCCGAAAAATACATGGTAACCTACAAAAAATTCTATCGAATAAAATATTAAACCAATTTCGTAAAAAAATATATTTTTGACCTTACACACGTATTCGCTATTCATAAAAGCTAGAAAAAGAGAAGTAAAAGCTCGACCGGCTAAATAAAAAATTTAATAACTCCTCGATCCATAACAATTATACCATAAATTTGTATTTTGTTAGAATAAGCATTAAATGGAGACGTTTTTACAACATGTGGTTAACTTTCGATAGTGTTATTTTTTTACGAGAATTTTTACAAAGTCGGATACTTAAACATTTTGTTCGACAGCAGTTGTTGTAGGTAGGTAACCATTTATTTTTCGGAGACAATGAACATTTTTTCCGCTGAAAGTACCATTTTAGAAGAGTTACCTACATTAACCCAAAATATATATTTTTTTAATAAGCTCATTGCGTTACAGCTATTTATTTTAATCTTTTTTTGTTCGGATACTATGTTTTTTTATAAAAAATGCATTACTTTTTAACCCTCAAGAATCGAATCAGCATTTATCGGTTAAAATGATTGGAAATGACCGCTTCTATGTCCCCGTTCGATTTGATCCACACTTCAAAGGACACCCTGTATACGTAGCATTAAACTAAAACACAGTGTTAATCGTTGCAGAGTTCTCCTAGTACAGTTGCCATTATATTTAGGTATATATTGTACCGTATAATTTGTTATTCGATGACCTTTTTATATGACATGCTTTCAAGAACAATTGCGGATGAAGTCGGAAATAATAATATCATACCTGTTTGCATTTTGTGAACTGACAATAAATATGAGGCACACTTTATAAACAGAGTTTGTGCCGTGCATGATAACTTACCTGCAGTTTGGAGAACTCACGACAGCTCAATTAGAAATAGGTACTCGTAAGTATCAAGTGGAAAACGCGAGTGAGTCCTACAGGTGAATTTGCGGATATCATGATATCACAGCAGTTAGGATATTTCCAACTGTAAAGTGCGGAGAACAATATAATGCCCGTTACACATAATTAATGTCGCAATAGATTTGAGTGTATGTATACAGAGCGCCCCCGGCTATGTGACACGAAGGGAATGTACCTTAAATATCGCAGATCACCTGCCACATGGCATGATACCCCGGCCGACACATGCCATGGGCCGGACGACGCTGGCTACCCCTTCTAACGCTATGCGAAGTTGGTCCGCCAGCCGACCCGCCGCATCGCCGGGTGTGTCAGCTGGTAGCTCCAGCACCCTCCATCCGGTGACTGCCTGGCCGAATTTAACGTGGCTTATTCCGAACTCCGCGAGACTGATGCAACCGGTGTTCCTTTATTTTAAGATAATAATAACAATAATAAGCCCCACACAAACCTAAATCCACGTCCGGATCTGATGCCACGTGAGGGGCGGACATTGGCAGCGTAACTGAGGCTTCCGATCCCTTGATTGGTTTGTATGCGATACCAGTATTGCATGCAGACTAGTCCCTGGATCGGAAGCCCTAATCATAACGCTTAAACTTACCAATGACCAACGGAGCTATAGTAAACAAACCAATGAAATGCGACTTAGAAACAAACAAGTACCCTAGGCGGGTACCTGCGGAGGAGAATCCCGCCCCGAGTCGAAAAACTCGGGCCGCCCCACTTATTCTGGGGGGGAGGGGCAACGTTTCGCCATCTACCCAGTCTGATATTGTTTGTAGATCATAAAAATAACCCAAATTATGGGATTACAAAGAATTATCTCCCGCCACTATGCGGCGCACATAGTACCTACATCCGGGAACACCCTAAAATCTCGAATCAAAAAATTATCAAACGAACATTCTTTTAAAAACGAACTGAATGACATTTCAGAATTCTTCGATAAATTCTCTAGTAATATATTGTAATCACCTTCTTGTAATATTGTACCGGGTAGAAATATTATTATTTCTAAACCATTAATATAAGTGTACCTTAACTTTAAATGTAACATTTTTGTAAATATGATATTGTGACATTTAATAATCTGTAAAATAGTATGAATAAATGACTATATGAGTATATATGAGTATATAAATATTTTATTCCGAATTTGAAAATACCGAATTTCATAATGCGCCTACCTCGACACACTCCGACGATGAGGTGGAGGCTATGTATGAGGATGTTTCCAGAGCCATGCATAGCTCCAAAACTCACTTCACGGTTGTTATGGGGGACTTCAACGCAAAGCTGGGTAAACGAGATGGTGAAGAGCAGAGAGTGGGAATTTTGGAGTAGGGCATAGGAATCACCGGGGCCACCTACTGGCCAGTTTTATGGAGAAGGAGGGACTCTATATGATGAACTTCTTCTTCAGAAAACGTGAGCATAGGAAGTGGACCTCGATGAGCCCTGATGTTGTAACGAGGAATGAGGTAGACTTTATCATGTCGACGAAAAAGCACATATTCAATGATGTCTCCGTGATCAGTGCGGTTAAAACCGGGAGTGATCACCGTAAGGTACGAGGCTCATTGAATATTCTTAAACTTCCCCAGTGGGATTTTACCCGCACCGCACCGCACCGGTATCCTAATATTCGGGAGTTCCCCTTCAAATATTTCTTGAGATGACATTGAGCTCTATTGTTTATTAGACAAAAAATATTTTCATTAAATACGAGTCGTGTTGTAGTAGGTATGCTAACTATCCGAGCCTAATACACGGGGCGCGGAATAACCGGTACGCGGGGGTTCCTGTGCCGTTTCCTTGTGTAAGTTAGGTATTCTATGTATGATTTAATGGATTTTAGAATAAAATTGAATCTATTTTCGTCAGTTTTTCCAATAAACAAGTAAAGATACGTACTTATGTAATTACGGAATTGCAGCTTACAATAACGTAATTAGAAAAGGTCCGAAATCCATCCGTAATTACGGAATTGTGAAATTACGTAATTACGGAATGGAAGCCCTAACTGTAAGTAGGCAACAGGAGATCAGCTCCGATGCACGTCTGATAATTTCAAAATGTTTGTTATTATAGGTACAGTTAAGGACTCTAATTGTTGAGCCACTACGGAACCCTGTCGCTTACCGTTAGTCATTAATTTTAAAGTAATTACTTTCATGTGGCTTGACGCTGTCATTATGACAGGGTTTCATAGTGGCCTAACAATTAAAGTCCTGGACGTTACTGTGAGTCAACCTTAGGAGATAGTCATATGCTATCGCGGACTTTTCTCTAGGTTTTTTGAAGATCTACAATTCTTCAGTACATTATTTTGATATATCTCTTAAGGTTTAGCCAGCGTAAGCTATGTAAGCGCCCGAAAATCGATTTTTTGACGCCTTGGTAAGAAAACATTGAGTTTTCTCAACTTTATTAAAACTTAATTAAAATGAAATGTACATAAAAACCATCCGGGATAAATTCTCTAAATGATAGTGAAAACCGTATCATAATCCGTTGCGTAGTTTAGGAGGAGTTAGCGGAAATACAGACAGACGCGGAGGGCGACTTCATCTTATACTATGTATTGATAAAAGGAAGCTTGAAACATCATTTTGAACCCGTAGAGGTTGGTTTCTCTGTTACTAAATATTATCTGTGAGGCGATTTGTGCCACAAACTAGTGAGTATGTGACTCTGCCTATCAACTTGTCAACATTAAAGTGTCATCTTAATTCATTTTAATGCAACTTAATTGGTTGAGCCCGACATAACTTTTGCTATCACATCTGCTGCATCATCAAAAACAAAAAAAAACAAAAAAAGTTGCCAACTAACAGTTATGCATTATGGCAAATCTTTGTGAAAAATTGGTATGTTTTGTTAAATATGTTAAAAATAAAAGTTGTGAATAGCGATAGCACAAATGTTGTATTTGTAGTCCAAATATATAATAAAGAATGACTAGAACATAAGTGTAGTACAAGCGTGGCTTCATTGTTCACAATAAATCAATGCAATAGTGTATTGGTCATCACAAATGCTACATTTGGGCATAACAAAATAGTAGTATTAAAAAAATAAAAATAAATGTTTGCGAAAAGAAAAATAATTTATTTACATTTTATATTACAAAATGGTAATGGTAAATGGTGGAATTAATTACTTTATGAAATTTTCTACCAGTCAACTATCCGTCCAACCAACAGAGACAAGTTAAAGTTGGTAATAAATTAAAGTATTAAATTTAATAATAAAGTTACATTGGTAAATTAATATTATACACAAATGTTAAACTTTATTATACGAGTAATTATAAACATGTGAAAACCTCCGACTAACCAGAGCCTTTCTCTCAAAGACAGTTAAGATGATAAAGTTTTGTCCATTAACCTTTTCAACGCCACAGTCGGCTCTGGCCGTCAACTAAAAGTCGTGCCACTGACGCCACGTCGGCTACAGCCGACAAGAGTTCAAGATTAAAAGAGACTTTGTTTGGTAGCAATAAGGTGTAATTTGCATAGCATAGCAAACATGTTTGGCGTGTGGGTGGCACATTTTGTATTCGACGTATGGCGTTCAAAAGGTTAAACTTACTCACTGTAAATGTTTTCAATAACAAACAACAGTAACAGGCGATTGTATAATAATAACATTAAGAAACCGTTACAACTGTGCCATGTATGTATCAAATAATCTAGAAATCAATAAAACTACGATAGTATTTATCCCATTGATTTCAAAGAACATAGAAAACTATTAAACCATCAATACCAAAATGAATCAATAAATTGGTGAAACTTTTACTGTTGTACTTATACTACTGCAGGTAGGAGAAATCATTTCACAAGATGCTATATTTGTTTATTAAATTAGGATTAGTTATGCAAGGGCATTATTACAATACTAGATGAAACCCCGGCTTCGCTCGGGTAAAATGTAGACTCATTCCAATTTTCTATTTTTTTTTATAAAATGTAGATGACACTTCTGTAGTTATCGGTTTGTGGTCTAGGTAGGTACTTACAGTCCGTAAGCACTAAAAAAACATTCGGTTTGTACTTGTCTCTCACTCGCTATCATACTCTCTTAATGAGAGCGAGTGAGAGAGGAGTACAAACTGAATGGTATTCTAAGTGCTCACTGAGTGGACTACTTTTGAAAATGAAAATAGAAAATCCCGTTCTCTTAACAAATTGGCCTGACCATGCCTGACTGACTAAAACAACGCAGTTTCTTTCTAGTCAGATTGCGATGGATGTGACGCAGTTTGTAAAAAAAAAATTGCCTGTCTAAAGATTATCGTATGGAAAAATCGGTCGTGTAATCCCAGTCTTAATATTATCACAAACGTGTCACAAACACGTTCACAGCTAACCTATGTATCGATATTCCACCAGTAGATATACTCGTATATCTGATGTCTCTGTCTCACAATCAAAGCAATTAGACCTTAGAGGTCACAATGGACAACGGAATACGAACCTCTGACACCTGTGACACAATCAATCAATCTTTTTTACTTTATGGCACATGTTGACGTGATAGACTTTGCTTGACCCCAACGCCACATTGATGTCATTGACATGTTTACTTCGCAACGCCATTTTTTATATATAAAATAAATCATTTTTATATTGAAAATACTTGATAATCTGAATTTTCTGCCTATAAGTTGTCGACTCGGATCGACTTATTTTTTACGCTCTTCAATTTGATGTGCATTTCGTTCGAGTCTACCGTAGACCGGTACGAAATTATTAATAGTTGAGTCATTCTATGTATTTTGACAAACAAATTAATAAAGTTTTAAAACTTGTGGGAAATAATACATTTGGGTGTGGGTTTTAAAGTTCACTGGTCAAAAATAAGAAGAGTTTCGAGGAGTAATCTTGTGAACACAGTTTAAATAAAAAGTATATGTTGTATTTTGTGATTACTTAAGCTCATACATTTCGCTCGATCTCGTATGGAGCGTTTCAACGAGGCCTCGCGAGGTAGCTTCACCGTCAATTTTCAAATCATGTTATGTCAAAAACAAAAGCTAGTAGACCAGTAATTTAAATGCAATTTTGACAATTTCTATCGATATTTTAAATCTAAAATATGCATATGACCTATATGGAACTTTCTAAAATGTGGTAATTTTTTACCACTTTGGTAACCCCATGTATTTAATGTAGAGTATATCCATCCCTTACGGTAGTACGCACTTGTCAAGTCTAGGATATACTTAGTTTATGGTATATTGGGGAATGGAAGGAGCTGAGAGGAAGGTCCAAGGAGGACATTGGATTTGGATTGAATATTATTTAAAGGAGATAATAGAGATATTATCACGATTGTTCGGAAGTAATATATGTGTAATTAACGGGTTGGCTTAAAGTAATGAGAATTACGTTTTTTTTTATTTTTATTAAATCACTTGCTTGTTAGGGTTATATAGCTTTTTATTATATCAAAATAAACTAAATTCAGTATGATAATCAATCATTACAATATAGCGAAAGGTCCCCCATCTTCAATTTTTCGTAGCTTTCTTCTTACCGTTTTCATCATACGTTGGACGACATATATTTTTTCATTTCTTAGTTAATTAGTTGTTTTTGTACCCTGCGCTTCAACTGAGTCTGTGATTTCGCTTCCCGCCCCACACTGTAAACTAGTCTACTGAGAATTACCAAAAAATCCTCCATTGGATGAGCTATAGGGACGTTCGGAGGGTTTGAATCCTTCGGTATGAAGTGAACGTCACGCTCTTTTAGTCAATTCTGGGTGCTCCCTGCATAGTGATATTTTCTTTGCAACTTCCTGCACTTCTTTGGAATTTCTTCAAGCTGTTTGTCGGAATATTTGGGTGCTTTTTGACGCTTTAAGTGTTGAACATTGTATTTCTTTAAAATATTCCTTACTCAGCCAAGGGAAACATCATATTTTACAGCTAACTTATCTGGGACTCACCCACTTTGTTCTGTGCAAACTTTGCCACTTTCCTCCGGCCTCGATCATTAAGAATGGGTGGTCTTCCCGTTTTTGGTAAATCTTTATTCCTAATATCAAGTTCCACCGCTAGATCAGACATTAAATTGCAAATGGAGGTACATTTTCAGCTTTGAAGTGAGAGACCACTTCAGATTTTTCACGCTGTCCAAACCGGCTCTAAACACGTTTACGTAATAACTTCCTCGCGGTATTTTTTTATTAAACCAGCTAATCTTTTTTTTCCTTTTTAACAATATTGACATATTTTCTATTTATAATAGCTGTCAAAATTATTTTTGTATTTTTTTTATTGCCTTCAATTGTCAATTGAATACCTTCTCATTACTTTAAGCCAACCCGTTATATGGAGAAATAAACAGATGGAGTTATAAAGGAGTTTCTTTTAATAGGTATTGGTAAAATTACTATAAAACTTTAGTGAAATCGAACAAAATTTACGTTTTTTTTTTATTGTACGATATTAAAGTTTAGAAACGGAAGTTTACTTTAGATTTTTATATAATTTAAAATACACGTTTTTTTAGTGAGATATCATCCTTCAAAGTTTAGTGATAAAGGGACCTTATGGATTGTTGGTCAAAGATGTGGTTGTACACACACGAAACAGTCCATGATTTTGGCAAGGAGATGTAACGCAAGGCATTTTGGGGGCTGGTGGGGGAAGGGGAAGACCCCCCTCACTCGAAAAAAGGCAACATTTCACGAGTACCTAACCACGTGCGTGCTCTTCAATACGGTGATTGAATTCGATTAAAAATAATGATGTTGAATTTTAAAGATAAAGGTACGTTTTTAGGGTTCCGTACCCAAAGGGTAAAAACGGGATCCTATTGCTAAGACTCCAGTATCCGTCCGTCTGTCTCTCCGTCTGTCTGTCACCAGCCTGTATCTCATGAATCGTGATAGGTAGACAGTTGAAATTTTCACAGATGATGTACATCTGTTGCCGCTATAACAAAAAATCCTAAAAACAGAATAAAATAAATATTTACGGGGGGCTCCCATACAACGAACATGATTTTATTGCCGTTTTTGGCTCGATATTAATAACGGCTACAGGTAGACGCTTGTATATTGTGTGATCACTTTAAAAATAAATAATTAAAATAAAATAAAATAAATATTTAAAAATAATTATTTTATTTATTTATTTTATTTTATCCCATACAACAAATGTATTTTTTATAGATAATGCTACGGGACCCTTCGTGCGCGAGTCCAACTCGTACTTGGCCGGTTTTTTTATGATATTTATCCGATTTCAAATCCAATTTTTGTATTCCTTTTTGCGAGTTTTCCGTATGTGATCTGTACGAAAGTTTACACTTCGCGATCGTAGTTTAATTCGAATTGGACCCATTATTACTTTGTTATTATTTATTAAATTCGAGCGCAGGCTAAAGTTAATTACCTCCCTACTGCGAAGACTACTTCATTATTTTTAGGTATTTGACTGACGGTCTCGCTGCAGACAAGGTTGGATTCCGTTAGTAGTAACCTACCCAATAGTACTTGACTAGGTACCTATAGTAACTAAAATAAAATTTAAAAAAAACCCGGAGGCCCAGCTTTAATAGTAGAAGAAACGCAGTGCGAAACAGAAGATGCATCTTAAGACATTTGTTTGTGATGAGCCGTACCCAGACAATAGGAGGAAGTAAGTAAATAGATTAATTTTATTTATTTGCTAATAATGACTGTCAGAAACTATGGGATAGCGATACGGTGGTTTATGGTATTGGCTTAAAAAAATGTGTCCATGTTCAGGTTTAACAGCCGAAACATCAGTTGCACCAAAAACCGTGATAAATTAGACAGTACGTCTTGGACCCGACGAACCGATAGCAGCGTATAGAATAACTAACAAGTCAATTTCTCACGTTATCATGCATCCTAGCAAAAAACATCTAATAACATCTTTTATTTGTATAATTAAGAACTATTAATTGCAATTGTTTAATATTTGAATATATTATTAAAACACTAGATTTTTGAAATAAGGAAATAGTACTCTATAAGGTCCCTTTTTAGAACTTTGTATGTAACCCCCTTCACTAAACTTTGATTGTAATTTTTAGCTGAAAACACGTACTAATACCTAGTGATTTTGATTTCAAATTATGTAAAACTGATCTCTATTAGCATATTTCTTACAAATTTATAGGTTTATATTAATATTTTTTTAAATGTTGATAGATGTAAGAATATTTTACAAATGTGACTGATGAGAGTAATGAAACAATGTCTTCTGTTATTATTTTTATTTATATACCTTTATACAAATCCCTCGTTAACGTTTATCACGATAAAGAATATCATGCAGCAACGTGCACAGTAAGTTGCATAAATTAATTTGTATAGCCCCGTCCTGCCCAAGCATTTTTGTTTATACTTCCAGTTTCTGCCCAATGTCCTCTACAAAGGACAATTTTACATATAAAATTTGATTTCCCGGGCAGAAACTACCAAATCGAATGTGTCCTTTATTAAGAAAACTGGGCAGGACGAGGATAGGACGGGTTTTTGGTTCCATACCTAGATTGTACATTTTTTTTCGTCAGAACTGCTGACATTATTCTTGTCATATTAATATAATCGCAAAATATATATCCTATTTTGTCTAAAAAACCCAACAGTTATGTAACTTCGAATGGGAACATAATTTTTCTCAGCGTCAAAGTTCAATACGATTTTTCTCTAAACACCTATTTCAGTGTTTTGTGATTTAACATTTTTTTTAAATAATTACTTCACTTAGGGATATGATATTTATGTCGTTCGATTAAGAATTTTATGTAGATTTTGGAGCTAGCAATAAATACCATCCACAAGGTCCCTTTGCGTTGAGAACGTCACATTTAATGTATCAATTTATGAATACCATGTTTTAAAGCAAGTAAGAGATTCCTGTTCTTCCATTTCTAATTTCTATTAGTAATCAGTGGTACTTCTTTGCAATAGAAAAAGATATAATAATATCGAAATGAATCATTTTATTTAGACTGAGTATTTAAAGGTTAGTTTTTAAGGAAGGATAGAGTTAAATTGGCAATCAAAGTCTGCCCAGATTATTTCTTATGTGTAACTACAATGAGTGATCAGCTCCCTTGTCGCATTGATACAAGATAAGCTGTTTAACAGAGTTGTGTTGAACATATACAATATCACCCAAACATTTAACTTGTAATTTAGCCAGAACATCTGTGGCCCGTTTCACGAAGCTACAAGTTACAAATTACAAGCAGAACTCCTTTTCTAGCAAAAGGAGTTAGAAAGAGACTTCCGCTTGTAATTGTAGTAATTTGTAACTTGTAGCTTCGTGAAACGGGCCTCTGCTCTCTGTATCATTATAATATGAATTATTTTTTTATTTATTCTTCATGTTATGTATGTTATATGAAATATAAGGTTAAGAGAATATAAAGAATTTTGTAAACAAAAAAACTAAAACAGAAAAAGGACTGACTGTTGAGTTTCTTCTTCTCAACAGAGGTCTTCTATTTGGAAGCGCTGGTAGACTCATGTAAGAAAATAAATTATTATAAAAAGGGAGAGATGTGGCATACTGAAATAAACGCCCTGCCGTTGGCACCGTTTCCCGCCTAACAACCGCATCTGTCAATGAGCTGTCACTGCTGTCAGTGGGTTGGTCGCGGCGTGAGCGTGCGGGACAACGCATATATTGTTGTTTTATTATCCGACTATTTAATCCTAAATCATAGGACATCACAATATCTAAAGAGATAATCGGTGATTATTATATACTGTTGTAGTTATATGCGTTTTTATGTTTTTTTTTAGTTCCATAGAAAAGTAAAATAAAATAACATTTCTCGACTTCTGAGCAGAATTGGCACTCTGGTATGATAGTCTCGCATTTGAAATAAAATCTATTGTTTGAGTTCCAAAATGATATGCATAGGTACTGATGATGTCCATTTTTAAGGTCTGATTTCACACAGTGCCTGCAGGTAGTCTGCAGTACAGAAAAATGCTTGAGTCAATAGTTTTAGCAGATGTATTTGGACTATTGGGTCTAGTTTGTATTGTTTATAGATAAATCTAGTATGGCTAATTTACACGGCACATCAGTTACCTAATTAGTGGTCTCTAGCAAAATATGCAGTGATACCTACCAACGAACTACCAATGAACTAGGCGGCAAGATACATTTGTATTCTAACTCCTCCCAAGTGCAGGGAGTTAGATACTTTGACCCCCACCCCTCCCTTGGATGTTGAGTTATGATTGCCTACCAGGCGATTTGGGTATAGTTGGACTTGTATAGCACCCAGGACAATTTGTACAGCTCTACTCAATAGTGTAACACTTTTCCCAGCAAAAAACAGACTAATAATAATTATTCTTGTGGCTTCACAAAGTAGGGCAAAAAATACAAAGCAAAATGTTAACAGTACTGCAATTGAAGAATTAGGCCAATTTGGATCAGTGTTCTCTAAGGCCCGCTTGTCCCTGGGACACCACACGGGACATGATGCGCAACTAAGCAGACACCAGCTGCTGAATTTTAAATATCTGTCAACCTAAATTTATAAATGTCAAACTATTCTTGTTAGACTAGAATCGAGTTCAATGTTTATAAAGACAGGTTTATAGATGTTTACAATTACAGAGCACTGATCTGAAGTGAGCCCAACGAACTATAATATAATTAACATTATCAGTTCATACAGTTGTGTGCAAAATAATAGTAGTATATATGTAGGTACTTGAGTAAATATTTTGTAAAATAAGACAAGTGCTCAAAAGAGGACCTCACATTTAAAAACTATTCACCCAAGGATTGTTAGCTCTGGCCAGGAAATCAACCAATTTTTTAAATTTCTAACTTTTATTTACGAATTTCAAACAAAATTATTCCTTATAAATAGCAGTGTCATGAAAATGTCCACATTACATAGTTTTCTCCGACTCGGATGATACAATTATTATATATTCATAGTACAATAGGGAATTTCTCTCTGTGTAAAAGTAATTAAGGCTAGAAAAAATTACAACTATGGGAAGAGGAAAGCATTGTTCCAGAGAAATGAGAATTTTGATTAAATGGTTGATTCAAGAAGGAAAAACATATAAAGATATTCAAGACATTTTAATATGTTCAGCTAAGATGATCAGTAATCATCTGAAGTGGGAAGAAAAACCCGAAACAAGAGGTAGAAAATGGGCTACAAAAGGGGATTCTAGAATTGTTCGTCTGTAGAAAAAGCACCCATTTATGTATTCAAAACAAATTACAAGCTCATTAAATTTAAATTTGAGTACTTCTACAGTTCCTTTTCATCTCATTGAAGCTAATCTGCACGCCAGAAGTCTGAGAAAGGTGCCACTGTTGACTAAGAGGCCCAAAAAACAGAGGCTTATTTTTGCTAAAGAACATGTAGATTGGCCTTTGGAGAAATGGCATTATATTCTATGGAGTGATGTAAGTAAAGTAGTACTGTTTGGGTGTAAAGGACGTCGAGAGTACATCAGGAGACCGCTTTCATGCTGCAGTATACAATAAAGACTGTCAAACATGGCAGACTTAGTTTGATGGTACGGGAATGTTTTTCAAACAATGGTGTAGGCCCTATCATTGAAATTGTGGGCATAATGAACAAAGAATACTATTTAAAGAAGGTGCTCCAGGAAGTAATGTATCTATATGCCAATGACTATATGATATGCCGCTTAGATGGGTTTTTCAACAAGACAATGACCCAAAACACACCAGTTAACTTGTGAAAAAGTGGTTTAGAGTAGAATAAGTTAATGTTTTATCTTGGGCGGCTCAGTCGCCGGACCTAAACCCAATTGAGAACTTGTGGACATTTTTGTACAGTTCATTTTGATTTAGTAATTTACAGTTACAGTTATATTTTTTTTATATTTAGTTTTGCCTTCACTGCTATTATTTTGCACACAACTGTATGTATGTAGATTCTATGACATCCATGATATATGTAAAAAATCATTTTATTCTTAAACATAGCCCCTTGTTTTCCATAAATGGTTTTCGGACATATTGTCTATGTTTACATAATTATTGAGAATCATCATTTTTAAATCATTGGAACCATACACCTTTCAGTTTTTCATAAATTTGTAATATATTTATATGTAGTTAGGTTTGATTTATAAAAATCCTGAAAAGGTTTCTAAAAATAATGTTATGATTTGCAATAATTATGACCTAAATCATTACGACTAAAAATTACTATGATAGTCAATATAAGAGACCTGTTTAATATGTATAGTAATGAATAGTATTATGACTTCTGCCTAATAAAACAACAAAAATCTACTGACGTTTGGTCGGGCGCGCTGCTTAGGGGTAACCTACAAAGTGAATATTTACCGAGTCGGTCGCTCGATCGGCCCAACTGCGTAAGCGATAAGCTCCGCTAGTGAAGGTCATCTACGTCAATATCGTACCGTTTATTACCCGTCCCGAACACAGCTTCATGTTTATAAAACCCAACTAGAATTATATTATATTGTTCAATAAGTATTTATCATTTTAATGAGCCCAAATCACAAGACTCGATCAATATGGAAAGAATCCTTCGAGGTATAATGCGATACCGTGTGTTGGACCGGTCGAGCATGGTGAAACAGTTTCAACATGTTAAAGACAATCCTGTGGTAAGTTAATTTAAACTAACCTTGCACTTGTAAGTCTTCGCAGCTAGATTTTAATTGTGTAAGTTATTAAAACAAATTTCCTTCGAGACCAATTTTTGAAGGCTAATTTTTCAATACAATACATTGAAGTCACTGACACTGACAGAACAGTACGATGTGACGTAATAGCTGTATTTTTCTTTGGTCTTGAGTCGACTTGACAATTTATAAATTTGCTATTCCTACGGTTACCTTCTGGCATAAAAGATTTCATTGCAGCGTGTTGAACTTTTTTTTAAACCACTTAGGTGGGAAACCCAATCCCGTGAAGATAATCCTTGCCGTTATTGTACATCTTTATGCATCTAAGTTGTGTCCTTTTTTATTATGGCAGTCCACCGCTGTATCTAATTCTTTCCCCAAGTAAAGTAAGTGTGAAAAGTAGAGTTGGGCCGACTAGTCGATGATCAGTCGGGAAAGCCGACTATTCGGCATCATTTCTAGTCGGTGATTAGTCGGCGACTAGGTAGTCGGCAAAAATGCCGAATATTCGGCACTTTATTGCCTAAAGGAAATATCGTCAAAAACTGTCCACACACGCGATTTTCTTTTCGACTTAGTTATAGCCTGACAAGTTCCTTTTTAGCCCTCGCCATGTTGCGGATTTTCAGTGGAACAAATTTATTTAAATGGCAACGTTTTTTTTTGACAACGGACGTTGGAAGTCATTGAATGTCACCGATGTAAACAAATCGATTTTAAAATCAAAATGCCCAAGAAATTTCACCCGATGCAAAAAACATTATTATAAATACATTCAAATGGTTGCGGCAGAAAGAGGACGAAGGATTCAGCAGCATTCCAATAAACAATGTTTTGAAATTAGTTGTTGACATGACGGGTATGATATTCATAGTGCGATTGTCATGAATTGGTTAGCTTGGTACTAAATATGTATATTAATTATTAAATTTTATTTTTTTTCTCATTCAAGGCGTCTGTAGTGCTACAATTAAGAATATATACAAAAGGAATGAGCCGTTACCGCCATTGCCATCGGTACCAAAAATGAAACAACCAAAAAAAAGAATACAAATAGACGACTTCGACAAATGTGCCATAAGGCACAAAATTAATGAATTCTATGCTGTGCGAAAGCAAGTACCAACTCTCAAAAGTCTGCTTACCGAATTGAAAAAAGATATTGATTTTACCGGTAGTAGGGAGTACTTGCGATTGCTATTGCATAGTATGGGGTTCAAATACAAAAAGTGCAGAAACCAACGGTACATATTGAAGGAGCGTTCGGATATTGTGGTTTGGCGGGAAAGTTATTTAGACGAAATAAAAGAAGCAAGGGACAAAAATATACCTCTTGTTTATTTAGATGAGACTTACATCCATACTTCTCTTAACCACGCAAAATGCTGGCAAAGCGAAAATGAACCCGGTGTGTCGAAATCCGTTTCAACCGGCAAACGATATATTATAGTTCATGCCGGCGGACCATAGGGATTTGTTCCCAATGCACTCCTAATATATAATGATAAGGAAAAGAAAGCCGATTATCATGACTCCATGAACAGGAACAATTTTAAGAAATGTGTTTTGCAGAGATTAATTCCCAATCTCAGTGAACCCACGTGTGTTATAATGGATAATGCCCGGTACCATTCTTTCCAAATTAACAAAGCTCCAACATCTGGCGATAGAAAACACGTAATTGCTGAGTGGCTGCGTTTAAATAACATCTCATTTCCCCAAAATGCATCTAAAGATAAATTGGTCACAATTTTGAGACGTCATAAACCCGAGCCAGTATACGAAATAGATACGATTCTCTCAAATCATGGTCACAAGGTGATAAGGTTACCGCCCTATCACTGTGATTTAAATCCCATCGAGATGATTTGGGGCATCATGAAAGCAAAAGTGGCAACTAAAAATGTTTCCATCACGAATGATGCCTTCCTCGCTCGTTGAAGATAGTTTTCAGGTATTTACATTTATCAATGAATTTTATTGAACAGTTAAAAATATAGCTTACTTTTACATTTCGTTATTACTTAGGAAGTGACTATAGAAAATTGGAGTAAATGCTGCGAACACGTAAAAAAAATAGAAGACGGATATAGGACAAAAGGTCCTATAATCGAATCACAGACCGAAAGATTTATAATCGAGGTTGGTGGTCCTGAAAGTGACTCTTCAACGGACGAAAGTGAAAATACATCGGAGCCAGAATCTGATGAATATATGGATGTCGAATATTTAGAATCGGATTTTGATGGATAGGTAATTATTCATATTTAATTATCAACTAGACATGCTCTTCCGATTACATGAAAACATAGTTTCACAATCTACAAGTACTTAATTGTATATCTCACTCGTTCTTGCACGATGCCAATACTCACTGTCCAGACTATTCATGACGTACACGTATAATTGCCATATGTAAGCTGTTTGTAGCGACACTACATCAGGGCTAAATAGGAACTTGTCAGGCTTTATATTATTATAAAAAGCAATAGGTAGTTCGTTTTAATACTATAATCAGGGTTCTATTTTTTTTTGTCGTGCATTAAAAACGTAAACAAAACCGATCGAAACATGGTAGGGATAGGTAACAAAGCGCAACGGACGAAGCCAAACGAACGTTTCCGAGTTCACCCGAGCTTAGCAAAATTATACGATCGGCATTGCCGACTAGTCGGCCGATTAATCGGCAAATTGAAAACCAACTGGCCAGTCGGCAAAATCCGTAGTCGGCCCATCTCTAGTGAAAAGGAATAATAGATCAAAAGTAAAAGCTGGTCATTATTCAATCGATCATTCTCCCTCCGCGAAGATTACGTGAATGAATATCCTGATTTGTCTATTTGTCACATCTACCATCAACCGTATTTACGTTTATATAAGTATTTACCGATTATTTACTCATGTATGGTAAAAAACGTATGCATGACCAAAAACCTCAGACAAATAAGCACATTAGACGGAGTATATCAACGGCTAATAGAATCGTACTCTTCGCACTTGTCACAAATGCCCAACGTTAAAAAGAGACGTCTATATATGACAGCTTTTAAAAGTACCTATACCGTTTTTAGGTATGTCAGACTATGTCACTCTTAACTTTAGTGCGAACTAATGGCCTGTTGTTTGATCGGTGGTTAAACTAACTGGTCAAAAAACGTTACTAATGGTTAAAATCTCAAGGAAATGTGTCAAATTTTCGATTCCTTTTTCGAATTTTAACAATTAGTTGAGTTAACTACCTACTGATCAAACAACAGGCCCTAAGTTTGCAGCCAGTGAGGTGCCGGTAATCGAAAAATTTGGTTAGCTTGTCAACCCATTCCAGGCCTGTGACGAGACATGCGTCATGTTTGAACGCTTCCGCCATGCCCCTGACTAGGTACAGATCTAGGGAATCATCCTTTCACATCGTGAAAACTCGGAACTCACGTCTACTTCCGAATGATGCCGACGTGTCTATGAATTATTGAATTACTAGCGACCCGCCCTCGCTTCGATTCGGTTAATATAAGTAGAGAAATAACCCAAGTTCATCTGGAATAATATACTTTTCAAACGGTGAAATAGTTTTTAGATAGGTGCATTTGCATAGAGGTTTGCAGAAGAGGTTTGCAGAGGAATGCAGAAATTAGAAGTACTTGTGGACTTACGTTCACGTTCGGTAGAAGATTCCCTGGCTCGCTAAGATCTATGTCTGTCCCTATTAACTATAAGACGAACGTCATGTTCAATAGACGATTCCCTATTTCTTCGCAAAGAATTACTTTCTCTTCTATTACACAGACTGATTTCCCTTTCTTCTTTGATTTCATCATTAAGACGTAAATTGTTTCTATTAACTATTATCCCTAATTCTACGATCTATATTAGAAGGACTTCTTCGCGTCATATTTTGAGTTTTCTCCTTAATAAAAACCAATACCTATTAACCCAAATCCACAAAATTAACTACCTGCTTCATTGATGAGACAAATACTAAACTAACACCAGCCAGGCTAAGGTAATATGCTAAAAGCATAAAAGTTAACATTTATTTTTAAACTTACAACAGGAAATACGTAAGTATCTATATTTGAATTATTTACATCACAAACAACCTTAAAATAAGAAAAACAATTATTAACTACCTAATCAACATATTTTCTCTTTAATAACCAAATAGGAAGGAAATATGTAGGTACCTACTTATATATTCTGAATATTTACAACATAATCTTCAAATAAGAAAAATGGAGTTTTGTCCCTTAAATCCACAAAATTAAATAATACTTAAACACTACCTCTCGTTGATATAACCTAATATTAAAAAAAACGTGTGCGTCTCGGGACACCCGACAGAAGTGATAACTTTAATCTCAGTTGAACTATACCCTCCCACATAAGAAGTTATCACTTCAAAAAGTTCAAAATGGCAACCATTTTTTTAAATCTGATTACGGGTTCGCATTTGTAGTCCCAAGGGGCCCTCAGATATCGATTTTCAAGACAATCGAACAAGCAACAAAAAAGTTCAAAATGGCCGCCACTTTTTTTAAATTTGAGTACGTGTTCGCATTTGTAGTCCCGACGGATCCTCAGATATCGATTTTCAAGACAATCGAACCAGTAACAAAATTGTTCAAAATGGCAGCGACTTTTTTTTAAATCTGAGTATGGGTTCGCATTTGTAGTCCCGACGGATCCTCAGATATCGATTTTCAAGACAATAGAACCAGTAACAAAAAAGTTCAAAATGGCGGCCACTTTTTTTTAAATCTGAGTACGGGTTCGCATTTGTTGTCCCGACGGATCCTCAGATATCGATTTTCAAGACAATCGAACCAGTAACAAAAAATATCAAAATGGCGGCCACTTTTTTAAAATCTGATTACGGGTTCGCTTTTGTAGTCCCTCAGATATCGATTTCCAAGACAATCGAAGCAGTAACAAATACCTTAAACGAATCACTTTCAAAAACGGTGATAGTTTTACGTATATGCTCACTGTCAACGTGCTGTCAACAGTATGCTTTGAAACGCAATACGGGGTGACGTCAGCAGGTAAGATCAAATACCGTTTACCATTTTAGTCCATACCTGTAACTTACGATTGGCCTAGCGGCTGAGAGGTAGGTCTATGACGCCATGGTGCCGCCGTCCCGTCCGATTCCAGTATACATACATACATAATCTCACGCCTTCGTTCCCAGAGTGGGGTAGGCAGAGCTACAGAATTACAAACATCTCTAAAAACTTGTTGATAATTCTATAACCACAATTTGCACAATTAGGCTAAGATGTTTACCAGCGTATTCCAGTATCTTTTTGTATTTAGAAATTGTTTAAAAATTAGTACTACCGCTGCCGTATGCGTGAGAGAAAGGGAAGGCGGACAGGGCCGGTATTCTAGGCGGTAAAAACGATATCGTAGTTTTCCTGTTATGGTATTGTTATGACGTCAGCCGCCATTACTGTCAAGAAAATAAGAGCTATCAAAACGTTGACAATTCGATTACAGATCAAATACGATATTAAAAACAATATCGTCTTGAATAGAGCCGCAGGCAGTCTAGTAAGGCGCGTTACGTAACGAAATGGTTTACCCTCCGTAAAGAAGTTATCACTTCAAAAAAACACTTAGGGAAAAAACCTTATTTTATTTACCAATATTAATTTATTTACCTATTACCTTCATTAATTTATTTACCTATATATGCTTTGTATTCAAAAATATGAAAAACAACATAAAAATAAAACTCAATGTAACTACAGGACCTACCAATTTCCCTAATTTAATAATTTTAAAAGCTTATTTCTTTATTAGTATAAGTAAGTAACAGGAGAGCTCCGGTGCATGTCTGATAATTCATTTTTTTTTGTTACTATTGTATGCTGTAGGTAGGCTGACGGCTGTAGGTACAGTCAACAGCATAAATAAGTGATCATTTATGTACCTTGTCGCTTTCAACCGTTTCACAATTTTGTATGACATTTCAAACACGACGTTAAAGTGACAAGGTACATAAATGATCACCAATTTATGATGTTGACTGTACCTACTAAAGGGCGAAGCGTGGCTATAGGCCACAGATCACCCCCAATAGGTACCGCATAATGCTACTTTTGTTAAACGTCTAAATCACCAAACATGGAGGTAGGCACGGGATGCGGGGAAAGAGGAAGCGATGACGTGATTGGTTATTTAAAGATCGTCCGATCTTTCACCGACCGAGTAGGGATGGGACATACTTATTGTGATGATATTTCTTATCGATAAAGATTCACCCTCTTATTATTATTAAGTACCTATATATCAGTCATAGTATATTTTGGCATTGTGAAACATCTGGATCGGAATGTAAAAAAAGATAATCACGACCGATATCCTTAGTTATAAGTCTTATGTAACTAACCCAGAATCATTAAAAACTCTTAATGAAACGTACCTAAGGCGTGAAATACACGGAAGCGGCGCGGCGCAGGCGCGGTGCAGGCGCGGTGTAGGCGCGGCGTACGCGCGGTCAGGCAAGGCGCGTTAAGGCGTGGAAAAGTCGCAGGCGCGATGCTAAATTATACAAAAGAGGCGAGCGAGCGCAATCGCAATGGCAGTGGCTTGAAATCGTTTGGGTCTGGGTAGCCACAACCGAGAATTTTCATTCTTACTCCGGCGAGGGCATCACATTCACACGATAAGTGTTTGTTTCATTGTTTCCTCCTCTTTGCCGCACATTTTACAATCTGTGTTGTCATAAAGGCGCATCTTTGCTAGGAAATGTTTTACCCCAAAGTGCCCAGTAACTACTCCGATAATGTACCTATCGGAGTTGGCTTCTGCTGAGTTTCCAAAGTTTTTTGGTCCAGCTCCTGTCAACTCTTTCTATGAAGAGTTTTGCATACCCTAAAGGCCCCCATACATGTAAAGGCCGATCGGTTCAGGCCGAACTGCGTCAGTTCCGCCTGACCGGATCGAGTGGCCATACATGTAAAGACTTTACAAGACACCATACAAGAAACGTTCAAGCGGTCGGATGCGATTTGCCTTCAGGCCAAATTACACATAGGAACACGATGCTATTTTGCATAATTCATAATTAATTTATTGCGTTTATGGGTTTACAAGATATTAAAGGTAAACTTGGTTCCAACATAAACCCTGTCAGGGCACAGCAATAACAGTTACCTATTATAAACTAATTCTTAAAAGTATCGATAGAACATATCATTAATTATTCCTTATAACTAAAATACTCATGTAGGTTATAAAAACATTCATTTATTAAGAATTTCTTTTATTTAGGTATTAAAAAACAAAGCCTCCCTATCAATTGTTTTTAAATCTCCAGTAATATGATTGTATACTTTTACAGCCATATGGTGTGTACCCGAATTTACCATTTGTAATTTTGTAAAAGAACTGACCAGTAGGTATATTTCTTTTCCTCAGATTTTGAGATCTAGGGCAATTGTCCCTTGTCTGTTCAAAAAGATCGTTCTGTTTTTTTACAAACTTACACATTTCAAAAATGTACTGTGAAGCCAGCGTAAGTATTCTAAGTTGTTTGAAGTGTGGTCTACAACTGTCTTTGTCAGAAATATTTACCAGTATTCTTATATACTTTTTTTGTAGAGTAAAGAGTTTAAGCATAATATGCACAGGTGGCCGTTTTTAAATCTGTGCATTTTTTCAATTCATATAAAGCGTATGTAAAGGGCATTGGGTAAATTTGTTTGAAGAATATTGTCATTTTTTTTTTCAGCGGCTACGGATGATTCTTACATAATTATTTAGAGGACCTCTAAATACATATAGACATATATAATTTATGGCGTTAAATAATATCGGAGCGGAGATTTTAAAGATTTAAATGTTCAGTTTTTAGTACAAAAGTACGCCCAAGTATGAATATTTAAATATCACAGCTCCGATGCACTTAGGAGTATTACATTACATAATAAAATATGTTTATTTTTAATAATTCTATCATAATTTACCACTTTTACGAATGGCCGCTCACCTTGAAAATGTGTGACTTTTTCAAATGACAACACTTTTACCCAAACCCCTTTGATAATTTTCCTGAAATTTTTTGAACATGTGCTTTCCAATTCATACAGGAGTCGATTTCAACGCCTAAAAGAGAACATGTATCAACAGTAACAATTTTTTCATTTTCATAACAAAAGTTTATGTCTATTGGAGTTTTCTAGTGTGGTTTAATTTGCATAATTTTAGTTTTTGGAAGATTCAGGTTAAGGTTGTGATCTTCTAACCAGTCAAGTATTCATTTAAAAGTAGTATGTAATTGTTGATTCAAGTCCTCACTATCGTTACATTGAAACACTAGAGATATCGTCTGCGTAAAGTATACATTGAACACCCAACATTTTTGGCAAATTGTTAATGTAAAGCAAGAATAATATGCATCCCAAGACACTTCCTTGTGGGATTGAGTTTGCGACGTATAGTCTTTGAGACCTGATAGTACCTGAACACTTTTTGTTTAAATCATGGTGTTCAATGTCCACAAATTGTACTCTACTTCTTAGGTAGGAAGCAAACCATTCGAGAGCTAAACCTCGCACACCTATTCCATACAGCTTATCCAAAAGGATCTTATGTGATACTCGGTCGTACGCCTTACTCATATCTAACATCATAGTTATTGCATACTTCCGATTGTTAATTATATTTAGGACTTTAGATGTAATTTCATAAAGTGCTGAAATAGTAGACCTTTTTTTTCTGAATCCATTTTGGTTTTTATCATATATTTAAAAAAAAACACAAAAGGAGTTTAACCGGTGGGCCATTGCTTGTTCGAAAATCTTTGAGAAGGTAGACAATGCATCCGGTCAGTTAGACTTGAAGGCAAAACAGATCATGTATGGAGGCCTTAAGCCTACCGTGGTTTTCTTTACTTCGCATTATTGCTTTAAATATCGATATCTGGAGATCTGTGTGATTCCCAGTTTCTGTTTCTGTATTCGCTGTCGGAAACCACTATACACAACCAGTTTATGTTGAAAGAATCCAGCCCAGTGGTGGCGGCTGTTTCCTCATTCAGAAATCGCGCACAGAACTAAAAAGTTCGATCACGGCAAAACAGTGAAACTTCTTACCTAAAATAAATATCACCATAGCGACTGTTGTTTAAACGTTACTATAGTAACCAATACAATATTACTATCAATAATATACTTCACAAAAATATCTTCGAAATCGGAAAAATTATCGACCAAATATTGTATTTTTCTCCCACATGCTCGGAAATGTTAACCTTACTGTTGTCAAATCGGCCCGCGATGTTCTAAGTTCCAGGCTCAGGCAAAATTAAAAAAAGCAAAGTTTCATTACGTACCTCGTGATTTACTTTTTAAAACCATGTTTGGACTAGGATAACTATCTCCAAACAGCCAAACACTCGTGCAATCAAAATTCTTCCTATTCTATTTTACTTTTTAAATGTCATAGACTAAAAAGTTAAGCCTTTTCAAATAGCATTTACAACGTATTTAAAAGTGTGTCAAATAGTTTGACATTTTTTTAATAGAAATTGCGTTCATAAACAAAATAATTTGCAGAAATAACATAAACGCGTAATAAATGTTATAGTTTAAACTATATTTTATTCAAATTGAATTTATTACGCTTAAATAATTTGTGATTTTATTTAATGCTTTATTTTAGTGTCATACTAAATCGTACGGACCTGTTCTTTTTTTCAAGGAAATGTTGGGACTGTGTTTAATATTATTAACAATTGTGTTAAATTTCCTCACATCTTGGAGAAAAGCACTATACAAGCCTCGACCGGGAAGGGCGGTTGCTGGACTCGTATATAGCGCGGCCTCTGACTGCGTCTCGGCCACGCTAACTCTACTCGTCCCGCAACGGCCTATTTCCCGGTCTGTGCAGTAATGTACTATAGAAACATCGCCGGACATCACCACGACATCAGAAAAGGAACATATATTGGGATTGCCCTAATGAGTAAAACAGACGTTACGAAAAAGGCCATTATAACTTGATTGTTGGTCAAATATAAAATGTGCTTATCGGTGAATGTAATACCATATTTTTTTAAGTTTTATGTTCTTAATCTTTCCACACCATTTCACGGAACATGAAGGCATTTTGAGTAGTAATTTCTCTAATTGTGTATATTTTTTATGACATGTTTCTAACTCAAACGGGAGGCGTACGCATAGGTCTCAAACATGGTTGACACTGACAGCGGTCATCGGCGCTACACCGTACATATACTAAATTTCGCATACGAGTGGTGAACATCGGCTGCCTTGTAAGCGGTATCTATTGGGGGTAATTTTGACTCTGCCGTATCTTCTAAAGTATTTATTTAAATAATATAATGTAAAAGACAGTTTTAATCTACATTAAATGCCCAAGGTAACTAACGTATTTATCTGGATAAGAATAAATACTGAATTGGAGAAAATAGCTTCGCAAATAACCTATTATTTTTTAATAAAATTTTAAAGATAAAAATGGTTACTGAGAGTCAATCTTAGGAGATAAACATATGCCATCGCGGACTTTTCTTTAGTTTTTTTGAAGAACTACAATTCTTCAGTACATTATTTTGATATATCTCTTAAGGTTTAGCCAGCGTTTGCCATGTAAGCGCAAAAAAAGTGTTTATTTACGACATCACATTAGAAACCTCTAAAATTATCAGTGTAACTCTACTATATTATGCATGTATTATACATATAAACCTTCCTCTTGAATCACTCTATCTATTTAAAACGAACCTCATCAAAATCCGTTGCGTACTTTTAAAGATCTAAGCATACATAAGTACAGACAGACAGCGGGAAGCGACATTGTTTTATAATATGTAGTGATAGTGATAGTGATGATGATGATTAAGTGACATGTTTGCAAAGAGGTAGTAAAACATAGAGAGAGTGTAAAAACGGCTAATAGCTAGAATAGTACTCTTCGCACCTGTAACAAATGCTCTTCGTTAAAAAGAGTCGTCTATATATATGACCGCTTTCGATTACGGCATCGACTTTACCATATACACAAAGAAAAACCTAAAAAAAGTTACCAGAACATATCGACGGTAAAAAGCGTAAACGCTGTAACCCGCAAAATCAAACTTTACACCAGAGCCAAAAAACTTTTGAAATTTTACAAAAAAAATCATATCTTTTTTTTTATTTGAGCGATCGGTGCCATTTTTATACTATATATGTATTTTCAAATTCCCTATTAGATCATATGCCTGTCGTGTACCAGAAGTGACTAGGTTTCTTTTTAGTGTCGGTTACAGCAACCTGACTTTTTTTTTCAATACGATAAAACGCTGTTAATGATTTTGTTAAATGTATGGAAAGGTAATAATCAGTGTGATTTCTAATAAGCGTAAGTGATGTAACCACCATTCTTTAAATGTTGAGGACTGCCTAAATTGATGTTACGCTGCAGTGCTTGCAGTTTAAAAAAATCATAATTGTATTCAATGATAGATGTCAAAAAAGGTTATTGATATTAAAACGACGTAAATAGGAGATAACATTTATTAATCCTTTTTTTAAATGTTATCCTAAAGAATTAATTAATACGAATGTGTTTGTATGTGTATGTAAATATATTTTAAATCCTCCATTAGATATAAACATCCGAACATCTACATATAAATATATAAATATATAAATATATACATGCTTATAAACATTTACAATACAAGTCTAGTTGAAAAAAATAAATCCTTTAATTTAACGATAATTATGCATCGCTACAAACACTTCGTATAAAAGAAGTATATTATTATGATAAATTAAATATCACAAGTTAACTTACTCATGAAATAAAGTCAATTAAAATTAAAAACATCAATGTTTAACAAACTGAAAAGTTTAAGACACTATACTAGCGTTTCTGCAAACTAATAACTATTATCAAAGTATTGTTAAAATTCGTAAAGTAGTTTTAATTACTTATAATTATGTAAAGCAACACTTAATTCTCAGAATTTATCATACATACTAAGTAGTTATTATTTAAATGAAATAAGAATTCATTAGTATAGTATTAACTATTCACATTATTTGCACTGGTTTACTATTAAAATAGATATAATTACATTTCAAACTTTTGTTGTCACGCGGTGAAAGACCGTTACACCACACACAACTTGATCCCACGGCGGTCTCAGACTGACTGATCGGGGCGGTAAGCCGTTACCCACACAGCATGAGCGCGTATTTAAAATACGGTAAACTCAAGCGACCAATAATAAGCAAACTTTTAAGAAATGAGGTAAAGGTCAGTAATATTTTTGCGTATTACTTCATATTTGGTGTAACTTGTGAGTATTCACATTATGGTGTCTGATTAAAACGTAGTAAGTCACTATCATCTAAATATATTTTACAGAAAACGTAGTAAGTGTAGTGTCACTTTTTTTTTCAATAAGCGTAAACGCTGTAAATGACAGTGGAAATGGTTTTACGCACGCAGTAACCTACTGGACTCGAAAAATTTGTAAAATATGAATTGGTGTAAATGCAAATGCACAATAAAGACCTGTTTTTTGGCGGCTTACAGCAATTAATTTTGCTATATGTCAAAAAAGTACATACAATTTCAACGCTGTACAGAATTTTCTAATCGTCGTAGAGCCACGAGACCCGGACCATTCGACGCAGAAAAAAAATCTGATTCCGAATATGCAAAAAAAATTTTTTGGTACATTGTGGGTTACAGCGTTTACGCTTTTTACCGTCGATATATTTTTTTAAATGTGTAACTAACTATTCGCATCCGTTGCTAATAAATCTCCAAAGAAAATAAGAAGAATTACGTCTTATTCAACTCTACGCGGTAAAGTGCTAATCCGGTGCAGAGACACGACACATTAAGTTGATTTCCAAATAATATGTAGGTAACTATCCACATACACGTTTGTACAGCGGCATCTAGTAAAAGTTAGTTTGTAACTGACCAGATATAGACTTAAACGGTGGAAACTCTGTAATATTTGTTGGATATCTGAGCATTTACTCACTTGCTCACAGGAAAAATCCATGTTTTATATACGTACGTGAATAACTCCAAACAATTGAAATTTAAAAAATAATTAATAATTACCATGAAAATATTTTTTTATAACGGTAAATATTTCGATTTACGCGTCAAATAACCAAGAGCACACAAAAACATACTATATACACGATAAATGGTTAAATTACGTGTTTTTTATTTTTATTTATTTAGAACACATAAAGTCATATTCGAATGCGATATAGAAGTACACTGTACTAAACAATATAAGTATCAAAAAGACCTGGAGGTTCATTAATGAATACACATAATTAAAAAATGCGCAAGTTTCAACTAACAATGGAAATGAAGTGAAGAATCACTAGAGATGACAATATCGTCCCTTTACTTTCTCAACCTCGTATCTGATCGAATAGTTGTATAGGAAAAGCACTCATGTTCCCTAAAGAATAAGGACTACTTTCCTATCTAACTATTCGATCAGATACGAGGTTGAGAAAGTATAGGGACGATATGAGATACTATTAAACAAAAAATATATAGGATACTAAAACAAATTACATTTTAATAACCTTCTAAGGCTAGTAAGAGAAACATGGAAAGGATCAATATCACACACATGCTTATTATAATATCTAGGAACTCGTCTGAAAAAGGTATGTCGGGAGTAATTTGTGCGGGCAAAGCGCACGTGAATAGAGGTCTAGGACGTAAAGGGTGGTGCGGTACGCTGAAGTTTAATTTTTCCAAAAGATTTGGACACTGAATAACACTTTTAAAAAGCTTAAACATAAACATAACGTCTAAATAAATACGGCGATTACTAAGGGAAGGAATATTAAAATGTTTTGCAGCTGTGGCGGAGTTTCCGAAATAAATACCTGTTCTGTAATTAAGGGATTTTAAAAAAATATTTTGGATTCTCGGTCAACGTGGACTTGATATTGCGGTGTCCATTATTACAGAACCAAATTCAAGAACACTTCTAACAAAAGATGTAAAAAGCAACTTATAGGTTTCAGGGCGCTTGAAAGGCTGACCCACCCGAAGCAGCATTCCTAATTTTTTATAAGCACGCTTACAAATATTATCTTTATGCGCGACGCCTAAATCCCTAATGGAAGAAACACGTTCTAAATTATTACTTGATATAGTATAATTAAAACGAATTGTATCGTGTTTACGAGTGAAGCTAATAACAAAACATTTATCTGTATTTAGGAAAAGATGGTTATTAGAACAGTATTTGTAGAAATTTTCCAAGTCTTGTTGTAACAAACGGCAGTCCGCTTGCGAAGCTATAGTTTTTTTTTTTTTGTGTCATCTGCGTAAATGAGGTGCTCTGAGGATCGGAAGCAATAAAACGAAGCTTATGATTAGTTAATGGGTACGTATCACAATTACATAAAGTTCAAAATATATAACGGGTCATAATACATAATGGTTCATAATATACTTCATCATAGTAAACTTTTCGGGATTGTTATGAAATAAACCTAACCTAACCTAATGGGTGCTTCAGAAACAAAACCATTATTATATTATGAACCATTATGTACCCATTATATAAACCATTACCCATTATATATTTTGAACTTTATATATTATGATACGTTCCCGTAGTTGATGCACTAAAATTTGCTTCTAACTTTGGAACCGTTGTAACCGATTTAATTCAGTATAGCCCTCTCCTTGCTCACTAACTAAATAACGTTATTACGTAAAAGTTTTTTTTCTAGTGTGTTCAAAACAAATCTATGTTTTCTTTATTGAAATGTTACTGAATCTCTTTTTGAGTAAGTTACCGCTCCATGATTTAAAAAAGAAATGATTTGCAATAACATTGAGATTAAACTACCAAAAAATTTGTAGGAAATAAGTGACAACCATCAAATTGATGGTTGTCACTTATTTGCTATAAATTTCTTGGCAACAGGCCTTTTGTTTATGTCAGTGTTTTGTTCCTTTTTGTTTGTCTGTTTGTCACGAATAAATGTTTCTTCTTCCTTTTATTCTCTCTTCTACAACGGCAAGACGAAGAAGTTACACCTGCAATGGATACTATCCATGTAGCCAGAGGCGTATTTACCCTAGGGCCAAGGGGGCCATGGCCCGGGGCGGCAGCCTTCTCAGGGCGGCGATCGCCGCCCCTGGCAGCCTTTTCAGGGCGCCGAACACCGCCCCTGGCAGCCTTCACTGGACGCCTTGTGCCCAAATTAACGAAATATTACCTACCTATGTTTTAATTTGTGTCAGTAAAAACTTGTAGATAAGTTTGTAGATGCTTAAATTTAGCTTAAGCAATGATTAAGCGAACTTTTCGGTTAGTGGTTGAATTACTTATTTCACTATTACTGAAATCGATGCGAATAGAAGAAAACTGAGACGCCACGCATAACGATGAAAAGCGTTGAAAAAAAACACAAGGAAGATGAACTTGTCAAACAAACGCATATAATCGATAGCTTTTTCAATAAAAATAATGACGAACCATCAACTTCGAATTTGGCTAATTTCGCTATGGACCTAGCAGAAGTCACGACAGAGGCGGTAAGAAGGGTGATTTCGCCGGCTTTCCGTTCAGCTTCAATTTTCGACCAGTAGACTGAGATGTTTAGAACAAAACCTTAGATTAGTAAGTATAATAAAAAAAGCTAATGGCACATGTTTAGTCTCGTTGAGGCCCTTTGGTACCAAACCATTCATTTCTCAAACATAAATATATTATTTGACTAGTGAAGACTCTAATGAAAATGACGGTAGTTGGTGTTTAGTTTTCGTGTTATGAGTGTCATTGTAGTGGACTAATACCGAATTACGTAATCTGCAAAATATTTGGTTTTTATCCTCTGGACGAAAACTGAAAAGGCAGGTGTCATTTTGTAGAAGTTTCAATTTTTAAGTACCTACCTACGATTCCTCGTGTGGTTGCCGAGTTAGAATAGTGCCACTCCATGTCTTCCCGTGGAGACGACTAAGGGAATAAAGGCTTGTAATAAACCAATTGCCGGAACATGTACAAAACTTATATGTAAAAGGTTGTAAAATAAGAAAAATCTTGAAATGGCACTTTTTAAAATGTACAAATTTATCTTATATTCTGTAATTTTGTATGTCTACCTATATAAAATACTTACTTTATTTATCTATAAATTAGATCAGTAGTTAAGAACTCCCCATCGGCACACAAACCTCTTCATGGTTTTGCTTAGATGGGCATTGTACCTTATCTTATCTTATCTTATCTTATTGGCGGGGTCCTTACGGATACACTTCGACCCTATGGGATCTTTTGTGTAGTTACCCCTTCTTTTTTTTTAGCACTTAATCCAATGCAGCCTCCACCCCTTCCAGAAAGCGGATAGTGGAGTGCAATGGCAGTGCCTTGAAATCGCTTGGTTCTGGGTAACCACAACCGAGGACTTTCATTCTTACTCCGGCGAGGGCATCACATTCACACAATAAGTGTTTCATTGTTTCCACCTCTTCGCCGCACATTCTACAATCTGTGTTGTCATAAAGGCCCATCTTTTCTAGGAGATGTTTGACCCTGAAGTGCCCGGTAAACACTCCTATAATATATCGGAGTTGTCTTCTGCTGAGTTTCCAAAGTTTATTGGTCCAGCTCTGGTCAACTCCATCTATGAAGAGCTTCGCATGCCCTAAGCCTTCCGTAGTTTTCCACTCTTTTAGGTGATTTACTAGGGAGTTATTGTTCAGGGCTGCTTTTATGGTGCCCGGTGATGGTGCCACAAATGGTTCAGGTCCGACGTAAGCGCCCTTGGACCCTTCCCTTGCCAGCTCGTCCGCGGCTTCATTTCCGGGAAAGCCTTCGTGTCCTGGAATCCACATCAGTTTCACCTTGTTGTGCCTACCAAGCTTGTTTAAGGCTTGGATTCCATTGTAGACTAGTTTTGAGTCTACTTTAGGCGCTGTCAGCGCCTTAAGTGCCGCTTGGCTATCACTTAAAATAAAGATGGTTCTCTCCTGTGGAGGCCTATCAATATTCTCTTGTGTGCAGGCAATTATCGCATACAACTCCGCCTGGAAGACCGTTGCGTAGTTGCCCATACTTATGCTACTGTTATAGTCTTTGGCGTGAATACCCGCCCCCGTACCGGAGCTCATTTTTGAACCATCCGTGTACCATATCGCGTTGTCTACCTCTGATAGGTGAAACCCATCTTTCCACTCATCCCTTGTCGGAATGTGGACATTGAAGTTCCTCTGGAATATATACTTAGGCTGCATTTTATCGCAGCCCATCGTCAGTATTCTGTTTGGAGCAACATTGTGTGCCATTTTAGTGTGTCTGGTTCTAGGCGCTGCGTCGTTCCACAGGCCAGTCTCTTTCAACCTCTGCACTGACTTGCATGCCTCAGACTGTATGGCGATATGCAGCGGTGAGAGGTTTAGTAGGACCTCCATTGCCACCGTCGGCGTCGTTCTGAATGCCCCTGTTATGGCCATACAGGCCACCCTCTGCACCTTAGTAAGAGAGTCCTTGCATGTCTTTAGTGTTGTTCTTGGCCACCAGGCCAAGCAACCATACATAATTATGGGTCTTACCATCATAGTATAGATCCACTTGGGCATTGTACCTACTATGTACTATCTTTATATTAATCAATAAATAAAATAAAAAAAGTACTGTTAGGCGATGGGCTTGCAACCTGTCACTAATACGCTGGTAAACATCTTAGCCTAATTGTGCAAATTGTGGTTATAGAATTATCAACAAGTTTTTAGAGATGTTTGTAATTCTGTAGCTCTGCCTACCCCATTCTGGGAACGAACGCGTGAGATTATGTATGTATGTATGTACCTACGATTTTATGTCTGTGTTTGATGTAAAATGATCTTTTCATCTCACTAGCTCGGAAAGCCCTTTTTGTTTGTTTGATGTCTATTGAGAAAATCGCTTTTTATCCACATGTGAAGAAAGAGTTTTGACATTTGAAGGCAGCTTAGGTGATATTTGACAGCTAACAAAACGTAAAACGTTAAAAGTGCTGCATTTTTAACATCACAATTAATGAATTGCATCGAGTAAAAAATACTAAATACAGTCTTACAACTTTATTTTAATTCATAAATATCAACATTCAACATTAACCTTCATTCTTGTTGTAAAAACGGATAAAATGTTCTGACAGTCCAAGTACGTCGATGTGCGAACAAAACGCATCCGAAATAATAAAAAAAAACATAAGTCAAAACTTTTTAATTAAGCCTTCAACGCATAGAGGTAGTAAAGCAGTTTTCCTTCATCTTTGCGTCAACGTTAAATATTCGCATGTTTTTCTAGTTTGTTTCGTTTTTAAAAATAAGTGAATCGAGTGACGAAAGACGTACTTATTAACACCTGTGGAATTACGGGAAACCGTGCAAAATGCGGAATTGAGCTTATTTTCCTCGCTGTAGTGAGGTGAAAAGTTTTGTGTTATACACGGGTGAAAAGTTATTTTACGTCTCGTGTGTTGAAACACTCGCTACGCTCAGGATTCTATTTTTGAACCACTCGCTTCTCTCGTGGTCAATCATAGAATCCTTTCGCTAGCTCGTGTTTCAAATGAACACTCGCAGGTAAAATACAACTTTCCCCCCTTGTATAACAAATAACTATTAGTGGTTAGGTACTCGATTAGACATTTAATTTTCTTCCACCCAAATGGATGCCACTCATTGCTGCACGAGTATAATCAATTTAAATATGTGGAGGAAAACTAGAAACAGCCTAAATATTGGATTACGTTTCGTCCATTTGCTCTTAAGAGGACGAAAACTAAAATTTACACCAAAGCATACTATTTCTGAGCTCATCTACAAAATGCTCGAAAACTCAAATACATGCGGTCGAAATCTACATTTTGTGGACGAAACTAGCGAAATACTTTTTATAAAAAAAACTCTGACTATTAAATAACTTAATGCCTACTAAATGCCTAATCTAAACTTAAAATAAACCATAATACTCGTAGCACTAAAGTTGAATTTTTTGTACCTACATTTTATAACTTGAACACTGGACCTCCAAATCTAGCAACTCAACTCAGCTAACTGGACGAAAACCGGTGGAATCACCCTACCTAAGTAATTGAATTAGATATTTATTTTATTTAAGTCTGGTAGACCGTATTAAGTAATTCGATTTTGGATACATAAATACGTAGAACTATATTACCCGAGAATAATTTATTGTAAACACTAAGTATCGTCACTTTATGGGGCGGCAAGTCTAACTGGCCCGGGGCGCCAAATCTTTAAATACGCCTCTGCATGTAGCGTTGAATCACATTGCTTGCTCTTTAGCTCCCACACATCCTTCTGTTTCTTGTTAAGGGACAGTCAATTACAAAAGATCACTTTAACTTTCGCCTTCACTATTGGGCATTTTTTTAAATATTTCACTACGCTGGTTTATCAGCACATGATTAGTCACCTGACTATGGTTGGTTTGGTTTTCTTCACGTTCACCTGAACGTGAAGAAAACCACACTCCATTTTATTTACAAGCACGAGACATTGCTATGAGTCGCCTAACCACGGTGGAGTCCAGACTAGTCCATCTACTCCAGCTACGTCGGTATTGACTATTTATTTAAAAGCACCTGAATTTTTCAACACTCTATAACGAGAAAACGCAAAAAAAACAATAGCAGATACCTACAAGCAAAAACGGAAATTTGTTGAAAATGAATTAAATGATTAGTTGTGTAAATAGATAACAAAAAAAGGGAAAAGTTGGGATAACAAACTTGCCCAATTTTAAACAAAAATGTTTTGTCGTATATATGTGTCTATTTGGCATTTACCGTTGTTTTTCGCTAAGATATAAGGGAAAAATAACGTCAAACATGTATGTAACTGCCACTTACACACTGGAATTAAGGAAATATTATCAGTTATAAGTATACAACTGATATAACTTGAAAACTACTAAACATAAAATAAGCAAAAAAATCACAAATATCATTTTATAATGTTATATGTCAAATTTCATACTTGTAGTATTAATAGTTACCGCGCAATGACGATTTTAAATTTCTCAAAACTTTAAAACGCTCTCCTGTAAAATTTGGTTTTTGGAGATACACACTTTAACTTAGGGCGTGTCGAAACCACGAGTTTGAAGTACCTATATCACACCGAGATGTTAAAACCACCACGATCAAATATATATATAAATTAGGTGTAGGTAAACAAGAAGAAATATAAATAAATGTTGAAAATAATTTCACAGGCTTGTCGATCTAAACGTTGCCCAGGTCTTAATGCTTTCGGCATAACAGTTAAAAAGAACTGAAAACAAACTTAATCTTAATTAACAAAAAAATACTCTGGTATTAACCACTCTGGTCAATCAACTTTTTTACCCACACTTTTATTTTACCGAATTTCAGCAAACATGTTTGTTTTTAAATATAATATCACTGCTTATTTTCGTTTTTAATGATGTAGTCATTTTACTAGTTTATCAATCTATCTTTTTCAAATACCTACCCATATCTTAATTTCTAAAATGTGTGAAAATTGGGTAATTACGTGTCTACTGAGCACTCGTAACTGTCCGCGAATTTGTGTGATAAATAGTGAATTGTCAACTGAGTTACCCCATTTTTATTACATAAATTTTTAAACAATACATTATTGTTTGATTTATGAAAGGAGTTAATGATATTACTACAATTTAAAAATAATTTCACTTAAAATAAGTCCCAGATTTTATTTTATTTATTAAAATCTGAACGGTGGGTAACAGACAGAAATGTGTGGGTAAAAAAGTTGATTGACCCATCGATTATCACTCGCGATGCGACGTTCCCCCACGTTGCCTTTATGGGTACAGTCAGATCAGACTGAAGTAGCATGAAAAATACGAACATTTTCGAGAAAATACGATGTGAAGGGATATTTCACTACATCTGTACCTAACATAGAGGGAGTATAAAAACGGTTAAAAGAATCACCTCACTCTTGGCACCTGTTACAATAGTACGGGCGGTAACGACCATAGGTCAAAATTTTGGTATCGGATGAATTCACTTGGCACAGATGTATCCTAGGACAAACTGAGCTGATTTAGCCCGGTAGCCATCAGCCATCCCCGGGGAGGTAGGGAGGGGGGGTATTCAAAGTCACACGCCGCCGTGCTTCAGATAAAAAATGTATATCGGCTTTAGTTTACATATCACCTCAAGTGTGGTGTCATTTTCTGATAAACCATAGATGTGGCTTTCATTTTTGATATAATAATTATACTCCTTATATAAATTTATGAAGATACATAAAGAAGTTTCACAACATCAGCTTATCTTTTTGTTTCAACGTACAATATTTTATAATATAAGTACAACATATTTTAAAAAAATATGGTTAAAAGCCCAATTTATGCAGATTTAAAAAACAAAGTTTTTATTTAAATTATTATTTGGGACGTGTAGAATAAATAAATATACCCGCGCGGCAGCGCGAATTAAGCCGCAGCGGGCGGAACTAACTCGGACGAGCACTCGCCGCGCAGCCTGCTGCTGCTATTGATATCACAAATTACCTACATATTATTTTCGTAGTTAACAAATTAAACTTAAGGTGAATTCACAATACGGAGTCATTTTACGACCGTGGACTAAAGAATATTCTGCCTACGGATGCCAGTTTCCAGCAGCATCTCCTAAGAGCTGTTTACCAGGGTGTGCACTTATGGGGCCAAGCGATGGTGCCGATTTTTCTTTCCAGTCCGGCGGATTGGGGATGGGAACTGGAAAGGACTACTGCACCCGTTGCTGCTACAGCTTGTCTGGAACTACTTAATGTGACTATAGTTTACATTTCTAAATTAAATTTTTATGCCTAGGTCCTTATGGTTCATCATATTGTAATTTATGTATTTTTTTGTACTTAAGACTATATGGAAGGAAGTATTTCCACCTGGTCGGCCTGAGATCTAATATTTGACGGTCACGACGACGTCCTTTTGTGATTTGATCATTTTGAGATCAAGTCTGTCTGTTTTGACTTGAAGACCGATTTTTTTTCAGATAGACGTTGTATAATAAATAAAACTGTGTAAAGGGATTAAGAATTGTATAATTTAACTATAGTATAAACTTTGTTTCTAATAACAATCAGTTAAAAAAACCAATTCAATAAAAGTAAAAGATGAAATGTTGCGGCATCGTGCCGAGGACACTCGCAGCGTTAGTCCGCTGCACTCTCAGTCTTGGGGCAAAAAAGGAGCCTTGCCTGTGGTCGCCAGAGAGGCTGATTAATTTATCTGACACTTATTTTATACATTTCTCTGAGTCATATGATCACGGCCCAAAAGTTTCTATAGAAAGTGCAGCAACTAAGTAATTTGGCTATAAAAAAGCGTATTTGTGACAATTGATGGTTTGGACGTGGTTTGCGGCGGTCCCTGGCTTGCGAGCAGAACCTTGGGCATGAGATTGTGCTAGCGTATCAACGCAAGTGACGTCCCACGCCAAGGGACGACCAAGATACCACGTTACTAAAGTGCATTCGTCGGTTCTTATTTCATCTGAGGCAGACAGGCCAGTGGGCTCAAACGAAGCCGGGAATGAAATTGTGCTAAAGCCCGACGAATCAAATAGATTATCGATGCATGTCTGTAAATTCGACCAGCTCTGGATTGGTAACACAGGCCGTGATGTCCTAGGTCGTCGACTGCATTTCCACAACGGCAACAAGGATGCGGCTCGTAGACTTTAAGACCGTGGCGGAGGCACACTGCTATCCTGAAAATATTAGGATCTGAAAGAGAATCTCCTAGGGTTCGTGAAGGGAGCAACGGGCCTTCTCGGATAAATTTTGACTATTTTCCAAAAGTTTGCGAGGGCAAAATTTGTCCCATGCTCCTTGGCTAGCTTTTTCGACGGGCAATTTCTCACCCGGGTTATAGACACGCCAAGGATCTTTTGTATCGGACAAGCACAACTAGTAGCCCAAATGCCAAGCCCACCGTACTTTACGGGGAGGGTTGCTTGAGACCAACAGGTGAGTGTGAGATATAAAAAAATTTGCTATAAGTTAATTTAAAAATAAAAACCAGTGTTGATATTTTCGACAATATTTTACTTATTTTCTAGGAAACTGTATATTAAATGTTTCAAAAATGAATTCCTCATGCCTAGTTTATCGAAACATGACACCACACTCGAGGTGGTAGATGAATTTCAAGGCTTCGTGGCGAGTCTGCGTATCAGTTAGTTCTGTCCGCTGTCTTAGGCACTGGTTCCACCGCCGGCGAGTAAGCGATGAACTATCGGCGATTTTCTTGCCCAAGAAACGAACAAAAGATAATCGAGCGAGTGAGCCAGCGATGAACTATAAACTTAAACCTCTCTCTTTTATTTACACGGGAGCGATTATCTTTTGTTCGTTTCTTGGGTAAGAAAATCGCCGATAGTTCATCGCTTACTCGCCGGCGGTGAGACCAGTGCCTTCATTCGCGCCGCCGCGCGGGTTATTTTTATTTATTGTACTCGTCTCAAATAGATGGTATAAATTAAACTAAATGTTTTTTAAATCTGCATAAATTGGGCTTTTCAACCGTATTTTTTGTGAATATGATGTTGTACATATATTATAAAATATTGTGTGTTGAAACGAAAAAGACAAGCTGATGTTGTGAAACTTCTTTATGTCTCTTCATAAATTTATATGAAGGAGTGTAATTGTTACATCAAAAATGAAAGCCACATCTATGGTTTATCAGAAAATGACACCACACTTGAGGTGATAGGTAAACTGAAGCCGATATAATTTTTTATCTGAAGCGCGGCGGCTTGTAACTTTGAATAACCGACCGACTTCAAAAAAGGAGGAGGTTCTATTTTCAAATTGACGTTGCTCGACTTGCACGGTTGCATCAATATACGTTATGAATTATGATTCATAATTCATAACGTACGTACATTGATGAACCCAAAATGCAATGATGATGTATTGATGAATTTAAGAAATTATTAAACAATGTTTAACTGTTCCTGCAATTACACAGTAGTATTAATTATTCTTATTTTATCTTGAATGTAGACAGTCCTAAGCCTGGTTAAGTATGCAGGGATTGTGGATTCAGTGTACGGTCGAAGTCATAACGTCTACATTTATAGTAGTTACCTTGGCGCATTAATACCAAAATGGTAAAAAAGGAACCCTTATGGTGAGACTTCGGTGTCTGTCTGTATGTCACAAAACTTTTTCTCTGAAACTATTGAAGCTATCAACTTGAAATTTGGTATAGTTGTGTAACTTGCTCGCCCGCATCTGCTTTTAGGAAAAATAATATGAAGTTACTTTTGTAAATATTTGAAAAGGGGTCTAGAATAGGGGGTTGAAAAATGTGAGTGAGTCGATTATAGCAAAAGGAGTGTTTTATGAAAGGGCTTAATCCGCACATTTTAAAACTATTTTTTTATAATATCTCTTTGTATATTGTAGCCAAAAATGTAAAAATATGCCCCCCCCCCCCCCCCCCCCTTATCTCCGAAGATTATGAACAAAAAAATCGGAAAAGATCCTTATTTAAAGATACCTACTTTTTTATATTTAACGCGAAAAATAAAATGAAGTTGTCAAATTTTACAGTGTTGGAAAAATTATCAAAAAAATTAGGTACCTAAAAAATCTGTATTAAAATTTAGCCTAAGTAGTCAAAATGAACCTTATTGCATAGAAAATGAAGTTCATAACGAAATGAGTATTTTCTTTTGCGTTTTCCACCCATATTATCTTAAAAACGGAAACCTCTGTGCGTGAGTCCGACTCACACTTGACCGGTTTCTTTTTAACAAGATTGTGGAAACAATTAAGTTACAATCACCGATAACAAGAAATGTGGCCGTTGAATGTGACGCGAGCGCAAAGTAAAATCCCATCATCAATACATAGTATAAGATGAAGTCGCCCTCCGCGTCTGTCTGTATTTCCGCTAACTCCTCCTAAACCACGCAACGGATTTTGATACGGTTTTCACAGTCATTTAGAAAAAAAAAAAATAGCTGTGTGGTTGCCGGCTTAGAATAGTACCACTCTGTGTCTTCCCGTGGATGTCGTAAGAGTCGACTAAGGGAATAAAGGCTTGTAGTACTGTTAGGCGATGGGCTTGCAAGTCTTGCAACCTGTCACTAATAAACTGGTAAATATCTTAGCCTGATTATGCAAAATGTGGTTACAGAATTATCAACAAGCTTTTAGAGTTGTTGGCAATTCTGTAGCTCTGCCTACCCCAAACTGGGAATAAAGGCGTGAGTTTATGTATGTATGTAAGTTTTAAAAAAGTTGAGAAAACTAAATGTTTTGTTACCAAGTCGTCAAAAAATCGATTTTCGGGCGCTTACATAGCTTACGCTGGCTAAACCTTAAGAGATGTATCAAAATAATGTACTGAAGATTTATAGATCTTTAAAAAACCTAGAGAAAAGTCTGCGATGGCATATGACTATCTCCTAAGGTGGACTCACAGTAACCATTTTTATCTTTAAAATTTTATTAAAAAATATTAGGTTATTTGCGAAGCTATTTTCTCCAATTCAGTATTTATCCTTATCCAGATAAATACGTTAGTCACCTTGGGCATTTAATGTACATTAAAATTGTCCTTTACTTTATTATTTAAATAAATAAATACTTTATAAGATATGGCAGATTCAAAATTACGCGCAACCTAAATCTATTCTGTATTATCGAAACGGTTGGCCGGGCCGGGCCTATAGCCGCGCTTTGCCCTATCAAAGACAGTCAAGGACTTTATTGTTGAGCCACTATTGAACCCTATCATAATTATGCCATAATGCATTCCTAATGATGTCAAGCCGCTCCATGAAAGAAATTACTAAAATTAATGATTAATTCTAAGCGACGGGGTTCCATATTGGATCAACAATTAGAGTCCTTGACTGTACCTATAAGGTAAATGTCCCCCTTTTCGTGCTAGTACACTAGAGGTAACGTAATGGAACCAGTAATCGACAAGGACCCATGATCGACGCTTGATTCTTATTTTACAGAAGATAAGGGTTATTCATTTGTTTTGTAACACACAATTTATGACCGTATGATCTTTGAATTAAGAGTTAAGTGTCGATTATTAGTCCATGTCAGCTTAAAGTGTCGAAAACTGGTGCCATTACTTTATTTCGTGAGTTTTTGTTTCCGCGTCGAAAATAAGAAATCCAAGAACTATTTAAAAAAAAATGTACATGCCTAAAGAAAGTCTATTATTCAAGCTGTTTGAAAAAACCACATCTGACGTTAGTATGGCTAAGCTGACTGTAATACAACGCGTTGAACTCTCAGTCGGCCACGAACAGCTGTGCGAGCCCTGCGGGTTGCTTGAGAGGTAAGGTGAAACATCGAACTTCTTAAGCTCACTGACAAGAAAAGGAAAGTCAGATTTAACAAAACTTATACTTATTTGAACTATTTTGTGCGTCGTATCAATTAAATTAAGGTGTATTTCCAGTTACTTTCAAGCATAGAATCGATGAAAATCGCGCGCGATTAACTGATTCACGAAATAAGGTTCAGTTTATTTTTCGCTAGTCCCATATTTCGTGGTACTCCCGAATTAGCGGCGTTTTAGGCACTTTTCTGTTTCGTGTTAATGACCATAAAAACATCAAATATGTCAAATGTGATTTAAAAATCAAATAATGTTTGAAATGTAGTTTCCCTTTTTCCGCTAAAATTCATACAATACGAATAGTGACCCTGAGCTGAGATTTTTAATGAAAATGCGCATAAACATCCGCGTTGTAATTTAACGTTTACATCGAGTTACTGTGTTTTATCTATTTTTTATGATATTTTAAATTAATAACTAAACATTTTATTATTATGGTGTTACGATAATTTACTCATTTTTGCGGGATTGTTTTATTATGAGTAACACGAAGTAATGTTCTTAATTTTAAACACTACAAGTCCCTAATTTCGTGAATAATAGAACTATAAAGGTAATGTGCTTTTGGGTATCTGGAAAGGCCAACAAATAACAAAACAAATAAAAATGGAAGATTTACTAATATCAATTACTATTAATAATTATAATATATTTTCTAACAGTAAAAAATAATATTAAAAAATTAATTAAAAAAAGAATAGGTAAACACAAATAAAGAAATAAATTAATAAATGAATTAATAGATACATTTTTAATAGGTAGAAGAGACATTTTTTTTTATTCAACTTCAGTTTTCTTTAATTATATGTGATTTATGATCTCAGTTGGACTTTAAGTATTGAAAAATTATACGTTTTTGTATTCCTATTAATTATTAATCCTATTTCAAATATTATTATTTCAAATTTGTAGGTGATTAAGGTACATAATTCATTTATAAAGTTAACCCGAAATAGGAAGCATGAACTCACGAATTTAAAAACAGAGCCAATATTTGCCACAAAATTGCGTTCAAATGAGAGGTCTGTAAAAAACTGATAAAAAAAAGAATTCAAACCAAAAGAATATAAATAAATAAATCAAAGCTTCTAAACTGATATACTGTGTGGAAAAATAAATAAAAAATCTTAAAGTCGTCACAGCCTTAAGATGTCGAAGTATTGGACATTTACCTTAATAACAAACATTTTGAAATTATCAGACGCGCATCGGAGCGGATCTCCTGTTGCCTACTTACTTTTATTTATATATATAAATAAATACAAGATTTTTTTTAAATTAAATTCGGGAAATTGGTAGGTTAGTTAGATTGAGTTTAGGTATTGATTAAAAGTTATTTTTATGTTGTATTTCATATTTTATGAATACATAATATAGGTAAAGAAATAATTTAGATAATATGTAATAGGTAGGTAAATAAATTAAGTTTTATGCTTTTGACATAGCCTGGTTGGCAATAGTTTTTCTCCCTGTGCATTTAAAAAAAAAACTTATTATTATTAGGTTATCAACGAGAGGTAGGTAGTGTTTATTATTTAATTTTGTGGATTTGAGGGATATAACTCATTTTTTTCTCATTTTAAGGTTGTGTTGTAAATATTTCGAATATAGGTTCTTACATACATATTTCCTGTTGTAAATTTAAAAATAAATGTTAACTTATATGCTTTTAACATGTTACCATAGCCTGGCGGGTGTTAGTTTAGTAGCAATTTGTTTTTGGTCATGTAGTTTTGTGGATTTGGGTTAATAGATTTTTTGAAGTGATAATTTCTTATGGGAGGGTAAACCGCTTCGTTACCTAACGCGTTACGGCGCCAGTCTGTCTTGGAGGTGCGCGGCGCGCCGGCGTCGCCACGCCGCGCAGTCGTCGACACGCGCCACGCCGCGCCGTAATAGTAGGGGAGCCCAAGGTGCTAATTGGGGATTTACTCGAGCGTCGTGGGGACCTATTAGATTTTGAAGATTAGATGGTAGAAAGGAAAAACGTTATATGATGTGTATCCATTCAGCGGTGGGGGAAGCGTGTACAGGTTTTCAAAAATGAAAATAAAATCAGTCACGGAAATACACGAGCACGTCAGATATCGATACTGTATAACTCCCACGTGTCTCTGATAACGGAACGATCATGTGTGGCCGTACGGAAGGGTTGAAAATGGGAAAAAAACATATATTCGAGCACGTCAGATTTTCACAGGGGAAGTTAAGTGAACCCGAAAGAACCGCCCATTGCAAAGACTGACGATCCGCACGTGACGCAAGCTCTTGGCGGCTTTTAGAAAGTGCAAAAAAAAATCGAAATATTGAAAAACTCGAGCGCGTCAGATTTTTATACAGATTGTTCAGCTTGATGTCTAAAATGTCTTGACCCATAATCTGACGATTACTTGGAGGGGTTTTCTCTTTCGGATTGAAAAAGATTTTTTGTTATAAATAAATGTATGTATTAAAAAAATGCACGGAGAATAGAATGCAAATAATAAAAACCATTTCTTTTAATTTTCATATATTTTCTGAAAAATAGCAAACTGTATTTAATATTTATTTTTTAGCTGTGCGGTTACCGGCTTAGAATAGTACCACTTCATGTCTTCCCGTGGAAGGCTTGTAGCCCGACTAGCAAAATAACCATATAACATCAAGCTTATATGGCCACAACCCTTGTAATTGTTTTATAAAAGCACAAGTTGTTCCAATGTGATTAGGTATAATAGCCCATTATAAGAGTTTATTGGTAATACAGCTTTTATTCTTATAATTTAGGTTGAATAAAGGCTAATATGGCCGAGTCATAACTTCTATAATATACAGGGTGGAAAGTTCGAATGCCACATGGAAGGCAACTACCTTAAATATTGGAAATAGCATATTCTCTGTGAAGGAGGCTTTCCTTTATTTCTAAAAACTATAAACTCTATATTAATGGATTTTTGAAAAATAATCTGTCTCAACCGGGGCTCGAACCGGTCGGTGAAATGCGGTAAAATAACATGACGTATTTTATGATGCAGATCGAAAGAGTTACCGATATGGTTATTTATCTCTAAATAACAAACACAATCAAAATAACGGAAGGCCATGAATATCAATTACCATTTAACTTTGTTTTCACCCGTCACGGGAAATGTACCGCAGCTACCTTAAATATTGGAAATAGCAAATTTTACGCAATGGGGACTCACTTTTATTTTAGAAAATAATAAATACTGCAATTATGGATTTTTGAAAAATAGCCTGTCTTAACCGGGAATCGAACAGGTCAAATATGATAGAAATAACATTACTACAATTAAATTAACATAAAATTATACGTAATTTTAGGAGAGAAAATAAGGAGACATTACAAATGTCATCTTCGCAATGACAAGATAGAGTTACAACAATGTCGTAGAAGATGCAACCAAGAAGTTCGCTACTACATGCATTACTAAATATTTCGCATATCATGGCAAGAACATAAATAGTTTGTTGTGTTCGAGGTTTTAATCTTATTGTATACTTATTGTTTGTAGGGACGAACAATGGTCGTCAAAGTATTCACTTTCTTCAAGGAGAATATAATTTTCTCAAAAAAAAAGAATGCTTACCATACCCACTTTCGCTCTCACGCACACTTTGACAAGTATACAGATAAGTGTTTACTACAAGTAAAGCCCACTCGCCATCGTAAATTGCAAGAGCTATATGATAGTTAAATGATAGTTGAAGTGAAGTTTAGTGCAAATAATTAATTTTAGGTAGCATTTGTTTTTAGATCAACATATGGGTTTAGAGCAAATGGATGTTAAACATCTTGACAAAAAGTGTAGTAATGGCAATGCAATTACGTACTTTTTACCAGCTATCCACTTAGCTTTTCATAAATTGCCATTCGTAGATTGTCATTGGGGGTCCCCCTCTATTTTCTATTATTTTTTTCTGTGACTCTATATTATATTATAACGTTATTTTATTGTATATTTTTAGCCAAAAGCACTTTTCTACACATGCATGGACAGTCGAATGATTCCGACTAGATTCACCGAAACTTCAGTAGGCGATATGTTCGTTGGTTTGTAAAACATGTCATCATAATACAATTGGATGATTATTTTGTTGATATGTTTATGAATTGCTTTTTTACAGTTAGAAATGCTGGAAACCTCATCCCTCATTCTCAACACTTCGTAGACGAGATGACTAGCTGTGAACCAGCAGCCTTGGAACTGGCATGTATTGTAAATGACATTAGGCACATTATCGTGTGCGGCCACAGCGACTGTAAGGCTATGAATCTTTTATATACCTTAAAAAACAAAGAAGAAGCAAGCACTGTGAGTACCTACAGCTTGTAGTTATTAAGTAAATTTGGCCATAACGTTTACACTATAATGAATAGGTACCTATACCTAATAACCATAGCGCCAGAATCCCTGCAGTGGGTGTAGAACACACAATTCTTTGGTATAAATTTGGTACCAAACGCACCGCCTCTCTCCAACGGCCTAAGGCTCTCGTGACACAGCGCAAGCCCATTTGTTAATTTTGTCCTGCTTCAGGTATAGGTACCTTATCTCCTTCCGCAATATTTACCTCGAGAGCTATCTGCTTCTTGTCCCCATAAACCTTTCCTCCTTTCTCTTTCTGTTCCTAATCTCTGTCTCTTACTTCTGCATTATCTATTTCCTCCGAAACCTCCTCAAGAGTGGGAATTTTGTCCCTATCTGCCTTTTGAAAAATACTTCAGTAGGTGTCTCCCCTGTAACAGACTGAAGGGTGGAATTGTACATTATTAAATACTCCCATAAACTTTCTTTTAGATTTTAATCGAAAGGGTATTAAATGTTACAAATGACAAAATCTGGGATGTACAAACAGGTTTTCGAAAGGCAATGGGATGTACGGAATAGGTCTTTTCACTACGGTCTATCACAGAAAAGTTTTTGGCTGTCAACCAAAAGGTTTTCTGTGCTTTTGTGGACCTGGAAGAGGCCTATGATAGGGTAGATAGAAAGGAGTTGTGGACGGTTCTGTCTATGTATGGAGTGACAAGCAATCTGGTGTAGGCTTTGAGGTCCCTTTATGACGGCTCCAGAGCCTGTGCCAGGATCAATGGGGCATACTGGGCCTAGTTTAATATCTCTGGAGGTGTTAGACAGGGCTGTGTTGCCTCACCATGGCTGTTCAATCTATTCATGGACAGTTGTATGTGAGATTGAAAGAGTATGATAAGGGTTTGCATATGCAAGAGTTGCTAATCAAATGCCTCTTATATGCCGATGATCAAGTTATACTTGCTCCATCGCTACTTGAGTTGCGGGAGATGGTGACAGTGATGAATGAGGTATTTACGTAAACGGGGATGAAAGTAAATGTTGCCAAGATCAAGGTCATGATGATAGAGAAGGACGAGGAGATGACTGAGTGCGTGATAAATATAAATGGTGAATTAGTAGAGCATGTGAGTGAATTTGTGTACCTGGGAAGTATGTTTACAAGATATGGTGAGTGTGAGAAGGATGTCAAGAGGAGGGGAAAATCAAATTATTGGGGTCCTGTTCTCCTTTGTGAGCAGAAGGGGCGTTTCACAAAAAGCGCGACTGGCTGTTCACGATGGAGTGTTGGCCCCTACTCTGATTTATGGTAGTGAATGTTGGGTGTGGCAGGAAGCCTTATAAATGCAGTTGAAATGCGCTCTTTGCTTAGTGTGTTTGGTTGGAAACTGATTGATAGAGTAAGGAATGAAAAGGTCAGAGAGAAATGTGGACTAAAAGAAGATGTAGTGAGAAGGTGCGAAGGGCATGCTTCGATGGTTCGGTCATTTGGAAAGAATGGATGAAAGAAGATTGACGAAAGAGATATACAGAGCAAAAGTAAATGAAAGGGTAGGATGGGGCCGCACTAGGCGTACTTTTTCGAATCAAATCGGAGAAATACTGAAAAAGGGCCGGATCTTAAGTACCCGAAACCGACGTGCATGTATGATTCGATGTAGGAATGTGGAAGAAGCGAAAGAGATTTGTCAGGATCGTAGCAAGTAGAAAGAAGTGTTCTCTGCCTTCCCCTCTGGGAAACAGGCGTGATTTAATGTATGTATGTACTTTCTTTTAGATTATTTTTTTCAATTTGACAGATTTTTAACCGTTTTAACGCGATATGAATTTATATGAAACACTTGTATATTACATTGTTTGCAATATTCCTGAAATTGTTCGCTTACAAATTGATTTACATTGTCTGCTGTTTTTGAAGCAGGATAGCCTAGATGGCTGAAGATTTCTTTCAGCAACATAATAATCTGGACGCTGGTGATGGATTTTGTTATTTTCACTTCCTTGTACCGACTATAATAATCCACCACCACGAATAGATATTCATTAATAGGTAGAGGCCCCATCAAGTCTATCGCGATGTCCACCCAAGGAGCTTGTGGAAGTTGACTCCTTTTCATAGGTGCCGGAAAATTTGGAAGCCCGACAAGTGTGCAACTTTTGCATGCTTTAACTACCGTTTCTGCATCCTTTTCGATCTTCGGCCACCAAACTTTGCATCGCAGGCGTTCCTTCATACCCACTATGCCTGGGTGGCCTTCATGAGCGGCATTTAACACCTAATTTCTCAGATTTTGAGGAATGAAGATTTTATTTCCTCTTAACAGCAAAATTTTTAAATCCCTTTACATTGCCTTGCCATAAATTATCATAAATGCCCTTTCCAACGTTTTTTATTTCTAGGTCGTTTATAGAGCTATGTATTATTTCATTCGTTGAAATAGCCTAGGGCCTGGCTCTTTCCACAATTTGATTAACATGTTCATCGCCTCCTTTAGGAGTATGATCGATTTGGCAAACTCGTGACAGCGGGTCAGCAATGTTTGATTTTCTCGGTTTGTATATGATGATATAGCGATAGGCTTGGAGTTGCAAAACCGAACGATTAATTCGGGCACAGGGTAAACCCTGATTTCGGTCCAAATAACACTTCAAGTGGTTTATGATCAGTAATCAGGTCAAATTGTTTTTCAAATAAGAATAAGTCGAAATGTTCAATAGCCCAAACCAAAGCCAAGGATTCCTTTTCAGTTTGGCTGTACCTACGTTCACAGGCTGTTAGAGTTCTATTTCCAAAAGCAATAATTTTTAGACCTCTATCGTCAGATTGAACCAGTACGGCTCCAAGTCCCATCGGGCAAGCATCTGCAATGACCTGAGTTTTATCAGCCACGTCATAATATCCTAGAGACATACATTTCTTTCAGTGATTCTTTAAATTTTTAAAAGCATTGTCCTGGTCTTGTGACCAAAGCTTTTCGATGTTTGAATTTTTGTTTGAGTTTTTTCCTCAGTTCTTTAAGAGGTTCACTCAACATAGCAAGGTTTGGCAGCGATTTATTTATGTAGTTTATCGATTCCCACAAACTCTGAAGTTCTCTGTTTTGGGTACTCTGAATTTCAAAAATCTTTCCACATATTTGTCCAACCTGCCGGTGTAAGAATGTTTCCTAAAAATAGTACTTTTTGTACTTTGTAGATACTTGGTCTCTTTTACTAGTAAGAACATTGTTTTATTTAAGCGTTGCCAATACCATCTAAAGCGACCAGCATGCTCCTCTTCGCTGCTTCAAAAAATCAAAATGTTGTCTATAAAATTTATACATCCATCACATTGAATAAGCATTTTTTTCATGATTTTTTGAAAAAGCTCGAGGGCACATCTTATGGTGAAGATCGTTCGCTTATATCGATATAAACCTTTTGATGCTACTTATAAACGTTGTTATTTCTCGGGAATTCGGGTGAAGTTCAACCTGGTGAAAAGCGTTCTTAATGTCTAATTTCGAAAAGTAACGTACTCGTTTCACCTTTGTTCATAGTAGGTAGATCCATATTCGGTAATGGGTGGTTTTCACGAAATATCGCAGCATTTGCACGCCTCATATCTACGCATAGGCGGAGATCTCCATTATCCTTTAGTATGGGTGGGTACTAATGGTGATACCCACTTAAATGCACCAACTACTTTCTCTATAATATCCCAATCCCAATGTTCAGGAACTTGAATACCTGAATTTTACTTTTGTTTTAGCGTAGGTACCTACTACGCCAATTTCAATCTAACACAAAATTAAGTATCGCATTAGTCCACGATGTAAATAAGCACTTAGGTTCGTAATAATACCTATCTTTGAACTATGAGAAGTATTGTTGTTGTAGCTCTTGTACAATACTTACATAGGTCAATGAAGTTTCTTCGTAACTGCATCTCTTATTTTAAACTTTGGATTATCAATTATACGATATCTCTAGTAACCATCAGTAAAACCCTTTTCTTGTCTCATTAGTTTGTAAATAGGTACGCTAATTTGTATCTAAACCACCTGTTATGACCGTAACCATGCATTGGTACTTACCTACTTGTTATCTTTCTTTTATACATAACAACAGTATGATTATTCTGTTAAATAGGTACCATTTTCCTCGTCGCCACAATATGTAGACCTTAATACATATTACAGGTCGATTCACAAGAGCTGGCACGAATGAATGAGTAAACGAAAGTATACAAGTGTGTAAAATAATAACAGGTTTTCGGTTTGAAATTCGAACATCGTTCAAAGGACGGCACTGACACAGTGATAGGTGACATTACTTTTGTTCGTTCCATTCGTGCCAGCTTTAGTGAATCCACCTGTGGTATTCCCTTGGTTGATATAGGTACAGATCTAGTGAATAATCCTTTGACATCGTGAAAACTCGGAACTCACGTCTACTTCCGAATGACGCCGACGTGTATATGAATTATTGAATTATTAAGTGACATGTTTATATTCAATAAATAGAGTACTTTAGTTATCAGTGTCAAATGTCAAACCACGAGTTTAAAGTATATCACACCGAGATATTAAAACCACCACGATCAAATAATTATATAGAAATAAGGTGTAGGTAAACAAAAAGAAATATAAATAAATGGTGAAAATAATTTCACAGGCTTGTCGATCTAAACGTTTCCCAGGTCTTAATGCTTTCGGCATGACTATTAATTAAATTATTTAAAAAGCAAAAACCCGACTGCAATAAAAAAAACCAACTGAAAAGCCAAAAACAAGCTCTTTATTTATAGACGATTATAAGAGCAATGTTCTTATTGATATTTAAAACAATTTAAATTTAACTTGAATATGGGAAAAGGTGTTCCAGGCGGGGACAAGCTAGTCCAAATGGGTGCGTCTCACGAGATATAACTACAAAATCTATAATTTCATGTTAATAACGTTTAAAAGATATAATAAACGTTAGCTATAATAACAAAATCAATATTCTTATAAGGAATAACGGTCAATTAACATAATATTCATTTTATATAATGTTTTTTTCTATAACACTCACATTATCTAATTTCAGTTCGTATAACATACATAACATATATCGATCATAATATATATTATCTTTTAGTATAAGGATTATAAGATCTAATATCGTATGCTATACTCAACAGGTAGGTACTGAAAGGAGCGGGTAGAGTCGAGTACATAGACATGTGTAAACTTTAGTACCTTGTCACTTTAATCGCTGTGATAATTCATATTATACTTATGGCAGTTTAAACATGACATTAAATAAATAGACAAGGTAATAAAGTATACACATATCTATGAACTCGACTGTACCAGAAAGGTCTTGCTTGTCATTTGTTTTAACTACCCAGAAAATGCCAAGAGCAAGACGAATCAGGGAAGAACCGACTCGGTTAGGTTAGGTTAGAAGGCCATGGGGGGAGCAGAGCTTCGAGGTTTTTTTTTTCTGCCTAGAAAATCCAGAAAACTGCTGCCAGTAAAGTAAGTATTAAAATCGTTCTCTAGGCGTTTATATTATACGTGCATTATGTTTTTTGATGTTAGATTCATTGATTTATATATGTTTTAAATCTTAGGTGTCGTGAACGTTATACGTTTTAATAGTTATAGTAATTGGTATTATATATTAATAACGTTATACTTTATGAAAATAGATATTTTGAAATTATATCTTTCGTTCATTATATCCAGTGAACGTTATACTAAACTTTTTATACAAAGCGAGCGTATATATTGTGAGTGTTGTATTATCAGTTGTTAGGTATATCTCGTATTACTTACCCAGTCCAAATGTTATTTTTTGTCAAGAAATATGTTTTGTAATTCGTTGCTTGTCCCCGCCTGCAATACCTTTTCCAATATTCAAGTTAAATTTAAATTGTTATAAATATCAATACTAACATTGTCTACAGATAAAGAGCTTGTTTTTCGCTTTTCAGTTGTTTTTTTATTGCAGCGGTTTCTTTGTTTTTTAAATAATTTAATTTATTTCACTCTTGTTACTTTTTATTAATTAATAATGCACTTTTTTTGTTCAAGTTTTATTAGTAACTTTTTGTATACGCCCAATAGTTTGAGTTTCAACACTTTAAAGGTTAAAGTACCTATAATTTCATTTTATTTGTAATTTAATTTACCAAATTACATTTAAACATATAAGTTGTGAATATTTCTGTAACCGCCTTTTAATATTCTTCATTTTGATACCCTATTGGATTCATTGGAGAAAATTTTTTTTTTTCAAACCGCACCTTATGGCACCTAAAATCCGCCATGTTGTTTTTTTTTTTCGACGTCTAATCCGAGGACACTTGGGTTGCCGAGACGAATCCAACGATACCTTAATTTTAGAAATCCGTCCCGTCGTTTGGATGATACGAGGTAATAAAGAATATTACATACATACGTAGATACGCGTGAAAAACCTTACCCTTCTTGGCAGTCGGGTAAAAAGAAATGAAAACAAACTTAATCTTAATTAACAAAAAATACTCTGGTATTAACCACTCTATATCGATTATCACTCTCGCGATGCGACGTTCCCCCACGTTGTCTTGATGGGTGCTGAGCACAGACCACCTATCCTATAGACTCCGCATATAAAGGCGACCCCGTAAGCCAACCTTAAAAAGTGGTTATACTTAATTAGTGAGCACTTTTATGTTAGTAAAACAAATCTCGCACGGATATTGACCCGGTAACATTAATAAAATATTAAATAAATATTAGCCATAATCTTTACTGCTAAAACGACATCTTGCTGTATGATCTGTATTATGACGTCATAATACTTCTCTGTCAAATGTCATAACATAACATAACCTCGAAAAAATTAACGTATGCAAATTGCTTCTTGATTCTTGATTGAGGTGGCTATAATAAGAATTAACTTATTATAATTGGTTGTCTCTCTTCTTAAAAACCATAATTACCTGGCGGTTTTCACATTCCTGAACTCAGCGGAACAAAAATCTGGATTCGCCGCGAAGAAAGTTGCCATCATTATCGTGTCGATTTTCGGCAAATTGACACTATCTGCTTTAATAAATGTGCCCGACATAGCTGGATCTTTGTCTATTTCAATTTTAAATGAATTTGCTAAAGCAGTAGGTATGAAATATGTAAGTTTTTTCGGAAGTAGACTCGAGTTCAATTCGTTGTTTACAGCAAATGATCACAGAAAAGTTTTTGGCTGTCAACCAAAAGGTTTTCTGTGCTTTTGTGGACCTGGAAAGGGCCTATGATAGGGTAGATAGAAAGGAGTTGTGGACGGTGCTGTCTATATATGGAGTGATCAGCAACCTGATGCAGGCTTTGAGGTCCCTTTATGACGGCTCCAGAGCCTGTGTCAGGATCAATGGGGCATACTCGGCCTGGTTTAATATCTCTAGAGGTGTTAGACAGGGCTGTGTTGCCTCACCATGGCTGTTTAATCTATTCATGGACAGTTGTGTGCGAGATTTGAAAGAGTATAATAAGGGTTTGCGTACGGTGTAAAAACCAGATGAACGTAACTACAAAAAAAACAAAAATGGTTTTTTTGCATAATACGGTTCAGAATGTGGTCCTGCATTAACTGGCAAAACGACGTTACGGTACGGTCAATATTACACTAATACCAAAAAAACTATTTAGCATAAGAACCACTTCCAATCCCACCAGATGAGCGTATTACGAATTTCGTTAAATTACTTTTAACCACTTTCGCATCAGTTAGAGACACAAGGACGTATATTTACAGTAACATTAATCTTGCCATTAAAATATCATTTAAGTCACCTAACATGTAAGAACCACAACAACTTAAAAGCTTATGCACTGGTCTGGCTGCAAATAATACTTAATTTTAAGTTGCACCAATAGGATTTTTTGTTTTGAAAAGGGTTAAGTACCTTTCATTGTTTTTTTAAAGTGCCATTTATACTAAGTATTCAGACTTCCAATAAACTTGAAATAAATATAAAATTGTTCCAATTGGCCCCACACCTCATAATAAGTAATAGTACAAGTACAGAAGTTGCACTCCCGTGCAAAAACGCTGTTTAGGCATAAGAAACGTGCCTACTATATGCCTCTCTTACTATCGTATAACTTGTCTTCATTCGCACGCGGCACGGTGTAGTGCTAGGGTTGTCACACGCCTAGAATACATCAATGAGGGCTAAAATGTTTTAGCTCACCAGATGTCGCTCGCTCGCTTGCGGCGGTCGTATTCACGTGTTTTTAACCGACTTCGACCAAAAAAGGAGGTTCTCCATTCGTCGTTTCATTTTTTTTATGTATGTTCCCTTAACAACGTGTTTAATATAATAATAGTACCTATAAATATAATATAAACGATTGTTACATCGTCGAAATATCGGGCGGGACAACAAAAACCCAGACCGTGGTAACAACCCGTTTATACTACATTGTGCAATTTCGTAATAAGTACCTACTTACCTATTAAGTAATAAAAAGATAAACTTACCGTTCACAGTTTGTCGGTAAAGTAAAAAAAGGATATTTTAAGTCCTTTTGTTTATTTAAAGCGCATGCGTGCTCGCTCGCTCGGTACCAGCCCCGGACTGATATCCATTCTCAGAATGGACGAGCGGGAAGGTTACTAAGGCGGCGCGATACGCCCAGTGCAACCCCTCTGCCCATACTCCCCTATTTTGACATTTGTTACATTTCACTGCCCTAAGATAACGAGGTCTACTTATTAATAAGCTGACTAGAAGTAAAGTTATAATAATTTGTTTGGAGGAAACCGCGAGTGGGACAAGCCTCACAGACTTACTGCTCCTAGTAATCTGAAATTTCGTTTTTTTTTTTCCCAGCTATTTTATAAAGCAGCAATGTTTTATAATGTTATGCTTCGTTTTATTTTATCCTGTTTAATGTATAAAAAATACGTTTCTCGTAGATTGTTCACTAGTTTTTTTTTTGAAGCCTTGGGACCTAAAAAACTGCTCTAAAAATTCACCCGCTCCCGTGCCTCTGTAAAAGCTGTGTAAAGTTGATCAACGTTTGATGTACGCTTTGTCGCCACTGTCTCCTTCACCTGCACGGGTAGCATTTTCTCGCTTGTCGCTCAGTGCGTCTCTATCGTTACTGACTAAATAGAGAGGGAGATCCAAGCGACAAACAAGTCGCGGGCAACTTGTGCTAGGCGTGCTGGTACCATAAGTTTTCGATTGGATTTAAATCCGGACCGTACGGGGGCCAATCCAAAACTGAAACTGGTTCCTTAAAAGGGGTGATAGACGGGCGAATAAGTACGCCGTACTTGTAACTCGGCGAGCTTACTCGCCCGTGTGTATGCGTACTTAAAAACCGCCGAGTAAGTTCGGGGGCGATCCAACATGCTTGAATTTTGCTCGTAGCCCCTCTTGGTTCGTACGTCTGTCATCGCCGCGAGCCGCGAGCCACGATCTTTTGGCAGTCTGTGGGTGAGATCTTTGACATAATTGTGTACTGTTAATTGTTTAGTTTCGTTCAGAAATTCCAGTTAAAACCTAAAATTAGTGAATTTTAAAATGTCATATGATATAATTCCTTAATAACTTAAATCTTCGACATTTTGCGTTTGAAGTGTGAGCAAGCTTCAACGTGTGTCACCGACGCGAGCCGAGTAAGTCCGCGACCTTTAAGATCGCTTTTTAAATCTCGCCCATCTATCACACCTTTAAGAAGTCTTTTACTACTTTTGCAGTGTGTTTTGGATCATTATCTTGTTGAAAAGTATAAATGACCTAAATTTTGCTCGGCATAGGGTAGCATTGTTTCTTCTAAAATATTTTTGTACTGGTATTTATCCATATTGCCTTCTATCTTCGACGTAATGTCGACGTTTCATGTGGTTTCATGCAAATACGCGGCAAAACAAAAAAAGACAGAATGTGTTTTTGTTTTTGTTTTTTTTTAAATTCAGAACACAGCGTTTACTTCTTTAATTAGCTGGCCAGCTAGAAGTACGTTAAAAAAGTTTGTGTTACATTCCGACAATGAGCGGTGTATAAACTACTAAGCAACACAACGTTTTTTGCCTCTCTTGTTTTAAGAATACAACGTCATATGTACGATTTAGTAACAAATACATTATATTTAATACCTACTTTGGCTATTTGTAGTACCATAATCAAGTTTATTGTGATTAATTAGGGGTTGTCTCTAATTATGTGTCCGCCACTGTAGATACCGTTTAGGAGTTCCGGTGGCCATCTATGATCTTCATCATTAGTTGGTCGTTCTCAAAAAAGTGGCACCGCCACCCGTCAATTGGTGTCTCTTAGAACTTTTTTTTTACAAAGCGTCATCCATATAATTGAGTTATCAAATCATATTAAAATACACTTTTTGAATAGAGGCCAAAAATGGTTTGATATAAGTTTAAATTATATTATATCATATAATCAATTTGTAACTACGGTTTGTCGCTCATTTGCAGTGTCCTAACGCGAGGCACTCATGTTTCGAGTTGATTACAAACGTAAAAATCACCAACGTAACTTATTTCGAATACTATTTTTTACTTCACATATACTCAAGATTTAAAACGGTAGTGTCGAATAAGAATACTATACTTATATTTCGAATTATTTGAAATTTATTTTTGTCCTCGACAGTTTTTGTCGCTCACCTGTCATGAGATAAACGCTACCTCTGTGGTTATACTATCTCGTCTAACCTACTTAACCCCGCATAATTCGAGACCTACAGTCCCCAGCTACCGCTGTTAGAAGTAACACGTCGTCAGTGTGAAGTTCTCAAAAAAAATACGCGAGCGGGAGTTTGTAATGGGTACGTAGTCGCTATTCTGTCTTCCATATTTTGATAATTGTGTGACTTATTGTATTGATATTAATTTATAGCACGTAAAACATGGTTTATTTTTATGTCAATAAATATGCAGTTCATTAACCAAGTACTTAACTTGTATTGATGATATAACTGTCATTTTGTACATCACTTGTATGTCGTTCACCTGTCTAAAAAAACAGGTGTACGACGTTTACGGCAGGCCAACGACAATTATTTAATAACTTATACTGTAAACCAAAGATGTTTGTAGCGTAAATATTTTTTACCCGACTGCACGAAGAAGGGTTGTATTCCGAGCATATGTATGTAGGTATATATGTATGTAACACCCTATAGCCTATACGGTTCACCGGATTTCAACATATGAGATTCCGTTTCGCTCGAATGGAAAATAAGGTGTGTTATATTATATAAATAATTTAGATAAGGAAAAACGAATCAAAAATATTCAAATTAAGCACTTGTTGTGAGTTTAATGTATGTTTTATTTAACAATTTACTTAACTGCACCCATTGTCGTTAACCTGCTAACAGTTTTACTTTATTTGTACGTATTTGTCGCTAACCTGCCCCTATTGTCGATAACCTGGTTACAAATAGTCATTCATCTGCCTACCGCATAGTTCAAATACCTGTATCTTCTAAAACAATGAAATAAATCACTTCCCTCCACGTGATATCGATTCTTATATATCGATATCTTAATAAAAAAACCAGCAAAATCGGAAAATTTTGAAAAATGCAAAATTAATACAGCGGTGCCACTTTTTGAGAAAGACCCAGTTCCATTTCACCAAATACGAGGGGTGCCTTTTAAGTTCTGTTGTTTGAAAAAACTAAAGACAATTTAAGTGTTAAATGGTATTTATTGTTTTTCAAAGTAATCACCGTGATATGTAATACACTTTTTCATTCGATCGAACCAGTTTTCGAAACACTTATTCCATTCAGAAGTCAGGGTCTCCAAAATGGCCGTTTTGTATGCCTCAACCGCTTCTTCAGGCGTCCGGTACCGTTGACCACGAAGTCGTTGCTTGATTTTTGAAAAGTGAAGAAGTCATTAGGGCTTAAGTCTGGACTGTACGGCGGATGATCCAAAATTTCGACGTTTTGTTCTTTTAAAAACGCAATTGTCTGCCGGGCGGTGTGCGAGCTAGCATTATCGTGGTGCAGTACTATACGACGTCTTGGGTTATTTTTTCGGAACTCGCCGATAACTTCTGGTAAACAAACAGTGGTATACCAGTCAGCATTAACTGTTTTACGATCTTCGAGCACGATGGTCGCAACGTGGCCACTTTTCGCTACAAACGCGGCGACCATTTTTTTCGAAGTGCTCCGTGAGCGTATTACTTTGGTCGGTTTTGGCTCATCTTGAAACACCCAAAAAGTCGACTGCTGTTTAGAATCCGGATCGTAGGCATATATCCAAGATTCGTCACCACTGATAATGTCATAAACGTGTTTAGAGTCTCCTCGGTCGAATTGCAGCAGAGTTTTGCGGCACCATCTAACACGAGCCGTTTTTTGGTCTTCACTAAGTAAATGTGGTATCCAGCGTGAGATCAATTTTTTTACACCTAAGTGATCATGCAATATATTTTGAACACTGGTCCCTGAAATGCTTAATGAAGCTTCTATCTCGCGGTATGTCGCATGGTGATCTTCGACGATCAGTTGCCGTACAGCATCAATGTTTTCCTGGGTTACAGCTGTTTTTGGTCGGCCTTCACGATGCCTATCACTAAGACTAGAGCAACCACGTTGAAATTCCAAATACCAACGTTCCACAGTCCGGATGCATGGTGCTTCATTTTTAAAAACCGTAGTCAGCTCTTCAAAGCACTGAAGACGCGTTAAACCCCTTTTAAAGTTGTAAAATATTATCGCACGTAAATTTTCGTTCGAAATTTCCGTTTTCACAACCGACTTGTCAACTTTGAACCGACGCTGTACTAAAACGAATCGGCCGATCTCGAGACATTCTTTTGTTTTTGAATTCTAAATTCAAATATTTTAAGATGATATTAGTATTTTTTTTAATAATCACGGGAGTTTTGCAAACGACAGAACTTAAAAGGCAGCCAACGTAGTGCTTTCCAAGAGCAAATACACGAGTTACAATGAAAAATACCAAAATCGCTATAGTATAGGTTCCTCATGGACTCCATCATCAGATCTTCATTTTGATAACAATGGGACAAATCTAAAAGTATAAGCATTCGAATGAAAAAAAAGTTTTCGAATCGGTTCATAAACATCGGAGCTCTGAGGTAAAAGAACATTAAAAAAGAAATAGGTACAATCGAATTGAGAACCTCCTCCTTTTTTTGAAGTCGGTTAAAAATACGTATTTTCTTATCGAAGTTTTGTTAAATTTTCATTTATTCTTATCTCATTAATCATTATCATGTTACCTTATTCTTGATTAGTGGGTATTAGTATAATGCTTATTCGATATAAATATGATTATCTAATATATAAAATTCTCATGTCACAGTGTTTGTAACAAAACTCCTCCGAAATGGCTTGAGCGATTCTTATGAAATTTTTGTGTGTAGGTCTGAGAATAGGACGTAAACTATTTTTCATATGGTTTGCATGAAAAAAACATTACGGCGGCGCCGGGCGCGGACAGCTATGTAAATATATAAATTCATCAAAATATCGTTTCTCAAGTGTAGTCCGAGCAAACGGGAAGTAAAAGTTAGGAGCGATGTCGAACGGAGCGAGGAGCAGCAGTAGGCTCACTTGTGCACGAGCCGAGCGAGCGCGGCGAGCGTGCCGCGGTAACCAGGACAGGGCCGAATTCCTTGCAGTTTCAGGGTTCCGTAGTCAACGAGAAACCCTTATAGTTTCACCATGTCCGTCCTTCCGTCCGTCCGCGGTTTAACTCAGAGACTTTTGGTACTAAAAAGCTATAATCTGGCATAATTATACCTACATTTTTATTACGACGGCAAAGTTAAAACAAGCCATAATGACACGAGATGTTTAGCCACCCAAGCGCAGCGAGGGTGGCTATATAGGTCGAGTATCATTACGGTTGTTTAGTCTCGCGTTAAACACTCTACTTTTCACTTTGAATGCGAGGAAAAAAAACGACGTTCTATACAAAATTACAATATTAATTATAATATAACAAAGTCCCTTACAAATTTGTTCCGCGGTTTTTTTTTGTAAAGTGACGCTTTAAATGCTTGCATATTTAGTCAACTGGCTCAAACTTGATTACTATTTAAATACTAATTGGACCATGCATAATAAAATGGATTCATCCTTAATATAATTAAATAGATTCATATTCGTAATCATTAATAGTGTTTCACGAAATTAAATCGATATTTTTATATTTCTGTGCAGTTGTCATTTTGAGGTTATTTCCACGACCTAAATATTGTCTATAAGTAGGTACACAATTACTGAAAATGGTGACAGTAGTGTAGAATTGGTTATTCTAGATCAAGGAAATCTAGAACAACCAATTCTACACTTGAAAACATAGAGTGTTGCATATTTATCTATTCAAAAAGCAAAAGAAGTACAGTTTTAATCTATTCAAAAACTTAAAGCAATATCTATTCTATAACTGATATTTAAATCATCATCTTTCGAGAAGTGGTTTAATCTATTCTACTACTGATTTTGAATCGTCAACTTTCGAGAAGTATCTAAATAAAGTTTTAATATATTCATCATTATGATAGTTGACATTAGCTTCTCGCCATAACTAATTAAAGTAATCATTTTTTCGTTCCGTATCGATTTTATGTATCAACCGTACTTAGAAGTACAGAAAAATCAAACACATATTTATACATTATATTCCGTTTATTTTATAAAAAACATTTTCCAGGTACCACTTATTCAAACAAGCTGCATTTTTGGATGCACATGTATTAGAATGATAAATATAATTTTGAATATCGGATGATGTGCATGTGGCATATTTTTCATGAAGCGTTTCTAAATTAGGACAGTCAATAAATTCTTCAAAATATGAACATTATCATTTTCTAATATCTCCTTGAACCATCTCACTTTTTCACAACCTTTTGTATAAATATGTTTATTTTTACAAAAATTCAATATCTCTCTATTATATTTAAAATACGGTACTAAAACCCTCATTCCATAAAATCCCTCTGTTTGTTTCTATCCATGCAACCTGTAATTTTTCTGTCTTTGTTAATTCATAATATTGATATGGTGGTTTAATTTTAATCAACATTACGAGAAAACTATTCTTGTAGAGCATTGCTATTTCTTTCGGGATAAATTTATTGTACTCATCTTTAAAGCCTTGAACATCCAAAATCACGATCATGATATTTTTCGAACTATGTTACTCAATGGCTTGTACTAGTCGATAAGACGATCGTTTAAGATCAAACAGTAAGCCGCTGTATTCTCTGGTATGTCTTTTGCCGACTCGATTTCTAATCGCACATCGACTGGTCCCATTTTCAGTGTATCGTTTTGTCTTGAACAGTCAATGACAAAAAGTATAGTTTTTTTTCCGAATGTATTTAAATTAAGCAAGGGATCTTTTTTTAATATTAAGTTAAGTGAAACATAGGGAAAGTACTGAGAATTTAAAAACAACTTCAGCGAAAAAACACGACAATTTATTCTTATATTAAAAACCTCTTCAGAATAAAGCGGGTAAAGTGAATAAAATAGAAATTTATGATGGGGGACAAAATAGAATGTGCCGGAACGATATCAATGCTGGATCACTTAGTTCGGCTTAAATAGCGACAAAACACGCATCACCTGCTCCTTTTTTGTAAAATTCCCTCCCGCCCTCGTAGAGCTTTTGCTGATGATATAAATGCTGCTCGACACGTGCCAGTACGATTGCATTTTGCAACAAGTAGTTTATTGAAATATTTGAACAGATTCGGAACCTTATGTCTTATTAATAAAAGTGATATTATACAGGGTGTTAGGCAGAAGGCTGGACAAACTTCAGGGACTAACTCTGTAGGGCATACTGCTCAACTTTTATTATGGGACCAACATCCAAATCTATTAAAGGCATCAAATACTCAAGAGATTTCATCTTTACATAAACATACATGACGCGGACACCTTTTTTCATACTGTTGATTATTCACCCAACTAAGACATTTTTCATCCGATCGAGTTCGGGATTTTTTTATTATGCCGGCACCACACTTCCCTATTCGGTATTCGTTATTCGGCTAATGCGCCTACATTCGACGAAGTGTGGAGGGTTTATTCGTCTATGTTTTCTTTATTCGCACCCAACGCATAAAAGCGCGATAGCAAATATTTTAACAAATACGGCGAAGCCGCATAACGAACAGCGAATAGCGAAGTGTGATGCCGGCATTAGATAGCTGATAAATTTTTCGTTATGTATGCTTAGGCAATTAGTGTATTCTTCCGAGGCTGTCAACGAAAATAGTGAGTTTTTATAGATTACATTTTTATATAATTAAATATATTTCCGTAACTGCTCAACTCAGCTAATGTTGTGTATTATAGCAATATAGAACAATTAATTACCTGATACCCTACACATGTATATAGGGTTCGTAGAATCAGAATTATTCGCAATTTTCAAAATACAGCGGCCGCCATTTTGATGACGTCATATCTCCGGATCCAGGTATAATACTTTACAGGTGGGGTCCCGACGGTTTTTAAGATAGAATAATATGTTTAACAACATACTAAAATTTGGTGCTGGTATCACAAAGTGAACTATTCCGGCTTTTTTTGACCCTAACAGAACGCACTTTGAATGTCGGACGGGGTCCGAAGCCGTTACTAAAAACACAAAAATCTCAGAAAAACAACAAGTATAAACTTATTATCTACTTATTTAAACTTACCTATTTGGTGTTAATCTTAGATGATTTTTGGAAGGTAGGTAGGTGATATGTATGATTTTGGACTCTAACCACACGATTCAATTTTATATAAATTGTGTGATCAAACAGGTAATGAATAGATCAAATTATGTCATACAGATACGAGCAGCTTGGTGTAGTTCATATCAGGTACCAAACAACCAGTTCAACTTGCCCACTTTTTTATCTGCCATGGTTGCAGACAAACATAGTGGAAAATACAATGCCACCTCATAGCGATTACAATGATTGGGAAGGGAATAGTGTAAAGTAATAGCGATATATTCCGTCTCTCATTCAAACGAACCACGGCAATGGGAGGGAGGGATGATCGGTGCCAAAGAGTGAGAGAAACAGTGCGCATGCGCTCATGATCATGACGTAAAAAGGACACTGCACGTATGTACGCATAATAAGAACCCGAGACGGTATTTCTGTTATCGTGACCGTGATCAATCCACTCGTATCAATCAATTATACCTAATCATAGTAATCATTATCGTGTTAAAAGCTAAACTAAATTTAATTACGAGTTACGACTTTAAATAGAATAATTTCAGTTTTTGCATAGTTGATATTAGGGGGGATCTGGATAACTCAGATCTGTATCCAGATACCCTAATATGAACTATTCAAAAACTGAAATTCATAGTTATAGCATAGATAGTTTAACTTCTTGAATAGATTCAAGTGTAGAATTGGTTGTTCTAAATTGCCTTGATCTAGAATAACCAATTCTACACTACTGGCGACAATCCTCCATTCACAAACACCGTGATTGGCTGTTTAGGGGTTTCCAAGGTAAATTTTAAAAAAAACTTTAATCCCTAGAGATAAGGAGCTTTAGTCCCGATGTGCAGAGACTAAAGTAAAAGTTTAAGATCATGAGAAGTGAAAAATATTGTTTTCTTGTCGGGGCGGGTAAGTGTTTATACCTACCTTCCAAAAATCATCTAAGATTAACACCAAATAGGTAAGTTTAAATAAGTAGATAATAAGTTTATACTTGTTGTTTTTCTGAGATTTTTGTGTTTTTAGTAACGGCTTCGGACCCCGTCCGACATTCAAAGTGCGTTCTGTTAGGGTCAAAAAAAGCCGGAATAGTTCACTTTGTGATACCAGCACCAAATTTTAGTATGTTGTTAAACATGTTATTCTATCTTAAAAACCGTCGGGACCCGACCTGTAAAGTATTATACCTGGATCCGGAGATATGACGTCATCAAAATGGCGGCTGCTGTATTTTGAAAATTGCGAATAATTCTGATTCTACGAACCCTATATACATGTGTAGGGTATCAGGTAATTAATTGTTCTATATTGCTATAATACACAACATTAGCTGAGTTGAGCAGTTACGGAAATATATTTAATTATATAAAAATGTAATCTATAAAAACTCACTATTTTCGTTGACAGCCTCGGAAGCATACACTAATTGCCTGAGCAGACATAACGAAAAATTTATCAGCTATCTAATGCCGGCATCACACTTCGCTATTCGCTATTCGTTATGCGGCTTCGCCGTATTTGTTAAAATATTTGCTATCGCGCTTTTATGCGTTGAGTGCGAATAAAGAAAAGATAGACGAATAAACCCTCCACACTTCGTCGAATGTAGGCGCATTAGCCGAGTAACGAATACCGAATAGCGAAGTGTGGTGCCGGCATAATAAAAAAATCCCGAACTCGATCGGATGAAAAATGTCTTAGTTGGGTGAATAATCAACAGTATGAAAAAAGGTGTCCGCGTCATGTATGTTTATGTAAAGATGAAATCTCTTGAGTATTTGATGCCTTTAAATTTCTTGTTAACTGTTGCAAGTGGCGCAGTCACTTAAAATTGTCTTTCTATTAGTATAAAAAAAATGCCTTATATTGAGCTGAACGCTATCATTCTTTGTGTCCCAACACGACTTACGTTTAGATTTTAGAAATTATTATATAAAACAATGACATAAAAAAATCAAGGTATGGTCCAGATTATACATAATTAAGTAAGCTTTAAAGGGGTAATGAAAATGCAAATATTAGAATCAAAATAACTCAAACCCATGAGTTAAAAAAATGGTACGACTCTTTATAATAATGACGCCACGTTGCCTACTTCGAGTGCCCTGGCTAAGGAATGTGTGTAAGAGTGAGAAGGATGCCTTGCATACCACCCGCACACCTCTCTTCATTCGTCTGTGAACTATCGGGAAGCTACAACGTCGCGCCGCGTAGTTAAAAAAGTAATTGTACCCAGCCTCTCCATCGTGTCACGAATAGCGTCATTTGTGTTTTGCGACATAACTTCATAAGTACGTATTAAAATTATTATAAATGTATTTCATTTTGTAGACAAATTTGGTACTATTTGCTTAAGTTTTAAGTTAGTGTCAGTTAGCAAGAATTTGAGCGAGTTTCGACATGTTTTTTACTAACAGTCATTGGTGTTGACATCATTGTGGTAATCAACTATGATTTTCATAATGAAGCTCTTCGACAATAATAACTTTTTCGTGTTCAATAATGATTTTTGAAGACAATAATGACTTTTTAACACCCAAAAATCAGAAGAAGTGTACCTATTGAGATTGTAACCACTACTTTGTGAAATTTGTCATGAGGGCGCTCTTTTTTACTTACGAATATTGCAATTTTTTTGAAAAGCACTTGTACATTGTCAAAGATCACTATTCACTTTCAAATAGAGCATTTTGGATAGATGATTTAAAAATGTTTCCTTATAATAATGTCATTAGTCCTGTAACGTTAGAGTTTCACCTCGGCATGAGAGATATAAGCTGTAAACTTAAAGGTTTTGATGTGTAGGTACATGTTATCTCATAAATATTATTAGTGTTATTTTGTTTCATAACTTTTCAATGGTGAAACAAAGTACTGAATGTTTAAAATAAGATTTTTTTTTATTTCTTTATGCTACTGAAATCCAAAAAAAGGAAAAATGAAAAAATAACCTCATCAGAGGTATATTTGACTGTCTTTAATTAAAATTACTTTTTTAATTTGATGTACCTACCCTAAAAGCAGGTTGATCTCATAATATTTTGTATATCTTAGGCTTAGGTTATCTGGTAACTCTCCTGTGTTACTAAACTAACTCAAAAGACGATAAAAATATACATGATATATATATTTTCTTCTTCTTTTGAGTTAGTATATTATATACATATATATATATATATAGTAATATATTATATATATATAATATATATAATGTGCAGCAATTATTTTTTATTTATAATATTATTAGTACCTATTACGGTGTTTCATACTTAAAAATTTTGGTATTATATTTTGATATCATATATAAATACATATACTTAATTAGTTTTATTTTGTTTCATTACATAACTTTTCTGAGAACCTAATGTCAATGGTTAAACGAAGAACTTGAATTATATGTGTTTAAATGTGACCTTTTAATTTCCTTATGTTACTTTAAAACAATATAAACGAATAAATAAAAAAGGCACAGGCAAAGGATAATGGAGGTGGATATCATGAAAAAATACTGAAAGTGCAAATAAAAACAGTTATATAACATTTTTTTAGGTTTTCTCATCAATTTCCATATCAACGTCATTATCCGAATCAGAGCATCATTATAATCTCAATAAACGTCATTAACCGTCTATTGGCGGTTAATGACGTTGATCGCGTCACTGGTAGACGACGTGACTTTTCGTATCACGTCATCTTCCAGTGACGCGATTGGTTTAAAAACGAATCGAATAGAAACGTTAGTTAGCGTAGTGCATATTGTCAGAGCCCTCAGCAATTAATTGAATTTGACGCTGCCGTCAAGGCGCGCGCGAACTATCTCCATCTCACATGCTTTGCGCGGAAGCAGATAAAGCCATCCCTTTTTATTCTTGTAGGGGCGTGGCACCATAGGTGGCCTCTTAAACTACTATATATGAATTGTCACAATTATGTGATTCACCCGTCTCCTTTCTCGCTTGAAACTACTTGAAACAAACACCCTACACCCGTGTGGACTAGAGGGAGCGCCTTACTAATAACGGCGTAACTGGGTGAATAATTGAGCATTTATTATTTTGTTAGAAACGGTCGTCTTTGTAAAAAATATCGTGCTATTGCAACTCAATTGGTCTTATTCTCTAGTTTAGACGATACTAAAACTCGTCTTATATGAGGCACGGCTCACAGAAGCATAGTTTCGGAGAAATATTTTTTTTTTGTATTTGTGTATCGACCATAATGACGCCAATAGACGGTTAATGACGTTTATTGAGATTATAATGATGCTCTGATTCGGATAATGACGTTGATATGGAAATTGATGAGAAAAACTAAAAAAATGTTATATAACTGTTTTTATTTGCACTTTCAGTATTTTTTCATGATATCCACCTCCATTATCCTTTGCCTGTGCCTTTTTTATTTATTCGTTTATATTGTTTTAAAGTAACATAAGGAAATTAAAAGGTCACATTTAAACACATATATTCAAGTTCTTCGTTTAACCATTGACATTAGGTTCTCAGAAAAGTTATGTGATGAAACAAAATAAAACTAATTAAGTATATGTATTTATATATGATATCAAAATATAATACCAAAATTTTAAAGTATGAAACACCGTAATAGGTACTAATAATATTATAAATAAAAAATAATTGTTGCACATTATATATATTATATATATATAATATATTACTATATATATATATATATATTATATATATATATATATATATATATATATATATATATATATATCATGTATATTTTTATCGTCTTTTGAGTTAGTTTAGTAACACAGGAGAGTTACCAGATAACCTAAGCCTAAGATATACAAAATATTATGAGATCAACCTGCGTTTGGGATAGGTACATCAAATTAAAAAAGTAATTTTAATCAAAGACAGTCAAATATACCTCAGATGAGGTTATTTTTTCATTTTTCCTTTTTTTGGATTTCAGTAGCATAAAGAAATAAAAAAAAATCTTATTTTAAACATTCAGTACTTTGTTTCACCATTGAAAAGTTATGAAACAAAATAACACTAATAATATTTATGAGATAACATGTACCTACACATCAAAACCTTTAAGTTTACAGCTTATATCTCTCATGCCGAGGTGAAACTCTAACGTTACAGGACTAATGACATTATTATAAGGAAACATTTTTAAATCATCTATCCAAAATGCTCTATTTGAAAGTGAATAGTGATCTTTGACAATGTACAAGTGCTTTTCAAAAAAATTGCAATATTCGTAAGTAAAAAAGAGCGCCCTCATGACAAATTTCACAAAGTAGTGGTTACAATCTCAATAGGTACACTTCTTCTGATTTTTGGGTGTTAAAAAGTCATTATTGTCTTCAAAAATCATTATTGAACACGAAAAAGTCATTATTGTCGAAGAGCTTCATTATGAAAATCATAGTTGATTACCACAATGATGTCAACACCAATGACTATTAGTAAAAAACATGTCGAAACTCGCTCAAATTCTTGCTAACTGACACTAACTTAAAACTTAAGCAAATAGTACCAAATTTGTCTACAAAATGAAATACATTTATAATAATTTTAATACGTACTTATGAAGTTATGTCGCAAAACACAAATGACGCTATTCGTGACACGATGGAGAGGCTGGGTACAATTACTTTTTTAACTACGCGGCGCGACGTTGTAGCTTCCCGATAGTTCACAGACGAATGAAGAGAGGTGTGCGGGTGGTATGCCAGGCATCCTTCTCACTCTTACACTCATTCCTTAGCCAGGGCACTCGAAGTAGGCAACGTGGCGTCATTATTATAAAGAGTCGTACCATTTTTTTAACTCATGGGTTTGAGTTATTTTGATTCTAATATTTGCATTTTCATTACCCCTTTAAAGCTTACTTAATTATGTATAATCTGGACCATACCTTGATTTTTTTATGTCATTGTTTTATATAATAATTTCTAAAATCTAAACGTAAGTCGTGTTGGGACACAAAGAATGATAGCGTTCAGCTCAATATAAGGCATTTTTTTTTATACTAATAGAAAGACAATTTTAAGTGATTGCGCCACTTGCAACAGTTAACAAGAAATTTAAAGGCATCAAATACTCAAGAGATTTCATCTTTACATAAACATACATGACGCGGACACCTTTTTTCATACTGTTGATTATTCACCCAACTAAGACATTTTTCATCCGATCGAGTTCGGGATTTTTTTATTATGCCGGCACCACACTTCGCTATTCGGTATTCGTTATTCGGCTAATGCGCCTACATTCGACGAAGTGTGGAGGGTTTATTCGTCTATGTTTTCTTTATTCGCACTCGACGCATAAAAGCGCGATAGCAAATATTTTAACAAATACGGCGAAGCCGCATAACGAATAGCGAATAGCGAAGTGTGATGCCGGCATTAGATAGCTGATAAATTTTTCGTTATGTCTGCTTAGGCAATTAGTGTATGCTTCCGAGGCTGTCAACGAAAATAGTGAGTTTTTATAGATTACATTTTTATATAATTAAATATATTTCCGTAACTGCTCAACTCAGCTAATGTTGTGTATTATAGCAATATAGAACAATTAATTACCTGATACCCTACACATGTATATAGGGTTCGTAGAATCAGAATTATTCGCAATTTTCAAAATACAGCAGCCGCCATTTTGATGACGTCATATCTCCGGATCCAGGTATAATACTTTACAGGTCGGGTCCCGACGGTTTTTAAGATAGAATAACATGTTTAACAACATACTAAAATTTGGTGCTGGTATCACAAAGTGAACTATTCCGGCTTTTTTTGACCCTAACAGAACGCACTTTGAATGTCGGACGGGGTCCGAAGCCGTTACTAAAAACACAAAAATCTCAGAAAAACAACAAGTATAAACTTATTATCTACTTATTTAAACTTACCTATTTGGTGTTAATCTTAGATGATTTTTGGAAGGTAGGTATAAACACTTACCCGCCCCGACAAGAAAACAATATTTTTCACTTCTCATGATCTTAAACTTTTACTTTAGTCTCTGCACATCGGGACTAAAGCTCCTTATCTCTAGGGATTAAAGTTTTTTTTTAAATTTACCTTGGAAACCCCTAAACAGCCAATCACGGTGTTTGTGAATGGAGGATTGTCGCCAGTAGTGTAGAATTGGTTATTCTAGATCAAGGCAATTTACCAGTGACGCGATTGGTTTAAAAACGAATCGAATAGAAACGTTAGTTAGCGTAGTGCATCTTGTCTGAGCCCTCTGTTTACATTACAACCACAACATTTATTGAAAAAATGGTTTACCAAGATTAAGAATTTACATATCCTCAACTATTGAATCGAAAATCATCGTTAAAGATGATAGGGTTTCGAAGATTCAACCAAAAACATGCAAAAAAGGTGTCATGTTTGAAAAATAAAAGTATCGAGGATTTTATTTCTAATCGTGTTTTCACGTTTGACAGTCTCAAGCAGATATTATAATCAAGTTTAATATATCCAAAAAACAGATACAAAGGCGTTATGGTTATTGAGATCCAGATCTCGACACACTCCAGACTTTAGCATAGGTGGCCTCTTAAACATGACACTAAATAGTCAAGGTACTAAAGTAAGTACCGTCAACTGCTGCAACTTTGCCAATTAGCTACAACATTACCCGTTTTGTAAAAAAAAAAAATTCTACCAAAGCGTTATCTATTTTTTACTAATATTAATGGGAGAAACACTATCATTTACCTGGCAACCCATTTCAAAAAAATTATATATGGCAACACTGATAGTTTTGAACTCAGTCGCTGTCAAAGCTTGTAAAACGGACATGTGTTTTTTCGGTGTCTCCAAAACTTTTGTCATTACTCAGAAAATACATAAGAGAGCTACTTGGTGAGTGTTCATATGGTAAGTAATAATGGTCTTTTTGTTATTTCACGTACTTTTACTTGTAAATGTAATGATTTACAGCTAATTACGAGGATGGGTAATGTTGCAAAGTGTTTCTTAGAACATACATGCTACAAGTTTGCCTAGGGTTAGGGTTGTCACTATTTACTCGATTACGAAAAAAAAAGATTGATGACGCGTGCGGATCTTAATATGCGGATATTTGTGTGTTGAATAATGGTTTTTATTAGTCATAGGTACCTACATAATTCTCAAATTAAGTTATATTTTAGTTTTTGCTATAAATGAACTGATGTACATTGTGTGACAACAAAATGCAGTTTTGTGTAGATTGAAATGTTAAAAATCCTTTTTAGACTTTATTCGTTTGGTAATTGAAGACTTTAGAAAGCCCATCTTTGTTTTTGTTTGTGGATAAAGTTTATAGCTTTGCCAACCTTTTTTTTCTAATTTTTTTTTGAGGATTACCAAAGGTTGGTAGGCAATTAAGTTTGCACTTGCAATTAATTTATTTTTTTATATAATACTACATTTCATTAATACACATAATTTCATTTTCATTAAAATTTCATAAAAATACAAATTGTTTTTTTTTTCATCATTCGACTCTTATTCAGGTACATCAGGTACTCTGAACTACCTATTCTGTTTTTCTGTTTGGCACAACCCTAACTATGCTTAAAAATTTGTATGGAGAAAAACGGGAATGCTATTGGACACGCTACTACATTGCCTACCAGATAGAAAAAAAAAATATGGTAGTTTGGTGATTTCCAATGACATCCCGGCATAGACATACTCGTAACAGTAATGAATTTAAGAATTGGCCCCTTTTTTAGATACTGCATGTAATATCTCTGATAATCCGCCAGGCAAAGTTAACGTTTTTGGCTACATCTTTACCTGCAACTTTGACAGTTTCTACAAGACAATTTATAATGATTTGAAGCATTTCGTACTGAATTTCATATGCCTTATGATTTAAAATAGCTTAGCAATGCAAAAAAGAGCACAGATAACGTACATTTTTAGAGTTATTTAAAAAAAACATAAATTTCCGTGCAATGTTGCAGCAGTTGACGGTACAACAATGGTCCAATTTTCCTCATTACATTATTGTAAAGTATGATAGCTCACGCTATTGCTCGGTTTATAATTATTGTACGGACAAAAATCATTTGCTGTAAAGTCTAGCTATAGCTATAATATTTTTAAAATAATGTAATGAGGAAAATTTGACTATTTTTGCAGGTTAGGACCATAATTATATGGTTTTACGGTATTTTAAGTTTGCGCAAAAGGGAGCTTATATTTATTGAGTAATTTCACACTATATACCTATTTACATAAAAAAATCTGTTTATTTCTTACACAAAAACAAATATATTATTAATTTATCTTAAATTAATCAAAGATTTTATCAGTTGATTCACATGAATTCTACGGTTTGTTAAAAATACGTTTTATTTATTAAGATTGTAAAATTATATATATTTTTTTTTAAAGTAGGTGATTAACGTTTTGTTAAGTAATTTAAATTAATAATTTCTCTTGAGCATGATCTCTCACAAGCACAAAGGAGGGTGCAGTTTTTCATGTACCGACATCTCGTGCACGATTCTTTACATTTACAAGCTTCTTAGCTTGCAACTGTTGCTGGCGTCAGGAATAGTTTTCCATCGGAGTGTACAGCAGCCGGTCGGCGATCCTTTTTAACCGACTTCAAAAAAGGAGGAGGTTCTCAATTCGTCTGTTTTTTTTTTTAAATGTTTGTTACCTCAGAACTTTCGACTGGGTGAAGCGATTTTGGAGATTCTTTTTTTATTTGAAAGCTGGTGCTTACAGATTGGTCCCATTTTTTTCAAAATGAAGATCTGATGGTGGAATCAAAGAGGAATCGACGGAACTCTTCAAAATTTATAGGCACACCTATAGCGATTTTGGTATTTTTCATTTTAACTCGTGTATTTGGTCTTGGAAAGCACTATTTGGTGAAGTAGAACTGATGATGAAGACCACAGATGGCCACCGGAACTCCTAAACGGTATATATTTCGAGGGTGGCGACAAGATATTTCGATTAAGCTAGTTGAGCGACTATGACGAAGCATATTTAGGTTTAAATATATGACTATGACTTTTCCACGGCGTTGCTTGCGGCGAGATTGAAATGTTACCTACTTAGGTACTTAGACAAATGGACGATTAGGCAATATGACTTGGTATTAGCCTAAGCAACGAAAACAAATCAGTGGAAAAAACTTGTGTAACAGCGAATTTTGGCATAGTTGTAGGGAATGGTGTTTTAAACCACATACTAAAAGTACTGACGGGTGGGGGTGGAGCTAACGGGTGGAGGGGGGTGTAAAGGTCCCGTTTTTAGGATTTCGTAAATGACTCGTAAACGGTGGTCCATAGCAAAAAATGTTCCATTACATAATTAATCTACATAAAATTCTCTACAAACAAGATTCAATGCACTTTTTTGCTGGGATCAATATTTAATGAGATATGGAGGGAAAAATGATTCCCGAAAGGCCATAGTCGGGTTTGCACAGTAAGTCGGCCCTTATATCAAATGGGCTCGGGTTTATTTTTGTGAGTACCTCTTATAGTGAAGAATATTTATGCTGAGTATCAACATTTTAATTGTGACAGTTCTCGACTTATGATTACTTTATGTTTTTTTTTATGTACTATTTTTCGGGATGTATTCAAGCGATTTGCTTCAAATTTTCACCCGAGCCCATTTGATGTAAGGGCTGTTTTACTATGCAAACCCGACTTTGGCCTTTCGGCAATCATTTTTCCCTCCATATCACATTAAATATTGATCCCAGCAAAAAAGTGTATTGAATCTTTTTGTAGAGAATTTTATGTTGATTAATTATGTGATAGAACATTTTTTGCTATGGGCCACCGTTTACGAGTTATTTACGAAAAACTAAAAAAAGGGTCATTTACACCCCCTTGAACCCGTTAGCTCCACCCCCACCCATCAGTACTTTCAGCATGTGGTTTAAAAGACCATTCCCTACAACTATGCCAAAATTCGCTTATACACGACTTTTTTCCCCTGAGGGCAGTTTATGGTCTTCGTTGCTTAAGTTTTAATAAACTGATATTATGCATGGTAAAAATTAGACCAACCGAGATTATATCATTCAACTGATTATAGGTATATGATCAGTGATATTACACTAAACAATTTTCAAGAGAAGTGATTTTAGATACTTATCTACTTAAACTGAAATTATGCGAATAGCAAACATACAAAAAAAAATTATACGAATCATTGGACAACCCTTAAATCGATTTCATACGTATCTAAGTTTCCAAGGATCTAAGTTTTTTTAATTATTTTCTTCTCCGAATCATGAAGATCATGCAGCTCCAGCTATGATTTGCCGTGTGGTCGAAGATTTGGTGGCAATAGATACCTACTCCTAGAATAAAATCGCAGACGTATAAGCAACATGGATTGATACTCGTAAGTGGTATTTAATTGGATCGCTATTAGTCAGACAACATGTGCATATTAAGCCCTGCTATATGACACCACATTTGTTGCGATAAAATCACTTTCATTTTTCAACCCCACATTTTTGACCCTTTTTTGTTTAAGTACCTAAGGTCAATGTGTCTTATTCCGTCTACGGGGATATACCGTACACATGCGTTTATGGGCGATCTAAGAGCGGTACGCCGTTGTGACCCTCTGTCGATTAACCAGGGGAACTTTTTGGTTCAATGTTTTTTGAAGAGATGGCGCTATGTTGTCTACGATTGAAAAAAATGGTGTTTGAAGTTTAGTTGAGGTTGCGCTCCGACCTCGAAAAGCGAGTTTTGAATGATGGTATATTTCCAAAAGTATATATTAAACCGTACACCTTACGACTTTGTCAGTGTGCTTAATATGTCGTTTAAGATGTGCGCCAACGGCTTCTTCTTTCTATTTTGCATGAAAATCAGTTGTTTTAGAATTATTTGCTGCGTAAAATTTGTAATGTCACAATTGTCAAATTAAAGGAGTAACACCGTCTCCGGTATTTCCCCATTCCTGATATACCTAGTCAACCTTTTTGATCAGCTGTTAACTCAGCACTATGTTAGTGTTGAGTTTATTTACTTATTCATATTCTGCTGATTATAAACAGGTATATTAAAATATGAAAAAAATGTGTAGCAATGTGTAGCAAGAGTAGGTATGTACTTGATTTGTTCAGTTTTAAAACTTGATGTAATGTTCCAAGATGTTTTTTAGTTCTTTTAATTTTACCCTTAGTGTACGCGTCTTTCAGTACCTACAAATTATGTATCGAAAACGGTTTAAAGTACAATTTATTAAATTAAATTATTAAAAATAAACAAAAAACCCGACTGCAATAAAAAAAATAACTGAAAAGCGAAAAACAAGCTACATAATCGATAGAAAATTGTAAGAGCATGTACTTATTGATATGTATAACAATTTAAATTTAATTTGAATATTGGAAAAGGTGTTCCAGGCGGGAACAAGCTAGTCCAAATGTTATTTTTTTTCAAGAAATAGCTTTTGAAATTCATTGCTTGTCCCCGCCTGAAATACCTTTTCCAATATTCAAGTTAAATTTAAATTGTTATAAATATCAATAAGTACATGCTCTTACAATTTTCTATAGATTATAGAGCTTGTTTTTCGCTTTTCAGTAAAAAAATTTATTGTAGTCGGGTTTTTTGTTTATTTTTAATAATTTTATTTATTTAACTCTTTTTAGTTTTTATTAATAAAATAGTGGTTTAATTAATTATTACTAGGCAATATATGAGTTTTGGAGCTTAAATTTTTAATGTCGCGAAGAAACAAGTGAAAAATTACAAGCGAAACTCTCTTTCTAGCGAAAGGAGTTTATTACTTAACATTACGTATTTTTTTTACTTTCCTGTCAAAATAGTAGCATAAAAGTATTATAATATTTGGAATGGGCTATTTAACAGCTTCCATTTGATACCCATATTGTTATAATAAAAAAAGAACTTTATTCCCCCTCCATATTTTTTTCCGCGGGCGCCATATTGAAATATTATATACCTACCCTATGTCACTTCGGCAATTAAGACGAATCGAAGGACACCTCGTATGTTAAAATCCGTCAAGCCGTTTAGGCTGCAGAGCGTGCCCAGAAATAGACATACATAGATACATACATACATACATACATACATACATACATACATACGCTCGAAAAACATAACTCTCCTTCTGACGCAGTCGGGTAAAAAATAAATAACAGTTTTGTAAAAAAACAAAACTATGTGTCATAGGTATATAACTATAGGTAAAGTTTTCTATTCGTTTATTTTATCTTTTAAATTTGATTAAAAATAAATACTTAAAAAATTTAACCATTTATTTTTATTAATTAATTTTACAGGATTTTATTAGATAACATTTAATAACAATGATAATGAATCGTAAAATATACACTCATACATAAAAAAAGTTAAGAAAAACCATTATTATACAACCTAAAAAAAGGTTCAACACTTCTGATTATTACAATAACCCCCGGAAAACGTTTTTCGGTGATAAAAACTAAATATGACCGTATATTTTACCCGTTACATAAACAGATTTGATTCAAATCCTCACAGTATTTCTTTCCAAATTGCATATCATTTAAAATAACCGTCTGATTTAGGAGATATTGCTGCTAGCCGGATTTACCCCAAAACCTCGGGAAAATCCGTCTAACGACCAAGTTTAAAAAATAGTACATTACTACAGAGGCCGGGAAGTAGGCTAGGTAGTAGCTAGTAGTAGGTAGGTAGGGTAGAAAAGCACTATACAAACCTCGGCGTGAAGTGCTCACATTGCTCGCATCTGCATCGCTTGTTTACATGAAAATAAAAATAAAACTACTTCCCGGCCTAGGCCTTCAATTTTGTATGAAATTACTTTACAGTTCTATCGAGGTGTTCCGCCCGCAACGTGATACTTTGAGGCCTAAAATAACTAACATAACGCCAACATTCCATTTTTGCATTTTTGCATGTTTGAGAAAAAATATATTAAATATACAAGGAAATTACGTTTTGTCTCAAATATTATTTCAAAAGCCATCTAAGTCCTTAGTCGATCCTAAATACCGTTTTGTAATAGTTTAAAAATACAGCAGTTTTCATCAATCAAAGCCAACTTAAAATAAACTATGCCGGTGGCCGGTATTAGACACACTGACCTTAGGTATCTATTAAATTATTAATCATGTTTTTTTAATTAAAAACAGATGCGAGTGACCATTTTATTTAACTACTTAGGTATGTCCATGTTGCATTTACAGATGGACACACAAGACTCACCCTGAGGATTCCTTTTAATCATTTTGGCACGGAAACCTAAAAGCAGTAGGTATTGTGACATACCAACCCCGATTTGATCCCGATTCCCGGGTTTGACATGCAAGAGCATGCCACGTTTTACTGTGTCCCTTGTTTGTTAGGTACCTATTTATTAATTTCTTAAGGACATTTATCCTTAAGGAAAATTCGGGCAAGTTACAATGGGTTTTGACGACATGATATTAGCAATGTTTACCTAGCCACCGACCGAATTGCAATAACTAAGGGGCCAGCCGGGTACATATCTGAATATCGAAAGTTAATATATCTAAAGTTAAAATATCGAAAGTTACAATATCGAAGGGTCAAAACATCTACTACAGTCATAATATCTACGTCTGAAAGGCCTACGATCAAAATGCCACCCGTTTAAAATATCGAATGATTAAAACATCAACAGTTATGTAAAGATAATATATCTAAAGTTAAAGTATCTAAGTTCACAATATCGAATGTTACAAAATCGAAGGGACGACTTATCTACAATCGTAATATCTACGTCTGAAATTCCACACGGTTAGAACGCCGAATGTTCAGATTTTTCAGATATTTATGAACTACATTAAGTTTATTTGCAAAATATTAGGCCGCTGATTATTGCTATTTATAAATTACGGAACCAGTCTGTTTGATGCGAAACCGTCCCTGAGGTTAGGTCCAGAAGGCTAAGGCGGAAGCGTAGCGTAGCAAAGTTAGGTTGTTAGGTTTTTTTATTGCTCACGAAACAATGAGCATATGTATACTGAATAAACATAATTGAGTAATTTAGGTCGCTCAGTCACTAAATTATAGCAGTTCAACCTAACACTCCTCGCTACGCTCGTCGTCGTACCTAACTTTTATAATTGAACTACAATAACCGTTCGATATTTCAAAAAATTTGCCATTTTGGACTTTGATATTTCAACTTTAGATTTTTGGTTACATACCCAAAAAGGACGTTCATCGGCATAATAGCCGTTCGATGTTTCGACTTTAGATATTTTGGACATCGATATTTTAACTTTTAATTAATCAACTTTCGATACAACCCAACAAGTACGTTCGATATTTCAATCATCGGCGTAATAACCGCTCGATATTTCAACATTCGACGTTTTTGACTTCGATATTTTATATATAACATCAATTGAATCCGTTTTACAGGAACAGAGAAGAATATCTCCTTTGAAGTCGTGGTTGTGCAATCATGGCCAAACAAGCTTGGATAAGTTCATAGCTATGAATGGAGACTTTTCTAATCCGATGTTGTTTACTGCTGAAACACCGCAAACAAAATTTGTAGCTTATATCGACCCTGGTGACAAGTTTAGTATTGAAGACAAACTATCGCAAGTAAGTTTTTAACTTGGTAGACAACTAAGCACCTATACCTACAGTACAGGGTGTTCTGGATCTCAGCGTAAACAAAACAGCATAAGGAAGGCCCTATAAGAAGTTTTAAGTATAGGTAACGCTCCACTCAAAATATATATATTTTAATGTCTATTAGGTAATTATTCGTTGTTATACCTAGCGGCAATAGTAACAGACACTGAAACAACTGAACACGCTACATGTGTGAAAATATTACGGTCATAACATAAGAAGGTATAAGAGTATTTTCAGAAATACTTATGCTCGTAATATTTTAGATTTGGCTAAAGCAACTAAAACGTTAAGACGTTTCTTCTTGAGACCTTGTTGGCACTTTCCGACTTATTACTAGATTTTTGAAAAATTACTTAAACCCAGTTCACGATCGGGAATTGGTTCAAAATATACTTGAAAGATTTGTCGACCCTAACATAAAACTTAAAACTTTGAACTCGTTAGATAGGTAAGTTATTTGTTTAAATTTGCAGGTAACATTTGTAAAGATTCGGGGGTGTATTCTTTGACAGGTAAACACATTGCAGCAGCTGCAAAATATCGCATCTTACGGTATGTTAAAAAAAAGACTCCAAAAACATGACCTGCACATCCACGCGCTATGGTTCGACATCTTCACCGGAGACATCTACTACTTCAGCCGGCGGGCCAAGACGTTTGTGGTCATCGACGAAGCTACCTACGAAACCATTTTAGCTGAAGTCCGTAGATACTATTCGTGATTGTATGCATTGTTAAGGTTATCATGCAAGACTATAATGTATATTAAGTTTTTTACTCATATTTAATTACCTATTTAAGGGAGGCATATATTTTTGGTAGGTAGATATTTTATACAGCATCGACATAATTACATTGAATGAATTCAAATTCATTGAATTCGTGATTTTCTTCACAAGTCCAAAAACAACGGTTTAACTGGTTGGGACACTTATGCCTCTATCTAACAAAAAATACCACTTTAAAGCATGATATTTCGCAAACGGATCTCTAAATCGAGAAATGTTCGTTACATACCTGGGGTTGTGGAGGTCATATTTAAAAATTCCGTTGAAAGTTTTTTTATTAAGCATTACCTTTGAATTTTTTTCGTATTTTTGGGATATACCTAAGGTTTAAAAGATAAAGGGGGGGGGGGGGGACTTTCAGAGTAATTATTTCCGAAAACATTTATTTAATCAAATATGCTTAGAAACCTTAAAGTATTTTAAAAATAACTGTCGAAATATGTGCCACACGTTGTACTCCAGTAACTTTAGTCATCATGAGCTTGCGTCAAATCCGGTAGTTCTGATTTTTTTCAGACTTGTTTATGATGTTGGTCCAACGAATAATCCAATTTTGTGACCTCAAGCGCCGAACGCAATTTGGTCAAAAATAAAAAAAACTGCGAATATATTGGTTTTTTTTTCAGATTTCGGCGATAATAACCCTAAAGGACTAGTTTTTGAGATCTTCCCTTCTTACCTTCTTACGATACATCTCATTCATCATTTTCTATTCAACTGCTTATATAGAAACTTCTCCCCTGCCTTCCTGCAGCTGCTCGCGTTCCCACAACCCTTCTTGCAGCTGCAAGAAATCATCCGCAAGAGGTATTGCGTCTTTGGCCATCATTTTGGGGTTCAGGCCTTGTGACGTGGATAGCCATCTCCAGGAGAGAGGGTTCTGTGTGACTCCCAACCACGCCTGTAAGAAGATTGTACATGAGCAGTTGAATATATATGATGATATATATGGTGAATGAGATTTATTGTGTATTAGTGAATGCAAGGACAAAGGGCGGCAGGATAGTCGTCCAAAAATTGCCCCCAAAGCTTTGAGTTTGGAACTATTATCAGATGATGCCCCGTGAGGAGAAAATACTTCATACCAATTTTTTATCCTCTACTGAACCCTGGGCCCCCAGGGCATCCATTTAACCCTAAAACTTTTTTAATATTTTCTCAAAAACTATGAAACGTACAAATACCAAATTTTGCATAAATATTGCGGTAACCAATAGGAACTATCAAAAACTTACATCTTTTCCTGAAAAAAAAAAACACCCTGTATAACAACTTAGGGTCGTCATACTAACAACTTTTTTTTTTAAATATGAACCAACTACTTATCTGTATAATATTATGTAAGGTTCATATAATTAGCAAAGGTGGAACACTATGGAATAAATGTAAATGTACTGTTTAGTACGTACTATGTACAGTGGGCTTCATAAGTGCATGGACAACTCGGAAAGATAATGCTCTGAGGAGAACTGGTGCTCGTAGTGGTTCAACAAGATGTTACTAGATGGCGTTGTTGCAGGTAATCTCTAAAAATATGATAAAAATATTTTTATCCGCGTAGGTATAGTCTTTATTATTTGAGCTGAGCTTATCCTCTACACAAAGCTCATTGTTTGTGTACAATACTATTATTTTCCATTGTTTCCGTAACCGCAAGCCGAATACATACAAAAAAGTTAGAACTACATTGAATGTACATTGAATTATCAACCCTATCTTATTAGTCAATAGGTTTAAAATGTAAAGTGTCAGAATACAGGTATAAGTCTTTATTATTTGAACTGAGCTTACCCTCTACACAATACAATCATCTTCTGTCGCCAGGGTCGTACTCGCGTTGTTTAAAGTTTCACTTCAAATACAAATATGAATAACTCGATATTTTTAGAGTTTAAGTTAATGTAGAATTAATATCGCTACTGTATAAAAGAATAAACTATAAAACATGAGTTTTTGATTGACCTAGTATAGCAACTGTAGCAAGTAGGTAGTGTTAAACTGTTATTTCGTGTATGCAAGATAGTGTGTGTGTGTTAGATAGACAAAGCCGGTCAGTGACAGACAGTTAGTTTAGTTAAACTGTATGTAATACAAAACAATAGATAACCATAACTACCATAGTAAAATCAAAACGAATTCGTAAAAATATTACGACTTCCAAAGTTAAGCACTACAAGCGTAGTCTAAAACAGGATGGGTGACCGCTTAAAACATCATCGTGTTGATAAAATCAGTTTTGTCACATATTTTTAGCAGTTTTATTTGAGATTGCTATTTAGAGGTAAACTATATTGTTCAAAATGTTTTAATACCAGTACATCCCTGTTATGTCCATGACAGTCATGAAATATAAAAATGTTGAATGTGCCATTTTACCTGTGGGATACTAGTTGCAACAAGTAATAATATTTTATTATGCCAATCGGTCATATTCATCACACTATAATGTAGGTTTACTCGAAAATCCTAAAAGGCGGCATTAACACGTTTTGCTCCAAAATATCGAGTTATTCATAGTTTTATAAGGGTAAGATCAGTTCAAATAATAAAGACTTATACCTGTATTCTGACACTTTACATTTTAAACCTATTGACTAATGAGATAGGGTTGATAATTCAATGTACTTTCAATGTAGTTCTAACTTTTTTGTATGTATTCGGCTTGCGGTTACGGAAACAATGGAAGATAATAGTATTGTACACTAACAATGAGCTTTGTGTAGAGGATAAGCTCAGCTCAAATAATAAAGACTATACTACAACCAAACATTTTTTCTTTTTTTGTAAGTTTTATATTTTATTATAATAGATGATTGAAGTAGTTTTGAGTGTTAGTCAATTCCAAATTAAGAGGTTCAATTATCGAAAACACTTTTCATCCACGAATTGGAATCGAACCCGGGGCTCACTAGGGACCGTGAATGTAGGCGGCCATTTGTGCCGTTGGACCATCGAGCCATTAACTTGACCGCCATCTTGAACTTTTTAGTTTTTCGACGGATTCCTTCCAAAATCGATGTCTGGGGATCGATGTGGTCACTAAGGAATGCAATTTAACCGGTTATTAACCAATTTCGTATGAAAATAACCGGTTAAAACCGGTTATAACCGGTTATTTGCATTCCCTAGTGGTCACCGACAACGGATCCGTTGACAGATTGAGAAAAAGTAGCCGCCATCTTGAACTTTTTAGTTATTCGACTGTTTGCTTCCAAAATCGATATCTGGGGGTCTGTGTGGTCTCCGACAAAGAATCCGTTGACAGATTGAAAAAAAGTACTAAGGTACTACTTTTATCTAATCTGTCAACGGATTCGTTGTCGGAGACTACACAGACCCCCAGATATCGATTTTGGAAGCAAACAGTCGAATAACTAAAAAGTTCAACATGGCGGCTACTTTATCTCATTCTGTCCACGGATTTGCTGTCGGAGACCACACAGACCCCCAGACATCGATTTTGCAAGGAATCCGTCAAAAAAAAAAAGTTTAATATGGCGGATACTTTTTCTTAATTTGTCAACGGATTCGTTGTCAGAGACCATAGAGATCCCCGAACATCGATTTTGGAAGGAATCAGTCGAAAAACTAAAAAGTTCAACATGGCGGCTACTTTTTTTCAACCTGTCAACGGATTCGTTGTCGGAGACCACACAGACCCCCAGACATCGATTTTGGAAGCAATCAGTCTAATAACGAAAAAATTCAAGATGGCGGCTCTTTTTTTTATTCTGACCGCGGATTCGTTGTCGGAGACCACACAGATCCCCAGATATCGATTTTGGAAAAAAACAGTCGAATAACTAAAGAAAGAAGAAAGAATATAATATGCAATGGAAACCATACGTCTCGACGCGACACTCGCGTCTTACAGCACCGCCTCTGTGTGAGTGCGTCGTTTCAAACGTTTGTTCGTAGCTTCTTTACTGCTCTTTATCTGTACTGTGGTAGTATCCCCTACCCAACAAGCAGCGCTTGATGCGACACTTAAATTTATTGAACGGCATATTGACGATATCAGATGGTATCTTATTGTAAAAACGTACCTATACAGTTCCCCGCAAACGAAGTGCTTACCTTACGGAGACGGTGACCTGGAAGAGCGAGCTTATCTCTATTTCTAGTATTTAAATTATGAACGTCGCGGTTATGCCTAAACTCATGTATGTGTTTGCGTACATACATGATATTCTCTAAAGATATATTGCAACGCGACTGTAAGAATATCGTTTCATTTAAATTCATCCCTAAGCGAAACACGAGACCTCAAAATTGATATTATAGCACGTACAGCCCGCTTCTGTAATGCAAAGATGGTTTGGATGTCAGCCTCTTTTCCCCACAGTAAAATTCCATAACATATAACACTATGGAAATAACTGTTTCTCAAATATGCTCGGAAATAACGGGTTTCCGATTGAAACACATGGACGGAAAATGCCTGTTTTTACTCATAGGTGTAAAAAAACCATATGAAAACACTTTCCATCCATGTCCATATTGTTTTATAAAAGTGCTCTCTATTGCGTATAAAATCGAAAGGACCATGAAAAAATACCGTACACCCAACTTGTGGGGGCGCAGTGAGGTGCGGCGGCGCGGCGGGGCTCTGCGGAGCGGCGGCGGCGGCGGCGGCTCGTTCTGTGTGAAACTATCTTAACTAATACTCGTATGACGCGAACAAACATTCTCTCCGAATTTGTCAAAGGTTTTTTAAAATACTTATAATCATGTACCTATTTGTATAATTTCCTCGCATTGTTGGAGAAAAGCAATATGTATGCCTCGGCGGAAACAAGGATTTCGGGACTCGTATTTTAGCAAGCCGAGCTGTTGCTCGGCCTGCTAACCACCTCGTCAGGAATCTCTTACTTTCCGCGCCGAGGCAACAATGTACTATAGTAGTGTAGACCGGGGACAATAGTAACACGGGTCAGTACTACCATCGCCTATATCTCTGCAACTACATCGAAATATGCATGTCTTTGAATACACGAGTATGCCTTGAGCGTGTCTCGACCTGCTCACTAGCCGGCCACTCGCTGCCGCGCGAAACGCACGGCACGGCCTAGACGGCGATTTGTATTTTTGACTGACCAAAGTAGGTTTTTACGATTTACATTTTGTGCTACTGTTTACAATTAAATAGTCGTAGTATGAAAGTTCTACAGAATTGTGATTCTCTAGTTATTAAATATTGTAATGTGCCACAGTATGTGGGTCAGTTAGATATAGAAATCGACATTTGTGAAGTCTAGTGAGTGCGAGTAAAAAAGGACAATTGTACCACCACATTCGGGGTCAATTGTAACGTTACAATTGACCCCGTGCTACAATTGATCCAGAGTTTTTTAAAATAAGACAATTGAAGCAAATTATTTTTGTGACAAGTTACATCTCAGGTATTTAAATTTGTACCTATGATTCATCCCAACGATTCATTTCGATACTTCGGGATGTATATAAATTACAATACCCACAATGTCATCCGTTTGAGCAGTATTATTTAAAAATAATTTGCTGTGAAGGATGGGGTTGATTGTACGAGGGGTCAATTGTAACTGTATGGGATTCGTAATTGTTAAATTATTCGATATTTTTCTTGTATTGATGTGTTGTTATTGCTTGAGACCTCTCAAGCAATAACAACACACTGCGCACCTGCGCTTGAGCACCCTTAAGTGATTTTTATAATAACTCGTCACAATATGTTTCAAAAACTTGGAGAATATTATTTTTTCTATAGTTGATTTCATGCTCGCTTTGTCTAGTCTAAATACGAGTCTCTATGTTTAAGACTGATGTAAAGTAACAGACTGATTCGTCTTAAGAAATTAACAATAAATACTGATTAATTAAGTCCATTATTTTGGGTTTTATTTACCTGTGTTTTTCTGGTACAATTTACCCGTAGTGGGGGTCAATTGTAACACAAGGACTTCATGAACAAAAACTCAATATGCACCATTCTGATGCGATCAAATGAAAATTATTTTCTAGATTCGGATAGCCAATTAGACTAGAATGTTATATCCTAAGCGATTTTTGCGTGGTAACTTTAGATTCTGAGTTACAGGTCATTATTTCTACAATGGTACTATTGTCCCCGGTCTAACCAATACAAGTCTCGGCGTCTCGACGAAATTAAGTTGTCGGATTCGCTTTACCGCATAAGCCGCTGAGCTTAGTTTACCTGCAAGTGTGGATATATGCGCGATCCATTGCAGTTTTGAGTCCAGATAGTCCGGCGGCGCTGACTTCTGAGGTTTCAAAAATACTAAAGTTTTTTGTTTTTGGCATAGGTACAGTTTCCGGATCATTTTTCGAACCTAATACATTAATTTGTGTCATCCTAGGTGCTTGCTTAGGTAGAAATTAAGATATTTGTCTTCTCGATAAGCATTGGACGAAAAAAATATTCGGGATGATTTTTTTTATTTCATGATAATAACGAAGTAGTACCTAACCGAAGTACATAGGCATTTTGTGTCATCTCTGTCCACGGGAATAATGATTTTTAACCAGTACCTGCCTACCTTAATATTACAATAGGTTAAATATGTGTTACGTATTTCAGATTACTGATATCTCTTGTTCAAAATTTCAAAATATTTTGTGCTGAATTCATCCACGGCATTTATAGATTTTTAATATTTGTTTACTAACACCCTGTAAAAGATGCAAAATAAAGCAAGTTATTAGAGTTTACGTCTTTATGATTATTATGGTGTAACAAAACAATGTTCATAATTTGTGTCATTTTTATCCACGAAATCTTTAGGTATTTGGAAAAAACCAGCACGAGAAGTAAAGGGCGTGAGCGAGGAAGAGCGCTGTCGCGGGCGGCGGGGTACACATATCGGTCGGCCGACCAGCCAAACGCGCCATTGTTTTTGTGTTCTATTCATTTATTCGTGCATGAAAATGACACAAATTTACAATGTCGATTTTGCATGCATTTATGATATTGAATAATATTCAATATAATATAATATAATATTTCACATATTATGTGAACTCTAATGATTGTACTATTTTTTTAAAGCTTACGTAGCTAGCAATAACAAAATAATTAAAAATCTTAAAATAGCGTGGCCTAATTTGGCACAAATTTATGTAATGGGCATATTTAAGTGATCTGAGAAAGAAAATATTTATTTAATCAATTGTATTATTTTTTGCACTGTTTTTACATACTGTGGGTTGTCAGTTTGCACTAGACGACGATGACACAAACTGGGTTTGCACGCTCCGCAGGCTATCCTAGATATTATACCATAATATTTTTAAACTTTAAATTAATTTTGGCAGTATTCTTTTACTTTAAAAAATCAGCCGCAAATTGTCGAATTTCTGAATATGCAAGTGACAGAAGTGGCACAAAACGCAATAATAAGCTTTATAGGTACGACTGTACCCACAGGTAAGGAAGAAGCAACTTTAGCATTTTTGAAACTTATGACCCCTAAATAGCCCAGCGCTATCGGTCTAAGAGTGACACCTAGAAATCTAGAAATACAAAGGTTACTAGGTAAGTTAATACACTTAGAATAGAATAGAATAGAATAGAATCATTTATTTCGAGTAAATTTACACTCATATTATATTGTTAGTAGTTCCATAATCCCAATTGTTAGTAACTAATTAATAACACTAATTGTAAGGGGCATGTAGCCCACAACAATGACGCATGTAAGGGCAGTCTACCCTACTCCCTATCATGCTGAGGATGATGTTGGGGCTGGCCCGCACGCGGCGCACCAGGGACGCGGCCCGCTTGCGCATGGTAGTGTGAAAGCAGTCGACCCCGGCGGCCGCGAACATCCCTGACGCGCTACAGAAGCGAGGCAGCCCCACTATCACCCGGAACGCATTGTTGTACTGGACACGGAGGGCTCCATAGGCCCGTTGCGTGTATTGCATCCATAAGCTGCATGTGTACAGGGATGTACAGAAAGCTCTAAACAACGTAACTTTTACCTCCCTTGTACAGCGCGCAAACTTACGAGCTATCATATTAGCCCTAACTGAAAGAGCCCTCCGTTCCCGCTCAACGTCCTTGTCGTCCTTGAGGTCAGACGTTACTAAGTGCCCGAGGTATTTAAAGGCATTTACCCTATTAAGAGACACACCGTTAAGTGTAATCGGAGATAATACAGCTGTTCGACTTCGTCCGACCTCAAACACCATGTATTGGCTTTTGACCACATTATATTTCAGGCCATGGGATTCGGTATAAGATTCACACACGCTTAGCAATTTTTGTACACCGCAAACTGACGCGCTCAGCAGAACCATGTCGTCAGCATAACTTATATTGTTGACACAAACGCCATCAATATGACAGCCGACACGCATTCTGCAGAGAATCTCGAGAAGCCCGTTTATATACAAATTGAAAAGCGTGGGTGAACTCAACCCCCCCTGCCTCACCCCACACTCCAACCTGTATGGATCTGACAGTGTGTCCGCCCACCTAACGCTATTGACCTGGCCTCCATACCAGTACCGGAAGATCTGTATAAATTCTGGAGGGAGCTTTATGGCTTCTAGTTTCTTCCATAAAACTTCATAGGAAACCAGGTCAAAAGCCTTAGACAAATCGAGGAAATAGGCAAAAACGGGTGATTTTCTATCAACGTAGTATTTGATAGTGTGCTTAAGACATAGTACAGCACTTTCCGTGGATAACCCCGGCCGAAAACCAAACTGGTTGTGACATAACTGCACGTACTTGTTTAACTGTGTGTTAAGCACACTATCGAACACTTTTGCTATGACAGTAGCAAGAGATATTGGCCTATAGTTATTTACGTCTGACAAGTCTCCCGTTTTATTCTTGACTATAGGCACAACTATTGTTCGCATGAGAGGATCAGGCAAGTAAGCATGCCGTACACATAGGGTAAAAACATTGACAACACTCTTGACATGTGGGGGCCGGCATGTCGGAGATGCTCAATGCTGAGACCATCGTGGCCAGGGATCTACCTCCAGACATAGACTTGATAGCCTTATCCACGTCAGTGTAGGCGATTCCAGCTGTTGTCCCTTTTACGTTGGTCTCAGCATTGCTCACCATGCCCAGCGAAGGCGTTAAGGGAGATTTTACAAAGAAATGGTCCCTGAAGAGGTTAGCAATATCCTTCGTGTCGTTTATATATCCTTCGACTTAGTCATGCGTAAATGCCAATCATCAAAAATATCTATCCATTTGTTTTCTGGAACTGCAGCACAAGCTCTTAAAAGTTCCTCATCACTGGTACCTACCTAAAGGACAATGCCAGGAATCCATAGACGCTTTGGCCTAAAAAAAAATGTGACGGATAATTATAGAATTGGGTTTATTTGATGTAGAAAAATATAGAAAAAAATGCTGTGTAGTTAGTTTTCCAGAAGAACTTGTCTAAAAAAATATTTAATAATAATCGTAACAACACGTTACTCGCAAGATGTCTTATTTACAAAGTATCTTAATATATGGATGGCCGTGTGGTGCCGGCTACGAATAGCATCACTCCGTCTCTTCCGGTTTATCGACTAAGGGATAAACCGGAGGGCGGGCAGCAGCGCCCTCTGAGAACATCTTCGACCCTACTGCGATCGCCATCTCGCTCGCCAAGCGTGGCGATTATGGAAATTTTCCCCAAGGGAATAAAAAAAAGGGCAACAATGAGCCCAAAAAATAAACCCAGACCCCTAGTCCCCGGCGGCCCCGCTATTCCTGGCTACCAACCTAAACGACATTAATGTGGCCCTGGCAACCTATAACACACGGACCCTAAGAACGGACGAGAAGATTGTAGAACTGGAGGAAGAATTGAGCAAGTTACCGTGGGACACGATAATCCTCAAATCCGGTAACTTGCTCTTTTTTCGGCAGGATGACCAACAATCCCAGGGTGGTGTCGGGTTTATTGTCCACAGATCCCTCGTGAACAACGTGGTGAAGATCGAGAGTGTGTCGACCAGGGTCGCGTGCCTTGTACTCAGAATGACCCAACAATATTCGTTGAAGGTCATACAGGTCTACGCTCCGACTTCGACGCACTCCGACGATGAGGTAGAGGAAATGTATGAGGATATTTCCCGGGCCATACATTCCTCCAAAACTCACTTCACAGTTGTCATGGGGGATTTCAACGCAAAGCTAGGCAAACGAGACGGTGACGCTGAGCTGAGAGTGGGGAATTTCGGAGTGGGATGCCGGAATCACCGGGGTCACCTACTGGCCGAATTCATGGAGAAGGAAGGACTCTACATGATGAACTCCTTCTTTAGGAAGCGAGAGCACAGGAAGTGGACCTGGATGAGTCCTGATGGGGTAACGAGGAATGAGATTTCATCATGTCGACCAAAAAGCAGATATTCAATGATGTTTCTGTGATCAACGCGGAGATGTCATATCCCCAAAACCCAAAACTGTTCACCGCTGCACTGCAAGATGTCTTCAAGGTTCTGAACTGGAAAGGGCTTGGCATCAATGTTAAGGCGAGTACATCATACACCTTCGGTTTGCCGATGATATAGTCGTTATGGCTGAGACCATGGAGGACCTCAGTTAGGGATTGCAAATCCGGAGGTATTCGAGGAAATCCGGATTCACGGATTTTGTTTCGAACCAAATCCGGATTTTTAAATTTATCGTAAATCAAAACAAAAAGGTTCATTTGAGTGACATTAAGTACCTACTGTATCTTTACTTGTTTTAATTATTTTGACGAAATAAAATAATAATAATATCTCTCTCCGAAGTTGAAACTTACAAATATCTTGGTATGTCACAGTCTTTGTGTATTGTGTACAGCGATATCAGTCAGTGAAGGAGCGCTTATGTGTCGGGTGGCAATAAGGAGCGCACCTTCAATGGGTGATGCCGCTGCTCACATACTCCTTTGGCATACTAAAGTGGACTCAGACTGAGCTGGACGCCCTGGATAAGAGAGTCCGTCTACCGGTTAAATCACATCGCATGTTGCACCCACGATCATCTTTTATGAGATTGTACATCCCGAGGAAATGTGGAGGTCAAGGCATTTTAAATGCTAAGAATCTCCACAACCGCGAGGTGTGCAATCTCAGGGATTATTTCCTTGGCAATGAGTGTGGGATATGGTTGCAGTAGATAGGAGCCTCACGCCTCTCTTCTTGGCAAATGAGAACTGGCGCAGACCAACGGTGTTGAGCACTGAAGACCGCAAGAACGTATGGAAAAGCAAGGAGCTACATGGGCGCTTCTACCGGGCCCTAACAAGGCCCGATATATACTTTTTAGCATCCGTGAACAGGCTGTGATTTGGTGACCTCTTTAGGGAAAAGGAAGATTTTGTCTGTGCAATTGCTGGCGAGGTCATAATGACGAACAACTACCGGAAATATGTTCCGAAGGACGGCACGGTCGACATTAGTCGAGCGTGCCGTTGCCCCGGCGAGTCCCTCAGACATAACTTCCGGTTGTTCGCATTTGGTAACGGCGAGTACTTGCACATATATCATAACCTCGTGTCCAGAGTCCAGGATCATCCATCTGCAGCAACTTGCTCTTCAATATGGCCTTCTTAAGTCTGAAGTGCCGTACTATAAGTACACACCGGCGCCAGTTCTCGAAAATGGTCGTGCTACGCTCTATTGGGATTGATCTGTATTATTTCCAATAAGCCTGATATCGTGTTGACAGATTGTCGACAGAATTTCGGTTCAACTTATATTTGAAGATCACCTTTCTTGCACTGTGTTTATCGACTCTTCAGCTGCAGCGACTGCAGTCGCTAGCGTCGCTGCCGAAGATAAGTCCGAAGACACGGAGCAAGAAACTGCACCATCATTAATGTTAGATCCGGTCAAAGAATCCTTGGAAGCAATGAATAGGTAGATGTGCACGCCAGCAACCTCCCCCGCTCCAACCCTCAACTCCGAGGTTCGCCGGCGCAGCATCGCGCGTGTTTTTACTCCTTTTAAATGCATTTAATTTACAGTCAAACAATTTAAAAATAAAATAACGCTTGTACAGCATGGTCACAAAAAAAACCGTTTTAATCCGGATTTCGAAACGGATTTTGAAATCACTGTAAAATCCGGATTTTCGAACTTTGGATAATCCGGATTGCAATCCCTAACCTCAGTGTAATGCTCGATGACCTCAGTGGAGCCTCCGATCAAGTTGGTTTGAAAGTTAACATGTAAAAGACGAAGGTCATGTCGAATGCCCATGTCGTGCCAACTCCCGTATTCATCGGACACTGTACGCTCGAATTTGCTGACGAATATGTATACCTGGGACAAACTGTCCCGTTAGGTAGGTCCGGATTCGAGAAAGAGGTCACTCGTCGAATCCGACTCGGATGGGCAGCGTTCGGGAAGCTCCGCAACATCGTCCCGTCCAACATACCGCAGTGTCTCAATACGAAAATCTTTGATCAGCGTGTGTTGCCAGTGATGACTTATGGTTCGGAGACGTGGTCGTTTACAATAGGCCTCATAAGAAAGCTCGAGGTCACACAAAGGGCGATGGAGAGGGCTATGCTCGGAGTATCTCTGCGTGATACAATCAGGAATAAGGAAATCCAGGGTCACCGACATAGCCCGAAGAATTGCCAAACTGAAGTGGCAGTGGGCGGGGCACATTGCTCGTAGAACTGATGGCCGATGGGGCAACAAGCTTCTCGCATGGCGACCACGTGTCGGAAGACGCAGCGTGGGTAGACCTCCCACGAGATGGCCCGACGACCTCGTGAAGGTTGCGGGAACTCGGTGGATGCAGGTAGCACGTGACCGGTCGTTGTGGCGATCCTTAGGGGAGGCCTATGTCCTGCAGTGGACGTCGTTTGGCTGAAATGATGATAATAGATGGCTCTATTTTTCGTATAAGTTCCCTAAATGTGTAAGAATAAAATACTGAATTTAAATCTCAGTACCTACCTGGAAGACCGAGCGTCGCTCGGGTTGAAAACGAAATTTCCCAACGATGACAACTTGACAGATCGATTTTTCGCCCCCTATATGGGTTTACCCTATATTTCAAATTTCATCGAAATCGTTGGAGCCGTTTCCGAGATTCAGAATAATATATATACAAAAATTGCTAATTCAAAGGTATTAGATACAAAACGGCGCCTCTATTCAACACGGTAAAAACAATATCGTATTTGATCTGTAATCGTATCGTCAACGTTTTGATAGCTCTTATTTTCTTGACAGTAATGGCGGTTGACGTCATAACAATACCATAACAGGCAAACTACGATATCGTTTTTACCGCCTACAATAGAGCCGCTAGTCAACATACTTCGTATCCGCGGGCTTTTTTTAAAGTGTTTTAAGCCAAGATCTGGCATTGTCCTTTCCGTCCTTTTAGCTTGTTTTTGATAACAGGGAATAAAGCAAAGTCGCAGGGGGCTAAATCGGGGCTGTATGGCGGGTGCTCAATCATTTTTATCCCGGCGGTTTAAAAAAAAATCACTCTTAGAGCCGCTCGATGTGACGGTGCGTTATCGTTATCATGGTGAAAATGCCAAGTTCCGAGTCTTGAGTTGGGAAGGATTTCCTTATCTAGCACCCGTGGCTAGGGTTGCCAACTATTTCTTGGGCAAATATAGTATTTTCCAGTCCAAGGTATGAAAAATATAGTAGGTACACTCAGAAAGAAAATATAGTAGTTACTTTGAAGAAAAACTTTTTAAAAAGTGTGTAAATTCATTCATTAAATATGATGTGCAATATTTACTGTACTAAATAACATTCTGCCTGCTATTGGGGCAACTATCTGAGCTAAAAAAGACAATTTTTTCACTTCAATTACATTTTTGCTTAAAATTAGTTTGAAGAGGCCGACCCAAACCGCAAATGTACTCGTATTTTAAGGACTGACCGAAATATAGTATTTTTAGTATATAGCACACAGACTCAAAATATAGTACAATACCATATATTATAGTACAGTTGACAACCCTAGCTCACATGGACCCCTTGCAGGTCGTCGTCGACCGCTGGGGGTCGATATAGATCACTTTGGGGATCACTGGCGTACTATATATTTCTTCAACAGTACCTATATAGTACACAGAGTCAAAATATAGTACAACACTATATATTATAGTACGGTTGGCAACCCTAGCGGTAACAGCTGTCAAAATGTATGAACTAACAGTGGATTAACATTGATTAAATTTAACATCGTTTGGTGAAATCGGTACTTAGACAACTTAATAATAATTATAGCTCAGTCTATAACATCATAGATCGCAAACGCGCATGTAGGTAACTACTATTTTTTTATGTTGTTAGGTCCCTTGAGAGTAGTTAATACCCAAGTTTGCAACCTTGAAAACCCTGTGCTACCCCCATGGTGCTCGGAAAGCTGCGAAATATTGGCACTTGTTTCAGTTTTTTCGAAAAAATTACCCTAAGGAAGCGTTTTCCAAGAATCTTTGGTACTTTAATAAAAATAACTAAATTACAACCAATTTGGGCGTAGCCTGAGCTCACTATGTCCATTGGTTGCGGAGATACAGCAAGTCGAAGATGGGCAATGTGCGCAGAGCCCGCTCCTCTGACCCTGCTTAAAATGGTGACTTGCAAAATGCAAAAAGAGGTTGCTTAGGGTCGTGCATAGGGCATCCAAAATTACGGATATTGCAATTACGAATTTATCTGGAATTTTAAAGAAAAATATTAGGTGCCAATAATTATTAATTAATTTAAAAATTTAAATTTATAAAAGTTGTTATGCGTCCAGGATTTACAGATAAACCAATAATTAATTTACAACAACACCATTCACCTTGAAAATAAGACAATACATGCCATGCCAATTGCCAAATCAATGAACTGCATAAACTGCATTAGACGGCTGACGGACGATCGAGCAATGAATAAAATCTTAAAATTGCAAATTTTCAAGTAATATTCTTAAACTTCCCCGATGGGATTTTAACCGCGCCGCACCGCACCGGTATCCTAATATTCGGGAGTTCTCCTTAAAATATTTCTTTAGACAACATTGAACTCTATTGTTTATTAGACAAACTTTATTTTCATTAAATACGAGTCGTGTTGTAGTAGGTATGCTAACTGTCCGAGCCGGGGAATAACCGGTACTCGGGGGTTCCTGTGCCGTTTCCTTGAGTAAGTTAGGTATTCTATGTATGATTTAATGGATTTTAGAATAAAATTGAATCTGTTTTCGTCAGTTTTTCCAACAAACAAGTAAAGCTACGTACGTAATTACGGAATTGCGGCTTGCAATAACGTAATTAAAAGAGGTCCGAAATCAAATCGTAATTACGGAATTGCGAAATTACGTAATTACCGAATGGAAACCCTAGTAGTGCACTTGTAGACAGGCTGGGCTCAGGTGCTCTATCCTATGTTCCTTTTGCCACGGGTGAAATTGCAACAACGCCATCCCTATCGTCCTGGACGAGGAGGACAAGGATGTGGACGACCCAACACCATGAGCCGGCCCGTCTCCATTCCAGAAATCATTATCCCTCTTCCCCCACTCCTCCCCACTGATCTAGACTGGATGAGACCTGGTCCTTCCAAAAGGACGAAAGTCTAAAATGTTTTTGCTTGACCGTGTAAATAGCTCAAATTTAGTACGCTTTATTAAAGTATAGAAAAAGATACTCGAAAAATGCTTCCTTTACATAATTATTTCGAAAAAATTTAAACATGTGCCTTAAATTTTCGCAGTTAACGAAACAACGTGGAAATATGTTTATTTCTTTAGTGTATGTTTAATAAAGCCATAATTATACATCTAAAATGGTAAATTAACATTTTTGACAATTTTTTTAAAAGAAAATCGTCCCAAAATTATTCAGTACAATGTTTTTATTATTTAGCCAAATTCCGATATTTTACTTTTATTTTTATTTTTGATGAAACTATGAGGCCTAGAGGCACCATTTTGGCATTAAATTGAGGCTAATTCAATTCTCTACAAATCCTTTTGTCATGACTTTTATCTAGGAGCATTATTTCAGCCGGTATGTATCTTCGAAATAACCCTACCAACACATTTTGACTTTTTGAAGAAAATTGCCCATCTTTGACTTGCTGTTTCTCCGCAACCAATAGGTAAACATAATGTGCTTAAATTACGCTCAAATTATAGACAATTTAGTTATCTTTATTAAAGTATAAACAAAGACTTGGAAAATACTTCCTTAGAGAAGTTTTTTCGAAAAAACTGAAACAAGTGCCAAAAATTCGCAGTTTTTCGAGCACCATGGGGGTAGCCCAGGGTTTTCGGGGTTGCAAACTTGGATGTTAAATCATTGTTAAATACTCACAACGGACCTAAAACATATAAGCAAATCGTAGTTACATGCGGGTTTGCGATGTTTGCCTTTTTTGTGTTGTTATAGACTGGGCTATTATAGCGCCCTTACAACGGGCCACCCCTTCCTAGATATCGGCACATCGGGCCCTGGCCCTGAATAACGCGTAGTGTAATAAGCCCTTTAGTACGACCTTGATTGCGTCCATGTCATTATGTGACGTAACGTGACGTTTAGGTACCCCGTCCAAAGCGTAGGCGACCAATGACCATCCATAGATAGATCTTCGTGTAGTGATTCTAGTGATGCAATGAGAGGAAAATTTAAATTTTTAGGACGTATTATATAAATATAAACTCCTTTAGCTGTTTATACAAAAACGTAAGTCTTTGTTTTACTAATTGTTTGAACATTTAGGTATGTGCCGTTTTTCTTAATAAAGTTTATATTCTTTATAAATCTTAACTTTTCTATTACAGAGTCATGGCAAACTCGCGCCCAATATTTAATTATAATGATGAATCTCAAGGGCAGAAGTTAGCCCGAAAGTCTAAGGATTCACCGTTTATGATTATAGGTAAATCCCAATTTTCCATATTTATCCACATTTTCGTCTTTCTTACCGTACCGTTACAAAATTTACATCACTTCTAAGGCAGTCTTTCTTACAGCATTAAGTCTTTCGGTGCACAGTACAAGGGAACTGAGTTATTTCTGCTGCCAGTTTTCCAGGCCCGGGTTTGTGTAAGGTCTATCTGCTTGAGAACTGGGCCTTATCAGGTGCCATGATAGAATAAATCCTTAATTTCTAGGGTCGCTATTGACAAATTTGATATGGTGGACAATCAATTTACATTTTGTTATGATTTTTTTTAGGGTACCGTACAGGGCCGGGTAAACCATGTCAGGGGCCCATAGGCAATGCAATTCTGGGGGCTCCCTATTAAGTACACATTTTTCCGGTGCGCGGGGCCCCGTGGCAGTTGCCTAACCCGCCTTATGGATAATCCGGCCCTGGTTCCGTACCCACAGGCTGACAACACGACCTAAGCTTTTGTCTATCTCTCTGTCTGTGTATCTGTCAGCAGGCGGTGATTCAATAACCTCAATAAGTAGACAGTTGAATCTTTCAGTGTGTATTTCTATTGCTGCTATGAAAATTAAAGACCATACAAGAATGGTATGGACCCTCTGTGTGGGAGTCCAACGCGTGTTGGCTGGTTTTCTCTTTCGTTGTAGGTATTTTTGGGTTACTTAGGTTTCAAATCGTCATCATAGAAAATGGATGAATCTAGCATAATGTAAAAAATTTAGGTTTACTATAAGAAACAGACCACATGGTAAATCAATAGTCAGTGAAAAAAATACAAGACGTTCAAAAATTTTTGAGTATTCGTCCTTTTAGAAACAGCCCTTTCAAGTCTGTGTAGTAATTGTTGTTAGTATTGTGCAATTAGTTTAATAATTGTAGGTAAGTACCTTTTTAGCAACATTGCAGATGTTACAATGCCAGCTGATAGAAACATTTATATGATTTAAACTAAGCATGCCAGAATATTTTTTAAATTCAACTAATCATATTGTAGTGAACTTTTAAAACTGCCTTAATTGATCAACAATTGTTGAAGTGGCATTAAAACAACAAGGGCATAAAACGAAACATTTTATCCAAGACTTATGGTATCCATCCGAGCTGGCAGGCGAGGAGGAGGGAATTACGAGGAAATAAAACAGGGATAATGTAAAAAAACTTACATGAATTAGAATGTAATGACTTGTTTGCCCCTTCTCCAGGCTATTAAATTTCATATGTTATAAAATAAATTTTCTTGGATTTAAGCGGCAATGACTATTTAATAAGTTCTTTTGCATTCTTTACTGTTAGTGTGTTAGGTGTGAGCATTATTTCCTCATCACTAAATTCCGTAACACCACAAGATTTGCAAAGAAAACAACTATCTAATTAATAGTCCAAAACTATAGACAAAAACCTCTTTCCCGCCACTGTATTTCTTTTTAATTTTCTTCATGAGATTTTTAACTTAGGTCGAACTCAATACTGCCAAGTAATACGTTGATTTTGTAATGTTTTTGTTAATAAATCTTGTTTTTAATAGTTTTAAATATTTTTTTTGTTAGATGCTACATAGAAAGCAAATAAAGTACCTAAATGTATTGAAATAACAAGTTTTATTTAATGCAGTCACCTGGTCTGTCTGGCTGTAGGGCTTAATTTTCTTAGTCTAGATGACGAAAACTTTTATGCACTTGTGCATAAAATAAAATGTGATTCTATGCAGCCTATACCCAGCATAAAGAAGGATTCTACAAGCATGAGAAGTGAAAATGATATTATACTTTTGTTAGGAAGGACTACGTGTTTGGTTACAAGTGCCTAGTTTTTTATTTGTATACTTACACAATAGAATTTATTTCTAAATTTCCAGGTATTTTGGGGCTATTAGGCGTATGCGGCGTGGGTGCCTACAAGTTCAAAACAAAAGGTAAAATGAGTACGAGTGTGTTCTTGATGCAGCTGCGAGTGGCGGCGCAGGGCACCGTGGTCGCGGCGCTTACTGTTGGGATAGCCTATACTTTAGCCAAACAACATCTGTTTAAAAGTGATAAAAAAGATGAATAATTGCCATGCAGTGGAGTGTTGTAAAGTTCCACTTGGTGACATAGATACATTTAACTGTAGGTTAGGGCTTGTGTAGTGGCCTGAGTCTCTCCAGTTCATTATTAGGAGTCATGCCACCTAGGAAGGCAGACAAAAAATGTATGAAAACAGTGTTATTTTATAATATTATCATAATTCATGGAAAAGTGACCAATATTTTCTAAACAATGCTTTTCGCTTTTAATGTAAAAAAATAAAACTACCTAATTTTCTCAGATTTAATGCTAAGATGGTAAATATTACTTACACTAAGCTAGTACTGGGTTACAACAAAAGTATTTTGTAAGCTTTACTATGTCTGTCCTTTAAAGTTAAAACTATTAACACTTCTACCTGTGTCGGCACTAATAGATAAGTGCCTCCTACCTCATGGATCACCTTAACTTGAAGTGACTTTTTACCCTGAGAAGGGGTTATTCCCACCTGTTACCACCAATTTGTTACCACTGGTAACAGCTGGGATTTTTTTTCCCACCTGTTACCACTGGTAACTACTGGGAATAAAATTTCCCAGCTGTTACCACTAAACTAATTGGTGGTAGTTATGACCAAATATTTTAGTGGTAACAAATGGGAAAAATATTCCCACTTGTTACCACCGAGTACTTTAGTGGTAAGAGGTGGGAAAAAAAATCCCAGCTGTTACCAGTGGTAACAGGTGGGAATAACCCCCGAGAAGTAAATCGTATTTTAACTTAATCACCAAGACAGAGAATAGAACACGTTCCACTACAATGGCCTACAAAAAAATGTTTCCTTTGTGTAGATCTGTTAATATTTATAGTTTATAAACCATTCATAGATAATAAGTATTTTATCTAGGGCTTATATTACACTGTTGTCAATTGATTTTGCTTCTGTATCGTAATCATGTTGTTGGCATGGTAGCTCTTATTCACTGGACTGTACGAGATACTTAGTTACAATCATTTTATTATTTAAAGGGGCTACGTCTGGAAAAGTCCCGTGGCTGCTGCTGTTGTTAACTTAACGATCTTACTTAGGAACAGCAAATTTTACTAGTTTCACTCTGACGGGCAATTTTCTGAGCAACTATTGCCCTCCATAATTACCTGTCTTACTCTAACTTGGTGTAATAGAATAAGACGTCCTTACTGTTGAAGGGTCGTTATTACTTAATATATTGCCCGTCTGAGTGGACCTTTACAGCCGAAACAGAAAGTGAGTAGGTGACATTTAAAATATCTTTTCTCGCCACTGCTCGGAAAAGTGGCGAAAGATGGTCTGTTCTTGGTCCCCAAAACAATCAATACTTGTACATTGAATGAGCAAGCCAACTATGAATTTAAACTGACCAAAAATCTTAACATTGTTGGTCTGTTCCATTGAGTAAGTCGACTAATCACATCGGTCCGCTGATCACTGATTCGACCAATCAGAACACGACTTGTGCTGCATATGAAATTAAATTGGACAATGAGAAGTCTTTTTATTTTTTAATAATATTCATCCCTTCACGGATAGGCTAAGGAATCAAATTCCATACAGCCATGTGTGTCTGTTTTTAATTATCTGAAATATAGTTCTGGCACGGTCAAAGTCTTCAGTTTAAAAAACGCCTTTGAATGACTGGCCACTAAGAATGGCATCGTTAAATAAAAAAGTAAAAATTAGCGGGAGAGCGGATTTTTTTTAGTGTGTTGTAAATTTATTATAAGAATTAATTTAATTGAATTAATTAATTTATTTCCTCGCATTAGTCGTGAAAAGCACTGTGTTAAGCCTCGGCCGAAAGTGCAATGGATGGACTCGTACTTATTAGAGCAGATGAATGACACGCGGGCCTCTGGGTTCGTGTCAGTCTCGCAGGTGAAACTTGCGTAATCAGTCGGACTGACAGTACAATAATACCAAAGATATATTATTATAAGGGAACTTAACAGTACAGCGTGCAGACCGTGCGACGGCACCGCGAGAAGAAGTAAAAACGAACCATAGATAGCTACATCTATACACAATGCAGGGCATTCAATATCAAGCCAAGATTCAATGCATACCTATTCACTAACATTCATAATACTTCCCCTTATGCATTACAATCTTATGCAGAACTATACCAACAAAATGCCTTAAGACTCTATCACAATCAAAATTGACTCTACATCAACAAAATAGTGACTATACAAACTTAAGACATGCCTCCATTAAACATAATACAAGGCTGCAAGAGTACATGCTATTTATGCAACGACCATTATATTACATTTACAAACAAACTATTTTGTTTACTATTTAATACTTTAGTTAAAGCATCTGCAACCATTTTTTCTGAGCGTACGTATTTAACTACAATAAAACCCTTTTCTACTAAATCCTTGACAGAATGATATCTCACATCAATATGTTTAGTGCGTTTGTGACAAATTTCCTTTATATCGACCAGTTTGAGCGCACTTTGATTATCATTATACACAACAACATTTATTTGGGTTTCTGGTAGTATCTCTGACATTAGTTTTCTAAGAAAACATAAGTCCTTAGATACATCTGCAATCGACATATACTCTGCCTCTGTACTACTTAAAGCGACAGCCCGTTGCTTTCTTGACTCCCAATTAACTGTATTATAACCCAATTTAATTATATAACCAGTATATGATTTTCTATCAATACAGTCATTGGCCCATACAGCATCGGTATACGCATTTAATAACAATTTTTTAGTTTTTATGTAACATAAAACGTAATTATTTGTGCCTGCCAAATACCTTAACAAACGCTTGGCTGCAAGCCACTGAGATTTCCCAAAACAGTTGTTAAACTGGCTAAGTTGACTACAGGTGAAAGCTACATCAGGACGCGTACAGACAGACAAATACATAAGTGAACCAATCAGCTGTCAGTACATATAGGTATTATAACTCAAACATTCATTATCTTTCACCAAACGAGTACCAAGAAGCATAGGTGTAGACACGGGCTTATAATTCTACATATTATATTTTTAATATGTTTCTTAAGTACATAGACTGATCTAGATTTAAAATTCTATTTTTTCTATCTCTATTTACATGAATGCCCAGATAACTTTGTATGGAGCCCAGATCTTTAATTTGAAATTCTTTTTCCAAAGCTTGCTATTTACTTTTACATAAAATATTTTTGCTATAAAACAAATATATATCATCCACATACAAACTCAAAAGGGCAAAATCAGTTTTAGACCTTATATAATAAACACAAGGTTCACTTTTGCTCTGCGTAAAACCTATGGCACATAAGACATTATGGATCCTCAAATTCCACATTCTACTGGATTGTTTTAAGCCATAAATACTCTTTTGAAGTAAACATAAGGTTTTTTATCATTACAAAAACCTTCAGGTTGTTCCATATAGATAGTTTCATTTAAGTTTCCATTAAAAAAAGCTGTAGTTACATCTATGTGGTCAATATTAAGATCCTGTTCATTTGCTAAGCTGAATAATATCCTCATGGTGCAATGACGAACGACAGGTGAGAAAGTATCATTAAAATCTATCCCCTCCTGCTGAGTAAAGCCCCCAGCGACTAGCCTAGCTTTATGACATATAAAATTACCCGATGCATCATATTTTACTTTGCAAACCTACTTGCATTTTACTACATTTACATCTTTAGGCCTATCTACAAGTTTCCAGACATTATTTAAGATTAGCGAATCATATTCCTGTTTCATTGCACTCTGCCAATCATCAGCGTTAGAATTAGACATTGCTTCAGTGTATATAGCTGGTTCAAGTGTACAACCGCTAGCCATTAAAGTCATATCATATTCGTCGTACCTCTTAGGTGGAATGGAACGCGTACTACGCACTGGTCGCTCGGCAGTCGTTGGTGGATGGACGCACCAATCCTCCAGGACGTCCCCTCGAGCTGACCCCTCATTAAGAGATCGATCAGCCTCTGCCACTGAACTCCCACTGGGAGAGTTGCTGTCGCTCGCCGAACAGTACTCGTCTCCAGATCCTGAAATATTTAAAGAATAATTATGATCGTTTCTGACATTGTTCATTATATTGCTAATATCATTCACAACACCCACACCAATGTCATCACTTTCATGAGTGCATGTGTCACTCATTCGCACAGCTACTTCCTATGTTACTATCCTTCACACAGTCCCTGTCGATGCCCGTAGTAATCTCATTCCTACTGTTACCCACTATACTACTATCATCTGCATAGCATTCATCGACTTTAGTACTCTTGTCCGTACTACTGACGCTACTGTCATACATACCTTGTTCGTATAAAACAACATTACTCTCATTCACATCAGTCATCTCAGTGTTACTCTCATTCACACCAGTCATCTCAGTGTCACTCTCATTCACACTGTTATTATGCATGTCCATATTAAAATTCTCAATAATTTCATTCAAAAATTCATAATTAAAATTATTATCACTATTAATATGTCACAAATTATAAAACTCTTGCTCTAAAAATTCTACGTCCCTTGACAAAACAACTTTCCTAGGGTCAAGACAATGCGCCAGTCTATATCCCTTGGTGGTGTCTGAATACCCTACAAATACATACGGTTTACATTTTGCATCCGATTTGGTTCTCTTGCCATCTGGTATCTTCACATATGCCATACACCCAAAGACTCGAAGATGACTAAGATCCACCTTCGACTTGGTCCACACCTCTGGAATTCTGCCACCTAGCGCTGCTGTAGGGGACCTGATTTTTAAATAAATAGCGGCCATGACGGCCTCACCCCAGAAGCGGCGGTCCAGCCCTAAATGCTGTAGTACACATCTGACTTTATTCATTAATGTTCTGTTAAGTCTCTCAGAAACAGCATTTTGCTGTTGGCAATATGGAACAGTGGTCTGATGCAAAATACCTTTACTTTTAAGTAACCGAGAAAGTTGTTTACTGGTGTAGTCCCCACCATTATCTGAACGTAGACATTTGACAGGAAAACCAGTCTGCTTCTCAACCATAGTAATGAACTCTATAGAACGGTCACATTCCTCTGACTACCTTTTCAGTAAGTAGCCAAACGACTTCCTCGTGCAGTCATCCGTAAACGTAAGTATTTCGCGCCACCCCAGCTACACGGCTAGGGTCCACAGACATCGGAATGGATCAGCGCCAGCACCTGGTCAGCCGGCGTCTTGCTACCCTTGGGATAGGGCCTCGAAGATAGTTTTCCTTCTAGGCAGGGAATGCAATTGTTATCTAGTCCCTGGTCACTGCTCTGAAACTTAAGAGTGTTAGGAGACCTATCCCTAATTGCATGAAGATCCCTATAATTGATATGTCCGAGTCGCTGATGCCACACCTCTACGGTGTTTTGAGTAGCTACTGCGGAGCTTGACATCTCTCGACCTACCGAGAGATTCCAGCTCGCCTTAATGCGCGAAGGCTCACTTACACCTAATCTATACATCCCATTTACTATTGCAGCAGATCCAACCTTATTCTTTCCCTTGTCAAAAATAAAACAGCCCCTCCTGTCGAACCTCACGCTAACACCTTTCATTATCAATCTACTAACTGATAATAAATTTGTGGAAAGATCAGGTACATAAGTTACGAGTATCTTTCTATCAACCCCATCAAGCTTTAAACTTAAATCACCTATACCTTTTGTGCGGACTCGCACCTATGACTGGTTCTTGAAGTTGGGCAGGGCAGGTTTGGTGAAGAAAATGCTCGGTGGATTGATCAGACGTTTCGGAGAGGGCGGAGGCTCTTCTATGTTGCCCTGGCTGGGAGTGGCTCTTGAGTGCAAATTCTATGGCCGAGGGTCCCCATTTTATACGAATTTTCCGAGCCTCCGTCCCCCCCTCCACTTTTCTTTATTTTCGCAAAGTTTCCTTATTTCCTAATACATATGAAACATCTTACATACTAGAAAACCTTACAAACTATGTGCGCTACAAACTAGTACACAAAACTTAACTATTTACTTATGAACTATGACAATATTTACAAAATAGAGTTTTCGCGCCAGTAGGTATTTTCCCGCCATTTCCACATGGTCGGGAAAACACCTACTGCACAGGCGCGAACATCCCCTCTCCGCATGGTGGCCCTCTCTTGTGGAGGGGAGCCAAGGCGCATGCGTACTGCCGGGTAGGTTTGTTTACATTCTGTAAACTACGGCAAAACCCTACCCGGCAGGGGTTCTGAATAAGGAAACACAAGTAATAAACTCTTTATTGACAAGTCTACCTATTTGAATACTTAATAACTACTTATAAGCTAAGATAAACACAGAAAACTATCACCAAAAACTTAACCATCTATTCGCGTATCTACAGGGCCCTACTATTATATAAATTAACCGCGTGTTCGCGTATAAACAAAGGGCCTATACTGGGCGATTTCGGTCGCCGTGTGCGGCGTTTTGGGGCGTTCCGCACACCTTTACACACCAGTTCCTCATTGTTCGCTACCATAATTTTAATACTATTACTACTAAAAAAAAAATACATTGTCTCTAGAATTACACATGTGCGCTGTACAGCCGGAGTCCACAAACCACAAGTCCTTCTGGTGCACCATCAACAAAGTCATCATGGCTTGATCCTCTTTATTCTTGCTTCTTTTTAACTTGTAGCACTGAGCTTTCATGTGTCCTGGCTTTTAACAAAAGTGACATTTACCCCGGAACGTAGCTTTCTTTGATATGAAGGCAGTGTTTGAATCTGTATCGGCTTTCCTCGACTCCTCTTGCAACAGACGGGCTCTGACTAGTTCACTGGATAAGGCGGTTGTCATCCTTGCTGTTTCCAGGTTCGATACAACAGAGTCATACTCAACCGGCAGTCCGCTCAAGAATATCTCCGCTACCTCGGTGTCCTGGATCACTCTGGCTGTGTCCGCTAGCTGCTGTACTACAGTCATGACTGTTTCTATGTAATCAGACATAGAGTTAAAGATGCTATACTCAACCCTGTGCAGCTGCCTTAAAAGTAGCACCTTCCGTACGAGACCGGAACTTTCGAAGACGTCGGCCAGGCTCTTCCACGCCTCTTTTGCAGTTTTGGCCGACCTCACATACTGATATAGCTTACTTTTGATTGATAGACAAATGCGTGCGAGCGCGCGTTGACCACGTGCGTCGCCCTCCTCAGTACCGCATTCCACCGTGTCCCAAAGTCCGTCATGCATTAATGACATTCGCAAAGCGAATTTCCACGCATAGTAGTTCCTCGCGCCTTCCAATTTCTCCACGACGTTCATGTTGGAGTTCGTAAATGACATACTGCCGACCGGCACGTTCACAGCGGGCGCTGACGAGACGGGTGTCGACGTCATTTCGTTGGAGTCCATAAATATTATACTTAATTATCTTACTTGCTTTGTTTTGTCTGCTTGTCCTTCTTGTTGGTATGCTTGTACCATAACCTATTAGAGCAGATGAATAACACGCGGGCCTCTGGTTCGTGTCAGTTGCGCAGGTGAAACTTGCGTGGGATTCAAAACAAACCAGAAGCAAACATCCAGCAGTATATTGAAAGTAATCAGAAGGACAGACAGTACAATAATACCAAAGATATACTATTATAAAGGAACTTAACAGTACAGCGTGCAGACCGTGCGACGGCACCGCGAGAAGAAGTAAAAACGAACCATAGATAGCTACATCTATACACAATGCAGTGCATTCAATATCAAGCCAAGATTCAATGCATACCTATTCACTAACATTCTTAATACTTCCCCTTATGCATTACAATCTTATGCAGAACTATACACCAACAAAATGGCTTAAGACTCTATCACAATCAAAATTGACTCTACATTCAACAAACTAGTGACTATACAAACTTAAGACATGCCTCCATTAAACTTAATACAAGGTTTAATGTACTATTTCACGCCACTGCTCGGAAATGTGGCGAAAGATGGTCCGTTCTTGGTCCCCATAACAATCAATAGTTGTGTCAACATTGAATGAGCTATCTATCTATCTATGAATATAAAATGGACAACAATAACATTATTGGTCTGTTCCATTGAGCAAGTCGACCAATCACATCGGTCCGCTGTTCACTGATTCGATCAATCAGAACACGACTTATACTTACTGCATATGAAGTTAAATTGGCCACTGAGAAGTCGTATGTCTGTTTTTAATTATATGAAAAACAGTTCTGTCACGGTCAGAGTCGTCAGTTTAAAAAACGTCTTTGAATGACTGGCCACTAAGAACGGTACCGTTATTTTTTTTTAGTAAAAATTGGCGGGAGAGCGTAAAATTTTTAGTGTGTTGTAAATTTATTATAAGAATTGATTTGTATTTCCTGGCAGTAGTCGTCAAAAGCTCTGTTTTAAGCTTCGCCCGAAAGTGCAATAGATGGACTCGTACTTTCAAGCGCTACGCGTCGGCCCTCGAACTAACTCGTCCGTCTATTGCTTACTTTCTAACCTCTACAACAATGTACTATTAATTAAGTAGCAATGCTGTTGGGCCAACAACTATTTATTGTGAAGTTAAGGCTCAGTTTGATTGGTCGATAGCCCGCACATGCTTGTAGCAATCCATTGACGGGTTCCTTAAACATATTTGAGCCGAGAGCTACGAGTATTGCAGGGACGCAATAGGTATATCACGTTAAGCATGCGGGCTATCGCGCAATGAAACTTAGCCTCAAGGCATTTTAGCATACCTAGGTATACTCGAAAATCTAATTTAAGACCAAAATCCTAACCTCAACCGGCGCACATTCGCTGTGATTACTGCATTTTGGTTTAAGTGTAGGTATTTTTATCAATAAAACTTACCCTAATATTACTAGTTACAAGAGTTCTCATAGGTACATATTTTTATGAAATAATTTTAAAATAACTAAATAATCAAGATGGAAGCTGTCAGATTTTGGTCTTTAATTAGATTTTCGAGTGTAGTACGTAGGTACTATATATGCCCATAAGTTTAAAGAAAAACTGAACGAGATTTTATTACACGTACATGTGTTTTATTACACGTACACGTACACGTATTGTGAATTTATGTCCTGGTATACGTATTTAATAAACATTTTATTTTCCATCTTTCAATGGTAACACAGTGGACCGGGTTTCTCTTAAAGTACCGCCTGACACCCTTGAAACGATTATGCGTGCCGGTAATGTTTTTTCAGCCGGCTTTAAAACTGTCGTTCTACACATTATCAGTTTTCAAAAGACAGTTCGACTGACCGCCAGTGACGACGATCGTCACGCCGCCATCTGCCGACCACCCCCCCGCAAATATATAGCTGTAGCGTACCGTAAAACCGTATAACTGTGCCCTTTGAACATAACTTTGCCCAAGCCGTCACTTATAAAATAAAATAAAAATATCAAACGCACACCTTATTTTCAATCTGCGGTAGAAAGTTAAACATAGTGCTCACAACACCGAGCGACAGCTGACCCCCTACCATACTTTGTTCACTCGTCAGCCGGCTTCGAAAACGGTAGTGTATTTTGGTGGGCCAAAAAGATCTAAAAAACTTGTCTGGTAAATTCACCTGCGACGACCTGGTGGGCAATGTTACATATTATGTGTATTCCGGGAGTACTACTCGCAAATTTGCCCAGAACAATATTACCGTTAGGGTTGTCACTCAAGACGTGATAATTCATCAATCATTATTGTACACGGCACGCTATTTTTTTCGTTCATTGTTAAAAACAGAGTACAGTTAAAATATTGTTTTTGATCTCTTGAAAACATCTGAGTTTTTTTTTCAATTAATAAATATCTGATTCTTAATGAGCCTATTATTCATATTTTAATAGATACCTACAGCTAAGATTAGACTTTCTTCGTTTATACAGGTTTAAACACATTACCCTTCTTTAGGTTTCGACGTAGCCGCGTAAAACAAAAAGTTGACAACCCTAATTCATTTTCATTTTTGTCTGAAGGAGTCACAAAATCGATTCACAACTTTCCCCACTAAAGTTGGGTGGAGAATCCTACGTCAAAAAGGACTTATAATTGTATATAATGGGATTATAGTTATTCTATATTATAGATTTTAATGGACCTGATAATAAAGTCAACAATGCCAAAGTTATTAGCGTTTATACAAAAGTGGGCAATGTTTTTTTGGCCCATCACTGAGAGGTATTTTCACCAATAAATAAACGTATTTTTGAAGTAGATTCTTATCAGTCACAGAGAACAGTATGCAAAGGAGTTAGTAGTACAGACTATTAATTCAAAAAGTTATGATATACGTGAAAAAAAGAGCAATAATTGCAAAAAGCGGGTAAAGTTTTATGGTTTTACGTATTTGGCCGTGAGGCGTCAGTGTCCGGCCGAGACCGCCACGCGCCCCTCAATTGCAGTTGCAGGCCAACATCTGCCGGCGGACTGTTACTCTGTGTTGGCCTTTTAAGTTAACACTGGACCCGATTGTACAGTGTGGCCTCTTAACTTCCTAATTTTATTTAAGACTAGGCCCCAAACTGAAAAACGCGTCTCTAAACCATTGCAAGCGGCAAATCATGTAACAGTTGGGGTGACAACGTTACCAGAGGGTTTTAACCCTTCAGAATACGGATCTGCCTGTCGCCATTCCGAAATTCGAACCGGAAGTATGCTATACCGGAAAAGGAGCAGCCCATACAAAAATTTTCGTCGTACATTTTGTAAATCGTTGTTCCGGTACCCTAAAAAAAGTACGATTGTTATGGTTTTTTAATATGTTGTAAAGGACAATATAGCCACGGTAACCCAAATTTTTCGTCCCTCCAGCTCTCGTTCTTTCTCAGCCATCTTGCAAAAACTGTCACTTTTTTCTTTTTTTTGCCGATACTGTCGTTGAAGTTCATTCTAGTGCTAATCATGGTTCAGCAATATTGTAGAATAAAAAAAAACTAAAACTTTTGGGTTCAAAGATTTTTGCCGCGACCCCTAGGAACGAAGATATGGAATCGTCAGCGTTAAAAACAACGTCACTATTTTTAAAAGGTGTACGAGCTACGCCTGAGCATTCCATATTTCTATTACTAGGTATCGTAGAAACTTTCAATTTGTAGATAATTTTGTCTTCTAAAAGATTGCAGAACTTCGGTTTGCGCTAAAATGTACCAAAACGTAAATATGGAAGGAAAACTAGAAAAAACTAGCAATTTTTAACGCTAGCTCCCCAATATGGAATGCTCAGGCGTAGCTCGTACACCTTTTAAAAATAGTGACGTTGTTTTTAACGCTGACGATTCCAAATCTTCGTTCCTAGGGGTCGTGGAAAAAATCTTTGTTCGCAAAAGTTTTAGAAAATGTTGTATTCTACAATATTGCCGAACCATGATTAGCACTAGAATGAACTTCAACCCCAGTATCGGCAAAAAACAGAAAAAAGTGTCCGTTTTTGCATGATGGCGGAGAAATAAATAGAGCTGGAGGCACAAAAAAATTGGGTTAACTTGGTTATATTTTCCTTTAAAACATATTAAAAAACCATAACAATTGGACATTTTTTAGGGTACCGGAACAACGATTTACAAAATGTTCGACGAAAAAATTTGTATGGGCTGCACCTTTTCCGCTATACCATACTTCCGGTTCAAATTTCGGAATGGCGACAGGCAGATCCGTATTCTGCAGGGTCAAAACCCTCTGATAACGTTGTCACCCCAACTGTTACATGATTTGCCGCTTGCATTTTAATTCTTCAAAAATGGTCCTAGACTCCCTTTTTAATTATTTCACTGTCCATTTTGGCCATGTTTCTATTTAATTTCTCAATTTTAGATGATGAGTGCAACAGTGACGCAGCGAGTGCGCGAACGAGACTGATTAACTATAAGTAGGTATATTTAAATAAACCTATAGCACTGGTAGCAATGACTGCCCTACGGCACTACTAAACCGCTACTACTGACCTACTGACCAAAACTAGTATCATAAATATGAGGTAGGTTTAGTTTATGTTAGTTGTTCAGCAGGCCCAAAGGGCTAAACTACCCAAAAAGGAGCTCCGCGATAACGAAGCTTCGTAGACTCCGTTAAATTTGAATTAAAAATCATTGGCCAGTAGGTAGTGTAGCTTAGTAGTGCCGTGGGGAAGGAGGGAAGAAAACAAATACCATTGGCGGCAATCAGAAAATATATTCCTCATTGCCACAAGTGTTGGCGATTGAGGTGGTGGCAACCAGGAATAGACGTTTAAAGCCACCAATACAATAATAATATTAAGGTGAACATTAAGATGCAACGACACCGATAACCGAAATTTTAAGACGTGCAATACTTTAATGTTAACATTAAAGTACAACCACAGATAGGCACCTACAGGTTTCTTAATATAGGCTATTTGCGTATAGTTTCTGAACATAATATTGTAGGGAAGTTATGATATGGACGGGGGACTGCCGTACGGCACTACTTTGAATACCATAACTTCACTCTTGGTGGCGTAATACAAGAGACCATGCGTTGCGGAATACTCCTCACACTTGGCTACTAACTGCCTAAGGGCCCCGATAGACGGACTCAGCAGCACCATATCGTCTGCGTAGCTTATATTATTAACGCATGTATTTTCAGCCTATTCCCAGTTATCCACACCCCCTTTGTCCACACTGTGGACAACTGGGATTTTTTTGCCCACACTGCGGACAACTGGGAAAAAAATTCCCAGTTGTCCACACCCTCGAAAATAGGTGTGGACAACTGGGAATGCAAATTCCCAGTTGTCCATAGTGTGGATAACTGGGAATTTTTATTCCCAGTTGTCCACACTCTTTAATTTGACTCAACTGTGTTAGTTTTTATTAACCTTTTCAACGCCACAGTCGGCTCTGGCCGTCAACTAAAAGTCGTGCCACTAACGCCACGTCGGCTACAGCCGACAAGAGTTCAAGATTAAAAGGAGTTTGTTTAGTAGCAATAAGGTGTAATTTTCATATCATAGCAAACATGTTTGGCGTGTGGGTGGCACATTTTGTATTCGACGTATGGCGTTCAAAAGGTTAATGTACTTAATAACACAGTTGAGTCAGATTAAAGAGTGTGGACAACTGGGAATGTTAATTCCCAGTTGTCCACACCTATTTTCGAGGGCGTGAACAACTGGGATTTTTTTTCCCAGTTGTCCACAGTGTGGACAAAGGGGGTGTGGACAACTGGGAATAGGCCGTATTTTCAATATGGCATCCGGCATGCATGCAGCTGAGCTCGCCTATCAGGTCATTTAATAGTCCGGGAGCCCAGTGTATGAAACCCTACCCGATAAAAAATAGAAAATGCCTACCCTGTAGGCGTAGCTGACCTTTAGTAGCTTCTACTGCTCTTGGTCGGCCGCGGCTTAACTTGGCAAATTTTGCACAAATTGTAAAAAAGTGGAGACAAAATTCAGCAAAAAAACGTCATCGAAAAATTTAACGAAACTGGTATGGTAGGATAGAGGGCTTCGCGGACAGTTAAATAAAATTGGTCGGCCAAATCCTGTGTTGGCAGGTTCCGGTGTCCGACCGAATTTGATCGAAAAATTGAATCATAAAAGCGGATTTTAATAGCTTAATTAAAGCTGTTCACGTCAATACCAACCAATGTCGGCCTTACCTTAACCTGGCAGTTTTGGCAGTCCGACCACATTTATACTTCTCATGAAAAAATAAAACTATTGAAAATATGTGTTTTTCATTGCCTATCTACCGTACCGTAATATAACCATAACCGTACTTGCCCAGAAAATACTTTAAAATGACTTTTTTTTAAATTAGGTACTTTCTTAAAAATAAGTATATTACAGGGCCGTACAAAAACAAAACATTGAGTTATTCTTAAATCACAAAAAAATACCTTTTTATATTATTAACTATCTGTTGCCCGTGACTCGGAACGCGCTGAAAAATAAAACAGCCTATATTCATCAGGGATAGGCAAAGAGATTTAATATTTTAGGTAAGAGTGGCCATTGGGAACGTTGTCATAGAAAAACTTTGATCATAAGCATCAGGAATGCCATCTAGCGTTCAGTAGCAAAATACGAATGAAGGTGATAAGAACACTTATTTCAGTTATTGGACGGTAGGTGACGCTCGTGTGACGCTAATTGATAGGGGTGTAACCAATTCGATATTGAGGTATTTATACTAGGTATTGATAAAGATATCGATATCATATTAAGATTGATTAAAAAATTGCGACTTTGTCAGCGTAGAACTAGTTTTCCATTCGTTCAGAACTGTAATATACATTTATTTATTTATTTAATCTTTATTGCAAAAAAGAATACACTTAGGTACCTTATATACAAAAGGCGAACTGAATGCCGTGACCTTTTCTACATTAATTGTAATTCCTCCATAGTATATTAATAATTTTCTATTTGGACGTATCCATTTTTCACGCGCTTTTATATTGACAGGCGGAAATCTACAAGAGTCGACCGAACAACAAAAATAGTAATGCCATACTAATATTGCAGTTATATGATTAATTATAATTGTGTTTCTATTCATTTAACAAGTATCTATTCAATAAAAGTAGGTACTCTTATTATTTACCTACTTACAAAAAACCCTCTATGAAAATATTTTAATAAAATGTCCCAGGCCATAAAAGTTACTAATTTAATTAGTTTGAAGTAGATTGCATCATAGATTGTACAAAAATTCAATGAATAAAGTCCGTTTTGTGAAACAGCGGAGGCGATTATTTGCTCAAAATTGTGTGAAACTCTTGGACCATACTAATATTTCATTTATATAATTAATTATAATGACTCGTGATTAAAGTTTTTATTACAAGACAGACACAGTTAATAGTGTGGAATTGTATTTGTATTTCTATTCATTTAATAAGTAACTATTCAATATAAGAAGTACTCTTATTATTTACTTACAAAAAATATCGATATAAAAACGATAACAGCAATAAAACTAAAATCACGTCCGGCGGCTTTTCGTATCACGATTTACATTTACAATTTACAATAGTGCAATACGAAACTCGGCATGTTTCCGTTGAAATGGGTTTTTCTTCGATGACACAGATACGACGTCACAGGCAGGCGTGTCAAAGTAGACTAAACGACTTGTTACCTCGAGGTAACAAGTTTTGGATCACACTGTCTTTTGGTCGCTATGCCCCGTCTAATACTACTAAGTACATTGAATGTCTTTGAGGATAGGTAATAAGATTCTAATGGTGAAATAATATTTTAAACTGGTCCAGTAGTTTCGGAGCCTATTCAATGCAAACAAACAAACAGACAAACAACCAAATCTTTCCTTTTTATAATATTAGTTATAATTAATAATCAGTAGTTAATTACGAGTACCATCTTCGTCTGGCGAACTGTCTTCAGATTCAGATTTATTCATTATTATATCCTCGACTCGTAAAGGCGTGATATGTCCCTCAAACCAATTTAGAATTATGAATAATATAAAAAATGTTTTTTTTTTGTTATTTTAGAATAAAAGAGTTAACTCAACGTTTTGTTTTTGTACGGCCCTGTAATATTATATCCCTAAAGTGAGTAAAAAAAAAAGAGATCTTAAAATGTTTTCTGCGTAAGTATATGTTTATGGTTATATTACGGTACTCTTTACTTATTTTTAATCATTTTTAGTTCAGTTTAGGAAAGGAAAAACACATATTTTCAATACTTTCATTTTTTTATGAGAAGTATAAATGTGGTCGGACTGCCAAAACTGCTAGGTTAAAGTGAGGCCGACCAAGACATACGTGAACAGCTTGTGAAGCTATTAAAATCCGCTTTTTTGATTCAATTTTTCGATGAGGTAAAATGTAGCGGTCATATGGTACCACAAACTCGGTCGGACACCGGAACCTGGCAACACAGGATTTGGCCGACCACTTTTATTTAACTGTCCGCGAAGGCCTCTATCCTACCATACCAGTTTCGTTAAATTTTTCGATGACGTATTTTTTGTTGAATTCTGGCACCACTTTTTTACAATTTGCGCAAAATTTGCAAAGTTAAGCCGCGGCCGACCAAGAACAGTAGAAGCCACTAAAGGTCAGCTACACCTACAGGGTAGGCATTTTCTATTTTTTTATTAGTTAGGGTTTCATACACTGAGCTCCCGGACTAATTCATGTAAAGATTGAACAGTTATGTCATGCTCCCTGGAAACCCCACCGTCTGTTTTGTATTTTTTAAAGCATAACGCTAATGTACATAATATGTACCGAATTTGTACATACTTAAAAATAAATGTACATAGATCGAGAGTACATATTATCTGAGTTTGGGATTGCTGTAGAGCATCTCCCCAGCAACCCAAAAGATTAATTTAAGAATTTGTTATTTATTAAAACATAACGCTGTTGTACCCAATATTTACTGAATTAGTACGCACTTTGTTTTAAATGTACCTCCATAGATCAAGAGTACAAATGATCTGAATTTGGGGTTGCTGTGGAGCATCTCGCCAGCAACCCCAAACATTGAATTTTAGAAGTTGTTAATATAACCAACATGGAAAAAGTCGATTTTATTCTGTGGACATGTTGAGCAAAAGCTTTATTCTCTTTATAAAGTACAGCATACGCTTGCGAATCAGAATCAAATGCACAAGCGTTTCAATTCATTTGTACTCTCGACCTAAAGAGGTACATTTAAAAAAAAGTGGGTACACATTCAGTACATATTGCGTACAACAGCGTAATGTTTTAATAAATAACAATTTCTTAAATTCAATGTTTGGGGTTGCTGGAGAGATAACTACACAGCAACCCCAAATTCAAATCATTAATTTGTACTCTCGATCTATGGAGGTACAATTTAAAAAAAAGTGCTTACGAATTCAGTACATATTGGGTACAACAGCGTTATGTTTTAAAAAATAACAAATTCTTAAATTAATCTTAGGGGTTGCTGGGGAGATGCTCCACAGCAACCACAAAACACAGATAATTTGTACTCTCGATCTACTGAGGTACATTTCTTTTTAAGTATGTACAAATTCGGTACATATTGTGTACATTAGTGATATGCTTTAACATTACAAAACAGACAGTGGGGTGTCCAGGGAGCATGACATGAACAGTTTGGGAGATGTAAGGCCCCCGCTGTCGTACTCCACATTCCAACCTATATTCGGAAGATAACGCCCTTGCCCATCTCACCTGGTTTGTTTGATGTTGGTACCAGTACTTTAGCAAGCCCGTACAATCACCCGGAATACTTGCCTCCTGCATCTTCTTCCACAGGAGATTATAGTTGACTCTGTCAAATGCTTTGGAGAGATCCACGAAGCGGGCATAAATCGGTGTTTTCCTGCCCGTGTAGTAGGTACCCGACAGACAGTATGCTTCAGACCCAGAATAGCACTCTCTGTTGACAGCCCAGTCCTGAAACCGAACTGCGCGTCTTGTATAATTATGAAGCTATTCAGTGTCAAATTTAGCATACTGTCGAGCACCTTTGCGGCTGTTGTGGCAAGAGAGATTGGCCGATAGTTCCCCTTGTCTGACAAATCGACCTTTTTGTTTTTGACAGCGAATAGCAGCGGTTTGACAACCTGATATTTTTCTTTCGTGTGCAGCCGGAGAATCAGGAACTAAGGACATTATTGTATTCATGAATCTGTATAGAGTCTGTCTAATGAAAGCTGAACCTGGATTTTTCTTGGCTGACGAGTCTGGCAACACTATTTAATATGTCGTTTGGACTTTGTTGTTGTTAGAAACTTGTCAATTCGAGATCTAAATTGATAAAAATACGGAGTAATCATGCCGTCGACGATAAGAGGCGGTGTCCGGGAGATTCTGTATACTATTATACAGAAGTACAAAGAAAAACAAGAAGAAAGAAAAGCATTATTGATGCAAAAAATTAATTGTTTAGTTACGGTGACCAAATTTATAGGTTAGTACGGCTTTAGTACGGCATGTTCATTTTGATACTTCTTATTTCTCTATGTGCAATCCTAAGTTTAATTTACCTTTTTCTGTCTATTATACGATGAGATTAAGAAATTAAACGAAATTAAATTCGTTTCAGAAAACCTGGACGTGCACGTTGACAAAAGTGTGCTGGAAAACGTAAAGCAGCTGAAAGAGGTTGAGGAAACTGAGTTAGCCTGCCAGACTCAGACGAAATATTTGGAAGAAGTATCTTCAATGACCGGTAATTACTAAAATTATCATTGTCTTTCCCTATATAATAGGTGTAGGTACCTATTGTCTGTCCCTATATCATGTTGAATCTCTTAGCATTCACAATTTTATTAAATTAATTTAATAGACAGATGATTAATGTAACTGACACTCATAGTTTCAATAAAACAATAAGGAGGTGTTTAGTTAAAAGATATCATAAACATATTATTTGATATGTATTTTCTGTGTGCGGAGCAAACAGCATTTTGTTGTTTATGAACCAAATGTACACTGTACAGTCGATTTCATAAATATGTGTACACTTTAGTACCTTATCTATTTATTTAATGTCATTTTTGATCGGCCAGATATAAAAGATGTTCGGGTTATATGAGTCTTCCTTGCTCTTAAACCGTTGCGATTAGAACCTCACCGATGCAATTTCATTTCACCTAAACCCAAATGTTTTTAGGGCTGTCGGACTGTACAATGGGGCTGTACTGCGCAACCACACAATGTATTTCTAAATGGTGTTCTGTTTATTTAACACTTTCTTTCTTCTTACAGATATCAGTGTTTCATCTTTAAAAAGAATAAGTAATGAGGGAAAATTAAACAACGGTGTCTTTAGTACTCCCGGAAAAAAGCGACCTCACAAGGCCACGGTGTCTAATTTGGATAGCTTTGACATCCAAGCTATCCGAAATAAAATAAATGAATTTTATATTGTAAAAAAACAAGTGCCTACACTCAGATGCTTATTGGCAGAGTTGAGAGAAAGCATCGGTTTTACCGGATGCCTTGAGACTTTACGCCGAATACTAATGGCAAATGGATACGAATTTAAACAAAATACTGAACAACGTTCGATACTTATTGAGCGTTTTGACATAGCAGCTTGGCGACACCGCTACCTAAGGACTATTGCATCAAAACGTGCTGAAGGTAAAAAAATAATATACCTGGATGAGACTTACGTTCACCAGAACTACAAAACAAAAAAGTCGTGGCAGGGGCCTTCCACCCAAGGTGTAGTTGGCAATATCTCAGCTGGAAAACGATTTATTATTGTTCACGCTGGATCAGAAGATGGTTTTGTGCCTAATGCTTTATTAACGTTTAGCACAAAATCAATCAAAGCAGACTATCACCATGACATGAACGCCACAAATTTCAATAATTTTGATGAAGATAGGTTTCATCAAGATATATAATTGGCTTATTTTTGGCACGTTTCGTGGCTTTGGTTCTCAAGATCATTGTCGCAAGACTGCAATGTCATATCGTTCTATGAGCACTGAACGTTTTTTTTATTTTATTTTTTATTCAAAACCATTGCTCATCAGTATTTTACGTAGAGTCTATCTGGAGCCTGTAAAACCCATATTTTCTTTCAAATTTGCCAGAAGTGTTCTGAGTCGGAATTTGCTTTTTTACAACATAAAACTCATAGACTTTATTACGGATAGTTTTAACATCAAAGTTATCCAAGTTAGAAACCGTGGCTGGATGAGGTCGCTTCATACCAGGAGTGCTAAAGATTCCGTTGTTTTATTAGCCCTCATTAATTATTCTTTTCAAACACATGGTTGAGGAGGCGATGGCTGAGATCAGCGTCATACTCGTGAACGGGTGTTGTCAGTGGGGTCCTGTCTGTTCACGCTTGCAAGAACCTGTTTTCCAGTTAGTTATTTTAGTTATCGTTCCTGACGTAGAGACCTCGTCATGTTGTTCTCCTAGTCACTATTTTTAATTTACTCAATGTTATTGAGCGTACATTTGTAACGACTAAGTTTGTGTTGTTAGAAATAATTATTAATTACTTTACTACCTTGTAATGTTACTTTTAAGAATAATTGTATTTTATGATTGGAAAAAATGATCTGCTGGAGTTTCTTGCGGCGCTTCTTCTCCAAGATATAATTGTCGTTAGATAGAGGTGTAAGGGTGATGAGAATAATGTTACCTCTAATTACTTTATTAAAAAGGTTGAATATAATATTCCTCATCATTATTGTTTTATTATGCTGTGTGCGACACAGACGAAAACCTCTCGTATCAATGAAATCTATCAACAGCACGACTAGCACAAGTTGCTCGTGACTTGTTTGTCGCTCGGATCTCCCTTACTATCTAGTCTGTTACGATAGAGACGCACAGAGCGACAAGCGAGAAAATACAACTTGTGCTACACGTGCAGATCACTATATTTTCATGTCAAATATATTTCGAAAAACCAAATGTGCTCCAGTCACTGTCATCGTATTTTACCTAAAGTGCTTTTCATCAAAATATAGCGCTCGTAATAATATATATGAAAATATAGTACGCGTTTCCTCTTCCTTTGTGCCCACCAAAATAAATAAAATAATAAAAGTATCAATATCGTTTATTCCTTCATTGATCGGTAATACCATATCAAGATTTTTTGAATTTGCCGCTTTTTCCCAGGTTCAGCTTTCATTAGACAGACTCTAAACTATATTGTCTTCGTGCTCCACTGTACCAGAATTTAGTATGAGCACGGCCCGAAGGGAAACCGTTATGTACATACCTCCTTACCCACGGCACTACTAAACAGCACTACTTACCAAAAGTAGTATCATAAATATGAGGTAGGTTTAGGTTATGTTAGTTGTTCAGCAGGCCCGAAGGGCCAAACCACCCAGATGAAGGAGCTTCGCCATAGCGGAGTTCCGAAGACTCCGTTAAATTTGAATTAGAAATAGATATCATTGGTCAGGGCAAATATTCAAATTAAGCACTTGTTGTCAGTTTAATGTAGTTTTTATATAACAATTTACTTAACTGCACCCACTGCCGTTAACCTGTTAACAGTTTTAATTTATTTGTACGTAGGTATTTGTCGCCAACCTGCCCCTATTATCGATAACCTGGTTACAAATAGTCATTCACCTGCCTACCGCATAGTTAAAATACCTGTATCTTCTAAAACAATGAAATAAATCACTTCCCTCCACGTGATAGCGATTACTCGATTTTATTTCTAGCGATCTTAATAAAAAAAACCTGCAAAATCGAAAATTTTCTGAAAAAGAAAAATTTGTTTAGCGGTGCCACTTTTTTGAGAACGACCCTCGACTTGCATCCCAAGAGTAGAAATTAACGGTCAACGTGTTGAACGCGTAGATGAAGCTAAAAACCTCGGCATCGTTCTCGATAGTAGGCTTCGATTCGACACTCACGTTGTTCAAATCGTAAGATCATGCTTTTACCGGCTCAAAATTTTATATCGCATTCGTAATCTACTTAGTGAAAAAGTGCGCATCACACTTTGCGAATCATTAATTCTCTTTAGGTTAAATTATGGGCATTTGGTTTACGAGCCCCGGCTACAGTCAAAGACTCGTCGTCTGATACAGCGTGTCCAAAATGCTTGTTGCTGATTTTGCTATATTATTCCTCTGAGAAGTCACATAACTCCTTATCTAAACAGGGCTTCAATGCTGAATATGAGCCTCAAGGTGGTGCAGGTTTATGCACCGACCTCGGCACACTCGGACGAGGTGGTGGAGGATATGATTGAGGACATATCAAAGGCCTTATTTACACTCCACCACCAAAGCCCATTACAACGTTGTCATGGGGGACTTCAACGCTAAAGTGGGAGTAAATACGTATGTTTTCCGTACTAGTTGACAGAGTCCACACACGCAGCTATAATATATGTATATTATAGCGAGGTATCTTAAGATACCTTAATAGACCTTGCTATAAGATATATTTATCTCTTTCCCTCGCCAATATAATGAATGGGATGGATATATAATTTCGTATCTTAGTAATGTGTGGTTCTTTGCTATAATGTTACATATATTCTGGTATATTAATATAAGTGCAGCGCGGCGCGGCGCGGTCGTTGTACTTGTTTCACCGCGCATGTCGCGATATGATTTTTTAAACGTACCTATTAAATTAGCCATGGGAAAACGTTATTACAGTCTATTTGGCTGTAAAAGTAAAAGTGACAAAAATTTATTAATAGATGAGAATAGTATTTTGTACTAAAGCTTTTTCAACGTAATAAAAATTCCAAGTAAAATTTTCCGGACGTTCGACGTTCCTTTGAACGTAAAAAGTAACTCCGGATCCCAGACAATAAAACTTATTACCTATTGAGCTTAAATAGTACATTATTGCCTAGGCATGGAAGTAGGCAATTGCGGGCCGAGTATTGGATTAAACGGACGAGCTTGCGAGTCCGTTTAAAAATACGAAGCCCGCAATTGCTGTTCCTGCCGAGGCAAATATAGTGCTTTTCTCAAAAATCACAAGAAAAAAATTGTGTTGGAGTCAAATCTTGATCGCTTGAACAAATTTTTTGAATTGCATACAAACAGAAACTTCATGTAAAAAAACCATCACTCCTTACCGCCTTTTTGTTTATGACAAGGAGAAAAGCAATTCTTGTTTTTAAAAAAACATAAGCTATTCCAGGCACAAATAAAAAAGTTATGTTTCGAGTAAAATTTGGATGTATAAGACTTGTGCCCTCATTTTACTATGGCCCTTTTCACTTTTTAAAAAGTTACAAGGTACATAGTAATGGAATTTGTATGCAACATTGCGGGCTTGTGTAGCGAGCACGCAATGTTTTTTTTTTTTATTTGATTACTGTCAGTAAACTATGTACTTCGCGTCTCAATATGTAGATAAGAATGTCAACATTTCCGGACATTTTTGAGAAAAAGTTGTTTACAGACTCGTTTCCGTGTTTTATATTTTATATAATGTAACGTAAATGTAAAAAAGTCATTTTGAAACAATGTTTCCACGTTGAAGAAAAACATAAAATAACATTTCGTGACTAAACTTGTATAACACATCCATATACCGATTAAAATATTTCGTAAGTGACAGCCCTGACTTTGGGCGCGGAAGACAGAGGGGTGTAGCGGGGTGAAGGGGGAAGTAGTTATTTAAAGCGCGGCAAATATTTGGGGCCTTGGTAAAGGAGATTCGCTTCTACGTGTAGTTATTGTTTATTTTTGTGGTAGAACTAAGGTTACCGATATAGCCAAATTTAAGTGGCAGTGGGCGGGGCACATTGCTCGCAGGACTGATGGCTGATGGGGTCAGAAGGTTCTTGAGTGGCGTCCGCGGACCGGAAGACGAGCTGCAGGTAGGCCTCCAACAAGATGGAGTGACGACCTTCTAAAGATCGCGGGAACGCGGTGGATGCGAAAAGCACAAGACCGGTCTGAGTGGAGAGCCTTGGGGGAGGCCTATGTCCAGCAGTGTACGTCTTTCAGCTGACATGATGATGATGATGATGAAAAATCTTAGGGATCTAGTTAATTGTTTAGGTATATGTGATTAAGCAAATATAAACACGTTTTGGCATGGAAAAATGTAAGTCTATAAGTACACTCATGATCGTAAATTGTAGATTAGATAAATGTGACTCTACTACTACAGCTCTGTTTGATAATGAAATATTTCGTTATAGAGTTGATAGGCAGTTAAATGTATGTCTCGGTGTGTACTCGGCCTGATATAGCATTTGCTTGCAGTCAATTGAGCCAATTTAACCATGCTTTTGATAAGAGTCACTGGCTAGCAGCTATACACGTCCTTAGGTATTTAGCGGGGACTTTAAATTATTCCCCATATTTTAATAGTAGTGATTTAAAAATTACCGCTTTCGCAGACTACGGAAATAATTTCTTAGACAGAAAATCATACAGTTGTTTTATTGTAAGACTAGGTAGGAATATAAGTAAGAGGATTGTGAAGCGCCGACACGCGGCGAGAATAGGTATTTTAAGAGGATTGTGAAGCTAAAAATTTCCATACAAAATCCGAAAACGTTTTTCTCCCCTTAAACCTAGTCCGATTTTTACGATTTTTGAATATGTTGTAGATATCATATAAAACTATGTCTGTACGTTCCTTTACACGAATATATTTCTTAGAATGAAACAAATTTAAAAAACAAAACACAGAAACGTACAGACCTAGTTCTTTATAATAGTTACAACATATTCAAAAATCGTGGAAATCGGACTTGATTTAGGGGGCGAGAAACGTTAACGCCCGGAGCTAAATTTGTATGGATTTTTTTTGACAGCTACGCGATTTTAGCGGCGCTTCACAATCCTCTTAAAAAATGCTATCTGTTTCACACCGCACTGCGCGTCTCCTGGCGCTTATTTGTGTTATACAAAATGCGCAAATTCTCACGCACACTAAGTACGATAGCAACAGCGTGCGACGTGCGCGGGCTACTATATGGCGGCGGCGGCACGACTCGGCGCGGAGTTCCAACTTCCAAGTGCTTTCATAGCGTATCACCTGCGGTTTGCGTACCTACCTGCCAAAATTTGTTTGTGACTTAAGTATTACTTTAAAATTAGACCCTCGAGTTCCTACAAATATGACAGTTCGAGAAAAATTGTAATAAAGTAATATGTAGTAATAAACAAAATATCTATCTCTTCAACTTTTTATTTATTCACCTACCTACCTACTGGAATGGAATCGAATCGAATCGAAACTCGAAATCGAATAAGGAGGCACTGCCAAGATGCATTGCGCTAACTAACGTTTCCATTCGTTTCGTTTTTAAACCAATCGCGTCACTGGTAGAAGACGTGATACGAAAAGTCACGTAATCTACCAGTGACGCGATTGGTTTAAAAACGAAACGAATAGAAACGCTAGTTAGCGCAATGCATATTGGCAGGGCCCTAAGAAATAATTTCGACCGTCGATACGAGTAAAATCGTAACTAAAAAACAGAGGTTTTCAGGAGAGCGACAAAAAGGTATTTTGCAACTTCAAACCACGATATTTTGCTTATTACTTAGTTTATGTTTTCGCACAAATGTAAATTACTTAGAATTTGATGCCTTTAATACTGGTTTTTCATATTTTTTTCTAAACTGTCTTTCTTAAATTCAAGATCGAGTTATGATCAATAGTTTTGCGTTATCGACCATCGAGTATTATTGTATATTACAATACGATTTTACAACTGTAAGTTTTGCCATTATTTGCTAGGCGAATATCATCGTATCTAAAGAATACCATATTACCAGGGATCGGAATAGGTAGAGCTAATTTGCCTAAACTTGACGCATATTCATTCATGCGTGAGAGAGATGGGAATACATTATTGAATGAACATGCATCAAGTTTAGGCAAATTAGCTCTACCTATTCCGATCTCTGCATATTACTCACAACAGATTTGCGGCTATTTTATTGTACTTATTTTATGACTTAAATCATAGTAACTCGTAACTAACTAGAGTTGTATTAATTTCATGTAGATAATAGGCTTTTTTTTTTTCATAAAACATCTTTTTACCAAATATTGAAGGAACAAAAGAAATTACAAAATAATTTATACATGTTTTGATTTTTTATCTACACTCATATCATAAACCCTCTATGATGCGTTCAGAAACCGCAAATTATGACCAGCATAATAATCAACTCTGTTGTTAGAGCAATTTTTTTATCTGCGGCAGTAAGATCCCAGTCACCCCAGACTTACGTAATTTTAGGAAAGATGAAAGTTTTAGGATCGGTAGTATAACACAAACTTAAAAAAGAATGGATACTCGCTAAGCTGAAAGCGGGGCCACTTTGCAGGTAACCAGGTACCAAAGGTGGAAAAAAATCATGCTAACATACGTCAAAGTACGAAGGCTGGTTTTTACACATGTTATATATGATATTGTTATAAACAAACATATACAGTTGCCAGACACTTCCTGTGGGCCATAACTTTTGACAGACACTTTAAAAGTCGTAAAAAAATGGGGGAACTTACGTCATTTTAGGAAGGCTGAATTTTATATATATTGTTAAATATAATATTTTAAACTATTTTCCAAAGAGCCAGGCAAATCTGACGGGCCAAACATGTTGCCAGACTCGTTAAAAGTTCCGCTGTGCGAGGAAGCGCGAGAGCATTTGAGCATTATTCAAGCACATAAGTACAAGTGAGATGCACTCTGACTCGTGAATATCTCTCTTACAACTTGTGGCTACTCTTGATTCGAGGCTCCGGCACACCGAAAGCGTGTCAGTAGCTCAGGAGCGACGCGCTTTGAACGCGGGCACGCGCGAACTATTTACGTATGTATCTAAATACATTACGAACGGGAAAATAACAATCATAGACAGAAACACAAAAGGTTTGTACTAAGTTGAACTTAACCCTTTAAGGGATCTCTTCCAGTTAATCTTTCAACCCATCAATTTCGATGTTCTTATGACATTCAAATTTCGAACATCTCTGAAAAACAAAGAAATTTGATTTAACCTCTATTCTAATATCAGTCGAGATGATGTTTAGTTCGAAATGAATTGTCAAATTGCATACAAATTTGACAAATGTCGCACGTAAGTAAGATATCGAACGATATGAAAGTTGGAGCCGCCTCTAGTTTGTCTATGAATTAAAAAAAAAACTATGACAGCTGCCAGAAATTTTTTCAATCTTTTCATTACCGCCATCACCGGTTAAAATTTAATATGCGGCTCCTGAATGCATCATGGAGGCTAATGATATGTGGGTAGATAATGTAGTGTATGTAACTGTACATAATTAGGCATTAAAACACTTGTGTGATGTTATTATGAAACTCGCCTTCGGCTCGTTTCATAGACCCACACTCGTGTTTAATGCCCTTCATTATGTACAGTCACATAAACTACCTACTATTATTCAATAAATAATAATAAAGAAACAATAAAAGTACTTCAACACCCTAATAATTTGGTAATCACCACCCTCAATAAGTATTTAACGCATTCACTGCCAGGGGGCGTGGCCTAGGAACAAACTTGTATGACAGTGAACGCATATATGCGTCGGTGGCAGTGAATGCGTTAAATATTTCAGGACTTATCTGGTTGCCAACTAAATACCTAGTAATTAAGAAATAAACGTCAACACTTTCTTTGGCTTAATCAAGTTATTTAGTAACAAATGGGCAACAAAACCAACTTTCTCTGTGGCATTTAATCCTTACTATGAAATATTTTAATTACTTACCTATCCTCTTCAAAGAGAACACAATGATAAACTAATAGATACGCATATATTTGACAGTTCAGTTATGTTAACGTCACACCATTCGTGGATGAAAGACGTAAGTGAAAAATTGCTACTTTTCAATAGATCAAAAAATCCGATTTACAACTTTGTTAACGGTCGTATATAAATGTATCATATATCAGCTTGCCTTTATGTCGCGAGCGACACGAGAGTATAGCGCCATCCCACTCAATTTGTTGTTACTTACCGAGCGGCAAATTTGCGTATATTTAGAAACGATATAAAACGTTCTATAACTTATTTTGTATGTATAGTTATATAATTGTTATTAAACAAACGATACATATCAAAAAGACGTTTGTCTATGTAAGAATTCGAAAAGTGTGAAAATGTCTCGAGGATTAAGAGCGTAACTTGATTAACACAAAAATATATGAAATTGTTTTCCGAGTAGTACTACTTATTTCCACATGCTTCCAAAGTTAATGACGCATTTGCGTGAAATAAATATGCAAGACTTACACTTTTTATTCATATGTCGCGCTTCTTAACTATGAGTTACATAGTTTTTGCCAACGAAGATTTTTATAAAAAATGTCGTACTGTCGGTTTATTGTAGCGATAACTTTCTTACTTTGTTCATAAAAATCTGTTTTTTTCTGAGGTTATGTATTTCTTATTCCTTTATCAGGAGTCAAGTAATGACAAAAACGAGTAACTAAAATTTACTTCTTTCTTCCACGAATGGTGCGATGTGTTAATCGATGATCAATATCATTAATACTTAACAAAGTAGTTACGTTTTTATTTCCAACTGACAGTAAGTATACTCGTATAATAAAATATTGCATAACTACATTACATATGGAAGCATGAGTTTAATAGCGACTCTTAATCTTCAAAAGTATTTTTTTCTGTTTAATTTGAGTGAGGCAAGAGGTAATGTAAAAGTGTCTATACTGTTCAGGTATTTCTTTACTGACATAGATAAAACTTAATTCTTAATATTTCATTTCATTTAAAAAACGTTTAAAAAACAATGAAGCTACTCCAAACAAAACAATTAATTCAAAGCATGCTAAGTTAAACAAACTGAAGTCAGCTTCTTCGTTAAAATATTCTAGGACGGCGTCTTTAGTTTGTTTGACCCAAGATATGCGGAAAAAATGTCTCCGTTTGAAGTTGGTTCCTTGTTATCTTATTGTTTTTGACCTTTAGGTATATATATACGTTCCTACCTAACTAATATTTTGTCAAAAAACAAGCACAAGTTTAAAGTTTTCCGCAATTAACACCGCGTAAAGCCGTTGTGTATTGTATATAATATCTAATAACATATCGGGGTCATTTTACAAAAAATAGTCATTTTAAGTAATAATAAAAAAATAACTGCCTGAAATAATTTGCAAATGAAAGGAACGGGCCACTTAAATCATAGTAAATCTATTTCGACATACGATGTTATGAAATTATGTATGTTTTTATTTCTTAATATATAAAAAAGTAAAATACAGTTTTGTAGATCTTTTTTTACTTAACTCTCCCTTTAAAGGTCTAAAAACACTTAAATTTAGTTACGATTTTACTCGTATCGACGGTCGATTTGGTCCTATTACGAATACTACCATAAATTTGTATGTCGTTAGAATTAACATTGAACGGACAAGTTTTTACAATATGTGGTTAACTCTCGATAGTGTATTTTTTTTCACGAGACTTTTTACTAAATTGGCTAATGATTTCGTTAGACACAAGTCTTTGTAGGAAACTATTTATTTTTCTGACACAATACACATTTTTTCATCAGAAAGTACCATTTAAAAAAAGTTACGTTATCCCGAAACCTATTCAATAAAAACAGCCGATAAAATTACAGTTATTTTAAAACAATTTTTTGTCCAGAGAGATTGAAAATGACTGCCATATGTCCCTGATCGATTTTATCCACACTTCCAATGACACCCTGTATAAATAGTTAAATAAGGACACTAATATAAAAAGACTAAATAATCAATAAACTTATACCTACATAGACATTATGGGAGTTATTCCAAAAAAAACACGTAAATCCGTAGAAAACCGGCCTAAGTTTTTTGTAATAACACCGTAACTTTTTCATGATATATTATTTGTGTAATCCTGATTGATGAACTTTTCAGTATCGATCGATGTATCGATATTCCTTTCCCTCCTTAGGCAATGTTTATACCGATACCACCTCCGACATCACTACAATACCCCTGCCCCCCGACCCTTATCGTATGATAGAGAGAGTTGCAAGGCCTGGAGGCAATTGCCTACATTTCCTTGTTGAAATATTGTTTCGGGCGGTAACGTTTTTGCACCCCTAAACCTTTATGAAATGAAATAATTTTAGTATCACTGGATTCAGTACACTTTAATCTATGTCTGACCGTTTTCCTTTTTTGGTAAATCAGTTTGTTTAATTTAAAAAAAAAAACGATATCGAAAGTTTTTGAGTCAAAAATATAGATCTTTAGGTACTAATAACTTTTAACGTAAGCAATATTTCTTAAAAATCAAAACTGTCAGACGTAGTCTTTTATTATACCTACAACATTTCCAAAAATTATAAAAATCGGACTATGTTTACGGGGTGAAAAACGTTTTTTGTATGAAAATTTACAGCTTCACAATCCTCTTAATTGGGAGTCTAGAAAACAGAAGTCTGTAGCCCTATCCTCTACCGAAGCCTAGTACTTACTACTTATCTATTGGAGATGTGTGTTAAGATTTGTTTCATTAAAAATTCAATTTATGAGTTCACAAGTAAAAATGTTGATATTTTAATATATAATGATAATCAGAGTGCACATAAGCTCCTAGAGTGCTTTGATTATTTACTCTCTAGATAGAGTGTGGGCCTGTAATCTCTACGACAAAAACAGGCCAGTTTTTGAATGCTTGTGTGCGTGACTGCTTTTGTCTGACACTCGCAGAACGTCATTCTATTTATCTCTGTGGGCATACGTAGGGATTCTAGCTAAAGACATATTTCCCATTTTACTGGGAAAACTGATCACGTTAAGGTTTAGTTGTTGTGAAGTGTTTGAAAAACTAAAAAAGATATCAATTCGGATTGGAATGATTGACTTCCATTGGCAAAATACACTCACCGGCAAATTTTGCGGAACAAAATAAAAGTAAGATATTTTGAAAAAGTTTTTTTTAATCCCTAGGAAAATGTTTTAAATTATTTTGAATACAGAAATTGGATAAAACGTCATTAATCAAGTAAATATGCCGTGAGTAAAGTGGGAAGATGAAAAGTTAATAGAGAAATACAATTTTGCTCACAACTTAAATTTTATTCGTATTAATGAAGAATGTCAGCAGGTACGCCAAATCGCTTGAAACTTTGTAGCAGTAAAGTTTATAAATAAACAAACATACTACTTTTTATTTCATTCAAAAATACTCAGTAGTTTTGATTCTATGAACGTTTAAAATTTGGGTCAATAATATTAAAGCGCGCGGGGGCCATCTTGCTGGGGTAACGTCACCGCTTAACAGCGGTACGCGCCCTTATATGAAAAAGTAAGTTTACACGGCTATAACTTATTAACCGTTATAGGTAGCCAGTTGAATTTTTCACAGAATACGTGTCATTATAAAATCTATCGTTTAAAATTGTACAATGAACAATAAATCAAATCCCAAGAGGGGTCCCCATACAAGAAACGTGAAAATAAATCATTTTTTTTAGCATTTTTATAAGGATTGTATTTTTATAACGGCTTCTTATTTTGATGCTATTTTGAGCTTAAATTGTAGTATAATTTTTGTAGTTTACGACTAAATAGCAATGTCAAGTAAAACTGCTACAAATATGTGACAAAACTGATTTTATCAACACGATATTTTAAGCGGTCACCCATCCTGTTTTAGACTACGCGTATAGTTGCTTAACTTTGGAAGGCGAAGTACGGGTTGTACTTGTATAATAGCTTTTTATTTCGGTGTCACATTAAGTTTTGATAATAATCAAAACTCCATACAAACATATATAGTGTACGACCAAACAGTAAACTGTAGTAAAACTCTTACAAATATATGGTAATACCTGGTAAGCGGTGGTTGCTTAACTTTGGTGGTAGGCCTTTCTTTTTTACAAATTGACAACAATTCATATGTGCTAAGGTAGTAAAATAAAAATACCGTTTGTAGATTTTACACTGCTGATTACAGTAAAAATATTTTTGGATTTTTTTATGCAGTAGTTTTTTTTATATTTAGGAAGAACAGTAAAAAAAGTTGGATTGAGAATGTTAGGAATACACTTATAGTGCCCTTCCATTTATTACCATAGGAATTGAAAAAAATATACAACTGTCATGTCCATTTTTCATCTGTCTGACGGATTACTTGATTCTAACGACACGCTTTCAATTCTCGTAATACTATTGTTTTGATATACGCTATTTAAAATGAAAGTGACTAACGGATTTGTAAAAGCGGATAGCCGCAATCTGCCCAAAGTCGACGAATTCATGTTGTTACAGTTGTTATGGTTGACAAGTGACATGACATGACAGTCAGTTCTGTTTCTGTTTAAAGTTACTTTTTTTTTATATCATGCTGAGATCACGACATCAGTATTCCTAACTTTGTATATACGGTCTTTTTAATGACTATATCTTTAATATATTATTAACGACGAATTTAAGTTAAATAAAGAAAAACCGAGAAACACGGGTAGTCTAATTTTTAACGAGATTATAAACGCGAAAAAACAGAAATACATTTTTTTTTAAATGTTGTCAATTTCGTGTTAATTAAGAATTAATATCGCTACTGTATAAAAGAGTGAACTATAAAACATGAATTTTTGATTGACCTAGCAGTAGTTCTGATACTTCGTGTATTCATATCATCGATTTCAAATTTCGCGCACAGGCGCTACCAAATCGATAGACGTACAGTCAGGGGCATTCCCGGTCGACAACCTCTAGGGTTATATTCCCTTGCGCGTTCGACGCGTAACGACTCATGCAACGAACAAGTCAAAATTTTCTTAAGTGGACGACCGCGAAGATCCCTGACTGTACCTACCTACATACCTACAACACTCTCGCTTTGCTAGGTCTAGGCATTATTGCCACTATCCCAAAATTTAAAAAGTGCTTGATTATTATTCTGATTTTATTTAACCAACTTATTCGACAAACATTACAAATAGAAAAGCTGGTCAGTGACAGTTAGTTATGTAATACAAAATAATAGATAAACATAGCTGCCATAGTAACATCAAAATGAATTCGTAAAAATATTACGACTTACAAAGTTAAGCAAGTACAAGCGTAGTCTATAACAGGATGGGTGACCGCCTAAAACATCGTGTTGATAAAATCAGTTTTGTCACATATTTGTAGCAGTTTTACTTGAGATTGCTATTTAGTCGGAAACTATCAAAATTAGACTACAATTTAAGCTTAAAATATCATCAAAATGACAAGCCATTATAAAAATACGATCCGTATAAAAATGATAAAAATATATATTTATTTTCATGTTTCTTGTATGGGGACCCTTCTTGGGATTTGATTTATTGTTCATTGTACAATTTTAAACGATAGATTTTATAATAACCCGTATTCTGTGAAAAATTCAACTGGCTACTTATAACGGTTAAAAAGTTATAGCCCTGTAAACTTACTTTTTCATATAAGGACGCGTACCGCTGTTAAGCGATGACGTCATCATCCGTGAGCGCTAGCCGCCGGGTTTCGAGCGCCGCATACGAAGTTTAAAATTTAATATCTCGAAAACTATTTGACGTATCGAAATGATTCTTTTACAGCTATTTTTAGTTTTTAATTAATAATACGGTAAGCCAAAAATCTAAACTGGCTGACATTCTCTATTATCGTTTCTTTGAATTTCTTTCCTGAATATTTTTATCATTTTCCACCATTTTCGACTTACACTTTGTTTTCTATTATTAATTTTATGTATACTTTTTTACATAATACATCCTTATGTAACTTTCATACTTCGAAAGTCACACCCCTAGGGAATTTCGTATTCCAAAATTGGCAACACCTACAAAAATGCAAAGATGGAATCGTAATAATTAGACATATTAAATTGATTGATTCTTGAAAAAATACTATGAATTCTGAATTAGTTAACGGTGGTAGATGACTTTGCTGGTTGTTTTAATATGTACTTTGTAATTTCGACCAACTTTAATAACGCAACTCGTCATTTTAGTGCCTTTTGAAACGCTTTTTACGCCGTTAGAAAAATCAGACAACTAACCAATCTTGATACAGCTTGCTTAGTTTATTATACTTAGTTATTTCCATAGTGTTATGTCCAGAGATCGGAATAGGTAGAGCTAATTTGCCTAAACTTGATGCATGTTCATTCAATAATGTATTCCCATCTCTCTCACGCATGAATGAATATGCGTCAAGTTTAGGCAAATTAGCTCTACCTATTCCGATCTCTGGGTATATCCTACGGTATTCTGGTTTGGGGTAAGGCAGCTGACATACAAACTATATTTTCTCAAAAATGTTCGGAAATGTTGACATTACTATCTACATAATGAGACGCGAAGTACATAGTTTACAGACAATTCTCAAAATAAAAAAATAAACATTGCGTGCTCGCTACACAAGCCCGCAATGTTGCATACAAATTCCATTACTATCTAGCTTGTAACTTTTTAAAAAGTGAAAAAGCCCATAATAAAATGATGGCACAAGTCTTATACATCCAAATTTTATTCGAAACATAACTTTTTTATCTGTGTCTGGAATAGCTTATGTTTTTTTAAAAACAAAGCTTGCGTTTCTCCTTGTCATAAACAAAAAGGCGGTAAAGTTGTCCATATGGACAGAAGCCATTCCGAGAAGAATTTAATTGAATTGAGCGATGGTTTTTTGACATGAAGTGTCTGTTTGTATGCAATTTAAAAAATGAGTTCAAGCGATGAAGATTTTACTCCAACACAATTTTTTTCTGGCGATTTTTGAGAAAAGCACTATATTTGCCTCGGCAGGAACAGCAATTGCGGGCTTCGTATTTTTAAACGGACTCGCAAGCTCGTCCGTTTAAACCAATACTCGGCCCGCAATTGCCTACTTCCATGCCTAGGCAATAATGTACTACTGTGTTACAAAAAATCCGTTCTATTCACAATTTAAATGCCCGTGACTCATTAAGAGAACTTTTTAAAGAAATTAATATCTTAACTGTAGCGTCTCAATTTATTTATGAGAATATTATTTATGTTATTAAGAATTTAGATTCTTTCACCAAAAATTCTGATATACATAATTTAAATACTAGAAATAAAAATAAAATCGCTATTCGAAAATTCCGCGTCCTGAAAGTATACATACAGGGTGGAAAGTTCGAATGCAACATGGAAGGCAACTACCTTAAATATTGTAAATAGCACATTCTGTGTAAAGGCATGGGGGCATAACACGTTCAAATTATAATTCGTGCTTATAATTTGTACTAGATGGCACCACCGGTATCATCAGGAATATTATTTTCTTCATTTCCGTCAATCAAGGAAAAGTTAAGCTTTTATTAATCAGATATACCTTAATTTAAATGCAAACATCATTCTTTACATACATTTAAGGCTTTATTTTAGAAACTAAGAATGGCATTTTTTTGCGGGACACTGAACGGCCATCATTAGCTATTGAACTTACTAAGTGATATTCATTACATCCTAGATGTAATGAATATCACGATACTTCATTACATACTAGCTAGATGGTGCTATACGAGGACGTTAGCGCCAACTTTTGTCGTCGCGGTCACTCCCGGTATAGATATTCAATGGAACAACATTTAATTAAAGCGTTTATTTCTTATCCCTAAAATACGAAAGTTTATTTATTTTAACACCACAATGGACCCGATTCTACAGTGGCCTCTAAACTTCCTAATTTTATTTAGGTGTCGCTAAAACACTTTGCTATTCTATGAGCAGCTGTCATAAGCAAATGACAGCGCTAATTTGAATCTGACGCTTCTTATTTTAGGCGGTCTTATTCAATATTATATTGACATACTGGAATAGTACTTGTTAAATCTGCCGTCTAAACTAAGTCTAAAAATTAGACAATTTAGTTTTAGGCTATTTAAGCGATGTGCACGTAGAATCGGGTCCAATAAATAACTTCCCAAGTATTTTTCACAATGCGTTTGACACAAACAAAACTAAAGGTTGTCTTTCTTACTCTCGTGTTTTTCGTATCTGTCCATCATTCATTAGTGAAACAAGTGAACATAATTGTGGTTTGTATAGCTATCTATATGCAACTGCGACTATTTTTAACCGACTTCAAAAAAAAGGAGGTTCTCATCTCAATTTGTCCTGTATGTATGTATGTTCGCGATTATCTCGCGTTTGGCTGAACCGATTTTGATGTGGTTTTCATAAAAGTATTTGTTACACTAAGGAGGTTTTAGTTATTTAACCGACTTAAAAAAATAAGTTTCTCAGTTTGAACTTTTTACAGAGTTGTCCGAGTAAATAAAAATATTTTTTGGTTTGATAGAGTATACTTCCGAGGTAATCCCATTGTCACCAATCATGAGTCTAAATCTGAATCTCATGAGGGGATCCGTGAGGAATTGAGGGAACTCCTCAAATATCATAGGCATAAGTACATACAGCGATTTTAGTATTTTTAGTAACAAGTCCAGCATTTGCATTCAGCAAGTATCATTTGGTGAAGTGGAACTGATGATGAAGACCACAAATGGCCTCCTGAACTCCTCAACGGTAGGTACCTATTTCAAGGGTGGCGATAAGATACCTCGATTAAGATAGTTCAGCAATTGTAACGTGAATGTTTAATTGTTTAAATATGACTATGACTTTCCCGAGGCGTTGCATGTTTAATTAAAGGCCCAGCCACACCGGATGCGTGCGCGTAGACGTGACGTGCGCTTGCGCTTTACACTGCGTTGTATAGTGACATAGGTGGTCACATTTGCCTACAAATACTTACCTATGACTTCGATTTAGACAGTCAAAAGTCCTTAAACATTTTTATTGTTAGTTACCTACATTTATTGTTACCTACCTACTTAAAAGTAAGATTTAAATTAAGGACAATTTTATTGACTATTTTAGATAAGTATAAATAAAATATATTTAGTGCACGGACCTAAAAAAAAGGACGTAACGTTGCCCTAGACAGGAATGAAGCATGCAAGGTCGGCAATTTCGTTCGTTATAGGTAGGTACACGAGTTACCGCATGCACACAGATACCTACACTAAAAACGCACGCAGTTTACGTGTATGCCAATTTGCATTCTTGACTCATGATAAGACGAGGAAACACGTCCGTATTTTTAGGTACGTACTTTAATAGTGTTCATAAAAGTTGTTGGTACAATGTTGTATGGACGCGTGACGCGTCATCACTTAGGTTCTTTAACTTTTAAATCCCAATAATAAACCTACTAGCTGTCCGCGCCCGGGCCGCCAATACTTAATCGATTACAATTTTTTTACAATTGATTATACATGTGCATCCTATTTTATTACCATGATGATGATGATGATGATGATGATGATGATGATGATGATGATGATGATGATGATGATAATGATGATGATGATGATGATGATGATGATGATGATGATGAATTCCTATAAGTACCTATCTATCTATATAAATAAATAAAAAAATATATAAAAATCGGTCGAGCCGTTTCGGAGGAGTTCGACCACAAACACCGTGCCACGAGATTTTTATATAAGTAAATAGATTAGTTCGTTTTTAACGGAGGTTCAAACCGCATCAGTTTAGAGCTAAAGTACTTACGTACATTATTCAACAGCGCGACAAAGTACCCGCTGTAACAGATAACGACACACCGCGGCGACAGGCGAGCTCCGTCCAGCGTCGATCGGCCGCATCGAATGAGTCATCGCACACTAGCCCGATAGTTGACGATGTCCCATACACTCATACTCCGAGTTATCGAGATATGATTGTCAACAAAAGACAAAGGAATGTAAATCTTAAATCTCTAACGTTAAATGTAGGCGAAACTTCACAGCCGGATAGTTTTACTTTAGTTGAACGAAAAAAACGGAACAGGAATAAAAATAAGAATAACTTGTGCGGCTCTGCACCGAGTTCTAGCAGAATATTAGTAGCCGAGTTACCTACAGCTATATATGTATCGAGGCTTGCTAAATCCACTAATGCTATGCAACTTAAGGAATATGTACAAGACCTTGGCGAAACGTGTATATACGTACAATTGCTCAAACAAAAGTATGAGACTGACTTTAACTCGTACAAAGTTATTATTTCCAAAAATAAGTTAAGTAAGTTTTTAAGTAATGACTTCTGGCCTGAGGGCGTAAAGTATCGGCTTTTCCGTCAGGGACATGTTAATATTCAAAATGTTGGTAACGAAAGCAAGTTAAACCATCATGGGTAGTACATCGCATACGAATAATCTTACTAAGACGACCTTAGTGTCCTACAATTGCAAGTCGATCAAAAGATCTGTGTCGTACTTGCGTGACTTGTGCCGGGAAGCTGACATCGTCGCTTTGCAGGAGACATGGCTGCTTCCGCATGACCTTGAGTTTATCCACACCGTTGACGCGGACTTTGCCTGTGCTGCAACCTCGTCGGTTGACACGTCAGCTGGTGTGTTACGGGGGAGACCGTACGGAGGCCTCGCTTTAATGTGGAGAAGATCTAAGTTCCCTCACGTCTCCACTATAAAGTGTGATAGTGACAGAATTGGAGCCATCCGGATTACATTGGACTCTCGTACCATACTGGTTTTAAACATTTATATGCCGATAGACATCCCAGACAACTCAACAGAGTTTACCAATTGCTTGGCTATGGCGAGCGCTATAATTGAGGAAAATGACGACGCGGAGGCAGCTTTTGTATTGGGTGACTTCAATGCGCATCCAAGCGCGAACTTCGGACGCGAGCTTTTTAGCTTTTGCAACGATCAGGATTGGAAATGCGCGGATGTTGAAAGGCTCGGGTTGGACTCCGGTACCTTTACCTTTATAAGCGATGCAAACAATGCCCACAGATGGCTCGACCATTGCATCGTTACAAAAGCTGCTTGGGACACAGTTACTTCGGTGGATGTCATGTGTGAGGTGTCATGGTCGGATCATTTTCCCTTGCGTGTGTGTTGCAATTTGGGAATAGCCACAAAAATGGCTAATACAACTCAGAACGTGAAAGACATGGATGGAGTGCGTTGGGGCGTTAGAGACTCAAAGCAAATTGATGAATATCGTAAATATTGTAGCTATAGGGTAAATTATATAGACGATAATTTTAAATGTGATAACTGTGATAGTAGAAATAAGTGTATTTATTTGAAAGAACATTATGCTTTTATTGATCAATTATATTCGAATATTACGAGTTTATTAATTAAGGGAGCCAAACACACGAAGAAGTCTAACTATGTTAACAAAAAAACACATAATTATCTTACAGGTTGGAATGTTCATGTAAAACAGAGCCATATATTGTACAGAACGAACTTTAATTGCTGGCGTCTTGCGGATAAACCGTCTACTGGTCCACTGTATGAAAACATGTGTTCAAGTCGCAAAGCTTTTAAAAACAAACTAAATTGGTGTCAAAAAAACGAGGATAAAATTAAATTAGACATTTTGGCCGTAAATCGGAAAGATAAGAATTTTATAAAGTTTTGGAAGGGTCTGAAAAAATTTGATTTTAATCAGGCTTTACCAGTAAGTTTAGACGGTTTTCAACAAAGTGAGCAGATAGCCGATATGTTGAGTAATAAGTTTAAAATAGCTCCGCAACCTGTGCCGAATTGTACGCCGAGGGAGCCATACGTTTGTGGCCGTGAAGAAAGTGTGGAGACTGTGGAGCCCTTACGCTTCACCACTGAAAATGTCGCCAAAGCCGTCAAGGGTATGAGTCGTGGTAAATCGCCAGGGCATGATGATCTAAGCCTGGAGCATATAATATATGCTGGGCAAGATATATTTAAGAAATTAAGTAGTTTATTTAACCTGTGTATGCGATATTCATATCTACCGTCCGATATGATGCGTACTGTTGTCTTACCTGTAGTCAAGAACAGGAAAGGTGATTTATCATCTTCCAGGAATTACAGACCTATTTCATTGGCTACCGTTATGGGAAAGATCTTTGAGCGGTTGTTGCAGCCCGAACTTGTGAACCATATTAATATTGACGATGCTCAGTTTGGTTTCCGTCCAGGTCTCTCGACGGACTCGGCCATCGTCAGCCTGAAGCATGCCGTTAATTACTATCTGAGACACGACACATCTGTCTACGCGTGCTTTCTAGACCTTAGCCGCGCATTCGATCTAGTAAATTATGAAATTCTCTGGAGTAAAATGCGTGGCTCTGGTGTTCCTCGGGAGATAGTAAGGATTTTCGAGTACTGGTACGGAAATCAAACTAATTGTGTGAAATGGGGCGACACGACTTCTAATTATTACAAATTAGAATGCGGGGTGCGCCAAGGAGGACTTACATCTCCGGACCTCTTTAACTTGTATGTCAATGACCTGATGGGGGAACTGAGGAGGACTAAAACTGGTTGTCACATAGGTGATGTTTGTGTAAACAGTCTTAGCTATGCGGATGATATGGTGCTTCTCAGTCCCTCCATCAAGGGTATGAGTAAGTTGCTTTGTCTGTGAGAAATATGTCAACTCTCACGGACTGATCTACAACGTTGATAAAACCGAACTCATGGTTTTTCGGGCAGGAAGAGGTCCGGACAATGTACCAGAGGGCAAATTAAGTGGTTCACCGGTTCGGGTTGTTAAGCAGTTTAAGTACTTAGGTCACGTACTTACGGAAGACTCTCGGGATGACAGTGACATGGCACGCGAGAAGAGGGCCCTAGCTGTAAGGGGCAACATGATAGCCCGAAGGTTTGGTAGGTGTAGCAAACAAGTGAAACTAACTTTATTTAGTGCATACTGCCTATCATTCTACACCTGCCAACTCTGGGTCAGGCACACCAGGAAATCGTACGCCGCCATCAGAGTACAATATAATGATATATTCCGAACGCTGATGGGGCTGCCGAGATACTGCAGTGCCTCGACCATGTTTGCTGAAGCCGGGGTCCCAGACTTCTTCGCCGTTATGCGCGCACGCATCGCCTGTTTTTGGGACAGATTGAGCCGCTCTCGCAATTCAATCCTGCAGAGTGTGTACCGCGACTAGGGTAGCCCTATGTTTAAATATTGGCTGGCTGCTCACCAGAATGGCAATATAAAATAAGATTAAGATTTTTACAATCTGCATTAGCTAGTAAGACTAGGAGTTTATTGCTTCTGAATGTATTTTAATATACTTGTACTATATATATGTATATAGTACAAGTATATTAAATAATTATTCTGTTCTTTCACTTACTAGTCTAACTTCGGCGATACGCATCGTTTGCAAATCACTAAGAAAGTGAATAAATAGATAGGCAAACAAAAGTTAGTTCACGCCAAAACTTGATCACAAGGACCCAATATTTTTGCAAAAATATGCTTAAAGAATGTAGAATCAACGTTTAGTTTTATATGACGGCGCGCTGCGGCGGCGGCAATTCATAAAGCTTTGAAAAAAATGCCATCTGTCGAACTGATTGCGAGGTTACGTGCCGTTCATAGCTTAGCAGACATGTCGATTGTGCTGCCACTGCTGGCGAAACCACAGAAACTTATAGGGCCGGCGGCTATCGACTTTAGGACGGCAACCATTTTCGATTCGCGACTGAGTATCTGTAGAGTATAGTAAACTGTGGTAAAGGAGACTTTCCTTTATTATTAAAAACTATAAACTCTGCATTTAAGGATTTTTGAAAAATCGTCTGTCTCAACCGGGACTCGAACCGGTCGGTCAAATGCGGTAAAATAACATGCCGTATTTTATGATCAGAGATCGGAATAGGTAGAGCTAATTTGCCTTAACTTGACGCATATTCATTCATGCGTGAGAGAGATGGGAATACATTATTGAATGAATATTCATCAAGTTTAGGCAAATTAGCTCTACCTATTCCGATCTCTGTTTATGATGCAGATCGAAAGGGTTACCGATATGGTTCATTTATCTCTAAATAACAAACACAATCAAAATAGCGGAAGGCCATGAATACTAGCAATTATCATTTAACTTTGTTTTCACCCGTCACGGGAAATGTACCGCAGCTACCTGAAACATTGGAAATAGCAAATTTTACGCAATGGAGACTTACTTTTATTTTAGAAAATAATAAATATTGCATTTATGGATTTTTGAAAAATCGCCTGACTTAAACGGGAATCGAACAGGTCAAATATGACAGAAATAACATGCCGTATTTTAAGATGAAAATCGAAAGGGTCTTTCATAGCGATGATTAGATTAGAGTATCTTGTTTTTGCAGTATTCGTTAAATGTTTAGGTAATGACAATTCACAATACAAATAATTCTTAATTTTCACGGTCTTTATTTAATTCATGGAATGTGAACTATCGCTATGAAAGACCCTTTCGATTTTCATCTTTAAATACGGCATGTTATTTCTGTCATATTTGACTTTGACTGTTCGATTCCCGGTTAAGTGAGGCGATTTTTCAAAAATCCATAAATGCAGTATTTATTAATTTCTAAAATAAAAGTAAGTCACCATTGCGTAAAATTTGTTTTTTCCAATATTTAAGGTAGCTGTGGTACATTTCCCGTGGCGGGTCAAAACAAAGTTAAATGATAATTGCTAGTATTCATGGCCTTCCGTTATTTTGATTGTTTGTTATTTAGAGATAAATGAATCATATCGGTAACCCTTTCGATCTGCATCATAAAATACGGCATGTTATTTTACCGCATTTGACCGACCGGTTTGAGTCCCGGTTGTGACAGACGATTTTTCAAAAATCCTTAAATGCAGTTTATAGTTTTTATGTGGCATTCGAACTTTCCACCCTGTATAAATCATTTGTTGGTCAATGCATTCATTTCTATAATAAATTACCTGACGAAGTTTTAAAGTTATCCTTTCCAGCACTTAAAAATTACTTGAAAAAGTCGTTGATGTCTAAAGCGTATTATAGGGTCGAGGATTATCTAACAGACAAAAATGCATGGCCTAAACCCGAAACTTAGTCAATAATAATTTATTCAAATGCAAAAGCTTTATCTTGTCGACACCGTTGATGCAGGAAAACATATCGAAACTTTTATGTGGTCGTCTTGTACCGTCTTATATAAACATAAATAGGTGTTTGTTTTTCCTTTTCTCCCTCTGTCTCCCTCGTAACATATTTGGCATGTTTTCCTGCTGAACTACGCATGTTATTTTTATAAGTATAATAAGCAATTTAATATTTATTGCTTCATATAATGCTAGACTAAGTAGTAACCGTTGTAATATGTTTAAAAAATGACTGACTGCTGAGTTTCTTGCGGCGTTTCTTCTCAGCAGTGGTCTCCTCTTGGGAAGCGCTCGTAGATTCTTGACGTGTAAAAGTGCCCGTGCCGCCTACTTACTGAATAAATATCTTTATCTTTATCTTATCTTATCTTTTTAGCGAAATAAATTCTAAAACATAACACGTGCGTATCCATTGATAACACAAGTGACAACATTTCAAAAAAAAAAAGCATTATTGTTGTTTCTCTTTTATAATAGCTGGTTAAAAATTAGACGACCCGTGTTTCTCGGTTTTTCTTTATTTAACTTAAATTCGTCGTTAATAATTTATTAAAGAAATAGTCATTAAAAAGAACGTATATACAAAGTTAGGAATACTGATGTCGTGATCTTAGCATGATATAAAATAAAAAAAAGTAACTTCAATCAGAAATAGAACTGACTGTCATGTCATGTCACTTGTCAACCATAACAACTGTAACAACATAAATTCGTCGACTTTGGGCAGATTGCGGCTATCCGCTTTTACAAATCCGTTAGTCATTTTCATTTTAAATAGCGTATATCAAAACAATAGTATTACGAGAAACGAAAGCGTGTCGTTAGAATCAAGTAATCCGTCAGACAGATGAACAATTGACATGACAGTTGTATATTTTTTCAATTCCTGTGGACTAAGGGCACTCCTAAGTGCATTCCTAACATAAGTGTATTCCTAACATTCACAATCCAACTTTTTTTACCGTTTTTCCTAAATATTAAAAAAACTACTGCATAAAAAAAAATACGTGGACCGGACAACTTCAACTTACTTTTGACCAAAACGATCAGAGACCTCTTTATAATTTTGCAATTTGTTGTTATCTTAAATATGTAAATAAAACTGATGAATTATTGAACATATTCTTTATTTAAAATATCATAGATTTGCTGTTGATAAAAAAACTTGAAATCTCACTTAAGCGTAACACACCTAATTACCTAATTAAAGCATAATGTTTTAGGACCGATTTTAGTCTGATAAATTTTAGCTCGCTCGCTCGCTTTTTATTCATATGACAAAATATTCTAGAAAAAGTACATTTTAGGACACTATTTTATTGCCGACTGTGCTTTACCATTGTCATATTTTGCTTATCAAGACCAAACTAACGATAATGTAATATTCTTAACGTATTCCCACCGAGATATTCAACGTTTTATAAAGCTACAAGTAACAATTTTACAGGTCTAAACTCGCAACACTGCTCGTCATCAACGGCTGGTCGTCATTGGTCGAGGTTGTGTCAAATGGAAACTTGTAACCTGTAAATTGTAATTTGTAGCTTTATAAAACGACGACCTTTGGCCCTGGCAACATACAACTGCCGAACATTGCGGACCGACGAAAAGTTGCTGGAACTGGAGGAGGAATTGAGCAGGTTACGATGGGGAATCATAGGGTTGTCAGAAGTCCGTAGAGAGGGGGAGGACATGAGGTTTGACGACGCGGTAGCCTAGTCGGTAGTGACCCTGCCTACGAAGCTAGCGGTCCCGGGTTCGATCCCCGGTATGGGCAAATATTTGTGTGATGATCGCGAGTATTTGTTCCTGAGTCTTGGCTGTTTTCCATGTATTTAAGTATGTATTTATCTATATAAGTAAATTTATTGTTGCCTAGTACTCATAGTACAAGCCTCGAGCTTAGTTTGGGACTAGGTCAATTTGTGTGCGATTGTCCCCTGATATTTGATATTTAATTATGATAACCCTGAAGTCCGGTAACTTGCTCTATTTCAGGGAGGGCGACCACCAGTCCCAGGGAGGTGTCGGGTTTATCGTCCACAAGTCCCACGTGAACAACGTGGTGAAGATCGAGAGCGTGTCGAGCAGGGTAGCGTGCCTTGTACTCAGAATTACCCAACGATATTCGTTGAAGGTCATACAGGTATATGCGCCGACCTCGACACACTCCGACGATGAGGTGGAGGCTATGTATGAGGATGTTTCCAGAGCCATGCATAGCTCCAAAACTCACTTCACGGTTGTTATGGGGGACTTCAACTCAAAGCTGGGTAAACTAGACGGTGAAGAGCAGAGAGCGCGGAATTTTGGAGTGGGGCATAGGAATCACCGGGGCCACCTACTGGCTAGTTTTATGGAGAAGGAGGGACTCTATATGATGAACTCCTTTTTCAGAAAACGTGGGCATAGGAAGTGGACCTGGATGAGCCCTGATGGTGTAACGAGGAATGAGATAGACTTTATCATGTCGACGAAAAAGCACATATTCAATGATGTCTCCGTGATCGGTGCGGTTAAAACCGGGAGTGATCACCGTATGGTACGAGGCTCATTGAATATCCAGTTCAAGCTTGAAAGGTCTAGACTGATGAAGTCTACGCTCCGCCCGGCACCCGCTCAGCTCCAAAACCCCGAGAGCTTTCAGCTCGAACTTCAAAACCGTTTCGAGTGCCTAGGTAGCGACGTGGACGATTACAACGACGGGTTCGTGGAAGCTGTCCAAACGGTCGGATCTAAGTTCTTCAAGATCCGCCGTACAAAAACCAAGAAGCTCTCGGACTCCACCCTAAGGCTCATGGAGGTGAGGCGTGAAATGATTCTGCAGTCCTCTCGTGACGCTTGTCGCTATCGGCAGCTCAACAGACAGATCTCCAAGTCTCTGAAACGTGATATACGCCGATTCAATACTAAAAGTATTGAAGAGGCTATTAAGCGTAACAAGGGCTCTAAGGTGTTTGCCAGGGATCTGTCTGTTGGCCAAAGCCAACTGATGAAGCTGAAAACCGACGACGGCAGAGTCATTTCATCCAAACCTGAGCTATTGGCGGAAGTTGAGAAGTTTTATGGACAGCTGTACACGACAACCCGAACACCCATCGAAAATGGAGCTAAAGACCCGAGGGCTAGATTAACCCGACACTATACCGAAGATCTCCTCGACGTCAGCCTGTACGAGATTAGTATGGCCCTCAAACAGCTTAAAAATGGCAAAGCCCCAGGTGAGGATGGAATTACAGCCGAACTCCTGAAGGCGGTTGGTAAACCCTCCCTTAGGGGCTTTCAGACGCTGTTCAGCTCCGTCCTCCACGAAGGGAGAACGCCGAAGGCATTTAACAGAAGTGTGGTGGTTCTCTTCTTCAAGAAAGGTGATAAAACTTTGCTGAAGAATTATAGACCCATCTCACTTCTGAGCCATGTTTACAAGCTGTTTTCGAGGGTCATCACAAATCGTCTCGCGCGCAGGTTTGACGATTTCCAGCCTCCCGAACAAGCCGGTTTCCGAAAAGGCTATAGTACCGTAGACCACATACATGCGTTGCGGCAGGTTATACAGAAGACCGAAGAGTATAACCTCCCCCTTTGCCTTGTATTTGTGGACTACGAGAAAGCCTTCGATTCGATCGAGACCTGGGCTGTACTTCAGTCTCTCCAGCGGTGCCAAGTTGACTACCGATATATCGAAGTGTTGAAGTGTCTGTACGAAAACACCACTATGTCCGTCCGACTACAGGACCAGAGCACGAAGCCTATTCATCTGCAGCGGGGAGTCAGACAAGGAGATGTGATCTCTCCGAAGCTGTTCACCGCTGCATTGGAGAATGCTTTTAAGGTTCTGGACTGGAAAGGACGAGGCATCAATATAAATGGCGAGTACATCACTCACCTTCGATTCGCTGACGATATCTTGGTCATGGCTGAGACCATAGAGGACCTCAGTGCAATGCTCGCTGACCTCAGTGGAGTTTCCGACCGAGTTGGCTTGAGGATGAACACGGACAAGACGAAAGTCATGTCCAATGTCCATGTCGCGCCAACTCCCTTGATAGTCGGAGGCTTTGCGCTCGAAGTTGTTGACAACTTTATTTACCTGGGACAAACGGTCCAGTTAGGTAGGTCCAACTTTGAGAAAGAGGTCACTCGTCGAATCCGACTCGGCTGGGCGGCGTTCGGGAAGCTTCGTAGCACCTTTTCGTCCAAATTACCGCAGAGTCTGAAGTCAGAAGTCTTTGACCAGTGTGTTGCCAGAGATGACTTACGGATCTGAGACGTGGGCGCTAACAATGGGCCTCATAAGGAAGCTCAAAGTCACTCAGAGGGCTATGCTCGGGGTTTCTCTGCGTGATAGAATCAGAACTGATGATATCCGCAGTAGAACTAAGGTTACCGACATAGCCTGAAGAATAGCCAAACTTAAGTGGCAGTGGGCGTGGCACATTGCTCGCAGGACTGATGGCCGATGGGGTCAGAAGGTTCTTGAGTGGCGTCCGCGGACCGGGAGACGAGCTGTAGGTAGGCCTCCAACAAGATGGAGTGACGACCTTGTAAATATCGCGGGAACGCGGTGGATGCGAAAAGCACAAGACCGGTCTGAGTGGAGAGCCTTGGGGGAGGCCTATGTCCAGCAGTGGACGTCTTTCGGCTGACATGATGATGATGATGAGCTTTATAAAAATCGTTCCTTTGTCCATTAGAAAAAAATTAAGGTATCGACATCCATATTATTGTCGATTCAGCAACATCACTAACGTTGACGGATAGGAGTCGGATCAAATTCGAACCTTGTGACAACATGATAGATAACGAAAGAATTCCTATAAGCACATCTTTTTCTAACTCATTATAAATGCCATAAATAGAAAAAGGTCAAACATACGTCTCTCGTTGTTCTTTTAGTCCGGTTTCATTGCTTTATGTTCATATAGGCTAGGCTTTATGTTCTTAGGGCCTGTCAATGCGCTCTTTGCTCTTGAATAGCTTTAATATTAAATTCGTAATAATTGCATATATAACTAGTCCATTAATTACACTTCAATACTGTTATTGTTTTTCCCGGTGTATTTTATGAATAAAAGATTACTCGGAACTCCCGGATCTTCATTGTGGTGTCGACCCACGTGCCCTGGTAACTATCCCTGCAACGCAAGTTACGAACAACCGGCCTCACTGGCGCAGGTCTCACAGTTACAAAGCAAATATATTTTTTAAATTATGATAGCGGACGGTTTAGGAAATATTGATTTGTTCCTGATTCGTCATATCCCTATTTGGTCATATTCCTAATTCGACACTTTCCTTACCTGTCATATTCCTGATTCGTCATATTCCTAAGTCGTCATTGTACCTACAGTCAAATAAAATCGCATACCTACATGTGCTTACAGGATTAATAAATATTTGGACAGATTGTACTAAGTAGTGTAAGACACGATATAAATCATAAAGAATGGGTATCCTGACTTTTTACCAAATCATCATTGGACAAACTATATCATTTTACAAACTTCAATTTCGCAAAAATGTGATTGTGCTTAATCCATTACATATTACATAGGTTAAATGGGCTTATTACATAAGTTAGGTTAGGTTAGATTAAGGACCAGTAGCGATAAGTACGTCTTTGCGAATTGAAAGTTTGTAAAATGATATAGTTTGTCAAATGATGATTTGGTAAAACATTATACTCGAAAATCTAATTAAAGACCAAAATCTGACAGTTCCCATCTTGATTATTTCGTTATTTCATTATTATTTCATAAAAATATGAATTAGAACTCGTGTAACCAGTAATATTAGGGTAAGTTTTATTGATAAAAATACCTACACTTAAACCAAAATGCAGTACCTAATCACAGCGAATGTGCGCCGGTTGAGGTTAGGATTTTGGTCTTAAATTAGATTTTCGAGTATAGTGAACCTAAAGAATGACATTATCTTCATGACATGACAGACACGTAACACTAATGTATTAATTAGGTATGTAATGAGGTTCTTGTCATTTAGCACCGAAAAAAAGTAAATAAAGTTTATGCAGGCAAAAGAACATGATATGACGAGTTAGGAATATGACCAGTAAGGAAAGTGTCGAATTAGGAATATGACCAATTGAGGAGTGTCTTTTCAAAAGGGCTTATTTCCATTTTTCTTTTTTGTTTAACTATTAATGTAGTTCTGCCTAAATCAGAAAATATATATATTCTGTGAGGTTAAAATTCTAAAAAATCTCTTCTCGTTCTCTAAAAAAAGATTCAAATATGAAAGTTTTCATCAAAAGGGCCTATTTCTTCCTTATATACACTTATTAGTCTTATTACCTATGTTGAATTAGAATTTATTGTGGGACTTGAAGTAGAACTTTTTGTAGGACTGGAAGTAGGACTAGAAGTAAATTTGAATCTGGCCACTAAAAATAAACATGTCAAGGAAAAAAAATTGCATTTTGTAACTTTTTTTTCAGCTAGAAATGTAATTGGAATAATTTCCTGATAATAAATAATAATTATTATTATGGCACCAAAATCGCGTTAAGATTTAACAATGATCATAAGAGTTTATTTCTGTAATGTAAAAATTAAAAAGGTTTAATTCTCAAAAGGCCACAACAAAATGGCTTAATTCCAAAAGTTCGCATCAAAAGAGCTTAACTCTGAAAAATGTATGGCAATTTACATAATTATTCAGATAGATAAGGCAATGTATGTAGTGCCATAACATTTATGTCAACTTACTTTAATAAAATATCGAAAATAAAATAATAATTTCGAAATGGAAACCGTGGATTTATGTTTTCCTCAATTTCCCAAAAAAAGTTTATAGTGGAAATAAGCCCTTTTGAAAAAACACTCCTCAATTAGAATTATGACGAATCAGGAACAAATCCGAAATATTGAACCCGAAAAGTATAATTTTCACTGGAGATACGTTACAGCGACTACATAAGAAAAATAAATCTTCAAATGATCTAAAAGTAATGAAAATCTGGAAAATATAATGTCATGCTCCCTGGACACCCCACTGTCGGTTTTGTAATGTTTTAAAGAATAACCCTAATGTACACAATATGTACCGAATTTGTACATACTTAAAAATAATTGTACCGCAATAGATCGAGAGTACAAATGATCTGAATTTGGGGTTGCTGTGGAGAATCTCCCCAGCAACCCCAAACATAAAATTCAAGAAATTATTATTTATTAAAACATTACGCTGTTGTACGCAATATGTACTGAATTAGTACACACTTTTTTTTAAATGCACGTCCTTAGATCGAGGGTACAAATGATCTGAAACACTTCCGCATTTGATTCTGATTTGCAAGCGTATCGCTTTTGCTCAACATGTCGACTGAATAAAATCGACTTTTTCGATGTTGGTTATAATAACAATTTCTTAAATTCAATGTTTGGGGTTGCTGGCGAGATGCTCCACGGGAACCCCTAGTTTAGATCATTTGAACTCTCGATCTATGGAGGTACATCAAAAAAAAGTGCGTACAAATTCAGTACATATTGGGTACAACAGCGTTGTTTTATTAAATGACAAATTCTTAAATTAATCTTAGGGGTTGCTGGGGAGATGCTCCACAGCAACCCCAAACTCATATAATTTGTACACTCGATCTATTGAGGTACATTTCTTTTTAAGTATGTACAAATTCGGTACATATTGTGTACATTAGGGTTATGCTTTAAAACATTATAAAACAGACAGTGGGGTGTCCAGGGAGCATGACATAAAATATAGTTATTATATTAACTTGCCAATCAATTTTTCGACATAATAAATATATAATAAATTATAGATATATTATACTCTATTGAAATAAATCGTAACTTTCCTGGGGTATTTTATTTTGAAGAAAACACAATTATAAAATACAAGGTATAATTCAAATTGGTCAAATTCTAAAAAAATAGTTCCTAATCTCGAAAAAAACTCCTAACATGAATCGGTTTTACTACAGTCTGATAACCCTTTTCTCATTTTCAAGCTGTAATTGGGAATAGTCAGTTCATCTTTTTCGGACGTTGAGTGATACCGCATGGAGTTTGACGTTAACTTTACAGATGACAAGTCGTCAGCGTTACTAAACAGACCGTTGGATATATTGGAGCTCGAACTAGAATGGTAAGTGTCCGATTTAAAAATCTGTACAGGTGTGGAGGTTCTTGCTCTGTTATTAATTTCGTTTGGTGTATCACCAGAATTTTCTTCAAGCAACGTGTGTGATGTTTTTTTTAATTCTTCGGGCATTTTTGTTTCGAGTAAAGAAATGAACTCTTCATTTGATACATTTTTGCTACTCTTATCAGTAGCAAAAGTAATCTTCTTTGCCAGTTCGTTCGTTAAAAATTCTTTAACTGTCATAGATTTCGTTAATGAAGTTTGTTGTTCTGCATTTTTAGAGGTATCATCATGTCGTTGTATGGGCTTCTTTGATACGTTTGGCACAGAAGATACAGAGTCCGTGACTATTGTTGGCATGTCGTGTTTAATGGAATTCTTGTATTTAAACTGTGACAAACTAGAGCTAGACGTGTTCGACGAGGAAGACAAAGCTAATCGCTCCTTTGTTTTTTTAAGGGTAGATGATGCCCACCCTAACCCAATTTTTTTAAATACATTCTCTAAATCAGGGTTTGATGAAATGCTTAACGTATCTGATGTTTCGGCAACATTTTCTGTATTTACAATTATTTTGGTCTTGCTTTTATCCTTTCGAGCTTTTGATAGAGCTAAGACAGACAGAGTAGACTCAGATGACATGGTAGTCGAATTTATGTTGGACGCAGTATCAAACTTGAAAGGTTCAGTTATGAGCTTTCTTTTGAGCAGTTCAGCAACAACATCTGGCAAACTGCCATCTGAGTGAAGGGAGCTTATATCATCGATTAATCCAGCATCTTTAGAGACACTTTCGTGTTTCAACACAACATCATCTCCGTAGCATTCTTGAGCGTATTCTTGCAAACTGATAAAAGGTTTAAGCATAATTTCGTTAAATTGATTTAAATCCATCATACGTAACTTAGAGTCATCCGAGTAGTCAGTACATACAATTTTCATTTTACTATTATTGGATTCAAGAACGTTATCTTGCTGTAACACTGGATTTATTTTGTGATTTTCAACGGAATAATGGCCGGTCAAGTTCTCCGTTCTAGCCTCATCAAAATTTTTGACGATTGGATTGCCGGTGTCTGTGACAGACGACTGATTTTTTAACTTCACGCTCATGGGGGAATCTACTTCAATGACAGTTGATAGTTCGTGAGGTACAACGTTTTCTTGAGGTCGTTTTAAATGGATGCGTAATAATGCAGGTGGAGGCTTACTTCGGCATATTGTGTTGTTAAAGTTACTGCCATCTTTTGTAACGATAAAAGATGTTTGGGGTTTATCATTATTAATATTCTTAGTCGCAGAGTGGATATCAAGGACTATGCTATTAGAAGTTTTGATTTCTCTGGGTTTGGGAATTCCGAATAATATAGATTCGTAATCTGTAGATTCACACTCTTTTCCTTCATTCGACGTAGCAGTAATCGAAGATTTCAATTCTGCGTTCTCTCTCTCATCTATTGATAAGTTTGAATGTTGCTGTTCTGTCCTCTCAGAGACTTCAACTTTATCATATTTCTGATTAGAATCAGTAGAATCCGAAGTTGAAATTTGACTGTAGACTAGTGATTTATTTTTTCTGACAACTTCCAATACTTTGGCTAAATTTGACAGGCGTTTAGTGCATTTTTCCGTAAGATCTGCTATCTTTTCCATATTTTGAAGCTTATCCTCGGCTAATTTCATTAGATTCATCTCATTATGAATGTTGCGCAAAGTCTGTGTCGAAGTATTGATAGGTTGGCGCATAGTGTTACCATTTAATGTACTACCAATATTGCTATCCGAGGAAGAATTTTTTGAAGTCATTATTGTCTTAGGCTGGTCTGATGATGTTTCTTCACAAAGGTATCGAAGTTTCGTTTGTTTGTTCAATTTCTGATCTAGACAGAGCTTGGACTGAGCTTTACGTTTAGTGGTACAACCGCCATTTTGTAAAATGTTTTTTTCAGAATTTAAGTCGTCGTCATTACTTGGAGGTTGTTTTGACGCCCTGGAAAAGTAGCTTGGGGGTGAAACGTTACCTCCTGATACTTTTTTTATTGAGTTTCTAATATTAAATTGTTGTTTACTTAAACTTACGTCACTTGAATTGATTCGAACTTTCTTGGATATATTTAAAGACTTCACTTTATGAGCTCTTTTTTTAGAGTTCCTTTTCCAAAATTTGCTATTCTTCAAAATCAAGGTCTCGGTTTTTAAATCAGCTACTTTACATTTTTGCGTTTTGGTTTGCATATCATAGTCTTCCAAAAATTGCTGCCTTAGTAATTTTTTAATTTGCTCTAAAGAGATTCCGTTTTTTAGGATATCAATCTGAGATTTATTGCTTCGAAGATTGGTTGGTACATTTATAATGGAACTAGCAGGCGTATTTACAGAGCTGCATTCCTGATTAGAAATTTGAATTGCTTTTATTCCTTCCCGGTTCAAAGAAAGTAATTTATTTATGTAGTCTTTGATCATAGGCTTAAGGTACGATTTACCGCAGTTTTTGCTATTGTTAAAAATGGTTTTGCTCGTTTTACTACACAAAACAGCACTTTTAGTGTTTCGTTTATGAAACATCCGTTTGTTTGTGATAAATTGACATTTATTCTTATTAAAATGGTATTTACAGCATTCGGTGCCTTTAGTTTTACGCTTATTACATCTGTGATTTGGTTTACTGGACATCGGGCTCGAATGCGTTGATTCCCTGTTTGTTTTATCAAAGTGATATCCCACATCAGTCTCAAAACTACGGGCTGTATTTGGAGGGGTTTTCATTTTGTTTAGTTCCAGTTCTGATTGAATCTTACTTAAATAGGCTTTAGTGGCGCAAACGCAACTCTTGCAATAACAACCAGAATGTTTGTTACAATATTCTCGTTGTTTACAAATACCATGTTTTTCACCCTCGACGTCATGATGGGCTTCAGTACAAAAATCGCAACCTCTTTTAAGAAAGCTAGGTAGCACTACTTCCGGTGGACTCATATAAGCGGTTGATGTTGATGAACTCATGTGTATGAACACTGGTCGTGAGTTGGGTGAACTATGCGTTGTTTGGGTATATGATGAAGTAGCAGACCTTAATATTGGGTCTGTTTTTGGGAAGAGACTAGAATTAGGGCACTCATCTTTAAAAAGCATGGGAATGCTCCTATCACACTTTTTCACCAGTTGTTCAGTTTTTCTTGATAAAACTTCGTTATTGTCATGCGTGCTTCCGACTTGTTGAGCAAGTTTTTCAGAGATTGAGTCTTCTGTAGATCTTTGTATGTTCATTGGTTCTGGGCAATGTTCAATGCTAATCGTTTTCGGTTGGGCTCTCTCTGGTAATTCAGGAGGCGCAGGTGTCTTTTCAGCGTCTTTAACCGGTGATGAACTCTTTATTTCAATCTCCTCGTTATCTTTTTTTAGTGTATCTTTTTTTCTAAGCTGTATGACAACTTCATATGCATCATCAGTAAGAAACCCTGTTGCGCCAATAAAAATATTACCCTTCTCTCTTCCACCTTCATCAATTAATTTAATATATCCACCTTCTTCTGGATTAGTGTCCTGTTTCAAATTAGTTGCAGTATTAAATGAGACTGCAGACGTGTTGGGCGATGACATAACCGGACCGTGACTTTTTGTCATTGATTTTTCCGCTGACGCATTGATGCTAAAGCAAGCTTTTCTGAAAGTACATAAATTTCATTTTAGTTTATCAGTTTTATCTGTCACATTGGAATTGAATGTTGCATACATTGCTGTCAAATACATCTGTTAATACATTACCTCGATTGTTGGTCATCCTCACAATTGTTCTTGCAGGGGCCTGGTAAAAGCAAACGGAATTAGTCTTTACTATTATGTCATGATCGTTATCAAAGTGCAGTTTTCATAGCAAAGTATATGGTTGACAGAAAGAGCAATACTTGCAAATCTAGTTGTTCTTGTTCTCGTTGTATATTTTTTATTTTTAGAGTGGTTCGTAATTATGTAGCTCTCCCTACGCCACTCTGGGTATAAAGGCGTGAGTATGTATGTATGTATGTATAAAATAAATACTTCAGGATATTACCACCAGAAATAATTATTTACGGTACAAAAGCTTTTTCAGCCTTTTACATTTTTAAAACAATATAAGTCGAATGACATTTATTCATGTCATAATATTATTTTTCACAATCGTGTTATAATGGAGAGCTTTTTAGTCGAGTACCGTGTTTAGGCCACAAAGCTTGCTGAGTGGCCTAAGTAAGGTACGAGATTAAAAAGCTTGATTATGACACTATTGTGAACATTTGTACGAGTTCATTAAAATTAATAATTTAAGTCATTAATACGAGTATATAAGAAAACTAAATATCGTAAGTACTATATTGTTTAGTTCTACTATCCGACTTAGCGTTTCTCGTCCGTAATGTTGCAGTACTGTGCTGTGATTGGCTAAATACTAGCCAATCACAAAGCGTAGTTTTTTTTAGTTTTTTATGACCTGGATATATATAAAAAAGAATCGGTTGTTTCGGAACTAACATAGACTCAACGATGAAAAGAGTGACGTTGCAGTATTCTCTATGAAATCTTATCACACAGATTTAAATCAACAACTACAAAAAATAATAATGTCAAAGTTAAAAGTAACAAATGGAACAGATTATCTGTTGGTCCCATACTAGGCAATGCCTGTCACGTGGTAACAGGATTCGTATTATCACTTCAACAGAGAGTACAGTCAAGGGCTCCAATATGTATACCTACAATACAAAGTCTCAAAAAAAAAACATTTACTATGGCAATAAGGTCCATGTAAACATATTTTTGCACCTTTGTGCGGATATTTATTTTTAACATTGACCGTACAGTTGAAAATACGACTAAAGTTAAAAGTGTGTGTGTAAGTGTTTTGAAGTGTTTAATTTAATCTAAATCATCCGGAGCATATTGACAATGCGTATTTATTTTAATTGATTAATAAATGGTGTGCGTGAGTATGGGTTAGTATTCACGGGCGTACCCAGGTTTTAGTACCTCTTCAAGAAAAAAAACGACAAAAAGTACATAAAATAACCCTTATAAGAAAAAAAATTAAATATGTGAAAAATACATACAGAAAAAATCTCCTCGAAGGAATTAGGGGGAGTCCTTTTTCGAGCAGTGGGACAGTATAAACTATGAGGTAAATAAAAAAATAACGTTCTGTTATATATCACAGAAGCACAAAATATTACAAAATTAATCTTCTGTTTTTCTTTTTAAATATATCCACTACTTCATTCGCATCAATTTCTATCCCATAGTGAATGGTCATGAGAGCAAAGTCATTGAGTCTGTTTTCACTCGTTGTATTCCGCAAGTAGTTTTTAAGTCTTCTAAGGCTTGAAAAGGTCCTTTCTGGGGTAGCAGTGGGAACAGGTATGGTAGCCAATATTTGCAACAATTATTTTTTTTGGTCTCTTCTTTTACTACAATCCGACTCCTTGGTGGGACATTCCACAGTATGTATTAATGGCCGGGCCGGAGTATTCGGATGTTGTTCGATGCGTTCTTTGTAAGACTTAGTATGGCGTACAATTTCCTGCTTCACAGTGGGTATGCGTAGGTCATGGTGTAATAGTTCATTGGGCACAAACCAGGGAGCGTTGGTTATCATACGCAGTGCTTCATTTTGAAACCTTTGTAACATTTCTATGTTCGTATGAGATGCAGTGCCCAAAATTGAATCCCATACGTCCAGATAGGTATTGCCTTGTACAAAAGTATTTCTCTCAAGGGATAGTTGCGACTTTCGCCGAATGAGCCAGTAAAATTTTCGTGTTTGAATACCAAGTTGGTTCCGCTTAGTAAAAATATGCTTCTGCCAGGTAAGTCTTTTGTCCAAGTGCAATCCAAGATATTTCATATGATCTGCCTGTGGAACTTCAATGTTGTTTAGAGTGACTGGAGAGCAAGATCCTCTTCTTTTAAGAAGAGGATCGTTTACTTTAGTAAACGTTATATTGACTGATTTTGTTTCGTTGTCTTTTATCCGCCACTTTTTGAGCCAGTGTGATATGTTATTTTTTGAGTATTTGTGCAGCAATTTTTGGGTCGCTATGTGCAGCTAGTATGGCGGTATCATCAGCAAAGGTTCCAGTTTTTAAGGATTCAGATGTCGGCAAATCTGCAGTAAACAATAAATAGAGTATGGGAGCCAGTACGCTACCCTGAGGAACTCCTGCTTTTATGGGATATAGGTCAGACAGTGCTTCCCCGTTTTGTACTATGAAATGGCGCTGCTGTAGAAATGATTTTAGTATTCCGTAAAAGTGATCTGGTAGCGCTTTTTTAATTTATAAAGCAATCCTTCGTGCCACACGCGATCAAACGCTTGGGATATGTCCAAGAATGCACTGGCACAGTAAGATTTTCCCTCCAGTGATTCCATGATCTTTTTCGTTAATCTGTGGACTTGATCGATAGTGGCATGCTTACTGCGGGACCCAAACTGATCAGGAATTGATTCTTTTTCTTTGAGTATCGGTAAGATTCGATGCAGCAGTAGAGATTCGTATATTTTGGATGGGATGGGTAGCAAGCTTATGGGTCTATATGATTTTGCTTCTTCAGGCTGTTTATCGGGTTTCAGTAGCATTATAATTTGTGCGACTTTCCACTCCAGGGGAAAGAACTGCAGTCTGGTCATGGGGTTAAATACGAGGGGTGCCTTTTAAGTTCTGTCGTTTGAAAAAACTAAAGACAATTTAAGTGTTAAATGGTATTTATTGTTTTTCAAAGTAATCACCGTGATATGTAATACACTTTTTCATTCGATCGAACCAGTTTTCGAAACACTTATTCCATTCCGAAGTCGGGGTCTCCAAAATGGCCGTTTTGTATGCCTCAACCGCTTCTTCAGGCGTCCGGTACCGTTGACCACGAAGTCGTTGCTTGGTTTTTGGAAAAGTGAAGAAGTCATTAGGGCTTAAGTCTGGACTGTACGGCGGGTGATCCAAATTTTCGACGTTTTGTTCTTTTAAAAACGCAATTGTCTGCCGGGCGGTGTGCGAGCTAGCATTATCGTGGTGCAGTACTATACGACGTCTTGGGTTATTTTTTCGGAACTCGCCGATAACTTCTGGTAAACAAACAGTGGTATACCAGTCAGCATTAACTGTTTTACGATCTTCGAGCACGATGGTCGCAACGTGGCCACTTTTCGCTACAAACGTGGCGACCATTTTTTTCGAAGTGCTCCGTGAGCGTATTACTTTGGTCGGTTTTGGCTCATCTTGAAACACCCAAACAGTCGGCTGCTGTTTAGAATCCGGATTGTAGGCATATATCCAAGATTCGTCACCACTGATAATGTCATAAACGTGTTTAGAGTCTCCTCGGTTGAATTGCCGCAGAGTTTTGCGGCACCATCTAACGCGAGCCGTTTTTTGGTCTTCACTAAGTAAATGTGGTATCCAGCGTGAGATCAATTTTTTTACACCTATGTGGCCATGCAATATATTTTGAACACTGGTCCCTGAAATGCTTAATGAAGCTTCTATCTCGCGGTATGTCGCATGGCGATCTTCGACGATCAGTTGCCGTACAGCATCAATGTTTTCCTGGGTTACAGCTGTTTTTGGTCGGCCTTCACGATGCCTATCACTAAGACTAGAGCAACCACGTTGAAATTCCAAATACCAACGTTCCACAGTCCGGATGCATGGTGCTTCATTTTTAAAAACCGTAGTCAGCTCTTCAAAGCACTGAAGACGCGTTAAACCCCTTTTAAAGTTGTAAAATATTATCGCACGTAAATTTTCCTTCGAAGTTTCCATTTTCACAACCGACTTGTCAACTTTGAACCGACGCTGTACTAAAAGGAATCGGCCGATCTCGAGACATTCTTTGGTTTTTGAATTATAAATTCAAATATTTTAAGATGATACTAGTTTTTTTTTAAATAATCACGGGAGTTTTGCAAACGACAGAACTTAAAAGGCAGCCCTCGTAGTGACGTCAGGAAAGTTATGCCAGATTCAGGTAGTTCTTGCAATATACGGTTCGTAATAAGGTCGTATCCTGGTGCCTTTTTTGGGTCAGTTTTTTTTATGATATGGGAAACTTCCGTCTTTGTAAATTTAAAAGGCATTTCCACCATATTTTTAGGAGTATTTAATTGGACAGTAATTTCTGCTGCGTCTACCGGAGAGCCATCGTATGGATGAGGAGTAAATACTTTTGAGACATGTTCAGAGACGATTCCTGCTTTATATTGGTCTGTCCGTGCCCAGGTACTATCAGACTTTCTTATAGGAGGAGAAACACTAACGGACCGTTTTAGTCTTCTAGTGGCTTTCCATAAAGAATAATATGAGGAGGCAGTAGCGTCCAGGCCAGTAAGATAATTATGGAATCCGTAATTGCGATCTTTCTCTAGTGTGTGTTTAAGCTGTCTGCTGACGTGGTTGGGATGTTTTTTGGCAACAGGGTCTCTTGTTCGTTGCCAGTGTTACCGTATTCTCCTTTTTTGTATTTATTTAACCGATATATGTTTCGCTACATAGTTGTCTACGCTTCTAGGTGGCAGTGGTGAGGTCGAAGACCAGGCTGCATCTTGCACACTGTTATTCAAGTATAGAACCGCTTCTGTTATTTTTTCATTAGATTTTAGACTAACTGGTTCCTGGAATGCTTTGTCTGTGAGCTCTCGAAATAAGGGCCAGTTAGTTGTTTTGTTATGCAGAACGCATCTTTTGACGCATTCTTGGGCGGTTGTGTGTAACTCTACTATGATTGGAGAGTGGTCTGAGTATAGATCCAAGCAACTCCGGCATGATATATTGTTCTTTACTATTCCATTACTGACACAAAAGTCGATAATATCAGGAATTTTTCTTTTGTCTGTTGGCCACTAAGTCGGTTCGCCGGACGATATCACGTTCATATTTCTTTTTTGGATGCATTTAAGGAGTTCTCGCCCTCTGGGTAGGACAAGCCTGGAACCCCAAAACGTATGTTTGACATTATAATCACCGCCTGCAATAAATCTGATTCTAAGGGATTGAAAATACGCACTGAACTCCGTTTCCTTGATAATAAATCTCGGTGGACAGTGGAGTGCCGATATTGTAATGTCACTAATCCAGTCTGTTAACACGATGTTTGTTACATGGATGTAATTTTTGCAGTAATCTTATAGTACATGGTGCTTGATGTTTGACCTGATAAGGACTGCCGATCCTCCATGTGCTTTGTTGTCTGGGTGGTTAGTGTGATACATATTGAAGCCTGGTATTCTGAAGTAGCTTTTGGGTGTGAAATGGGTTTCTGAGATTAGTAAAACATCTATGTGGTGTATTTTAACAATAGTACATTAGTGCACAGACCGGGAAATAGGCCGTTGCGGGACGAGTAGAGTTAGCGTGGCCGAGACGCAGTCGAGGCCGCGCTATATACGAGTCCAGCAACCGCCCTTCCCGGTCGAGGCTTGTATAGTGCTTTTCTCCAACAATGTGAGGAAATTTAACACAATTGTTATTAATATTAAACACAGTCCCAACATTTCCTTGAAAAACAAAGAACAGAAACGTACGATTTAGTATGACTCTGAAATAAAGCATTAATTAAATAAGATCACACATTTAAACGTAATAAATTCAATTTGAATAAAATACAGTAGAAAATATAACATTTATTATGAGTTTGTTATTTCGGCAATTTATTTTGTTTACGAACGCAATTTGTTTTAAAAAAAAACTTTAAACTATTTGGGGGGGCGGTTTGAACCCCCACAACCCTCCCCTTGGCTACACCCGTGTTAGTATTACTAACAATAATTACTATCTTACTAATGACGGACAAAGTCACGCGATCAACGATTTATAATGTAAATATTGAAAGGAAAACACAATATACAGGGTGTTCGGTCGCTAGGTGCAAAGCTTTAACGCATGATTAATGGATGATTTTCGCTTATTATATTTATTACACGTAATAGTGAACTGATTATAGGTAAACATTTTCGAGTTTTCGTTATGTAGGATATTTAATAATTTTACAGAAAACAGTCAGAAATTGATAGCTACGTGTTAATAATGCTCCAATAAGCGTTACCTTGTAAACTAAATCATTTATTTAATTATTTATAAATGTAAGTTCGGGTTTTACTCCTTAACTCAGAGATTTGATAAGCGATGTGAATGACTGATACCTTAAAAGAATATATTTTTAAAAGTGTTCGAACATTTCAAAAAAAAAACTTAATATTCAATAAAAAAAACTACCAAATTTCATCTAAGACAGCTAAAAATGTTCAAAAATACCACAACTATCACCCCCATAAATCTTTGCAGCTAGCGACCTCACACCCTGTAGATATAGATACGCGCATAACAGAATCTCATCAGCGAAAAATATGCGATTCAGATTCGCATTCCCTGTTACAAAATAGCATAAAAGGGAACCCTGATCTTGAAGCTAAATACAGTAAATTATATTGTGAATTATGTAATTCGACGTTAATAAAAATGATTTTTTTTCTAATCGTCGTGAACAACTGACAGCTAAATTTTACTTGATAATTCAGTATAATATGGATAAGTATTTATATATAAATCTCATACTTCTATCATAATACTAAAAATACTTATATATTTTTTTGCCGACCATACTTTGCTATGAGAGCTGCACGTCGATACCGATACTTACTAAGGCCTGTTCACAAAATATAGTAGCTACGTAAAGACGGGCTTACATAATTATATAGATACCTTTTGCTATGCTAATACGTCATATTTCAACAAAGATATCGTATAGTTTAAGAAAAATATGCATTAGATATCATTGACTTGATAGAAACAACATGCCGAGGATAAATGAAAATATTCGTAAATTAAATATAGTGTCTTATTGTACCGAAAAAGGCATCTCCATGCGCCAACTCGCAAAAAGACAAAATATCTAAAGATAGTGCTAAAAATTATACCAAAGTTTCGGGAGTGTAATATACTGGGTGATCTGCCAGGTCGAGGTCGCAGAAAAGGCTGCGTTAAACCGAGATTGGACGAGGCAATAGTGACGTCGTTTCGTCAAAATCCATCGGCGTCTACGCGAGATTTAGCCAAACAGTTAAAAACTTCGGTCGGGAACGTGCATACCGCCATAAATTAAATCATATACAGACTAAGAAGAAACAGAAAATCCCAAAAAGGACTGCTGCCCAGCTTGAAAGAGCGAAATCTCGAGCAAAAATATTAAACAAGATTTCAATTAAAAATCGCGATAAATGCATACGCATGGATAATGAAACATGTTAAAAAAGACATGAGAACGTTACCAGGGGCCCGTTCCAGAAAGTCAGTCTGCAACTCTGCACTCTGCACTTTGCAAATCCACGATAATGCAAAGTGCAGAGCAAACGTGTTCCAGAAAACACTCTGAGTAATTTGCAAACTCTGCAAATATTCTGTTCCTAAAAGCTACTTTTCAAATCCAAAAATCCACACTATTTAACTCTGCAATTGTCTTGTGGAACAGAAATACTTTGCAAATCCACAAATCCACACTCTGCATTTGACTCTGCCTCTTCAACTCTTCAATAGCTTTGTGGAACAGAAATACGTTTGAAGAGTGGGATATGTGGAGAGCAGAGTGGCTTTCTGGAACGGGCCCCAGGACCGCAGTTTTATACGTGTAAGGATGGCAAAAGTGCGTGGCTTTTGAAAAAATAATTCAAAAAGTCCTTGTATGGCAAGCCATTTTGCTCGTGTGGGCTTAAAAGTTGCAGCTTTTTCACTACGCGTACAATCAATGGCGATATCTACCGAAATGAGTGCCTTAAAAAACGAATTCTGGCCCCCAATATATTTTAGCTCCTGCTTATTATGGTCAGGACACTAAGTTCCTTGAAAAGGAAAATATCAATTGTTCCGAAAAACACGAACCCACCAAATTGCCCAGAACTTCGCCCGATTGAAAGATACTGGACAAATATTAAGATTAAGATAAGAAGAAGAATTCAAAAAATATGGAACGCAGCCGCTCGTCAGTTCACTAATACTTCAATCCGTACGCTGATGGCAGATTCCTTGACATTTTATATCACAGAATAAGAACATATAGCATAGAAACCGGACTATAAGACGTACTTTGCGTCAGCTATCTTTCTCTACTTTTTAGATTACGTATTACATGAGAAAAAATGAAACAAAAAGTGGGCTGTTTTTTCTTCTTTAACTGTGATTGTCACAAGGTTTTACACAGGGACTTCTTTGTCCTTCCTATAGGAAGGATTTGTCTTTCCTTGTCTATAGGTCCAAATACTATAGGTGCTTATAGGTCCAAATCACGCCTTACTTGTGACGATGTACTAAATAACGAAAGAACAGCTATAGATTCATCTCTTTCCAACACACTATGAAAACCATAAGTAAAAAGAAGTGAACCATAACGTATTTTCTGCTTATTTAGTACGGTTTCTATGCCTTTAGTCTTTCTTCTGTGTTTTATATAGTATTTTATTTTTCAAATATTTGCGTACGGATTTAATTTTCTTTGTTTGAAATACTGTGAGGATTAACGATTTATTTAAATTTATCTATGGCTACTTTATTTCGTGAACAGGCCTTACATTATGCTGCCTTGGCAAGGTCTTCGAAATATTACGATTACCTTTTTGAAATCGTGTTTCTTTATTAAACTTATCGTTACACAAACAATCGTTTTTTGGTTGAGCGTTTGGCACATCATTGATACCCTCTTGCTGGGCCTCGGAGTAATAAATCGATGTCATATTGTCCCTGAAAAGTAAAAAAACGAATCAGAAATTTACACCAAAAAAGACCTAGGCGGGTTGAGGGCGGGATAATTCGAATTCTGGAGCTAAAAAGACCCGCTTTTTTTAATTACAATTTACAGCCACGTTCTAGAATTATAGACAGTAGGGGGAAGCGGGGCAGTTTATGCACGGGGCACAATAATACACCAGCACTATTTCGTTAAGTCCAGGCAATGAAAAATTGTGGATGGAATGGCCGAAAGCAGAGAGTTTGACTTCGGAACTTTGTTTGGACTAGTTAGGAGATAAACATACTAAAAGTCCCCACCCCTCGGAGGTGAGCCCTAGGGAGGGGGCACAAAGAAGGTCCCATTTTTTTGCTTTTTGTTTACATCTTGAAGACGTTGCGAAATAGGAAATGTTGTTGTGTAACATTATTAAAGCTGATAAAATTCTCTACAACTTTGATTCTATAAATTTTTCACCTATTTTAGATCGTTGTCTAGATATGAGCTCCGAAAAACGGACGATTTTCAAAAAAGTGTTTTTAGCTAGGGTATTACTGTACGACACCTTGCACTTGGGACAATGCGCTGAAACTTGGCACAGTTGACTCTTAGCTGATATTGAGTAGATTCCGACCGGGAGCCATTGAGAGCCACTGCGCATTTAGTGGGGGGAGGGGGAGAAAGTTCGACGCTGCCGCGCTTTAATTGAAGCAATATTTCTCCAAAACTATACATACACCGAGGAGCAAAATTAGCGGAACAGAGTGCGTTTTTCATACAAACGAGGTTATTTTGAAGCTTTGGTGCTATGCCTGCGGATGGTTTTTAGTGAAATCTGATGATGGATACCCCTTGCATCGAAACAGGACGTCCAGAGTACCTAAGATACCCAATCGATTGAATCTGCGGCTAACGCCGGATTTTTACATGTTCAGAAAAACATCTAAAGGGGTAATAAAATGTAAGGAGTTCCAAACGCTGACACAAACTCTCTCACCGTGGTGTTAACTGCCTGTTCGATCAATTAAGTATCTTACGAAGTTTTGACCTCCTCTATTGAACCTCAAAGTATCCACTATTAAACCTCACTCTAAGCAACCCCAGGCATAGAACCAAAGCTTCAAAATAACCTCGTTTGTATGAATAACGCACTCTGTTCCGCTAATTTTGCCCCGGAGTGTAGTAGGGCATAGTCCTAGCGGTACGCCAAAAAATGCTGCAAATGGTCGTAAAGGCATTAAAATTGGAACGATTGATCTCTAGGCCATAAGAATCAATTTGACTCGTAACACGGAAAAAAAAACAAAAACGGAGACGAGTTATGACGTCATGTTTATTTCGTATGGGAAAAAAAATATGTTCTGAAACCTATCGCGTGTGGTATCTAATGAAAGAGCTTACTAAGCCGATTCTAAAAATATATCACATCATTATATTTCAGTCACTTGTTTTAAATTAAAATAAAACTCATTTTCAAAACATACCAAGTTTGAGTATTTCTCCAGATATTATATCTCCAGATATTATACGGTTCAATCATTATTTGTAAAATTTAAATGATACGTAATAGCCTCATTTCCAACCCCAAGAAAGCAATTTTGAAAATATTTACATTTAGTATTATTTTATAATTTTTTAATATTATCAAATCACAAGCAGTTGACACATGTATGAAAAGTTCAATTTTAGACACTGAGGATGATAAATACGAGCGAGCGGAGTTTTCAATCATAATATTTAATCTTGATAGTTTTGATGTTGTTTGTCGGTACTACACGCTGTTTACTGAAATAATAATTAAATACTCTGTCAATATCACTTAGTACAATTTTTGAATAGTATTAAAAATACATTTTTACCTGAATGTTAACCGCACTGTAATTGTATTTGGAAAACAATAAAACTACTTAAGTGTCCGGTTCAGGTAAAACGCATTAATCCCAACGTCGATTGTTTAAGGGAGAGCAAGAGATTTCATTGTTAACGATATTTTAAATTATATTGAATGTTAGTATTAGCCATAAGAATATCTACTATGTATTTTTATCCTTTTTGCATTACAATAGAGACGGCATAAAAAATCTTTCATTTCAATTATCAAGAAGGGTTGAGCTAGTCCAGTACACGTGCCATACTTCGGTCAGTTTTATTATCTTTTCCTTTAATTTTTAGCAACAAAAGAAGTTGTAAAATCCCATGTTAAGTGCATTTTCGTTAATTTAACTGGAACAAACTATAACATACGACTGTTCTTCTTATCCGTGACCATAGACGTGTCATTTTAATGTTACCGGTTCGTTACAATCAAGTATCATATTACCCTATTACATATTTTGACTTTAACTCAAATTGTCTTACCTTCTGGTTGATAGACCCAAAAATCAAAATGACACTGTCTCAGAATGTCTAAAGTTTTGTCTAAAGGCCTCAAAGATACCTAGCATTCAGTTTTACTTTTATCTACGATCGAAATAGTAACGAGACGAAAATTCTATGAAACCCGTAATAAGATGACAGGTAATTAATTTGTTTACTCATTCCAATTTATGAAAAACAGTTATTTCGGAAGTTAGACATTTATTCCATAGGGCTCGAGTTTTGGGTATTTCGAGAATTGGACGTTTAAATCTTGAGACATTAGGTATCGTATCGAGTTAATTGGAGTTTTAGGCATTTTGAGACAAAGTTGAATTGATAATTAGTCAAAACAAGATAAAGTCAATTAGACTTAAAGGGATATGAAGAGTACCGCATTTTAAGAAGTAGGCGTAAGTCATTTCAAGTTTTAGACGTTTTGAAACTAATCTGTTTTGAAATTGCGATGTACTAAGAACTTGATATTATAATAGTTGAAATTAGGATTGTTAGGTCCTCATAGCAAATAGTCCTCGTTGAAAAAAAGTCAGTAACGTATTACGTCATGCGAGCAAAACGTCCGCAAATGAAAAAGGTCCTGTGTCAATAAATCAAAATGTCATTTTGATCAAACAACCGCAATTTAAATAACCACGAGAGCAAAACGTCCGCAGTTAAAATTGTACTCTACAGTCTCTACACAACAAACTAATCTAAGAATTATCTCTAGCAAAAAATATAATGTACCTATTCTTTTTTTAAGGAAATGAGTCATTAAATGAAATATAATGAATATGATGTTAGCTAGAAAGTTCTACACAAACTTTCATTTTTAATTCACTCATTGGTTCATTGCGTCCCGAGGAGCTGCAAGCGAGGGAGAAGACTTGGGAAGAATAAAAATTTCACTTAATAGATTTGCGAGAAAATGTCAGTGAAAGAGAAATAAAACTAATTTTAAAAGAGCCGCTATTAATCAAAGCTCAGTTCACATTAAAACTATTTCGAGCTTACTGTACATCGATGTATACCTGCAGCTTGCAGTGGCGGTACTGCCATACAAGCCCAAAAGCCGGGCTTGCCTTACAAATATAACAACGATCAAAAATCAAAGGTCACGATCACGAACTATTTTAATTCGCGCTCTCATTAAATTTTTCAAATAATGCAACCGTAGCGTAGTACCGAATATGATCGCGCTCCGCCGCCGCACGGCGGGCAGCACTGCTGCACGCTGCGACGACCCGAACTCGCTTGAGACACGGCTAGTCATCCCGCTCGCACGCGGTGGCTTGCAGGCGGGCTTCTATCTTAACCGGTATATCTCTTTCTTACGCATTAGAACTGCCTTATAATGAGATATAACTATTCATAGGTTCATATAGCAAATAGTTCGAGATTTTAAGCCCTGCTTGCGTCTGAAGTTGTACACGAGTCGACTAAAATGCGAAATTCGCGCATACGCGTGTTGAGCCGCGTTGACGGCCGACTTCACTTCTATTTATTTGCTTGCTTACTTCAATAATTTTACTTGTTTTGTTTTGTTTGTTGTGAATTGTTTTATTTGAGTCAACTGCTGTCACTAAGTATTTTGTTTGTTGTGTTGCTCAATTGGATTGGCAATGGAGGAAGTATTCCCTTGTGAATCTTGTGATTGTGATTATTTAAAGTGTGCACAAATTTTGCTTGGCGAGTAAAAGGTAAACTCTTTAAACTTTGCTGATTAAACATCAGATTTTCAGTACCTATTTCTCATTTCTCGCATAAGTAAAAGACGGTTTAATGTTTAATACCTAGATCAGTGTAAAAAACACAATATTGCTGCTGTTGTAGTAGCGTAAGCAACGAAGATAAATCAGTGGAAAAAACTCGTGTGTAAGCGAATTTTGGCATAGTTGTAGGGAATGTTGTTTTAAACCACATACTAAAAGTACTGATGGGTGGGGGTGGAGCTAACGGGTGGAGGGGGGTGTAAAGGTCCATTTTTTTAGTTTTTCGTAAATAACTCGTAAACGGTGGCCGATAGCAAAAAATGTTACATTACATAAATAATCTACATAAAATTCTCTACAAAAAGAATTCAATACACTTTTTTGCTTGGATCAATATTTAATGAGATATGGAGGGAAAAATGATTCCCGAAAGGCCATAATTATTCGGGTTTGCATAGTAAGTCGGCCGTTACATTAAATGGGCTCGGGTTTTTTTTGTGAGTACCTCTAATAGTGAAAAATATTTATGCTGAGTATCAACATCTTAATTGTGACAGTTCTCGACTTATGATTACTTAATGTTTTTTTTTTTTGCTGTTCTGTTTTTCGGGATGTATTCAAGCGATTTGCTTTAAATTTTGAAATAATGTTCTTTTCATAGATTTGCATCGCCTCCCAAAAAACAAATACTAGTTATCATATAAAAAAAAGAAAACAGAACTGATTGAATACAGAACTGAATACACATATTGCTGCTTTTTTATACCGCCTGGGCATTTTTGATATTTTGGCAAGTAGTAGGCCATTTTATGGACAATTCTGAAAAAAAAAACTAGAGGTGTCACAACCATATAAAAAATAATGTATATTTTTTAATTGTTCTTTATTTTCTTTTTTATATGACAACTAGTATTTGTGTTTTGGGAGGCGAGGAACTTTACACCCCCCTCCATCCGTTAGCTCCACCCCCACCCATCAGTACTTTCAGTATGTGGTTTAAAACACCATTCCCTACCACTATGCCAAAATTCGCTTATACACGAGTTTTTTCCCCTGATAGGCAGCTTTTGGTTTTCGTTGGGTGGGCTATAGGTATATTATTATAGAACGACAAAAAGTTTGGAATATGCCTATCTGATTATGAAAAATCAAATAACTTAGCTGGCACAATTAAAAGGCATATGAATTTTATTTCCAAAAAGACACGAACGATTTTAGTAATTTTGGTAAAAAGCGAATTGAGACATTTATCCACAATAACTTTAAAAACTACAAAATCATATATCTTGGCTTGCCCTATCCTGAAACCCTAGGCACGCCACTGGCAGCTTGTGGACGAGGTACACTCAGCGGTCGCTCAATGCCCTGCGGGTCCAATACAACGACGCGTTCAGGGTTCTGTTGCGGCTGCCGCGATACTGCAGTGCGTCGGGGATGTACGCGGACGCGCCCATGGCCGGTTTTCACGCGACGCTGCGCAAGCGCTGCGCCACGACGCTCTGCAGGGTGCGTGTCAGCCGCCACAGGCTCCTGAACGTCGTCGCTGAGAGATGGGACAGTGGCCTGATCAGGCACTGGTCCTCTCTTCATTTAAGTTTATAGTTATTCAAGTTTTGTGTAATACTAACAATATATGGACTACGATGTCTGAAATAAATACTTTTTTTTTATTAATACGTACACACATTCCCACATACACACATACCCCCATACACACAGTGGGACACATCAAACTCTTAATAATAATAACTTACGGCTCGAAAGGATCTTGGAGTCGTATAAAGGATGCAACTGAGTAACGATACAGCTAAAAAAAGTATGTACCACTTTTTGAGCAACTCTGTAAAATAGGGTATTATGCGTTATGGACTTTGTTTTTTTTTGTCATTTTTCATTGATGAGGATTTTTCTTCAAGGGCATTTTTAAATTGCGGACGATTTGCTCCCTGTGGTCCTTCTCAGTAAACAGACATTATACCTAGCAGACCAAATGCATCACAGGACGTTTCGCTCTCAGTGCGACCCGATCTGAATTGGATATTTGGTTGTAGCGAACCGGTAACAATTTAATCTCAATAAATAACACATCCTGTCAATGTTCATGCAATAGTTTGATTTTATTTATCGAGATTACGCGATAACACAAATTTATGCTATAAGTTGCCGACTCAGAATAGTTTTTTTTTATTACGCTTACCAATTTGAGGCACATTTGAATTGGGTTTACCGAAATTATTAATATAAATAACATTTGAACATTAGTGATTTCATAATTGTACATAAGTAATATACATTTCAGTACAACTAATGACATTTTTTATTTCAGAAATAAGTTTGTTCCGCACGAAACGTTTTATACCATAGTTCATCTAATCATAGTTTTACGGGTATCAAAACCTAAGAAATCAGTGCATTCACATCACTTCAGTGACTAGACAAAGAAGGAATTGGCAAAATCAGTATGAGAAAGAAAGAGATAGACCACTGTTGAAAGACATCAAAGCGCCGCCATCTTTGTAATAAAATGTTCACTTTTAAATTATTGTTTTGAGTAATAAATAACAGCTTGCCTGTGAAATGAAATTCCATCCTTGTGGAGGCTAGATGTCTTGCTACACTTTTAACACGACTTAACCATACAATAGGTACGGCATATTTAGTAAATTGCCGAATATTGCATGTTGCTATTTCTGCAGGCAGTCGCGTGCTAAAATACTGTTTCTGGGCATGACAACCGGTTAGGGCTCGTTGAGCTTAAGCTTGGCTTACGGGAGCGCCCTTGTATGCGGGGTCTATAGGGTAAGTAGTCTGTGATAAAAATTAAGCTATTAAATGTATAATCGCGTCGTAGGACAGTAAAATTCATGAAAAAGTTAAGAGAATTCTAAAAGTTTTGATTTTTGCTGTGTGGAGCAGGGCTGGGCAAAATACATGCTTTGTTTTAATTGAAATACAAATGACAAAATACAATCTCGCAAGTATTTAAAATACGAAATACAATATATCTTTAAGTAATGTATTTGAAATATAAAATACAAAATACAGTATTTAAGCTATTTTTATTTGAAATACAAATTACAAAATACTATTAAGAATAAAAAGTAATCCAGCCCAGCCATAGGCTAAAGAGCAGAGTAAAAGAAGATTAATCAGTAAAACCAGAGTTTCCTTTCATGAACACTAGATTTTTAAATGTACTGTCAGACAAACAGCCTCTTGTTGGATGAAACTTGGCACACATATAGGTCCCTGGAATAGGACATAGGATAGTTCTTATCCCCGAAAATTGGACCGTTGCCGAGAGAGCGAAAGCTATTCTATTATCCACTAATCCTATTAATGCGAGTATCCTACTAATCCTACTAATGAGAATTGTCTTTATTAGTCATTACGTTTGACGATAAAGTGACATAAAATGCTAACGGGTACCGATCATTAAATATTATAAATGCAAAAAGTTTCTGTGTTAGTTTGTTACTTCTTCACGCTGCAACAAATGTGTGGATTTGAATGAAGTTTGAAATTGAGATACCTTAGGTGTACCACGGGGTACGAGCCCGGATAAACATATCATCGCAATCTACGCGGAAGAAGTCACGCACAGACCCTGTTTAAAAAAAATAACTATTTGCGAGTTTGGAAAAATGACCCCTAAGGGGTAACGGAGGGTGTAGAATTTTGTGCGTATGAGGGTTTCGTTATTTTTGAAGTAAGAAACGTGAAAATTGGTTTATAGACTAATATTTATAAATAAAGAATATAGGTGGCTTTCAGCGATTTTGGAAAAACAACGCCTAAATACAAAATATTACTTTTGGCGATTCAGAAAAAAAATCGTAACGGGGCAAAATGGGTGGTAGAAGTAATATATCGAAGTTAAAAAACTCATAGCTATGAGCATGAGCTATGATAATAGCTGTAATGTACTGGGAGTAAGTACAGTTGGTTAGGTTAAGTTTTTTTTTACCGTAATTAAAAACACCAACTATTCTTTATTCTTTAAAAACTACCTAATTGGGCACTTACACCTACTATAATACTTTACACACTAACATCTAAATCATATAATTCGTTCAGGGTGAAATTGTGCTACTTTAGTTTATACATAAAAGTACAGCGACAAAGTTCGCAGGGTCGAGTTTAAATAGTAGAGGCAAAGCCCGCTCGCGCTCTATGCGCTCATTTATCGAAGAACTTCGTCCTAATTGCTTTGTTTGGGATATTGTCAGTGGGTATTATTCAAATACAAAATTGTGATAAAAAATCTTCAAACCATTTTCTTTTTGATGTATCGTAAAAACGATAAAACACACAAGCTTCAAAATTTGATATGATTATACATAGTACAAATCTCAACAAACAACAAATACTGAAAACCGTTCAAGTGCGAAACGGAATCACATACCGAGGGTATTTTTATCGACTACGATTTCGGCCAAAGCGATTCAGTGCGCTGGATGTCCCTACCTATTTACGTCCTATACTACATATATTATAAATGCGAAAGGTTATGCGTGCGCGAGTTTGTTTTTAGTTCCTTGCAAAAAAGGATGGAAGGATTTGGTTACATACAATTAGGAATAGTTTGCTTATACACTGGATTAACACACAGAGCTACCTTGAATCCCGAAATAAATCACTGTTGCCGTGGTATGGCAAAATTACTAATTCTACGCGGACGAAGTCGCAGGCAGAAGCTAGTTTTTTATATTTGGATAGCGTTCAAGAATGTAAGAAATGAAAGAAGCTGGTGGTTTGCTGACCAACTCTAACTTCATTTTTGATGTCTGTGGATGATTACTGTCCCTGTTCACAATAGTAGTTTAAGTGACGGTTGCGTAATGACAGGCATTACAACATGAATGTGGTTTATGAAACGAGCCGCAAGGCGAGTTTCATATCGACGACCGTAATCTAAATTGATGTAAGGGACAAAATGGCGAAAATGAGTTATGAATGCAGTTCTATTCAGTTTTTTTTTCTCTATCGATTGGTATAGGTTACGTCTCGATAGCTTTAAAAAACATGCCCCTTACAGCCTTAAAAAAATGTTACTTTGACTCCGTATTTCAAAAAAATACGACGTATCTACAGCAATTAAAAAAACTGCAATTTATTCTTGGTGTAACCTTCATCTCGCAATTTACCTAACGCTGTAAGGCGCCATTAAATAAGTAAAGGTACGATACATCATTTAACGTTCTCAAAATTATCTACAAAAATAAAATTGATTCTATTAAAATTAGACGTAACTATAATTTTCTAAATTTACCTGCTTCGTAAAAGACTATTCTGTAAGCAATTGTACGATACGCAGTTTTGCTTTCACAAATGTAAGGCAACAGTGACCCTTACGGTAATTTGTAAGTGTATCAAATATTTGCTAAGATTATATACGACATTTTTTCACAACTACAATCATAAAACTACCGTCCCTTACATTAAAATGATAGCGTTATCTCTTTCGTTAGATGACATACGCAGTGTTCGTTAATATAGCTAAATCACTCTCACGCACTTAAAGTTGCTTGAGGGTGAAAGAGATCTCACTATCACCTCGTGTACGCAACAAAAAACATTTTAGAAAGAGCATGTCGCTGCTGGTTGTGGTTGACAGTGTTACCGGTTCATCTGATTTTTACGAAATCTACTGAATTTTCTTGACAATCTATTGATTTTTGAGCCTTGGACTTCGATTAAAAATATGCCTATAAATGCATTTAAAATAATATTCCAAGGGTTAGTTATTTGTGCAAACAGAGTATAAAGTATTTACAATGAACACGACACGTGATAACTATAATTTTTTCAATTGAAATAAAATAAAATTATTTTAATGAGAGCACTATAATTCAATTGTTAGTTTTCCAATAAAGCTTTTACATACATACATACGTACAAGAAAAAATCCAGATTATTAATCGTTTATTCAAAGGTATTTTCGACTGATAAAAAACTATTCATTTTTCAAATTACACCTGGCTACACTGGATTGAGTGCTGCCGCTGCTTGCTCAGTTCTGTTTTGCACGAGCACTCGTCTTCACGCACGTTTCAAGTACTTAATAATAAGGAAGGCAACTGAGATAACGATGAATATAAACAGTATTGAATCACTCTTAGCTCGACGCAATAAATTACTGCGGGATCGAGACAAGTTACTGCAGTAAGTATTTTATTTAATAAACTATCGAATTTTCGGCTACATGCAATTACCGTGTTTGTGTCTACTTATGTAGGTATATTATTTTGCAAGTCTTTAGAAATGCTATGAGGACCAAAATACCTTATCACGTTTCTAAATATATTAAATACCAATTCCTTCTAGGTATTGCGTCATAGGGTAATTCTAAAAAAAGTGGCACCGTAACCTGTCAATGAGTTTTTGAATACAAAGTATGTTAAATGTTTGTTTTACAGAAAAAGTAAAAACATTCATAGATAAGCACAGACCTTTTACATCGAGGCCAAGCCATTTTATTTATTTATTCTCCTTAATTTTGTTAAAAAAAAATGGTAGGTACTATTTTTTACTATAACCTGTCTTGTCCAAATGAGACATGTTTCCGTTTTTTAGGTCTTTGAACTATTTGTGTATATTTTATTATATATATTTTACAATATATTGCAAGAAGAATATTATGACATTCAATTAGTTATGATATGGTTTCAAAAATATATGCTTATATATCAATATTAACACACGACAGTTTGTCCGGTGATGTTTTTACTTTAACCTGTGTGTCCGTGATAGTGTATCTCACTCACATACGGAAAATAATAGGCACACCATAATCCTCGATAAACATTCGGCCAGTATGTGGCTCACCACTATACGAAACGGTTGGATACGATCTGTCATACTTTTGTGGAGATTAGTGATCAAATGCAGTAATCTGGAGTTTGTAACGGGTATGTTAACTTTATCTTGTCTCAATTATTTAATGTTAACGGTATGGGACGTAATTAACTAATCATTTGAACGTGGTATTCTGATGTATATACTTATATTACTAAGAGTGGAACGTTCAAATTATCACCGGTTTAAGAGTAAATGTCTTGTAAATCTACTTTTAACTTTAACCTGTGCAACTTTAACCTGTAACTAGCATAGATTAGGTTAGGCACAGGTTAATGTAACTCTTGGCGGGTTAAAGAGACATATGTGCACTAATGTGCAGGTTAGTGTGACTATTGGCAAGCTAAAGTGAATAACTATTTTAAATAATTTTATTTTAATAACTTGCATATAATTTCCCAGAAAAACTTTACAGATGCTTTATCAAGCAGTACCCATTAACAGTGATCTACCAAAGTAAATGTAGGGAATTGCTTTTTTAAAGTAATTTGTATTTTAATATAACTCTCTTTAACCTGAAAACTTCTCTCTTCTAACCTGTCTAATGAAACTTTCACCTGCATCTCAATATTTCAACAAGCCATAATTCTTATATTTTCATGTATATTCCGTTCCCTTTTATAATTATGTAACAATTGGAACACCAGGAAGCTTATTTTAAGCAAAGAAGGTAAAAAAACACAACTTTTTTTTTGGAGAAACTTTAACCTGTCCGTGCCACTTTTATTAGAATGACCCCATAACTTCCTATGTGTACTATGTGTACTATTTTGTTAAAATAAACTAAATAGAGGACCAAACTATTGTTTAAAGAAATAATCTAAACTTTAAACAATAGTATGGTCCTTTATTAAGTTTATTTTAAGATTTTTTAGTCTGTTTATACAACGCTGGTATCTGAACGACAGTAGGTATTTATGACCCTTACGCGAATTTGAAACCTGTAGTACAAAATGCATAGACGTTACGACAAAATGACTATGTCTTTTCAGTATTATAGAATGGTTTAACAGACCCTTACGACAATTTGCTTGTTTGTTTTACACTAATTTTTTGTACATTACTACAACTTTCGGCTATGAAGTGGTTCTTGTTAAAAATTTAATATTGACGTACAATTTCTATAATGAGACTTTTGTGAATGTTTCGATTTTATTTAACTTTATTCATTTTATTCCTTACTAATTAAAAATGAATTATTCTAAATCAATTAATTTTATTTATTATTATTGTAACTCTAGGGCATTAAATTTTTATACAAACCAATTTTTACCCGTGTCTTTGGCCATGTGTGTAGTACCTACTTTAAAGAAAAGGTTAGTTTATTTTAACAGTTTTTGGTCTGTTTGCACAAAACTAGTAACTCAATGACACAGTAGGAATTTATGACCCTTACGCGAATTTGTAACCTGAAATACAAAATGCATGGACGTTACGATAACACGACTCTGTTTTTGTCAGTGTATAAAATGGTTTAACAGACCCTTCAGTCAATTTGCTTGTTTATTTTACACTGATGTTTTGTACGTTACGCCAATTTTAGGTGTTGAAGTAGTTTTTATTTAAACAAATTATGTTGACGTACGACTCTTATAATGAGACACTATTGTGAACGTTAAGATGACATTTAACTTTACGAACAGTACCTAGTTATATACGTAATAGTCTAAAGTTAATAGTTAATCTGTATAGTTAGATAGACTAACGCATAATGGATACTATCTAATAAATTGCTTAATAAATTGCAGATGTCAAGATGATACAAATAATTCAAAATGTTTGTCGGACACTTCAAACAGCATAATAGAAGATAGCGACGTAGAATCCAATGTAATTTCGAGATATTCATCAAATCCTAAGATGATGCCGAACGTAACTGTTAATAGCAGCACCGACGAAGACATAAACACATCCACCGTCCAATTTCCCGGTAACCACATTTATTTTACTGGGAAAGATTCAAGCCTTGAAAATACACAACAACCAACAGTCAACGATATAAATAACTCCAAAATAAATATTATATCAAACGTTGCTGTGCATGTTGACATAAATAAAGAAAATAAGATCATGTTGATTTCGAAACGCAACAAAATGTCTGACTGTTTAAGCTCCATTGAAAATCAGAAAACCGCCTCGCCATTAAATATTTTACAGATAAGTACGCAAAAAATCGTTAACCCCTTGACTCCAACGATTGAACAGCAATCAAGCGATACTTTAAACATTGATCAAACGTCAAACGCTATAAGTTTCATAGAAAATCAGCTACCCATCTCGCCACCAAATATTTCACGAACTGATACAACTTCAAGCGTAGAGCAGGAACCTAAAGATAACTTGGATATTGATCAAAGACCTAATTGTATAAGTCCTATCGCAGAACAATCTTCCATCTCACCATCTCTTCTTTCACAAATTGATACACAAATAATGCTTCTACCTTCAACTTCAAGTGTAGAACAACAACCAAAAAATACAGTGGAAGTCGATTACAAACTTAAAAATAGAAAAAAACGAGAAGCTTCAAGCAAATTTAAAAAAGAATGCTTGGATTTTGCTTCTGATGAAGAAAATTTTATATACAATGAAGATTTTTCTTCCGGCAGTTCCGATAACTGGCGTAACAGTGAAACAGAACTTATAACTTCTTCTGATTCTGATGAAACTAACAATAAAAAAATGAAGAAAATAAATGCAAAGAAGAAACATAAAAGTACATTAAATGAAGAAAAAGTAGTTTCTGCAATAAAAGTAAAACCAATTAACAAAAGAAAATATAGGAAAACATTAAAAGATCAAGGAAAAGCTTACGAAACTCATAACGGCAAAGAAAAAGAAGCCAAATCACTTAAAAATAACCCCTGTGTGGTTGGGAAATGTCCTAGAAAATGTTTCGATGTATCAGATGAGAGAAGAAAAGCAATTTTCGATTATTATTGGGCATTAGATAACCAACGAAAAAAGGATTGGCTTATTTGCCATACTAAACGTATACCAATTAAGCGGAAAAAAACAAAGAACGAAAATAGCAGAAGGGATAAAAGTTATGAGTACTACATTAACGAAGGTGAAGGACGCCGACCGGTTTGTCAGCAGTTTATACTAAACACTTTGAATATAACGCAAAAGTACTTGCTTTATACAGTCCAGAACGAGGAGAGTGAAGGTCTGGGTAAAGAAGATAAACGCAAACCAAACGTGATAGAAAAATACGATGAAGAAACAAAACAATCAGCTCAACAATTTTTAGAGAGTCTTCCAGCAGTACCCTCTCATTATTGTAGAAAATCATCAAAACGTTTGTACTTGCCTCAAGAATTGAAAAATGTTACAAATTTACACACCATATACAAAAATGAACGCATAAAAGAAAATAAACCGTTCTTGAGTCAGCGGTTGTTCATAAATATATTTCACTCTGATTACAATTACAGCTTTCATGTTCCAAAAAAAGACAAATGTACATTATGCACCCAATACGAAAACAACCCAGATGACGTGAGTATTAAAATTTTTGATGAGCACAAAAAAGAAAAAGAAGTTATGCAAGCTAGATTTCAATTCCATCAACAATTAAAAGTGCCAGGTAACACCACAGTGGTTGCCAGTTTTGACTTACAGAAAGTATTGAATACTCCGTATGGAGAAAGTATGTTATTATACTATAGTCGTAAATATGCTGTATATAACTGTACCCTTTATGAAAGCGTTACTCAAAATGGATATTGTTATGTATGGGGAGAATGCAATGGAAAACGAGGAAGTAATGATATTGGATCTTGTCTTTTTAGATACTTGAAGGAAGTGGACAACCGTGGAGTTCATAATCTTATTTTGTACTGCGATTCTTGTAGCGGACAAAATAAAAACAAGACCATACTATCTTTACTTAGATTTTTCCTAATATCATCTAAAAATTTGGCTACAATACAGATTAATTACCTTTTGCCTGGACACACATATATGCCTGTTGATTCAGTACATGCAACTATAGAAAAAGAAGTTCGTAAGCTCACAGTTTGGGCCCCGTCTCAGTGGCCAACCTTTATGGAATCGGCGAGAAAAAATCCACGGTCTTATAATGTAGATGTATTAGATCATACTGAATTTATTAATTTTGATACCGTTACTGCCAAAACAATCACTCCGAAAGTAGCCAAGAATAAAAATTTCCGCATGAGAGATGTCAAGGTTGTCACATTTAAAAAAAAAGATCTTAACGTAATGGCCATTAAATACAGCATGGCTTCAGAAAGTATTACCTATCCTATTCAACTTAATGAATATGCGGAAGTTACAAAAGGCAAAGGGAGAGGGAAAAGTACTAGGAGAAGTTCAATTATTGAAAAAGATTCACAACAAGCATCGACAAGCAAAAGTTGGCAGCCAAGTCACGATCTGAAGCCATTATACCAAACAAGTTTGCCAATAGCCGAGCAAAAGTACAAGGATTTAAAAAGGTTATGTGATAATGGTACTATCCCAAAGCGTTTTCATAACGAATATTTAACTTTGCCTCACTCTGAAATGATAACAACTACTTTAGCTGAAACTGACGATGATGACAGCAGTGATGAAAATTAAGATAGGATTTGGCTTATTTCTAATTGTACTAGTATTATTAGGTTCTAATTGATAATGTCGAATTAAAACTGTTTATGTTTTTATTTTATATTTCTAATCGTTTTTACACCGAATCGTGTATTTTGTTTTATTTTATTACTTGTTACTAGTCTAGCTATCGACATATTAATGAGAGCTCATAATGGCGTATGTAGTGATGTATCGTTGAAATATAATTATAAAACTAAGTATATGTTCTTCAGAACACTTTACTTTAATTACGAACCTCGTATATTGCTGGTAGTAACATAAAAATTAAGATTCAAATAATGAAAGTCCTGTAAACACTCAAATACCACTACATAATTGCGATTCTGAGCTCTGGATAATTATGTCTATACTTCCATGATTGATCTCTTACTTATCCTAATAAATAACACAATTACATTTTATGTTTTCGTTTTTTATTTCACGTAAGATAATTTCCCATGTACCTTTTACACCCTGTCATTGATTAGTTTCAATGGAGTTACGATCACTTTAATTTCATTTCTTTAAATTTATTTGTAGATACATCAAATTTACTCTAAAGTCAACTGTTGAAGAAGGGTGGTATTGGACATTATGAATTTATTTTTGACGTAAGGGACATGCTATCTCAGTAACTAACCGTTGTATGATAAATTGAGTTATTTGTAGTTATAGAGTGGAAAAAAGTAAGTAATTGGCTATTTTTAGTTACATGATACATAAACAAACAAAAAAGTTATGAATTTTAAAAGAAAAAAAAACGGTTTTTTGGCTCTCCTGAAAAATAGCCATTTGTCCGTTACGTCAATTTAGATTACGGTCGTCGATATTAGATCACACAAGTGTTGTAATGTTAATTACGCAGAGTCTCGTACACTATTTTATCTACACACATATTATAAGTACTCTAAGATGGGTTCAGAAGCCGAAAGGCAAATGACCAGCATTACATTACCTGTGGTAGTAGGTGACAGCGATGACAGCTGTAGCGTAATTTTAAAATTACGTCATCAATATTGTAAGGTAATGAGATCCAAATTCGGAACATCTTCCAAAATTAACAGCTGTCATCGCTGTCACCTACTACCACAGATAATGCTGGTTTTGAACGCATAATCCCGAGTTGCCTACGGGTTTTGAACGCATAATAGAGGACTTATGATGTGAGTGTAGATAAAAACAATAATCTCGTCATCTTCTTCACTAGTGGTGCTAGTAACGCTGCAGGCATTATTTCATGTTTTTTGTAATTAGGCAAGATTTTGAATTCTTTGCCTTTCATCTGTTGTGATGCTTGCTGGCAACCAACGCATTTTACAAATAGGGTGGTGCAAGATCGCAAAATGAAGGTTAAATGTATTTATGTTAAATGTATTTTGAAGCCATAAGTATTTGAAATACTATCTACAAAATACCTCGGCGTCAGGTATTTGAAAAACCAATTACCAAATACATTTTAAGCAAGTAATTCAAATACAAATACCAAATACGTATTTGTATTTCAATTACGTATTTTAATAATAAGTAATTCAAATAAAGCCCAACACTGACGGGGAGCTATTAAAAAAAAAATAGAAGTTTTTCGGTGGTTCTTTAGGTATTTAGTAAATATTGCGTTTTACGTAATTTATATTATAATGCATTAAAGTGTAAAATGTAAGAACTATTTAAGCGTAAAAATGTTTTTTCTTTAATGATAATCAGAGATCGGACAAATGGGCGTCATTACTCGCAATAATGACTCCAAAGATTTTAATTAAACAAATTAAATATTTTTATTTTTCTCTTATGTACGCTGGCTCTGGCTACGCGGCTATTGTGCCCAAATGCAGTCTTAATATGACTTTTAGAAAAACACATTTGTTGGGCATATTAGTCGTTATAAGTATTTTTTTGCTGGTTGGGTTGCATAGAAGTATGTATATACAATTTAACCTGGAGTAATATACCTACATTTTAGATGGATCCCGCTCTATGCAAGTGGTCTTGCACGACCACTGCATAACACGACCAACAGAAATACGTTTATAATGACACTCTGTGGAGACAAACCAATATGAAGAGAGTGACGCTTACCACCAAGGTTTACGGTCGGTTATTGATCGCCATGGTTCCAAATTAGCCGTGCAACGATTAAATACGCCGTGAATGACCCTGGTAAAGCAATAAAAAAGAAGACAATAAGAGAAAAAATATTGGTAAAATGAGTTTTATTCTTCCATGACAATACCGCAGTTCAGAGTGCTTGAGTTGCCAAAGCTGCCATTGCCACAAAATAAATCACCTACCCTATAGTCCAGACTTGGCACTAAGTGACTATTAGTTTTTTCCTTCTCTAAAACAAGAGCATATCGGACCATACTCAGTGTAGGGTTCCGAAGCCGTTACTACAAACATATTTGACCTCGCCACAAACTTAACTTTGCCGTTGGAAAACTGTTATCCCCATACATCGACATAGGTCGCTGTCTTCGGTAGGTATAAACATTTAGGGCCGTATTAATAAACTAAACCCAACTCTATCATTACAGGAGGTCATGACAAATCAGGTAACGATCTCCGAAATGGATTAGTCTAGGCCGTCGGTCTACCTGCGCACAATGGTTGCGTTCTCTTTTTATGGCGGCTGAAAAAGGTGTTATCGTTCCCAAAAAAAAAAGATAGGTACAGGAAATGGCTGAATGTTGTACATCTTATCTTCTTATCTTTTTGGTGTGGTGCTTACGGATACTCTTCGACCCTATGGGATCTTTTGTGTATTTACCTCTCTTTTTGTTTAGCGCTTAATCCAATAATGCAGCCTCCACCCTTTCCAGAACGCGGATAGTGGAGTGCAATGGTAGTGCCTTAGTCCTAGCGGTACGCCAAAAAATGCTGCAAATAGTTGTAAAGGCATGAAAATTGTAACGATTGATCTTTAGGCCATAAGAATCAATTTGACCCGTAGCACGGCAAAAAAACAAATACGAAGACGAGTTATGACGTCATGTTTATTTCGTATGGGAAAAAAATATATTCTGAAACCTATCGTGTGTGGTATCTAATGAAAGAGCTTACTAAGACGATTCTAAAAATATATCACATCATTATATTTCATTCACTTGTTTTAAAATAAAAACTATTTTCAAAACATACCATGTTTGGGCTCCTCCAGATATGATACGGTTGAAACACTAGGGGTTGGAAATGAGGCTATTACGTATCATTTTAGGTATATTTTACAAATAATGATTCAACCATATCATATCTGGAGGAGCCCAAACTTGGTATGTTTTGAAAATGATATTTATTTTAATTTAAAACCAGTGACTGAAATATAATGATATGATATATTTTTAGAATCAGCTTAGTAAGCCCTTTCATTAGATATTACACACGATATGTTTCAGAACAAAAAAAAAAACCCATACAAAATAAACATAACGTCATAACTCGTCTCCGTTTTTGTATTTTTTCCGTGCTACGGGTCAAATTGATTCTTTTGGCCTAAAGATCAATCGTTCCGATTTTCATGCCTTTACGACCATTTGCAGCATTTCACTGAAAAATCGGGGTGTACCGCTAGCACTACCTTGAAATTGTTTGGTTCTGGCTAGCCACAACTGAGCACTTTCACCGTTACTCCGGCGAGGGCGTCACATTCACACAGTAAGTGTTTCATTGTTTCCACCTCTTTGCCACACATTCTACACGGTTCCCTTTATCTGGCATTAAATTGATTGTTTTAATTCATAATTCAAAATTTGGCATACAGTATTTTGTCTGAAACCGTATACTTTTCAGAATTATTTAAAATATCCTTGCATATAACCCATTAGGTTAGGTTACGTTTATATTATTATAACAATCCTGAAAAGTATAGAATAGAAGAATAGAATAGAATAGAATAGTTTATGCGTCAATTCTTGAACAATTACATTTAATATTTACATAAACATAAAGTACACTAGAAGACATGTCAACTTACAAATAATATTTATTTAACATTTTGCTATTATTTGTTATTTAATAGTGCTAATGATAAATTCATTTATATTATACACTCAGCGGCACAGAATTTAACCCAATTTGTTATTTTAATTTTGTTGGCATAATATTCTTATTTGCATTATGGGTGATTAATCAGAGTTGTCTAAAAAGTGTTTCGTTTGTTTTTACGATAAAAAGATGAAAAACTTAAGAAAAAGTTATCTAAAACGAAGTTTGTGATGGAAGAATTGAACTTTAATGAAACAAAATCAATACCACGTGTTTTCACCCCCTGGCTCTTATCACTGCTTGAATCAATGATATTTTATATAAAGATACGTCATCTGCGTGCAAAAACGTGCCGCAAAAAGGAAGGCAAATTGCCTTACTTTTTATCTCTTTCTAACAATAGCGTTCGCTATGGATTTCCGTGTTTGTCTCTATCAGTAATTGGTCACGGGTTTTGAACGCGTTTAGTATGAGCATAACGTATCTTAATATAAAATATCATTGGCTTGAATACGGTCTGGCATACTGTGGATAATGTTTTTGATGTCCATTTGTGGAATCTCTTACCAAGCAGCCACTCAAGCAGTTTTCAGCTCACGAAGGTTCTGTGGTGAGTTGGAACTTCGCTTCACACGCCGTTTTAGCATGTCCCAGACATGCTCTATCGAGTTCAAGTCAGGGCTTCGGGCAATCCATTGAATTTTCCAACGTCAGAAAAAGATCCAGCCCGGGCGTTATCTTGCATCAGTAAAAAAGATTCGGCTCCGATGAATTCGTACGGAAGAATTTCTTCGATTTATCGTGTAGTTTTGAGACGACCTTCCACAATCACTAACTCTGTGCGAGCGTTTGAACTAATCCCGCCCCAAACCCGTACAGAACCTCCATGAAAACTTACTGTTTGCCTTGTGGTTATTGCGAGAAATCGTACACCACGTCTCCCGTACACAGTCGTTCTAGTCCATCTGGTGCTCTCAAGGCGGCTCGGCATTCGTCAGTCCATAGAACATTGGTCTAGAGTCCAGTTTGAGTGCTCCCGTGCAAACTGAAGTCTCGCTACACGATGATGTCGCTCGAGTTCGGGGCCTCTGGCCGGCCTCGGAGCACGTAGGTCACATTCTTGAATTGTCCTTCTAATCGTACGTTCAATCACATACATGCCCCTTGTAAGTTGGATTCTCTGTCTTATCTCAACGGCGGTGAGAAAGCGATTTCGAAGCACTTCTAGCATAATGAAGCGGTCATCACGGGCGGACGTCCACCTTACCCCACCACTGCCTGGTCTTTTCGTGTAGAGACTTGTCTCTCGGTATCGTTTTAATGCGTATTTTACGTTAGAACACTCTACATTTAAGATGGCAGCCACTTGACGCTGAGAGTGGCCTTGTTCCACGAGTAATACTGCTTCAGCGACTTGTGCGGTTGTCAATGAAATGTTCGTCAGCTTTTTGCCAGTAAAATAACGTCTTGTATCTACTGTAATGCAATAAATTGATAAAAACAGCAATCTATACTAATAAAGTCGTAAAATCTTAAAATTACTTAACACCGATTTATGCGATTTCGCGCTACGTTGACTTTTTCATTAAAAACAAAAGAAATATAGCGGATATAAACAAAGAAGTCATTATCAATAACGATGCCCCATGTTGGATTGATTATTTTAGTAGGGACTGGAATCCTGACACGCTGGCCACGTCTTTAACGAGCTGTGGGAGCTTGTTGTAAAGAGTTGGCTCCATCACCTCCGGGTCTTAGTTCGACATGACCAACCTTCTACGAACTTTTATTACGCAAATCGCGTTTCTTGTATTAAAATTATGTACGTCAGTACCACGCTTGTAGGGTTTTAGGTTGTTCTTGACGTACATTATGGAATCGTGTATATAAAGAGACCGCACAGTCAATATCCCTAAGGTTTTGAATAGAGCTCGACATGATGTTTTGTGTGGCACCTTTGTAATAATGCGAAGAGCTCGTTTCTGAAGTATCAGTACTCGTTGGCTATCGTAGACTAGGCCCAAAACTGGAAAACGCGTCTCTAAACCAATGCAAGCAGCAAATCATGTAACAGTTGGGGTGACAACGTTATCCGAGGATTCAGACCCTGCAGAATACGGATCTGCCTATCGCCATTCCGAAATTTGACCCGGAAGAATGTTATACCGGAAAAGGCGCACATTTAGTAAAAAGTTGTTTCGGTACCCTAAAAAAGCTCCGATTGTTATGTTTTTTTAATATGTTGTAAAGGACAATATAGTCATGGTAACCTAAAATTTTCGTCTCTCCAGCTCCATGTCTTTCTCCGCCATCTTGAAAAAACTGTCAATGTTTTCCGTTTTTTGCCTATACTATCGTTAACGTTCATTCTACTGCTAATCATGGTTCTGCAATATTGTAGAATACAAAATTTGCTAAATTTTTCCCTTCAAAGATTTTTTACATGACCCCTAGGGACGAAGATATGGAACCGTCTATGGAGAGTTACCGTCGAAAATTGCTACCTTTGTCCAGTTTTCCTCTCCTATTTACGTTTTAGTGCATATTAGTGTATAAAGTTATACCATACATTGGTTGCATCTGATAATAGCGAAAGTAATGAGCTTTGCAATATATTGGTGTGAAATATTAAAATTTACCGAATTTTTTGAATTATTTAATTTTTAATATATTATATTAATATATCATCTACCGTTGAAAAGTTATACCACATTTAAAAATTTCGGTATATTATGTATATATATTCTTAAAGAGAATTAAATTCTCTACAAGCTAAGTCTTCTTCGTCGTTTTCACTCTTGACAGAGTGGGCGTGGTCATCATATCAGGCGCTGGTGGAAAGCTTCACAACTCGGCGCCACTACTCTCTGACAGCTGCCTTCCTCGTGCAAGCTATGTAGGGAGCTATTTTCTACAGACGATATATATGCAAGTTGGAGAGAAATGTAAGAAAAAATAGGTGAGGTCAAAAATACATTTTTGAAAATCGACCGCTTTTTGGAGCTCATATCTAGACAACGATTGAAAATAGGTGAAAAATATATAGAATGAAAGTTGTAGAGAATTTTATCAGCTTTAATAATGCAATACAACATTTCCTATCACGCATCGTTTTCAGGATGTAAACAAAAAACAAAAAAAACGGGACCTCCGAGGGGTGGGGACTTTTAGTATGTTTATCTCCTAACTAGTTCAAACAAAGTTCCGAAGTCAAAATTTCTGCTTTCAACTTTTCCATCCACACCTCCCTTTCGAGCACTCGTTTACCACAGTAGATACAATGTTTGAAACTAATTTCATGTGGGTAGTTTTTAAGCAACTCGCAATATCCGATTATATTTTGTTGACAGTTTATAATTTGATCACTAAGCCAACGACATTGTTTATTTTAATTTTTGACTTTTACGCACTTAAGTTTAAAATGTGTATTGTATAAATTCAAAATTACGTTCATGAAATGGTTTATTTTGTTATTGATATCTAAAGATCGGTTATACATAAAATTTGCCCAGTCGTAGAATTCTAACGACTGGCGAAACGAGTATGTCGTTTTTTCGTTAATATTTCGTTTGTGGATGACAGAGTAGTTAAGAGACTTCTTCTCATTCACTCTTGGCACTACACAGGTTATCAGATGAGCGAGATGGTCACCTATGCCAGTAGTAAGGGAGGCGGCAAACACAGCGCCGGCGGCCAGCGTAGTCGCGGCGGTGTCAATCGCCGTGCGCGACCCGCCGGAAACACGCGTTGGGAAGTCTATAATATTACGCAAGCGAAACGAATTCAAGAGGTCGCGTAGTTTAGGCGATAGCGCGTCCGGATTCTAGTCTCCAATTAATAAGATGCTACAATATTTATACATCAAAAATGTAAAAATACTATTAATTACGGTCAAAAATACATTAAAATCACATACATACATGTACAATCCTACTACTATGTTTGAATTTAACGCAATTGCGGTACAGTCACAAGTATATTCCTGCGTAAACTGGGAAATATCCACCCGAGAGAATGGAACATCGTATCTCTATGCAAACGTTTTCTCTATGGTACGGTTTCAGAAAAAAATACTGTATGCCAAATGATGATTATGCCAAATGATGAATTATGACAATCAATTTTATGCCAGATGAAGGGAACCGTGTAGAATGTGCGGCGGTCAATTCTTTCTGTGAAGAGCTTTGCATACCCTAAGCCCGCCTTGGTGTTCTTTACTTCGCATTATTGCTTTAAATATCGATATCTGGCGATATGAGGGACAATATACTGGGACTGCCCTAATAAGTAAAAGAGACGGTGCGAAAAAGGCCATTATAACTGTACCGTTGGTGGTCAAATCTAAAATGGTAAATGTTATACCACCTTTTTTAAAGTTTTATGTTCTTGATGACTTTCTATTCCACGATATTTCACGGAACATGAAGGCATTTTTAGTATTTCTGTATATTTTTTATGTCATGTTTTTAACTCAAACGGGAGGCATACGCATAGGTCTAAAACATGGTTGACACTGACAGCAGTCACCGGTGCTATACCGTACATATGCGAAATTTCGCATAAGAGTGGTGAACATCGACTGCCCTGTAAGCGGTATCTATCGGGGGTGATCTGTGTTAAAGCCTAAGCAACGAAGACCAAAAACTGCCCTCAGGGGAAAAAACTCGTGTATAAGCGAATTTTGGCATAGTTGTAGGGAATGGTTTTTTAAACCACATACTAAACGTACTGATGGGTGGGGGTGGAGCTAACGGGTGGAGGAGAATGTAAAGGTCCCTTTTTCTAGTTTTTCATAAATAACTCGTAAACGGTGGCCCATAGCAAAAAATGTTCCATTACATAAATAATCTACATAAAATTCTCTACAAAAAAGATTCAATACACTTTTTTGCTTGGATCAATATTTAATGAGATATGGAGGGAAAAATGAGTCCCGAAAGGTCATAATCGGGTTTGCATAGTAAGTCGGCCCCTACATCAACCGGGCTCGGGATTTTTTTGTGAGTACCTCTTTTAGTGAAGAATATTTATGCTGAGTTTACCGGAGATGTCCATGTTGATGGGGGGTGAGAGAGTCAGTTTCAATCTAATTTAATTACAATTACACATGCGTATATATACAATGTTAACTTACTACAGTACTAACTAATGTGCACTAGATACACGTACAGATAATATCTAATCTAAATGCAATTCATCAATACGTGAATTGATAACAATTACGAAACGTGCCTACCGGCACAGTACTCCCCCCAAGAGAAAATAAATACAAATTAAAAGGATATTCTCCAGTACAATAAGTTCCTACTGAAATATTTTCGATGGTATGACTGTGTAAAGTGTGCTGTTATGGGCAATATGTTTCATTAAAATAATAATTTACACCAAAAATTCATCGACTCTTTGTCGGTAATTGGCGTGGGGTAGCAAGTGTTTCCTCAGTTAGCGGATTTCGTGGCTCATTTTCTGATAACCTAAGAAATCAATTCGCATTAGTTAGAGGTAAACATACTTCTTCATGACCGTTGCATGAAGGCACAATACTTCTTTTCAATTTCTACGAAATTCTTGGCTCATTTAACGATAACCTAAGAATTAATTCGTATTGGAGATATTAAACATCTTCAAGGCCCCTGCATGAAAGCACAAACTTTTCTCAGTTGGCGACATTCTTGGCTCATTGACCGATAGCCCAAGAATTAATTCGCATTTGAGATATTAAACATCTTCACGGCATTGCATGAAGGTAAAACAAAAACTTCTGAAATCGAAACTATTACACAGTCAACCGAATAAATATTTACAAAAATAAAATAATAATTACCATACTATGTTCTAATTGCTAGTTTCCTCTCGAACTTGACCTTGATTTACGAAGAACGCCTATTAGTCACATTCTGCATACCGCTGCGCCGGCGTTCGTGCCGTAGCTCATTTATGTCAAATTGCATTCTTGCGAGTTGCGACGTCACGCTAGCGAAGCAGTTTGTAAAATCATCTATTTTGTTTTGTTGACTGTTTACAGCTGATATCTCTGTTCTTTTAGTGTTCTCATAAATTTTATCAGCGACTTGACACATTTTGTCTATTGATAACAAATCCGTTACAGCTAACACTGCGCTAATAGATGACGGAAGGAGTCTCAACCACATAAACCGAACAGTTTCATCATTTTCTGTTTTACCGGCCAAACTCCGCATCCTGTGTCATAATTGCGATGGCTTCTCGCCCAATTCCATAGTTGACAGCAGCTTCTCGAACCTGACCTGATCAGACTCCTCGTAGCATCCGATCAGCCGGTTTTTAACAGCATCGAATTTCCCAGTCTCGGGAGGCTTCGCAATAACATCACTAACTTGCTGAATTTCTTCCTTGGCCCACTTTGATATCACCAAATTAAACTAGTAGTCGTCACCCTGCTTCTGCGACGCGACTAATGCTTCGAACTGGGTGAACCATAAACCTGGAAGATTCCTCCAGCATTCAGGAATACGGGATATCACCGTGGTTGACGCAATCTCCAACGAACCTGTACTCGTACCTGCGACAGTCCTCGGGGGCGACATTGCAGTAAATTAATAATTTGCGCTCCTTGATACCTTCTAGCTGGCTTAATTTTCCTCCTGCTTCTTGTATTGATTTCTTCTTCTTGCTGCAGGACAACGGCGTTAATGTTACTTGTCGGGATGGTGTTCTTCTTCGGGGTCACCACTGTACCGGTGGTTACCCCCTATTGTTGGGTCGTCAGGCAGGGTAGCGGCGATCATTGTTCAGACGGGATAGTGTTCTTTGTCGGGGTCACCACTTTACCGGAGATATCCATGATGATGGGGGTGAGAGAGTAACCACTTTGTCAGTCAGTTTCAATCTAATTTAATTACAATTACATATGCGTATATATACAATGTTAACTTACTACAGTACTAACTAATGTGCACTAGATACACGTACAGATAATATCTAATCTAAATGCAATTCATCAATACGTGAATTGATAACAATTACGAAACGTGCCTACCGGCACACTGAGTATCAACATCTTAATTGTGACTGTTCTCGACTTGTGATTTTTGTATGTTTTTTTTTTATGTACTGTTTTTCGGGATGTATTCAAGCGATTCGCTTCAAATTTTGAAATGATGTTCCTTTTATAAATTTGCATCGCCTCCCAGAAAACAAATACTAGTTACCATATAAAAAAAAGAAAATAAAGACCAATGAAAAATATACCGTATTTTTTATATGGTTGTGAAACCTCTAGATTTTTTTTCAGAATAGTCCATAAAATGGCCTACTACTTGCCAAAATATCAAAAATTTCCAGGCGGTAGTTCTGTATTCAATCGGTTCTGTTTTCTTTTTTTTATATGATAACTAGTTTTTTTTTCGGGAGGCGATGCAAATCTATGAAAAGAACATTATTTTAAAATTTAAAGCAAATCGTTTGAATACATCCCGAAAAACAGTACGTCAAAAAAAAACATAAAGTAATCATAAGTCGAGAACTGTCACAATTAAAATGTTGATACTCAGCATAAATATTCTTCACTATAAGAGGTACTCATAAAAAAATCCCGAGCCCATTTGATGTAAGGGCCGACTTACTATGCAAACTCCATATCTCATTGGATATACACGACAATGTGTAAAGATTACTAAAACCAATGAAAATGGAGAAAAATTAGACTACCAATCGGAATACAGACTAAATAAACACGGTGTCCCACAGGGAAGTGTTTTGGGCCCAGTCCTGTTTCTTTTGTATGTTAACGATATCACTAATATAACCGAACATAATTGCGTCCTATTTGCGGATGACATCTCCATTATAGTAGCAACAAATAAAATTAAAAATATAAATGCAGTTAGATCCCACGAACATGACATTAATGAAACAATTGAAAAAATAATAAAACGGCTAGACATTCATAATTTGAAAATTAACTTGCAAAAATCAACATATATACAATTCAATAATTCTAATAACAAAATGTATAAGATTAATCTAAATATTACTAAAATCGAAAAAGTATCGCACACCAAATTTCTCGGAATCACCATAGATGAGGACATGAATTGGAAAAAACAAAGTGTTTTGGGCCCAGTCCTGTTTCTTTTGTATGTTAACGATATCACTAATATAACCGAACATAATTGCGTCCTATTTGCGGATGACATTTCCATTATAGTAGCAACAAATAAAATTAAAAATATAAATGCAGTTAGATCCCACGAACATGACATTAATGAAACAATTGAAAAAATAATAAAACGGCTAGACATTCATAATTTGAAAATTAACTTGCAAAAATCAACATATATACAATTCAATAATTCTAATAACAAAATGTATAAGATTAATCTAAATATTACTAAAATCGAAAAAGTATCGCACACCAAATTTCTCGGAATCACCATAAATGAGGACATGAATTGGAAAAAACAATCTAAAAATATATCCAGCAGAATTAACAAATTTGTTTATGCCCTCAAACAAGTAAAAAACGTAACAAATACTACTACTGCCACCTTATGCTACAGAGGGTACGCGGAGTCCGTGCTACGGTACGGGCTGCTGGCGTGGGGCAACGGCACCGATCTAAACAAAGCATTTGTTGCTCAAAAGAGATGCGTAAGAGCATTACTAGGCCTCTCACACCGAGAGTCTGGTAGGTCGTCTTTTAAAAAAATTTGTTTATTGCCCCTTTCATCTCTTTATATATACGAAACTTGTATGTTTGTTAGCAGAAATAAGGAACTGTTTAAAAAAGCTTGTGTCCTAAACCCACGTCTCCGCAGAGACCCCAACCTGCTTTCACTTGATGGTGTTCCAAAACTGTCGAAAATAAAAAAAGCTGTATAACTATTTGTGTAAGAATATATAACAGATTACCTGCTGACCTAAGAACATTAAACACTAAATTATTTAGGAAAGAACTGTATAAATGGCTAAATTTAAATAGTGTTTATAACTTGCATGAACTGTTTAACCTTAAACTTACTTTTATATTTAATAAGTATAAAAAATACCGGTCAATTTCTGTTAGCCTGATTAATAATAGCATAATAATATGTATAAATGCATGTTACATTATGTCATTTCGCATACCAGCCCCTGGTGAATTTAAGTGGAACTATATCTATTTCATAATAACTTTTGTACCTCATTCTTGGCGAAATAAATATTTATGATTTATGATTTATTATTCATTAAATATTGATCCCAGCAAAAAAGTATCTTGAATCTTTTTCGTACAGAATGTTATGTAGATTAATTATGTAATGGAACATTTTTTGCTATGGGCCACCGTTTACGAGTTATTTACGAGAAACTAAAAAAAGAGACCTTTACACCCCCCCTCCACCCGTTAGCTCCACCCCCACCCATCAGTACTTTTTGTATGTGGTTTAAAACACCATTCCCTACAACTATGCCAAAATTCGCTTATACACGAGTTTTTTCCACTGATTTGTCTTCGTTGCTTAGGCTATTAAATCCATACGATATTTGGTTTCGCTGTATAAAAACATTCACTTAAATTTCCATACAATGTATGAAAAATGTTTTTCATTTTGAACTTTTCTAGTAACGTAATATAATAAGTCCAAGAAAACCTTTAAATTTTTGATAGAAATGGGAATGATTGGCATGACAAATACTTTTACCAGAACTGTAATTTTTTGAGCAAATTGCAGAAATTTTAAAAAATGTGTATTAATCGAGTGACATAACTTAAACAGTAAGCGATATGGTCTACTCGTTAACATGTGGTCCACCACCTGAATTACCCTACGAGATCAATTCCCACCCATCCCTATTTACCCAACTAAATTATCCATCCTGTATACTTAGATGTAAAAACTTACCCCTTTTCACCATCCACTTTGTATATACCTGAAAATAAAAGTATTTGTGATTTTGAATTGTCGTAAAAAAAATGTAAATAGGATGCAATTAGTTATCCGATCACTTACCTACCTTATAGTTTTTGTTGAAAGTATTTAATTACTAATATTCTAAAAGAGAAAGTTTGGATATCTGTAACTCTATCACGCCAGAACGGCTGAACGGATCTGGATGAAATTTGGCACCGAGATATATATATATATATATAAATACAGGATTATTGGTTATTGCATCATTATTGAATGACAGGTGCAGTTATTAAGACCATTAGTTGCCCGATAATTTGTGTTCCAATACATAAATAAAATTCTGAGGAATATAAAAAAACAATTATGTGCGGGTTATTTCAGCCTAACCATTAGCAGCCATTTCAACCGACCAGCACTTGTGGTGGAAGGCTGCAATTCAGACTCGGGGCGAAGAAAAATCTCTGCTCTTTTCATAAGTAAATTGCTCACTATTTGCCTTTAGTTTTAGGTAAGATTTAATGTTAAATTTGTAATACATGGTTAGCAATGAAGAATGCCATTAGGAACGCCAAATCGCTTGAAACTTTGTGGCTTATAAATAAACACACTTTTTTTTTCGTTCAAATAGATCCTGTAGTTTTGATTCTACGTAAGTTTAAACATTTGGTCTAAATAATAAATAAAAGGCGCGGGCGCCATCTTGCCGGTGTGACGTCACATCATCGCAGCAAGGCGCGCCCCTATATGATTGAGTAAGTTCACAGGGCTATCTTTTTAACCCTTAAACGAATTTTTTTTATAAGAATAAATCTAAAAATTAGGTACCTAGTAGGCACAGTACAGGTGATTTTTTTGGTGATTTTTAAAGATAAAACTTTTTTCTCATACTTTGAAAGTATATATTCGCCGCCGTCCGACTGCGACACATCTAAGCAGGGCCTCTATTCAACACGGTAAAAACCAAATCGTTTTTGACCTGTTATCGTATTGTCAACGTTTTGATTTGATAGCTCTTTACTTGACAGTAATGTCGGCTGAGTTAAAAACAATAGTATACAGGTCAAATACGATTTGGATTTAAGCGCCTAGAATAGAGGCGCTGTACAGTGACATAACATGTTTGACAGCGTGTTGGAGGAAGCACGGGCGACTAAACTTGTCGAAAACAAATGTAGACATCAGGAGACATGGTTTATTTTATTTAGTTATTCAATTAATTTCCTTATAGACGGAGAGAAAATACGGAAATAGGTTTGCAATTTATAGAGCAACGAAATCCCTCCAGTTAGTGTGGCATACAATCATTATTAATTAATCCGGGCGCCTGGCAGCTGTTCAGCGGTGGGTGTGAGAGTGGATGGGCAACAAAGAGGTTGTAAAATCAATTGAAGATGTGTAATTTATAGAGCTCTGAGTTTGGTGTGATATAATAGCTACTTATCCCTTTACACACGAGCCTATTGTGAAGTTAAGATCAAAACTGAACCATATTAACGCTTCGTATTCCTATGGATGGATTTAGCCAATATATTTTTTTAATTAAATCTATGATTTATTTAATTTAATTTTGGGGTTCAAAACAAACGCACAGAGACTGAAACTTAGTATATTTTTAACTTGTTACTCAAACAGTAAAAATTGTTTTTTGTGCTTTTTTTCTTTATAGGAATCATATTCAATAAGAAAAACCCTCACAATCGTATCAGCTCGGGTGTAAAGGGAGTAGTTAATTCGAATATAACATTGCCAGGCGTTTTAATTGGGGGAAAAGTAGTGCCAGGTGACGTCCAAGGTACGGTAAAAGTGCCAAAGTCGAACCATTTATAGAGGTCTGGCCTATACTTTTTCATTAGAGTGGACCTTCAAAATCGGGTGTGCTAAAATATAGGCGCAAATATTCAGTCGATCACCCCGCCAGGCGACGACAAAGAGCAACTGGCTCTAACTCGCGCCGCCTGCCGTGGCAGCATTAATGCTTCAGGTATACTTTTTTAATCAACTAATCTATTATATAAAATGCTAAGCTGATTAAACGGAACGGGAAAATCAAAAACTCGTGATAATCAAGTCACTCTGAACACAGGTGACCAACAAATCACGTCAAATAAAGACGTTGCCTTAGCATTCGAAGATTATTTTTCTAACATAGCCATTAATACTACGAAATGTCTTAAATCATCCGCGGTTGAAGCTCAATCATTACTTAGCACTAATGTCAGTAAATGTAATATCAACTTTGATTTCAGCCCTGTAAATTCAGATTCAATAGTCAAGATATTTAAATCACTTAGTTTAAAAAAGACTGAAGATTTGTGGGGCACATCAGTTAAGGTACTCTTTCATATCATAGATGTAATTGCACCCCATCTAGCATTAATCTACAATAATTGCATATCAGAGGGGGTCTTTCCAGATCTCATGAAATATATTACAGTAATACCTCTTTTTAAATCGGGCGAGATGAGTGATATAACGAACTTCCGTCCCATTTCCATACTACCAGTTTTAAGTAAAGTCTTTGAGAAAGTAATGCTGAAGGATATGTTAGGTCACTTTAACAGAAATAAACTACTTAACAATAACCAGTTTGGCTTTACCAGAGGTCGATCAACAATTGATGCGGCATCTGTACTCATTAAACATATATATAACAGTTGGGAGAAATCTTGCGATGCAGTAGGAATATTTTGTGATCTTTCTAAAGCTTTTGATTGCGTGGATCATACGACCCTTATTTTAAAATTAGAACATTATGGATTGTCCAATAAAGCTTTAAGCCTTATGTCTTCTTATCTAAGTGATAGAACTCAAACAGTTGTTTTAAACAAAACCAAATCTGTTGGAGCTACAGTGAAAATAGGTGTGCCTCAAGGCTCTATTTTAGGTCCTTTTTTATTTTTGGTTTACATAAATGACTTGCCACCAACAGTAGATAAACTTTGTGATATTGTACTTTTTGCTGATGATACTTCATTAATTTTCAAGGTAGATAGAAAATCCGTAGACTACAGTAGGATTAACACCACACTAGTTAAAGTACTTAATTGGTTTACTAGCAACAATTTGCTACTAAATGCTAAGAAAACGAAATGTGTTACGTTCGTTTTGCCTAATGTTAAACCGGTACATTCTAGTTTTTTTCTAAATGACGAGTGTTTGCAAATGGTAGATAAGGCAATTTTCTTAGGCATAACATTAGATAAATATTTGCAATGGAGTCTCCATATAGCTGTACTGGCAGGTAAACTAAGTTCGGCAGCTTACGCCGTTAGGAAAATTAGACAACTAACCAATGTTGAGACAGCCCGCTTAGTCTATTATAGTTATTTCCATAGTGTCATGTCGTACGGTATTCTGGTTTGGGGTAAGGCAGCTGACATACAAACTATATTTGTGTTACAAAAAAGGGCCATTCGTTCTATTTACAACTTAAACTCCCGTGACTCTTTAAGAGAACTTTTTAAAGAAATTAATATCTTGACTGTAGCGTCTCAATTTATTTATGAGAATATTATTTACGTTATTAGAAATTTAGATTCTTTCACCAAAAATTCTGATATACATAATTTAAATACCAGAAATAAAAATAAATTCGCTATCCGAAAATTCCGCGTCCGTAAAGTATATAAATCAATTGTTGGTCAATGCATTCATTTCTATAATAAATTACCCGACGAAGTTTTAAAGTTACCCTTTCCAGCACTTAAAAATTACTTGAAAAGGTCGTTAATGTCTAAAGCGTATTACAGGATCGAGGACTATCTAACAGACAAAAATGCATGGCCTAAATCCGAAACTTGGTCAATAATAATTTATTCAAATGCAAAATCTTTATCTTGTCTTGGGGACACCGTTGATGTAGGAAAACATATCGAAACTTTTATGTGGTCGTCTCGCACCATCTTATATACACATAAGTATGTGTTTTTCTTTCTCTATCTCTCCCGTAAGATTCTTAATTGGCATGTTTTCCTGCTGAACTACGCATGTTATTTTTGATACTATATTTAATTTAATATTTATAGCTTTATATAATGCTAGACTAAGTAGTACCATTGTAATAAGAAATATGTTTAAAAAATGACTGACTGCTGAGTTTCTCGCGGCGTTTCTTCTCGGCAGTGGTCTTCTCTTGGGAAGCGCTGGTAGATTCTTGACGTGTAAAAGTGCCCGTGCGGCCTACTTACTGAATAAATTTCTTTTATCTTTTTATCTTTTATTGTTGATATATCAATGCACAGCCCAGACCGCTGGACCAAGAGACTTGAAATTTTTCACATAGATACCTTATAAAGTGTAGAGATCCACTAAGGAAGAATTTTTGGAAATTCCACCCCTAAGGGGGTAAAATAGGGGAAAAACATTTGTATGAAAGTCCGTCAGTTTTGAAGTTAGACGCTTCAAATTTAGCGTTTAGTTGGCGATTGAATTTTAACTTATACGTGTCTCAGCGTTTATGATAATTTCAACCCCGAAGGGATGAAAAGGGGTAAAACGGATTGTTGATATATCAACGCACAGCCCAAACCTTAGGACCTAGAGACTTGACATTTTGCACATAGTTACCTTATATAGTGTAAAGGTCCACTAAGGAAGGACTTTTGGAAATTCCACCCCTAAGGGGATGAAAATTTGTATGAACGTCCTTTAGTTTTAGTTTAAGTTAGACTATTCGTATTTTGTGTTAAGGTTGAAAATTGAAAATTAATTTATACGTGTTTCAGCGTTTTCGATAATTTCATCCCCGAAGGGATGGAAAGGGGTAAAACTGACTGACTGATCGATCAACGCACAGCCTAAACCGCTGGACCTAGGGACTTGAAATTTGAAGGGAATATTCCTTGGGTACCCTAAGGGTACACTAAGAAAGGATTTTTGGAAATTCATCCCCTAAAGGGTTAAAATAGGAGGTAGAAATTTGTATAGGAGATTAGTTATTTTTAAAATAAGCAATTTGGAAATTGGCATTTAGGCTACTGTTTATAAATAAAAAATACTTCTTTCAGCGATTTAGAAAAAACTACCCCTAAGGAGGTAAAAGGGAGTTTTAGTTTGTTCCTCCTTCACGCTGCAATGGCGCTGGATGGATTTGGATGAAATTTAGAATGGAGATAGCTTATACCCTGGATTAACACATAGGAAAATCCCATCCCGGAAAATTTAAAGGTTCCCGAGGGAATAACGACTATATCTTTGGTGTTTCTTGAAAAAGTCATCATGGGTGTCGTTTTCTTAGGTTGCGTTGACGCAGAATTCGAAAATGATATCAAATTTTGGATTCAAAACGGCCGCCATGATGTTTATTGAAAAAGTCGTCATTGGTATCATTTTCTTACATTTTGGGGACGCAGATTATGAAAATGATGTCAAATTTAGAATTCAAGCAGGCGGCAATGATGTTTTTTGAAAAAGTTGTCACGGGTAACATTTACAAAGAATAGATAATGTTTGTGCGAGAGGGCGATATTAGCACCGACAAACGACATTGTCGGGCGGATAAAATATAAAAATATGTCTCATGTAGAAGGCGATGTTGTGGAGTATCTCTTGGTAGACAATGTCATAGACACAGAGCAAGTCACGTCCTACCCTTAGAGTTGCTGAACTCTTTCGAGGTATCGGGAGTGCCCTCCCGTGAGAGTTAATGGTTAAAGTTGGTGTCCCGGTAAATTTCGAGCTCAATATTACATGTGTTTGAAAGATCATTCTTGCCAGGGAGGACGTCAAACTATAGAATTACTTAAAACTATTAATTTACTTAACTGCGATAAACGAGTTCTACGCGGACGAAGTCGCGGGCGAATGCTAGTCTATATATATATATATCCTCCTGAGACCCGGGTCCCTAAAATATTACTTGTCATAAACACCTAACTTACTATCTATAGAATAAAATGGCAACCATCATTAAGTCCTGACAATTCAAAAATAAATTATATCTTTATGACCGAACTAGCTATTAAAAGAACAAAATCGAGTATTTCAAATTTACCGCGAACTTTAAGAAGAAACAGCATTATCTCCATCGTCATTTATTTGTCTCTATCCAACGCGTCGAATCAAGCGAAAGAAAGACGCCATATTTATTCTTAGTAGCCAGCAACAGGTGACAATGGCGGCACGTCGAAAACAACGTAAGTAAATCCCTAAATATTTCGTAGAAATATTAGTATTTGTGTGAATAAAACTGTTTTATTTTGTTATTGAATATGTAATATTTATCAGTAAATGATTATTTTTGACACGCACGCGGCGTACACGATTTTATTTGTAGGAATTTTAATTTGTTCTTTATAAAGTGTGTTCGGTCATTGTACATTAAATTTGGCAAAATCTTTTGTTCTTTTATAATCACCTTCGGTTTTAATTTAACAACTTTGTTTGATGAGTGAAAATTTAATTTGTACCCGAAATTCTTGTGTATGTCTGTGTGTCCTTCTGTTATCAAACAGTGATCGGATCCAGGATGCAATTTGGGGTTAATGACCTCAAACGTTATGAATTATGATTCACTATCTACATAATAATAGGTCATTTATTTTATACCTACATGTTTTAAAAAAAATGTTTTATCTATACTAATATTATAAATGGGAAAGTGTATGTGTGTGTCTGTTTGTCTCGCTTTCACGGCTAAACTGCTGAACTGATTGCGATGAAATTCGGTATGAGGATAGTTTAAGTCCCGGGGAAGAACATAGGATACTTTTTATCTAGGAAATGGTTATAGTCCCGAAGGAATAGCGATAAACGAGTTCTACGTGGACGAAGTCGCGGGCAACTGCTAGCATATAATATAGCTCTTAAGCAGAAATATAATTATATGAATACGAGTTACTGCTTTCTAGAACCAAATTTAAAAATAAGCATCTTAAAAGCATAGGTACAAATTAAAACACAATAGGGTACTCATTTTGTTGTTATTATATTTATAGTGTAAAGTGGTTTACCTTTTTACAAAGGTAGGTAACAAAAACGTCGCGGGATTGTAAGTCATATTTATATATAAATGTTAAAATAACGGACCTAAACCCCGTGAAATTGTATCCCAGATCCGATCACTGGTTATTAATATTTAACTACTGGTAAAACCGCAAGTAATATACAATATATATTTTTTATATTTAGCGTTACGCGACGTGGATATTTATCAAGTTCTCAATGAATCTGAAATTGATGATGCTGAGGATGATGAGGACCCGACGTATCAAGATCCTGAAATAGTACCTTCGAGTCAGCGTAGCGATGTAGATGTTTATGGCGACTCGTCTAGCTTAGAAAATGATAATTCTTCTTCCTCGGAAGAAGAGGCGGATCATTGTTCTACCGGCAACCGTCAGGCCAGGACTCGAGGTCGAGGAGTTATGAATCGAAACTCGGTACGTACGCGTGGGGGAGTTCATAGTCGCAGTGCAGTGCGATCTCGGATCCGTACTCGTGGTGGAACTTCAAGAGGCGGTAGAACAAATCCTCCCACTTGGGTAAGATCCACATTCATCCAGGAAATTCCTGCTATGTCGCAACCGTCATATCGACCCTCCGAGCCGAAATCGTCGATGATGGAGTACATTTATGAGTACATGGACAAAGACTTGCTGGCTTTGATAGTAACTAAGACTAACCAAACTGCTGTTGAAAAAACAGGAAAAAGTTTAAACTTTACCTTAGGTGAATGCAAAGCTTTTATTGGAATAACCATGCTTATGGGATGCATTGGATATCCTCAAATTCGCATGTTCTGGAGCGAAAAATATGCTGTACCAATTATAGTTAGAACCATGGTGCGAGATCGCTATTTCTTACTTAGGAATTCTCTTAAGTTGGTATATGATAATGATGTTGCCGATGATGTAAGGAAGAAAGACCTGCTTTGGAAAGTACGTCCGTTTCTAGATAGAGTTCTCCAGGGATGCCATGCACAAATTCGGGAGCAAAAAATTTCCATTGATATGATAATCCCATTTACGAGTGCTTGTCCAATGCGTCAGTACTGCCCTGGCAAACCGAATCCCACTGGTCTTAAAGCCTTTATTCTTGCTAATCCGAATGGCCTAGTGTGTGATATATTAGTATATCAAGGCAAAAATACTATGACAAACAATGGTGAGCTAAATGTCGGTAAGAGCGTGGTTGTGGCTTTAACAGAGACGCTAGTCCCTGGCCACATTTTATATTGTGACCGGTTCTTTACAAGCGTCAAGTTGATGGATGAGCTTAACAAACGTGGCTTTAAATGTACAGGAACAGTGATGAAAAACCGACTGCCTAAAGACGTAAAAAACAATTTGCTGACTGACAAACTATTAGCAAGAAATGGCAGGGGCAGCTATGACGTTCTTGTGAGAGAGGATCAACAGGTAGCTGTAACTAAATGGTATGATAACAAGGCCGTTTTGTTGTTGTCCAGTATACATGCGGCAGAAACTGTCGACGAGTGTAGACGATACGACAGAAAACTACGTAGCTATGTACAAGTTCCAAGACCGGAAATAGTTACAGAATATAATAATAACATGGGCGGCGTGGACCTTACCGACAGATTGCTTCCTGTCTGCCCTTCGAGAATGCGTACCAAAAAGTGGACTGTAAGGTTTATAAGCCATTTAATTGATTTATCTGTCGTGAATGCTTGGATTAAATATAAAGCTGATCGAAAACTGCAAGGTACTCGTGCACACAAAATACTTCAACTGCGTGCTTTCAAGCAGTCTATTGCAGAAGAGATACTAGATGAATACCTTGAATCAGAAAATGAAAATGAACGCGTTCTGGCAGAGTCGTTGAACGTGCAAGGCATCGACTGCACCTTTAAAAGAGGCAGACCTCCAGGTAAAGCAATCCCTTCGACTTCTTTCAGGCTACGCGGTTCCATTCACTTACCGGCAATGGGAAATTCTCAACACAGGTGTAGGCAGAAGGGCTGTACAATGAAAACTACCATCTACTGTAAAGCTTGTGACTTACCCCTCTGTGTCACTGCCAAAAGAAATTGTTATGCCGATGTCCACACTCAAATGTATATTTAATGACTGACTTCTAATTGATTTACCTAATATTTATGTTACAGTGTATCCATTTAGAAAGACTGTAACACAAATATTAAGTAAATTCAAGGTATTAGAATTCATAACTAGGGGATACCTCAAATTTAGTCATAAAGCAAAAAAGTAAAATTACTAAACGGATCTCATAGCTATGTGATATGATAAATATGATAATATTGATAAATGTTATTTTAATGTTAAGATTTTATGATGTTGATTATGCCAAAGTGCCATACCAAGAGTAGCAATTTAATTAGTAAAGATATGTTTTTGTTTATTATTTCGAGTACATTGTAAACGGATAAATGTTTGAGTTAATTTTGTGTTGTCTTTTGTTGATTTGTAACATGTATGGTTAAAAAAATTAAAATAAATGACCAATGATCTGTGTTGTTTAACTACCAATATTACCTACATTTACTCTTATATACTAAGACCGAGTGTTCTTTAAAAAGAATAAAAGTTTTATAACATTCATTAAGTGCAAATAAATTTTTTTTTTAAGGTAATAATGTTTGTTCTAGCAAAAATTCCATAGACAAGTATAAAACAGTAAAAATCGGTGTTAAAAGTTCAGGACTCAGTGACAATATTGTTTTTGTTATTTTTGAAGAACACTCGGTTATAATGCCATCTGATATGTAGTAATACCCAGGACTCAATGGTGAACGCCATTTTGTTCTTTTAAACGACACCTGGAACTCGATATATATATATATATATATATATATATATATATATAAAAGGCCAACCTGACTGACTGACTTAGATATCAACGCACAGCCGAAACTACTGTACCTAGAAACAAGAAATTTGGTACAGGGGTTCCTTTCATGATGTAAGTGAGCACTAAGAAAGGATTTTTGAAAATTCATCCCCTAAGGGGTTAAAATTGGGGGAGTAGCGGGAAACTAATTCTACGCGTACGAAGTCGCGGGCGTCCTCTAGTTAAGAATGAAATCGTTGCAAGATATTATATATTGATAGGTAACTTTTCATTCATGTTTCAGGTGACGAAACATTTCGGAGATCCAACATTTCGACAAACATTAACATGATATTACAAATTACCTTTATTACGAGTATTTGATATAGAATAAATAAATAACACAATGACGATATTAATATTATTGCGCCAAATAAAACATATACAAATACACACGTTAAACGTATATTTTTGGCCGCGGATTAAAAAATTTGTATGGGTCCGATCCCAGGTTGTGAAGTTTCTTAAAACCGGCCAAGTGCGAGTCAGTCAGGTTTAGTAATAGGATCCCATTTCACCCTTTGGGTAACGAAACCATTACCAACGAAACGATAAGATTTGACCCAGTAAATGAGATGACGTGGCACTTTTTCGCGCATCTTCTTTGCACTACTTTTCCGCCAAATAAAACGCCTGGCATTGTTATATTTGAATTAAATACATAATTAGCTATTATATCACACTAAACACAGCTCTATAATTTGCACACCTTCAATTGATTTTACAACCCCTTTGTTGCCCATCCACTCTCACACCCACCGCTGAACAGCTGCCAGGCGCCCGGATTAATTAATCATGAGAGTATGGCAGACTAACTAGAGGGATTTCGTTGCTCTATAAATTGCAAACCTATTTCCATAGCTAGCTTTTAGACTATTAACTATACATGTGTTATCTACACCAATATTATAGAGAGGAAAGATTTGATTGTTTGTTTGCATTGAATAGGCTCCGAAACTACTGGGCCGATTTGAAAAATTCTTTCACCATTAGAATGGTTGGTTATTCCTGAGTAACATAGGCTACGTTTTATTTTTCTGCGCGAACGGAGTCTCGGGCAATAGCTAGTTATGTATAAAACTAAACGAGCGTGCGGTGGTTAAAGGTAATATTACACAGAGACAAGTTTTGAAATGCGGAAAGCTTCCGCCGAGACGTGAAAATCTCTAAAACATGTTACGATACAATATTACATTATTTCCAAGTAGGTATCGTAATCCGAGCAAAGCACGGAGTGGGTCGATAGCATGTAAATAACAATTTGAAGCATTAAATTAAGTCAATGTTCCAAATGAATAGTTAACCCAAACTATTATTTTAATCAATAAATGCTAGACGCTTCATTATTATATTAAGCTTAATTATTATTTTAAAGGTTGCCATAGATTCGTTTCCGTCCTTTACAGATGATCAATAGCTACATTAGCCAAGTAATTTTTTGCAGATAATCTTAATATCATTAAAAAGTAATATTACCTAATTTAACGTGAATGTAAAAAACTCATTTTGAAACAATGTTTCCACGTTGAAGGAAAACATAAATAACATTTTGTGAATAAACTTGTATAACAAAACCAAAAACCGATTAAAATGTTTCGCAAGTGACAGCCCTAACTTTGGGCGCGGAAGACAGAGGGGGGTCGTACCGGAGGTGAACGGGAAATAGGTGTTTAAAGCGCGGCATTTGGGGTCTGCTCCAAGGAGATTCGATTCTACGTAGTTATTATTTATTCTTATGTCTTAACCCTGACATTTGTGCATTCTGAGTTTTCAAAAATGTTCGCCGACATAAAAAAATAACTTTTGATAAACCGCTATTATAAATGCCTGCTAATCCGGTAATAATGTTCTTAACATTATAAATACTGAAATGCAATAATAATTGGTTGTGTGCGTGTGGATTGAGTGAGCACCATTCTGAAAAAAAATACAAAATGCTGTTCATTTAGTAAAAGTTCTAAAACAATTGTAAAACTAATCTCTGTATCTATTTGTAAAACCATAAATAAGAAAATGAAAATCTTTAACATGCGCTCACTCAGTTCTCACAATCTACCAACGAAATCAGTGAATGTATTCATTTAACATATAATATTTAGTAAAACCTATGCTAACTTACCTTTATAATTTGTAGATCACCTAGTAACGTATTTCAGGTATTACAAATATTTTCTTATGCTCACTCAATCCACACACTTTCGAAAACCCGATTTCTGATGAAAAAACTGAAGATTGAAACTACTATAGTGTATAGATAAGTAAAATTCATATAGTACTTTGTAAAATACAAAACGAACCACTAACGTGGCAGGTTTTTGGATAATACATTTTTGTGCGTGCTCACTCAGTCCACATATTACGAGAGTTGATCAATAAGTTTTTAGAATCGGTATAAAAAAAGGATATGTAAATCGTTATATTTTAATAATTGGAATATGCACTCTTTCTATATTTACAAACATTTATTAACGTCATTTAAATGTTTTATTTTACCCCTTTAAAAATATTTTTACTTTTGGAGGTCAATGATTTTTATGTAGTTTTTTTTAACATTGGTGAATGAGAAGTAGTAGTCAAAAGTTAGGGCTAAATAACAGGGGGAGCGGTTATCAGTTCTGAACTTAGGTCGGAGAGCAGCATCCTTGTGAATTAGATGGCTCTGAAGAATAATTCCTGCCGAAAATAAGTAAAAAAAAATCAGCACTTTTTTTTCCCTTATCTATACGGCAGAATAATGTTATATAACTCTCCTAGGTTATTTGATAATTGCTAATAGCTAATATCACAGTATTTATTTGTAGGCCTCAATAATCCCGGAAAAGGCCGAAAAAGCCACCCTAAATGTTGGTGACCGAGCTGGAAATAAAAAATCATAATGATAATAATAACCAAGGTTTCATTTTCAATAACATGTTTTTTATTAGGGCTTCAGGACTTTCTCCACACCTCTCCAAATAATTACAAAACTAACTCTTATTTTTGCCGTCTTGTAAAATTATTCAAAAATTCAAAAAAAAAAATCAAAATTCATTTATTTAACCAACAATACTTAAAAATAAAATAATACAGTGGTGCATCAGATGTTTTTTGTTTAGCTATCACAGAAAAACAAATGAATAATGTTAATTATTTTTTTCTCTAATTTAACGTTGATTAGTGCCATGGTAGTCCATATTAAAATAATATCATTACGAGGATGGTTCATACTTATTCTAAAAACTTATTGATCACCCCTCGTATAAGTAAGTTAAAAATGTAAATATCTTAAGATTTTTAGTACCACAGAAACTATGAATTAGTTCAACTTTTAGTATTTTTTTTTACTAAATATCCTCCATGTAATATTTTATATTCGTTGTCTATTTATAATTGTAAGTTTTCTAATGTATATAATATCAATTAGGTTGACCACACTTCTATATTTCCCGCCACGCATTTTTTCTTAATTTTCAACATGTGACATTGCACTATGGTCACGCCCTTAATGCCTAGTTATAAATATATGCATTAATTGTTTTTTTACGAAAATTTATGCCCGTACTAGTCACAAAATTGTATTTAGACAATTTATCATTATATATTATATTATAGGAGACTTGTCGCAATACTCGCAATTAAATTAAGATAAATCTCATAAAAATATATCCATTTAATTAATGTGTGGCTGTATCGATTAATTTCCTTAGCCTTAAAAGAAGACATTTCTTTATTTTGGATATGACCATATATTTACACTAGAAAAATTACAATTGAATCTCTTTATACACAGACTACGAATATAAAATATTAGATGGTGGATATTTAGTAAAATATTTTACTAAAAGTTGAACTAATTTATAGTTTCTGTGGTACTACAAATCTTAAGATATTTACATTTTTAACTTACTTATAATATGTGGCCTGAGTGAGCACTCACAAAAATGTATTATCCAAAAACCTGCCACGTTAGTGGTTCGTTTTGTATTTTACAAAGTCCTATATGAATTTTACTTATCTATACACTATAGCATTATAAATTTTCAGTTTTTTCATCAGAAATCGGGTTTTCGAAAGTGTGTGGATTGAGTGAGCATAAGAAATTATTTGTAAAACCTTAAATACGTAACTAGGTGATCTACAAATTATAAAGGTAAGTTAGCATAGGTTTTACTAAATATTAGTATATAAATATTATATGTTAAATGAATACATTCACTGATTTCGTTGGGAGATTGTGAGAACTGAGTGAGCGCATGTTAAGATTTTTATTTTTTTATTTATGGTTTTACAAATACAGAGATTAGTTTTACAATCGTTTTAGGAATTTTACTAAATGAACAGCATTTTGTCTTTTTTTTCAGAAGGGTGCTCACTCAATCCATACTCACACTAATGAAGAATGTCAGTAGGTACGCCAAATCGCTTGAAACTTTGTAGCAGTAAAGTTTATAAATAAACAAACATACTACTTTTTATTTTATTCAAAAAGACTCGATAGTTTTGATTCTATGAACGTTTAAAATTTGGGTCAATAATATTAAAGCGCGCGGAGGCCATCTTGCTGGGGTGACGTCATCGCTTAACAGCGGTACGCGCCCTTATATGAAAAAGTAAGTTTACAGGGCTATAACTTTTTAACCGTTATAAGTAGCCAGTTGAATTTTTCACAGAATACGTGTTATTATAAAATCTATCGTTTAAAATAGTACAATGAACAATAAATCAAATCCCAAGAGGGGTCCCCATACAAGAAACATGAAAATAAATCTTTTTTTTTTGCATTTTTATACGGATTGTATTTTTATAATGGCTTCTTATTTTGATGCTATTTTGAGCTTAAATTGTAGTCTAATTTTTGTAGTTTACGACTAAATAACAATGTCAAGTAAAAGTGCTACAAATATGTGACAAAACTGATTTTATCAACACGATATTTTAAGCGGTCACCCATCCTGTTTTAGACTACGCGTGTAGTTGCTTAACTTTGGAAGGCGAACTACGGGTTGTATTTGTATAATAGCTTTTTATTTCGGTGTCACATTAAGTTTAGATAATAATCAAAACTCCATACAAACATATATAGTTTACGACCAAACAGTAAACTGTAGTAAAACTCTTACAAATATGTTAAAAAGTGCCTAGTTTAAATCAACACGATTGATGTTTAGGTAGGTAAGCGGTAGTTGCTTAACTTTGGTGGTAGGCCTTTCTTTACAAATTTCGTGTTAATTTAGAATTAATATCGCTACTGTATAAAAGAGTGAACTATAAAACATGAATTTTTGATTGACCTACCTAGCAGTAGTTCTGATACTTCGTGTATTCATTTCATCGATTTCAAATTTCGCGCGCGGGCACTACCAAGTCGATAGACGTACCTACCTACATACCTACAACACTCTCGCTTTGCTAGGTCTAGGCGTTATTGCCACTATCCCAAAATTTAAAGTGCTTGATTATTATTCAAATTTTATTTAACCAACTTATTCGACAAACATTACAAATAGAAAAGCCGGTCAGTGACAGACAGTTAGTTATGTAATACAAAATAATAGATAAACATAGCTGCGATAGTAACATCAAAACGAATTCGTAAAAATATTACAGCTTACAAAGTTAAGCAAGTACAAGCGTAGTCTATAACAGGAAGGGTGACCGCCTAAAACATCGTGTTGATAAAATCAGTTTTGTCACATATTTGTAGCAGTTTTACATGAGATTGCTATTTAGTCGGAAACTATGAAAATTAGACTACAATTTAAGCTTAAAATAGCATCAAAATAAGAAGCCATTATAAAAATACAATCCGTATAAAAATGCTAAAAAAAATATTTATTTTCATGTTTCTTGTATGGGGACCCCTCTTGGGATTTGATTTATTGTTCATTGTACAATTTTAAACGATAGGTTTTATAATAACACGTATTCTGTGAAAAATTCAACTGGCTACTTATAACGGTTAAAAAGTTATAGCCCTGTAAACTTACTTTTTCATATAAGGGCGCGTACCGCTGTTAAGCGATGACGTCATCATCCGTGAGCGCTAGCCGCCGGGTTTCGAGGGCCCCATACGAAGTTTAAAATTTAATGTCGCGAAAACTATTTGACGTATCGAAATGATTTTTTTACAGCTATTTTTAGTTTTTAATGAATAATACGGTAAGCCAAAAATCTAAACTGGCTGACATTCTCTATTGGTTATATTAATAATACGTAACGGTCCCTGAGCTCAACTTGCTCAAATTTATTCGTCGGCTTTGGGACAAGTGCCTTAATTACAAAAATGTTAATTACCTTCCGCAGGATCCAAGTTGTCAACCGCGACTGCATCCTCCTGACTAGCGGCAGATATGTCAGTAAAGTTACCTAGTTGATTTAACTGATCTGTATAATAATTTGATTTTTGATCGTTCCCAAGTTGAGTATCGTCAACTTTTACTTTCTTGACAGATTTACCCTTTTTCTTGTTTTTTAAGTCCAAAATCTTGTAAATAATTATTCTCTCCGCCTCAGTCTGCTCTTTTCTCGAGTCGTTGTTCAGATGGTTTTTCTCGAAATTAAGTCTTAAATCTTCAGTTGAACTGTTATTGGAGTCGATGGATGAGCCCGGAGAACTGACTTCATTCTGCTGCCGAATGATTACCGTTTCCGCATACCGCTTGTTACATTTCTTTTCATGTGTATTCGTATCTTTAGTTGGAGGCGTATGTTTATGTCGTGAACGGTATTCGTGATAGCTATCTACTTTACTAAATTTGACAGAATTTTCGGATTTCCCCTCTTTAAGAGCCGTAGGAATAGTGTGAACAGCAAGGTTACCGTCGCCCTCTGGAACGGGCATCCATGAGTATTGAAAATCCCTTTCATTAAAATTGTCTTCAACATTTGCACCAAATGGCGATTTGGACCTTCGAAGTCGGTGGTTTGTAGGGAATGTGTGTTTTGTGGTTTTGCAACTCTGAAAGAAGAACAAATGCATAGCACCATTTTTTAAATTAATTTATTTGCATAGCTAAGTACAAAGGTACAAAGCTTACTTGCTTGAATAGGTCAATATAGAGAAACGGGTTCAACCAGGCCGCAGTGTTTTTTAACTGCAGATAAACAGCAAATTGACTACTGCTTGCGGCAGCCAGCGAGCGAGAACGCACTGTAAAAGCTGGCCAGCTGCTTTGTTCTACTCGTAATATGCTACACAGCGTGGTATAGGTACCTGTTATATCGTCGAATTACTTTTTTAAAAGATTATACAAATAATATAGGTACATACAAGTATACACACCTATTTGTGAAATATATCTGGTTCCACTTACACTAATATTTTCAAAGGTTTAGGTGCACAGTTACATTAAAAAGGAGTATGTAAATTAAATCGAAAAACTATACTACAGGGGTTAAACCATATTGCTTTTATGACCAGTGGCGTAAGGTCGTATTTCCTCATTGTACTCTTTTTAAATACCTATAAAAAAACGCCAGGTCCTACCTTCAATGTATAATTGAATTTGTAATATTACTATATTACCTACATTCAATTAAAGTAAGTACCTAAATTAACCTTGTGACTGTACTTAGATATATTTTTTTCGTTTATCAGTGCTTCTATTTTCTTAATAACGATCGAATATCTTTGTTTTTCTATGACACACGAGTGGCAAATATACTGTCACTTGCGAGTGCAAGCGAGATAGCGATAGCCAGCCGAAACCTATTAAGAAGTTGGGAATACGAATTTGAATTCTAAGTTGTCCTTGTTTGTGGGTAGTACTCGTAGTAAATCAGGGGCAACTGTGTGACGACGAAGAAAGTGTCCCTTTTCGGAAGAGACCTTGTTTTATAAGACCATTGACTAATCGACTTAACCCGAACCCGAAACACATTACAAGCTGTTGCACTGTTATGTACTTTGAATGAATGTAACCAGTAAGTCAAGCAGCTGACTAACCCGAGTGGGCTCAAAACTGAAATGAGAGGATCTCAGTCAGCCGCAGTGTTACGAGCGGCATGCTTAACGTATTTATGTGTCTTATATACTCCTTAACTATATTGAAGCTGACATGTAACTGATGAAATACGAAAGATATCATTTATAGTATTTATTTGCAAATAAAACTTTTAATTAACAAAAAAACTAATCGAGATGAAATATTCCGCAATGCTTTCGCTTTAATAATACAAATATATTAGGATGGCCGCCAGATGATAGCGCCGAGCCGAGACTTTAACCCTCAAATCGAAGTCGTTAGTCCTGTTCCTTTTTTTTCGATAACTTTATAAGCGTGGAGTAAAAAAAGGCATAAAAGAAAGTTTGATATGATACTCGAGTGAAATTGGGGATTCAAAGTACAGCTTCGTTTGCGTCACATTCGGTAGTTCTTATTTTTTGCTGACTTGTTTATGATGTTGGCCCAATGAATAATCCAAGTTTGTGACCTCGAGCGCCGAACGCAACTTCGTCAAAATTAAAAATACTGCGTAGAATTCGGACTTTTTTCAGAATTTGGCGATTATAACCTAGTGCTTTACTGAATTTCGGGGTACACCCCGAAATTCAGTAAAAAGCTGCAAATGGTGTTAAAAGCATAAAAATCGGAACGATTGATCTTTAGGCCATATGGATCAATTTGACCCATAGCACAGGAAAAGAAACAAAAAACGGGCAAGAGCATGTCGGACCATGCTCAGTGTAGGGTCCCGAAGCCATTACTACAAACAACTTCAAACCTCGCGACTAACTTAACTTTGCCGTTGGAAAACTGTTATCTCCATACATCGACATAGGTCGCGGTCAGTTTACCAACACCGCAAATAAGTTTTCGGTACGTATAAACATTTAAACCGTTTGTAACTCAAGAACCAACGAAGTCTATTAAGTCGTGATAGTTTTCCTGTTAACTTCATTATGTGCTTTCATTTAAGATATTTTTCAGATTTTTAGTATTCGTAGTTTTTGGTGTAGGGGGGAGGGGGGCACTTGACTCTAACAAAAATTAGCGCTTTAAAGCTTAATCCATACTAATATTATAAATGGGAAAGTGTGTATGTTTGTCCGTCTTTCACGCTTCAACCACTGAACGGATCGAGATGAAATTTGGCACACATATAGGTTAGGCCCTGGAATAGGACATAGGATAGTTTTTATCCCGGAAGATTGGACCGTTCCCGAGGGAGCGAAAGCTATTCTATTATCAACTAATCCTATTAATGACAGTATCCTTCTAATCCTACTAATGAGACTTATCTTTATTAGTCATTACGTTTGACGTTAAAGTGACATAAAATGCTACCAGTCACCGACCATTTAACCACCATTATGTTAGTTTGTTACTTTTTCACCCTGCAACGAATTGATGGATTTGGATGAAGTTTTCGAATAGAAAAAAAATTAACTTTTTGCGATATTGGTAAAACTTCCCCTAAGGGGTACAGGTTGGTGTCAGAATTTTGTGCGTATGAGAGTTTTGTCATTTTTGAAGTAAGAAACGTGAAAATTGGTAGGTATTTAATATTTATGCTACTATTTATAAATAAAAACTTCTCCTAAGGGATAAAAGAGGGTTGTAGAATTTTGTATGAATTTCTTCATAATTGTGGTAAAAAATGTGAAAATTGGTATTTAGGCTAATACGCATAAATAAAAAATGTTACTTATGGCGATTCAGAAAAAAAATCGTAAGGAGGGTTAAATGGGGGGTAGAAGTAGTATATCGAAGTTAAAAAACTCATAGCTATGAGCTATGATAATAGCTGTAATGTACTGGGATTAAGTACAGTTGGTTAGGTTGATTTTTTTGTTGTTGACCGAAATGAAATACACGAAATATTCTTTATTCTTTAAAAACTAATTGTGCACTTACACCTACTATAATACTTTACGCACTAACATCTTAATCATATAATTCGTTCCAGGTGAAATTGTGCGACTTTAGTTTATACATAAAAGTACATAGACAGTTAGCAGGATCGCGGACGCCGGGAGTTAAAATAGGAACGGCAAAGCCCGCTCGCACTTATTGCGCTCATGCATCGAAGAACTTCGTCCTTATTGCTGTTTGGGATATTGTCAGTTTGCAGTATTCAAATAAAAAAATGTGATTTAAAAATATGCAAACCTATTTCATTTTGTTGTATCGTAAAAACGATAAAACACAAAAGCTTCAAAATTTGATATGATTATACTTACATAGTAAAAACCTAAAAAACAGCATACTGTAAACCGGACTAGTGCGAGTCGGACTCACATACCGAAGGTATTTTTATCGACTACGATTTAGCCAGAGCGATTCTGTGCGCTGGATGTACTTTCCTATTTACATCCTATACCTACTACATATATTATAAATGCGAAAGGTTATGCGAGCGCGAGTTTGTTATTTCTTTGCTAAAAAGGATGGACGAATTTGGTTACATACAATTAGGAATAGAGTTTGCTTATACACTGGATTAACACACAGGGCTACCTTGAATCCCGTGGGATAGCAAAATTACTAATTCTACGCGGACGAAGTCGCGGGCAGAAGCTAGTATTTCATAAACGGATACCTTAATCGATAAATTGTTTACCCAAACCCGCAATATTTTTGAAAGACCTATCCAACGACACCCCACACTATGGGGTAAACGAGAAAAAAATACATCCCGTTACGTGTAGGGGAGGTACACTAAAAAAAATTGGGTATCGGAACAACGATTTACAAAATGTACGAAGAAAAATTTTGGATGGGCTGAACTTTTTCCGGTATAGCATACTTCCGGTTCAAATTTGGGAATGGCGACAGGCAGATCCGTATTTTGCGGGGTCAAAACCCTCTGATAACGTTGTCACCCCAAAAATGAAAAAAACAATACCGAAGAAAGAAAGAAACGCCTTTTTTCTTTCTTTGTGTTATTACCTATATTTTTGGAGTTTCTGTCTTTAGATGAAGGAATGTTTTTTTTTTTGTGGTATTGTTTTTTTCAAATAGGTTTTACGTTTGATAAGAGATTTGTATTAACGACAATAAAATAGTGTCGCCCCGTCGCATATACTTATCATAAATATCTCTCTAAATATTAAAGGTATTGACATGTAGTTTTTTTTTATTAAATGTGTTATTAACAGCGTAATCATGTGAGTTAATAAAATAATACCCTTTTACTGCACTTTTTAATGTAAATAAATAAAAAACTGATGAATCGCTAAAAAAAAACAACAAAAAAGCGGGGTTTTTGGTAGCAATTAAGTTTTGTTTTTTCTAGTATATTTTGTTTTATAATACATTGTTTAATTTTCTTTCGATTGACACCCTAATTATTTAAATCGATGCAGCCGTTTAGGTTGTAGAATTTTTTGAAAACTGAAAAGTTGAAGTGGCGCCATCTGTGTTCCTAAGGGGTGAAAGTTTTGCTGCTGCGGGTAAAATCACTTATTTTGATCCCTACTAACACTGTGCAAAGTGGCTTGCTTCCATCACAAAATGCAGCTTCCAAACCGTAACAACTAGGACTAATACAGTCTAGTTGAGTTGTAATAATAACTATAGAAGACTACAGAAGACTCAAGTCCCTCCCAAGTTTAGAAGAACTCGAGCTTCGATTCAATGACTACACTACTAGAGTCTAAAAAACTAAGTCGGGTCTTAGAATTGGATTTGAGTCTTTACCAACACTAGTTAGACCTAACTATACTTGAAGATACATTTGAAATAAAGTTTTAATTTTTTATGCTTTTATTTATTGCATTTTATGTATGGATGTATGTATGTATGTACGGGTCAAATATTGCAAGTTAAATTTGACCTACTTCTCGTTAACGGAATGGGCTGAAACTTAGACCACATGTGTAAACCCGATGACAATGTAATTATGGTATCTAAGACGTGAACTGATGATCGGAGTCGGAAGGTGGCGACAGGATCTCCGCTATAATTAACTTAGACCCACTGACCCCACCGTGTTGGGACTCCATAGTTTGGTCTTGATAAGCAGACAAAGATTATGCAAATAAAGGACAGTCGGCAACAAAAGCTTGTCCCAAAAATTTAATTTTTGACAAAATCTTATTTACAAATGTTTTTTTTTTGTGTTCAGCTGATATTTAAATTTAGCAATAGAACTGTCTAAGGAGAGTTTAGGGTGACACTAATTATAATTAATAAAATTTACTAAAGTAACAAGAATGTTATGAACGGTTAACAATGATTTGAGAGTGTGTTCTCAAACAATAGTTTGTAATTGCTTGCCGAAATTAAAACTGGATTGGGAATTTTAGAAGATTAAATGGAGTCGGGTCGAACTTAAAATGCTATTAGATTCCAGAAAATACAGAAGTTATTTAGAGAACCTTGTGTAGGGTCCCTCCGGCCCGGGTCGCTACCACCATCGCAGCCTTTAAACTACCGCCAAGCAGCACTGTTCGCATTGTTGAGGAATAACTAGCACAGGGGCGTTCCATCCCCGTCCTGAACGGTGTCATCGCATTTGCAGTTATACCCTTTAATGGTTAACGGCAATGTATTTGCCGGCGTACATTTTAATTCATTAACAAAAAAGCACAGTTTCTTTTTGTATTATTAAGTATTAAAGACCGAAATTGTAAATCTAAAAATCTAATAAAAAAAATTGAAGTAGTAAAAATCACTCCTATGTATAAATGGTAGATTTTCGACAAGTTATGGGGTATTTTGCAATGTCCCGTTAAGTGAATAAAAAAGTCTATGAATAAAAATTTGCTTTAGTAAAATTAAGACGATCCTGGGTTCAAATCCCGAAAAGGGCAGATATTTGTGTGATGAGCGCGAATATTTGTTCCTGAGTCATGGATGTTTTCTATGTATTTAAGTACCTATATATTTCTCTATATAAGTACCCATAGTATAAGCGTAGAGCTTAGTTTGGGACTAGGTCAATTTGTGTGAGATTGTCCCTTGATATTTATTTATTTCCTTTTTTTCTGATAGTCATAAAATAACACTCATATTTGAGAGATCATTTCGGCGGAATAAAGATTTGAGAAAAAAAAACAGTTATTTAGAAATTCAATGAAATCAAGACTGCAATATATGCCTATTTGCCACTATCCGTGGAGCGTCTAACATTTATTGAATGAAAGAGTATTTTGGGTTAACTATTTATTTAGAACACTGACATAATTTAACGCTTCAAATTATTATTTGCATGCTAGCGACTCAAAGCATCAGGTGGAGGGTGGGAGAGTAGTGAACTTTAAACACCAAACCCAAATGTATCATGTCACACAAGGTTTAAAACTTCATTTATTTGTTTTGCCCATTTAGTTTTGCATTCCGAATTTGACTTTCTGTAATTTTAAAGACACAAATGTTACGTCACTGTACTGCTTAGATGTGTCGTAAACGGACAGCGGCAAATATATTGCCGGCTTTTAAGTAGAAGAAAAAAGTTTTATCTTTCACAAAAATTACTAAAAAAAACATTTGTACTGTGCGTACCTACTATGTAAGTTTTAGATTTATTCTTATAAATGTCTATGTAAGGTCTGTTCATCCTTACTTGTCTTATCGTGTAAACAAACGTGACGTCATGGGAGAAACTAGACAATGACTAGTGATTGGAAATGTCGATAAAATATATTGATTGATTTTGTTATAAAGTTTACCAAAAATTTAACACAGTGAATATTGTCTTCACATTTCTAACTCAAATGCTGTGGTAAATGCTATTTCATTATCCAATCCTATAGTAGTACTTTAGTACTACCTATGTAATATTTTTATAGAGAGATATAAGAAATAATACCAATATATAAATCTGTATGCACGAATACACCGATCGGAAAACGAGGAATAAGTTATATTTTTTTGTAAAAATATTTTCTTCCGCCGCTCGCGTAGACATACAAAAAAAAACATTTATACACGAACTCTGCGAAATTTTGTCTTGTTTATAGGTCTCACTTTTGTCGTTAAGTCAATTGTTGAAGAATTATTTAAAAATGAACCAATTTTGGCACTTTCAATTCAAGATGGCAGCTGACGCCCCTCCCCCAAGGTCGAAAATTTGGAATTCTATTAGAACCCCATTACTGAAAAATATATGTATGAAAAATGAAAGCCACCATTTCTAAAGCAAAGGCCTTTTTAACGCCTCACAGACTGGATGCGGTATGCGGGGTATGCGGTTTTCAAGATAATCGCAGTTTACTGAAATTTCCATATTTCGTTCTTCTTTCCGTTTTTTAAATCCCTCTTCCATAGCTTGAGGGTTTAGCTCAATTTATTTATAAAATAACTATTGCTGATTAGTTGCATCATAACGTGTGTAACAATTTTTAGCAAAGTTTAGGACTTTTCATGTAAATTATTGTTAAAGTTGCAATATTGGGTTTAAAAAAAATCATGATCTAACTTTGAAGCACCGTGGGTTTTTTTTGGATGGAGGCTTCGTGGCTATCAGTTTACTGAAATTTCCATATTTCGTTCTTCTTTCCGTTTTTTAAATCCCTCTTCCATAGCTTGAGGGTTTAGCTCAATTTATTTATAAAATAACTATTGCTGATTAGTTGCATCATAACGTGTGTAACAATTTTTAGCAAAGTTTAGGACTTTTCATGTAAATTATTGTTAAAGTTGCAATATTGGGTTTAAAAAAAATCATGATCTAACTTTGAAGCACCGTGGGTTTTTTTTGGATGGAGGCTTCGTGGCTGTATGGCTTAAAAACTTTAACATTTAATGCAGAGTTAAAAACAGAAAATTAGAATCAAAAATTATAAATAAAAAAGTTTAGGCTAATTTAACGACGAAGGGGTGGTTTTATAGAGATCACTAAGTGATATTACTTCAAGTGTTTTGTCGTAACGATCAAATTAACAATATTAAAAAAATAATTTAAAACTACAATTGGAATCGCTAGAGTTTTTTTTTTTAAAACCTTGGAGTCTGTCTTGTTAAATAGGAGAATCTTCTGGTACTGAGACGGTCCGGGATGATAGACATGTGGGTGAAATGCAGAATAGATGTACCGGAACGAAAGTGTTACTAAACTGATATAATAACAAAACGGAGAAATTGTAACGAAACTGACAATGTTAGGTGAGATCACACGAATTACATGAATACATATTTTTTTTCTTTAGGTACATAAACAAAAGGATTTTTTGATAAGTTAACGATAGATATAACCTATCAAATGTAACTACGTAATTAAAATTAACTCACATAATATTTATTTCAGTACTTTGTTTTTTGTATCATTACTATAAAAAAAAACAAAAATGGAAACCACTTCGTTTTTTTACACTTTTAGATAATTAATAATCAACTTATAAAATAAACAATATTTCTAATTTAGCAAAATTAGACTTTTTTCTTTTAAAATAACAAAACTGAACAAACAACTAATACGTATTAACCTACCTACTAATCGTATCTTTGTAACGTAACTTATTTGATATTTTCAATATAAAATAGTTATTTTCAAAATAGTTACTTTTATTTTACTTAAAATAAACCATTGATATTGAACAATGATAGTTAACAAAACAATTGGCAAATTAAACTTACCGGAGATTTGAAAAGCACGTTATTAACCCTGATTTGGTTTTTTCACCATATTGCTGTTAGGTCCACGTTTCACCGACACGCCACTACCAAAACAAGAGGGCTGCTGACTGATTTTGAAAGCTCGTGTTATAGTGTTACCAAGTAATCTTGATAGCAGTTATTGCTTCTTTGCGTTTCGGTCTACGCTTAAACCTCGTTACTAACCCTGTGTTACGAAATTACGAAACACGGGGACAGATATAAATGTACTGGAGTATTACCGAAAAGACAGCTTTTTTTTTTGAATAAAACTGTTTTTACATCATCAAATAGAATATAAATTATGTTCTTGTAAACAAAATTTCCTCTTAAAGGTGAGGTGGATACAAGTTGTATTTTTTTAAACATTAAATTACCAAACCACCAAATTTCGTTATTTACAAAACAAATTATATTTATTGTCATCGATAGCATATATAAAAGAAAATAAAGTAAAGGTGTCTCACTTAGATTATATACTATTTTTATTTTCGGTTCACATTTGAAATGATAAAAAAACGAAGATTAACTTCGTAAAAATCTCTGAGACAGTTATCATTCTGCATTTCACCCATGTTACTACTGTAAAGTGAATAAAATCATATAATTTACTGTTTACCTTTTCCCTGCAGCAAACCCTGGGTTGGCAACTAACGGGCTCAATGAAGGCTTTACGGCAAACTGCTAACTTTTTATATATTGTTATTTTTTATTATGTATTTAACTCTGCATTAAACGTATAGTAGGGGAGCCCACGATACTAAACCTAGTTCGATAAGACTACCAGATGATATACAGGTGTTAGGCACATGGTTGGACAAAAAAAAAGGCGAATAAGTGGTGCCATGTACTACTTATTCAGGCCTAATAAGGAGGTACAGGAAAACAGGATTAAAAAAAAAATATTTTTCAAAGAATCCCAGAATTCATTGTTTAACATCAAATAATTAAAAAGGAACATTAATAAATCCGCCAATTTTTTTTATTTGTATCTTGACTTGCTTTGTTCTGTGAGAATTGATATCTTGTGCAAATAATTACTAAAAAAAAAAGCCAAGGCCACAGTAAAGTTTTAAAAAGACTTGATAAAAAACGACAAAAAGACTTGATAAAAACTAAAAGCCCAGAAAAGCTTCGCTTTAAAAAAACTAAAAGAGGTCAAGAAGTTCAAGTTCTTTGAAAACTTCTCTGATTAATGCTCTTTCCAACGATGTATCATATGCGTAGATTTTATTTTACGAACAGGAGTTATTTGCCAATTTAGCTGGAAACTTGGCATAATTCTTTGGCCTTGATCCTAACATGCTTGAAAGTAGTACAGGGCACCGCCCTTTATATAATTAGTCACATCATTAATGGGGGAACACGAAATGCCAATGCGGAAATGCAAAAAACCTGGCAACGCTATTATTTCTATAATTGTTAGAATTATAAGTTCAATGTCTAATATGATGACTCCCAAGTTTCGTTTGTTCCTCGGAACAGGGGAGGAGTAGGACTATACGACAATGCAGTGCTGCAAGCCCCCCTGATTGGCCTAATCAGTGGCAGCAACATGATAAGCGACGCCTCGTACTTAAGTATCTAGTATGATCTATCTCCTCAAAAACCAAACCTCATAAATTTCTATCTAAGAAAAACCACTGCTGCATTATCCAATCAGAAGGGAAAGTGGTTGCTGCAGCGATTGAAGGTCGCCCTCCGCGCAGCCAAATTTTTTGCATTGCAGCATCGAAATTTCGTGTTCCTCCATAAATGAAGTGACTAGTGTCCTAAAAAAATCTAATTAGTCCGTCATTTACATTATCAAAAAATATTGAACATATATTTTTTTGTCAATTAAACTAAGAATTACGAAGATAAAACGCGATGAAGTTTCGCGTGACGTCACGCCGTGGTCCACTTTATAAAGGGTGAGGCACGAATGTTGCTCCAATAAAGAACCTTATTTTTTATTTTTTTTTGGCATTTTGACATTTGTGGTAATTATGGGTTATAATTTGTTTAATTAAGATTTAATATGGATCGAGTAGACATTCCAACAAGGATTTTATTAGTTCAATTGTACCATGAACTAAAGTCTATAATTTTAGTACAAAGAGCGTATCGTAGAGATACAAATCGCGACCCTCCGAGCCGTTGGACAATTCTAAGACTTGTTGCGTTGTTCAAGAAACATGGTTCGGTCCAGCCCAGAGCCTACCATCGCGAGCCGACTGCCAGGACAGCGAACACTATTGCTATGGTGGCCGCAGCCGTTGAAGTTAATCCCAGTACTTCATCTAGGCAGTTGGCCTTAGACACAGGAGTCAGTCAAAGAACAATTTTAAGAATTTTACACAAGGATTTAAATCTTTTCCCGTATAAAATTCAAATAACAAGCCGTTTAAAGACTGAAGACTTTCCAATTCGTCTAGAATTTTGTCAAAGGATAATGAGGTTCGCGGAAGAGGAACATGACTTCATAAATTGTTTATTCATGTCCGATGAAGCCCACTTCGATTTAAACGGAAATGTAAACAAGCAAAATTGTCGCATATGGGCAGAAGACAATCCCAAAGTCATTCACGAATTGGATTTACACCCAGAACGCGTCACAGTGTGGTGTGCAGTTTCTTCGAACTGCATTGTCGGCCCATACATCTTTGAGGAAAATGGTGCTACAGTTACTGTCACTGGACATCGGTATTTGGAAATGTTGAACAATTTCTTCTTTCCAGCATTACGCAGAAAACGCATACCTCTAAATTCAGTGTGGTTTCAACAAGATGGGGCTTCCAGTCACATTGCAAAATCAGTTATGGAGACCCTGCGTGCAAAATTCGGCCAAAAACTAATTTCGAGGAATGCCCCCAATCGTTGGCCCCCAAGGTCACCGGATCTGACTGTCCCAGATTTCTTTTTATGGGGATATTGTAAACAAGAAGTTTACAAAAGGAAACCTCTCAACAGGAACGAATTAAAAGCTTCAATTATCCGAAGTATCGAAGCCATACCCCAAGTGACATTACGAGCCGCAATGAATAACGTTCTGCTCCGATGCAGAGCGTGCATTAATGAGCGTGGTGGACACCTAAATCAAATATTTTTTAAAAACTAATGTTAAGCTATATTTCCTTGTTATACTTAATCTGGTTTGTTAAATAAAAATAAATAAATGTAAACGAAAACATAATTATTCGATTTTTATTTTGTAGCAAAATTCGTGCCTCACCCTGTACCACGTCGTGACGTCACGAGCCCCTACTCCCGAACTTTGATGCGCGTTATATTTGTTAATTTTGATTAATTTGAAAAAGCAAAAAATACGTTTAAATATTTTTTAATAATCTTACTGACGGACTAATTAGATATATTTTTTTACCCAGGACTCTCCTGTTATATATATATCTCATCTGGTAGTCCTGTCGAACTAGTTTTAGTATCGTGGGCTCTTCGGGCCGTATTAATCTATATTAATAATTTCGTACCGGTCTACGGTAGACTCGAACGAAATGCACATCAAATTGAAGAGCGTAAAAAATAAGTCGATCCGAGTCGACAACTTATAGGCAGAAAATTCAGATTATCAAGTATTTTCAATATAAAAATGATAAATTTTATATATAAAAAGCTGCGTTGCGAAGTAAACATGTCAATATCATCAATGTGGTTGGTGTCACGCAAAGTTGTCACGTCATCATGTGCCATAAACTAAAAAATATTGATTGATTCTGTCACAGGTGTCACAGGTTCATATTCCGTTCTCCATTGTGACCTTAGAGGTCTAAATCTAATTGCGTTGATTGTGAGACAGAGAAATCAGAGATACGAGTATATCTACTGGTGGTGGAATATCGATAGCTGTGAACGTGTTTGTGACACGTTTGTGATAATATTAAGACTGGGACTGCACGTCAGATTTTTCCATACGATAGTCTTTAGACAGGCAATTCTTTTTTTACAAACTGCGGCACAATCTTACGGGAAAAATTTGCGTTTGTTTTGGTCAGTCAGGCATGGTCACGCCAATTTGTTTAGAGAACGGGATTTTCTATTTTCATTTTCAAAAGTAGTCCACTCAGTGAGCACTTAGAATACCATTCAGTTTGTACTCTTCTCTCACTCGCTCTCAATAAGAGAGTATGATAGCGAGTGAGAGACAAGTACAAACGGAATGCTTTTTTAGTGCTTACGAACTGTAAGTAAACCGATAACTACAGAAGTATCATCTACATTTTATAAAAAAAAATAGTACATTGGAATGAGTCTACATTTTAACCGAGCAAAGCCGGGGTTTCATCTAGTAAAGACATATTGGCCGAGATGCCCGTCACAAGATACGTCAAAATAAACGTCAAACCATAGAACACTGTCATTTCGGACGCATCTCGAGACGAGCATTAGAGTTGCGATTCGTTTATTAATACGGCCCTTAGACTAGTAGACGTTTTTAAACTTGTGGACCTCGTAAAAAAATATACCATAGTGCTTGAAAGTTTGATCATAATGTTTGTCAAGGCCAATATTGCAACAATCAACAGTAATTTACGAGGAAACTGCCAAGATTAGCCAAAAGTTGTTTTACACGTCTTATGGTGCAGCTAATCAGCAATAGTTATTCATAAATAATTTAACTAAATCCTCAAATTACGAAAAAGGGATTCAAAAAACTGAAACAAGATGTGACATACGGAAATTTCAGTAAATTGTGACTATCTCGCAAACCATAAGACTTTTACTAAACCCATGATAGGTTGTTTAGATAGATCATAGGCTCGCTATATACAAACTGATCTTGGACCTCTACATATAGGACACCCTGTATAAGATCGAGATTTTAAGCCTACATTTTTATCTGTAATATTTCAATTTTAACAAAAATAAATTGTTAAAAAGCCGTCCGAACCCAGCTCCTGGGTCCTCTCACTTCACAGTTGTAGAGTCACTGTGTATATATAATTATTACCATAATACCATGCTGCCTGCTGTCTCTTTCAATGTTTCTGAATTCCTGTTGCAACGTTCTTTGACGACTGTCTCTTTGCATTTGCAAGCGATAGTCATCTTTGTAAGCGTTATTCTTGAAAAGTAAATAAAGACGATATTTGTAATTTGAGATTTAAAGACATTCAATGCCAAGCACTAGGATCTCCATACAATTCGGATCCGATGGAACGTTGTCGGCATTGAACGTACGAGTATTAAAGTAATATATGGAGGTGCTTAACTCTATGCGGTACTTACAACTGGTTTAATGCTTGTGGCTTTACTTTTAGGAAGTCCATTCAAAAATGTTATCGTGTCTTTGTATTCTTTCTCAACATTCTGTCTCGTCACTGCAATTTTGTTAGTCATATCCTGCAATTTCTTAGACTGTTTCTCTTGATCGCTAGTAGCCGTAGCCTCTTCGAGCGCTTCCGAGTAAGCGTCTCTTTCTGAAAGCTCATCGCGAGCCACAGTTGGCTCAGCGAAAGGCACGTCTCTTGTGTCTCTGGTAGAATGATGGTACATTGTAACAGACTTTTTCTTAGATAGGCCCGCATTTCCAGAATTACTCGATCTTAACAATCGCCCTTCATTTCTTGAACTGACTGTAATTAAAAAAACATCACAATTTTAATTAAAATTTGTTATTAAGAAATACGCCAAATTTATACTTCAGAATAAAAATATTTTTGATAAATTGTGTCATTCCCTGGCAAAAGGGACCACTTCGTCGACCTTACTTCTTGAAATATAGCCGTTTTAAAACATACTTTAAAAGGAGTTATTTTGCTACGTTACGTAAGTAGCTTCTAGAGGTTTAAATAATATTATACAAGAGAATAATAAAATATAATTATAACTTAGGAAATAACTATATTAATCGGTCGGAGAGAAGTGGCGATATAGGTACAGAATATTGACTTCGATTATCTTTTATTGTGATTTTGAGCTATAGGTATTTTGACGAAGGTGCATGCATCATTATCTCGAGTGGACTACCTGCTATTATGAATGATGTATGCATCTGGGTAAAATATATGAAGATCAAAAACAACACGTGATAACCGCGGCTAATGACTCTAATTTTGTCATGTATGATATGATATGATCGGTGGTGATTTTTTGATTGTTTTTTGTTCTCGTGTAAACAAGGCTGAAAAAGTAGTACCCTAGTCAGTATAAAGCCGCATTTACGTGTCTGACGTGTTGTGTCGTAAAGTGTTCTGTCGTGATGGCTACCATTCGCATCTATATGACGTGTTATGACGCTTTCTGACGATATTTTGAATCAAGCCGCATTCACATTTGTCTGATGTATTGTGTTGTGACGCGTCAGAACAGTATTACCGCGTGCACACAAGTCTGATCCGTACTGACGCGGCCGCTCCACCGCCCCCCCCCCACCTCACACATCCTGACGCAGACCGGGATTGCTTGTGTTGTGTCGCATCACGACACAACACGTCAGACAAATGTAAATGGGGCTTAAAACTTAAATGTAAGATAATAGTAGATAAATAATATGTTATCTTATATGTTATCATAAAAGTAGGAATTTAGAATATTATTTATTACACAATTTTATTAAGTCAAAATACAAAATCAAAATTCTAAGTCAAAAAGGCCATACCAGGATAAGCTAAGTGAATTTGAACCAGCTTGTAATTTTTAGGGTTCCGTACCTCAAAAGGAACCCTTATAGGATCACTCGTGCGTCTGTCTGTCTGTCCGTCTGTCATAGCCGATTTGCTCTAAAACTACTGGACCGATCGAGTTGAAATTTGGTACACATATGTAAGTCAGTGACCGAAAGAAGGACGCGTAACGTAAATAAATGAATTTGGACCAGGGGGCCCACTTTTTTAAATTTTAAATTAAGAAATTTAAAAAAAGTTTTGCAAACCTTATTGTGTGACATGTCAATTGAAAGGGCCTGTTGTGAGCATCTCAAATATATAAATATTTTTTATAATTTTAATATACACAGTTTTTAAGTTATTTAAGAAAATAGGCGAAAATTTACCATTATCTCCGAAACTTGTGAGGCTTAAATTTTGGAAAAAATATGGAAAATAGTTCTTTACCTATAGATTGGTGCTTGTAGCTTCAGAGATAAGGGAGGGGGATGGTCGATTATTGCGTATTTTCTTAAATAACTTCAAAACTGTTTATGTTAAAGTTATAAAACAAATATACTTGAGATGCTCGCAACAAGCCCAGTCACACAATAAGGCTGGCGTAACTTTTTTTTTTAATTTCCTAATTTATCCCCCAAAAGTAGCCCCCTTGTTCTAAATTCATTTATTTACGTTACGCATCCGTCTTTAGAGTCACCGACTTACATAATTGTACCAAATTTCAACTCGATCGGTCCAATACTTTTGGAGCAAATCTGCTGTGACATATGGACAGATAGACAGACAGACTAACAGACAGGCATAAGGTGTGGAGACGGAACCCTCTCCACGCCAGTCGAACTCGCACTTGGCCGGTTTATTTTTGATGATGGGTCATTCCACCGTAACACCCGAAACGGCTACTTTTTATTACCTAGTGAATCTTTTAATGTGTTTGAACAATGTGTTTTTTTAATTTAATATATCACTATACATTTTCTAGAGTCAACCCACGATAACTGCGATGAGGTGACAACAGTAGAAATCACAAGTTTGTTTATGGCAATACAGATTTTTAGTCACACAACACGTTTTGATACTTACAAGTATAGCTCTAATTATTATGTACTACGCGCGGCGTTTTAAATTTCCGTAACTCTATCTTACTATGTAATGCATACTGGATCCTTGCTTCTACACTAATATTATTAAGAGAAATTTTGTATTTTTGTATGTTTGTAACGAATAAACTCAAAAACGACTGGAAAGAATTCAAAAATTATTTCACCATTAGAATGCTAAGTACATTATCCCTGAGTATCATCGGCGGTTTTATTTTTCTGCGCGGATGGAGTCGCGGCAACAGCTAGTATACTATAAACGCGAAAGTATGGTTATCGCTTTCATAAACTGGTGCACTTTGGCATAGGGATAGTTTGAGTCCCGGAGGCAAAGCCTACTTTTTATCCTGGATAATTTGGCAGTTCCCGATGAAACGCGATGAACAAATTCTACGCGGACAAGGTCGCAGGCAAAAATTTATGCCGCATAAGTATGATAATTACCTATAAGTTGAAATCTTACTTACATGCATAAGGCACAGTCAAAGAATTTGGTTCGCAGGCCACTTTGGACTGTGTCAAGACGTACATAAACAATCAAAACGTAAGAGACTTCATAAGATTTTATTTACAGTGCCACTTTGACATAGTCCAAAGCGGTCCAGGAATCAAATTCTTTGTTTTTACTTAATATAACACAAAACAATTTTTGACATGTTTAATCACTAAATGAGATAGGTATGAGTCTTAAAAATTCCACTCTAAGTGTACTTTTCTTCCTGAACTTCAAGTTCTCCGAACCCTTCTACTCTTTCAACTCTCATTATCACTTTGCATATTAATAACGTACGTTAGGTTCAATTTGTCTAGTTCTATTATGCTCTGTACATAATTTGCGAATGAAGTCCATGTTGTAGTACGAACAGCTTCAGATAATAATTCACCTTAAAGAAATTAATAAACAAGTTAAAATACAATCCTACTACATTACCTACTAGCTTTCGCGCGCGACTCCGTCCGCGTTTATCGCTGCTGTCTCGGGAACTTTCCAATTTTCCGGGATAAAAAGTATCCTATGTCCTATTCCAGGGCCTAACCAATATGTGTGCCAAGTTTCATCTCGATCCGTTCAGTGGTTGAAGCGTGAAAGACGGAAAAAATACACACTTTATTATAAATGTGAATGTTCGTGCGTGTGTGTGTGTGTTAGTTTGTTGCTCCTTCACGCTGCAGCGGGTTGTCGAATTTGGAATGGAGATAGCTTAAACCTTGGATTAACACAAAGGCTACTTTTCATCCCGGAATATTTAAAAATTCTCGATGGACTAACTGTATCGAAATCTACGCGGACGAAGTCGCGGGCAGAAGCCAGTATTATAATAAAACAACATCCTCTTAGCCTAATCATTTAGTTAATATGTTATTTTTTCATAATATAATATTATTTCATGGTATCAATATAAAATAACACAGAAAGTAGTAATAAAATATCAAGATTTTTTTAGGGACTTACTCGTAGAGTTTAGAATTTCACGTAAACATTGCTCCTTTTGCTTACGGACGGACTCCATTTCTTGTTTTACATTTTAGAAATGAGTTATCCTGAATATATGTCCTCGAACTCCGCTTTTAATAAGTTTACCCATTTTGGAAATAGGAATCGTTAAAAAAACTTCATCAAAATATCCATGTAATACCAATATGTCATGTTTGAGTGACATGAAAGAACACAGATAATAATGGTATTTTATGGGATATCGTTTAATATCTTATGCAAAGTTATTGTGGGATGACTCTATATACCTCTCGTTAAAAAAAACCGATTAAAACTCTTTAGAGAAACGTGCATGTTTATGATAAACATTGGCCACTTATAAAAATTAAAAAATAATAATGAAAACTCGTTTATAATCGATTAGTTTTAACGAGAGAGTACAGATTTTCGACCTTGGGGGAGGGGAGGCTCGTGGGCTCTCGTGCTCAGGGCTTACTCATGAACTTCTGGCTCGGCGCTTTGCATAAACACGCTAGGGGTAGGACAAACAAGACCACGAGGAAGTGGTGTGCTCCAATTCGGTTTTTGGGTACATTTAACCACTTAAATACAAGCATCCAACGCAGCGCCAGCACATGACTCACGTGAGTGACTAGACTGATGTCAAGGAGTGGAGCTGTTATTTAACCTCAAGACTAACAAAATTTGGCGCTATTACACTTTATTTGGTATATTTTATTTATAGCAATCTGCAGTAGTTTATTCAGGTGGTAATAAGCGACTACATTTGATCGCTAGTAGGAGGTTATTTTACTAAATTTGGGCCGCTGAAATAATTGAAAGTACAGATATCGCTCAACTTGTTAGGACCTGTAGAATTTAAAACATTCATAGCTCGTTATTATGCTTGCTAAGATTTGGTAGTCATTTACTAAATTTAGTCCAAAGAGGCCATTTGATTGGTGGTCGTTTTCTGAATAAAGTCAACAATAATTTTGGTAGTCATTGTTGCCATTAAAATTTAACTACAACTTAGATAATTTCGAACAGTAGAAAATTGCCGAACATAAATAGGGGTGATATCGATAGGTTTTGACGTACTCTAAGTATGTATGACGTTAAATTATAGGTCTAACGCATAACCGAGTCTGTTCCTTAGGTATGGGAGCGGCACGGGAGGGGTGTGTTTACGGAACGTCAAACGACGCATAACTTCAGTCGAGTCAACCTCTCCTCTACCTTTGACCGACTAGTGCGTCAGCCATTCTAATTAAGATTTTGAATTTAATTTAATTTGTCAAAAGATAAAAAAATCAAATTTTAATGCTGCAATTAAATCTGTCTGACAAAAGACAGGTTAATTGAACAGGTCGCTTCAAGTAAAACGCACACGGGATTTGCAACAAAAGATGAGTCCTCCAATAAGGGCGCAAACTAAACAAACTGTTTATAAAGTGTACGAATATTTTAAAATAAAAAAAATAGATCCCAATTCTGCTGAGCATGAAGATGACATTAATATACATAAAACTGTTGCCATGGCTACAGGATTGTCAGAAAGAAGTGTACAACGCATTGTAAGTGAGGGAAAAAGTGTGGAATGTAATGTGAAGTTTCCTTCACCAAGAAGGCCTAAACAGAAGAGAAAAAAAAAAGATATTGACGATTTCGTTAAAGGTGTTATAAGAACAAAGATTACAGAATTCTACACAATAAGAAAGGAAATTCCCACGATCAATAAACTAAGACAAGTTTTAGCGGAAGATGGAGTTATTAAATGTGGTAATACATACTGGAGACTTATATTACGTGAATTAGGATTCCGATACAGAAAATGCCAATCAAAGAGAAAAATGTTGATAGAACGCCATTCAATTCAACAATGGAGAGGCAAATATATTACGGCAATAAGAAAATTTTGATCACAAGACAGACCAATATTTTTTCAAGATGAAACTTACGTAAATGAATCCCATAATGTGTCAGCGTGTTGGCAATCAAACTCTGAAAGAGGTGCATTGTCTTCAATTGGTAAAGGAAATAGATTGGTCATCGTGCATGCTGGTGAAAGTTCAGGATTTGTCGATAACGCTTTAACCATTTTCAAACCAAATACAAAGACAGAAGACTATCATGGAAATATGAATTCCAACAATTTCGAAAAGTGGGTTCGCGAAAAACTTTTGCCTCGTCTTCCTCCTAATTCAGTAATAGTTATGGATAACGCGAAATACCATTGCAACGAGGTGGATAAACCACCCACGATGTGTTCCTTGAAAAAGCAAATGCAGGATTGGTTAAAACGCCATAATGTTAAATACACTGAAGCGATGAAAAAGAGGGATTTGCTAGAATTAATAAAACGAAATAAACCAGAAAAACAATTCAAAATTGATGTCATATTGGAAGAAAAGGGTCATACAGTACTTTATTTGCCACCGTATCATCGGGATTTAAACCCTATCGAATTAGTATGGGGAGATATCAAGGGTGAACTGGCACGAAATTATATTAATTTAAATTTAACTGAGAAGAAACGAGCTCCGGCAGAGGTATTTTCTAAGTATTCAGTGGAGAAATGGCAAAAATGTGTCAGTCACGTAAAGAAAGTGGAGGAAGAGTATTATAAAAATGACCATCTTAGTGACGAGATCATGGATCAACTTATTATAAATTTACGAGATGGGGAATCAGATAATGAAAGTGATTCGAGCCATACCTACACTGATACGGGTACAGACAGCGATATGGATTCAGATTAATTTAATTTAGAATTTAAATAATAATATTAAAAAAAATATATTATATAGCCACGTGTTATTTATTTATTTTCTATTTCTTTATTAATCAATGAGCTCGGAAAAAACTGCGAGACTCGATTCCGGAACTATTTATAATATGAACCTACAAATTTGTGCGGAACCCTCGGTGGACAAGTCTGACTCGCACTTGTCCGGTTTTTATTTTATTGTCACACGCCAAAATATCCATCAATTTGAGTTAGGTACACGCTCTTAAATATCATAATCATATCGTAAGAGATATCTTCATTATACGAGGGGTGATCCATAAGTTTTGATAATCGGTATTAATAATGGGAGATATGTAAATCGTTATATTTTAATTGGAATGAGCACACTTTCTATATTTCCGAACACTTAATATCGTCATTCAATTGTTTTATTTTACCACTATAAAAATAATTTTACTTTTGGAAGTCAAAATGGCCAAATTTTGTACCTTCACTATGTCATCACCAGCTCGTGATTTTTATGTAGTTGTTTTTGAACATTAGTGAATGAGAAGTAGTAGTCGAAAGTTAGGGCTAAATAACGGGAGAGCGGTTATCAGTTCTGATCTTTGGTCGACGACCAGCACCCTTATCAATTAGAAGGCTCTGAAGCACAATTCCTGCCAAAAATTCGTATTTTTTTTTCTCCAGCTTATTTTTATTATTTTGCCATAATTAGGATAGGATAATGTTATATAACTCTCCTAGATTATTTGAAATCAATTGCTAAAAACTAATGTCGCAGTATTTATTTGTAGGCCTCAATAACCCTGGAAAAGGCCGAAAAAACCACCCTAAATTTTGGTGACAGAGCTGGGGATAAAAAAAAACCACAGCAATGATAACTTATTTATCCTTTAAATCATAATGATAAATCAAGGTTTCATTTTCAATAACAATATTTTTTATTAGTGTACCAGAACTTTTTCCACACAGCTCCAAATTATTACAAAACTGACTCTTATTTTTGTCGTCTTGTAAAATTGTTAATACAGATGTTTTTTGTTTGGCTATCACAGGAAAACAAATGAATAATGAATACATTTTTTTTCTCTAATTTAAGTTTCATTAGTGCGCCATGGTATAGTCCACATTAAAAGAATATCATTATGTAGATGGTTCTTACTGATTCTCAAAACTTATGGATCACCCATCGTAATTTATCGTGTATAGCGAGATAGTTAGGACACGCCCAGTCACGTGACTTGTCACCCCTCCCGTGCCGCTCCCATACCTAAGGAACAGTCTCACAATCAGTTATGCGTTAGACCTGTAGATTCACACATCGAGTTACATCCTGTAGAATAAAATATGAGGCACGAGTCATGGATCAACAACGTAAGAAAATAATGATTAGTTTTGAGAAAGAAAACAGTGAAACGTTAGCAATACTTAGGCTGATATAGGATTATCCCTGTGATAGCTCATATATTAAACAAGTAGATAGGTGGTCAAAAAACGCATGCGTTTCTCCCATACAATTTCTTACAAATATCACTTTTTTGAATTTGACCCCTAATACAAACCCTGCAAACAAGCATCGTTTTTATATGCTTCTTTTGTGAGTACAGCAAGTGCTTAAAATCACAAAATAAGGCTGTTACAGGGTGATTCCACGGGCGTTTCAACCGCCGTCAGTCCGCTGTCATAAATATTGAAAGAATGAGCTACACCAAGCAGCTAACGTTCACACAGAGCTATACTGTTATCGTACTTCTTGCCACAATTGATCGAATTTTAAGTATATTATCGCCTATTTCTTAAATGCTTACGACAGCGGACTGACGGCGGTTGAAACGCCTGTGGAATCACCCTACAGGAATCATCCTAAATCGACCTGGGTGTATTTGTGGTTTACATACATATTAAGAAGGAACACTAGCTTCTAGATACGTAACATGTTTAGAGCTCTCATGTCGTTATATTACAAATACTTGTCACCTGATCGTATTTGACCATCAGAATATTCGTAGCAAACAAATGGCCTCATCCTTCTCACAACTGGAGTCGGAGCAAAGCCTGGTGGTTGCGGCTGGCGGATGGAACTAAAAATCTTATTAATCTGAGAATTAGTAACGTTGGCGAACTGTCTTTGATCAGTATATTGGTTATGTCTTAAATCACATGGGGAGCAATGTTGACAATTCGTTTCAGCATGCCAAGTTGGGACTGGAATCACTTGTCCTTCCAGCACATGACAAATGTTATTAAAACCACTACCTTCAGTTTTTGATGTTCTGGAGCGTAATATAGTCTGCTTTAAAATTTGAAGATCCTCAGATTGTTTTTTGCTTGTGTTATTAATTCCTGGTTCTCTTAGACGTAGTGCCCTGTTTTGAATGTACTCTGAAACTAATGTTAGAGAAGGCTTTGAAGGCCCTGTTTCGGTGTGATGATGAAAGCCACGTAAACTTGACGGCATTTCATCACTTACTGCGAATAAATTAGGTCGCTTTTGCCTTTGACTGTTACTTTCAATTTCAGGATACAGAGACTCCTTGGTGCTGTCATCTTTTGGAATAGTCAGAGTAGGAACGTTAGGCTCCCATTCATTAGGTAATAAGTCAGCATCCCACTGAGTGGCCATGTCATTCCTGTTCACTTCGTTGGGCAATTCTTTGATAGTACATTCATTTTGAGCAGTGACACTTTTAGAAGCTGATTTATCAGCAGAGTTGTTCTTGCTCTGGCTGACGGAAACCGTTTCGTCGCTCAATTTATTGCTTAATGACTTTGTCGACAATTTGTTTGCTGTTATTGCAGACTTTTCACGACTTATTTCATTAGCAGTTTCCCTATAAAAACAAAAAGTAAGTTAACATAATTAAAACCTATCAATTCACATTCGAGATGTAATGCAAATGTCAAATGTGAAAGTGAATTAATGTATATTAATGTGAAAGCTGCCTATAACTTGACGTGTTTTTCGTTTTTTTAACATATATGTCTCTACGACGTGTTACAAAATGACCCGTGTAAATTTCTGACGCGAGCTTTAGATACATTATCAGAGGTCGGAATAGGTAGTGCTTATTAACCTAAACTTGACTCACGTTCATTCATGCGTGAGTGAGATGGGGATACGTTATTGAATGAAGATGCAACAAGTTTAGGTTAATAAGCACTACCTATTCCGACCTCTGTACATTATCGAGAGCGCAGAATTGCATATGTAGTGGTAATGTCATACGAATAAATCAATACATAGTATAAAATGAAGTCTGTCTGTATTTCCGCTAACTCCTTCTAAACCATGCATTTAGAGAATTTATTCCAGATAGTTTATATGTACATTTCATTCTAATTAAGTTTTAATAAAGTTGAGAAAACTCAATAACTCTATAACAACACAAAAAAAGGCAAACATCGCAAACCCGCATGTAACTACGATTTTTTTATATGTTGTTAGGTCCGTTGAGAGTATTTAACATCCATGTTTGCAACCTGGAAAACCCTGTGCTACCCCCATGGTGCTCCAAAAACTGCGAATTTTTGGCACTTGTTTCAGTTTTTTCGAATTTATCTTATTATATAATATTAATTTCAAAAAAAAAAAATCCATTACATTGCTGCTCGAGAAAACTTTAAAAAAAATAGTTATGTTAAATTACTAAGTGTTGTGTTATGTCAAATTACTAAGTGTTATATTTTTGTTATAAAATCGTTAACAGTACTAAATCGTTAAATCGTTAGTTAAAATTTATGTTCGTTTGGAAGACACACACTGTATACCTATTCATCATCAACATCGTATTATATCTCCGAATGGTAATTTTGAAGGTGCTTTTCCAACGGAGCCACGAACAGAGATTTTGGATGAGTAAATTGAAATGCATTGAATTGAAAGTTCTTAACTAAAGGGTTGGCCGCACTCAAGAGTCAGTCGACGATTCAGTTGATCCTTGGTGACGATTTTAAAAAGGAATCAGTTAATCGTTTCTAAATTCTCTTTCGATAACGGCGGACTTGTGATCAAAAATCGTATCCTAGCCTTGCTAAACTGAATTAACAGATGAGATATGATTTGATTCATCAAGAACTTGCGCGTCATTTTAATTATCGTTTTCTGTTTACTGCTTACCTTGCGCGTACTTTTCTATCCAGCGACTTCTTTCGTTCATCTAATTTTTGTTGATTCTTTTTTTTTAATTCTGCTGCTGCTTCTCTCCCGCGGTGCTGCGATAAGTCTATTTTCTCTAAGTTATTATCTGAAACTAGTAAGCATGATTCGTATCTTAACACTTGGCAATAATTCATACTAAGATACATAAAGTATATTAAAAAAGAAGACAATAAAAAAGGAGAATTGAAGTTTGAGACTGATTAAACCAAGACAAATAATTAAGGCAATCATTCTTTTTAGACCCTTGTTACTAGGCTTATTAAAGCGATTGGAGTCGAAACCTATCGTGTTGGGTTGGGCTTCATGAGCAGATTCTAAAAATATAGTCCAACATATAATGTTGTACTATAGATGTTGGACTATATTTTCTACCGAAATTTTCTACCACTCGTTTGACCAAAAAATACAGAAACAGTCAGTCTGTTGCGAAGTCGCAATTTTGCACCACTCTTTCTCATACCCGCTATCTTTCGGGATCTCGCAGTTCAAGCAGCAAGACAATGAATGCGCTACATTTACGCATACAACAAGCTCTTAGTAGATTTTACATGTCATTTTATTGCATCTACCAGGACCTACCTACTTTCTTATTTATTTCACCTAAAGGTTGACTGGTAGAGAATACCTGTAGCATTAATTCCGCCTTTTGTAAAATGTAATTTTTTGCAATATAATATTTGAATAAATAAAATAGGGCAGGCAGTCCCTATTTTATTTATTCATGACAATGTTTTTTTGTAAATTATACGGGGAATGAAAAATTTTATTTAGCTCCGGGCGATAACGTTTTTCACCCCCTGAATCAAGTCTAATTTCCACGACTTTTGAATATGTTGTAGTAGCTGGTTTGATAGTGCAATCCATTGTATGGGAACCTTGCACTTTGTGACTATGCGCTGAAACTTGGCACAGTTGATTCTTAGCTGGTCTTGGGTAGATTCAGACCGGGGGCCATCGAGAGCCATGGCGAATTTAGTAGGGGAAGTGAAGTTTGGCGCTGCCGCGCTTTAATTGAAGCAACATTTCTCTAAAACTATACATATTAGGCATGCGATATATCATTTTCAGATAAATTAAGAGGCCGTATACGAAATTTTGCCGGATTTGCTTATTTTTGTGATTTTACAGTTAAAATACTGCTTCTCTATAAGTTTTAATGCTCAACATTAAATGTCATTTTAGTTATGATACGAATGAATGAGCCACTTTTTTATTTTTGTCGAGTTTTATAATGCGAGATTTAGGTTGTTTTAAAACATTATTTATTGCCAATTCTTTTGAACTTATCGGATATTTTTTTGGTTAAGAAACGATAGATCAGTTTCCTAAAATATCCGTTGGGTTACAAACATCTCATTTCTAAAACCCCCATCTACTGAAACATCCATATTCTATACAGATCTAGTGAATAATCCTTTCACATCGTGAAAACTCGGAACTCATGTCTACTTCCGAACGATGCCGACGTGTCTATGAATTATTGAATTATTAAGTGACTAATTGTATTAAATAAATAGAGTACTTTAGTTATCAGTGTCAAACATCAAACCACGAGTTTGAAGTATATCATACCGAGATGTTAAAACCACCACGATCAAATATATAGAAATTAGGTGTAGGTAAACACGAAGAAATATAAATAGATGTTGAAAATAATTTCACAGGCTTGTCGATATAAACGTTTCTCAGGTTTTAATGTTTTCGGCATGACTATTAAAAAGAACTGAAAACAAACTTAATCCTAATTAACAAAAAAATACTCTGGTATTAACCACTCCTGCACGGGTAGCACAAGTTGTATTTTCTTACTTCTCGCTCAGTGCGTCTCTATCGGTACTGACTACATAGAAAGGGAGATCCGAGCGACAAACAAGTCGCGAGCAACTTGTGCTAGCCGTGCATATCGATTATCACTCTCGCGATGCGACGTTCCCCCACGTTGTCTTGATGGGTACTGAGTCAGACTGAAGTAGCATGACAAATACGAACATTTCCGAGAAAATACGATGTGAAAGGATATTTCACTACATGTGTAACATCAACTTCCCAAAAAATCATATACCTAAAACCTCTGTTTCCCAGAAAACCCATTTCCCAAAACATCCATTTCCCTATTAGATACATTTCCCAAAACATCCATTTGGCTAAATATATAATTTTCCCAGAATTTTCATTTCCGAAAACGCCAGTTACCATATAAAATAAACTTCCCGAAACGTCCGTTTGGGTAAAAAATATAATTTTCCCAGAGCACCCAATTCCCAAAACGCGAGTTTCAACATAAAGTAAATTTTCCAAAACATTCGTTACAACATAATATAAATTTCCAAAAACGTTATTTTTTTTAAATATGTCTATCCTAAAATACCCATTTTCTAAAACGTCCACATTCCTACCTATAACATTAGTTTTGTCCAATGCCATATACTTAACGTGAGAGACAAAACTGTCGCAAAGATTTGGACATTTTATTAAATAGATCTTTTAGGATTTGAATATGACGGGAAACTGGCCTTCTGTGATAAGGATATAAAGGGAAACGGTTTTTGTATGATTTGGATATAACAGGAATGGATTTTCTAGGATTTGGTTTTTAATGGAATAGGGGTGCCATGAGAATTGGATATTACCATCGAAATATAATAAGTATGGAAGAGTAACACCGAACAAACTTGACGTTGAAATATGTCCCATTTCCTCTACGCTTGAAACGTTTGAGTAGACGCCATTACTGTAGAGGTTGTATATATTTTCACCCATAAGAAAACTTTGATTAGTTAAACTGCTATGACAAGAGATTTGATTGGTCTATATTTTTCTCGTTATGGCTAATCAAACACGTTAGAAAATGACACATCTGACATTTTGCTGAACTTGGATGGTTTAATGCAGAAGTGATCCGTACTTTAAATAAGTTAAGGTGTATACTTTATTTATACAGCAATAATGTTTTAGTAAATATTTATTCTTAAAAATATAATATTTAGTAGGCAATAAATAACGATATTATACGGATATAATTATCTACATAGAAAATCGACAAAACTCACATTATTATACCTAATAGGTAAATCAAGATTTGTTATGATGAGGCGTGGCGGTATTTGATCGTACCTAATTTAAATAAAACAAGTTGCAGTACCTAAGTATTACCTACTAAAACACATATAATTATTTTTTTTATAAAATTTCGTAAAATGAATGATGAGGTGTGTGAGGCTATTCAACATAGTAAAACTGCACTTTCGGAATATAATATTAATATAGTCGTTTATTCTTAATATCATCTTGTCCAAACGCTAAAAAAACATCACTAAATATATACAAAATACTATCAGAGTATGTCTCCTTAAAGTAAAATGAGCCAACTTAAGGATTTAAGGTAGTTTCCCTCCAGGGCCCGACTTATTTTCCACACAGTACATGAAAAAACGAAATCATCATCTACAACCTTGATCAAACCTTAACTCGGCAGATTCAGGTAAGTTACATACAAAATTACAGATTAGCTATCAAAATCTCGATACGATGCAGCGTATCCAGCCAAGTTCAAAGAAAAAGAAACTGGCGACGTAGCAGCCGTGTGTTGTTACACGAAACATTTCTATCTATTTTTGACCCCATCACAACTCAAAAATTAATTTAACCTACTTACATACAAAATATAGCTGAAAATTTAGAAAAAAATATATGAAAACCTATGTACCGCGAAATATGGTTAATTTGTTTAATTTTTGACGACTGGAATTTAATAAAGAATCTTGTTTTGCGATGTAATGAAGCCTCACTCTTAAAAATTCTTCTATGACCGTTTTCAACAACAGCATGGTATGGTTGCTGTCGAACGGATGGCTGTTTGACAATGCCCTTAAAATATCACCGTTTTCTATTATTAACCTTTGACACTGATTCACAATAACTTGAAGGTTTTTGGCTCTGTACAAAATCTTCTCGTGACTATTGCGTTTTATCATTTCTCTTAGTATTCGCTCTGATTGGGCACATATTTTAAATACTATTACTGACGAATAAACCAAACCGCCAAAATCTTTCAAAGATATGAGCTTATGAAAGTACAATTTCTCATTTGCAAATAGCAATTTGACGCAATCTGGGCAATGTAATTTTGAATGAACTTTATTTGCTACAAATCCTGCAATGTATCCGACAATTTGCTCAATAGTTTCTGGCAGTGGTCGTTCACTATCCAGCATATTGGAAAATATTGAGCAATTTTGCATTTCCTTGTCGACCGTACTAGTTGCAAAAACATCTTCACACTCTTGATCGTTATGTCGATACCCAAGAGTGGACTTACCTATTAATTGTCGATGAGCAGTTCAGGATTGGAAAATCTTGCAAAGGGATGCAATTACCGGTGAATTTGGATCGTAGTTCTAAATGTAAGAGTGTTTTTTTATAAATACCCATAAACTGTTTTGCGTTTGGGTTGTTATTGCAACGGCCGTGGTTCCGAATGACTCCAAAAAATAGCTCAAGGTGATCTTGACTGAATTTATATGGCAGTATGAATTTCAGTTTCTGTCGGTTTTCAACGAGATCTGTAAATAGCGTTTTTAGACTTTCAATGCATACAAGTAGTCCTAAAAAGCCAGTTTTAGATTGGGTTTTTGTTATACATTTTTGGGTTGTACTGTTTACCGTTATTTTTTGACCTTGTATTATTCGCGTTGATTTTGATTGAACGTCAATCTTAAGACCTTTTATATAAGCTTTAGCTTTATCGAGAAATTTAAAATAATAATCTTTTTCTGTAATGGAAAAAGGATGTTTAAAACCATGACTATCTAGTGATCTAGTGTTCAAAATATCAAATAAATCGTTGATTATTTCTATGAAATTAATTGTTCCGTCCGCATTCTTAAAATCGGGAATGTTTAATTCATGAGCACACAACTTAAGAGCGGAAGCAACACTATGACTGAGTGTTTGTGTGGCTAATTTGACATTCATTATGTTGTTTCGAAACTGTAAATGACGTTCCGTCAATTTATTTCCAAAGTGCAGTCCAATATTATCTTGTAGAAGTTTCAAATTTTGCAAGTATTTCCATTCAACTTTTTCCCCGTTTTGATCGATTATGGTTTTTTTCGCTTCAAATGTATTTCTTACAAGTTTGAACATATGGCATGGGTCTAATATAAGAACAACCGGCCTTCCAGTCGAAGGATGATTGAAATGAGTTTTTAAATTGTTTGGATCGTCAAAATTACATCCTAGAAGCTTAGCGGTTCCAATATTAGATGGACACCCATCGAAAGTTAGACTGACGACTTCGGCACCAGCGTCATGACATGTTTTTAAGCACATTTTAATGATATTGGATCTCTGTTCTGCAGCCAACCCATTTACAAAAAAATATCCCAAAGGCAACTTAAATGAATCGTTTAGGGATACAATCATCAACACGTAGGCTTGGCTGGCAATATCTCCTTTAGGACTGAAAGTGACATTACCCACGAAATCATTGCCATTTAAAATCCTTTGCTGTCGTATAGCCATTTCATCTACCATTAAGCAGGCAAGGTTTTTGTCACTTTGCTTATATTTTGATTTAAGTGCCCTGAAACTTTCCTTTGTAAAACCTGGCCCGCCCTCGATAGATTGGTACCATTTTGTTAATGTGGAAGGATGCGGCAGACATAAGTTTAATTGCGTTCTTACATATTTGTAACCAGCTGGGGAGTAATAATTTAATGTCAAAGCAAATTTTTTTATGGCTGGTGTGAACTTAAAACTAGCCCTACTTTTTTGAGATTGTTTTTTTTGTAAGTTAGTAACTAAATCGCCAGAAAATCCCCCTAATGCGGTATGGATGTTTGACTGCCCGTGGCCTTTTTTCTTTAATTCTGTAAGAACATCCTTTAAACTTATGTTTGTTTTCAAGATGGTTCGGTTTCTCCGTTGTAATTTTTTAATTTTCGTAAGTCGCTTTTCTGCTAGATGTGTTTTACGCCTGAGTTGTTCTTTGATTCGAAATGTTTTTGGAGAATTTAAAGTAGATTCTATTTCAGAAGATGAAATTGAATCGAGGTTATCTTGTCTTTTCATGACTTTGGAAGGACTTTCGTTGTCATCGTCTAAGTTACCTTGCACATTAAACTTGCATTGACAGTGCGGGCATTGAATCGTTGAGCTTGGCTGCAATGAAGAAACTAATTTATATCTAGTCATTTAAGATAGGAAAAAAAATCATCGGGTTAACATTTTTTTTGATTCTCACCAGTTTATGCTTACGTGACCTTACGTGAGGTGGTGTCTTGTTCTTGGTTTCTGCGATAACACCAAGTTCGCGATTTCCGTTTGAGTGAATTTTTCGTGAATTAACCATCTGTAATATTTAAAAGCCGGTTAAGTGGCCCTAAAAGTATTGTTTAGTCCGTATTTCAAAAGTTAGAAGAGAAAAAAGCGAATACGTAAGACCTTTGTGGTTTTACATTACATTTATCTAATAAGCCCTATATAGATGCCCCACCTCCACGCTTGTATTGAATTAGTTTTTTCTTACTTCACTCAGCTTGTTGACATTATATAAGTATCGTAGGATACCTATATGTTGCGGTTTCACATTTAATCTAGTTAGACTGAATAGGTATTTTAGTCTCAGAGAAATAAGCTGTGACATACTGAATGGTTATTATAAATAGAATCGAATAAATAGAATAGAGTGCACGAATGTCCTTCGGCTAAAATGATGATGATGATGATGATGAATGATGATGCATGAATCTAATGTATCCATTGTAAATATATATTTTTAACATACTGTGCAATTTGGAACCGCTGAGCATTTCAAAAAATGTCTCCCAGTTTTTGAAACTAAAAAGTCAGTTTCTTCAAAATGGATACTGCATATCCTACAATGTTTGCTGGGAAGCCACGTTTCATCGCGTTTTTCTAAACGAACTGCAGCTATCCAAGCAAAACGTTTTTCTTCATTTCTAGGAAAACTAAAAAAAAACATTAATCTTTAATATTATAATTATTTCAGAACTTATATTGCATGACATCGGCCATGTCCATTTTGTAAGGAAATTATTTAATTGTAATTACTTACTAATGGAATGAAATTACATCCTTTTTAGGGTCCGTGCGACTCCTACACCAATTTACGGTGCACGTCGGCATCGTTGTTGCTATAGTTTCTTCTTCTTATCAGTTTTTTATAATTATTTTACAAAACTATGATGACAACCATTTGACATAACAACTCAAAGCCTACTGCAAGCCAGTTGAGCACCAAGTATTAGCTCCGCCCATTTTAGCACTAAGTATGTGGAACACTTTTTGAATGACAATTACTCTTCCATACTTATTATATTTCGATGGATATTACGGAATCAGGATCTTCTAGGATTTATATATAACGGGAATGGATCTCTCTGGATCTGGTAATTACTGGAAACGTGTCTACTAGAATTTGGATGCTGTTGGATACGGATCTTCTGGGATTTGGATATCTCAGGAAACAGGTCTTCTAGGATTTGAAAGTTGTGGAAAATGGATCTTTTAGAATTTGAATGTTCTAAGAAGCGGATCTCTCGTGCCTAAACGATTTTTTTTAGGTAATGGATTGTTTTTTAACTAAAGTTTATTTCTGTTGTTTTAATTTTATGAACGAGAGTTCTGAATAGCCGAAATCAAAAAAATTTTTTTCCCGTTTTCTATACAATTTTACCAAAAAATTTTTTTTTTTTTTACTCTAAAAATTTATATAAAAGTGGTAAAAAGTAATTCATACATTTTTAGACGACTTTCACAGCAAAACATTGTAATATTTTCATACCATTACGACGTCAAAACGATTCATGAATATGTGACATTCTAAACCTCTTCCAGCAAAATTCACATAACAGTCGCTGGTGTCAGGCTGATTAATCAAAATAAAATAATAAAAACAAAAAGTAGCTCATACATTCGTTAAAATTAGAAATATTCTTTCGTGTTTTGCATTAAAACTTGTAGAAATACAGTATTTCAACTGTAAAATCACGTCTGTAAAATCACGTAAATCAGCGAAATCGCCAAAATTTCGTATACGGCCTCTTAAGGACGAGGAATCTATTTTTCGAACAAAAAAAATGTACTTCCTGACAAAAAAAATAATAAAGTAGAAAAGACTCGAATACATTATTTGTTATTTTTTTATAATTACCTATTGTGCTTAAAAATAATAAAAGAAATCTCGGAACAAAAATGTAGTCGTAAAGCTACACTTATGTAGTTTTCAAAAATATTATAGTTTATCATATATATCTGTTAACACATGAGAGATAAAAAATAATATTAAGCGTGGTAGCTGGTTTGATAGTGCGATACGTTGTATGGGAACCTTGCACGTTTTGACTATGCGCTGAAACTTGGCACCAGTTGATCCTTAGGTGGTCTCGAGTGAATTCAGACCGGGAGCCATCGAGAGCTACCGTGCATTTAGTGTGGGGAGGGGGTTTGACGCTGCCGCACTTTAATTGAAGCCATATTATTTCTCAAAAACTGGGCCGGTATTCTAGGCGGTAAAAACCATATCGTATTTGAACTGTTATCGTATTGTCAACGTTTTGAATACTCCTATTTACTTGACAGTAATGACAGAATAAGTATAAAACAATTCCATAGCAGGTCAAATACGATACCGTTTTTAGCGTCTAGAATAGAGGCCCTGTACTTGTTATGGCGTCCAATATATCATTTTCGGATAAATTAAGGATGAGAATTCTATTTTTGAAATAAAAATAATGCACTTTAGAACAAAAAAAATAAAAAAATTGGCAAATGGCAAAAGCCATGTACAACTTTTTTAAATTTCTACCTTTGTTTTTACTCACGTGATATATGTTAAAAATAAAAATATATGTATGAAAAAGCCACAGCGATCTATTTTTCAAAAATATATAGTTTAGTTTTCCAAGATGGGCATAGAACTAATACGCGTAAACGTAAACATTACATATTATAAGTACGCATCCTTGGCAGTTCAAATATTGTAATTATTGTATTTTTTATAATTTTCTAATAAATATTTCATCCCAAACATACTTACATAGAAATACTTGTATTGTTTATTACTACTTATTTTTAATTCGCGAAGATAATAAATAGAGGTAAGTAAGTACAATAAAACTTTACTTACACTCCATTCTGTACTAGCGTGTCTAATGCTCTGTCCCTCGCAGACCTCGCAGTATTCTTATAGAGTGCGAGGGACAGAACATCCGTCTCGCTAGCGAGTACTGTAATTGTAACTCATGGTATTTAAGGGTACTGTACTGAATAGAGACGTTTCTAATGTATCCTTTCACATACCAACTTTACCTAAACTTCGTTCAATGGTATAGGTAATAGAAGTGCTTTTGAAGCTTGGGAAGGCTTTCGTTACCTAACTATAGGTTTCGAGTCAGCGATCCAGGGGCGCATTGAGGAGGCAATGGCTTCCATCGAAAAATACGTCGTAACATTATTGTAGTACGTCATATTTTCTGCCTTTTTAAACAGATATAATAGGATCTCAAAAGTTTCAACCAGAATATTGCATAACATTATTAATTAAGTGCCTTAACTAAGCCAAAATTTCTTAGTAAGTCAGTCAGTTATTAAGGATAATACCAGAGACTCCTACGACTTGGCCAACTACAGACCAATCGCACTCGCCTCTGTAATCAGTAAGGTACTAGACTGTTCGTTTGACCGGTAAATGGAAGCGCTTGACAAGTAACGATGCACAATTGGTCTCAGGTCGATTTTTTCCACGGAAAGTACTTTTCTTTGCAGACAATGCAGTAGGGCACCGACTAAGACTGCTTTATATCAGCATTTTTAAGAGGCATAATCAATGGGTGCACGTTTGGGGCCAGTTAGCAGTGTTAGCGCCAGCTCAAAATCTGCACTATCTGTCTACTTGGTGTTGGACGAAGGTCAAAAACAACTGGGAGCCTACATGGACGGACTCGCCTGTTGCTGCAGAAGCATGTCTAGAAATTGTCAAGTGCAAATGCAAAAAACAGTTCCGTGGCTGGTGCAATTGTAAAAAAAAGGCAGCTTAAATGTTCAGGCCTCTGTCTGTGCAGTGGACCTTGTAATATATAAAATGAATTTGCATTGCGTTACCTTTCATGTGTTTAAAACAGTACCTAAACCCTACTTTCATGGATGATCATGCATTGAGATCACTCTGACCCACGCTTAATATTATTGTTTACCTCCCATGTATCAACAGATATAAATGATAAAATATATATTTTTGAAAACTACATAAGTGTAGCTTTACGACTACATTTTTTGTTCCGTGATATCTGTTATTATTTTTAAGCACAAAAGGTAATTATTAAAAATTACCAATTAAGTATTTTAGTCTTTTCTACTATATATATTTTTTTGTTAGGAAGTGCATTTTTTTTATTCGACAAATATATTTCTCGTCCTTAATTTATCTGAGAATGATATATCGCATGCCCTAATATGTATAGTTTTAGAGAAAATATTGCTTCAATTAAAGCGCGGCAGCGTCAAACTTCCCCCCTCCCTCCCATACTAAATATGCACCATGGCTCTCGATGGCTCCCGGTCTGAATCTACTCAAGTCCAGCTAAGAGTCAACTGTGCCAAGTTTTTAGCGCATAGTCACAAAGTGCAAGGTGTCGTGCAGTAATACCCTAGCTACAGTAGTTATTATAAAGGACTAGGTCTGTACGTTTCTATTTTTGTTTCTTTAATTTGTTTCATTTTAAGAAATATATTTTCTTGGAAAGGAAAACGTACAGACATAGTTTTTCATGTTATCTACAACATATACAAAAATCGTAAATATCGGACTAGGTTTAAGGGGAGAGAAACGTTATCGCATTTGGTATGAACATTTTTAGGTTCACAATCCTCTTAAGTTATTGCCGAAAAACTGCGCTTCTCAACAAAAGGACGTAAGTGCTATGAAGATACGCTCTTTTGCTGGTTTGAGATACTTTTTGTGTAGTAACGGCTTCGGAACCCTATACTGAGCATGGTCAAACATGCTCTTACCCGGTTTTTATAATCAGATTATAATCTCAAAGAGTTCCCAGTGAGTTATTACTAATCACTCAGTTAAAGTTACGCCCACACCAATGCTTAAAAAACGGTGACGGTACGGAATCGCAGTGACGCATCGTATCCGTACCGTTTTTATCGCATGCCCTCCACACCGCTGCTTAAAAAACGGTGACGGTACGGAATTGCAGTGACGCGTCGTATCCGTACCGTTTTTGACGCATGCCCTCCACACCGCTGCTTAAAATACGGTGTCGTTGCGTTAACAAAAGACGGGATCATTGTAACAACATGGCGCCGTTTTTGACGCACCGTTAAGCAGCGGTGTGGGGAGCGTGCGTCAAAAACGGTACGGATACGACGCGTCACTGCGTTTCCGTACCGTCGCCGTATTTTAAGCAGCGGTGTGTGGAGCATGCCTCAAAAACGGTACTGATACGACGCGTCACTGCGATTCCGTACCGTCACCGTATTTTAAGCAGCGGTGTGGTCGCAGTTTTAAGATATTAATCCCCGACGTTACGTCTATCAGACACCGCAAAAAAAAAAACGCCGTATAGCAGCCCCGGATCTAGGGGGGGGCTAGCCGGGGCCTGTGCCCCGGGCGGCAAGCTCAGGGGGCCGCCAAATTCACACTTTATAGATGAATGGACAACTCATCATTTACTTAACATTGACCAAAGAATAAATGCTTGGCTGTCTCCTTAAATCTTGTAGGTGTTCATACTGCCTCATCATGCCAGGAAGCTATTAACCTATTAGACTAGGCCCAAAACTGAAAAACGCGTCTCTTAACCATTGCAAGCGGCAAATCATGTAACAGATGGGGTGAAAAGGTTATCCGAGGGTTTTGACCCTGTAGAATACGGATCTGCCTGTCGCCATTCCGAAATTTGAACCGAAAGTATGCTATACCCGAAAAAGTGCAGCCCATACAAAAAAAAACATCGTATATTTTGTAAATGGTTGTTGCGGTACCCTAAAAAAGGTCCGATTGATATGGTTTTTTAATAAGTTATAAAGGACAATATAGCCATGGTAACCCAAATTTTTCGTCCATCCAGCTCTATTTCATTCTCCGCCATCTTGCAAAAACTGTCACTTTTTTCTGTTTTTTGCCGATACTGTAGTTGAAGTTCATTCTAGTGCTAATCATGGTTCTGCGATATTGTAGAGTACAAAATTTGCTAATCATGGTTCGGCAATATTGTAAAGTACAAAATTTGCTAAAACTTTTGTGTTCAAAGATTTTTTCCACGATCCCTAGGGACGAAGAAATGGAATCGTCTATGGGGAGCTAGCGTTAAAATTGCTACTTTTTTCTAGTTTTCCTTCTATATTTACGTTTTAGTGCATTTTAGTCTAAACTGTACTTGGGCAATATTGCAGACCACAAAATTTCCTGTAATTTTTGCCTTGAAACATTTTTTCCACGACCTCTAGGAAAGAATATATGGAATCATATATGGAGTGCTAACGTCAAAAATTGTTTCCCATTCCAGTTATCTTCCCATATTTACGTTTTAGTGCATTTTAGCGCAAACTGAAGTTCTGCAATCTTTTAGGAGACAAAATTGAAAGTTTCTACGACACCTAGTAATATTAATATGGAATGCTCAGGCTTAGCTCGTAAACCGCGTAAAAATGGTGACTTTCAAACCTTCACATCTCAGAAAAGGGAGTTAAAATTCAAAGATTGACGAAAACGGTGGCACAACTTGGTGCATGCCGATTCGTTCTTCATACACGAGCACATGGGAGTCAGGTACTGGGATGAACAATTGAAAGATACAATATCCGTGCAGACTTTCAGGACGGGCTCGAGGGTCATTAGATTGAGAATATATTGGTTTTGATGAAGTTTTCTCCCATATCACGTATTTGCCATCACCACCGGTCGAGTATTATGAGCATTTTCCCATACGTTCACCTGAAAGACTAAATAAATATTCAGTATCGCAAAAGCAATTGATTTTACACTAGCACTCTATAGATGATTCTATACCTTTTTTCCTAGAGGTCGTGGAAAAAATGTTTCAAGGAAAAAATAATAGCAAATATTGTGATCTACAATATTGCCTAAGTACAGTTTGCGCTAAAATGCACTAAAACGTAAATATGGAAGGAAAACTAGAAAAAAGTAGCAAAATTTAAAGCTAGCTCCCCATAGACGATCCCATATCTTCGTTCCTAGGGGTCGTGGAAAAAATCGTTGAACCCAAAAGTTTTAGCATATTTTGTACTCTACAATATTGCCGAACCATGATTAGCACTAGAATGAACTTCAACGACAGTATCGGCAAAAAACAGAAAGAAGTGACAGATTTTGCAAGATGGCGGAGAAATAAATAGAGCTGGAGGGACGAAAAATTTGGTTTACTATGGGTATATTGTCGTTTACAACACATTAAAAAACCATAACAATCGGACCGGATCGGATACCGGAACACTATCAACGATTTACAAAATATACGACGATATTTTTTGTATCGGCTGCACCTTTTCCGGTATAGCATATTTCCGGTTCAAATTTCGGAATGGCGACAGGCAGATCCGTATTCTGCAGGGTCAAAACCCTCTGATAACGATGTCACCAAAACTGTTACATGATTTGCCGCTTGCATTCTAATTCATCAACAATGGTCCTAGACTATATTCGGACTGATTCAAAAAGTATATTGCTTTTTTGCTGGCTCCACTACTAGGTGGGACATTATGAAAAAAAAGTTAAAACAAATTTAAAAATCTTCTTCAAGAAAATCGAATTGCACACGAGTTAAAATATGACATATTTTCAATTCACAAATGCAATAATATACATACATATTTTTATTTTAAACCCTATCCTGTGCTGTGTATAAAATATATATCCTACACGTTCATGTCTATATATCTGAAATAAATAGGCTTATCACAGAAAGAACAAAGATGGATGCATTATATCCGGAAGGCCTATGTCCAAATGCCAATCAATTAGTGGACATTTGAAAGCTGAAATTATGATGATAAAGGTAAAAATAAATATAAAGAGCGGGGGCGGCATTTTTCAGTTAATGCTGGCTAGGTTAGGCTGCCGTATAGCTTGATATAGCTCTGTATCGCTCAGTACCTTCTTCTAACGACTCGCGGCATTATAATACCTGATATTTTTACCTTATTCAAGTTAATTACATTTTTTTTTAAATGCACTAAATAAACAATACAGAATATTCTTATCCATTCTTATTCTTCCAGCCCCGTAGAAATATTAATTTTTGTTATTTAACTACTAAACTAAGTAGCGGCTTCTAAAAGACATCTATACTGAAAATTAATTAATGTACAGTCAACAGCATAAATAAGTGATCATTTATGTACCTTGTCACTTTAACGTCGTGTTTGAAATGTCATACAAAATTGTGAAACGATTGAAAGCGACAAGGTACATAAATGATCACTTATTTATGCTGTTGACTGTACCTCTTGTAGTTTTTGAGTAAAATGCCTGTGACATACCCTCGTGCCGCCCAATGTACATCACATTGTACAAAGTGACACTTTGCATAACGGACCCGATTTAAAAAATAAATAAATTGAACTAAACGCCCAGTGATCATTACACTGTACAGTCAGCAGCAGAAATATCTACGCAACTGAAGAGGTCAAAATGATCAGCACTCGACTCTATTATCAGGAGAATATATTGTGTCTAGATCAATTTGAGCATGTTATTCTGCTTAGCTACTTTTGATGCTGACTGTACTCATGGGCAATTTGGACATAAAAATGTTTTGGCTTATACATTTCACATTGGGCGTTTTCTGATCCCACGTTTTTTTTTTTTTGGCGTGCGGAGAATACAGATGGATGGACGGACATGACTAAACTATAAGGGTTCTGTTTTGCCATTTTGATTACGGAACCCTAAAAAGGTAATTAAACATGTTCTTCTTCACTTTTGTTCTATGGTTATTGGGCAGTTCTCCACTAATGTACTACTTACTACAATGTTACTACTTGTACTTCTAAGGAAATTATAAGTAGGTATAAAACTATTGTTTATTCCGACCAGCTCGGATCTGGACTAGGTTTATTGTTAAATAAGAAATTAAAACAAAATGTTACTAATTACTGTTACCATAATGCAACTCTTATGCAATTAAGTGATTTACTTTTAAAAGGAAGTTTTGACAGGACCACCACTTTAGTAATTTTGGTAAGAAATAGTCTTAGTGTGGGCAAGTCCGGCATAGATAAATTAATATCAACACTAAACACTATTGAAAGTAGGGGCATAGGTAAAATTATACTATGTGCGCTACCATACTCACAAAGTATGCCATTTAGTCATAATAATAGAATAGCACACTTTAATTCTTTAATATATAATGCTATAAGCTGTAATAATAAATATCATTTCTTTGACTTAAACAAATTTATAAAGCGACTTGATCTAACATCAGGAAAAATTCATTTGCCCAGGAAATATATTTTGACCTTGGTTGACCTATTAGCTTTTAATATAGAACCAAATTAATACAGTAGTACCCAGCCCCAACAAGCCATTATTGGCAATAATGCCTTGCCTCATGATTTAAACTAAATTATAGGACAGCGGAAACACCCTTGAATATAAATTTAATTCACCAAAATATTCAAGGTTTTTCCAGCAAAGAACTAGAAATAGGGTTGTTCTTAGATAATGAAAATGTACAAATTATGTACATTACTAAACATTGGCTTAGACAAGAGCAATTAATTTTTGATTTTCTAAATTTTAAATTAATTTTGCCAGAAAAAGTGCCATTCATGGTGGCTCTTTTATAATTGTAAAAAGTACTCTTAAATCCAAAGAAAGAAAGGATATTGTAAAGCTATCAATAGACAGGATTGTAGAAATTTCTTGCGCAGAACTAGAAAGTTATATAATAATATGTGTTTACAGACCACCATTGGCTGATTTTTGCACATTTGAATCTACTATGGAACATGTGTTAAAATTAGCATGTAATACCCAGAAACATGTTATAGTTTGTGGAGATTTTAATATTAAATTACTCGAAACGTCAAATAATACCACTGGGTTACTTAGTTTATTTAAATCTTTTCATTTAGGTAATCTGTTCTTTGAACCCACCCGGATAGGTGTTAGTAGTGCAACCTGCTTAGATAATATTTTTTGTAGTTGCGAATGATTGGATAAAGAAATATTTAATTGTTTTAATTCTGACCATAGTGGTCAGAAGGCATCTTTCATCTATGATTTTTATCAAAAACCTGACACAATAACATACCGACCTATAACTAGTAATCGTTTGGAATTATTCAAAAATAAAGTTCAGAGTAATCTTTCAGTGTTACTTTTATTACAGAATGAAAAAAAACTATTTCTAGGTCGAAAACAAAATTTAGTGAATGGGCTACTGCAGGCATTAATAAAAGTAGAAATAGGCTTTATGACCTATATAGAGAGAGGGAGGACAATAACAATGCTGACTTCCTAAATGATGTTAAAAATTATTCAAGGACCTTTAAGCAAGTTTAACTGCCAAGGCAAATTTTCTTAGTCTCAAACTTAAATCATCTGACAACAAGGTAAAAACTGTATGGAATATTATAAATAGAGAAACGGGAAAATCAAAAACTCGTGATAATCAAGTCACTCTGAACACAGGTGACCAACAAATCACGTCAAATAAAGACGTTGCGTTAGCATTCGAAGATTATTTTTCTAACATAGCCATTAATACTACGAAATGTCTTAAATCATCCGCGGTTGAAGCTCAATCATTACTTAGCACTAATGTCAGTAAATGTAATATCAACTTTGATTTCAGCCCTGTAAATTCAGATTCAATAGTCAAGATATTGTAATCACTTAGTTTAAAAAAGACTGAAGATTTGTGGGGCACATCAGTTAAGGTACTCTTTCATATCATAGATGTAATTGCACCCCATCTAGCATTAATCTACAATAATTGCATATCAGAGGGGGTCTTTCCAGATCTCATGAAATATAGTACAGTAATACCTCTTTTTAAATCGGGCGAGATGAGTGATATAACGAACTTCCGTCCCATTTCCATACTACCAGTTTTAAGTAAAGTCTTTGAGAAAGTAATGCTGAAGGATATGTTAGGTCACTTTAACAGAAATAAACTACTTAACAATAACCAATTTGGCTTTACCAGAGGTCGATCAACAATTGATGCGGCATCTGTACTCATTAAACATATATATAACAGTTGGGAGAAATCTTGCGATGCAGTAGGAATATTTTGTGATCTTTCTAAAGCTTTTGATTGCGTGGATCATACGACCCTTATTTTAAAATTAGAACATTATGGATTGTCCAATAAAGCTATAAGCCTTATGTCTTCTTATCTAAGTGATAGAACTCAAACAGTTGTTGTAAACAAAACCAAATCTGTTGGAGCTACAGTGAAAATAGGTGTGCCTCAAGGCTCTATTTTAGGTCCTTTTTTATTTTTGGTTTACATAAATGACTTGCCACCAACAGTAGATAAACTTTGTGATATTGTACTTTTTGCTGATGATACTTCATTAATTTTCAAGGTAGATAGAAAATCCGTAGACTACAGTAGGATTAACACCACACTAGTTAAAGTACTTAATTGGTTTACTAGCAACAATTTGCTACTAAATGCTAAGAAAACGAAATGTGTTAGGTTCGCTTTTCCTAATGTTAAACCGGTACATTCTAGTATTTTTCTAAATGACGAGTGTTTGCAAATGGTAGATAAGGCAATTTTCTTAGGCATAACATAAGATAAATATTTGCAATGGAGTCTCCATATAGCTGTACTGGCAGGTAAACTAAGTTCGGCAGCTTACGCCGTTAGGAAAATTAGACAACTAACCAATGTTGAGACAGCTCGCTTAGTCAATTATAGTTATTTCCATAGTGTCATGTCGTACGGTATTCTGGTTTGGGGTAAGGCAGCTGACATACAAACTATATTTGTGTTACAAAAAAGGGCCATTCGTTCTATTGACAACTTAAACTCCCGTGACTCTTTAAGAGAACTTTTTAAAAAAATTAATATCTTGACTGTAGCGTCTCAATTTATTTATGAGAACATTATTTACGTTATTAGAAATTTAGATTCTTTCGCCAAAAATTCTGATATACATAATTTAAATACCAGAAATAAAAATAAAATCGCTATCCGAAAATTCCACGTCCGTAAAGTATATAAATCATTTGTTGGTCAATGCATTCATTTCTATAATAAATTACCTGACGAAGTTTTAAAGTTACCCTTTCCAGCACTTAAAAATTACTTGAAAAGGTCGTTAATGTCTAAAGCGTATTATAGGATCGAGGACTATCTAACAGACAAAAATGCATGGCCTAAATCCGAAACTTAGTCAATAATAATTTATTCAAATGCAAAATCTTTATCTTGTCTAGGGGACACCGTTGACGTAGGAAAACATATCGAAACTTTTATGTGGTCATCTCCCACCATGTTTTATATACACATAAGTATGTGTTTTTTTTTCTCTCTATCTCTCCCGTAAGATTCTTAATTGGCATGTTTTCCTGCTGAACTACGCATGTTATTTGATACTATTTAATTTAATATTTATAGCTTTATATAATGCTAGACTAAGTAGTACCATTGTAATAAGAAATATGTTTAAAAAATGACTGACTGCTGAGTTTCTTGCGGCGTTTCTTCTCAGCAGTGGTCTTCTCTTGGGAAGCGCTGGTAGATTCTTGACGTGTAAAAGTGTCCGTGCGGCCTACTTACTGAATAAATTTCTTTTATCATTTTTATCTTTTAATGCCAAAATTTGAACAGTCCCCTGCCAATTTTCTCTTCAAATAGGTAAATTAAATAGAATAGTAAAAACGGTTTTCCATCACAACTGCAGTGTCGTACCAAGATCAATGTACTACCAGCCCAATGCAACCCTAAACCACTATAGAACCGTATCACAGTGACTTTGTCATTAAAGTCGTAAGAAGTGTCAAACAAATTGTTTTATAATGTCACTGTGACACCGTTCTAGGGTGGGTCAGGGTTCCATTGGGCTGATAGTATGAACAAAAGTCAATCTCATCAAATATTTCTATTTTTATTAAAACGGGTGACATGGGACTGTTTTTGTAGTCTGGGGACGAAGTTTGAGTAACAGTGCTAATAAAATTAACTCATCATAATTGAAATACATATAATGCATTGTGTATTCACCTTCTCAAGTTCAATAGAGAAATCTTGACTTTTTGACGACGCGTTGGCCTAGTTGGTAGTGACCCTGCCTACGAAGCTAGCAGTCCTGGGTTCAAATCCCGGTAAGGGCAGATATTTGTGTGATGAGCACGAGTATTTGTTCCCGAGTCGTGGATGTTTTCTATGTATTTAAGTATATATTTCTCTATATAAGTATTTATATCGTTGTCTAGTACCGATAGTACAAGCCTAGAGCTTAGTTTGGGACTAGGTCAATTTGTGTGAGATCGTCCCTTGATATTTATTTATATTTACATTGCTTATATTATTATATGTTTATCAAATTCTGGGTTTGGGACATGCAGGAGTACTGTTTTTTGACATGTTCAAATTATTATAACTAAATAGGCTGCCTTATTTCTGGAATTATATCAGACACACTTAAAAATATGGCTATTATTTGGACCTTACCCATTTATCTAATGATATTATTCCAAAAAAAGCTTACGCGCAGTGATTTTTCTATTAGTGGTTAAATACCCTATTATTTTGATAGAAAACAAATGCAAACACAATAACAATAAATTAATCCTTCCAATAGAATGAAGCATGTAGTAATGATAATACGGCAATTGGTTCACAATAGATACAGATATTTCATGTTAAAAGTAATAAACAAAGTCTAATGAATTGTTTTTTACATGAAATTGATTTTAACTAAGCATCTGACATGATATACAACATAGACATACAGTGGTGGTCACATAATTAGGGACACTTGTTTTTTTCTCATACAATTGCCTACAAATATGACTTTTAAATTTTGACCACCATTCAAAAAGTTCTTCACCAATTTTATTGCTAAATACAATTTACTTTAGATCATTAACTAAGGTTTAAATTTATGTATGTATGATTACTAATGCACCATGGTATTTCAGGAACGATCGCCTGCACCGAGAGTTAGGGATATAATCTATAAAGAAGAAGGTACCCGACTCTCTCAAAATGTACCAGAAGCGTATGCAAAACCATCCAAACCACCTAGCAAGGAATCTAATGGAATGCCAGCCAAGTACTACATTCAAAAGACTAAAAAGACGAGCGCCACAAGATCTAATACTAGCATAGATAACGCTTGATGTGATTGGGTAATTCACTGGATATTGCCCCTAACACGATTGGACAGATTGCAGGAAATAATACAATACATACAACTTTGTATGAACGCGAGGTATTTATTTTTTCAAATCCTTATAAAATGGAAGATCCGTTTTCAACAGAGATGAATTGTACATACATTTAAACCTTAGTTTTTTAATGAACGATGAATGTTACCAAATATTAAATTAGTTTAGAACTTTTTGAATGGAGGTCAGAATTGAAAAGTCATATTTGTAGGCAATTGTATGGGAAAAAAACAAGTGTCCCTAATTATGTGACCACCACTGTATCTATGCTGTACTAGCTATAAATTAAATGTTTTGATCCAATGACTATAGCCACCAAATCCAAAATGAAAGTTTGATATTAGAAAAACCCAAGACAGACTATAAAATCAGCCTATATTATAATCAGCCTATATATTATACAGTGATGGTCACAAATTTAGGGATGCTTGCGTTTTTCCCCTACAATTATTATTGTCTATAAATATTTGACCACCAATTAAAAAGTTCTTGACCAATTTTATTACTAATTACCAGAGGGCGGAATTTTCATGGCAAAAATCAAACGTAATTAGAGTTGGAATGAAATTTTATCGACTTTTCCAGCTATCGATAAGTTTAATCTTCTTTTATATTAGTGACTTTTAACATTAACCTCTTTGATTAGGGAGTTGAATCGCCATTAAAAGTAAATCGCATGGCAGTCAACTGGCGTTTCTGCCACTAGTCTTTTTGCAACTAATTAATGAAATACAAATGAACAAAAAATAATAAACAAATGGATAAAGAAGTATTCTTTCCTTACAACGAAAATAATTCAAGAATATACTACATGTAAGGTTCATTTAAAGCAACTTAAAAAATATTGCGTTGAAACTCACATAACGAGTAAAACAGATTCATGTGAGATTAAAGCGGTAAAGAACGCTATTAGTTTTTTTTATAGATTTGATTATATTTCTAGTTTCTTGCAACATTCTCTGCTAATTACAATAATTATCTTTATATCATCAACTAAGGTTCAAACGGATGTACAGTGAACTACTGTAAAAAACTGACCTTATAGGGATTTAAAAACTTAGTGCTGAAATGTCTAGATACAGAGTTTTACAACTTTGTATGAAAGCCAAACATTTAATTTTTCAAATCCTTATAAAATTAAAGATTTGTTTTCAACAGCGACAAATTGTGTTGTATTGTGTATTTAAACCTTAGTTTATTAGTTGACAATAGTTATAACTAACAATAAAATTAGTTTAGAACTTTTTGATTGGTTGTCAAAATTGAAAAGTCATTTATAGGCAATTGTTTGATAAAAATGCAAGCACCCCTAATTATGTGACCTCCATTGTATGTTCCATATTGGCATATGCAATTTTATAAGATCTAAATATTAATAAACAAATGCATTGCAACCTTTTACAGACACACACAGATTTAAAACATATAAATGACTAGAGGATGCTACCGACATGGAACCTTTCCCGCTACTCCCCATATTATAACCCCTTAGGTGATAAATTTCCAAAAAACGCTTAGTGCACCTTGGAACCTCATAACGAACCTACTTGTCATACCTATCTCTAGACCCAGCAGTTTGATTGAGCAGCAATGCACATGCTATGTCAGTCAGAAAATGAGTTTCTTCTTATATATTTCAGAAATAACGGCTTTGTGAAGCAATTAATGAATCAGCTTATTTACTACCAGAAACATGAAAGAAACATTGAAGCATGTTTGATTACCTGGCTGCCTTAGGCTGCTGGCCTTGTGACTACTGCCCACATTATCCAAACCTTTTGAATGTAGCTCTTCCAATTTTTTGACGACTTTCTCTTGACGCTGTAAATAATCCTTTTCCTTCCTCGCGTCAAGTTCAATGACTTGTCTTAGCTTTTCAACTTTGGCGCGTTGTCTAATTATCTTAGCAATATCTTTAGACTGCTCTCTAACCTAAAACGTCACTATAATAATTAATCTTTGTAACACTTCACACAATTTAGTTAATAACCGTCTAGTTATTCTCATAATAAGTAATCAAACCTGCTGAAGTCGTAACTTTCGACGACGGAGGAATTCACTTGTTTTTTGGAGTTCGTTTTCTGAAGTCATAATGACACTGAACACATGCAAAAAGTTTGTTAATGATTGCTTAGAAATTAGAAGTAGTTGTAAAAAACTAAATTAACATCTCTCAACTTAAAATGTCATCGACTCATCAACGTTTTACTCGGTAACTTTTGCCTATCATTCTATTCATTTCGTTCTTGCGTTGATGATTTGATTTCGTTCCGGTGTTGCCAACCCGTACCCAATTTTCTCCCCATATTTTTTTCAAATACCCCTAAAATCCCCTTAGTATTAGTCTCTATAGAAAATACTTTTAATTTTATTATACTTGATGTAGTTAAGTGCCAAAATCCTTGCAAAATGGCCTTTAGAAACATTGTTAAAAAAAACCCCATCAAAAATCTGCTCCTAAAATTCCCCTTTTTAACTCTGTTCCCCCTAAATTTAGGGTTAAAACCCCTAAGTTAACACGCTTTCGTTCGGGTTTGGTTGCTTGGGTCATGTAAGAGATGATTATATTTGTAGTGTAGCAACACCGGGCATCGAACAACTAGGACACAGAGAACAAGATTACCGAGAACCTATAAATACTTGTAATCTGTTTTTGTAATTTGTACTTAAAATAACTGAACAATAAATACTACAAGATCAGTCTTCTTATTTACATGGCGCAGTACGGAAACGAACACGTATTTGGAAAACACAAAAAATAAGGACAAACGAAAAATGGAAATGCTAAAGCCGCCGCTGCCATGTTGTTAGGTACATGGAGATCCTGTAGAAAATTTTAAGAAATGGCTACAATGGTTTAAAATTTATTTTACTGCGGCAGGGGCAAAGAAATTAGATGAGGAAAGTAAAATGGCATTATTTCTTCACTGCATAGGGGAGGATTGTATAGAAATATACAATAATTTTGACACTGAAAAAAATAAAACTTATGACTAGTAGAGTAGTCTGGTAGAGGAATTTACGCAGCATTTCTTGCCATTAAGCATTTGTGAGTTGTTGGTTTTCAAAGCTAGCACGAAAACTTATGACTCCGTTCCGCCAGTTGTCATCAGTGGCTCAGTACTTAAAAGAGTCGCTAAATTCAAGTACTTGGGGCACTGGATCACGGAGACGCTTAGCGATGACCTCGACATAGAGAGGGAGCGCAGAGGCCCTACTTTGAAAATCGAAGTTCGAAGTTACGTTAGCTCCATCCCTTTCTCTCGATTTAGTCTCGAAGGACGTGTGACAGAGATGGAGCTAACGTAACTTCGAATTTAGATTTTTAAAGTAGGGCCTCAGAGCACTTTCGGTCTGATGTAATGCCCGTACCACACTTCGCTATTCGCTATTCGTTATGCGGCTGCGCCGTATTTGTTAAAATATTGGCTATCTCGCTTAAACGTTATGCGTGCGAATAAAGAAAACATAGACGAATAAACCCTCCACACTTCGTCAAATGTATGCGCATAAGCCGAATAACGAATAGCGAATAGCGAAGTATGGTGCCGGCATAATATGCTAGCTGGGCGTTTCGCGGGTTGTAGTGAGGGTTTTAAGATCACACTGTTTAAGGCTTTCTGCCAATCCTTCTACGCGTGTGCACTATGGTTTCGGTATACGCAAAGGGCCGTCAGTGCTCTAAGAGTGCAGAATAATAACGCCTTCAGGGTGCTGATGGGACTGCCGCGCTACTGCAGCGCGACCGGCATGTTCGCGGCGGCAAGCGTGACGGGATTTCACGCCATCATACGCGCCAGAACGGCCTCGCTTAAACGCCGGGTACGCGGCGGCTCCAACACCATCCTGAGCGCGCTTGTTGAACGGGCAGACTGTCCAATGATGCGACACTGGTCGGAGGCGCATGCACCGGTGTGTGCCCCCGTCCGGATTTTTAGTTGTTTATCGTTTGTTGTAATTTTGTGTACCTACTAACACTAGTTTTTTAAGATTATTATAACTAACAAAACATGGACCCCAGAGTCCGAAATAAATGATTTTTATTTATTTATTCATTTATTATTATTAAAAAATGAGAGTATTAACAGATATATATATTTTTCTGCAAAGAGCACCATTATTTAAAAAAAAAATGAACAATTTGAATTGCTTTTTATTTATAACTACATGAAAAGCTGAATAATCAGCTCTAGTTGGCAGTTTGATACTAGAAGATAAAGTTAATAAATAAAAAAGTGCGCGTAAAACAATTACCCCACAAAAGGGCATCATAAAACCAAAGCATTTCTCGTTCAGAGCAGACATCGCGCGATTTCTATTATTTACAAGAACGTCACACGCACCGCGTCCGTTTTATGCGCGCCTAGTACACCGCGACCGGTCTAACATATAGTGAATCGTTTAAATTAATTAAAAAAACGGCTAAGCGCGAGTCGGACTAGCGCCCTGAGGGTTATGTACATGTGGTCATCAATATTTACAACTTTTTTTTTTAATCATTCTACTTGTTCTATTTTTGAGAAAAACACTATACATGCTTCGACCATTAAGAGCCATCCTGGACTCGTATGTATAAAAGGCCTCGCCTAGCGGCTCGGCCTTCTAACTCCTACTCGTCCAGGATGGCTCACTTACTGGTCTTTGCAGTAATGTACTATAGTGGAAAGATTGTTAATAGAATCTGAATTGGACTTACCAAAATGCATTAAAATATGCAAATTACCGGCATACACTGAAAAACAAATACAACAGTTTGACGTTGAAGAGGAAACTGTTAGTGTTGTGAAAAAGCAAGAAAAGAGAGGAAAAGAAAATACAGAATATAGGAGACAAGAATTCTATAGCAGCCAACAGGGACCATCAACAAGTAGTAGAACTCAATTTCATCGTTGTGGTTTTGTTCATGGATTTAAATGTCCAGCACTTAATTAGGTATGCAAAAAATTACATAAATATGGACATTATGGTAAAATGTGTAGAAATGTAAAAAATGTAAACGCGGTTGATCAATCATCAGATGATGGTGATATTGTATTGGAATGATTCATGTTAATGATATAAAAAAGAGCTATGTGAATCCATACAAATAAATGGTCACATCACATTGGACCCGATTCTACAGTGGCCTCTTTCCTAATTGTATTTAGGTGTCGCTAAAACACTTTGCTATTCTATGAGCAACTGTCATAATCAAATAACAGCGCTAATTTGAATCTGACGCTTCTTATCTTATGCAATATTACATTGACATACTGGAATAGCACTTGTTAAATCTACCGTCTAAACTAAGTCTAAAAATTAGACAATTTAGTTTTAGGCTATTTAAGCGATGTGCACGTAGAATCGGGTCCATTATAGACTTTAAATTAGACACAGGCTCGGACTGTAATGTGATACCAATGAGTAGTATCAAACGAATGGGCTTAAAAAGTAAAATGACAAGTGTCCAAAATAATCTACATAATTATGTGTATATTATATCTTCAATACATTTATGGTAAACAATTAGAAGTTGAGACAGACCATAGACCCCTAGAGTAAATTTTTAGAAAGCCAATGTGTGATATACCTTTGCGATTGCAGCGTATGCGTTTACATTTACAGAAATATGACATAATTGTGAAATATTAACCCGGAAAACTCCCTTTGATAGCTGATACATTGTCCAGGCATAGTGTCAAAACAAAAGATAATCTTTTAGAAGAAGAAATTGAAGCTCAGATCGGAATGGTTGTGAGAACATTGCCAGTAACTGATAGGAAATTATAAGTTTGAATTTTTTTCAAGGATGAAACAAATAAAGACAGAACTACAACAATTAAAGTATTATATTTTAAATGGCTGGCCAGATATCAGAAACATTCTCAATAGTTTAAGGCCATATTTTACATTCAGAGACCAACTTTATATTTGTAATGAGTTAGTTTTCAAAAATAACTGCATTATTGTTCCATATTCCTTAAGGTTGGATATGTTAGACTGTATACATTACAATCATATGGGATTAGAAAAGTGTAAGTCTAGAGCAAGATCATGTCTATTTTGGCCATTTATGTCAAGAGACATCGAAAACAAAGTTTTAAATTGTGGTACATGTGACAGATTCAGGAAAAATAATACCAAAGAATCAATGCAAATTAGGGAAAGGCCAAACAAACCATGATCACACTTAGGTAGTGATGTATTTCATTATAAAGGAAAAATATATATAATTGTAGTTGATTATTAAATACTTTGAAATGCTTGAATTGAATGACTTAAGGCCAGAAACTACAATAGAGGCATTAAAGGCTATCTTCAGTAGGTTCGGAATACCTGAATATCTGTATAGCGATGGGGCTATTAATTATACCAGTTTCAAAGTAAAAGAATTTATGAGAATTTGGGATGTTGTACATAAAACTAGCAGTCCTACAGTGCGATAAAAAAGAGTAAACATTAAATAAAATGGAATTTAAAAAATCCATACTAAATTGTAGTCATGTTTACGCATTTTACGTCAAAAATGTGACAGTTACGTAGAAAGTGGCGCCCTCATTTAATTTCTACTCTTTTTTGTCGCACTGTACATATGCTCAATCTAATGGCTTAGCAGAACGTTATATTCAGGTAGCTAAGAATTTATTTAAAAAAGCAGACCATGAGGGCAAGGATAAATATAGGTCTACCTAGATTTTTATATGGCAATGTTGCCTTACGCCTGTCAATTCAAATTTCACCGCTTGTCAGGGTTTGTTATTGTTTGTTATTTTTACACAAATATAACGTTAGTTATCAGGCAAATGTCTTAAAAGCCCTTCGATCTCATGCGAAAATTATCATTAATCATGTGTACTGTAATATTTGTAAGGAAGAAGATGTGAATCAAACACAATCTTTGATTTAGTGTCGTGTTTATAAAAGACTAGTCAATGAAGCCAAATAATATTGATACTTTAAGGTCCGTTGTACATTTGCAGGAAATTTACTTATGCAAAAGTCTATTTAGCACCCTTTATGCCATTTAATTCCAGGATTACCCATTGCCACCATATGGCGAATCGTGGCTGTGCGGCATGGTTTTCACGACATATTTATAAGGAATAAAAAAAAAATCTCGCACCTCCGCAGAATACAACATTGATTTAAGTTAAAATTGCATAATATTGTCGCTTAGTTAACAATACCGCGTATGTCAATGATTGAACGCGAATTAAGAGTTAATTTAATATAATACAAACTTCAATCTTGACCTGTACGCTATTGTTAGCTAAGCGACGATACGTCATCGAATTTTTGAAGTAATTTTGAACAAAATCCTAATAAACATAATTACATATTATTTGCACACGATTGTTTCAATTTAACCTACTTATTATTTATTAGGAAATATAAGTCCAAAGTTGATTTAGGCTGGGTTTTATAAAGATCCGTTAGATTAAATTTCGGTCAGGAATGTCAAAAACTTGTATGAAGTTACTAAAATTTAATCTGACATATTTACTAACGGACCTTATAAAACCGGGCCTTAAAGGTTTACGTAGGTAACTAATCGTTACTAATATTATAAATCTTAGTTGCACAAACGTGATATTTTAATTTTATACTAGAAAATTTAATAATTCCCAAAGAAGTAAAGACTTCTACGCGGACTGAGTCCGCCACACCATGCTTTTAATGAACGCGGAAAATAAAGTATCAAGACCTTTAAATCCTATTACCCCGGAGTTGCAAGCCCTAAATTTAAATTTCCCTTTTTATCATGAGATTCTGGTAGACCTATACTTAGCCTTATTGGAGTATAGAAATACTCCCATCTCAACGGATTTTCATAATAAAAGCCCTGCTTGATTGTTATTTGTTAGAAAAACTAGAGCTTTATTACCTAACTTTGACAAACCTAACAAAGGGAATTTGAATATACAGAAAATGTTATATTTAAAGGCTTGGGAACAAAAACAGTATTATGATAGAGGTTCAAAAAGATTGTCAAAACTGAAGGAGGGACAAAAAGTTGTACTAATTAATAATAATAATCGACAGCCTCACAGCTATGCTAAGGTATTGAAAAGAGGTGTCAGGCCTAATTCTTTTAAAATCAAAACATAAACCGTCCAGAATTTGTTTAGAAATAGGAAATATTTAATAGATTGTAAGAATCGGGAAAAAATGAAAATTGCAACAGATAATCAGATATATAATGGTGATATTGTGGAACAGTTAGGGTCGAATGGAAGTAGAAGAAATAGTATTAGGAGAGAAGATAGCTATGTTTCACAACAAAGTAATGAAGGAATTTGTGTGGAGGAAAATGAGTACAGTAACATGAATGAAAATAATTTAGAAGTAAGAAGTAGAACTAGTAGGCTGATTAAGAAACCTAGTTATCTATCTGATTATGAAACCAATTGAATTTTTGTTTGTTAATGTGTTTGTAAGCTGGGTGCTTGAAAGGATAGGGGATGTAAGAGATGATTATATTTGTAGTGTAGCAACACCGGGCATCGAACAACTAGGACACAGAGAACAAGGTTACCGAGAACCTAGAAATACTTGTAATCTGTTTTTGTAATTTGTACTTAAAATAACTGAACAATAAATACTACAAGATCAGATCAGTCTTCTTATTTACAGGTCATAGATAATAAGCTATGTATTTCATGTCATGTCATGTCCGTGTGCTACGTCCCACAGATTAAAAGTCTATGTCCCGCTATATCCTAATATTTATCTTTATGAAACGAGCTTGAGAATTCCATTACGTCACTTTTTAGTTCTATTAACGCGACCGTAGCGTTCATGAACCTCCACTGGACTCCACGTATCCATGCCATTCAAACATTCAGATAAAAAATTACAAATAAACTAAGTATTGAACTTTCATTTACAAATCAGCATTAATTAACAAATATAACATTATAAAAAATCAATTACACAGGATTATATTTTCTTGACAAAATAAGTGTCATATAGGGAATGTTATTTTTGGTGCAGGCCTCGCGACCACTTTTTATACATTTCACGGACAAACTGCTGTCATTTTAAACCAAATGGCGACTACCATAAACTAAAAATATAGCCATAATTCTGAATTTTGATGTATTGTGGTGTTTATTTTCCGGGAACATATTAAAAATCCGGTCGCGTAGGCCGGAAATTCCTTTGCGCTATTTCGCAGGACGGAACAAAACCTGTATTTTTACCCGACTGCGTCAGAAGGAGGGTTATTTAAATATAAATGAACGTAAACGCACTTTTTTTAAGGTTTAAAATTAAAGTTTAGTTCATAAAGTGACCAGCACCCTGTACAACAGGGTGCTGGTCACTTTATCGCGCGACAGTACTCAAACTTCCAGATCTCTTTCATCGAACTCATCTGTCAACGGATTCGTAGTCGGAAACCACACTAATCCCGAGATATCGATTTTGAAAGCAATCAGTCGAACAAGTAAAAAGTTCAAGATGGCGGCTACTTTTTCTCATTCTGTGCATGGATTTGCTGTCGGAGACCACAAATTTCCCCGGATATCGATTTTGGAAGCAATCCGTCGTATAACCTAAAAGTTCAAGACGGCGGCGACTTTTTCTAATTCTGTCAACGGATTCGTTGTCGCAGACCACACAGATCCCCAGATATCGATTTTGGAAGCAATCAGTCGAATAACTACAAAGTTCAAGATGGCGACTACTTTTCTCATTCTGTCAACAGATTCGTTGTCGGAGACTACACGATCCCCAGATTTCTACTTTGGAAGCAATCAGTCGAATAACTAAAAAGTTCAACATGGGAGCTACTTTTCCCATTCTGTCAACGGATTCTCTGTCGGAGACCACACATATCCCCAGAGGCCCGTTTCACGAAGCTACAAGTAACATATTACAAGTAGAAGTCTCTTTCTAACTCCTTTTGCTAAAAAGTGAGTTCCGCTTGTAATTTGTAACTTGTAGCTTCGTGAAACGGGTCTCAGATATCGGTTTTGGACGCAATCAGTCAAATAACTAAAATGTTCAAGATGGCGGCTACTTTTTCTCAATCTGTCAACGGATTCTTTGTCGGAGACCAAACAGATCCCGAGAGGCCCGTTTCACGAAGCTACAAGTTACAAATTACAAGCGGAAGTCTCTTTCTAACTCCTTTCGCTAGAAAGAGAGTTCCGCTTGTAATCTGCCGCGGTAGCCACCGCACCTGCCTTCAGACCCGTTGCGCCGAGGTGGGACGGTGCCAGAGTATCCACACAGCTGGCATCCCACACTAAAGGCCGTCCCATTTCCAACGGCAATAAATTAATTGTAACGATTCATATTATCAAAGAATTGACTCGATTTTTTGGGGGAAATTTCCATGTTGTACGCAACACTGAACTTTTCATATCCGGTGAGCTCGCCATCTTTGTCTATTCCAGATGACTGCGTATTACTAGCTTATTAGTGTAAAAGAGATGGATATAGTTTTTTTGTTCAAATATTATTGGTTTCAAAGCTACGTCGCGATTAGTAGTATCGATGAACTTCGCCAAAATGCTTGCATCTGTTTTGTTGGTAGGTAAGCGTCTTAAGTAATTAAAAAAAAACAGATTTTTTGCGTCATTTAATTATAAACAATAAATACGGTTTATTACATTTGGGACAGATTAAGATGGACGCTGACCTTAGTCCGTTAAATATTAAAAAAAGTGAGTGTCATTGACAGCTACCTTGTCATAAAACTCATAAACAACTTGTAGATGCCATTAAAATAAATAAATAATAATACATACATACATACATAATCTCACGCCTTCGTTCCCAGAGTGGGGTAGGCAGAGCTACAGAATTACAAACATCTCTAAAAACTTGTTGATAATTCTATAACCACAATTTGCACAAATAGGCTAAGATGTTTACCAGCGTACCTATTAGTGACAGGTTGCAAGCGGAAGTTAATTTTTAATATTATTATTAAATAATAATAATAAAAACATAACCTTAGTTTGTGATTTTGCGCTCTCGTCTTTCTCTAAGTTTTCGGTATTTTTCTGGATTCCTTTTAATTTTTCGACTGCTTACCCACACCTCACTTTAAAAATTACGGAGAGTGTTGTAAGAAACCTGTTCTGGAAAAGGTGCGTTATGAATTTGCCAAATCTGAGCATATGAAAAGAATTACTCTGTCTAAGGAAGATCGCCACTATTTGGTATTACCGGGCCCAAGGACAGTTACACATCTTTTAAGGCCATACATCGGCACGTCCTAAGATAAAGTGTGTATCTCCCCAATACACGGTTATACTACTAGGGCATTTTCGTTATCTACGGCATCGACTTTACCATATACACAAAGAAAAACCTGAAAAAAGTTACCAGAACGTATATTTTTTCAAATGTCTAACTAACTATTCGCATCCGTTGCTAATAAATCTCCAAAGAAAATAAGAATAATTACCTCTTATTCAACTCTACGCGGTTAAGTGCTAATCCGGTGGAGAGGAAGTGCCAGATCGGCACTTTTACTGGGGACACGACACATTATGTGTATTTCCAAATAATATGTAGGTAACTATCCACATACATGTTTGTACAGCGGCATCTAGTAAAAGTTAGTTTGTAACTGACTAGATATAGACTTAAACGGTGGAAATTCGGTAATATTTGTTGCATATTTGAGCATTTACTCACTTGTTCACAGGATAAACCTATGTAAATATTATGTAAAAAGTGAATAACTGCAAACAATTGAAATTTAAAAATTAATTAATAATTACCATAAAAATATTTTTTTATAACGGTAAATATTTCGATATATGCATCAAATAACCAAGGACACACAAAAACATGCTTTATACGCGATAAATGGTTAAATTACGTATTTTTCAATAAAACGAAGCTCATGATTAGTTAATGGGTACGTAATTAATTACATAAAGATGAAAATACATAATGGGTCATAATGCACAATGGTTCATAATATACTTAATCATAGTAAACTTTTCGGGATTGTAATAAACCTAATCTAACCTAATGGGTGCTTCAGAAATAAACCATTATATATTATGAACCATTATGTATTATGAACCATTATATATTTTGAACTTTGTATATTATGATATGATGCGTCCCCTTAGTTGATGCACTCAAATTTGCTTCTAACTTTGAAACCGTTGTAACCGATTTATTTCAGTATAAACCTCTCCTTGCTCACTAACTACATAACGTTATTACGTAAACGTTTTTTTTTCTAGTGTTCATTACAAATCTATGTTTTCTTTATTGAAATGTTACTGAATCTCTTTTTGAGTGGGTTACCGCTCCATGATTTGAAATATAAATAATTTACAATAACATTGAGATTAATCTACCAACAAATTTGTAGCAAATAAGTGACAACCATTTGAACCATTTCGTGCCAACAGGTCTTTTGTTTATGTCAGTGTTTTGTTCCTTTTTGTTTGTCACGAATAAATGATTTTTCTTTCTTTCATTCTCTCTTCTACAACAGCAAGATGAAGAAATTACACCTGCCATGTATACTATCCATGTAGCGTTGAATCACATTGCTTGCTCTTTAGCTCCCACACATTCTTCTGTTTCTTGTTAAGGGACAGTAAATTAAAAAGAATCACCTTTACTTTCGCCTTCACTATTGGGCATTTTTTTAAATCTAAGTACACTTATTAAAATAATATTTATTGCAAACCAAATTAATAATATTTCTAGTTTATCAGCACAATGATTAGTGAGGTGCACGCGAATAAAACCACACTCCATTTTATTTACAAGCACGATACATTGCTATGAGTTGCCTAACCACGGTGGAGTCCAGACTAGTCCATCTAATCCAGCTACGTCGGTATTGACTGTTTATTTAAGAGCACCTGAATTTTTCAAGACAGAAAGAACCACGGCTAATCAACACTCTATAACGAGAAAACGCAAAAAAAAAGCATATACCTACAAGTAAAAAAGGAAATTTGTTGAAAGTGAATTAAATGATTAGTTGTGTAAATAGAAAACAAAAAACGGGAAAAGTTGGGATAAGAAAATTGTAGACTACTATTGAATTTCAGTAACTTGCTCAACTTTATGAAAAATGTTTTGTCGTATATGTGTCTATTGAGCATTTACCGTTGTTTTTCTCTAAGACATAAGGGAAAAATAACGTTGAACATGTATGTATCTGCCCCTTACACACAGGAATTAAGGAAACATTATCAGGTATAAGAATGCAACTAATATAACTTAAAAACTACTAAACATAAAATAAGCAAAAAAATCACAAATGTATATCATCATTTTATAATATTATATGTCAAATTTCATACTCGTAGTATTAATAGTTACCGCGCCATGACGATTTTAACTAAATTTCTCAAAACTTTAAAACGCTCCCCTGTAAATTTTGGTTTTTGGAGATACACACTTAAACTTAGGGCGTGTCGACATGATCCGTTCTGCCTTCAGGTCTAACTGACCTGATGCAAAATAGCATCGTGTATGTGTAATTTGGCCTGAAGGCAAATCGCATCCGTCCGCCTGAACGGTTTTCCTGATCGGACAGAACTCCATGACCGGATGCAAACAAGCATCGTGTATGTGTGTAATTCCGCCTGAAGGCAAATCGCATCCGTCCGCCTGAACGATTTGCCTGACCGGACAGAACTCCATACATGATCAGTTTAACCTTCAGGTTTAACTGACCGGATGCAAAATAGCATCGTGTATGTGTAATTTGGCCTGAAGGCAAATCGCATCCGTCCGCCTGAACGATTGGGCCGTTGGAAAAACTGAACATGTATGGCCACTCGATCCGGTCAGGCCGAACTGACGCAGTTCGGCCTGAACCGATCGGCCTCTACATGTATAGCCACTCGATTCGGTCAGGCGGAACTGACGCAGTTCGGCCTGAACCGATCGGCGTCTACATGTATGGCCACTCGATCCCGTCAGGCGGAACTGACGCACTTCGGCCTCATCCGATCGGCCTGTACATGTATATTAGGGTCATACACATTCGAAAAAACAAAAGTTGTCTCTCCTGTGGTCAATAGTTAAAGGCTTGTATGCATACTCGTACAGGTTATGTTTTTATTTGCTAGGACTAAAGTAGACCTGACGGCGCTTATGAGGATGTGTGGGTTCAGCTAGCAAATTAGGCCTTAAAACGTTACCTTTGGGTATGTCCACAGGAAAGACCGTAACCTAAATCTGTGTATGACCCATTACGAAGACAAACTTGTTTCTTTGCTGTTTGGACTGACGTAGACATGAGGATGGTCGAGGTCATTCACACAAAGATGATTGGTTTTGGAGACAAATTGAAAATAAATTGAACATGTTTTATTTTGACTGTTTGTTTCCAGAAATAATAGATTCTAGACTAGATAGGCAGATAAATAAACCTGCTGTTATTCTGGAAGCCCTAAAAAAAGAAAGAGTGAAAAAGCAAAAAGCGGAAATTATTGAAAAATCTCTTAAGGTACTGAAACGAAAAAACTAACTAATAAAAGCAATAAAAATATTAGATAATTAGATTTTTTATTTATAGAATAAGTTTTCACCCAACAATTACCAAAATTACAAATAACTCAGGTGGGGCTATTCCGACAGAGGGGAATATGACGTTTAAAAAATATTTTTGCTCACTTTTATAAAAATGTAGGTACTGAAACTACTATAAAAGGGCGTTAAATTAGTTATTAAACGTAGTATTCCTTAAAAAAAACTCAAATGACGCATTTACCCCCTCTGTCAGAATAGCGGAGCCCCGCCTGAAGTTACCTTACAGACTAACATATATAACAATATAAAACTTAAAACTTCAAATCGCACGAGGGAATTTGCACTAGTGTGCGTGTGTGGTGCTCTGCCACGCACACAAGCAGCGAGTCGTGCGAAATGCCTAATCGGCGTCCGCGTCGTATGCTCGGCGCAGTCTTAATGTGGTCTTCACAACAACGTCGTTTTGGTCAGTTTCTGTCACCCATGTCACACCAATTTTCCTTTAGTTCTTTCCTAAAAGCAAAGAACCTCTTCTCAGGGTTTTAACGTGCACCTTGGTAAAAAACACATTTTAGGTTCTCTCCATCGTTGGTCTTCGTTAGTGTCCATGATAAAACCATATTAAATAGGTGCATTGGGGTAATTGCAAAATTGGGTATATTACGAAAGTTTATAACAACTACCAAACGCTGCGATATTATCTTACTGGCAACATTACTTTAGACGCCATTGTTATCGACTTTGACGCTCCAGTCGCCGTTCGTCGCTGCTAGCCTAAGTGTGTGAGCAACGTGCCGTCTCGACAGACAAGTGATTTTTGGGCCTTTTTGGGTGATTCGCAATAACCCCAACACTCTATAAACCATCAGTCTATGAGAAGTAAGATCTACTTTTCAACTGTTTCGGTGTTGCATTTCCCCCAAATGTCCAAAAAAGTGAGACATGACAATAAATATGAATAAAAAAGAAACAACAGCGTATTTTTGTATGTAATGTCCCTAATCATAAGTCTATTCATCAATTTTCAAGAGATACGAAAGTTTAGGCAGTAAAAATAAAAATATTTTTTAACTGAAATGCTGTCGTTCACCCAACTCGTAAAAATTTCAATCGTAATTGCCCCAATGCACTACCACGAGATTAAAACAGGATTCCAGAAATTTTAGTATCAGTTCCAAGTCGTCGTAGCAGCTATCAAGGTCAGGTACAGTGTACAAAGCAAGAGTTATCGTCGAAACATGCAATATCGAAAGTCCGGTGTGGGTAAGCAGTCGAAAAATTAAAAGAAATCCAGAGAAAATACCGAAAACTTGGGGGAGGCCACACTCTCTACACTAAAATGAAGCGTCTTGAACGTGTTTGAGATAGAATGACTTCAAGGACGCTTCATTCGGCTTCAGAGAGTGTTGCCTCCACCTTTATCGATAACTTCATGACCTCAATGGAGTAGCTAAACAAACTGCTGTCATTTCAAATTGTTTTCGTGAACGTATATTTTAGAAGCAAATTTAACCATTATACTTGGCAAGATATTTGTACGGTACGTACAGTCAAGGTCACTAATATGTACGAGTATACACCACAAAGTCTCAAAAATATGTACACAGACCTTATTACTATGGCAATAAGGTCTATGTGTACATATTTTTGCAACTTTGTGCGGATATTTATTTTTGACCTTGACTGTACAACGTTTTAAATGATAGTTCTGTTGTTCTGAAGATAACTTTATTTATATTAAAACAAGTTAATAATCGCGAGTACACGCAATGGCTGAATTGGTGAACTGTCGTGCATTGACCTACATAAACGCAAGTCGATGTAAGTTGATGATGATGCGAAATGTACGATAGTGGATCGTACATGTTCCAGGAGAGAGAGAGGAGCATTAAGGGGCTGAAGGGGGAATGCGGTTAATGATTCTTAAATATTGTACATGTCAACTTAAAGTAGGTAATCACCTTAATTAAAACGTACTTAATCTTAAATATCGTACATATCAACTTAAGGATATTAATAAAATTAACTAGTTTGATTTTACTACACACTAAAGTGTTCTTCAAATGTTGGCGAGGTGGCCTTATTAACCAAGGTCGCATAACGCGGACTAGTTAATTCGACGTCACTCTCGTCGGATAGGTTAATATTCGTCTTGATAGGGACTCGTCTGGAAGATAGTGTGTTTTCCCTCAGTGGGTGAAACCAATCGCGTCACTGGAAGATGACGTGATACGAAAAGTCACGTGGTCTACCAGTGACGCGATTGGTTTAAAAATGAATCGAATAGAAACGTTAGTTAGCGTAGTGCATCTTGTCTGAGCCCTCTGGTGGCTGCAGCTCGCGCGCTGGGCTTGCCGCCGCCTGGCGCGCTGGCGCGGGGGCGGGGGGCGCGGCATCGAGTGTCTCTGGCGCGCCGATACTGAGGCCCTACTTTGAAAATCGAAGTTCGAAGTTACATTAGCTCCATCCCTGTCAATCGTCATTCGAGACTAAATCGAGAGAAAGGGATCAAGCTATCGTAACTTCGAACTTCGAATTTCAAAGTAGGGCCTCTGTTTAATCGGCGCATTCGGCATGCGCCTAGTCGTCGCCATGCCAGTGCCAAACCCATACACAATAATGATGCCTGTTACTGCGCTAATCAATCCATATTGTGTGACATCGTGAGCGGATGGTCTGTCACTTAGGATGACCTCTGCGCCATTCTTCTTCATCTGTTGAATTTGTTTCCCTATCTCGTTTAGTTGAAGGTGAAAGTACGTATGATTGTCGTACTTTATTTTTTCGGCTATGCTAGTCTCATTGATGATAGATATGGGTAAGTCTATGATGTGTTTGATTGGAGGTATTACAATTTTTAATACATCTGCTGTTACGTCCATTGTACTGCTCTGCTTGCTGCGGGAGTATAGTGAAGTCTGTTGTCTTGATGGCGCAATCTCCGCTCAAACTAATAATTCCGTTTCCAGTCAGCTGCACTGATGTAACATGACTCGTACATATAATGCGAACTATACATTGTTTACAACATGCATACAGGTGAGAGTTAGCTCCGTATAATTGGGCCCACGTGGTTTTGCAGGGTTCCGTGTTGATTGCGCACTGCTTTGTAACGTCATTCATGTATGACGCATAGATTTTGGTCTGATTTCATGTGGTACACCGGCGTCTGCAACGAACACAGCTGGGTAACGTCGTCGTATCGGTCACAACGAAGTAATTCTGCTTGAGTCATGGTGATATATTTCATGCAACGCTAAAAATGTAAGCTCAGCAGTTTCTAAATTAAACGCAGACCTTGATGCCATTGATAACTGGTCACACAAAAACTCATTAGTCTTGAATCCGTCCAAATCGAAATACTTAATACTAGGTACCAAACAACAAATACAAAAATTGGCACATCACAAATCTAGTACACATAAGTAACAATCCATTGGAGTATGTACGAGAGGCTCGTAACCTGGGGATAGAAATGGATGGAGAATTAAAATTTGAAAGCCATCTTCTCAGTACCGTTCGCAGCTGCTTTTACAAACTAAAAGTGCTTTACAAAATACGCGAATTTTTAGATGCAGAACTGAGAATTAGATTGTGTGATGCGCTCGTTTTGTCAAAGTTAAACTATTGTGACATCGTGTACGGGCCTCGTCTACTTGTGCGTACGCAGCGGTTGGTACAGCGCGTACAGAACGCTTGCGCGCGGTTCTGTTTCAATGTCCCACCACGCGCTCACGAAACCCCGTTTTTAAACCAAAACCGGATACTAAAAATGTCGACACGTCAAAGACTACACTTAGCCACACTGATGTTCGGTGCCGTACATCGGCAGCAGCCTCCAATAACGCCAGGTCCTCTCAAGTCAGGTCAGCGAGGTTCCTCCAGCTCGTGTGCCCGCCGCACCACTCGGCTGCATTCCGTGGCAGCTTCCGATACGCCGCCACGAAGTGCTGGAACAGTCTCCCTCCTCCGATCCGTGCGCTAAAAACAATGGGAGTTTTTAAGTCTAAATGTCGGATTTTTGTGCTTAAGGCGCAGATCGGGCAGTGGGGCGAGTTATAGTTATTAGGTACAGCTCTTTATAATATTCTATGTTAGGTATACAATCACGAATTCAAATATTACTTTATTATATTCTTAGGAATCACTAAATTACCTTCTTGTCAATGTTTTTTGTGTTCTTCGCAAACGTCGTGGAGCGGTTGAACGTATCAACGGGCATGGCCGACTTTCACGTAAGGCCGGGTTGCCGGGCGATCGAGAAATGGCGGCACAGACTACTAAGGGATACTAACGTATACGAGGGCCAAACCGAAATGATCGGGAATTGAGTACTTGGGATTGACTTAGCATAAAACCTTTTTTGTTACGTGAGTACTGGCCACTTGCAACCATAATGACATTTATACAATTTAAAAAATAGCTCGTTTTTTTTCGTAATGTCAGTTTAAATTTGACAAGACGATAGGCAAAATGGAGCTCAGGCATGAAAATTTCCGTGCCATAATTTTCACAACTTTCGTCGAGGGTTATCTCAAGATGAATGTCTCGGTGAGCTTGTTTCCATAGGTATATAATTTGGAAGCACCAAGCCAAACGACTATTTATCGCTAGTATTGGGAGTTTTGACGATGTCGTGCCTCTCTCAGCACCGTACATTCTAGTGGTCGACCAAAAACAGCAGTAACGCCTGAAAACGTGACGGCTGTGCAAAAAAATCTACAAGATGATCGACATGAGACATACGAACAGATTCACGCTTTCATAGGGATTGGAATGACTGCAATTCAAAATATTTTGCATAATGAGTTGGGCGTCAGAAAGTTAATTTCCCGCTGGGTACCCCATAATTTGTCTGAAGAGCAAAAGGCGGCTCGTGTTGAGAGGTGTCGGTCTACTCTGAAACGCTTCGATGGAGGGAAGTCAAAACCTGTCTATAACACCGTCTTAGGTGACGAATTATGGATTTATTCTTATAAACCTGAAAGAAAATATCAGTCGGCAGTTTGGGTCCTCGAAAGCGAGGTGAAGCTAACGAAAGTGGTGTGTTCCCGTAGCGTATCGAAGAAAATGATCGCTCCGTTTGATTCCAAAAAAGGACATGTGGCCACACGTAGAGTTAATGTCTCAGCCTCCATATAGTCCTGACTTGAGCTCTAACGATTTTTTTACATTCATATAAATTAGGGATTTGTTACGTTCAACACCCAAGACCCAGAAGATTTCAAGACCCAAAAGCGGCAGAACAAGCGTATATATCGGCCATTTTTGAAACGTCCACTTCAGGGTCGAGTTACTTTAATAACTGGTTCGAAAGAATGCAAAAGTACATTAATTGCAAGGAAGAATACTTCGAATAACAATGAAATATAATTTAGTGCCCCTCATAATGGCGGTACTTTCGTTATGTTGCTTGTTGGGTGGCTGCTGCACGGCTAGCACATGTTGTCCGCGACTTGTTTGTCGCTCGGATCTCCCTTTCTTTCTGGTCTGTAACGATAGAGACGCACTGAGCGACAAGCGAGAAAATACAACTTGTGCTACCCGTGCTGCTATATGTAAACGAGTCAAGCACATTACTTTTTCCTTTTTTCTTTTGTAAAATAATTTACTTCTTTACTGTTAAGTCTGGGAATGTTGCGTATATAATTTTTTTGGAATATATGAAACTGGTAATATGCGTAATCCATACCTTTGAAATTAACATGGCCGTCACTTGCAACGATTCAACAGGAAACGGTTGTGTTGTCCTGGTGTTGCCACACAAAATGGTCTTTTAGTCCTTGTTAACATTTTTAAGCGTGATTTAATATTATTATTGTATATTTTTTTCATTTCCTGTATAAAATGGTCGCTAGTGTTTGTAATATTACCTGTTAACTGTTTACTGTTACTCGTTTAACCTTTTCAACGCTATGTCAAATACAAAAGACGTCACTCACACGCCAATGACAGCTTAAAACCAAAGCGAATATCAACCTTGCCTCATAGACATCAGGTCTATTTTGCGCTGGCAACCACGACGGAAATATCCGTCGTTGGCGTTGAACCAGTGGTGCGGATATATCCGTCAATGGCGTTGAAAAGGTTAATATTTAATTTAGGTTAGTTTTAAGTCAGGGCCCCTCTGAAAATCAGCGCCGCAGTTCCACTGCGGCACAATGCTGAGAGGGGTCCTATTCAACGTAATGTCTTCCTTTTTACTTTATATTTTTTTCTATTGTTTTTCCTCTGTGTGCGTTAAATAAATGATTTCTATTCTATTCTATTCTAAATATGAATCTTTCTGGATGTTCATAAGTAGCTACGTATTCTGATATGGGTAATATATTTACCATGCTGTTGTTTATGCTATGGCGAGTAGGGATAAGTCGGTATATCTCGTAAGGTTCTCTGGCTACTAATGGTATTCTGATTTCTATAATAAAGTATTGTCTTGTCATCCTCGCCTTAACCTTCAGCATGTGATAGAGTTTGGGTAGGTCCGTTGCTATGTTATCAATTGGTAATGATAAATATTTTGCTAGTTGACCGGAAATGACGTTAAGTTCGTCCTTTAACTGCTCTGGACTGATAAGATGTATATTAAATGTTCCGTAGTGTAAATCAACCATCGTATCGAGTAAATAGTCTTGAATTTTTCTTAACTTTTCCATAATTGTATTTGCAATTATTGCTGATAAAGCAAAGGCATTTCCACTAGCTGTACTTTGCATGTCAGTGCTTAGTTGATTATAGTCATCCGTTCTATCTCCTTGATATGACCGTTGATGAATTAGTGCTGTTGCTCCATAGTGTTTTCTACTCGTTGTAGAAGATTATTCTGTGCTTCCACAATTGATGTCTGATTTTGCCATAACTCTGCCAAGTGCTTCTGATTTGTTCGAATTAACTCGATATCTTTCTGATATTAATCGGCAAACTGGTCGTCTAGTACACCAAACAGTGTTTGTGCAAGGTTACCGACCCCGTTGATAAGGCCACGGCGTCTTCGTGGGTACGCGTGGTCGATCTGCTGACCGAGCAACATGTGGTTGTAAAGGTCAAGTTCTGTGTAACTGTGACGTAATTGTATCATGATTACTTCCCATAGCATGGGCTTGTCCATTACGTTGCAATTCTTTCCCAAGTTATTTAAACATTTTGTAATTTTTCAACACCTGCCCAGTAAGGGTTCATGTCATAGTAAACTACCAGCTTCCATTCATCCCGGATAAGAAGCATGTCCGAGATTTTATCAAAATAAATGCTCTGATTGCTGCTTAGTTGCGCTATGTTATAGGCGCCTTGTGTTGGTAGTATGAGCATCATTGTTATCAATGTAATAAAAAGTGATTTGAAGCTCGGGATCAAGTTTCTTTTCTTTATTAAATTCTGATTAGGGTTCCCTGGACTATGTTGATTGTCTTGTTTTATTTCTTCGGTCACAGGTAGCGGCGATAACTTCACGATTGGCCTCTGTAATATGCCGTTTTTTGTGTTTACACTGACGACTCGCACGTGTCCGTCTTTTCCAGGATGCAGTTCTACAACCCTGCCGAGTGGCCACCTTCCTGCCGGCATGTTGGCATCGTGTATGATTACGATGTCACCTATTTTCTGATTTTGCTGCTGTTTTTACCATTTGCAACTACTACGCTAGCTACGTCCTCATAATTGGCATAAATATTCCATTTGCCATCGTTTCCAGACATCTTGAAATATTTTTTGAGTTAGGTGCCATCGTGTCCTAGCGTCACTTTCTGTTCCCACAGGACCGCTGGCTAGGAAGTGTGAAGGTGTCAAAAAGTTTGTGTCTTCCGGGTCTTCTGATATTGCGGCAAGCGGTTTTGACTTTAGACCAGCTTCTAACTGTGCGGGGAGAGTTGTAAATTCCTCGAAGGTTAGTTTTTGCTCCAAGGACTCTTCGTAAATTATGTTTTAGACTCTTCACAGCCGCTTCCCAAAGTCCGCCGGCGTTTGGACACGATGGTGCATTAAAATGAAATTACATGTCCATTTCAGCTGATTGGGAATAGAACTCGTCATCTAATGTCTCTCGTAGGTTGATAATTTCTTCTTTTAAGATTCGGCTGACTCCAACAAAATTGGTTCCGTTGTCGCAATAAATATGTCGAGGCGCCCCTCGATGAGCAGCCATCCGTCGTAATGCTGCTAGAAATGCTGATGATGATAAATCAGAGACAAGCTCTAAATGGACCGCTTTCGTTACCATGCAGATAAAAACGGCAACATATGCTTTGGAGGTCTTTATTCCCCTGCCCTTGTTACTCTTGATCTCGACGTACCCCGTGAAGTCTACGCCGGTGTTGTAGAAAGAACGGGTCGGGTTACTACGAGCAGCTGGTAAGTCCCCCATTAGCTGGGTTTGTTTTACCGGACCGTGGCGTCTGCAGGTAACGCACCTAGGAAGACGTTTCTTTACCGCTCTATTCCCTCCTATTAACCAAAGGTGCTGCCGGAGTCGAGCCAAAGTCATTCTAGCTCCTCCGTGATAAGTGTCTCTATGAGCTTGATCTATGAGCAAGTCCGTAAGATGACCTGCATGGGGAATGATAAGGGGATGCTTCATTGCTTCGTTGATTTGTGCGTATTTAACCCGTCAAGTGTCCGGCCCTTGATTTACATAAGTTCACGAAATGACCAGCTGATTTTCGAGATATTTTTATTTTCTGTTTGAGTTTAGAAAAAGGTGAATTGTTTACGATTGGTATAATTATATTTTATGATTGATATACCAATGGAAAGATAAAAGAACAGGCAATGCACGTAGAAAGGAATAAAGATTATACACTTACGTTTTACTGATGAAAATAAATGATTCAATTAATCAAATATATTATTATTAGGTTTTGATATTTTCTTCATCCAAACGGTTTATTCTTTGACACACTGCACTTAATATATTGCCACATTTCACTTTTCTATTGTTAAACTATCACCATTTATCACCGTTTACGCGCCGAATCCAACAATTTATTTATCACTAGACACATAAACAACATCACAAAAATTATTTGTTTACGGAGCGGCGCAGGCGGCGGCCATTGCGGACGAGCACATTCTATTGGGCAATAATTTCATTTTTATTATTTTTTCGCTTGTTCAGATGCTTGGTTTTTAGGGAAAAAAATCCAATATGTTGCCAAAGAAGTGACAAATCAATAGGATTATTTTTTTATAGGAAATTTAAATTCTCCAATCACAGCGACGTCCTGCGCACAACTGTTGTGCGTAGGACACGACCGGCCAAAATTTTCTACGCACAACTGTTGTGCGCAGGACACCTGACGGGTTAATACGACCACCGACTCTTAACAATCCGTTTTGATCAATAAATGGTGTGAAACTAAGAATTTTGCTTCGGGTGTCGATCTTTTTGTGATTCTTGAGATTATGTATTTCCTGAGCAAATTCCTTTTGTTGATAATAACGTATTATCTTTTGTCGTGCATTTAATCATTCATTGCGCGACAGAAAGGTGTGTTTAGGTCGGTCACGCGACACCACTTTAAGTACTCTTGCTAGTACTCGGGTTGCATGACGTCGGCCTAAATTGCAAACCTGCTAAATCCATTTTTAGTATTTAGCAGTTTACCATTCTAAAAAGATGAAATAAAGTGCAAAGCTGCTAAATCCTAAAAATGGATTTAGCAGGTTTGCAATTTAGGCCGACGATGAGTGAATTTACTGTGTCTATTTACAATATTGCTTATGACGACATCCTAAGTCATAGTCGCGACATTAATAAAAAAGAAAATCTTGAGTTCTAGTTCAGTTGTGTATACTGAAAGATTTATCTCTTCTGATTTGTAAGTTCTTAACCATTTCGGGCCTGTCCACCAAAATGGATGATCTTTCAGCTGCTTAGCGGTGATTCCGCGACTAGCGCAGTCGGCTGGATTTTCATTGGACTTTACGTAACGTCAACAATTGGAAGGTATGATCGCTTTTACTTGCTCAACTCGATTTGCTACGACGGGTTTCCAACGCCCAGAGTCACCTGAAGCCAACCCAATGCTGCTGTAGAGTCGGTCCAGGCAAACATTTTGATTGATTTATTTGATAGGCTCTTGACCACCTTTTCCATAAGTTTTGAAAGAAGATGACAGGCCATTCGTTCTAAACGAAGTAGGGTTATGTCCTTTTTCAGAGGCACAAGTCTGGCTTTTGCTGTTCAATAGTTACTGATGATTGTTGTCTGCCGTCAGGGCTTAGTTGGTTGACCTGCCAATAGATCACGAATGCGTAAGCTTTTGTAGAGGAGTCGCAGTAGCCATGGAGTTCAATATCACCGGTTTCATGAGTTCCAAGCCATCGTTTTATTCTAATGTAACTGATGCTTTCTAACTCGTTTCGAATGTTCTGTCATTCAATGATAAACTCCTCTGGCAAATTTATATCCCATTGTATGTTATTCAGCCAAACTTTTTGAAACAATAATTTCAGCTTAGCGGTCAATGGGGCTAACCAGCCTAGCGGATCAAATATTTTGGATATTTCTGATAGCAAAGCCCTCTTGGTTAATGATTTTGATGTTGGGCTAAGTTTGACTTCAAGTGAGAACAAATCGTCCACAGGATTCCATCGCAATCCAAGCGCCTTTGTTGATTTAGGATACTTGAAGTGAAAGGCTTGCTGATTTAAAGTTAATAACTCCAAATACCGCACCACTGTTACTACGTAACTTGTTAATAATGTTCAAGCAGTAAAGTTAAGCGCCCACAAGTGTAAACGTTTAGAAACATTAATTATTTTATTAGATCTATTTTTATTTATTTAACGGATGGCCGAAAATATTGAATTCCCCCGAAAACTCGAGGAAATGAAACAATGCTTTACTTGCAACACTGGGCCCACAAAAATAATATCTGCTATTTTATTAAAATTTCGTTTTAATTGCATTAATTTAGGTACAGAAACAATATAGTTACATTTGAAAAGTAATTTCTTGTGCCTTATTGTGTCTTTCAGACTTCGATAAGGACTCTTTCACCGCGCATTTCCCCATTTCTCGCAGCTTCTTTTACGGGTGGCGTCTGTTTGACAACTAACTTGACAAATGGCTGATTGGTGACTGCAGTCACCAATGACGTGGCAACGGGTTATGCGTGGTTACTGCCCCTCTAATTAATATATACCTCAATAAGTTAACGTAACAAAAATCTGCATTTAATGTGAAATCTTGAGCTTTTGCTTTATTTTATAACCTAATAGAGAATGTCAGCCAGTTTAGACTTTTGGCTTACCGTATTATTCATTAAAAACTAAAAATAGCTGTAAAAAAATCATTTCGATACGTCAAATAGTTTTCGAGATATTGAATTTTAAACTTCGTATGTGGCCCTCAAATCCCGGCGGCTAGCGCTCACGGATGATGACGTCATCGCTTAACAGCGGTACGCGCCCTTATATGAAAAGTAAGTTTACAGGGCTACAACTTTTTAACCGTTATAATGGCTTCTTATTTTGATTCAAAATAAGAAGCCATTATAAAAATACAATCCGTATAAAAATGCTAAAAAAAAAGATTTATTTTCATGTTTCTTGTATGGGGACCCCTCTTGGGATTTAATTTATTGTTCATTGTACAATTTTAAACGATAGATTTTATAATAACACGTATTATGTGAAAAATTCAACTGGCTACTTATAACGGTTAAAAAGTTATAGCCCTGTAAACTTACGTTTTCGTATAAGGGCGCGTACCGCTGTTAAGCGATGACGTCACACCAGCAGGATGGCCCCCGCGCGCTTTAATATTATTGACCCAAATTTTAAACGTTCATAGAATCAAAACTACTGAGTCTTTTTGAATAAAATAAAAAGTACTTAGTATGTTTGTTTATTTATAAACTTTACTGCTACAAAGTTTCAAGCGATTTGGCGTACCTACTGACATTCTTCATTACAGCCATAAGTAGCGTTAGATTAAATGTAAGTAATTTTTTTTTTTAAATAAATATTAACTAATAAATGAAAAATATACATAATTACTACCTTTCTCCCACATGCTCGGAAATGTTAACCTTGCTGTCATTATCTAGGTTTTTGGGGGAGCTGAATACGAAAAAGATATCCATGTTGAAATCCAAGATGGCGGACATTATTTTTTCTTAAAAATTGATATGGTTGTCATCTTCGAGGTTCCTTGGGGTGCTGATTACGAAAATGACATTATTTTTGGAATCCAAGATGGCGGACGTATTTTTTTAAATATAATGATCAGACGTCGGAATAGGTAGTGCTTATTAACCTAAACTTGACTCATGTTCATTCATGCGCGAGTGAGATGGAAATACGTTATTGAATGAAGATGCATCAAGTTTAGGTTAATAAGCACTACCTATTCCGACCTCTGATAATGATATAGGTGTCATTTTCGAGGTATTTCGGGGTGCTGATTACGAAAATGACATTATTTTTGTAATCCAAGATGGCGGACATAATTTTTTGAAACAAAATTGTATGGGTGTTATATTACTATGATTAATTATTTATGATTTTAGATTCGTTTTAAACTCTTTCAATAGGTAAGGTATTAAACACTGAATGATAAAATTGTATTTTATTTATATTGTTAACAAGCACTTATTCCCAAATAAAATACAAGACTGTCATGAAAAAGAAAACGCTTGCGCCTCGGGACGCCCGACAGAAGTGATAACTTAACAATGAAATATTTAAACTTACGCACACTAATCCAGAGTGACACACACTAAGAAACCTAAAAAGTAGTTTGATCTAAAATTTTCACCAACATTAAAAATGTTTCAAAAGTACCTAAGTTATCTGTGGCTTTGTAAGGCGACCATTTTTTTTAAATCTGACTACCGGTTTGCAATTTTAGTCCCCACGGGCCCTCAGATATCGATTTTCAAGACAATCGAAAAATAATGTCATTTTCGTAATCAGCACCCCAAGGAACCTCGAAGATGACACCCATATCAATTTTTAAGAAAAAATAATGTTTCAGCTCCCCCAAAAAATTTGTTGAAAAAATTCAGCTCCCCCAAAAACCTAGATAATGACAACCATTATCATTATTTATAAAAATCATGTCCGCCATTTTAAATTTGTTTAGAAACAAAAAAAATTGAGAAAAGTTTCAATTTTGCTGGCAGGCGTCACGCTTTTACATCCGCCATTTTGTTTACGTTGGCATGACATGACAAAAATGTTATAAATTAAGCATCATAAAATAATATATTAACCTTTCTTCTGAGTGTGGAAATTGATAATATCGTAGCTCTTTATTTGCGCGAGATGACGACTTGCATTTTCGCACTGCACATGTCGTATGCACCATTTTTTTCACACATCAAAACACGACACGCGTCAGCCCTGAAAGATATGTCCCGAGCTACTAACAATGGCGACGTATGCAGCTCGGGCAAGTCCTACCCGCCCCTCTCCCCTCACACCCCGCACGATTGCCCTGTCTAGACGGCTTCGTCGGACGACTGTATTGGTTTCTAGGCTGTGCCCATAGCATTGCCACAAATAGCTGTATAATTCTGGAACTTCTTTTTTGACAGCAGCTAGAAGTGCACCACGATCGACCGAATTAAAAGCATTTTTGACGTCAATTTTAATTTAAAAAAAAAGTTTTTTTTTTGAAATTTGCACCGGTTTGTTTATTAGACAAATTACATACCAATCGAAAGTATGAAGCCTATAGAATATGCAAACGTTAGGTTGACTATTGTTTTCCCGTCATAACTATTGGGTAGGCAGGTACAAACAGGAAGTTTATACAGAGTACTAATAAATTGCACCGTTCTGTTTATTGAATAAAATTTATACCAAAATGAAGGACATTTAATTGCGAACAAGGTGATATAGGGTTGACTGCGAAAAATCAGTCTCGATTCCAGATTGCCGAGTTTAAAAAAACGAAATATTGATGCGATTGAATACGTGTGACAGAGAGTTCCCAGCGAAAAATCCAGTGCGATAGAAGAGGACCCGGTGCAAATCGTCTCCTATTCGGATCTTAGACCAACAGTTTATACCAACAAAAATAGTATTAAAATTAGTTGTTTTTAATACGTAAATTGGCTTTGTATCCATAAAGATACATAGCAAAAAGTATAGCGTACCTGGGGCACGTTTTATAATGCTACAAGTTACAATTTTACAGGTCTAAACTGGCAACACTGCTCAAATGGCTGGTCGTCATTGGTCGAGATTGTGTCAAATGGAAACTTGTAACCTGTCAATTGTAATTTGTAGCTTTATAAAACAGGCCCCTGGTAATGTATCTTTAAAGATACATAGCCGGATGAACCTTACTTAATGGTGTAGGTGTGCATTCATAGGTACATACCTATGCCTAAATGCTACGTTAGAGGCAATTGTTATGTAGTTTTGATCAAGAATGCTATTGTGTATTGGAAATATACTTACTTATAACAATGGCCTCTAACGTAGCATTTAGGCATAGGTATGTACCTATGAATGCACACCGCCACCTACACCATTAAGTAAGGTTCATCCGGCTATGTATCTTTAAAGATACATTACCAGGGGCCTGTTTTATAAAGCTACAAATTACAATTGACAGGTTACAAGTTTCCATTTGACACAATCTCGACCAATGACGACCAGCCATTTGAGCAGTGTTGCCAGTTTAGACCTGTAAAATTGTAACTTGTAGCATTATAAAACGTGCCCCAGGTACGCTATACTTTTTGCTATGTATCTTTATGGATACAAAGCCAATTTACGTATTAAAAACAACTAATTTTAATACTATTTTTGTTGGTATAAACTGTTGGTCTAAGATCCGAATAGGAGACGATTTGCACCGGGTCCTCTTCTATCGCACTGGATTTTTCGCTGGGAACTCTCTGTCACACGTATTCAATCGCATCAATATTTCGTTTTTTTAAACTCGGCAATCCGGAATCGAGACTGATTTTTCGCAGTCAACCCTATATCACCTTGTTCGCAATTAAATGTCCTTCATTTTGGTATAAATTTTATTCAATAAACAGAACGGTGCAATTTATTAGTACTCTGTATAAACTTCCTGTTTGTACCTGCCTACCCAATAGTTATGACGGGAAAACAATAGTCAACCTAACGTTTGCATATTCTATAGGCTTCATACTTTCGATTGGTATGTAATTTGTCTAATAAACAAACCGGTGCAAATTTCAAAAAAAAAACTTTTTTTTTAAATTAAAATTGACGTCAAAAATGCTTTTAATTCGGTCGATCGTGGTGCACTTCTAGCTGCTGTCAAAAAAGAAGTTCCAGAATTATACAGCTATTTGTGGCAATGCTATGGGCACAGCCTAGAAACCAATACAGTCGTCCGACGAAGCCGTCTAGACAGGGCAATCGTGCGGGGTGTGAGGGGAGAGGGGCGGGTAGGACTTGCCCGAGCTGCATACGTCGCCATTGTTAGTAGCTCGGGACATATCTTTCAGGGCTGACGCGTGTCGTGTTTTGATGTGTGAAAAAAATGGTGCATACGACATGTGCAGTGCGAAAATGCAAGTCGTCATCTCGCGCAAATAAAGAGCTACGATATTATCAATTTCCACACTCAGAAGAAAGGTTAATATATTATTTTATGATGCTTAATTTATAACATTTTTGTCATGTCATGCCAACGTAAACAAAATGGCGGATGTAAAAGCGTGACGCCTGCCAGCAAAATTGAAACTTTTCTCAATTTTTTTTGTTTCTAAACAAATTTAAAATGGCGGACATGATTTTTATAAATAATGATAATGGTTGTCACTATCTAGGTTTTTGGGGGAGCTGAATTTTTTCAACAAATTTTTTGGGGGAGCTGAAACATTATTTTTTCTTAAAAATTGATATGGGTGTCATCTTCGAGGTTCCTTGGGGTGCTGATTACGAAAATGACATTATTTTTCGATTGTCTTGAAAATCGATATCTGAGGGCCCGTGGGGACTAAAATTGCAAACCGGTAGTCAGATTTAAAAAAAATGGTCGCCTTACAAAGCCACAGATAACTTAGGTACTTTTGAAACATTTTTAATGTTGGTGAAAATTTTAGATCAAACTACTTTTTAGGTTTCTTAGTGTGTGTCACTCTGGATTAGTGTGCGTAAGTTTAAATATTTCATTGTTAAGTTATCACTTCTGTCGGGCGTCCCGAGGCGCAAGCGTTTTCTTTTTCATGACAGTCTTGTATTTTATTTGGGAATAAGTGCTTGTTAACAATATAAATAAAATACAATTTTATCATTCAGTGTTTAATACCTTACCTATTGAAGCAGTTTAAAACGAATCTAAAATCATAAATAATTAATCATAGTAATATAACACCCATACAATTTTGTTTCAAAAAATTATGAAAATATTGAATTCCCCCGAAAACTCGGGGATATGAAACAATGCTTTACTTGCAACACTGGGCCTATAATAATAATATCTGATATTTTATTAAAGTTGTATTGTTAATTACATTAATTTAGATACAGAAACAATATGTGAAAAGTAATTATTTGTGCCATAGTGTGTCTTTCATACTTTGATAAGCACTGTTTCACCGCGAATTTCCCCATTTTTCGTAGCTTCTTTTACGGTCGTCGTCTGTTTGACAACTAACTTGACAAATGGCCGCTATGAGCCTGCAGGCTCATCTGAAGTGGCACGAGTTATGCGTGGTTACTGCCCCTCTAGTTAATATACCTCAATGATTAGAGATATCAGGATCAAAAGTTAGCCCGTAATACGACATCTAGCATCTAGTATTTTATTTGGGAATAAGTGCTTGTTAACAATATAAATAAAATACAATTTTATCATTCAGTGTTTAATACCTTACCTATTGAAGCAGTTTAAAACGAATCTAAAATAATAAATAATTAATCATAGTAATATAACACCCATACAATTTTGTTTCAAAAAATTATGAAAATATTGAATTCCCCCGAAAACTCGGGGATATGAAACAATGCTTTACTTGCAACACTGGGCCTATAATAATAATATCTGATATTTTATTAAAGTTGTATTGTTAATTACATTAATTTAGATACAGAAACAATATGTGAAAAGTAATTATTTGTGCCATAGTGTGTCTTTCATACTTTGATAAGCACTGTTTCACCGCGAATTTCCCCATTTTTCGTAGCTTCTTTTACGGTCGTCGTCTGTTTGACAACTAACTTGACAAATGGCCGCTATGAGCCTGCAGGCTCATCTGAAGTGGCACGGGTTATGCGTGGTTACTGCCCCTCTAGTTAATATACCTCAATGATTAGAGATATCAGGATCAAAAGTTAGCCCGTAATACGACATCTAGCCATAGAGGCTTTAGAAAAAATAAAGTTGAAAATCGAACATACCACGGAGGAATAGTCACCGCAAATATGTTCCCATAGACTTTCAATGGGATAAATGGGAAAAGTGCCGAATCTTCGATTTTAAGCGGCGCTCTTAGCTCGTAATCTTTTTTACTGTACAGGTATTCTGGAGGGAACTCGCGGCTTAACGCATTCACTGCCTGAGGACGTGGCCTAGGAACAAACTTGTATGACAGTGAACGCATATATGCGTCGGTGGCAGTGAATGACACCCTTTATCTGGCATAACTTTTTTTGACATAATCATCATTTGGCCACGGACCTAAAAAAAATACGGATGTAACGTTACACTCAAAAGGTGCGAAGCAAGCAAGGCCTGTTATTTCGTTCCGTCATACACAATCTACCGTCTCACAAATGCACTAGGTCTGTTAACCCGCCGCCATTACGCGTCCAGCCACAGCCCGAGTGACATATCACTTTACAACGAAGAAAATGCCGCATTGTGTAGTAAAAACGTGTAAAAACTACATTAGTAAATATAAAAAGCCACACGGAATCACTTATCACCTGTAAGTTATGTTTATTCGTGTTATTTTTCATAAATATGTGTTTATTTATTTTGACGCAAATTACAAACAAAAATGACAATCAGTGTTGCCAGTTTTTTCACGGATTTTTCTGCCTAAAAGTGGGGAAATCTTTAACGCCGTTAGTAATGGTACGGAACCTTGCTTATGCGAGTCAGACTTGATTTTGATCGGTTTTTTTGCATACTTTTAACTAAGTCACAAACAATCTAAGAAACTTAGAATGTAATTAAGGCTTGGATCACTGTTTTAACTTAGTTACTTCTAATAATAATTTGTCAGATTACCTTGAAAATATGCATACTTTTGTAATTGCGATGACAATATAATTATATCGACAGTGGAAAGGTAAAAATGCTTAAGAGTCATATTGGAAACTTTACAGAAATGAGGTGTAAAGTTTTATTTTTGAGAAAAAAAATCCTATCTCAAACAGTTTTACGACTATTTCCATGAAAATCAAAATGTATAAGTTAGAATATGCCAGCTATTTATTTATGAAACAAGTTCTGACCTAGTCCTTCTAGTTACAGAGATAGATGTCGCTTAAGCAATAATTGTGTAGCTAGTTCCAAAAATGTCAGTCAGGTAAAAAATGCTTAAATCGCAACTAACTATAAACGAAAATGACTAACGGTACATATTTTTTATGTCTAGAAAATACAAAATTTACTTATATTACTTCATCTTTCTAGAGACTGGTAAAGTAAAAAATCTAACGAATGATAATTACTGTTATCTTGGATGGTGAATTTACTTAAAGTCACTAATTATTTATTATTTGTAAATTATATATCACTTAACTGCCTAATTTTACTCATTATTCAAATTTAAAACGGTTTAAAGCAAGCATTTTTGTTTCTACACGGACTACTAAAAGCTTAAATTCTAACTAATACATTAATACTTAGTGACTTTGACGTCATTTAAGAAAGAGAAGTACCAAAATGTCTTTTAACGGGTACGTATAATATATAAAGTTTAATAATAATGGGATACATAATGGTTCATAATATAAAATGGTGTTTTATCTGAAATCGTAAACTTTTCGGTATTGTTATAACATAAACCTAACCTAACATAATGGGTTCTATACAATGACATTTTAAAGAATCCTGAAAAGTTTATAGCTGCATAAATAAAACCATTATTATTGGTAGAAGTTTTAGATACTTGCAAAATTTTAGTGAGAAAGAATAGTTGATTGACCCAGATACGTGTCGAATTTTTGGAGTCGGTTGAAAAATAACCTTTTCATTTATTTTTTTGCAGATTGCAATTAAAACATCATCAAAAATCTATTGAATCGATGGAATTCCTTCTGCTAACTATAAGAATAATTAATAACAGTTCACTAGGTATCTAAGTTATACCAGCCTGAATTACCAGTCTACCTGGAACCATTCAAAATAGGATCTAACATATTTGCTATAAATTCAAATGACATAGAATTATATTCTAAATAGTCATATGTTTTTAAATCACTTGCTATAATTTTGGTTACAAAAGCCATGTTCTAAAACTTTTAGAAATTATAATTTTAATATGTCTAATATTCATAATACAATACAATTACAACTTTTATCATTATTTTTTATAATATTCACAATGTTTAATCGTTTAAACTAAAAACTCAAACAAATGCCAATTTTCACACTATAATGAATACGGTTAAAAGTGATAATATGAAACCTCACTCATATATTTATTATTTTCTTTATATATTTGTGTTTGACGAGGCCCTTTTGGCTTTCGGCTCCTATTTCGTGCTCTGAAGGATAAAATAATATTAAAAAACCTACCTACCTCACAAATTTTTTTGGTAAGGTTCATTTTTCATGGCGAGCCTTGCCCTCCTATCTCCGTTTCAATGCGGCGATTGCCCTCCGCCTTCCACAACCACTCGCTATGTTGGTTCCATTATAGCAAGTAAAAATTCCAGATTTGAATGTAATAAAGGTACTAAATAAATCTTATGGCTGATGATTAGTAGACGAAATGACTTTGATATAAAATTTATGCTAAGCGAAGATTTTAGAAATTAACTTTTATAACATTTGAATTTACAGCAAAGTAATTAAGAGGAAATGTAATTGTAGTGTTTGATTTTATAGCAAATAAGGGAATACGTTCACAAAAAAGTTGATTTTATACCCACTAGCCAACATTCTACTTGTATTTACTTCGAAAGATAGGAACTGAATTCCGTTTTTTTAATTTAACATAATAAAATTTAAAAATTACATACGTAGGTATGTACTGGATGGAATACTTTGCAAGGCGTACATGCAGCGGAAGCCAACATGCAGAGGCCCTGTAGTCAACATTAATTTAGTAAAGTGATGGGACAGTAACTGGCATTTGTCCCTGAGTTCACACTATAGATGTATGCTCCCACGGGCAGACACCGGTTAGTGTAAGACTAAATGAGATGGACCGGTGAACTAGGCTATTGATAAACCTATGACGCCAATGCTAATTACTTTGGTTGAAATGACAGACAGTGACTCGCCAAGTCAATGGAATGGGTCTCCTAAAATAGCCTTAATACGTAGTACCAGACAGGCAATAGTTCCAGAGGGGTTGATAAGGTCGAAAAGGTGCATCTGGACTTTAAACGACGATAAGTTGCCCACTCACCACTTATGCAACATCCGCCCTTCGAGCATATATAGCTCTTGCGACTCCAATCTGACCGGCTAATAAAAGATAGCCAGAGGTGAGAGTCTATTGCTCGTCATCGTACACTCCAGCGGGCCGGTGAAGTTAAGCGTGAGGTGAGGAACAGGACCTTCCCTCGGAACCAAAAGCTCGCTACTAGCTGCTGTTGTAGCGTGACGTATTATTATTATCACACAAGATGCTTGACATCGCAAAGTTCACAAGATATGCACTTACTTATTATATACATCATCACTGTCGCGCTCGTCGTCACCATGGACTGAGTGTCCCGATTCAACAGGTTTTATGCGATAAACGGGAGCTTACACTCGAGCGAAGTTTGTATTCTCTTAAATGTTTTTCGAGTTTTTTCTTACTAGTAATGAATACCCATATTTTTATAAGAAACTGAATCCGAAATAAGACTTAAGCAGCGTAAAAGTCTAAAATGAAATATGTCTACTTTCACTAAATCAAAGTAAATAGTTTTTTTTTTTTCTACTAACATCCTAATTCTACAGATTGAGATGACCTAGATTGTGCTTAAACACATTTTTCTTTAAAAACGTGGAATAGCATTTTTGCTTAAGCGCCAAATAGTAAATTATTGCATGAAGATAAAAATTCTAATACGAAAAAAAAATATGTATCACAATAATTTGAAATTGCTAACAGTAATAACTCGACTAAAGATAAGAATAAAAAAATCTAATACGTTTGCATCCCAAAATTTTCCCTAAAGTTAAATGACTAACATGCTTCAACACGAAAAACATCAAAATAAACGTCGCTTTAGTTGTCACGTTGTCAAAAAAACGTGAAAAATTAGCCTGCTTAAGCGCCAAAAAAGTGCTCCGATCGACGTGGGTCCCAGACAGATCGACGCAGAAAAAAAAAAGAAATTAAACTGTATATATAACTCATTTTCGGCTAAAGTGGCGCTTAAGCATTTTTACCTTTCCACTGTCGATATGGTATTATCGAGCAATGATATTGAAACTTTCTTGCACATTCCATACAATCAAATTGAGGAAATAAAAAAATTGCTCAGTCTAAACCTTACGTTTGATACAATTCTTAAACGCTATTATTGCAACAAAATAATTGCATACAATTATTGCCGATTCTTGTACAAGAAACTTGCATAATCTAAATGGGCCTTTGCAGTGGGTAAAAGGCCTTAAAATGGGCAAATTGACGATTTATATCGCAACCCTCAAAGCACGCACACTCGTAAACGGACGGCCATTTTGTCTGCTTCACTCATGATTAGACTAGGTTACGTCCGTATTTTTTTAGGTCCGTGCATTTGGCATATAGTATTTTTTTCTGAAATCGTATACTTTTCAGGATTATTTTAAATATCATTGCATAGAACCCATTAGGTTAGGTTAGGTTTATTTCATAACAATCCTGAAATGTATAAGGTTTCAGAAAAAATGACTGTATGCCAAATGATGATTATGCCAAATGATGTTTATGCCAAAGAACGAGTATGCCAAATGATGATTATGCCAAAAAAGTTATGCCAGATGAATGTAAACCTTAAGCTAAGTGAGTGAGCGTTACTGAGATTTCTGAAATGATGACAGCAAACCGCTTCGCTCCATTTAGACTTGCCCGGGGACGGCAAGTGCACCTAGGTTATAAAATGGTGAATTGTTGTGTGATCGGCTGTAAAAGCCGCAGTGAGCGGAAATTGGAGAACGCAACTTTTCATACACATGTACAGTATTTAGCCATTTCTCGAAGTGATTTTTGTGTTTAAAACGCGGGAAATACAGCAACTAATCTCTACTACGTGTATACAGAGATCATTAAAACAACTCTAAAATTCGCTTCAAAACAATTAGATTATTGCAGTATGAAACACCAAAATTACGTAAGTAGTTTAATGTCAATAAAAAACGGCTGGCTGGCACCTATGTCTGTGGTATATGCAATTTGCCCAGTTTAGCTCATTAACGGGAAATAGTTATTTGTTATACAAGGGGGGAAAGTTGTATTTTACCTGCGAGTGTTCATTTGAAACACGAGCTAGCGAAAGGATTCTATGATTGACCACGAGCGAAGCCAGTGGTTCAAAAATAGAATCCTGAGCGTAGCGACAACGACGTTTCAACACACGAGACGTAAAATAACTTTTCATCCGTGTATAACACAAAACTTTTCACCTCACTACAGCGAGGAAAATAAGCTCAATTCCGCATTTTGCACGGTTTCCCGTAATTGCACAGGTGTTAATACGTCTTTCGTCACTCGAATCACTCATTTTAAATAACAAAACAAACTAGAAAAACATGCGAATATTTAACGTTGACGCAAAGATGAAGGAAAACTGCTTTACTACCTCTATGCGTTGACGGCTTAATTAAAAAGTTATGACTTAAGTTTTTTTTATTATTTCGGATGCGTTTTGTTCGCACATCGACTTACTTGGACTGTCAGAACATTTTATCCGTTTTACAACAAGAATGAAGGTTAATGTTGAATGCTGATATTTATGAATTAAAATAAAGTTGTAAATCTGTATTTAGTATTTTTTACTCGATGCAATTCATTAATTGTGATTTTAAAAATTCAGCGGTTTTAACGTTTTACGTTTTGTTAGCTGTCAAATATCACTAAAGCTGCCTTCAAATGTCAAAACTCTTTCTTCACATGTGGATAAAAAGCGATTTTCTCAATAGATATCAAACAAACAAAAAGGGCTTTCCGAGCTAGTGAGATGAAAAGAATATTTTATTTTTTCACACACACTATCAGGTCACATCGAGAAGAATAGGGTAGATGCACCAGTAACCAAATGAGGTAAAAGCATACCTATAGGTAACTCTGATAAATAACAATCTAAAAATTGGAACCTTCATCAAAAAGAAGAGTTTCGTGGAGTAATCTTGTGAACACAGTTTAAATAAAAAGTATAGGTATGTGTGATTTTGTGATTAGTACTTAAGTTCATACATTTCGCTCGATCTCGTATGGGGCGTTTCAACAAGGCCTCGCGAGGTAGCTTCGCCGTCAATTTTCAAATCATGCTATGTCAAAAGCAAAAGCTAGTAGAGCAGTAATTTAAACGCAGTTTTGACAATTTCTATCGATTTTTTAAATCTAACATAATTTATGCATATGACCTATATGGAACTTTCTAACATGGGGTAATTTTTACCCGACTGCTGGAGGGTTATGTTTTTCATCGTCATGTAGGTATGTCCAGTTCTATGTTCCCCGCTACAGCAAAAACGGCTTGGAAGGTTTCATTGGATTCGTCTTCGCAGCGAGAGTGTCATAGGATACCTAAACTGTTAAAATTGAAATAACAACAATGGCCAAATGACAATTATTAACATATGTAGGTATATCGACGACAGTATAAAAAATGCAGTCGGGTTTTTAAAGCTTGCTTTTCATATAGTTATTTACCACTTTGGTAACCCCATGTAGAGTATATCCATCCCTTACGCTGAGGTAAGTGACCCCTTTATCGGCCAGTTAAGCGAACTTTTTTTTAAAGTAAATATTTTAAACATTAAATACCGGTATATTTATAAGATTATAATGTGGACGAGAAACATATATATTTAACTTCATATAGAAACAAAAAGATCCTTAATTTATTTATGAGATATTAAATAATTAAAGGAAATAACTTTGGTTCCCGATGTCCCTCTATTGGCCTGCCTGTCCCCTCTGTCGGCCTCGCCATGTCCCCTTTATCGGCCACTATATTTAAAAAATCCACTATTAAAGAAGTACATAAATATAGGCTTGAATTGATAAAAAAAGTTAATATTATTATTAACATAAAACATAAGTATTATAAAAAATTCAATTTTGCATCGGATTTTTTATTTATTGTTTTTTTTAATTTTTCTGTTCTTTCTCATCAGCAATTTTTTGTCTTCGCTCTTCAGCAGCTTTTTTCTTCTACAGAGATGAAAGCATCTTTGTTTTCTTCTCTCATCGCTGCATCGGCAGCTAATTTTTTAGCAGTTGCATTATCTTTCCTTTTTATTTTTCGTTCTTTAACATCTGCTCTATTTTTCAGTTTTTCTTGTTCCTTGATTTCGTTCAAGGGTTTCGTCGATTTTCAACGAAAAAACGAAGACACCATAAAAAAAACCTAATCCTAATATTGGCAAAGTTATGAAGGATCTAAGTAAGTACTAAAATTTGAGGTCGATAAGGCCTCACCCGCACTGTAAAAGAGCTTAGGTTTGGGGTGATTCGATCTCAACCGCACCAGTTAAAAGTTCTTCAAGATTTGTACCACCGTGAACGTGTTAAAGAAGACTAAATTTGCTACAATATGAGACTGGAATTAGGTAAAAAAAAAGATAAAAGATAAAACATGTTTATTCCGTAAGTAGGCCGCACGGGCACTTTTACACGTCAAAAATCTACCAGCGCTTCGCAAGAGACCACTGCTGAGAAGAAACGCCGCAAGAAACTCAACAGTCAGTCGTTTTTTAAATATTACTTATACAATTATAAAACTTAACCTAGCATTTATAAAACAATGAATTTAACATTAAAATATATATATCATGCGTAGTTGAGCAGGAAAATGTGTCAAACTCAGTATGTTCAGATGAACTCATAAATAGTAATAATAATAATAATAAAAAAAATATATATATATTTACAATACTTACCCATGACGGTGCAAAACAACCACATAGTTTTGATACATTCTCCTACAGAAACCGTGTCCCCTAGACAATAATTATACCTACAATGTTTAGATATTTTTCTGACTATGCTATTACTAAGTTATTTAGATGTTTAATTTAGGGTATGTAGACCCAACACTTTCCAAGATAAAGACGTCAAAATTCTTTTTTTTTTGATATTCTCATTTTTTGAACAACCTTAATGAGTTGCGGTACCAACTATTCGCCAGGGCTGCGACGAAAACCAGCTTCAATCTGGCCAGGTTACCTTCTACACGAGACTCTGATCGATTTCACTCCTTGCGGAAATACCATCAGGGGCCCATTTCTCGAAACTTATTAGACTAACAATATTAGTGTTTTGTCTCGTAAATAAAACTAAAAAATGAGACAAAACACAAATATTATTAGACTAATACTTTTTGAGAAACGGGCCCCAGGTGCCTAAATTTGTCCTTGCATTCAATAATACACATTACATCTCATTCATCTGTTTCTATTCAACAGCTCTTGTACAATGTTCTAACAGTACAGGCGTGTTGTTGGGAGTCACACTGAACTATCTCTCCCGGGGGTGGATATCTTCGCCACAAGGCCCGAACCCCAAAATCAGAGACGCAGCCCCACCACAACTCTTGCGGATGATTTCTTGCGGCTGCACGAAGTGTTGTGGGAGCTGCAGGAAGGCAGGGGAGAAGATTGTACATGAGCAGTTGAATAGAAAATGATGAATGAGATGTACGAGTAATATTAGTAATGCAAGGACAAGTTCGCACCTGATGGTATGTCCGCGATGAGTGAAATCGAGCAGTTTCGTGTAGGAGGTAACCTGGCCAGATTGAAGCTGCTTTTCATCGCATCTCTGGCGAAAAGGTGGTACCGCAGTTCGTAAGGGTTGTTCAAAAACATTGCGAAGTTCGAAAAAAATATGAATTTTGTAAAGCTTTACCTCGGTTACTACTTATTGGCTACGGTTTAGAGACAATTGTAGTCTCATAATGTAGCAAATTTAGGGCTGTCGTTTTTATTTTTGACAAAGTTGCGTTCGGCGCTCGAGGTCACAAACTTGGATTATTAATAGGGCCAACATCATAAACAAGTCTGAAAAAAATCAGAACTACCGGATTAAAACTACCCCGTACTTTCATTTGACAAGGTCACTGCGACTAAAATGTAACATCGATAATTTTACATAACTCTAGTGCATTTCTGAAATAAATAAGTTATTTACTGGGACAAAAAATATTTAATTTGATACGTCTTCATTAAATTCGAATGATCGGCCATGAAAGTGATGGGACACGACTTTTTTCAAACCCACAACTTTATCTGAAAACGCCCATTATGTCCACACGAAGTCGATTATCTGGGTTACCACGGACATTCATGTCAAAAAACCGCGGGCCGCATCTCTAGGCACTCGCTGTTCAATGACACTAACCCTCAACATTCTCGCTTTACAGGAGCCAACAATGAGTGCGGGACGCTACTTGTGTAGACAGACACCCTAGCCTCGTCACACGGTAGACCTCCACGGAACAGTAAAAGACCCAGGTGCGGCGGCTGAGGAGGGTGAAACACTGAAGAAGAATAAGCTCAAGGGCCTCGGCGCAAAATATAACTTTTAACGTCGAGACCCTTGGTCCGTGGGGACCCGGTGCTATTGGCCATTTTAAGGTGAAAAGGCTAATAGAAAAAACCCTAGATCACATAGCTGGCAGCTTCCTCGGGCAATGCCTAAGCATTTCTATACGAGGAATTGCCGCCAGCATCTTTCGTGCTTTGTTGTACTTTAATTTAATATTCATTTAATCTTATTAAATTTTAAGCTTAGTTCTAATAAGGTTTATTTATGTTTTTTTTGTTATATTTACTTACAGAAATAAATAACATATCATTTAATTTACACTCGCTCATGTTTCCTGAAATTACATTTCTTTAAAAGAATAAAAAACCGGGCAAGATCGATCATGACCGACCATGCTCAGTGTAGGGTTCCGAAACCGTTAAGAACGACACAAAAACTATCTCAAAAACCAAAGAATACTTATGAACTAATTCTTTGTTTGAAGTTGGTGCTATCTTATTTTTAAAAGTCTCCCCCGCAACATGGGGTAGACGAGATTTTTTTTCCAAAAACTTGAGACTACTAAACACCCTATACAAGTTGAAATGTTATGCTGGATCGCCTCACCCTGTTCTAATATTCAGTCTAAGTATGTCTTATTCATTAACAATAAAAATCAAAGATGTTTTGTTGTTGGAGAACGTGCCGTTAATCCGTGTACAATCCGTTCGATTCACACGACGTGTAGATAAAAACACAAAGATTTTATTATACGGGTTTTAATAGTATATATAATAGGCACATTTTACCTACGAAATAATTACATTTAATGACAACTAGATATAAGTATAGCGCATTTAAACCTTTTTCATATTTGATAATTGGATAATACAAAGTTAATAAATGAATAACTTTAACATTACCTAAATCTGGTAGTTTTCTTCAACAACTGTGTAGCAATTACTTAAATTAATTTCCACTTCTGGTTCCCTGGTTGGCGCCTAAAAGAAGAAGACTAAGAATATTTCTGTCGAGGTTGCCACTGCTGCTTCTATCGCCGAGAACGCTGACATCTAAGACATCTGTGTTTCCCAGATCCAATTCTAAGTTTAAGAGGTCCAATAATCCGTCTAGTTGGCCGCCTGATCCCCCCCTACCGACTCCTCCTTGATCGCTGCTGCCGCTGCCTCCTCCGCCAACTATTTCCTGTTTACCTAAGCCCACCTCCAATTTCAAAAGCGAATTGTATATCTTATTTAGCAAGTCGTCTGATCCGTTACTTACGGTTCCGTCTGTACCACTAGAGACTACACTACCCCTGCTTCCAGTGCTGCCCCCTCCGGTGCTACCACTGCTGCTATTACTACCGAGGACGTCAACATTAAGCACATCTGTTCCACCTAGGCTCAAGTCCACAGACAAAAGTGAACTCAATAATCTGTCTAGTGCGTCCCCTGACCCGCCACTTCCTCCACCGCTGTTGTTCCCGCCCCCAGCGCTACCAGTACCAGATCCGGTGCTGCCTCCACCAGCACTCCCACTACTTTCTGTGCCTCGGCTAATTCCTCCGCTTGTAACTCCGCCTGCAGCTGCGCCACTACCACCGCTGTCACTGCTTCCCGTACTACCCTTGTATATGGATGTGTAAATCAAAGCATTCACTAATTTAGATATGATTCCCTCCAAATTGCGTTCGTATCTGTAGGCTCCGTTTAGGTTATAATTGTTGGACCGACACGGCGCGGGCGGTGGTAGGCACGGCGCGGCGCGCGGCGAGCCCGGGCAGCTCGGCCGGACGCGGCGCAAACATTGCCCCACGGATACCTATGGAAAAGATATATTTAATCATTTAATTCCAATTCAATACTTTACACCATACAGCTCTGAAATCCATGCAACGTTGCAAAGTAGACTGGCGATACATCCACTTGTTGAGATGTCTATATAACGCCGCAACTATTGCTGTCCATAGTTGCGGCGTTAATAAACGGTGAGTACATCTCTCACTTGCGATTTGCAGACGACATCGTTATTATGGCTGAAACGTTGCAGGATTTAAAACATATGCTGAACGATCTAGCTGATTCTTCATAACGCATCGGTCTCCTGATGAACTTGGATAAAACCAAGATTATGCTCAATGAACATGTCACACCGGGACCGATTGCAGTGCACGGCGATGCTCTCGAAGTTGTTCAAGAATATGTTAACCTGGAGCGAACTCTGCAGTTAGGTAAAAACAACTTCGAGAAAGAGGCCAACAGAAGAATACCGCTGTTTTGGGCAGCGTATGGGAAATTACGCCGAGTCTTCACTTCGTCTATTCCACAGAGTCTAAAGACAAAAGTCTTCAATCAGTGCGTCCTACAGTCGGGACCGTTGCATTCCGTCACTCATATAAACAAATCAATTTACCATGATTACTCCATATTCGCGTACTTTTGAAGGTTGAGCAATATCATATTATTTATTTATACACTTAATCATTATCTTCATGTTTATTTTGAAGTAGTAATCTCTATTTATTTTTTCATGAAGAGCACATCGGTGATGAGGATACAATTAGACTGACTGATGCTTGTAATATACATTTTGTTTTTAAAAATATACGAGTACTAGCTTTCCGCCCGCGACTTCGTTTGCGGAGAATCAGAACTCCTGTTAAAAGTACAGATATAGTTTACATCACCTTTAAAAGCTTTTTAAAAAGGAGTCTAGAACGTGAATTTTAAGTAAGCGGTCCACATAAACAACTTTAATTATATGACCTTTAAAACAACAAAATTGTCTTACAAAATAAATTCACTGCCTCTCTTTCACCATTACGTTTTTTTATACGACCCTAGATGAAATATATAGATAATTTAGCCATCTAAATACTTTTATATACCGACAATTAACCCACTTAGCCTTCGATCAACAATATTCAACTAGATAACCAGTCCCATACAAAATCAAAGCTAATTTCTGTCCTGTGAATCTATACGTCAGTTGCATTTGTTCACTGACGAATCTAGACAAACGTTTTAAAACAGTTTTAGGTTCAACCTAATAACAACCATGGTACTTAGTAATAAAGTTATAAATCTTCAAAATTTGATCTCATACCTACGACTATTCGTCTCATAATATGAACACGTCAATAAATGAAATCTGCTACTTACAAACGAAAAAACGTATGTTAAATAAAATCTATTGTATAATCAATCTTATCGTGCGAAAATTAAAGTACTTTTCCCCGTTGTTACCCTGCGAGTTACATCATGTTTTATCAATTCACTTTGCTTCTTCGAATTTGACTAGCAGAGGTATGGAGTCGCATTGAATTTAAAGTTAATGTAAATAGGTACGTAAAAGTTTTGTTGTTTAGTTAAGATCCAGGCTACAAGTACTTATACTTACAAAAAAAAGTTAATCAAAATCGGTCAAGCCGTTTTGGAGAAGAACGACGCACATCAGAATTATACTATATAAATTTTTTAAGTAAAATTCCGGTAGATAATTCTCGAATACGAAAAGAAACTGGGCAAAAGCATGTCAGATCATGCGCAGTGTAGGGTTCCCTCGTCGTTACTACATTATACAGATAACTATTTCGCAGAACAACAAGTGACATCACAAGTGTTGTTTCGTAAAAAAAATACTTATTATACCCTTGCTTTATATATACGGAATAACCGTTTTGTTTATATTTATTCCATAAATGATCTTAGTCCGCGGTATAAATAGGTACCTATCTATAATGTACACAGAATTTCGATTTTGATAGTTGATACCTAGTTTCTGAGGAAAAGTGGTGTGACTTACACACAGACAGACAAACGGACAAAGCAGAACTATAAGGGTTCCTAGTTTGACTTCGGAACTCTAAAAAGGCCGCTGCGCTGACGGAAAACGCTCGCTGTTCTGGTAACTACCTACCAAGACCTCTATTCAACACCAAAACCAAATCATCTTGGACCTGTTATCGTATTGTCAATATTTTGATAGCTTTTATTTACTTGACAGTAATCGCAGCCGATTTGAAAACAATACCATAACAGGTCAAATACTATTTGGATTTTTAATTATTTACTGCCTAGAATAGAGGCGTAGCAGTGGTACAATAATAAAAAACCACTCCATGCATCTAATGTTCCGTTAAACAAGTTTGCGCTTATATTGGCCGACCTTGGCCAAACATTCTTAGCTGAGGTTTCAATATTGTTATTTGGTTGGAATTATGGCATTAATTGTTAGTGTAAAGTTTGAAAATAAAATATTCTACATGTACTTACCGAAACCAAGACTCTCCGACCGATACATTTCGTTTTGGATAATTGTTTTTGCAACATTGTGGCATTTTGATGCGTGTTGACATTGGCTGTCTGTCAACAGAACTAATCGAAATTAACACCACACGCCGCAAGTGAGTCGTTAGTAACCAAGAAGTATTTTTTGCGCTGACCCGTTATCTAGTTGGTAATTGTTGATCGAAGCAATTAGCAGAAGATTTTCGAAAAACACCAAAGCTCAATATTTATGTAATAGTTGTCTCAATACCCATTTTCATATCTTGCAGGTATGTAACTTTGAATTTTACTTCATTTCGATTCAAACTAGTCTTAGATTCCAAATTTTTCCCTTTAGTTATTTTTTATTGATAATGAATTTGCTCTTAACTATTTCTTTAAGATGCAAATGTTTAAAATACACTGAATATTGCATAGTTTAAGATGCTATAATTCATGTTCCTGGCTAAAAAAAAACAAACTCCTATCTATATAGTTTTACCCGCTTTTCACACTGTTAAGGCCCTGTTTAAAAACAGTTTTTTATTTAATTTATGTCGGGTTGATACCGAGTTTCATGTATATAACTTGTTCAGTCATTATTTAATTATAGGTAGGTAATCTTTAATACCAATTTCCATATTTCTCACTTCAATAATGACCAAATTTCTACCAAACTTCTACCCTCATTTCACCCCCTTTTCTGAATTTGCCGTTAGTCATTTTTTTAGTTATATCCTGAACAACGATTTTCACGATTCTCATTTCAAAAACGATCGAACTCTCTTACAAACTTCATTTTACCTCGTTAGGTAAATATAAATTTATATTTTCACATATATCGCTTAAAAAATTACCAAAGTCCCATACAAACTTCTACCCCGCATTTTACCACCTAGTTTTTTGTATATCGCCGAAAGTAACATTTTTTTATGTATAAAAACAGTAGCCTAAATTTACATTTCCACATTTTTTCCTTCAGAAATTATCAAAACCCCATACAAACTTCTACCGCCAATTTACCCGTAAGTTTTTTCAAAATCACCGAAAGCATTTTTTTTTTATTTATAAGTAATTATTACAGTACCTAGCCATTACAACATTTTCCACGTTTCTCATTTCAAAAATATACCTATACCATACAATTTTTACCCCCATTTTAACACCTCAGAGGTAGTTTTTCCTGAAAGTAATATTTTTTAAATGTTAATTGCCATTAATACATATAGGTATATTTAAGTAAGTTTCAAGTAAATCAGAACATGGAAGTAGGTATTTTTTTTTTTCATTCGTCAAGGGGTTGAATTTTAGTTATCTCAGAAATACGTGACTCATTATTTTCATTGCAGAGCAATTATACCCAGTTTCAAGTAAATCAGAAAATAAAAGTATTTTAAACTTTGCAACCCCTTTCATCCCCAAACGGGATGTATTTTCGTTATCACAGAAATACGTGACTCATTATTTTCATTGCAGAGCATTTCTACCAAGTTTCAACTAAATTTGAGCATACCAAATATTTTTTCCTGAACAAATTTTGCAACCCCCTTTTATCCCTCTAGGGGTTGAATTTTAGTAATCGCTGAAATACTTGTCTCATTATTTGCATTGTAGAGCATTTTAACCAAGTTTCAAGGAAATTGGACCATAAAAATATTTTTTCCCATACAAACTTTGAAACCGTCTTTCATCCCTTTAGGGGTTGAATTTTGAGAAATCCCTTCTTAAACGATGCCTCCATTACAAAACGAACTATCTCTCAAAATTCCAAATTTTTATCTTATGCGGTTTGGGCTGGGCGTTGATGAGTCAGTCACCCGGGACATTGCCTTTTATATACATACATATATAGATATAGATTTGACATGAAAATGTAGTGATGATTTTATAGATTAGATTGATGAATTAGATAAGAGAGGGTTTCGTCTCTATCGCACCCAATATACACTGTGCCCGGAACGTACCGGAAGGATTTTAACCATCGATTCATGTAGTCCAATAACGCATAATGCCCGAGATTTTTATTATATAAAAAACAATTCCATAGTTAATTTAATTTGAACTCTGTCACCTTAACCTAAAGAATTATTTACCAAGAAAGATTCATGTTCTAAGTAGCAATATCATCAACGTACAACATAAATTAATTAAATCAATTTCTTAGTAAATAATGCTTTATGTTAAGGTGACAGAGTTCAAATTAAATTAACTATGGAATTGTTTTTTAAATAATAAAAATCTCGGAAATCATAGCTGGGATTAGTTCATTAGAGGTGGAGTTTTCAGCATTAAATGTATTGATTTTCGAAGAATTGTCACTAAGCTTTTTGTACGTAGCATTTTTGAGCACTATAAATATTGAGTTTCAAGTATTGTGGATTTAGTATATAGGTTATAGGTTATAGGTTAGAGCGGGCTGGTTTCCGCAACTCGACGACTTAATGAATGCGCCTTTTTTGCGTGCTGGATTTTGGCACTACTCTTGCCAACCCAGTTCTACCAGGAAGCCTAGCAAACCCTTGATGTTGCCGACGGCTTCCGGTAGCGACCTCGGTGTTCCGAGGGGACGTGCCCGGTATGTTGCCACCTCAGGGCATTCCATGATGACGTGGGCCGCGGTTTCCTCCGCCGTCATACAGGCTCTGCACAGGGGGCTGTCTGTAACACCTAATGTGAACAAGTGTTTGTTAAAAAAGGCATGGCCAGTTATGGCTCCAGTTAGTAATCGGAGTTGGGCCCTTTTGAGAAGTCGTAGCTTACGCGATAATCCGGGATTGATTATCGGAAGGGCTTCCTTACTTTGCCTGCAGGTGTTTAGGTTGCTCCAGTAGTGTTGGTGCTTTTCCTTAGTGACTTGGCGCAGCTTGTTCCGCAGCCAGCTGGTCGGCAGGGGCAGAAATGGTTCAGGACCTATCAGTTCCGTTTCTGAGCCCCTTCTCGCGAGTACGTCCGCCGCGTCATTACCTCGAGAGTTACTGTGTCCCTTAATCCACTGTAGGGTGATGGGGTTGACGTTACATACCTTAGAAAGGGCGTTGTGACATTCGTATATTAGCCCTGATGTTGCTGTGTAGCATTGTAGGGCTTGGAGAACTGATCGGCTGTCGGAGAGTATTCGGATAGGGAGATCTTTTACCTTCCTTTGCTCGATCGCTGTTATAGCCATGATGATGCCCACGCATTCAGCCTGAAAAACTGTGCTGTGGGCTCCTAATGGCGTTGAGATATGTATGTTTAGATCTTCCGAAAAAGTACCTGCTCCGGATCCCGACTTTGTCTTGGATCCATCTGTGAAGATCCTTACTTCCCTGGGGTTGAGGCCTTCCCACGGATCCTCGTGCAGTTGTATTTTGTACTTCTTGTCGAAGATGAACTGTTTTGGTATTCTGTCGGTGGCTGCCTCTATGAGCGGCTCCTCATTGACCGCTTCGTAGAGAATTTCGGTGTGTGGTACCCTGGCGGGTCTCCACAGGTGCAAGTTCCTAAGACGTACCGCTGTCGCTGCCGCTTCCTGCTGGATGAAGAGATGCAGTGGCGGGAGGTCGAGCAGGGCTTCCAGGGATGCTGTGGGCGTAGTCCGCATGCATCCGGTGGCTGCCATACCGGCTAGTCTCTGGAGTCGTTGTAGTTTTGCTTCCACAGTGGAGAGTCTGGTGCGTGGCCACCAGACTACCGCACCATAGGCTATGATTGGTCGTATTACTGACGTGTAGAGCCATAGGATGATTTTGGGGATGTGGATTTAGTATAAAGGAATATTGATTTTCGAGATGAGATCATTCGATGAAAAGTAGGTACATTAGGACATGCATCTTTAGGAATTTCGTACATTAGACATTTCGATTTTCGGAGTTTTGTGTTAGGGATTTCGTACTTATGAAATTTGATTTTCGATATTATGCTACGACGGACCCATAAATAGATACAGAAATATATATTAATAATTAAATATACGTACATAAAATACATAATATTTACCTAGAGTCCTAGAGTCCTAGAGGGTAGTTGATATTTAGGACATAGAGTCAAGCGTTCTTTAATTTGCCTTTTAGTGAATTTAACATTTGTGTTTGCGTAATGCCAGTTGGTAGCCGATTCCACAACCTGACAGAATGCAGATGTCATTTGGTAAAATTAGTGGTGTTGGTAATTAAAATCGCATTTTTTTTTCGATTATCGATATGGTTAAATTATAAGGTGTTCTGAGTTATAATAGTACATTGTGTATTAAGGGTGGTAAAGACAGAATTACAAACGAGAGTCTGATAGAAGCCCGAAGCTGAAGGCTGAGGGCTTTAATGACTCGAGCTTTGTATTTCCTTTACCACCCGTGTAACATACAATGTTTTTCATCACAATTGCGAGGAAATGAAATAAAATCAGACAAAAGATCATATTTTTAACTTACGATTTTCACTATTAATTTTAGCCGCGTTGTTGATGTCCGGCGGAGTCGCATTATCCATTTCTTCTAATGACGACATGTTTTTTAATATGTGCACAAAGACACCCTTTTAATTATTATTTTGGAATCACACAGTTTATAATCAGTACCTATTTATAAATTAGCGGCAGACTACATTATTGTCTATGACTTAGCACAGAAAATGTCAAACGTGTTCAGGAGTCTGATTCTAGTGACAGTTGAGATCAATTGTTTATATGCGAGATTTTTAGAAAATTGTATGCAACTGACATTTCATCTCGAATAAAACTTCATATAGAATGGCACAAGAATTGGGGTCCTGACGTATTATGATAGTTTCAGTCCACGTATTATATTTTAAAAAAAACTATTGCGCACGATAGGGCGTAGTGGTAAAAAAAAACCCGCGGGTATTATTTTGGATTTACGGTCGATTTTTCTAGCATATTAGGACATTATTTACGAGCAAGTGTGATGAAAATTTGTTTTTCTACTCGCGTAATATAAACCGCTAATATTGATATCGTTAATGGTATCAGAATACTACCTATAGCGTAACCGAAGCGGGAAAACCATTCTATAATGAGCGTTGCCATGGTAAAATTTTACATCCTATCTGCAATTTCTTCAAGTTTATTATTTCATGTAATAAACTGTGAAACAATAAAAGAGATATTTTTGAAATTAGACAATATATTTAATATAAATTATGCTGAAAGTAATATTGACAAATTGGTTGAATTTTATAGTTACAAATATACAGGAAATATAATAAATGATATTAGCAGATTACAAAATATATTTTTTGAAGCGAACCAAACAGGGAAGAGTTTGAAAGATGTTGTTTTGATAGAGAAAATTTTAACTTTATTACCAGAAAAACTAAATAGTGTCAGATTATTTTGGAAAACTATTGATGAAAAAGATCTAAATATTCAAAAATTACTTCAAATGATACAGAACGAAAATAAATATTTAGATCTACCTTCAACTTCCTTTAATAACATGAACTTTAACGAAGTTTTCAAAGGTAAGGAGAAGACATGTTTCAAATGTGGAGCAGCAGGCCATATTGCAACATTCTGTAATCAAGAGTTGTGCAATACATGCAACAAACCAATACATATTTCTAATAGCTGCTACAGAAATCAAACTTGTCAACTATGTAATAAATATGGACATATTGCCAAATTTTGTAAAACCAAGGATTATTCGGTAAGTGGAAATTTGATTAATACTACAAAGATCAAAGGAATTATTGACTCGGGATCAAGTTCCCACATGTTTATGTTTGGTGATAAAAATATTATTGGAATTTTAGAAAAAAAAGAGAAAATTTGACAGCACTTGGTGTCGGTTTTATTAGAACAGATTTTGGAAAGTTAGATAATGTACTGTATGTACCTGGAATTTCTAGAAATTTAATTTCTGTTAGCTCGATTACAGACCAGAATGGTTCGGTACTTTTTTCTGGAAACAAAGTATTTATTAAGAAATATGATAAAATAATTTTTTAGATGTTTCGAGTAGGAGTATAAAGGATGTGATATGATAGATATTACATTTTGTTGATTTAACGGACTGAAGTAGATGTTTCGAGTAGGAGTATAAAGGATGTGATATGATTGATATTACATTTTGTTGATTTAACGGACTGAAGTAGATGTTTCGAGTAGGAGTATAAAGGATGTGATATGATTGATATTACATTTTGTTGATTTAACGGACTGAAGTAGATGTTTTGAGTATGAGTATAAAGGATATGATATGATAAATATTACATGTTGTTTGACAAAATGTTTTCGAGTGGATGTTTTGGAGTGAGAACTTTATAGGTAATATGAGAGTTGTGCAGGACAGTGCGGTGTGAACAGTTAATGTGTAGGACAGTGCAGTGTATGCCGCATATGAAGAAACCGCAGCGACATACACCAATGTCGAAAGCATAGCAAGACTGAGAAGATGCCTCAAAGGCAAAGCGAAGGAAGCCGTCGAGAATTTACTCATATACAACGTCTGCCCCGATGAAGTCATCAGAAGTCTAGAAGCCCGCTTTGGTCGCCCCGACACCATAGCACTCGCCGAGTTGGAGCGACTGCGCGCCATGCCGCGCCTTAACGACGGCCCGCGCGACATATGTGTGTTCGCCAGTCGCGTAACTAACACCGTAGCTACACTCAAGGCGCTTAACCGCGCCCACTACCTGTACAGTCCGGAGACCACACGAGCCATGATGGAGAAGCTTACACCCGCACTGCGCTATAGATGGTTCGACTAAGCGACTACACAAAGAAGCGAAGAGCCCGAACTGCTGAAGTTATCTATGTTCCTGCAACGCGAAACCGAGTACTGCGCACTATACGCCCAGCCGGAAAACGACACCGTGAGCACACATCCCGCGAAGAGAACACACAAAACCTTCACGACTACTGAGAAACCCGCTAGCAAGTGCGCGTGTTGCAACGACACCGACCACAACATCAATAGATGCAGTAAATGTATAGACAAGCCACTCGAAGACAGATGGAAGATCGCCAAGGAACAACGCCTATGTTTCCCCTGTCTGCGTTATCGGACAAGGACGCACTCATGCAAACGAATTAAGTGCGAGCGAGAAGGCTGCGAATATTTTCATCACAAGTTGTTACATTATAAGACGAAGGAAGAAACAACCGAAGCCGTTGCATCTACGTGGGCAGCCAGGGTCTCGAAGGCATATCTGAAGATAGTTCCCGTCACTATTTCCGGACCGGCGGGAGAAGTCAACCCACACGCTCTTCTCGACGACGGCTCAACCATTACATTAGTACATGAAGACATCGCCCGGGAGGCGGGCTTACGGGCCCATCGAGCCCCTATTGATAGAAGCTATCACCACAGAAAAGGTCGACGCGTCACAATCACGCCGCGTCACGCTCGACATAAGCGGCACGAATCAACGCCACAGGATTCGCGCACGCACTATAGAAGACCTCCGCCTATCGCCACAGTCGGTTAATAAAGAAGATATTCGCAATTGCCCGCATCTACACGACATAGAAGATAACCTCAGATACGAAACAGCGAAACCTAAGGTGTTAATTGGCCAAGATAATTGGCACCTACTGGTCAGCAGCGAAACGCGACGGGGTCAATCATTATTAATCGAGCCGAAGTTACCTCAGTCAAGCCCGGACGAGCGTGCACGGAACATACTCGCACGATCGATGAGTACTACAGCCGACGGTCACTATAAAGCTCCGCTACTATGGAAAGACGTCAATACACGTCTGCCCGACAACTATGAAAATACAATAAGAAGACTTCACAACATAGAAAAGAAGCTAGACAAAGACGAGAAGCTCAAACGAAGATATTATAACGATGAAATGGATGCCCTACTACTCAAAGGGTACGCCGAGCCCGAACCGAGTCGAAAAGAGTGTGGTACCTACCTCACTTCGCCGTATTCAACCCTATGAAACCGGACAAGATACGCATAGTTCACGACGCCGCCGCGACGTCCCCATCCCCAGGGAGAGCCCTACGAAGAAGCCCGAAAATAGCCAAGAACCCTCCCCCCTCGCTCCCGCGGGGTGCGAGACGAAACCCGGGACGGCGAATGCCCCCACCACCGGGGGCGCGCGCCCCACCGCCAAGCTTCGGAGCGTCATCGCTCCCGAGCCCGCCGCCACAGCGGTGCCGGGCACATCTGCCGGCACAGTCTTGCCCGCGCCGCCCGCCGCGACGGTCGCGCCCGCGCCGCGCGCCGCGCTCGCCGCGCCGGCGATAAAGTGTGCGTCCGCGCAAACCACAGCGACCGCTCCACAAGTTGCACCCGAAATCACGGAGGACCTGAGGGAATTCCTCGACAAGGCGGTGTGTGAGGCGACCCACTGACTGACTCCGCGTACACGAGCGCACTATACTGGCGGACGACTACAAGCGACGGGAGGGTGCACGTAACGTGTCACTCATAGCCGCCAAAGCCAAGATGGCCCCTCTCAAAGTGACGTCTATTCCCCGCCTAGAGCTCCAAGCCGCCGTAATGGGGAGCCGCATGGCAGCCGCCGTGACCGAGGAGCACGACTTCAAGCCCGAGGCGAAGACTTTCTGGACCGACAGCCGCACAGTACTCACGTGGCTAAGAACCGGGGCACGTACCTACCGCCCGTATGTCGCACACCGTATCGCTGCTATCGAAGAAACAACCGCGATAAAGGAGTGGCGATGGGTACCTACGAAACTTAACGTCGCCGATGAAGCCACGCGGGAGGTACCCCACAACTTCAACAGCAGTCACAGATGGTTCACGGGGCCGGAATTTCTACAAAACGACCCCTCGACATGGCCGGCCGAGCCGTCAAAGCCACACGAAGACGACACCAACGAAGCGAAGGTACACACGATCTCCGTCACTAAGAAACCGAACCCCTACGCCTGGTTGCCGCCGCCGGAACGCTTCTCGAAGTGGGAGCGCCTACTACGCACTATAGGTCGTGTACCCTACGTGTGTGTAGTTCATTGACCTCTGCCGAACTCGACGAGTGCGCGCCCACTACAAAAGAACACTACGGAACAAACAAGCCGATCCAGAATGGAATAAACGAAACAAAAATACGTCGTCTGCGCCGCGAAAAGTCCCACGACAACAAGAAGTTTAAGTTACTCGAAGCACCATACCTACATAAAGCCGAACAGCTGATCGTACGGGCGAGTCAACACTCCGCCTTCAGTGACGACATCGATAACCTACGAAATTATAAGAAACCGGGCCCACATAGTCGACTACGCCACCTAGCGGTCGAATTGATAAACGACGTTATCACAGTGAAGACTCGTATCGGAGCCGCCGTGGATATACCAGAATTACAAAAGCGCCCGCCGGTACTAGACGGGGACCACCCGGCGACCCGACTGTACATAGAGTATGTACATAGACGGATGTCACACAACGGAGTAGAAGCTACTGTGAACGAGTGTAAACAACACTACAGCATCCTTCGCCTGCGCCCAGTAGCAAGAATGATAGTAGGTACGTCGCTGCCTACCCTGCCGAATAAAGAGGACGACGCCGACTATACCGCCGACCGGCGACCACCCTCGATGCCGACTCGCACACCACAAACGCCCGTTTACCTCTCTATACGGGCCTCGATTATTTCGGCCCCATAACCGTGACGGTGGGCCGCGGAACCCAGAAAAGGTACGTCGCGCTATTCACGTGTTTAACGGTACGCGCCGTACACCTAGAGGTGGTGCCGAGCCTGAATGGAGACTCCGCGGTTATGGCCCTCCGACGCATGATCGCGCGCCGAGGGTGCCCCACTGAAATCTGGTCTGATAACGGTACCAACTTCCATGCCGCGCACCGGGAGCTACGGAAGGCCTACGAAGAGTCAGACGTCGCACAAGCCATCAACTGGAAGTTCCTACCCGCCGGGGCCCCTTTCATGGGGGGAGCCTGGGAGAGGATGGTCCGGGCCGTCAAAGCAGCCTTACACACCGTGCTGCATGAGCGCCACCCCAGCGAAGAGACCCTCGTCACCCTACTGGCCGAGGCGGAGTATACAGTAAACAGCCGCCCGCTCACACACGTACCCGGGAGCTTCGACGACACCGTGTTCATCGGCCGCGCCACCTGGCGGACGAGCCAACGCCTAGCGGACCACTTCTGGAGCCGTTGGCTCCGGGAGTACCTACCTGAACTCCAGTACCGGCGGGAGCCCTATGGTCGAGGACAACCCATCCGCGTCGGAGACATCGCCCTTATCGTCGACGGCACGCTGCCGCGTAATACGTGGCCGCGAGGGCGAGTTACCGCCCTATATCCGGGTCCCGACGGCGTAACGAGAGCGGTCGACGTGGCTACCAAGGGAGGAGTGTTCCAGAAACCCACGAAAAGGCTGGTGATCCTGCCTACGGAACTCGTGGACCTGCACGCAACTGAAAATGCAACGCTCACCCGAGCGATGCACGGCGGGAGAGATGTGCAGGACAGTGCGGTGTGAACAGTTAATGTGTAGGACAGTGCAGTGTAAATAGTGAAAATAGTTAAGTTAAATACGGTGCCTAAAGAACGGTTTGTTACAATTTTTATTATTGTTTATTATAGATATTTATAGCGTCATAAGTTACTATTTGTACCATGTAAATACTTACTTTCATAATAAACATACGATTCTGCCTTCGTTTCAATTATAAAACGGATCTAAAAGGTATTCAGGTTCTAATTCGACCTAGCCTTATTTGAAACCTATTGGATCCCAACCACACGCCAATACGCTTGCGACTGTGAGCCCGCGGGTAGCCGGGCGACTATTTATGCGACGGCGGGGGGGGGGACGAGGCGCATAAATATGCCCGACCCCGAAAACCGCGCGCAGTCGTAAAGCGGGCGGCGTGCGGATAACGTATGATTGTTAATAACACAAAATTTAGGAAAGCTATCGATTAGTATTTAAATAAACCAGTTCAAATAGTTATAAGTAAAGATTTATTGAAAATAAATTTTACGGGGTGAGGGAGGCCTGAAAGGGAGGGGCGCTGGCAAAATCGTATATAAATGGCGGCGTATTGGCCGCCAGGACGCATTCAACCGACGGAGCCCGACCAAGCCTAATAGAAGCCAATAGCGACAAGAAGCCCTGCCTCTCAAGCCTGCCTGCTCCAATTACAACCAAATAAGGGCGTTTTATTTCAACTACAACCAGCCATAGGTGTGTCATGCACAAGTCAAGAGTTATCAAAGGTAGATAATCACAGAAATAAGATGATGTTCGAGTAGGAGAATAAGAGATGATGACATACTTGATTGATACTAGTGATCATGATATATAAAAAATTAGATGAACTTCGAGTGGAAGTTTGTGAATAATGTCAAAATCATAATTAATTAAGATTAAATAGAGCATTTGATTTTGAATTGATGTATCGAGTGAAAGTAAAATAAAGAATTAAATATGTTGTGGTAAATTAGACTTTATGATTGGTGAGATTAGAATATTTAATAGTTTGATAAAAGCGACGCATTGAAAATTTTATATACAGGTTGATGTTTATGGATTGAAATTATTTTATATACAGGTTGATGTTTATGGATTGAAATTATTTTATATAAAGGTTGATGTTTTATTATGGGAAGAAAATGTTTATATGAATGTAATAGTTAGAGATATGTCTTAAAAAATGAATGTATTTAGGTATTCGATTGAGGGGTGTGTTATAGGAGGTTTCTTGCATGAAACCTCAGTGCAATCGATTACTGGCTGGTGACAGCAGATTTCAAATATGTACGTAAGTCGAAGCTAGAGAGACTTTGACACACTTCTATTCTGATCTTTATACTAACCACATGTTTGTTTAGTAAATGCTTTAAACTTCATTTGCAGTTGTATTTATTTCATTAATAATGTTCAACTAAGTAGAACTTCCAGTGCAACTACTACAGGCCTCTCCACAAGGACGAGTTAGTTAAGAAAGTACGAGTCCATCTATTGCACTTTCAGCCGAGGCTTAACACAGTGCTTTTCACTACTACTGCGAGGAAATAAAAATCAATTCTTATAATAAATTCACAACACACTAAAATTTTTACGCTCTCCCGTCCATTTTTACTTTTTTTTAACGATACCGTTCTTAGTGGCCAGTCATTCAAAGGCGTTTTTTAAACTGACGACTCTAACCGTGCCAGAACTATATTTCAGATAATTAAAAACAGACATATATGGCTGTATGGCATCTGATTCCTTTGCCTATCCGTAAAAGGATGTGATATTAAAAAATACAACGACTTCTCATTGGCCAATTTAATTTCATATGCAGCACAAGTCGTGTTCTGATTGGTCGAATTAGTGATCAGCGGACCGATGTGATTGGTCGACTTGCTCATTGGAACAGACCAACAATGTTACATTTTTGGTCAGTTTAAATTCATAGTTGGCCTGCTCATTCAATGTACAGCTATTGATTGTTTTGGGGACCAAGAACAGACCATCTTTCGCCACTTTCCGAGCAGTGGCGTGAAAAGTATTTTTAAAAGCCTTTGACAAATTCGGAGAGGATGCTTGTTTGCGTCATACGAGTATTAGTTAAGATAGTTCACGCACAACGAGCCGCCGGCTCCGCAGAGCCCCGTCGCGTCGCCGCCCCACACTGCGCCCCCACCCACAAGTTGGGAGTACGGGATTTTTTTCATGGTCCTTTCGATTTTATACGCAATAGAGAGCACTATTGAAAAAACAATATGGTCATGGACGGAAAGTGTTTTCATATGGTTAAAAAGGAGTAAAAAGAGGCATTTTCCGTCCATGTGTTTCAATCGGAAAACCGTTATTTCCGAGCATGTTTGAGAAAATAACCATAACTTAATTTAATTTAATTTCCAAGAAAATAAGGTACTCGTATAATAAATTGTCTAATAGCGGCCTTTACACGGCACAGTTTAGACCGCGGGAAACGCCACGCGCCATTCCACGCGCCAGTCCGAACCGTAGGTTTTTTATTATTTTACTATTACAGTTGCATTTACACTTACGGTTCGGCGCGAAGATTGGAATGGCGCGTAGCGTTTCCCGCGGTCCGAACTCTACGTGTGCAGGCCGCTAATATCACGCTAGAACTATTACCATCGTATGATAGTTAAACTTTACCTAAAATGAAACGCAATAACATTACATTAAAATTGATTTTATTCACTGTCATATCGTGATATTCGCGTTTAAAGAGCCTTGAGTGGAAAATTTATCATACGCGTAGGTGACTCGAGTGACAAGAAAAACCAAGTTCGGAAAGAAAGATCAAGTTTCGAGTTACTTAAAAGCCTTGACGCAAGTGACGCGATCTTTCTCTTCTCTTAATCAATGGCCTTGTGCCAATATCAAGTTATCTCTTGACAATCGCCATAGACTAATTATAATTTTACGGGAAAAAAAAACATGGATATAACACGCGAGAACCATTATTCGGTGGTACACGTGGTAGCTCCGCGCGCTTCCGTCAAGTCCGACGCGATCTTGCAAAATGGCGAACAGATTCGGTCGAATAGTAATGAGGTTATTGTCAAACACTATTTGACGGTCCGTTTCGCATATTTGTTATAGAAGGTAAAAGTTGTTTAAGTATTTTGTTTTTAGTTCCATGAAATATGTGCATAGTTTTTCAGAGTTGTGTTTTAAAATATGCGTAAAACAATATTTGTTGTTTTTTTTAAATTAATCTACCGTAGATACGTTTAAGTTAGTTAGCTGCTCAATTCGTAATACAGGAAAAATGTACATCAAAGAAACTTTGTTTATAACTTTATCTTGGCACTAGAAATGAGGATCTGCCGAGTCCTACCCAAATTTAGGGGTGCTATCCGCATCGGGGAGAGTATGGGCAGTGGGGAAATTTTACTAGGCGTATGGGGGCCCAATGGGGATAAGACCCCTAAAATTTGGTAGGACTCGGCTGATCCTCATTTCTAGTGCCAAGATAAAGTTATAAACAAAGTTTCTAATTCTAATTTTAATTAATGGCTTTCACTCCTGTTAACGTGTATTTCGCCAATGTCAAGTTATTTATAGACACTCTTACTTATTAGAAAAATAAGTCCATGGTTATCACTCGCGAAGACAATTGTTCGGTAATAAGAGTATTTTCTCTAATGGACTAAGTACAAATTTCACCAAACGATGTTAACCACTTAACAGACGATTAGAGCGTTAACAGCTGTCAAAATGTATGAACTAACAGTCGATTAAGACTGATTAAATTTATCATCGTTTGGTGAAATTGGTACTAGGAAGAAGCACATGGGGTTAGCTCCACGCGCTTCTGTCAAGTCCAAACAAAGTTTCATTGATGTACATAATTTGCCGCCAAACTGTCATAACTATTTAGTCAATAGGGGGAAGCAGGGCAGTTTGATGCACGGGGTACAATAATACACCAGCACTATTTCGTTAAAAACAAATGGTAGTAATATCGAAATATCACTAAAACATGACTATACATAAGCGGGCTTGACAGCTGTAAACGCATCGCTAGGTTCTATATAGTTCTTTAGCATTTCACAAGTAAAAAAGTGTTTTTAGTATAGCTTACTAAAATATTCTCCGTATGTAATAGTTAATTGACAACATTTCAAAAAAAAAAGTATTTCTGTTTTTTCGCGTTTATAATAGCTCGTTAAAAATTAGACTACCCGTGTTTCTCGGTTTTTCTTTATTTAACTTAAATTCGTCGTTAATAATTTATTAAAGATATAGTCATTAAAAAGACCGTATATACAAAGTTAGGAATACTGATGTCGTGATCTTAGCATGATATAAAATAAAAAGAAGTATCTTTAAACAGAAACAGAACTGACTGTCATGTCATGTCACTTGTCAACCATAACAACTGTAACAACATGAATTCGTCGACTTTGGGCAGATTGCGGCTATCCGCTTTTACAAATCCGTTAGTCACTTTCATTTTAAATAGCGTATATCAAAACAATAGTATTACGAGAAAGCGTGTCGTTAGAATCAAGTAATCCGTCAGACAGATGAAAAATGGACATGACAGTTGTATATTTTTTTCAATTCCTATGGTAATAAATGGACTAAGGGCACTATAAGTGTATTCCTAACATTCTCAATCCAACTTTTTTTACTGTTTTTCCTAAATATAAAAGAAACTACTGCATAAAAAAATCCAAAAATATTTTTACTGTAATCAGCAGTGTAAAATCTACAAACGGTATTTTTATTTATTACCTTAGCACATATGAATTGTTTTCAATTGTTGCAGAGTTTATCTGTTTATTGGATATTTGAAATTTCCAATATTAAGTTATTTTATTTCGTTGTCAGGATTGCATGTTTAACTTTTCTAAAGTAAACTGGTTTTATTAATATTCAAATATTTTTCGAATATGACCGTTAGGGCACCTCGATACACAAAGGTACGGGGCACATAGGTGCTATGAATGTTTGAATAAGTAATTTTTAACTGTGTTGTTTAAGTGTCTAAAAGTGTTTGAGTGTTTGTTTAGCCTATTTTCTCATACCTACATGTTAAAGTTCATTTAAATAAATAAAAAAAAACAATTGAAATCGGTCATTATGTCTATAAGCATAATATATTGAAAAAAAAAGATATTTACAATCTGTATGGAACACAATAGGTTGCCTATATCCTCCGCAAAAGAATCGAAAGAACATTTCGTTGAATGTTGGCATTATTAAAACTTTTTTACATAATTAAACATAAGTATCAAGGTGCCCCATGGGTGGGACACAACTAAGCAAATTCCATCTTTCACAGGTTTTTTTTTTTTTAAGATTAATTTTAATGTCATTTCAATCCCAATTAGTTTAACTATGATATATGCAAAAATGGTATAATTTTAATAATTTTTACTGCCCAAAATATAAGGTTACATTTTCCGTACTAATCTGCCCCGCTTCCTCCTACTTTACCTACCTGTATTATGGTTGGAACAACGTTCACGTGAAATCAGGGAGATATAAAATTTAAATCTGCCACAGGCCCAATAAGATATGAAAAATATTGTCAACCTATACATTAAAACTATTACCTACCGCTAGCTAAACTCAAGAAAATAGGTAAATTGACTAGGTGACATCTAATCTAAACGGAACCGGCGCGGCACGTGGAGCCTTACATTTGACACGATTTAGTTTCAAGTCACTCACCTCGCATAAGGAGGCTATCGCAGCTAAGCAAACCAGCTTAACGCAAACCATGCTTCTTTACACAACGTTATCCCTCATCGTGGAGCTCTATATATACTGTTGTTTATAGAGCATATTGCACCACAGACGAATGTCCGCCGCTGTTACCACAGGTCCCGATGCCAAACATGAAATAGGTAACATTTCGTAAACATCAAGTGCAAGGTTTACATAGTAGGCCTGGTGAGACTCAAGGCTAGTTGCACCAACTAGTAATAAGTCACGTAGTGTTAGATACATGTACATATCTATACCTACCATAGTGTGTCAGTAATATAACTCATAGAAGAACATTCGTAGTTATAAATTGTAAACTTTGTTTATTGGCTTACAATCTAACAGTACTTAGGTACTGTACCGACCCTGATTATTGTGTAGCCAACGTGATTAATCAAATTACTTAGAATGAAAACTTTGAACCGGTTGTGGTTATAACCGCCCGTTATTTTGATTTTTAAAAGTAGAGGTATCTACCTATTGCAGCCTCTTTTTGCCATTTTCGGAAACGTAAATATAACTAAGTATACTAATATGGACTAGCCCTAATCCGGACAGTTCTAGAAGCTCTCCGGGTGACTTTAAATTATTTAATTATGATAAACGAAGTCACAGATTATTAATTATAGCTGCTAGCGATGGGCTTCAGTCTTGGTGCCCCGGTACCAACGCGATTCGAATATTTCCATTCGTTATGGCCGAGACCAAATAGATTTGAAAACGGTTAAAATGGACACAGGCCCGAAACAGAGGCGCCAAGCGAATCCTCGACACAAAGCTAACGTTTTCTCCATCCTGACATTCGGGTACAGTTGCTTTCGTTATTTAAGTTTACGTTAAATCGAGAACATTGGATCAGCGATGGGTTTTGTCCACTTTGAAGTCGCCACTGAACGCTTTATTACCTCTCCGCGACAGCGGCGTGTTCGCAATGACGTTACTATCACTGACCAATATACCTAGTTGAGGATATATTATTTGCACCGATTCGTCTTAACGCTTACATGTACAGATCTAGTGAGTAATCCTTTCTCATCGTGAAAACTCGGAACTCACGTCTACTTCCGAATGAAGCCGACGTGTCTATGAATTATTGAATTATTAAGTGACATGTTTGTATTAAATAAATAGAGTACTTTAGTTATCAGTGTCAATTGTCAAACCAAGAGTTTGAAGTATATCACACCGAGATGTTAAAACCACCACGATCAAATATACAGAAATTAAATGTAGGTAAACAAGACGAAATATAAATAAATATATCTTGAAAATAATTTCACAGGCTTGTCGATCTAAACGTTTCCCAGGTCTTAATGCTTTCGGCATGACTATTAATAAATGTTTAAGAAAAAAAAAACCGCGTTCAAAAAGCAAAAAATAACTTCTTTAAAATGGTAGGTAAATAGGTCAGTCGAACTGAAGTCTGCTTTTGGTTAAAATATTGTTGGACGCCGACTTCAGTTGGACTGACCTATTTACCTACCATTTTAAAGAAGTTATTTTTTGCTTTTTGAAGGCGGTTTTTTTGTTTTTTTAAACATTTATTTTATTTTATACTTTTTAGTGATCCTATTTATGCTGTTACGTAGCTCCACTTCTAAATATTAATAAGAAACTATAGAACATTTCAAGCTCGCCGCAGACAACGCCGCGGGAATGTCATAGTCATATTTAAACCTAAATGTGCTTCGTCATAGTCGCTCAACTTCCTTTATCAAATTCAAATTCAAATTCAAATTCATTTATTCTGTAAGTAGGCCCTGTAGGCACTTTTACATGTCTGAGTCTACCAGCGCTTCCAAGGGACTCTGTTGAGAAGAAACGCCGCAAGAAACTCAACAGGAAGTCTTTTTTTTTATATGAGTAACTTATTACTATGATAAACTTAAGCTAACTAATTTAAATGTCACAGGGATGTACAGGTCCCAGGAGCAATTATGAGACTTAAAGTATATTCAATTTAAATTGGAAATGTAAAGTCTCCAAATTTCAGATAAAAATTAAAAATAGACATAGCTAAGGAGATGTAGAAAGTCTCCACGGTCAATAATACAATTATGGAGATGTAAAGAGTCTCCAAATGTCAAATTAAAATTAAATTTATGAAATAAACATCCATAGGAGATGTAGAAAGTCTCCACGGTCAATTATGGAGATGTAAAGAGTCTCCAGATGTCAAATTAAAATAATAAGCATACAAAGGAGATGTATATAGTCTCCACGGTCAATAATAATTGTAATACAAACAATTCAGTCCCAAGCATTGTTATCATTCATATAATCTTTGATACTATAATACGCTTTAGAAATTAGTTTACGTTTAACGTAACTTTTAAATTTATTTACTGATAGATGAGTAACACTACTTGGGAGCTTATTATAGAACCTTATACAATTACCCGTGAAAGAGTTTTTTATTTTATGAAGCCGTGTAAAGGGCACTGCGAGCTTATGTTTATTTCTAGTATTAACATTATGTATGTCACAGTTCTTTTTAAAATTAACGATGTTTTTATGAACATGCATAAGGTTTTCATAAATATATTGACTGTATACTGTTAATATATTGGTTTCTTTAAACTTATCTCTAAGAGAGTCTCTATGACCCATCTTGTAAACAGCACGAATAGCCCTCTTCTGCAGAACAAAGATGCTGTTTACGTCAGCACCACTACCCCATAGTAAAATACCATATGACATAATACTATGGAAGTAACTAAAATAAACTAATCGAGCGGTTTTCAAGTCTATTAGTTGCCGAATTTTATTAACTGCAAAAGCTGCAGAACTGAGTCTATTTGCTAATTTAGCCAGATGAGGACCCCATTGGAGTTTGGAGTCTAACGTTAAACCAAGAAATACTGTATCATTAACTGGGTCTAGTTTGTCATTTTTAATAGTTATAGTAGTTTGTCTATTTTTCACATTGGTTGTCATAAATTTAATACATTTAGTATTTTTCTCATTCAGTAATAAATTATTAACACTGAACCAATCTACTACTTTTGATATAGCATTGTTTACATCAACATTGAACTCCTGTTGTCTTTTAACTTTAAATACGAGTGAGGTATCATCAGCAAAAAATACTATATCATGGTTGTCCTTTATAAGGTATGGTAAATCATTTATGTAGATGAGGAATAGAAATGGACCCAAAATTGAGCCCTGTGGTACGCCCATTGAGACCACTGACCCAGGTGATCGTTTTCCATTCACGTCTACCCTTTGAATTCTCCCGTATAAGTACGTTTTTATTAAGTTTAACGCAGTACTTCTAACTCCATAGTGGTGTAGTTTCCTGACCAAAGTGTCATGGTTAACGCAATCGAAAGCCTTGGACAGATCGCAGAAAATACCTAAAGCATCATGTGACCCCTCCCAGGCATCAAAAATATGTTTAATTAACTCAACACCAGCTTCGGTTGTCGAGCGACCCCGAGTGAAACCAAATTGTTTATTGTGTAGTAAATTATTATATTGAAAATGTTCCATTAACTGTGATAAAATTAATTTCTCAAAGATTTTACTGAAAGTGGGTAGTATGGATATCGGTCTAAAGTTAGTGGGGTCAGAAGTACTACCCGTTTTGAATAATGGAATTATATTGCTATGTTTCATAAGATCAGGAAACTCGCCACAGTCAACACAGTGATTAAATATGACCATTAAGTCAGCTGCTATGACTTCCATTAAGGATTTAAGGACGTGAACCGACACCCCCCAAAGGTCATTGGTTTTCTTAATATTTATTGACTTGAATGCCTTCATTACATCCCAGGCAGTAACGTGCTTGAATTCAAAGTGTATACTGCATTCAGGCACGTTATCTTCTAGTAATAAAATGGCAGACGCAGGCGAAGAGTTCAGACACTTAGTCGTGGACACTGGTATATCGGTAAAATAATTTTCAAATTGAATTGCGACATCTAAATTAGATATCGAAATATCTTATCGCCACCCTTGAAATAGGTACCGTTAAGGAGTTCCGGTGGCCATCTGTGGTCTTCATCATCAGTTCCACTTCACCATATAGTACTTTTCAAAAGTAAATGCATGAGTTACAGTGAAAAATACCAAAATCGCTATAGGTGTGCCTATAATATTTGAGGAGTTCTCTTGATTTCTCCATGATCCCATCATCAGATCCTGACGTGGTGACAATGGAACCAACTAGAAAGTATACCCATTCGAACAACGAAAAAATTTTTCAAATCGGTCCAGTGGTCTTCGAGTAATCGGGGAACATACATAAAAAAAAAAAAAAAATATCCCGACGAATTGAGAACCTCCTCCTTTTTTTGAAGTCGGTTAAAAAGAACTGAAAACAAACTTATTCTTAATTAACAATAAAATTCTCTGGTATTAACCACTCTTTTTTAAAAAATCCTCTTTTTTATTATTAGTGTCGATAAGCCGGTCCAATAGATAACATTCATCGATGCAAATAATATTTCCTTAACTATAGTGTATACCTACTTTAAAAGCCAGGGTTATAACTTCCTACTTTTTCCAATGGCAGGTACTTCCCTCTATCCACTCTTACTAATTCTTCAATAGCATTATGTGCAGTCGTTTCACTCTTAATCTTCCTTTTACCGAGTGTTTCACCACTCCATTATGATTATCGATGTGCCACTGCAAAACCGAATCTGAAGTGTGCAGTCAGTTGGTGGCCAAATAGAGCTGGTTTTTCCAGCCCCTTTAAATAATGTTATGTGAAGAAAGATATGTTCTATTATAGCGTACGGACCTAAAACAAAACGGACGTAACGTTGCACTAAAAAGGTGTGAAGCATATAAGGTAGGCACTTTCGTTCGTTATACACGACTTATCGCACGCCAACAGATACACTAAGTCAGACAACGCGCCGAGCCACAGTACGAGTGACAGTTTAAATGTGCGCGTGTGCACGCACACTGACAGCCATTTTGCATGCTTCACTAATGATTAGTAGACGAGGTTAAGTCCGTATTTTTTTAGGTCCGTGATTATAGCGCTGGCCGTTAACACGTGTGGTTGCCGGGTTAGAATAGTAGTCCATGTCTTCCCGTAGATGTCGTAAGAGGCGACTAAGGGAATAAAGGCTTGTAGTACTGTTAGGCGATGGGCTTGCAACCTGTCACTAATATGCTGGTAAACATCTTAGCCTAATTGTGCAAAATGTGGTTATAGAATTATCAAGAAGTTTTTAGAGCTGTAGGTAATTCTGTAGCTTTGCCTACCCCTCCCTGGGAACGAAGGCGTGAGTTTATGTATGTATATACGAGGGCTGATCAAACAATACCCGGAAAATTTGAATTTTGAATTTAAGTATGCCATTAAAAGAGTCAATTTTTTATTTAGATTGTTATACATGCTTTTCATTGTTAATATGTCAATATGCGGCCATTTTGAATGCGTAGTTGGCTATTCGTAGAAATATTTTTAAGACGTGTTTTCTTGTGATCGCCGAGTTTTCATGAGTTTTCCAGGGTGAAAATGACGGCGCGAATAATTTGTTTCAAATATTGTGTTAAAAACAACAAAATTAAATGCTGTGCCGAAGTTGAAATGTTAGAGCTTATGGAGAGTCTGTCATGACGAAAACAGCAGTTTACGATTGGTATAAACGTTTCGACGAGGGTCGTGAAGACGTTGAAGATGACGAGAGGCATGGGCGCCCAAAAACATCGACCAGTGATGACCACATCCACACAGTCAAAACAATTGTGGATTGTAACATCATGAATTCCGACCACTAGATAAGCACGATTAAAGTATTACTTACTTAGAAGTTTTACGCCGTTTGCGTGAGGCCATCCGTATAAAAGACAAGAATTTTGGAAAAACAACCCTTTTCAATTGCACCACAATAATGCACCCGCAAATTAATAAAAACTGAATCGCTGCAAGAACTGAGGTCATATCAAAAAGTGCATTCCAAAAATTCTTCGTGGATTAGAAAAGACGCTGGCAGAAGTGTATTCTATCTGGAGGCGATAGGTTCGAAGGGGACAATATTAATATAGAGGAATAAATAAAGTTTTTGATTTTAATACTCAATTTCCGCGTATTTTTTGATCAAACTGCGTATGTATGATACAAGCAAAATGTATTTGATATAATGCATCAGGCAGTCTCGGCGGCTGAGGTAAGCCGGCCACTGGATCGCTTTTCCTGCGTCGTCAACTGCTGCGGCGTCTCAATCTCCTGTTCTGATAGCAGTCCGACGAGTCACAATTGTCAGAGGACGAGTCCTTCCTTCTCCACGAGCCAGACAGATGGTCGTTCATTTACCATATTGTTAACTTAAACGGGCGTTTAAAGTCCATTTCACTAGGAAGAATGTTAATTAAATATTATTTTCAGCTAATCACGCTTTTAGAACTATTAAAAGTTCAGACTCAAATTCATAACATGGGTAGGTAATAGATTAGGGCCAAACCTGGAAAACACAAAACAATGCAAGCGGTAAATCATGTCACAGCAGTTGTGGTGACAACGTTATCAGAGGGTTTTGACCCTGTAGAATACGATCTGCCTGTCACCATTCCAATTTGAATAGGAAGTACGGTTATACAGGAAAAGCTGCAGCCCATAAAAAGAATTCGTCTTACAAGTTTAAAATCTTTAAAAAAAATTGCCACACGCTCGCGGGCCGCATCAGGAGGACGTTCTTAATACTGGGGTCCTAGTGAAAAAGGGTATAATAAGTCTTCTTCGTGTGGTAGACGGCTCAGATAGATTTTTCTGTTTTCTAGATTTACTTGATTGACCTTCGATTGAACGTGGACTGAATTTGTTAAATATAGGCTATGAAGTGGTGGCAGCAGAAAGAACAACACACTTTTCTTTTGTAAGGCGGGAGAGGTGAGGGTGGAGCTTTCTGAGATGTTTGCGGCGCTGCTGCTGCGGGGAATGGCGGCGGCCGGGCGCGCGCGCGCCTTTCCCCGCCTGTGGGCTTGGCGGGCGCGCATATTTACGCGCCTCGTCCCCCGGCCCCCGCCTGTACCCCTTCCTCACCTCTCCGCCGTATTTTATTTATTTATATAGAATATAGAATTTTCTTATTAGCTACTGATTTACACAATTGAACCTTATTCCTATTCTTACTTATTTCCTATGTAATAAAAGGCCAACCGTATATTTTATTTATTAACTATGAGAAAGGAAGATTAAAAAAAGAAGGGGAATAATGGTTTGAGGTTACCATTTAGGACAACATCTCTTTAGTGGCCGCCTCTTATAAGAGGATTGTGAAGCGACTCTTAAACCTTCTAACTAATTTTCCATACAAATTTAGCTCCGGGGCCTCCGGGTGATATCCCCCTATAAATCAAGTCCGATTTCCACGTTTTTAAATACGAACGTATTAGTTATTATGAATGACTAGGTTTGTACGTTTCCTTGAAACGTGAAAATCGGACTTTGTCTAGGGGTTAGAAACGTTATCTCATTTTGTAAGGAAATTGACATCTTCACAATCTTCGCTCCCGGTAAATCTTGGGATTGACTGTAACGTATAAAGATGAAGTAACTAAATTTCTTTCGTGTTAATTAAGATGGACGTTGGAGACGTTTAAGTTGGGGTACAACCGCGACATCGGCGGCACCGACCTGTACGCGCCGCTGCCGGAGCACCGCTCGGACGTCTTGGGTACCGGTCTATTACCTTCACGGCTACACGCTCGGCGCCCGACACCGGTTGGGTGATCTTTGGTTTTTGTACCCATTTTGTACCACTACCGATGTCATTGTCACCTTGAAAATTGAAAGTTTTATCATCAAACCCGCTGGCGCTGGCCTATTGACTAACGCCATAGTAAAATAGAAAAGTAGCTCGACTCCGCCCCTTTAGGAGATTCTGATACCTATTGCCGCTCGGGCGGCAGGGTTGTCCAAACATGATTTTCAATCTTAGACACCTACTTGGCCATACTTTGATCTATGATTTATAATCATAGTAATTTTCATAAATTACACAAACCTAAAGTAGGTAAGGTCTGTTCATCCTTACGTGTCTTATGTAGTAAACAACTTTCTAGCTTCAACCTGAACCTTTTTTTGGCTAAAACAGCTCTAGTATCGTAAATAAAGTAAACGGAATAAACATTAAGGACATCACTTGGCTAATGTATTGTCTGTGATTACTTAATTTTGTTTAAAAAAGCTGTTTTAGCCGAAAAAGATTCATTTTGAGGTTAGAAAGTTGTTTACTATATAAGACAAGTAAGAATGAACAGACCTTAAGTATAAATATTGTTAGGTAAGTACCAAATTTAAATTATTTTACTTACATACTTTTTTACCTGTTGACACTAAATAATATGTTTATAGGTAATAATAATGTAGCGAAAATTAAATAAATATCTGAATAATAATATCACGGGAAAATCTCACACAAATTTACCTAGGTAGTGCCAAACTAGGTTCTAGGGGTGTACTTTGGGTACTAGGCAACGATAAACATACATATGTAGTGAAAAATTAATATTATACTTATAGGTACAACACACAAGACTCAGAAACAAATACCTACTCGCACTCATCACACGAATATTTGCCCTGACCGGGAATTCAATCCACGACCGCTAGCTTCGTAGGCATGTCACTACTTAGTCACTACCAACTACCTAGGCCATCCACGGCGTCACATGTTACCTGTGTTAAATTACCTACTTAATACGTATTTATTTCACCTAGGTATACTATAGGCAGGCCGGTACGAAATACCTAATTAATTACGTAGGTATTTATATTAATCACTTGCGGCTTTTATTAAATCTGGATATAGTTGTACCTACTTAAGCTAGGTTTAGGCACAGTTTAGGCGTTTTGAATCGAATGAAAATGTCACGCTGACAATAAAATAGATTCAACAAAAGCTGCAAGTGGGCTATAAATATCAAAAAATGACCCGCATTTTTCACAACACAAACTCTGAATAGTTATGTAGGATAGCTTCGGAATTTGTATAGGTACTTTTTTTTACATAACAATATTTACGACTTTTCGGCACAGACATTGTCGCTCGATAAGCAAGTACGCGCACTACAACCTAACGTGACCGAACGCAATGACGCCGCGGCCCCGACTAAGTTACCTTGTAATATCTTGAGATTTAATTTCCTGTGGGAGGTTCGCCCCGCCCACAGCCGCAAGCCGCGCGATGTACCTACCTTTGTTTGAAGACGATCTACTGTTCTCTATACTGTGCTAACGCACTCGCAATCGCAATCGACTTCAAAGTGAAACAATTGTTTTCATATTGAAAGCAGATTCGCCTTCGGACTGTCAAAATGAAAACGATTGCGATTGCGAATGCGTTAGGCAATAAGCCTGCTGGCTGGGTAAGGACGCCAAAATCATCATTTGTAATAAATATAACACAGAGTGGTATCACAATGAGTTTTAGTGATACCGTTACGCAAATGTAACACAAAAGTAGTTAACGGTTTTTTATAATAAAGCTTATTTTATATTTTTAGAATTAAAATAGCAGCGGGTAAGATTTTTTTTTGGCATTTTAATATTAATACATACATAGGTACATTAAATCACGCCTGTTTCCCAATATTAATAAACACATTCATATTGGGAAACAGGCGTGATTTAATGCATCCACTTGCTACCTAGCACATACAAAACAAACAATGTGTTATGGTTAACACAAAAGTAGTTATCACAAAAGCACCAAATATGCAACACAAGCAGATTTTACACAAGTTTTAGCTTATAGAACGGAAAACAAGCATTATCGTTTACGCTTTGAGCATAAACGCATACAATTATTACCTAGAGACAATTTCTTAAAACAGTTGCTTACTTTCTTCTTGAGAAAACACTATACACAAATGTTTGACATTCAATAACGAAAACGGCACACTTACCTGCTTTGGCTACTTATAGAAACCAAAGGACCCGAAATACCTACGAAAAAAACGTTAGGGCGCGTACACATAGCGATCAGTTTTACAGGTCCGTTATTTGATGGCGTATGTAGTTGTATGAACGAGTTCACACCCAAAACAGTATTCTGGATCCAGTAAAAAAGAAGATTACAAGGTGAAAAGATCCGTTGAAACGGATCCTGTAAAAACGGACGTTCTAGATGTTTACGCGCCCTTTCAGATAAGGGCGGATTGTCAGCTGTTATAGTGATGTTATAGTGCTATTAATCATCTTTATCGATAAACCAGATTACGTACTGAATAGAGAATTATTTTGACGTTCTAGTAACAGTCAAGATTTAATTACGAATATCTGAACTACGGTTTAAGGCTTAATGTTTTTATTTATAACTAGCTTTTGCCCGCGACTTCGTCCGCGTAGAACTCGTTTACCGCAGTTAAGTAAATTAATGGTTTTAAATAATTTTATAGCTCGACTTCCTCCCTGGCCAGAATTACCTTTAAATTACATGTTAAGTATATTCAGCTCGAAATTTAAAAAGAACTTGAATTGGATAACGTCGTTTAGGTTAATAAATTGTAGTATACATTTTTTTTGTTTTGCCATCTTTCGCTAAAACATGAAGATTTCGTGGGCTAGATACTCTTGAGCATGCTACATACTAGACCGGGAGATACTGACTCAAAATTTCCGGTCATTTGTACCAATTATGGCGACCCTTCAAGAGTCTAATTACGTAATGACGAAAAGGAAAATGATGGTCGTAGCGCTGGTACCGGCGGCCTAAACGCGTGGGAATTAATCGAACGTGTCGGATAAATTACGAAAGTCGAACGATTTGTACCACTAAAATTCTTGTATTTTCCGATACCTAGTCGCTGAAAAAAGAAGTAGGCGGTGGCGTAATGCCATACTTCTCCGGTGTGGCTTACAGCCCGCCATATCGACGAAAACACGTTAATAAAAAAAAAAAAACAATACAACCATTTGTACCAGGCTATTTTTTTTACAGCTTATCATCGCCGAGTAACCGTTTACGAAAATCACCAAATGGTTGGATTGTTTTTTTGATTTGTTTTGGATTGTTTGTTGTTTTTGATTGTTTGATTGTTGGACATCATTATTGGCCTTACGATATTCATGGAGTACCGGGACACCAAATTTAAGCATGACGATTCACAATACAAGTAATTCTTAATTTTCAAGGTCTTTATTTAATTCATGGTATGTATTGTAAACTAGCGCTATGAAAGACCCTTTCGATTTTCATCTTAAAACACGCCATGTTATTTCAGTCATATTTGACCTGTTCGGTTCCCGGTTCAGTCAGGCGATTTTTCAAAAATCCATAAATGCAGTAGGTATTTATTATTTTCTAAAATAAAAGTAAGTCTCCAATCCCCATTGCGTAAAATTTGCTATTTCCAATATTTAAGGTAGATGCGGTACATTTCCCGCGACGGGTGAAAACATGAAATGGTAATTGATATTATTCATGGCCTTCCGTTACTTTGATTGTGTTTGTTATTTAGAGATAAATGAACCATATCGGTAACCTTTCGATCTGGAGAGATGCAGAGTTTATAGTTTTTAAAAATAAAGGAACGTCTCCTTTACACACAGAATGTGATATTTCCAATATTTAAGGTACCTAGTTGCCTTCCATGTGGCATTCGAACTTTCCACCCTGTATATATATATATATATATATTTATATATATATATATATATATATATATATATATATATATATATATATATATAATAACAATAACAATAACAAATTACATTAATAACAATCATTTATTTCGGAAGGGATTGTTATTATATATAAATAAATAAATAAAACACGGAATATTATTAAAACTGACCGATATTTCAATAAAAACATGAAACTTACCGGAGCAATGTTAAGGGTCTGGTACACGATCAACATTTTACGGCAATGTGTGGCTGGCGACTATTGCTGTCTTTCTCTTATTTCGTATGTTAGAGCAAGATGCGTATAGTTGCCGGCCACAAATTGCTGTGAAAATGTTGCTCGTCTAACCGGCACTTTAAACTTTTTTTGGATTTCCACTTTGTCTTGCTCCATACTCTATTACACTGCATCTCGTCATTATAAATAAAATATTCCTCACACTTGGGTGTAGTTTGATTTTGTAATGTCGCGGACGCTTTAACAGCTCACGTACTGTCAAACGGTGTGACATTAAATGGCTGACCAGCCGCATTAGGTATTTTTATTGGTGTCGACAATAAAACAAAATATTATATGTTCGTTTTGTTTATATATATTGTTAAGTATAATATGTTAAACTATTTTCCAAAGAGCCAGACAAATCTGACGGGCCAAACATCCTGCCAGACTCGTTAAAAGTTCCGCTGTACGAGGAAGCGCGAGAGCATTAGAGCATTATTCAAGCGCATAAGTACAAGTGAAATGCACTCTGACTCGTCAATATCTCTCTTACAACTCGTGGCTACTCTTGATTCGAGGCTCCGGCACACCAAACGCGTGTCAGGAGCGACGCGCTTTGAACGCGGGCACGCGGGAGCTATATACGTATGTATCTAAATACATAACAAACGGGAAAATATCAAACATAGACAGAAACACAAAAGGTTTGTACTAAGGCGAACTTATCCCTTTATGGGATCTCTTCTAGATAACCTTTGAGCGATAGGAAAATGCAATGGTTGTAACGACAAATTGCCAAATATACAACGGTGAAAGGGACTAGAGGTTTCATAATTACATTACGAAATTGGAGACTCCTTTTTTTTAATTAAATAAAAATAAGTACATGATTGTTATTTTCTTTTAATAAAGTATTTTCATTGTTTAATTAAATTATTGTTTCATTACCATCCTCTGCTAAAATTACCGTCCGAGGCTGATTTAATTCCTTCCATTGGCAAGCCATTACCATCTTAGTTAATTTCATTACCGGCGCGTACTCATTACCGGTCCTATTTCATAAAAAGTTAAAAAACAGTCAATGTGCCTTTCGCACAGAAATATTTATAAACGAGTTCCAAACCACATAAAACCCTAAAAGTAAAACATTTCAAGAAAAAAGAACAACTCGAGAGAACACCACCGATTTGCACGAAATGAGATAATGACCCAAAAACACCTGTGTTTTTTTTAAACTATCCCTAAAATATAATTTTGAACCCACAACCTGTTAGTACCTAACTACTTATACTAAATTGCAAACGAGAAAACATGGAATTAATCGCTCTGACAAGACTACTTAGGCTCACCAGTAAATAATTCGTTGACGAGTTAATGGCGAGTTGTATTTAAGAGACTAACTTTAAATGCTTAAGGTGATGCGATGCAGAGGGCGTGGGAGCGCGAGGTTGAGAAAGGCCGCACGGCGCATGCGAAACCGAGCCTGTGGAGGGTGCTCTTCAAGGTGTTCGGGGCGGAGCTGATGCTCTACGGATTGATTCTAGCAGCTATGGAATTCATTATAAGGTGCGTAACAAAGCAATAGGTACTAGGGCAAAATACTTTCCACAGTAAGTTATGGGTTACTAATTGTGCCCCTACATATGCGCCCGACGACTGATCACGAATTAGTTTAGCTAGATTTGCCAAGTTAGTCCTCCAATGTGTTTACGCTACATGTGTATGCACTTTACATTCGTTCGATTAGTCGAGGGGCGTTCAGATTTAAATTAGACCTACTACGTCCAGATTTTAGTAGAAATAATTAGCAACACAATTACTTTTTGATACTAACAGGCTACAGCAGCCTCTGTTCCTCGGGCTCCTGCTGCGATACTACAGCCCGATTCAAGACGCGCACAACGGCACGTGAGTGAACGACGCATTAGGGCCTCAGGGACCGCCAGGTCATTTCGGATCATTAGCGGCCTGCACACGTAGAGTTCGGACCGCGGGAAACGCCACGCGCCATTCCAATCTTCGCGCCGAACCGTACGTGTAAATGCAACTGTAATAGTAAAATAGTGAAAAACCTACGGTTCGGACTGGCGCGTGGAATGGTGCGTGGCATTTCCCGCGGTCCAAACTGTGCCGTGTAGGAAAAGGCCGCTATTCATCCAACAAATTCTCGGTTCCTATTTTTTGGATGGTTTAAAGTTGAAAATTGATCTACGGCATCAATTTTCAACTTTAAACTGCTCTGCTGTAAAGTTGCGTATTTCAAGTTACCATAACTTACGTAGGACCCATCGATATGCCAAACTCACCATCAAATTTACAAATCTAACACGCGGAGCTCCTATTTCTGGGTTGTTCTGGCCCTCCGGGCCTGATATAAAATCAAACTTAACCTAACCTACCTCATATTTATGATATAAATTTTGGTTAATCTAGGTTGTGATTGTGATTTCTAAATTTGTGTGTCAAAACTTAACTTGTAATTACTACTAGGCTTAAAAATACCAACGCTAAGGTGCTCGCGTCACATGGTCTGATTACGCTCCGCCCACAACACTGCAAATTTTTCAAACTACTTAAACGCAATCCACTTATTTATATAGATAACCATTATTTTAATATGCACACCTCTCAAGTAAACTGCTTACAGACATGTTTTCTCTGCTGACCAATTGATAAACCTTGCTGCCCAAGTAATTATTTTGCAGCTTGACTGTATTATTAGGCAGAAAAATTATAAAAAAAAGCAGATTGGTATTGGTCAAAATGTCAACCGTGTGTAAATTGTTAGCTGAAAAAGAGTTGTGGCCCGGTTTTTATTTGTCGCGACCCAAGTCTTCGCGCGCCGCCCGAATGAGTTAATTGCTCATTTTTTTTCGAATCAATTTTAAATTTTAATAACGGCTGACCATTTAATTACTTCCCGTTTTAAAACTTAGACGAAGTATACGCATTTTTCTAAATAGAACCGCCATTTTTCCACAGTAAGTAGGCGGGGTTAATTTTTTTTGACTAATTATTTTAAACTAGTGACCCGCCCTCGCTTTGCTTGTGATTATGCCAGTTTTCTGTAATACCCATACATAATCCAAAACTTATTATACATAAAAACCTTCCTCTTGAATCACTCCATCTATTTAAAAAAACCGCATCAAAATCCATTGCGTAGTTTTAAAGATCTAAGCATAAATAGGGACAGACAGCGGCAAGCGACTTTGTTTTATACTATGTAGTGATAACAATAAAACTTCTAATCATGAAATGCTTCAAATTAGATCCTTAGAAAAGGCAATTCATTCAAATAAAAATGTAAAAGCAAAGCTGTTATTTTTTTTGGTGTATCCCAATTAAGTACCTCCCTACTATTTGGCAAAAAGACACCGCACGGACCGCGCCGTGCCGCGCCGCAAACAAACACGTATTGAATGAAACAAATGCAGCGCGTGCCTAAATAATAATTATTAACTAATAACAAATTCTACTGATATATCCAGTAGGTATATCCTTCATGTACATTTTTTTATGTCTTGTCTAAATTGCCATAGGGCTATACCATTTTTATTTAATCAGTAAATTACTTACTAACTCAACGACATGTAAAATTTATGCAATTTCTGTCACGAGTTAACGATTAAGGTTAACTCCAGTTAAACCTTTCGAAATGCAACGCTTAAACGTTTAACGAACGAAGTTAACTTTTTAAGTAAGGATTTAGCGATTAACGAAGACTATTTGATTAACGGTGCCCATCAATGAAGATATGTTAATTCACCATTCATAAAAATCTTGTGTTTTTGTTTTGAACTTTGACCACTTTAATGTTTTTCTCTTAAGGGGATCATTTTGCTCATCTATCTTTAATATTAAAGAATCTATATTATTATTTTTAACCGACTTCAAAAAAGGAGGAGGTTCTCTATTCGAATGTTTTTTTTTAAATGTTTGTTACCTCAGAACTTTCGACTGGGTAAACCGATTTTGATTTGAAAGCTGGTGCTTCCCGTTTGGTCCCATTATTATGAATGAAGATCTGATGATGAAGACTATGAGGAATCGACGGAACTCTTCAAAATTTATAGGCACACCTATAGCGATTTTGGTATTTTTCATTTTAACTCGTGTATAAAGCATTATTTGGTGAAGTGGAACTGATGATGAAGACCACTGATGGCCACCGGAACTCTTAAACGGAATATATTTCAAGGGTGGCGACAAGATATCTCTATTTAGATAGTTGAGCGACTATGACGAAGCATATTTAGGTTTAAATATATGACTATGACTTTCCCACGGCGTTGCTTGCGGCGGGATTGAAATGTTCTATAGTTTCTTAATAATTGAGAAGTGGGACTACATAGCAGCATAATTATGATCACTAAAAAGTATTAAATAAAATAAATGTTTAAAAAAACAAAAACCCGCCTTCAAAAAGTAAAAAATAACTTCTTTTAAAATGGTAAGTAGTCAGTCCAACTCTCAGATCACAGAAACAAGGGAGATATGTTATGGGGGCGTGGTTCGTGACGCCTTGGTATGGTCAAAATGGACATATCGGCACAAGGCTCGTCAAGCGTTGCCTTAGGGCCTGTTGTTGTTTGATCAGTAGTTAAACTAACTGATTGTTAAAAATCGTAACTAATGGTCAAATGTCAAGGAAATGTGTCAAACTTTCGATTCCTTTTTCGAATTTTAACATTTAGTTGAGTTAACTACTGATACAACAACAGGCGCTTAGTCACCCGCTATGATCGCTGTCAATATACGAGCTCCGTTTAAATGGTAAAATGACTGTTTATAGCGTGAAAGTGTGCGAAAGTCGAAGTCCAAACCTTAATGATAAGTCATGGGGCATAGCATACCACCGGTAAATTTCATTTCTAAGCATTATTTCTATTTTTGAATGAATATTTAAGGGTCAATCAACTATTCTTTGTACATTTAAGTAAGGTAAAGTCGCCTATTACCGTGGTACTTAAGGAAGTTTTCAAATGAGTCGAAAAAGTTAAGGCAATAAAAGCTTTTTAACGTAGGAATAATATTAATAACGTAAGGATAATGATTGAAACCAATAAACAAATCTTCTATTACATATACTATGGACACGCTGTGATTCTATTACCGTGAATTCAGCTTCAATTACCGAGGGTATAAAAAACATCAATTTTCTACCAAAGCTCAAATCGATAGTTTTCTAAAAACCTCAGTATTAATTAGATTTCCAAATTGTTTTGTTTGTCTTTTCCTTAGATTCATTTAGGATATCCTAACTTGTTTTTTTAGCTTTTGTAGGATTTTTCCTCACAGTAGCCAACTTTTCAAAAGTATTTGGGTTACATTTCGGGTTATGACGTAGGTTTCTAGTTCTTTTATCCCTAGACAGATCACTTGGCCATTACAATTCCGTATTTGCTATAAACTAGATCAATTCTAAAAGTTTTCTTAGGGAATAGCGCGGCAGGGTAGGGTATGTCGTCGGGTTTAGGTGCTTAAGTTTAGTTAGGTAGGTTGGGAGGGTACAATTTGTACAAACCAACATTGTAATCCAAGCTTACAGTTCAGACTTTTATGTACTAAGTAATCAAGTAAAAGCAACACATAAAAATCTTGTATACTACACTGTCATAGTAAGTGTATAATTACTACCCCAATAAAAGGCTTGAAAGCCGTTCATTAAACCTTCTCAAAAATCTGGGTAGATATATTGAATGGAATTCCAAAACTGCCCTGATATCAGGGTAGTAATATTGTATAAAAATCCATTATTACCCCGTTTTGTGTATTTTTTTAAAGTCTAGATGACGTTGTCAATCAAGCTACTTAATTTTTCATAAAAAAATACTGGCCACCAGCACTTTTATAGCAAGTAGCATACGTCCCGATATGCCTGGCAACCGTCAAACTTATACATTAGAGCGAGAGATATAGATTACTTTCCCGCTTTAACGCGCACGCAAGTTGTACCCTGCAAATCGGGGCGTGAAGACGCCTACTGTACTGTACCTAACTTCTTTTGGCGCGCAAACTGTACGGCGCGCGCTAAAATTAACAATTAAAAAAAACTTTTGTTGCTGGTTAATAGCGCGTTAATAATTTTCATGCTACAATTTTCTTTGTTAATTTAATGATTAAAATCACTACCTAGTAAAAATGAGTTCAAGTGATAGTGATAGTGATTTAATAACGGTGACTGCACCGGAAATAATAGCAGATGCAAAAGGCGCTATTTATAATCTCTTGCCGGAAAAATCCAGAAGCATATTAAAGAATTCGAAATATTTATGCAGTGGAAAAGTTAATAAAAAGCAGCTTCATTCTCTGAAAATGTTTTGCTCTCATATTTTAATGAAAAAGCTACCAAATATAAGCCCTCCAGCCTGTGGGCTATTTATTCAATGTTAAAAAGCACATTATTAGTCCAAAATAATGTGAACATTAAAAATTGTACCAAATTAACGGCATTTCTGAACCGAAAGTCCAGCGGATTCCGTAGTAGGAAGTCAAGAGTGCTTACTGCGACTGAAATTGATTGTTTTCTACAAAATGCTCCGAATCATACTTATTTGGGACACAAAGTGAGTAACTACCTAACCTTTTACATATATAAGATATTATGTTTGTTCATATTTACATATTTTACGTCCGTTTCTAAAACTGCTCAACCTACGATCAGTTATATTCACTTAAAATATAGCTCTATCTATTAAGCTACTAATCATAATTACGAGGGGCGGCTGATAAGTAATCTCCTTGGTCAGAAATATATACAAAAATAATGCTGGCTGGTATGGATTTATATTCGTTTGTTATTCTATTTTCAAAATGTATTACATTCATTTGTTTATTGCATCACGTTTATTTGTCTCCTACAATTGTTTCAAACATGTCGGTAGAAAAAGTGAAAATGGATAAAATCGAGCAGCGTGCGGTGATTAAGTTTTTGACTAAAGAAGGGAATACGCCTTCGGAGATCAGACAGCGTATGTTACGTGTGTTTGGCAGTTTGTGTTCTTCCGAATTTGTTATAAAGTTTTGGTCAAAGCAGTTTAAGTTAGGTCGTGAGAGTCTGGAAGATGATCCTCGTAGCGGAAGACCAGTTTCGGCCGTCACCGATGAAAATGTAGCCAGGGTGAAAAAAAATATATTAGAGGACCGACGAGTGAAGCAGTGGGAGATAGCTAGAGATGTGGGCGTCAGTAAAGAGCGAGTCAATGAAATAATTCATGAGCATTTGAACATGTCCAAGGTTAGTGCACGTTGGGTCCCCAGAATGTTGACTGCATTTGACATGGAGAGGCGTGTCAAATGTTGCGAAGAGTTTTTGGAGATGAGTCGAGGGAAAGAGGAAGAAATAATTTCTAGAATTGTAACATGTGATGAGACTTGGATTCGACAATGGGACCCGGAAAGTAAGCAAGAGTCGTTACAGTGGAAATTTAAGGATGAGAAGCCGCCTCGGAAATTCAAGGTCTGTCCATCGGCAGGTAAACTTATGGCTACAATCTTTTGGGACACAGAAGGGATTTTGCTCATAGATTATTTACCGAAGAAAACTACAATGAATGCTGATTATTACTCAAACTTACTATACCAACTAAGAGAGACAATAAAAGAAAAACGGCGAGGTAAACTAAACAAAGGTATTCTGATTTTGCACGATAACGCACCAGTGCATACCGCCCGCACAACGAAGCTAGCAATTAAAGACAATGGCTTCGAAACCATTGACCACCCCCCTTATAGTCCAGATTTAGCCCCCTGTGACTATTTTCTGTTTAGACTTCTCAAGAAAGACCTCAGGGGACGAAGGTTTATGACCGATGACGAAATGAAGGCTGCGGTTACTGACTTTTTTGACGACAAACCGAAAGTTTTTTTTTTTAATGGTTTATATTCAATATTTGAAAAATTTAATAAGTGCATTTTACTAGCAGGGGACTATATAGAAAAATAAAAAAAAATTAGCCACGACAGTCTTTTGTTTCATTGTTAGGTAGATTACTTTTCAGCCGCCCCTCGTATGTATGTTTTTTTTTCAGGTTGTGTTGATTTTGGGGGTAAATGGTTCCTGTCGGTGTCAAGAGCTGTTAAATATGACAATAGATGATTTGGAAACACAAGGAACATATGCTAATCAGAATACCAGACACAAAAACTAAAATTCAGAGATCTTTTATCATTAGCGACCAATTTTACGATACAGTAAAATTGTATAAAGATTTACGCCCGAATAATTTAAATACGAAGCGATTTTTACTTTAGTTCAGGAATAATAAATATATAAAGCAGGTGATGGGTAAAAATAAAATTAGCTCAATCCCGAGGGAAAAAGCCTCCTTTCTGGAGTTCAGAAATCCTCAGGAATATACAGGACACTGCTTTCGCCGTACTTCAGTTACCTTATTAGCAGACTCAGGCGCTGACCTAACGACCATTAAACGGCATGGAGGATGGAAGTCTTCAACGGTAGCCGAAGGCTACATTGAAGATTCCATTCAAAATAAAAAACGCATCAATGAACAAATACAGGAATCGATTAACGCTCATCCAGATTTTTCTTTGGAACCTCGACCGTCCACAAGTGCGGCGCCAACAGGAACTTTTCAGCCAACTGCTTGTTTGTTACCTAAAACAAAAATGTCAACAAAAGTAGAGCCTATTGTAACTGAGCCTTCAACCAGTCGCATGTCAACTCAACCCTCCACCAGCACTGCACCAATACCTACCCATGCTGATTTAAATATGTCACAAACTAATATTAAACTACCCGGAAAAAACATGACTCTGTCATTCAATAAATGCAGCAATGTAAATATAACCTTTAATTCAATACTGTTACTTTTGTATTTTATTTCTTTGTAAGTGTAGTATAAAGCAGTATATATCACTCGAGGGTGAGTACGGATTACTCCCCTTGGTGAATAAACTACTATAACAGCTCCAGCACATTTACCACAGAAATACAGCCATTGTAGGTATGATTCCGCATTTTCAAAAACGTATGTATCAACTTTAAATAAATCGTATTCTTGCTAATAAAATATTAATCTATTCTAACATTAATGTATTGACCTAATACCTAGTAGTAAAATAAACATAATAGTACCTTTTGCCTGAAAATTGAATAGTACCTATATTATCGTTGCAAACAAGTTTTATATGGTTATCAATATATTTTGAAATTTTCCCGGTGGCATTCCTAAATGGACTGCAGGAAAGAGACGCGCACACCTCTTAAAAAAAGAATCATTACATGTCTCTGTAAGAGTAGTCCTTAATCTGCTGAACATAAGGACTACTATCTTGGCGCCATCTAGGGCTGAGTAATTAATTAATTACTCGTCGTCTAGATGGTAGTAAGCGCTACCTTACGTTCAGTAACTAAACTACGATACAAAAAAAACGATCTTTCAGCATTTTTCAACCTTAAAAACTTAACATAAAGCTTAAATTTTGTGCTACTATCAAAATTATCTTACGGCGTTTTTAAATCGTAAGCTGTAACCAATTATGAGGAGGGTGTTTTTGTAGTAGTAAAAAGAGCGTAAGCGTAAGACGCAAACATGTTTGAAAGTGGCGATACCGGCGTCGCTATTGCCTAACGCACTCGCAATCACAATCGGTTTCAAAGCGGAACAATTGTTTTCATTTTGTATGCAGACGAGCCTTCGATTTTCAAAATGAAAACGATGGCGATTGCGAGTGCGTTAGGCAATAGCCCCTCTGGTCTTGTACGAATTTGCGCTCATGACTCATGACATATATTTCCCTTGTTTCTGTGATCTGTGGTCCAACTGAAGTTGGCGTCCTACAATATTTTTAACCAAAAGCAGACTTCAGTTGCTCTGACGTATTGCCTGCCATTTTAAAAGAAGTTTTTTTTACTTTTTAAGCGCGGGTTTTTGTTTTTTTAAACATTAATTTTTCATTAAGCACAGGTTGGGCGAGGAAACGCCTGCGAGCCTTAGCCATGTCACCAGCTATCGAATATGAATACGTTATTGTATGCAGTGTGGTACTTCATAGTTTGTCGACAGTTTACGTTCTCGCGAGATAGATTACAATCTAACGGTGTCCAACCACTCGGGGCAAGCCACATATATTTTCACGCGTCTATTATTATAACTCCGAGCATAGGTACCTAGTCGTTGGTAATATTTTTCTTTTTTATATTGTGGCAGGAAGGCGACGTATTTTTCTCGGTTTTTTTCTTACTACAAGATGGAAGGAGATGTCAGCTGGGGAGAAGCCGTGTTCTTCTCCTCCGGCGTGGTTCTTTGCAGCGTGTTTAACATTATGGTCCAGCATCCGTTCATGATGGGGGCCATGCACATCGGCATGAAAATGCGAGTTGGTGTCTGCAGCCTCATTTACAGAAAGGTGGTATTATTTTAAAACATTAAATATATAGGTATTTTAGCGGGTGAATAGAAGTTACTGTGTGATTTAAGGCTTTGAACGTGAGCCTGCAAGCGATGTCGGAGAGCGGCGCGGGGCTTGTGCTGAACCTCATGGCGAATGACGTAAACCGGTTCGACACCGGCCCGCTGTTCGCGCATTACCTGTGGATCGGACCCCTCGAGACAATGGTAACTCAACCGTCAAATCAAAAAAGAGGGGGTTTCGATCGACGAGATACCTACCTAATACGGTACGAGGTGTAAAAGGGCTATAGACGTACGAGGTATAAAATCACGATCTTAAAGTTGGCGAACTTACTCGGCTCGCGTCAGTGACAGACGCGCGAGGTATAAAATCGCGATCTTAAAGTTGGCGAACTTACTCGGCTCGCGTCAGTGACAGACGCGCGAGGTATAAAATCGCGATCTTAAAGTTGGCGAACTTACTCGGCTCGCGTCAGTGACAGACGCGCGAGGTATAAAATCGCGATCTTAAAGTTGGCGAACTTACTCGGCTCGCGTCAGTGACAGACGCGCGAGGTATAAAATCGCGATCTTAAAGTTGCCGAACTTACTCGGCTCGCGTCAGTGACAGACGCGCAAGGTATAAAATCACGATCTTAAAGTTGGCGAACTTGCTCGGCTCGCGTCAGTGACACACGTTGAAGCTTGCTCACACTTCAAACGCAAAATGTCGACAGAGGAAGCTTTGAGTTATTAAGGAATTAGCTATATATCATATCACATTAAAAAACCGGACAAGTGCGAGTCGGACTCGCCCACCGCGAGATTCGCACATGACACGGTTAACTCAATTCAAAATTTGCACCGCCGCCGTTCCTTGCATAAAGACCCTGTTTTTTTTCGTGATTTTATTAAAAATGTTGGGTTTTCAGATTTTTTCCTATACTTGTAGTATAAGACGGTATTACTTGCCAAATAAATTTTGATTCCCTTGAGAGTGTCGAAATATACGTTTTTTGCGGCATAAACGGCCGTATCTTTTTTTTTCGTTAACTTAGAAGTTTAATTTTTTCACAGTTTCAAGTGACTGTAGACTTGAGTAAGTAGTATATGGTTTAAATTTTAACTCGATACCTCCTCGCGTTCCCGAGATAAAGGGTGTTGACAGACAGACAGACAGACAGACAGACGGACAGACGGACAACAAAGTGATCCTATAAGGGTTCCGTTTTTCTCTTGAGGTACGGAACCCTAAACATCACTCGTTTTAGATTTTAACTAGAATTTCTGAACCAAAATAAACAAACAACACAACACAAAATGTCAAACACCTCACCCACAGGCTTCCGAAAGAAAATCGTGGCCCGCTACTCATGGCGATGACAGACGTCCGGGTCAAGACGGGCTACGAACAAAATTCAAAAATGTTTTTTAAGTACGCGTAGGTACTTCGGATGACACATGGCGATGGCGAGTAAGATCGTCGAACCGCAAGTACGCGAACTTACTCGACCGTTTATCACCCCTTACAGGAAAAAAATATAGGGGTATTCTCTAAATATTCGCTTTTCAATCCGTCGACAAATTATTAACCGACAAACTATGGTTGTCCGTGCGCTCGTAAGTAGAGAGGTAACGAAGAGTTTACTTCTCGTACTTACCTATCGGTTTGGCCATTCTGCTCGTCAACGAAACCTACGACCTAAATAACAACATATGCATAGCTACATAAGAATGCCGACCTTTTTTACCCGACTGTCGAAGAAGGAGCGTAATGTTTTTGACCTCTGTGTATGGATGTATGGCTCGTTGTTCCCTGTGTGGCCAGATTTCGACAAACAAGGTGTCGAGAATCGTCTTAGCGTCACCAGTACCCGAGAGGCATTACCGGCAAGGAGCTGACACTGCGCTCGCGCACCTCACCGGACACGTGCCCGTCATCCGGAATTGCTTACAGACCATTTACAGACCAAAAAAAGCACATACCTATATACTTTAACACGTTAACAGTCACCATACAAAATGTTTAAATTTCCCCGTACGTCCAGCAGTTTCAAACAGGTGGACCGCAGCATTCACAAAGATATTGTAGGTACTAATCTGAGTGCGTACCTACATACCTGGTCGTTTCTTAGTAACCCATATGTGGGGCACGGACTGTTGGAGCTAATTCGTCGTGACCCATATATGGGGCACTGCATCGGGACTGTGAAGGTGTTAATAAAAAACCGGGCAAGAGCATGTCGGGCCATGCTTAGTGTAGGGTTCCGACGCTGTTAATACAAAGACAAACACACAAAACTGTCTCGAAAAACAACAATTGTTTGGTGCCTTCTTACTTACATGATTTTAAGTAGTAGTCCGTGAGCAGTGAGATAAAACGCAGTAGGGTATCAACAATTCTGTCGCCTTTATCTCAAGAACCAATCAGGTCTTCTTAGTCGTCATAATTTTCCTTTTATATTCGTTACACTTATGTGCTTTCATTTAAGATATTTTTCAGATTTTTAGTATTTGTAGTTTTGTCTGTAGGGGGTGGGGAAACGTAACTTTAGAGTTAAATGTATCCTAAGCGGTCCCCCAAATCTATAAATTGATAACAATATACACATAATAAGTAATTAGTTTTTTTAACCTTGCTTTACAAGTACGGGAGGTATCATGTTACATTTTAACCTTTATATATTTTTACATATATATCATCATTTATCTTAGAGCGCAGTATAAATAAATCAATGTGTAAAAAAAATTTTGTTGTTTTGATGGTTTCTGAGAAAAAATGAGTGGTACATACAGACGGAGTTCCTAGGATTTTAAAATGCTGTCGTTATACCTATATAAAATTTATAATTACATAAAATGTAGTACTTAATATAAACCAAAACATAAGAGTTTCCTATGCATTTTCATTCCCTTATACATGAGTGTAGGTGCGTTTTCACTTACTCAGGACCGTATTAATAAACTCATCTTGGCCGAGATGCAGGTCACAAGATACGTCAAAGTAAACGTCAAACCATAGAACACTGTCGTTTTTGACGCATCTCGAGACCAGCATTACAGTTAAGTTTAGTTTATTAATACGGCCCTTAGTGTACTGAACAGTTCTGAACGAGAAGACGTTAGTTAGTAGGGACCTAAATGAAAACCTTGATCGAGCGAACATGTTCGTGCATTGATAATTGGCGAACGATTGCTCGCTCGCTCATTCATTTAGTGAAAACGACGTCAGGCCGAGTGAGCTGAAGCCCTAGCCAAGATGCATTACGCTTAAATACTAGCGTTTTTATTTACTAGCGGTGCTGTTTGGCATCACATTTAAGACATATAAATTTGGACGCTAACTTTTGCAACTATTGCAATTGGTTGAAAGTAAATACGTCTAATCCGCTTATGAAGTGACTTTTAATTGCACGTATAATGCTAGCGGTACGCCGAAAAAATCTGCAAATGGTATTAAAAGCATTAAAATCGGAACGATTGATCTTTAGTCCATACGAATCAATTTAACCTAGAGCACGAAAAAAAACAAAGAAGGAGAGGAGTAATGACGTAATCTTTTATTTTGTATGGAATTTTTTTTTGTTCTGAAACCCTATCGTATGTGGTATCTAAGTAAAGGGCTTACTAAGCCGATTCTAAAAATATATCACATCATTATAATTCAGTGACTTGTTTTAAATTAAAATAAAAATCATTTTCAAAACATACCAAGTTTGGGCTCCTCCAGATATGATGCGGTTGAATCATTATTTGTAAAATTATCCTCGTAAGGCCCAGTGTGCAATAGAATGTACATAATCAAGGCAATTTAATTCGAACTGTGTTGCAATGTGAATAAGGTTTATTTTCCTATGTTCATAAACTGAAAATGTCATTATCGAACAAACGTAATTGAACTTTATTGCGTTGATGGTAGATTCAAAGTCCCATTCACAAAAAACTCCCTGTTTGTAGTATGGTGGGCCTTACGAGGTTAAATGTAATACCCTCATATCCAACCACAAGAAAGCAAGCGCGGCGCGCGGCGCGTGATTGACTGAGTGCGCCGCCGGGCTCATCTCCTGATTCCTCGTCAGAATTAACAGTTGCCTGAGGAGGTTGTATGTATAAATAGGGAGTTCGCTTCATAATCAGAATCGTCCTCTAAAACAGCTATGGCTTCATGCAAAGTGCAGTTCCCAGTGAACGAACAAATATTCTTAAAGCAAAAACACAAAAATTATAAATAAGATCACAATTTTTTTAAACACGCCACAAACGCGGTACAATATAAAAATAGTAGGTATCTTTAAAAGACACGGTATTAGGCCATATGGCATCAGTAATTTTTTCTAAAACTAAGGGTCAGATTTCAACTTTCTGATTGCATATTTATATTCTAGTTATCACAACACGTATCTAAAAATTACCAAAATCCAAAACATAAAAATATTTCAGCAAATAATGGGTTAATACAAACGTCCATGATGATCGCCGGTCAATAATCTCTGTAGTGAAAGTGCAGCTAACCAGAGGGCCCTGCAAAGATGCACTACGCTAACTAACGTTTCTATTCGATTCGTTTTTAAACCAATCGCGTCACTGGGAGATGACGTGATACGAAAAGTCACGTGGTCTACCGGTGCCGCGATTGGTTAAAAACGAACCGAAAAGAAACGTTAGTTAGCGTCGTGAATCTTTGCAGGGCCCTCAGGAAACTGTTCAGAACGACTTTCCAAAAGACTGTTCTGAGAGTACATTAGCAGAATAGCAAAAAGTTCAGACAAAATGTTCGCTCAGAAAGCAAGTGGAGTACAGATAAGCTGCTTTTATTATGCGCTTACAACGCAACGGTATGGATTTTAATACAGACTTGTTTATTCATAATACAGGGCGCCTTTGACCCCGGGCCTTTAAAATTTACAGGCCCGAGGTCGTAACGTACCTACTGTTGATAGATCTGTTTTCATTCATACTAAGATTAACATTGTGCTTAAATCTGTGGCAACACTCAAGACTGTGAAGTTGTAGCTTGTAATGGCGAACCGATACCTAATACACTGCTTGTATTATATTATGTGTTTTTATTAATTCCTAAATAATTGCAATGTCAAACACGGTGTCAGGTGCGGTGCCACCTCCCATGATCTATGAAGAGATCTGGCAGAGAATTTAAAACAATGGAGTCGATGGTTGAAAATATATATGACGGCCAACGAGTTGGGACAAGACGTCCGAAACGAGAAAAAATGCAATTTTAATTAACTACATCAGAAGCAAAGGTATCTCAATTTATAATACTTTTTGTGGAGTAAAAACCGAGAGCGAGAAGTTTGATGAAGTAATAGAAAAATTTGAAAAACATTTCTCACCTCGAAAGAATTTGACAATTCTTAGAAATGAATTCTTTGTGATCAAGCAAAATGGCGGCGGACGCTCAGAAGAATATTTTACAAAAGTTGTAAATCTAGGGCTTAAGTGTGAGCAGGGAGATTTCCAACACTTACAAATTGATTGCGTGACACCTTACGGCGGCCGCGTGGTTCGACAACGTTGTCCGACATGTCGGACGACGAGGAGTTCTATTTCCTTGCTGTCCGACATGTCGGACTATCAGGAATTTTATACCCCTCTGGGAAGCAGGCGTGATTTAATGTATGTTTGAACGTATTTATTGAGGTTTCACAGACCTTCAAGATATAAAATCACATGACCAACCTAGATGCGTTAACAAGGAAATGAAAGCCGATTTAATAAAGATGACGCTAAGTATGCCGACTAGATAGACGTGCTTTTAACGACAGTCTAATAAAAAGTGAAGATCCTGACGATTTTAGTGAACAAGATTTATATAGATTTTAGTATTTTTTTATATTTTTGAATGAACTTTTGTATGTCTTTAACAAAGCGTTTTTTTTTATTTGTAACCAAACGCTAATGTTGCACCACAGAGTACGTTTATATACTGTAATAGAAGACCTATCTCCGCGGTCAGAAAAGGTAACGCGAAAGTGTCGCCCTCTGAACTTGTGATTTGTAACTATCTGTCAGATTCATATACCTATATATATATATATATACAAGCATAGACACCTTGAATTACTCTTTTCAATTTATTCTAAACGTGGTGTACTTTTTTGCTGATTTTGGATTTTATAACATAGATCATGCCAGCAAAAAAGTAACCCACGCTGAAGATGATAAAATAATAGCACTTCGAATATTTTATTATTTATTACAGGCTTTATTTACATCCAACTAAGTACAGAATTCAACATTAATACAATTAAAAATTAAAACTAAACGTATTTAAATTAAAATTAAACTAAGCTACTCAAATATTAAAGATAAAAATAATAATCACCACTATAAAAAGGACACCCCCTCTAGCAGGTCCGCTTGCGGCATGGTCCCCATGACACTGCATTACCTCTCTGGATAGCTAATCCAATCCTTTGGGAGAGGTAAGCACCAGCTCTAGGATCTCCGGAGGATTCTATGAGCCGGGAGGACAGGGCCTTAATAAAGCTTTTCATATCAGCTGACCAAGGTCCCATGGTTTCCACTGCAAAAAATGAATGGCCCCAAGTTGTTCGGATTTAAATGTACTGGACTTTTTTGTAAGGTCGTACATGCTCGAATCTTTATAACTATAAAATTAAGAATTTGGAGCATTTAAAAAAGTTATTATACAAATTTGGGACGAAATGCCGATGGAGGCAGTGCGTGCCGCACTTTGCAGCTGGTGATGAAGGTTAAAGGTGGAGTTAAAGATTGGATTTTGTATATAAGAATATCTTTCATGAAATGTAGTGTTTGTTGCATTTGTTATTTTTGCTTTGTTTTTAATGATAAGTTGAAACTGCATGCGAACTTATTGGACGCGGTGTATACTCTAAAAACGCACAAGCAATAACTCGACTTACCAAGACTTTCTTTTTGTTGAATATCCTTGTTAGCACTTTTTGAAAGCACCTACGGTTCAATAGATTCTGGAAGGGTAGTTCCCGAAGCATCATCTGAAATTATTAAAATTACACAAAAAATGAAATGTAATGCAGTTTCGTATAATAACTAATGCATAAACCCCATCCCCATCATCATCCGTTATAGGTCCTAACAGAACGTAAAGTGAGAACAGACAAAAAAGCTTCGGCTAGCTCACCAGTGCATGGTAGGCACTGTGCCTAGTATGTGGGGTGACTATAGGTATTGCAAGTCATAAACACAACCACATAATAGTTATCATCCGTTAAAAATTATAAAGTCGGTTATTTTTTGTTAACAAACTTTAGCATTACATCCATACATATGTATAACAGATCTGCGGGTCTATTATGATCGTGTTTATCGATGCGGATAAAACTTCTGTTACATTCTGACCAGAGGCCCGTTTCACGAAGCTACAAGTTACAAATTACAAGCGGAAGTCTCTTTCTAACTCCTGTTTGCTAGAAAAGGAGTTCCGCTTGTAATTTGTAACTTGTAGCTTCGTGAAACGAGCCACAGTATGTAAGAGCAAGAGTGAATCCACCACGATAAAGGCGACCATGATACAGGCCCTGAAATTTTACAAGGAAGTGGTAAAGAATAACTCAGGGCGTAATTAATTGGTACTTAAATAACAATATAATTTTACTCACTAATTACTCATAGCAATGCACCGACGAGAAGTTCTCAAAGTTGCGAAACTTTCAACGTGAGAACTTCTCGGTAACTTCTGAGAATGTTCTCGGGAACGAGTATTTACCTACTGGCGTCTGCTTATTTATTTATTTTATTTATTTTCACAATAAATATGTATACACATCATAATTAACTGTTGTAAAATACAATAAAGATATAGAAGAAGACATTTCCTTGTCTGTTCTTACAACTTCGAGCACAAGTTCCCTGAAATTAGACTGCAGCGTTGCTAATTATTTAAAATATATAATATAATATTTTTCTTAATGTAGAGAGCAAAACGATGGCGGCATTAATAATTCAAAGAAGGTTTTTATAAAATACAAAAATCTTAAAGCTACCAACACTGCGTAGTGTGTAGCACGCTTTATACTGCTGCTGGAAATATATTTATGAATAGTAGTTTACGTGACGGTTGCGTAATGCTAATTACGCAGAGTCTCGTACAATACTTTACGATACAGATGTAGTGCATAATCCTTACCCATCGTATTTTATTGGAAACGCTCGTATTTGTCATGCTTTTTCAGTCAGCCTCACTACCCTGTGCTGAGTCCGACTTTCAGGCAGACAGACCTAATTTTTTTATCTTAAGTATATAAAGCAAAACGGTGGCGGCATTATTAAATCGAAAAAAGTTTTTATAAAATACAAAAATCTTATTAAAAAAGTAAGCGTTGCGAGGTTCGAACTCGAGTCCTGTGCATCACAGCTGTCTACGGTTCCTACTAAACTACACGACTCTCATTAGTAGGCGTCAAATTTGTCAATCAGAATCTGCTACGACAAGCTGTTACTGAAAATATTCTGTTTGCGATTTTCTCTGAAATGTTCTCAGTAATTTAATGAGAATTTAAGCAAGTTATTGGGTACTTATCACTTATTAACAAAATAATTAACTGTATCAAACTAAAACATGTACATAATAATTATGGAGTATTTATAATGCACATTTTAACTTTATTGTACGAACATTTTGTTTGTTAAACAATAAGTTTGAAGTTGCAAGAATGTTCTCAAAACATTCTTGAGAATGTTTCCACGTTTTGGGAATGTTCTGCAACTTGTACATTGCTAATTACTCACTGTTGGTACAGCTATGTTGCTGATACGATTATTTTGGCACCAATATTTTTCTTCGAAGTGCACATGACAAACACGTCGGTACTTGAAAATATGAATATTTTCAAGTCCTAATATGGGACCTCCAACATTGTAGACCCACGTGTTAAACATCTCCTTATCCTTTCCCGGATTCGGAAACTTATGTAAAGTCTCCTTGGATCCTGTATGAAAAGAAACTAGTGAGTCAAATAAGTGGCTTAGTGACTATTTTTAATAACCTATATATTTCAACACTTTACGCGTGGCGTATTTAGTAAGTACATACTTGAGATATTTACACATCCGGGAACGCAAAATTTTTTGCTGGACATGATGGTGAAAACCAAAACTATCTACGGTAAACACAAGAAAAGAAGAGTCCTTTCTCAGTTAGATTTTAACACTCACAACGTTCAACGAACTTAGGTAGAAAAAGCACTAGTTGAACACGATGGAAAACACTGAATGGCATATATATAATACACGCCAACGCCGAAACAAACGCAAAAAGTGGACTTGAATTAGCCCAGTATATATAAAAGGAAAGGTACTCTTTGAATTAGCCGCCAGTGTCAAACTCCAGTCAAACCGTTAATCAACATACGAATACGACCAGAAGCTACCAAATTCTACAATGTGTTGCAACACATTAAAAAAAATATCTCCCGTTAGAACATGTCTCTTTTTTTGTGTTTGTGATTTTAGAATTTTCGTGTGCTGTTACTATCTTTATGCAAGTACTTGGTGTAATCTTAAAGTTTTGAATGTTAAATGAAAGAAAACACCTTCGCGTCATAATAAAAAATCTACTATAAATATGACAATGTCTTTGAGCTGGTCATACTACCGTATTCTTTTTCGAGCAATAACACCATCTATCGCAGTTTTCTGTTATCAGGTACTCAAAGAACAGACCAGATGCCGTAAAGTGCCATCTATAAGTGTGGTTTAAAAATGCGCGAAAATAGTACTGCCGAAGAAAACGTCATGTAGTTCCAAAGGATTCTTTGCTCCTTAGCCTCCTTTTTAATTTGACATAGGGTAGGGGCACCAAAAGATGAACGACACCCAAAAGGTGAACACTCGATCGAAATAATCATATAATTAAATTGTGACAAATGTTACATAGTTCGGAATTTATTTTTCTTAAACAGCAACTCTTTGCTTACACCTCCATTAAATCTTAACATAGTATTACATTCTTTTTGGCCGTGATCGATCGTCGTTCTTGAGCTTCCTGCCGAAAACGTCGATGGTAAGGGAAAATACATAAGGATAGTGCTCTCCAAATTTAAGCTTTTAATTACGTATAAAATTCAATAATTGACAGTCTTAGACGAATTTGCTTGGTATGTATTCTTGATTAATTACTCTTTTATTGAAGTTATACGATATTTCTTTTTTTTTGTTAATTAACGAGAATAAGCCGTTCAAGTAATGGTTTTTAAAATGTATACCTAAGCCAATACTTGAACGGTGTTCAGCTACTAGGCAAGGCGTACTTTTTTTAAAGCTTCTTAATAAATCGTACTGAAATGACAGATGGAAAGTTTAAAACTTAAAATGATCGTTAAATGCTCTTGTATTTTTAAACCAAAAGATGAACATAGCTTTTGATGTCTAAGCCAATGATTGATGATTTTCACTGTTCAATAAAAAATGTGTGCCTAATACTTGAACGAATTAAATTTACTAGTTCATGTTTTGGATTCTATTCCAATATGTGAACACTTAATTGATTTGGTTCGTTCATTTCATAAATTGTGTGTCCTAAAGTTGAACTGAGTAAATTCAGTCGTACAACTTTTAGGCATAGTTTTATAATATGAACACTACTAGTATTTATGGAAATGTTTACTAATATTATAAATGTGAAAGTAACTCTTTTTGTCGGTTTATCTGTTTGTCAAAAGATAAGTAAGTAGTTTTGCTAATGATTATATGATAAAAATACTAATTCGATGTTTTTATGACACATTTAAGCATAAAAAATAGGAACCTCATGTACGTAAGTAATATTAAATAAATGTAAACAATAAAAAAAAAAATTCGTTAACTTGCATTTTATTTCTAAAAGTGCCTTAGAATTACAATGATATAGGTTTTTTATTATGTTAGTTCAACTTTTGGGCCCAAACCGTTCAGAATTAGGGCACGCTGTTCATCCTTTGGGCAAATCGGTGCATTTTTGGTTTCAACGATTTTTAGAAAAATACGGTCATATAATAACAGGCTTTATAATAGTCATTTTCAATCTAGACCATATACTGTACCATATAAAAAAATAAAATAGGGTGAAATTTGTTAATTTCACTGAGAATAAACTGTCTAAAGTTGGCGGAGTCGCTTAATTGTTCATCTTTTGGTGCCCGTACCCTACTTATCCGTTACTTCAACCCGAATAGCCAGTACTGAGATTGTGCACCCTGCAACGTACTACGAGTAAAGTGTACACATATAAAACTACAAATTCTAGAATTAAAGCACATATAATATTTAAAAGAAAAACTATCCCGACTAGTTAAATAGAATGATTGATTCTATACTTAAACACTAACGACTAAGTGACTAAAGTGTTCATAAGTTTATTGTTTTTCGAGATAGTTTTTTGTGTTTTTGGTAATGGTATTGAAACCTTACCCTGAGCGTGGTCCGAAATACTCTTGCCCGGTTTTTAAGTTTCAGTCTGCCCAGCGCAAAACCTATTACTAGGTTAGGTTTTTATTTATTATCCTTGCAACTACTTCACATGAATTTTAATTTTATGTTCAGCAACTCAAGACCTCATTCATAGTTGTTATGACAAGTAATATTATTAGTATTACTTTTCATAAGTATGGCAATAAAAGTTATGAATATATCGGAACTGCAAATTATACTATACCTTTCAATATTATAACTTTCAACTGGCTTTCAACATTGTGACATTTGTGACTGACACTCATAATCATGAAAATAGTACATTGTGCATCAAGGGCGGTATGAAGGGAATCACTAACGAGAGACTATAAGAAGCCCGACGCCGAAGGCGGAGTGCTTTTAATGACTCGATTTTTTAATCCCCTTAATGCCCGTGATACACACAATGTTTTTCATCACATTTGCGAGGAAATAAAAAAATATACAAAATACGCTTCGGAAACAACAATCAAACAAATGAACTCGACTCGCTAAAAGAGTTTGTCAACTTTTTTCAATATAGTCTTCCACAGATAATGCTTAGAACTGATTTAGTTTTTAACCGTGACAGGCCATACTGCCAGTTTGTACCGATTTTCAAAATGAAATTTAAATAAATAATTGCTAATGTCTCTGAAATAATTGTAAAATATAAATATAATGCAGATAAATGTACCGTATAAGTTTAATTGTACAGTAAAATTAGTTTGTAGCCAAGTTTTGAATATAGGAAATAAACCTTGGCTGATTTTAAACCTCCTTAGTCTGAAATGATATAAGAGTGGATTCTATATTTTAAAACTGAACTCATAACTCCCTAGGGACGTAAATCGGCTATAACTGCCCTATACGCCTGCGTGTTATAACACCCTTTCCGAGCAAGTGTGATGAAAACTATATGGACTGTTAAAATCGGAACATACGAGTATGAACCCCTTTCTGGCGAACCGTTTGAAAATTGACGTGAGATTTACTTGTCTACAGTACTTAACGGGAAATTATTTTCAGCTAATGACAATGTATTTGTACCGGGAGATGGGAATAGCAGCTTTATACGGTGCTCTAATAATCATGGCAGTAGTTCCCTTTCAAAGTGAGTAAAAGTAGTTACGGTTAAAGGTAAGTATCTATTTTGTCAGGGGAATTACAAATTCACTTACCTATGGCGAAAATAAATCTGTACCCTTACCATAAGAACAAATAATAACTACGCGTAGAAGCGAAACTCCCGGCTCCCGACGCGCGCTCGGCGCTTTAGATAACTACCGCCTGGCGACACCTGAGGTGTCTAGTCAATCAGTGGCGTCACACACGGAATAAACACTAAAATCAACACAAAATATCTTGGTTAATATACCAAGATATTTTGTGTTGATTTTAGTGTTCATGGTTGAACCATAGCCTTCTCTATTGTCTTACAAGCCGTGCTATTGAAATCTGGCAACGTCGCGTATGAACCGGTTAACAAAACATAGACAATATTATGATAATGCGCCGAATTTAAAAAGAAGCCAACACGAATGAAACTCACAAACTTAGTGTAACACTTTATTTAGCCAATTAATATTACGCAGGCGTTGTACATTCTGTTTTGTTGATTTATGTCAAAAGGAGCAGTGTCAGATTGACGTTGACATATATCCAGATTTTATCTTATTGCCCGGTTAAGTGGCAGTAATAACTATTCATTATACCCAATGATATTTTATATTTAGATGCGTTATGCTCATACTAAAAGCATTCAAAAATCGTCGCCAATTACTGACAGTTGCTACGTTACCATATTTCTACAGACAAAGACGGCAATTCGTAGCGAACGCTATTGTTAGAAAGAGATAAATAGTTGTTTCAAATTGCGTACCCGAATGACGCGGCGTGCCCGCTCAGGGTTGCCATATAGCTACCCGTCTTTATCGCACTCATGCGATATCTAATTGCGTATCTCATGTGTCACAGGTGACAGTGACGCCACCGGTGCAAATTAAACAAAGTATGGCGATGTAAAACAAAATGTAAAAAAAATTTACGGTACTTACGAATGAAATGAGACATCCTTTCTTCCTTTTATAGTTACAGTATAATTTTGGCAGCCTCGAAAAACGTAAGACGGCTTTTTTATGACTTTGCTGTTTTTGACGCGTGCGTGTCAGCGGCCAGGGCGCGACTGAACGATAGTAAGGTAATTACCTTCCTTTTCGAGGAACGCTTTTGCACGCAGATGACGTATCTAAATATAAAATATCATTGATTATACCTAGTTGGGTCATTCGTCCTGTTACTGAGATTTATTACAATTTAAAAAATAAATGAGTTTTTCATCAAAACTTTGATTTATACATCGTGCCCGGGACATACCCGAAGGATTTTAACAGCGTGTTCCTGAGTTCATTTGGAGTTAAAACGTCGTATAAAGTAGGCTTAATTCGGTATAGTTTTTGAGATAGTTATATCCATTTTTGTGAAAAAAACTTGTTGCTTAGGTGCACACGTGCAATACACCCTTACATTATAATTGCGACATTGCCAGTTTTAAGCCAAATAGTCATGTGTAGATTCATGTCGAAAGCAACTAAGTCCAAGTAAACTCAAATGCAAAAGTCTGCGTCATACCATGAACTTAGTTGCCTTTTATATGTCACTCAAGAGAACGAATGAATATGACAAGTAAGCTAGGCTAGTATCATTGTCGTTGTTTACATGTCAACTGCGCCTCTATTCAACACGGTACAAACAATAATCGTATTTCATCAGCGGCTCTATTCAAGACGGTAAAATCAATATCGTATTTGATCTGTTATCGTATTGTCAACGTTTTGATAGCTCTTATTTTCTTGACAGTAATGGCGGCTGACGTCATAACAATACCATAACAGGAAAACTACGATATCGTTTATACCGCCTAGAATAGAGGCGCTGTTGATTTATGCGTGTATTGACTATAAGGAAATATACCGAAGTATAAAAATGTCTACCTTTAAAACATAAATTAGTCTAAGTATAAGAAAGCCAATATTTCAAAACGTCTAAGTCTTATATTAAGTCGAAATATAGAAATGACTACTCTCAAAGTATAAAAATGTCTACAATCATAGTAAGTAAATGTCTTATATAAAAATCGACTATAAAAATACACTACGACAGAATTATTCAAGTGGACATTTTTATACTTCGGCCATACTTCGGCATATTACCTTATGGTCAATACACGCATAAATAGTGATGTGCCGTTCCCGGGAATATTCCCTAGGTGGGAAAATTCCCGGGAATATTCCCAGAAATATTCCCACACAAAGGGAACATTGGGGAATTTTGAAAGTGTATAGGTTCACATAATGTGTGATTGAGGATTATATCAAAACGTTATTCATTGAACTATTTACCGAGACATTAAATAGTGTAACTCACTTGCGAAAGTAAATTCCCAATGTTCCCGGGAACATTCCCAATATTCCCGGGGTATATTCCCAATGTTCCCAGGAATATTCCCATAATTGCTAGGAAAGTTGAATAAATCATTTTTAGAAAAGTATTTTTTTTATTAGCAATAACTATACAAATCATCACAGTTTCATTAAAAATCACAGTAAATCATGTACTTTGCTTTTTTGCTTTTTGTATCGGTGCAGTACTTATTACGATATAAATACTAGGACGAATCTGACAATTTTTTATGCATTCGTTAAAAAAAAGACTATGATAAAATAAAAATAAACACTTAACGTCACATTTGCCTAAATGATAGGCGAATTTTGTAGCATTTTTGAATAAATACACAGTATTGCAGTATTTGCAACAAAACGTGACTTCATTGTTAACTGTATGAGTAGTGAAATGTTCAAACACTTTACTTTTCGGTCTCATGACTCGAGCACATCTACGCACGTGTTGATAGCACCAGATACGTTAGAAGACTGAACAAGTGCAACAAGTTTTATCTTTTTAGAGGAAGGGAGACAGCCATTGAAAGAAAGAGACAGAAACTTATCCTCGTAAGGCCCGATGCCCTTTATTTAGGACATCTGTCAAAGTGACTTTTGACTTTAGTTGACTGACATAAGATTCTTTTTCGAACTAACGAAATTTGACGTGGGCCTTACGAGGATAATACTCAGAAACAGTACCTATGGCAAAAAGAGAAACGATTTTGTGATCGAAACAAAAGCTTAAATTTTATGATATAAAACATGAATTACGTGTATCTAGTAGGTATAACACGAGGTTTTTAGCAAACGTCATTTAATTCTTTTGAGTACTTCATTATTAACTAAGTTTAATAAAAAAATAATTTGCCCAATCTGTATTGCAATATTCCCCTGTTTTGGGAATATTCCTGGGAATAAAGGAATATTCCCGGGAATATTCCCACGGCACATCACTACGCATAAATCGCGCTGTTATCGTATTGTCAACGTTTTGATAGCTCTTATTTTCTTGACAGTAATGGCGGCTGACGTCATAACAATACCATAACAGGTAAACTCCTAAACTTATTAAACTCGCGTAATAGACGAACAGTGGTGCGAGTGAAAAAACCGATCCTTACAACATACCCTATGTGCGAGAACGAGATAAAAAAACAATGACAACAGGAACCCGTTTGACATCAGTTAACCTCCTTGCCTCCCGTTGTAAAGCGTCCTCGTGTTTCTTTTGTGTTTTTCTTTGCGATTCCGTTGATGTATCTCATAATATGTAAATCAGCAATGGTATCGTATTCTGTCTTGAACTGTGGTGTAACTTATTGCAATAACCCAAATAAACACTCATTTCACAGTTAAATATCTTTGTAAGTACAATCACCATTTTCATGTTCCTTATTTTCATTGAATGTGTTCTCTAATTTATTGATTAGTATGTTAATATCATGCGGTAAACAGCCTATTTCTCAAATATTGCTATATTTCTAAATATTATGTATTAAATAAAAAGATATTATGTCCGTGAATTTGAGAACGAAAGCTGTAGAGTTTGGTTCCTTTTTATCGATATTTCGATATCTTCCAAAAAATAAATATTTTGTAATTGGCTATTTAATACCTTTCATTTGATACCCATATTGTTATAATAAAAAGTAACCTACTTTTCTACCCTCCGTCCACCTTTTTTTTGCGGACGCCATGTTGTAATACGATACCCTTTGTCATTTCGACAATTAAGACGAATCGAATGACAACTCATACCTATGTTAAAATCCGTCAAGCCGTTTAGGCTGCAGAGCGACACAAAGAAATAGACATACATACGCTACTCTACTGGAAAAAAAAGTAGGTACAGCAGGATACAAATAATACGGCGCTCGGATTAAGCAATTATAGACTTGATCAACGGTAGGTATATATTATACATTAATTGTGTCATGTTGTACCTATGGTTATCGACAACTCATTTTTAGCAGTGAGAGCATCTCTAAAATTCACTGCAACGCAACAACGCGTCAATTTAAAAATGTACACAGACAGGCTCATGTCAGTTTTGGTGATGCAGCCAAGCGAGGTCTGTTCGTCTATTACGTTAGTATAATAAGTTTATGGGTAAACTACGATATCGTTTTTACCGCCTAGAATACCGGCCCTGATGTAATTATTTTCTCACAAAATACAAAAAAGACGAGAATTATGAAGAACGAAAAGCATCTACGCATCATTTGCATTATATCAGTAACTTATGCACTCATTTTTTCATATGACGTGAGAAAACTGCATCAAGCCAATAATAAAATTGGCTTAAATACAACAACGAATGCGCACATAATGGACTTATAATATTAATTATGTATTATTCCAAAGGCCAAAAGTCTGCACAAATGGGTCCCGTACAATAGAATCCGGCATTGCGGCAGACCAAAGCGACCGACGTAACCGATAGGTACCTTCGTTCAAGTCTGGTGGGAGGCAGTCCAAAATAATAATGGGCCACGAATTAAATTTTGTATTATAAAGAAGGCACAAAGAAGGTCCCGTATTTTTGTTTTTTGTCTAGATCTTGAAAAGGATACGTCATAGGAAATGTTGCATTATTAAAGGTGATAAAATTCTCTACAACTTTAATTCTATACATTTTTTACCTACTTTCAATCGTTGTCTAGATATTAGACCCGAAAAACGGTCCATTTAAAAAAAAGTGTTTTTATCTAAGATATACTGCACGGCACCTTACACTTGGGACTATGCGCTGAAACTTGGCATAGTTGACTCTTAGCTGGTCTTGAGTAGATTCAGACCAGGAGCCATTGAGAGCCACTGCGCATTTAGTGGGGGGAGGGGGAGGAAGTTTGACGCTGCCGCGCTTTAATTGAAGCAACATTTCTCTAAAACTATACATCTTAGGGCATGCAATAGGTACATCATTTTCGGATAAATTAAGGACGAGGAATCTATTTTTCGAACAAAAACAATGCAGTTTGTAACAAAAAAATGAATACCCAAGGAGAATGTGTATTCAGATGATATTCCAACTATGTAAACAGCACAAAGACAGCTGAACATGAGCGTAGGTATCGACTTAAGCAGTCTGCCGATACAAATCTCAATTTAAAAGCAACAATCGATCATAAATTTCAAGCAGGAACATTTTATCTCAAACAGTCACAATAAAAGCAACCTGATTGCCATTCTCCGATCTCAATTTAATGGATGACATGAGGACAAAAAACGTGAGGTCAAAATAACTGGTTTGATAGTGCATTCGTTGTATGGGAACCTTGCACTTTTGACTATGCGCTGAAACTTGGCACAGTTGATCCTTAGGTGGTCTCGAGTGAATTCAAGACCGGGAGCAATCTAGGGGCAATGCGCATTTAGTGGTGGGAGGGGAAGGGAGTTTGACGCTGCCGCGATTTAATTGAAGCCATATTTCTCTAAAACTATACTTGTTATGGCGTCCAATATATCATATTCGGATAAATTAAGGATGAGAAGTCTATGAGACGTAATGAAAGAAAGAAAGAAAATAAATTTATTGACACAAATACTATACGGTTTACAATAATAAAGAGTTAAAACGAAAACATTTTTCATCTGTGCGCTACGTTGCATCAATAAGGGACCCACTCAGTACTATGCCGAGGCAAGCCACGACGCTGATTTTCAGTGGGGCCCTTTATCACGGACGTTAGAGCAATGAAAGTAAATGTTGCCAAGACCAAGGTCATGGTGATAAAGAAGGACGAGGAGATGACTGAGTGCGTGATAAATATAAATGGTGAATTAGTAGGTAGAACAAGTGAGTGAATTGTGTACCTGGTAAGTATGTTTACAAGAGATGGTAAGTGTGAGAAGGATGTCGAGAGGAGGGTGAATGCCGGAAATCAAATTAATGGGGCCCTGTACTCCTCTGTGAGCAGAAGGGGCGTTTCACAAAAAGCGCGACTGGCTGTTCACAAAGGAGTGTTGACCCCTACTCTGATGTATGGTAGTGAATGTTGGGTGTGACAGGACAAGCATGAAAGTCGTATATATGCAGTTGAAATGCGCTCTTTGCGTAGTATGTCTGGTGTGCAACTGATTGATAGAGTAAGGAATGAAAAGGTCAGAGATAAATGTGGACTAAAAGAAGATGTAGTGACTAAGATAGAAAAGGGCATGCTTCGATGGTTCGGTCATTTGGAAAGGATGGCTGAAAGAAGATTGACGAAAGAGATATACAGAGCAAAAGTGAGTGGGAACGCTGATTATAATTGCACTTTGAACAAGAAATAAAACTCATGTACAACTATTTTTCATTTCTACCTCAATTTTTTTAATCACGTAAAATATGTTAAAAATAAAAATATGTGTAAAAAGCCACATTTATCTACTTATTAAAAATATATAGTTTTGTTTTACGTCTCAGATGGGCATGGAACTAATTCGCGTAGACAAAACATATTTATAAGTAAGCATCCTTGACAGTTCAAATATTGTAATTACTGTATTTTTTATAATTTTGTAATAAATATTTCGTTCCAAACATTTCATCGAAAAATACGTCGTAACATTATATGATAGCTCAGATTTTTCGCTTATTTAAACAGATATAATAGGATATCAAAGCTTAAACCAGATTATTGCATTTTATAATGATTATTTCAGATCAGCTTCATGTACCTACTTTAAATGAGTTCCGTAAATATCTGTTTACGAAGAAAGACCGACCATCAATGGGTTCATGTTTGGGGTCAGTTAGCAGTGTTAGCACAGCTATCTCAGAATCTGTTTGTGGCGCATCACTACAAGTTGCGCACATCACTACTCCATAACCAGTCCCGGGCGCCGCAGGGGCGCGGCGCGGGACGCGGGCGGCTGCGCGGCGGCACCGGCATTCATTCGACTCGGCGCCTCCGCAGAACGCTTCCGATCAGCTCACGCGCCGGATCTATGCCGATTTGCACCCGCTCCGCCTTACGCACTGCCTATCGAGCTTAATAAGTTATCTTCCTTTGCTATATATTTGTCGGAGAATATGTTAGACACGCAGGTTGTAACAGGTCACACCTGGAGTCTTTCATACTCACCAACAGATGGCGCGCATACGATCAGCCTAAGCTTGCATACAGCGGTAACTATTGGCGAAGTCTGGATTAACGCCGCTAGATGGCGGTGAGAACTTGACGTGAAGTTAGCAACGTTGTTTTGTACCGACTTCACTCTGGTCTGTCAGTTGTGCGAATAGTTCACGGAGCACCTACTTCTTTCCCTGACGTCGCCTGCGCCGCACGAGCGCGCTGACTGCTACCAATATTGAAGATGGCGGACGAACCGATCGAGCCGTTACATTTGAATCCGACTGATTTCCCGACAGCAGCGGTGGGATCGGCTCAAAATTCACCATGTATCTCAAACTCAAATACGGTCCCTACTACCCAGGAGAAAGAATATTTTACGGCTCCCTCTGCGGAAAAAGAAACACGTGCTAGTGTATCACAAGGAGCACTTCCGGCTGTGACACAAGACATGTGGTGTCAATTCTTTCAGAATCTAGCCGAGAATTTTGTACCGAAAAAACCAGACGCAACCGAGACGAAAAATGAAACAAGAAAAATGAAATTTAGTGAAATCTACCTACCATCTTTTGACCCGGATGAGTGCCAGTTTACGATAGCACAATGGTGTGAAGAAATCGACAATCACAGAATTCATAACTCATGGACGGATTATGAAACCAGAAACGCGGCTTTTACTCATCTGCAAGGACGCGCGAAAAAGTGGGCCACTCGTTCTTATGCTCAATGCAAGTCGTGGCAGGAGCTAAAAGAGAAGATTTCTAGGCAATTCGCAGCGACGAGAAGGTTTCATGACCTGTTTCGGGATATGGCAGACTACACTAGTGACCAGGCGACTTCATATTTGGAGTATTCATCTACCAAGGTGGCGCTGATCGACCGTTTGGAGACTGGTTGGAGTGAAGCGAACCGGATCGAGGTGGTAATTTCCGGTATTGCAGACTTGCAGGTACGTTCTGAACTGTTAAAAAATACTCCTACTGATTTTGTGTCGTTAGAGAGGCATCTTAATACGTACCCAAAGCTTAAAGCGCATAAGAGGTCACTGGGCGGTGATAGTGAGGTTTTGTGTCCTAAACGACAGAAGTTTAATGATAAACCCTTGGGTCCCAAGGATCGAGCATGTCATCATTGTGGCAAAATAGGTCATTTAAAGCGTAATTGTTTTCTTTTGCGTAAAACTAAAAATGAAATAACCGAATCGCGCCCTGCCCAGGCACCTCTTATGAATCCTTGTGATAAGCCTCTTATCCAGTGCTCATATTGCTCAAAATCAGGTCATACTGAACGAACATGCTTTGCAAAACAAAGAGACGAAAAATCCAGGTCGTCAAAGGATTCCACGTCACTTACTAAGTCAGTGAATGTTTGCTCAACTTCCAATGCTTCTTTAGTTGAGGTTAAGCTAGGAGATTATAACTTGAATGCGTTGATTGATAGTGGCTCAGAGTGTTCACTTCTTCGCAAAAGTATTGCTGAGACATTAAAACAAAAATATGACTTTGCGTTTACCCGACTCACAGGTATAGGATCAGTCCCGTGTTACTCCTTTAGCAAGCTCACAACTAACGTTGAACTTGATGGAGTTCATACCGAAGTCACTTTCGTCATAGTAGACTCACACCTTTTGCCGTACGATGTTATCTTGGGCCGTGAGATTTTCAGTACACCCGGTTTGGTCTTGACTATGAACTGTGACGGAGTAAAGATAACGCGCGAAGTGTGTATCAGTACACAAGAGTCACCAGTACAACCCAGCTTCGATGCAGGGAATATTGACACGGATTTGACGGACGATAATGACAAGAGGCGACTTGCAGCTCTTTTAGATCAATGTAAAGCCAATTTTGTTTGTGGAAACTCTCATTCTACCGTGACGACAGGCGAAATGCAGATAAAACTTAAAAATCCTGATAAAACAGTCCAACGTCATCCATATCGTATGGCACCGGTTGAACGGGCCGCGTTGCGAGAAATTATAGCTGATCTTGAGTCTAAAAATATTGTGCGTGAGAGCTCGTCTCCTTTTTCGAGCCCCGCGCTACTTGTGAAGAAGAAAGACGGTTCTGACCGACTCTGCGTCGATTATAGGGAATTAAATTCGAACACAGTACGTGACAGTTACCCTTTGCCCCTAATATCGGAACAGATTGATAATTTAGGTCAGTCCTGTTTCTTTTCCTGTCTGGATATGGCATCAGGATTCCACCAGATACCGATGGCATCCGATTCAATCGATAAAACAGCATTTATTACGCCTGACGGTGTCTGGGAGTATCTTAAAATGCCATTTGGGCTTTGTAACGCCCCGTCTGTGTACCAGAGGTCGATTAATAGAGCCCTTAAAAATCTCAAGGACAAAGTAGCATTGGTCTATATGGACGATATTTTAGTCTTTTCAAAAACTAAGGACGAAGCCTTTTCACATTTGCAAATGGTACTAAAAGCTTTAACAGATTCCGAGCTTTAACAGTTTTACTCTCAATTGGAAAAAATGCTCTTTCCTTAAAACTTCAGCTGAATTTCTCGGTTACTCTATTAAGAACGGAACGATAGAGCCTAATTCAAGAAAAATTGAGGCACTCTCAAACGCCCCTTTACCCACTAACGTAAAAGAATTCAGGCAATTCAACGGTCTTGCCGGGTATTTTCGGAAATTTGTGCCAAACTTCTCGTCTATCATGGCGCCCCTTTACGCTTTAACTAGGAAAGACGCTAAGTGGGATTGGAAAGAAGAGCATTCTAAAGCTCATCGTTCCATTATCGGATATCTGACTTCCTCCCCAGCTTTGTCCATTTTTGATCCCGACAAACCGATAGAGCTCCACACAGACGCAAGCTCTATCGGATTTGGATCTGTCTTATTTCAAAAGGTCGATAACCAACTTAAGGTCATTGGTTATTTCAGTCAGAGTACTACAGAAGTAGAGAGTAGGTACCACAGCTACGAGCTTGAAACCCTGGCTGTCTTTAAAGCTCTAAAACATTTCCGTCATTACCTCCTAGGTAGAGAGTTTAAAGTCGTGACGGATTGTAATGCTCTCAAAGCGTCACGTCACAAAAAGGAATTACTGCCGCGTGTCCATAGATGGTGGGCTTACATGCAATCTTTCAGCTTTGAAATAGAGTATAGAAAGGGGGAACGAATTCCTCATGTGGACTTTTTAAGTCGTAACCCCGTTGAAAATAGGGAAGTTAACGTAGCTCGTATAAATGATGACTGGTTAATCGCAGAACAAAAACTTGACTCTGACATTCGTCGAATCGTAGAGTCACTTGAAAATGACACCCTTGACCCTAGTTTGCGATCCAGCTATTCTATAAAAAGTGGTTTGCTTTACAAACATTTTCAAGTAGACGGTAAAACCTACAGTCGCGTCGTTGTACCCAAAAATTTCAGATGGCAAATTATTCAGCGTTTCCATGATGAGTTGAAACATCTAGGCTGGGATAAAACATTAACTAAAATCAGAGAACATTTTTGGTTCCCTCATATGACCTCGTGCGTACGTACCTACGTGGATCGGTGTCTAGTTTGTAAAATAAATAAAAACCCTTCTGGCAAGAAACAATCGGCTTTACATCCTATCGATAAAATTGCAGAGCCTTTCCACACGATACACATAGATACGAGTGGAAAGCTTACTGGCGGGAGACTAACAAAGGAATACGTAATCGTGATAGTAGACGCCTTTTCTAAATACTGCCACTTAACTCCGGTTAAAGATTTAACGTCTAAATCAGCATGTGAGACTTTACGGAATTTTGTAAGTCTTTTTGGTACACCAAAACGAATCATCTCCGACCAGGGTACATCTTTTACTGGACAAGAGTTCCAAGATCTCTGTAGTGAATGGTCAATAGAATTTCACGAGGTCGCTAGTAGTATAAGCCGAGCTAACGGGCAAGTGGAGCGTTTCATGTCTGTACTGACTAATTGTTTTACCATAGCCGAAAATCATGAAAAGAGATCTTGGAAATCTGTTATCGGTGAAGTACAACTGGCCTTAAACTGTACTGTTTCTAGGAGTACCGGAAAAAGCCCATTACAGTTGTTGCTAGGTTGCAACAAATGCCCTCCACGCCTAAACGGACTGACGAGCGAGTTTGATAAACTTGATATCGCAGAGATTAGACGCGAAGCTAAGGATAGGATGGACGAACAAGGAGTGTTAAACAAGGCTCGCTTTGATTCTAGTAAGGCAGCATAAGACCATTCAAGTTAGGAGATCTTGTTTTGGTACAGAAAAATCCTCGGATTATTAAAAAATTAAGCGAGAAGTTTTCTGGACCTAATAAAATTATCGAGGTTTGTTCTAATGACCGTTACAAAATACAACCGATTTCTGGTGGCCGAGAACAATACGTGTGTCATGAGCGATTACGCGAATACCCTTCTAGCTTACCGAGTATTTCAGAGTCACTTGACGAACCTGGATGTAGTAGTCAGTTGAATTAAGTTCCTGGTTAGATAGCCTCAGATGAAATTATCATCTAAGATTATCGAGGTTGATTTATTGCTAATTGTAAACAATGTGTTAATTAGTTAATCTTTTCATATTTTTGTAGCTGAAAGCTTAAACGCTTTGCACATGATTGTTGTAAGCTTGTAACGCTTAACGATTAAAGTTGTAAAATACTATGTAATTAGAATAAATTACCTTAATTACTTAACTGTAAGTTCCGTTGTAATAAACTACACGATTTTGAGAATTATATCGTGTGGTGTTTGATTTTATGTTGAAAGCCTTCACGCTTTACATTATGTTTAAGGTTGCTAAAAGCCTTTACGCTTTGCATCATGATTCAAAGTTACTGAAAGCTTTTACGCTTTGCATTGTTTTTGAAGCTTGCTGAAAGCTTTTACGCTTTGCATTGTTTTTGAAGCTTGCTGAAAGCTTTTACGCTTTGCATTGTTTTTGAGGCTTGTTGAAAGCTTTTACGCTTTGCGTCGTTTATAAAATTTGCTGAAAGCTTTAACGCTTTGCATTGTATATCAGGCCGCTGAAACTGAAAGTATTTAAGCTTTTTATTACTACCAGTGTTGTTGAAAGCTATCACGCTTTGCATTGACTAGTGATGTTGTTGTAGAGTTTTACGTTTTGTGGGTATGCTGACATGTTGCTGAAAGCCTTTGCGCTTTGCGTTATTGTCTAAATTTTCAGACGGTGGTTTATTGCTGGTGATTTTTCATTGTGTAGCGTCGTTGGTAAGACACTGAGTACCTAACAGGCATGTGCTGTCTATGTGCAACGTACACAACGCGAGAACGCGCTGTTCGTCAGAATGGCCGTGTCGGAGAATATGTTAGACACGCAGGTTGTAACAGGTCAAACCTGGAGTCTTTCACACTCACCAACAGATGGCGCGCATACGATCAGCCTAAGCTTGCATACAGCGGTAACTATTGGCGAAGTCTGGATTAACGCCGCTAGATGGCGGTGAGAACTTGACGTGAAGTTAGCAACGTTGTTTTGTACTGACTTCACTCTGGTCTGTCAGTTGTGCGAATAGTTCACGGAGCACCTACTTCTTTCCCTGACGTCGCCTGCGCCGCACGAGCGCGCTGACTGCTACCAATATTGAAGATGGCGGACGAACCGATCGAGCCGTTACATTTGAATCCGACTGATTTCCCGACATATTTATATAACGTAAACGCTTTCGGCTTGCAAGCATCCAGTGTGAACCTAAACGTGCAATACACGCTTATATATACGTATATGTGGAGTTTGAGTTTTATTACCGATCAGATAGCCCACATACTGGTGACCCCGACGTGTACTGTACGTGTATAGCAAGGTGCCGCGTATTACGGACGACGCGCGGATCAAGATGGCGGACGGAGCGAAACAAGGCCCGGCGGGCAACGAATTTGTGGATGCCCAAGATGGCGCCACGTCCGTTAACGTCGATCGCGTGGCATTGCGATTACCACCATTTTGGCCTGATGATCCGGAGGTTTGGTTTGGACAAGCAGAGGCGCATTTCCTGGTTTCTGGTATTAAAGATGACACTACGAAATTTTATTCTATTGTAGCACAACTAGATCACAGGTATGCTAAAGAAATTAAATATTTAATTAAGAACCCACCTAAGACAGATAAATACCTTAAGTTAAAATCTGAGCTAGCGAAATGTCTGTCAATCTCTCGTGAGCAGCAAATAAGCTAGGTGCTGTCTAATGAGGACATCGGAGACCGGAAGCCCTCTCAGTTTATGCGACGGTTAGTTAGCCTGGCCGACGGGGGTGTGTCCGACGAATTTTTGCGAACGATGTGGATGAAGAGGTTACCTGCACATATTCAACATATTTTAATTTCACAGACATCTGCCACGCTGGAGGAGCTAGCCGACCTCGCCGATAAAATTTACGAGGCGACGGCACCGCAGGGGCCTTCTCACGTGGCAGCGATGACTGCCTTGGACCAAGACGGTTTGATAAAACGCATTGACGAATTAATTGCCACTCGTATTCAATCAGCTCTCAGCAACCACATCGATCAATTATCATTGGCCCGAAGCAGGGAACGTTCGAGATTCCACCGAGGAGGCTCGAAAGGAAGGTCGAGCAGCAGGGGTCGGAGTCGCAGCAAAACACCAGGTATGTGCTGGTACCATTCTATTTTCGGTGAACAAGCTAAGAAGTGTACCACACCCTGCACTTACGTGGCGGGGAAAGCCAGCGGCAGTCACTAGATGCGGCGAACGACTGTCACGCTACTAGCCGCCTTTTCATCACCGACAGGAAAACCAAGATGAAGTTTTTGATTGACACCGGTTCCGACCTTTGCGTGCTGCCACGTCGACACCTGCCAAATGGTAAACCGACTGAGTACCGACTCACCGCTGCCAATGGCACCCCAATTCAAACGTACGGAACCGTCAAGCTACATCTTAACTTAGGCCTGCGTCGGGATTTCGTTTGGAATTTCGTAGTCGCTAACGTAGAAAAACCAATTATTGGGGCAGATTTTATTTCTCATTATGGCTTACTTGTGGACTGTAGGAATCACCAAATGTTGGACAGCCTCACAACGCTGTTAGCGCCTGCCACACTTAGGAAATGCCAGATGCTCAGCGTGAAGACTATCTCAGGCGACAGTGAGTACCACAGCTTGCTATTTAGGTACCCTCACCTGACAAAGCCATCAGGTACCCCACGCGAAGTGAAGCACAATACAGTCCACTTCATACGTACCACACCAGGACCCCCCCATTTAGCAGACCCCGTTGGCTCGCTCCAGATCGTTTAAAGGTGGCCAAGGAGCAATTTGAGGAAATGGTCAGCGACGGAACAGCTCGTCGTTCCGACTCACCGTGGGCCTCTGCGTTGCATTTGGCTCCGAAGAAAGACGGTTGGAGACCCTGTGGGGACTACCGAGCTCTCAACGCACGAACAATACCGGACAGGTACCCAATAAGGCACGTCGAGGATTATGCTAATAGGTTAGCGGGTTGTAAAGTATTTTCAAAGATAGATTTAATTAAAGCCTACAACCAGATTCCAGTTTTTACAGAAGACATACCTAAAACAGCCATCACTACTCCCTTTGGCCTATTCGAATTCCCATTCATGTCATTTGGGTTAAGAAATGCCGCGCAGGCGTTCCAGCGGTTCTTAGATGAAGTCTTACGAGGGTTGGATTTTTGCTACTCATACATCGGCGACATTTTGGTATTTTCCAGAAACCACACCGAACACCTGGAACACCTGACTCGAGTTTTCGAGCGTCTCCAGGATTACGGTTTACTGATCAACGAAGGCAAGTGCGCGTTTGGCCAGAGCGAGGTAACATTTCTTGGTTTTTCTATAACAGAGCATGGCACACGCCCATTGGATATCAAGATCGAGACTATTCGAGATTTTCCACCACCTAAAACCATAAACGGACTGCGTAGGTTCCTGGGGATGTTGAATTTCTACAGGCGTTTCATCCCTCATGCTGCAGAAGAACAAGCCCCTTTCATGACCTCCTGGCCGGACCTAAACAAAAAGGCTCTCAACCCATCAGCTGGACACCCGAGTTGTTGCGAGTTTTCGACAACTGCAAAGCAAGTATTATCAGATGTACCCTTTTAGCACATCCTGAGATGACCCCACCGCTCGCTCTCGTGACCGACGCCTCAAATTCGGCCTTGGGCGCGGTGCTCCAGCAGCTGGTCAACATTGAATGGCAACCATTAGCATTCTTTTCCAAGAAGATGAATAAGGCGCAGCGGTCGTACAGCGCTTACGACGAATTGCTTGCAGTCTATGAAGGTATCAAACATTTTCGTTTCATGGTAGAAGGTAGACATTTCACCGTCTACACGGATCACAAACCCATTACGTTCGCGTTCCAGCAGCGAGACCGGCACTGCTCCCCTCGCCAGTTCAATGACCTGGAGTACATAGCTCAATTCACGACTGACATAAAACATATCTCTGGTAAAGATAATGTCACAGCAGACACTCTCTCACGCATCGAAGCGATTACGCAGCCACCAGACTTGGAAGACTTAGCTAGAGCTCAACAAGCAGATCAAGAAATGCAGAGAATGATGGCCGGAGGGAACAATTCTTTGGATCTCAAGCAAGTACCGGTACCAGGGACACGCGTAACACTGTATTGTGACGTTTCACAGGCAAGGCCTCGACCCTACGTACCAGCGGATCTACGAAGACAAATTTTCGATGCCGTACACTCACTCAGCCATCCAGGCGTAAGGACAACGACGAAGTTAGTGACGGAAAGGTACATATGGCCCAACGCACGGAGAGATTGCCGCGCCTGGACCCAAGCCTGCAACGCGTGTCAGACATCGAAGGTTCATCGTCATACTTCCTCACCCCTGGGACAGTTCCAGTTGCCGGCAGCGAGATTCAGCCACGTGCACATTGATCTCATAGGTCCTCTACCATCATCTCATGACTACAGATATTGTTTCACAGCGGTTGACAGGTACACTCGCTGGCCCGAGGTGCAGCCGATTTACGACATTACAGCCCAAACAGTAGCAAAAGCATTCTGCGAATGTTGGATCTCACGATTTGGTTGTCCACAGATAGTGACTACTGACCAGGGCCGCCAGTTCAACTCCAACCTTTTCACTGCCCTGGCCCGACTTTGCGGAGCACAGCTTCGCCATACAACTGCTTACCATCCTGCGGCTAACGGCATGGTCGAGCGGATGCACCGCACCCTCAAGACCGCTATCATGGCCCACGGCGAGAGGAGGTGGACGGACATCCTTCCTGTCGTGCTGCTGGGCCTGAGGACATCGTGGAAGGCTGACCTCCGGTGCTCGGCTGCTGAGATGGTTTATGGTGAGCCTTTACGGATACCGGGTGAGTTCTTTCAACCAACACCTAACACTCACACCAACATGATGCAGCCAAGCGATTTTGTGACCAGGCTTAGAGAGCAAATATCCCACCTTAAACCACAGCCAGCATCAAACCATTCGTCCAGACCAGTTTTCGTACATGAAAATCTAAAAACGGCACAATACGTTTTTGTACGCAGAGACTGCGTAAGACGCGCTTTAGAGAAGCCTTACACTGGACCGCACAAAGTCATTAAGCGAACTGATAAAACTATAACGGTAGAATTTGATAGAGGGCCAGTAATTGTTTCCATAGATCGTGCAAAGCCAGCTTTTACTCTCTCAGATGAGCATGCAGAGACAATGCAGAAATCAGCTGACGTCCCATAAGCAGCTCAAAAGCCACTAGAACGTGTAACACGTTCAGGACATGTTGTTAAATTTCCCAATTGTTTTTCCGCAGGACTTTAACACTTCTAAGGGGGTGGTGTGGCGCATCACTACAAGTTGCGCACATCACTACTCCATAACCAGTCCCGGGCGCCGCAGGGGCGCGGCGCGGGACGCGGGCGGCTGCGCGGCGGCACCGGCATTCATTCGACTCGGCGCCTCCGCAGAACGCTTCCGATCAGCTCACGCGCCGGATCTATGCCGATTTGCACCCGCTCCGCCTTACGCACTGCCTATCGAGCTTAATAAGTTATCTTCCTTTGTTATATATTTATATAACGTAAACGCTTTCGGCTTGCAAGCATCCAGTGTGAACCTAACGTGCAATACACGCTTATATATACGTATATGTGGAGTTTGAGTTTTATTACCGATCAGATAGCCCACATGTTCATCTTGTAATATATAGAATATAAAACTTATAATAATAATATATACTAACTTTTATTTTTTGTTCTAAAGTGCAGTGGCTCTCCATAGCTCGAGGACTGAATTCACTCGAGACCACCTAAGGATCAACTGTACCAAGTTTCAGCGCATAGTCAAAAAGTGCAAGATTCCCATAAAACGGATGTACTATCAAACCAGCTTTTGATCTCACTTTTTTTTGTCATACATTTCTCTCCATGAATGGCAATCAGGTTGCTTTTATTGTGGCTGTTTGAGATAAAATGTTCGTGCTCGACATCGATGAACGATCGTTGTTTCTAAATTGAGATTTATATCGAGAGACTGCTTAAGTTGATACCTACGCTCATCTTCAGCTGTCTTTGTGCTGTTTACATAGTTGGCATATCCATCGAATACACATTCTCCCTGCGTAGTTTTAAGCCTTTTCTACTTTATTATTTTTTTTGTTAGAAACTGCATTGTTTTTGTCGAAAAATAGATTCCTCGTCCTTAATTTATCCGAAAATGCATGCCCTAAGATGTATAGTTTTAGAGAAATGTTGCTTCAATTAAAGCGGGGCAATGCCGATCTTCCTCCCCCTTCTCCCACTAAATGTGCACTGGCTCTTGATGGCTCCCGGCCTGAATCTACTCAAGACCAGCTTATAGTCAACTATGCCAAGTTTCGGCGCATAGTCCCAAGTGCAAGTTACCGTGCAGTAATATCCTAGATAAAAACACTTTTTTGAAAATCGACCGTTTTTCGGAGCTCATATCTTGATAACGATTGAAAATAGGTAAAAAATGTATAGAATCAAAGTTGTAGAAAATTTTATCAGCTTTAATAATGCGATGCAACAACATTTCTTATGACACATCGTTTTCAAGATCTAAACAAAAAACAAAAATACGGTACCTTCTTTGTGTCCCGCCTAGGGCTCATCTCCCAGGGGTCGGGACGTTTAGTATGTTTATCTCCTAGTTAACTAGTCCAAACAAAGTTCCGAAGTCAAACTTTCTGCTTTCAGCCATTCCATCCACGCTCCCTGTTAGAGCACTCATTTACCAAGCTAATAGGTAATGTTTTACCGTGTTGAATTTGAATAGAGGCCAACGGCCAAGATTCTAGATGGCCGTATACCATATTGTCCTTGACCTGTTATCGTATTGTTAGCGTTTTAATAGCTCTTATTAACTTGATAGTAGGTAAGGGTGGCCGACAAAGACAATATGGTTTTTACCGCCTAGAATATATGGCGGGTCTAGGTATGGTGGGGTTTATCGTGTGACTAAATGTGGATAAAGCATCCGTCACTCTCGTACACGTACGTATGTACCTAAGTGTCAAAAAGTGACGGATGTTCGGCCCACATTTTGTCACGCGATAAACGCAGCCATAATGGTCCCGTTGTTCATTTGTTTTGTTAAACTAATCGTTCTTCGTCTATTTTAAGACTGCGCCGAGCGTACACCGGATGTAAAGTGGCGCCCTCATTACTATTATTGTGTTTTCTAATAAACTAAAGTATTTTCTTGAAATCGGACGGTTCTTTAGTACTACAAGTGAAAACACAACTTATAGGATATATCACATACTTAGTTTCATAACAATCAACTTGACGGAAAAAAGTGGCCACCTTTTCCCGTTAAGCTGACTACCTACTCTAAGGGTAATTGTTATTAAAGTTTGTTACGTATCCCATAAATTGTGTTTTTACTTGCGCTACAATAAGGCATCGTCCGATTCCAAGGAAATTCTTTAGTTAATTAGAAAATGCAATAATAGTAATGAGGGCGCCACTAGACGCTCGACGTTTGCTCGGTGCAGTCTTAGGGTGCGTTTCCACCAGAGATGCGCATTAATGTGTTACATTTGACAACCGGAGCGAGGTGTCGCGAGGTGTCAAATGTATGAAAACACATTAATGCGCATCTCTGGTGGAAACGCACCCTTAAGAGAATCCTTTCATATTATAGTAATTAAGCGCCACTGAATATCCAGCGTATGCTTGGTTTGGTGGGAGCCCCACGGTGCCGCCTGCACGACACATAATTTGCTCGCTCCTCCGTAGTTTTCCTGGGCACCCGGACTGCACACTATAGAAAATGCACTGCACTCAAATCGGATGAACGGGTTAGATTAATGAAAGAAATTATTATGGGAATGGAGGTAATAAAAATGTACACTTGGGAAGAACCTTTCCGAAATATCATTGACCGAGTGAGAAGGTGAGCTACAGATTATGTATATATAAGTATAATACCAAATAAATCATAAAAACACAATTTTGGGTTTAATGTATGTACCTTACTTTAGTTATATAAAACTACTTATTAGTGTCCGACCGAAGTTTCGGTTTCGTTTTCGGTTTCGGCAGGTTTCGTCATTAAAACATGTTTCGCCAGAAGATTCGGTTTCGGTCAAAAAAGTGCCGCACCTTTTGGTCGCGCCGAAACTTACGTACCCGTAATTCCGGATCTCGATCGGCTCACCTCGGGTGCGCTCGGCTCAGATGGCAATGTCGATTAATGTTTAAGAAATATAATTGTGATCTACGCCATCTTTTTGTATGTTTTTAGCATTTAAAAAACTTAGATGCATGTTAAAATTATGCTAATTTTGTAGAGCTTATTATAATGATAAAAAATCAAGTGCGAGTCGGGCTCGCGCACCGAGGGTTCCGTAATTAATATAATATAGTTGGAAAACACAAAACAAAATACCTACTCATTTTGTTATGAACTTTATTGGTATTATATGCAATAAGGTCCATTTTGACTAGCCTAAATTTTAAAACCGATTTCTAAAGTTTTTTGATATTTATTCCAACTTAAAATTTTGACAACTTCATTTTGCTTTACACGTAAAAAATAAATAAAGTAACCTAAATCTGTGTATGACCCAGGCACAGTCGTAGTCACAGACATGTACTGTATCGCCTGAGGTTGTATTTACGAAGATGTTATAATATATTAAATGCTCCAACATAAACACTGGGAGGGCACAATGTCAATAAAATTGTTTAAATGTCCAGAATTATGATTGCCAATATTATTACATGCCACTTCTATAAACTAGGTGTGCATACTTACTATTAAAAAAAATCTTTTGAGTCATAATAACATTTTAACATCAATTCGTTTTTACTCATTCATTACAAAACGTGACCACTTTTACAATATTTTTAAAGTGGAGTGGTATCCTGTTGTATATTTTAATCGCCATGCGCCATGTGATGGTTACTGCTCACAAGTTTTAATTTAGAAAAGGATCTAATTTATTTATTTCTTTTCCGTAGGTTGAATTGAATGATGTCATCACTTTCTTTTCCGAATATGATCTTATGACGTTTCACAAATTTACAAATTTCATGAATAGATATTGACGTCAGGGTTAGAATCCTTAAATTAAAATGTATTTTATAACTTTGTCTGATTGTGTCTGTTATGTGTACTAAAATTCTTACGCATTTTTTCTGTAATACAAACAATATGTTTAATGTTTGAACTATTGCTCCATAAGACGATACCATAGTTCAATCTCGAATGAGCATATGCTTCAGGATGGTTTAGATTTTTTGTCTCATAAACTTCGGAGATAGGAGGGGGATGGAATAATATTTTTGGCTATTTTTGGCTATATCAACGGAAAATAATAAAAAAAAAATTTTTGAAATTTTCAGATTGAGCCCTTTCTATGACACCCCGTTTGCTTTATTTATATTCAAACCACTTTCATTTTTCAACCCCCCATTCTAGACCCCTTTTAAAATATTTAGAAAAATAATTTCAAATTGTTTTTACTAAAAACAACTGCGGACAACCAAGTTATACAACTATACCAAATTTCAAGTTACTAGCTTCTATAGTTCGAGAGAAAAACTGATGTGACATACAGACAGAAACCGAAGTCTCACCATAAGTGTTCGTTTTTAACCGACTTCAAAAAAGGAGGAGCTTCTCAATTCGTCAGGATATATGTTTTTTGTAATGTATGTTCCCCGATTACTCAAAGACCTCTGGTCCGAACTGAAAAAATATTTTTTGTTTGAAAGGGTACCTACTCTCTAGTTGGTCCCATTGTCAGCATGTCAGGATCTGACGATGGATTCTTGAAGAAATCGAGGGAGATCCTCAAACATTATAGGCACACCTATAGCGATTTGGGTATTTTTCATAGTAACTCGTGATTTTTTTCTTGGAGAGCACTATTTGGTGAAGTGGAACTGATGATGAGGACCACAGATGGCCATCGGAACTCCGCAACGGTGCCTATGTCGAGGGTGGCCATAAGATATCTCGAGTAAGATAGTTGAGCGACTATGACGAAGCACATTGAAATGGTTTAATGCACATATCGCACCGTGAAAACGAAAGTGACCTAATACGAAAATCAAACTTTTTGGGAAATCAACAATATGTGTTTACGTTTTAGGAAGTTTCTCCTTAATTATATCATAACTTCCCGAAATAAAGAGGCTAAGAAAAAAAACACTTCTTTGTGTTCCTTACGCATTCCTTAACCAATTCTATTTGTTTTTAATGTTTTAAATGTTAAATGTACTAAAGTTAATATCTGCCCAAAAAAACCTTCCAAATATAAGTCACTTTAGTATTACAATTGACATAAATTACCAATGACCTATTTTGAATTAGGTCACTTTAAAACTGAAGAGTCATTGGTTTAGGCACAGCTTAAAATGTAAAAATGATTCAACTAGTTCTAAGTCAGACCGAACAGCATAAATTTAAATGATAGAATGACACAAAAATGACGCCGGGCACTTTAAGACTTAAATCCATTCATGGAGCTTACCTTATTACACGTGATGTAACGACGCACTAAGTTTTAGGTCACTGCTTTTTTTTAATTACGTGCAAACACTTCACACACCATAATAAATTCGTCATTATTGCAATGGCGAGAGTGACGCAGCGCGCGGAAATGAAAGAAACCCAAAGTCTACGTTTCTCCCTTTCTAGCCCAATTTCGTCAGTTTTGATTGACTAAGCAAAAGAACATCCTTTTTTAAGTCATTTTACTATTTAACTCAATTACCAAAATTTTGAATTAGGTCACTTTTGTTCTCACCGTTAGATATGCACTATGACTTTTCCGCTGCGTTGCTTGCGGCGAGTTTCTTATTAATGACATATAGTTTCTAATTTATTGAGAAGTTGGACTATAAAATAGCATAATATTATTATGATCACTAAAAATTATAAACAAAAAAGTAAAAAAAAAAACAAAAACCCGCCTTCAAAAACGCAAAAAATTACTTCATTTCGAATGGTAATGGGTCAGTCAAACTGAAGTCGGCGTAGTAAGTATTTAATAATTACTTTGTTTGTTTTCTTTGACGTCAATTTACTTAATGGTTTGTTAACGCAGACAAGAAATATACAATATCAAGATGACTTCGTACATCCGCGGGGTGATCCTGTCGTTCATCATGTTCACGTCGCGGTTCGGCATCTTCGTGACGGTGCTGCTGTACGTGGGGTACGCCAGCCGCATCACGGTGGAGACAGTGTTCTTCCTCACGTGCTACTACAACATCATGAAGCAGACTATGACGCTTTACTTCCCCCAGGCAGTCGGTCAAGTATGTTACAACATGTTCTTTTGTTACTCATTTTCTTTTTCGTATCTAATATGGTAAGGTATCGAAAACGAAAATTGTTAGAAGGAAGTAGGTACTTAAGCCGTAGTATCGTAGATTCCGAATTTCATAACTCCGAATTTTATAACTCCGAATTTTTACAATACCGAAAAAATATAAGGCCGAATTATCAAAATCTTGAATCTCGGTAATATATACCGAGTAGGAATTAAAATCACGAAAACATTTTTCCGAATATCATATTTACGAATATTGACAATTCCGAATTTTCTTTTTACGAAAATTATAATTCCGAATTTTTGAATTCCGAAAATTCACAAACCAGATCGGTAATGTAAAATTCGGAATTATTTAACTAACCACTTGAATTAAATTGAAGTATTCTACTTGAAACAAAAGTTAGGTGATATGACGAGCACATTACTAAATTAGGTTAATCTCATCTTGATAGGTAAGATTAGGTTAGAGTTACATCAAGGCGCGAAGCGCCTTAGCTACGCGGAACAGGAGCTCCGCCAAGCGAAGCTCCGTCGACTTTTTCGGACATTTCTTACATATTTTGAGCATTATGCATGTTAAACATTATAAGGTATTATACAATATTTTATCAGGTGCTTATTTGAGATAAAACATCATAAAAGAAATCGATCTGCTACAATTTCGGAAAAATTAATATTTGGGATTCGGAATAGGAATATTCGGAATTACAAAATTAGTTTTTTCCCTTTTGTCGAAATTGTGGTACTTATTCGGAAAAGTATTTTTCGGGATTTTAATAAGTCGTACGAAAATTAATCCAATATCAAGGCTGTTTTTAGTTTTGGTCCACATATTTAAATTGATTTTACTCGTGCAGCAATGACATTTGGGTGGACGAAAATTAAATGTCTAATCGAGTAACCACTAAAGATCATTTTACATCAAACACTGATATAAAATCGCAGGTTCTTAAAAATTTAGACAGATACAAAATCACACCCTGCCTTTTCAGTTTTCATCCAGAGGACTACGTAATTCAGTATTAGTCCACTACAACTTTATGAGTTTATCGTAGATAATATATGTATAATTACCACTTTATTTTAAGTTCATGATGTTCTAATTGCGCCTTATGCACAAAAAAAACAAACATAACAACGCAAAAACACTTAAAAACCTTGGCGTGAAATCGCTCCGTAGTGTTACGGCAAAGTCGTTAAATGTCCAGTCTCGAAATTGCCCCCTGTTCCATGTATCCCTACCGCGTTATCCCCCCTGATAGAAATGTGTGATTTTTTTTTCCTTTCTTCCCCACCGGTAGAGATAGATGGAAATAATATGTCCACTTATCCCTCCTAGCCCCCACTGGTAGGAATAGATGGAATTTCCTCCACCTTTCTCTACTCCTGCCCCTTAGTAGGGATAGATGGAATTTCTTCCACACATCCCTACTAGCTAAGTTTTTGGTAGGGATAGATGGAATTTCTTCCACACATCCCTACTAGCTAAGTTTTTGGTAGGGATAGATGGAATTTCTTCCACACATCCCTACTAGCTAAGTTTTTGGTAGGGATAGATGGAATTTCTTCCACATGTCCCTACCAAGGGGGACAATGGTATGGATGGTTGGAATAAATTCCACATTTCCCTACCAGGGGGCAAGCTAGTATGGATGGTTGGAATAAATTCCTCATGTCCCTACCGCAGTGGATTTTAGTAGAGATAAATGGAATGATATCCCTACCGGTAGGGAAGAAAGGAAAAATATTCCACACATCTCTATCAGGGGGAGTGTAAGAAGTCCGTATCTTACATCATCTAAGTAGCGCCACGTCTCAGTCTCCTACTGTCCAAATCGTGAAATGTCCAAGTCGTAAGATAAAAAAGATAAGATAAAACACATTTATTCAGTAAGTAGGCCGCACGGGCACTTTTACACATCAAGAATCTACCAGCGCCTAAATGTCCAGTCTATACTAATGTCTAAGTTTCGGACGGTCCAAATCGAGAAATGTCTAAGTCGTAAAATGTCCCGTCTATACTAATGTCTATACTCGGGAAGTGTCAAGTTATAAGCATCTTGAGATAAGAAAAAGAATATAAATATTGATATGGTTGAAGTTATTTATCCATAACCTCCAACGTAATATTAAAGCAATTTGTATTGAAAAAAAAAATGAAAATAACGAAATACTTTTATTTTTTAATGTTATGTTTTTAAGGGTTTCTCTTTCTTTTACAATGTAATGTAGGTACATGATTTATGACCACAGGTATAAATACTAGGAAAGTACAAATACTAAGTACGAATACTTGTTTTTTTTTGTAAACCTTACTAACGTGCCCGCAAGATGCCTCCTTGAATACGACGTATGGTCATAACATAAGTCTGTCATCCTTTACTTCTACACTCCATACTTCAGAGTATAAGGTCTGCTTTATTTCATGTTAATTTTATCTTAGATTATTCATAGTTGTGCAATGTGTCAGGACTGACTTCTTAGCGGCCGGGCACTATAGGTATAAATCTATATGCAGTTTGGTAAACTTCCACGGAAAAATATGGAATTATCTTTATCTTGCATGATGGGGCACAATAGACCTAGTATTATGATTTTACGAACTTGACATTCTACTACTTGATTATTTTAAGACCTTAAAATTTTACTACTTGGTTATTTTAGGACCTTGACATTCTACTACTTGGTTATTTTAGGAACTTGACATTCTACTACTTGGTTATTTTAGGAACTTGACATTCTACTACTTGGTTATTTTACGACCTTGACATTCTACTACTTGGTTATTTTACGACCTTAACATTCAACTACCTGGTTATTTTAGGATCTTGACATTGTACTACCTGGTTATTTTAGGATCTTGACATTTTACTTCCAGGTTATTTTACGACCAGGTCATCTGGAAATTTAACGACTTTGACTTTGACGTAAGACTACGGAGCGAACTTAACGCTCTAGTCAAATAATATTATTTATGTTTGTGAAATGAACAGTTTGGTACTAAGGGCCCCAATGAGACCAAACATGCGCGATTTATTAGCGGATTTTCGTCTAAGCTTTTGTTCTACACAGCTCAGTCTACTGGGCGAAAATTGGAGCTAATGTTCAGTTGGAGCTTAATGATTCGAAGTTGATGGTTCGTCATTATTTTTATTGAAAAAGCTATAGATTTATGCGTTTGTTTGACAACCTCCTTCTTCTTTCATCCTCTTCCTTGTGTTTTTGTTTCAACACTTTTCTTCGATATGCGTGGCCGCTCGGTTTTCTTCTATTCGCATCCATTTCAGTAATAGTAAAATAAGTAATTCAACCACAAACCGCAAAGTTCTTAATCAAGTCTTAAACTCAATTTAAGCATGTTAGATAAGTTTTCACCGAGACAAATTAAAACATAGGTAATATTTCGTTAATTTAATGAACTAAGTAATTTGAAAAGAAACAAGGCGCCCAGAGAAGGGTGCGAGGAGCCGCGTTCGGCGCGCTGAGGAGGCTGCCGCCCCGGGCATAGCCCCCTTGGCCCTAGGGTAAATACGCGTATTCTCGTTATCGAAATGTTGAAACCTCTTTTAGTAAACTTTTTAATTGCAGTCGTTTAATGTCATTTGTAAGCAATAAAAAAAACAGATATAGGTATGTCCATTAGTATTTCTGCAATTACAGAATTTTAAACTTTAATAGAATAAACATAGGTTATGAGCTACCGAAATGAAAGAAATTTTGTTCTGTGCCAGCAAAGATTAAGATTAAGATTTAGATTAAGATTAGATTACTTACATGATTTGCTGGAGCTCGCAGCGCTGCAGCGATATGACGCACCACTATTCAGGTCGGGGGTATGATCGGGGGTATGATCGGCGGTGATCACAGCGTTACGAATGAAATTACTTATTAAGGTTTAAAATGTTCCCACCACAACTATTCTTTCTCGCGCGTGAACAAAATGTAAGCTTCGGTCACGATGAATATAGTATAAGTAAACAATCAATTATGTACAATGGGCTTCATAAGTGCATGGACAACTCGGAAAGATAATGCTCTGAGGCAAAGTGACGCCATGTATCTGCTCGTAGTGGTTCAAAAAGATCTTACTAGATGACGTTGTTGCAGGTAATCTCTAAAAAATAATAAAAATACATAGGTTGCCTCATATATTTCGGGATTTAAGTAAACTAGTGCTGCCATTGCCCATTGCCCGAGTAAGACGTGCGTTACGTTGCCGATAATACTGACATCCAGCTACCCGCGAAAATGAATAAGTATGATAAATGTGCGAAAAACATAACAAAAAAGAGCCCGGGCTTACAGTGTTGCAAATGTGATAAAGTTGTGCATTGTAGTACACAATGTTCAGGTCTGACCGCTAAACAATTAACAGCAATCCGTGCCAGCGAAAGCCTTGACTACACATGTCATGAATGTCGTGCGTCCTCATCGAAAAGGAACGGATCGCTGTTCATTCCTGAGGAAGATGAAGATGAGGACGAGTGTGACCTACAAACATCGCAGAGTATCGCTAGTAAGCAGTTGATACGAGATATATCTCACCAAGTGGAGAGAACAATCAAGAATGAGATGCGGGACATACGTGAAGCAATACAGGTTTATAGCGATAAAATGGATGAGTTCATTGCGACCATTGAAGGCTTTAGAGAAAACCGTTCAAAATCTCAAAAACAAAAATACAGAACTGACAAATAAAAATACCCACCTTGAAACCAGAATCGCTGCAGTCGAACAAAAGTTTCATGAAATGGAACAAAAAGAGCTGGGCACGTTCATTGAGGTGGCTAATTTGCCTCAGATAACCGGTGGAAATGTCCAGCAAATAGCTGACAAGATAGCAACAAAGCTGAACCTGCCAAGCTTTGATATTATCCAAGCGAAACAGGTCGTGGGAGCGAGTGAGCGTCCTGGTCAAATACGCTTGAAAATGAAAAGTGAAGATGTGCAAGAAAAGTGGGTTGATACTGCGAAAAATATAAAGATCTCAATCTCTGATGTGTCAGCTCAACCTCCCCGTGAGTCCGCGGGGAAATATGTACACATTAGGGCATTGCTTTCGCCGTATAACAAGAGGCTTCTCTACAATGCTAAACAGGAGCTTGCGGCTAAATACGAATTCATTTGGTGCAAAAAAGGTATTATCAGAGCCCGCAAGGACAAAACCAGTAAGCCGCTTATCATAAGATCGCTAGATGATATAAAAAACTTGCTATAAATACTCTTTTTGCTTTAACATAATTAATCAATAACTTTTTAAATTAGAAATGGCGGTAGTTAACGATGATATTTGTGAATTAGTGGACTGTAATAACGTATGTAATTTTATTAAAAGTATTCCGGTAAAGTTAAGTAATCTCTTATGTATGCACATTAATATAAGATCCATGATTAAGAATTTCTCAGCCCTTGAGCAGTGTGTAGTATCTTGTAAAGTACCTATAGATGTCATTGTAATAACAGAAGCGAATGTATCTAGTTCCATAATCTCCTTATATGCGCTGGACGGTTACGTAATGCACACAAAACTGCGAGAAGGACGTAAAGGTGGTGGCATAATAATATACATCCGCCAAAAACACAAATTTAACTTAGTTGACACTAGGACACTTCACTCTGAGTGTTTAGTGGGTAAAATAACTACTTCTTCCAAGTATTCCGCGTATCTGTGCGCGATCTACCGTCCACCGCATAACAGCAAATACCTTTTCCTTGACGAACTAAAACCATTACTGAAAAGGGTACGTTCGGACTGTGACTTATTTGTTATGGGAGACACTAATATCGATTTGAAAACGAATAACGCTGTAAATAATCAATACAATAACATCATGTACGGTTGCGGACTTGTGTGTGGGATCTCAGATTACACAAGAGTTGAAGTAAGGAATGGTAAAACATGCAAATCTTGTTTAGACCACATCTACGCGAGATCGCGCACACAAGAACTGTTCACCGCGGCTATCGGAACTGTACTGGCCGATCACCGTGCCGTCCTCCTGGCATGCGTCGGCTCACCGCAGGTACGGCATGTTCAGAAATATAACGTCTCGTACAATACTCAATTATTAAGGTCACTTTTGGATGAAATAGATTGGAAATTGACCCACTCCATGTCATGTGTGGATGAGATTTATGCGTTCATTAAAAATAAAATAACCGAGTGTTATAAAAAAGCTGAAAGAACTATCGTGGAAGTTAAAAAGAAAGGTGTTTTAAATAAATGGATAAATAATCGGATAAGACAGGCGTGTAGTTATAGGGATAAATTATTTAATGAATGGAAAAATGATAGTAGTAATATGATATTAAGAAGGATATATAACAGATCTAGAAATTTTGCAAATAAACTTACAGAACAAACAAAAAATAATTACTTAAGGGGAGAAATTATACAAAATAAACAGAATCCTAAGGCATTGTGGCTTATATTAAATAGAATAACAGGTAGAATAAAACAGACGGTTGATGATGTTGTAATCAGCGCATTTGCTAAAACTACGCTACGGGTAAATATAATGATATCGCCAACAACTTCAGAAACTTATTTATTACGAATGTTAAGAATATAATTCCCACTTGTAACAGGGAAATGTTAGATAAAAATGATTATGCTAATCCATTAAATGTGTCGCTAAGATTCCGGAAAGCTAATCAGGACAGGATATTACAAATCATAAAATCTCTTAATGTAAGCAAAGCTCCTGGTTTTGATGGTATTAGAGCGGTTGACATAAAATACCTATCTCATAACATTGCAGGAGCAATAGCTTAATTAATAAACGTCAGTGTGCTCACCGGCAAGTACCCACAAGACCTTAAAACGGGAATTGTGAGACCTGTCCATAAAAGCGGTAGCCGTAGTGAATACCAAAACTACAGACCCATCACAATATTGCCCTCTATAGACAAAATCGTAGAAAAATACGTCTCTAACCAAGTTTATGAGTTTTACGATGCTAACGAGGTATTGACCGACCAACAGTTTGGGTTTCAGCCGGGAAAGAGTACAACTATTTTACTTGAAAAATTCACGAACTCTATTAACAAACATCTAGATGACAGGAAACAAGTTTTGGTCTTATTCATAGACTATAGCAAAGCCTTTGATACGCTTCGCCACGATACGCTTATTGAAAAACTGGACAATTGCGGGATCAGAGGTAATTTGCTAAACTGGTGCAAAGCTTACTTGGATGACCGCTCTTTTACCGTGAAAGTAGGAGCTGAAACTAGCCGGAGGTTTAAGGTAACTGAGGGCACAGCTCAGGGCTCAGTTCTTGGCCCGCTTCATTTTTTAACGTATGTCAACGATGTGACGAATGTTATGCGGCATTGTGATGCGTACCAGTTTGCGGATGACACGTGCCTTGTCGCTGAAGATAACGACCCAATAAAAGCTTTAGCAAAAATTCAATACGACTTTGACACCTTAGCTAAATGGTCGCATGATGCAGGTCTTGTGCTTAATGCTGACAAGACAAAGCTGATGTACCTAAGCTCAAGTCATAACACTAAAAAAGTTAAACTCGACTTGATTGCTCACAACCATGAGTGCCTTCATGAGAGCAAGTTGCCATGTAAGTGTCCGCTTGTCGAATTGGTGCGTAAGCAGAAGTATCTAGGGCTTATAATAGATAACCGTCTGAATTGGACATACCACATAGATTACGTTTGTGACAAATTACGCGGAATACTGTCTAAATTTAAAATAATAAAATATAAAATACCATATTCCATACTTCGTTCGTTATACTTAGCCCTGGGCGAGTCTTTAGTGTCTTATGGCTTAAATTGCTACGGGCGGACCTTCAGTTCGCACCTTGACAAAATTTACCATTTGCAAACACGAATACTCAAGACTATAGTGCCGTCTGTAATTAAAGAACAGTTCAAGGATGACTATGGCAATCTGTTTAAATACTGTAAAATTATTCCTGTTCATGGCAAAACAAAATTATTTCTTTTGACGGAAAACTATTTTGATTATTGTCATAAACCTACTACCAATACTGGAAACTATCAAATAAGAAGCACGAAAAATATTAAAATGGTATTACCTAAAACTAATAACTTTTATGGGAGGCGGACAAATAACTTTTTCATACCTTACCTCATAAATACTTTGCCTAAAGAAATAAAACAACAAATAAACAAGAAAAATATAAGAACCCTTATTAAAAAATATTATCTGGGTCTATTTAATAAAAATGAACGCAAACATTCTGTACATGCGGTGTCCGAGTAAGACGCTCACGCGATAGATCAGATAAGGAATCTGTTGCTGTGATGCATCGTACGCGCAACGCCATTCTCGAGTTGTTGAGAAGGTGAACAATGGCGCGTTACTATTCTTCTTGTTAATATTTAAATAGCTAACATAAAATTATTATTAATGATGTATTTTGGCGATCCAGGTGTACGGAAAAACCTTGCATGGTTTATGTTACATTTGTGTTAATGTTTTGTAACTGTTTATATCAAATAAATAAATAAATAAATAAATAAATCTGGCTAGTGACATTTCTGTACTATAGTTTGGACTTTTCGGCGACAATATAACCAAAAAAAAGTTTGATTCGATCGTATTTTGTTTTTTTTCTGTCACTTAAAGAATAATCATATCGGTTAAACATGGAATTGAATCGTGAACATTTTCGGGCGATTATTTTTTATAATTTTCGACGTGGACTGAGTAAACAACAGTGTATCGAAGAACTTAATTCGACTTTTGGCGATGAAGCACCGTATAGGACAAGTGTTTATCGATGGTTTGCAGAATTTAATTGTGGGCGCGGTTCTCTTGTGGATGAATTTCGCGAAGGTCGTCCAAAATCAGTGGTTGTTCCGAAAAACATAGAAGCTACGCGTGAACTAATATTGCAAGATCGACATGTGACCTATCGAGAGATAGAGGCATGTTTGGGCATTAGTGGGACCAGTGTACATACAATATTGCATGAATATTTGAGCGTCAAAAATATTTGTTCGCGATGGATTCCACATAATATGACAGCTGCTCAAAAAAAGGCTCGTGTCGATTGGTCTAAGGAAATGCTTAAAAAATACAATTGCGGGGATTCGAAACACGTCTACGATATTGTGACAGGCGACGAATCGTGGATCTATGCATATGAACCGGAAACTAAACAGCAGTCGATTGTGTGGGTCTTTCAAAACGAACCTAACCCTACAAAAGTTGTTCGTGCACGGAGCACCTCCAAACAAATGGTTGCCTGTTTTTTTAGTAAAACCGGGCATATTGCAACTGTTCCCTTAGAGGAACGAAGAACCATCAATTCTGAATGGTATACAACCATTTGTTTGCCAGAGGTCATCGAAACAATCAGGGAAACCAACCGCCGAAGACGAATCATACTTCACCACGATAATGCGGGTCCTCATTGGTCGGCACATACATCGGACTTTTTGAACCCGCCGTATAATCCTGATTTAGCCCCCAACGATTTCTTTTTATTCCCGCACATTAAAAACAAACTGCGAGGACAACGTTTTTTAAAACCTGAAGCAACGGTTGAAGCGTTTAAAATGCATATTTTAGAGGTGTCCCAATCAGAGTGGTCGAAATGCTTCGAAAATTGGTTCAAAGGCATGACAAAAAGTATAGACCTTCAAGGAGAATATTTTGAAAAGCAATAAAGCCCTTTTTGTCAAAGAATATTTTATTTTAACTTCAAATCCCGAAATATAAAAGGTAACCCTCGTATTTTATCCGCGTACTACAACCAAGAAACATTGTTTATTTTTTTGTAAGTTTTATATTTTAGTATAATAGATGATTAAAGTAGTTTTGAGTGTTAGTCAATTCCAAATTAAGAGGTTCAATTAACAAAAACACTTTCCAACCACGAATTGGAATCGAACCCGGGGCTCACTCAGGACCGTGAATGTAGGCGGCCATTTGTGCCGTTGGACCATCGAGTCATTAACTGATAAGACGAAATTCATTACTAGTTTATAAATTAAGATTTGCATATTTTTACAAGAAACAGAAATACGTTTATACTCGAAAACGTAATTAAAGACCAACGTGGGTTGCCACTAAAAAACGAAATATTTGCGTTAGTATATTTCCACTTTTTAAAAGACCGCACTAAGAATATTTATTTGTTGGTAGTTTTAAACCTTCGATTTAAATAAACAAGTTAATTCAAGTTATTTACACAAATACAAGATGGCCTATTAAATATTTAACCATAGAAGATTTTTGGTAGCAAAACTGTTATTGCACTTGTAATATTTCAGGTATTAATAACATTTGGTACGATAAATAAACAATAGTTGTAAACAACGTTAGATGCAATTTAAATATTACATACGTTTACCTATTCGACAAAATAACAGGCCAAAAGTGTGTAGCTCACTTTATAATGATAACCATCGGGCATTTTACCAGCCGTGACACCATGGGGTCCATAGGTAACTGTCAAGTTTAAATCAAGCATAAGTGTAAGGCATCCGAATTTAGCTTGTCATTTTGTTGTAGCTGATAAAAAAATCGCCATTGAACACACACACCCGCCTTTTAATGACTTAACACACTATATGAGAAAATATTTGTTTTGGGATATTTTTATGTTTTGAATATCGGGTAGAAATGCATATTCCCTATTGTTAAATATAACTTTTGATATTAAAAATGTTAGTCATATCTACAAATATTTACAACAATTTGATTATCAATGCAAAAAGGTTGGCTAACTCTGAAATGTTCCATTGACACTGACATAAGTGACTTTGACACTTATGACAGTGACGTATCTGTCGTAGTTTTTTTGGTCTTAAATTACAGTTTCGAGTATAGTAAGATCACTACTAGAGGGTAGACTAATAAAGATTTATAAATACCAGACTGTTTATTACAAAGACTTACTGTGTGATATAGGCTTAACGAAAGTAGCTCCATATGTTATCTGTGGTTGGGGGTGACGCAATTGGTATTAAACGAGCTATCATGGAAGCCTATTATGATCTTTTATTTAAACAGTAAATACCAATATTATACATGGTGTCAGGTGTAAAGACGTTATCATTGTTGTAAAAAAGGCTTAGTGCAAATAATCCTGAGTGGAAAAGGGTAATAATGGAGGATTCAAAAGGAGTGCAGGCAAATGTGGCACATGGTCTCAAGCCACCAACAGGGCACTTGGTGTGCGATGCGGAGTCCTGGCGTAGGTTCAAGCAATTGATAACAATATATTTAAAGGCATCAGGGCTTGAAAAAGAGGCTGATGAAAGGAAAATTGCCATTTTCCTTAGTTGTGCAGGCGAAGACATGTTAGATATATATAATGGCCTTGAAACCATAAAGTCGTGGGAAGATTTAATTCAAGAATTCGACAAGCATTTTGGAAGTAAAACTAATCAAGTTACTAACAGTTATAAATTTTTTAACATGAGACAGCAACAAGGCGAGTCGGTGGATCACTTTGTCACTAAATTAAAGAACATAGCAAAGTTATGTGATTTCAAGGACGAAAAGAGATTGATACGCGACATGCTGGTAATTGGGATAAAGGACAGTAGCACAAAAGAACGTTTATTGAGAGAAAGTGAATTAAGTCTGGACATGGCCATTACACTTTGCAGGGCAGCCGAGGAAAGCAGCAAACAAGTTAAAGAGATGGAGGAAAAAGAGAAAGAAATAGTGAATGTGATAAAGGAAGAAAAACAGCAGCAAGCAAATTGGAGAGCCAACCGAAATACATTTCATTGTGGTAGTTGTGGTCAGGAGCATGGTATAAGAAATTGTCCAGCATATGGAAGAAAATGCACCATTTGTAACAAGTACAACCATTATGCGGTGGTATGTCGCTCCAATAAAAATAAGCAACAAGAAATAACAAAAACTAAGAAGACATCCAGGGTAAAAATTAATGCAATGCAGGAAGGAGAAACTGACAATAACTCCAGTTATGAAGATTTTATAATAGACACAGTGAGTACCCTAAATAAAAAACTAAGGTGGGATGAAATAATTAATGTTGAGGGAACAAATATTAAGTTTAAGTTAGATTCGGGAGCTGATTGTAACACCTTACCCTTGAAATTGTTTAACGAAATAAAGAAAGATGGTTTTTTGCTCGGAGAATCCACAGTGCTGGTAGTGTACAATGGTCAGCACATACAAACAGTGGGCAGTGCTGAGCTAAACTGTATTGTAAAAGGAATTTCATATAAAATCAGGTTTTGTGTTGTGGACTTGCCAATACAACCTGTATTAGGATTGCCTGACTGTGTAAGGTTCAACTTAATTAAAAAGATAGATAGTATAGTAGCCATGGACAAGGAAAACTTTGTTAAAGATAATTTTGATGTCTTCTCAGGATTGGGTAATATAGGCACATACAGTATAAAAATAAAAGAAAATGTAGAACCAGTTATTAAGCCAATAAGAAGAGTGCCACAAGCTATTAAGGATAGGTTAAAAGAAACACTAGATTGTTATGAAAACAGAGGAATAATTGAAAAAGTTGAGGGACCAACAGATTGGTGCAATAATCTTGTAATTGTAGAAAAACCGAATAAATCACTTAGACTTTGTTTAGACCCTAAAGAATTAAATAAAGCAATACTGAGAGAAAATTATCAAATACCATCACCTGAAGAAATATACCATTCACTTGCAGGTAAACAAATCTTCACAGTATTAGACATGAAGGATGGATTTTTTCAAGTAACTCTGGATGACAAGGAAAAAGTGTGCACATTCGGAACACCATTTGGTCGGTACAGGTTTAAAAGAATGCCATTTGGCATCTCATCTGCACCAGAGGTAATGCAACGTATCAATACTTCTATTTTTAGTGATATACAGGGTGTAAATGTATATTATGATGATTTGATCATTGCTGGAGACAACATTGAAGAGCATGATAAAATATTGTGTCAAGTTATAAATAGGGCTAGAAAATATAATGTAAAATTTAATAGCAATAAAGTGCAATATAGAAGCGAGTTTGTGAAGTATGTAGGGCTCTTAGTATCCAAGTCAGGAATAAAACCTGATCCTGAACATGTAAAAGACATAATTGAGTTAACAGAACCCAAAAATGTAAAGGAACTACAAAAATTTTTAGGAATGTGTAACTATTTAAGCAAGTTTATACCTCAGTATTCAAAAACAACAGAGCCTCTTAGAAATTTACTAAAGAAAGAAGTTGTATGGGAATGGGGCCATTCGCAAATTCAAGCATTCAATGATATAAAGTTAAAAATGACTTCTGCTCCTACATTATCAGTTTTAGTAAAAGATGGCAATGTAACATTGCAAAGTGACAGTTCAAAAAATGGTCTTGGAGCATGTTTGTTACAAAATGGCAAGCCAATTTCGTTTTACTCACGGTCTTATACTGAATGTCAACAAAGATGGGCTCCAATTGAAAAGGAACTGTTTGCAATTTGTTCAGCAATGGAAAAATACCATCAGTTTGTGTATGGTCGCAGGGTTATTATTGAGACTGATCATAAGCCTCTAGTAGCCATCATGAATAAAGACATAAGTAAAATTTCAGCAAGATTGCAGCGGATGGTGCTCAAACTCTTAAAGTACGATTTTGAAATAAGATATATTCCGGGGTCTAAAATGTACATTGCAGATTATTTGTCCAGACATTTTAATAAAAATAATGCAACAGTAGACACAAGCTTAAAAGAGTTAGTACATTGTTTCAATTCGGAAAACGTTTATGGTTTAGAGAATCAATTAGAAATTTCAGAAAGTAAATTACAAGAGATGCAAAAGGAAACTTTAAAAGATGGTAATTTGCAACAAATCATTGAATGGTATAACACTGAATGGCCAAACAATGATAGGAATATATATGGTAAAGAATTAAAGAAGTTATATAAGTTAAGAAATAATTTGACTGTTAAAGATAATATAGTATATTATGAAGATAGAGTGCTCATTCCTAAAATAATGAGAGAAAACATATTGTCAATTATTCACAGTGGACACATGGGTGTAGTAAAATGTAAAAAGCGTGCAAAGAAATCATTATATTGGCCAGGTCTGACAAAATGTATTGAGGAATTTGTGTTATCCTGTAAATTCTGTGAAAAGTATAGACCATCAAATTGTAAACAACCTCTTATATCACATGAGGTAACTGACCTACCATTTAGTAAAATAGGGATGGACGTGTGTCACTTTGCAGGGGATGAATATCTTGTCGTAGTAGACTATTTTTCTAAGTGGATAGAAGTACCAATGTTAAAAAACAAAACTGCAGGAAACATAATAAGTACATTAATGAAAATATTTAGTACTCATGGTATTCCTAAATGTATAGTGAGTGATAACATGCCCTTTGGTAGTTCTGAGTTTATAAAGTTTGCAAAAAAGTATGATATAGAATTAGTGAAGTCAAGTCCACGCTATCCACAATCTAATGGGTTGGCGGAAAAAGCTGTAGGTATTGTAAAAAATATTATGAAAAAATGTGTTGAGGAAAATAGTAGTTTTGATTTAGCTATGTTGCATTACAGGACTAGTCCAGTTGCAGGGTTAGAATATAGTCCATCAGAGTTGTTAATGAGCAGGTTGTTAAGAACTAATTTACCTTGCACTAAAAATATATTAAAACCAAGGTTATGTGTTAATGTTAAGGATCAGTTGTTGTTAAACCAGGAAAGAGCAAGGACCAACTATAACAAAAGTGCAAAAGAAAAGAAGTCGTTTAATATTGGTGATAATGTAATAATTCAAAATGTACCTAGTAGTAAGAGCTGGTCTCAAGGAAAGATAATAGATAAAGCAGAGGGTCCTAGATCTTTCATGGTTAAAAATGAAAAAGGTAATGTAATCAGAAGAAATGAAAAGCACATTAGGCCAAGTGCAAACGAGTTTATCGTCAAAAAAGATGTGATAAATGATGTGCCAGCTGTGGTGTGTACAACTTTACCAATAATTTCTCAAAATGATAATGTTAGTCCTAGTATTGAAGTTTCAAATAATGTGGCTGAGAGTGTAGGAGTCACAAGGGCGGGCAGACAAGTAAGAATGCCAGCTTATTTAAGAGACTATGACTTAAGTTGATTATGTTTATGTTAGTTTATTTATGTTAGCCTAAAATAAACATGGGGGGGATGTGTGATATAGGCTTAACGAAAGTAGCTCCATATGTTATCTGTGGTTGGGGGTGACGCAATTGGTATTAAACGAGCTATCATGGAAGCCTATTATGATCTTTTATTTAAACAGTAAATACCAATATTATACACTTACGCTCGTTCGTTCGTTAGCTGCTTAATCGATTGCCTCATGTTAAGATTTTACTTTTGTTGAAAATATGACTTCTCGTTGCAATATTGACGTGGTCAAAGTAAAGCAAATGATTGGTTTGAACAGTGAAGGCAGAAATTTGTCAGATATTGCTAGAGAAACCGGTTTGAACGTAAGTAGTATTTTTTACTCGTCATTTTATAAAAAATAATTTCTTTTTGTATTTATTTATTTTATTTTACTTATATCTTTAATTGTTATTACAAATTATATTTTTTTACAGATGAAAACTGTTGTTTTATGGGTACGGCGCTTTGAAGAGGAGGGATCTTTGCTACCCCGGCAAAGAAAGGGTCTGTAGACCACAACTCATAGGCACAGCAACAGCACACCCCGTGTCAAGCCACGCGGTGAGGGATTATGAGGAATGGATTTAAACCAACAACTCACTACGTTGGATTATTTAATACAAGTCTGGATACTATTCGTCGTGTTCTACAGTGAGGGTCTGCATCATCGTAGGCATGCTGCCAAACCCATAAAAAAGCATATAATTAAGCATAAAATGTATGGGGTATTATTGTCCAACATAATCACCAGAATGAGCGAACTCCGAAAGCCTTAGAAGATCAGTGTTCAGACATTTGGGGTAGTATTCGTGGTTCCAATCTCTGTAAGAGTTACACTAGGTGTTGAAGTTTAGTATATAAGTGATGCGAGTGGATAACTGGAGATCAGGTTAACGTAAGTAATGAATGCAAAATTAAACGTTGTTTTCGCCTTTTTTCCGTGATTATACTATTTTGTGACAACAATAATTATCTTTTTTTAAATATAAGGTCAAACAAATCACACCATTAATTTACACACGACTTTACAGTTATTATTATTATATAATATAATATAACTGGTCAAAACTGTATAACATAGTTAAATTTAATGCGTTTGACTGTTAAGGTAACCCGGTCTATAGTTAGCAATATATTTGTAAATAATTACTATTTTATTGTGGTTAAGCTTCAATCTCTTTCCAATTTCGGAAACGAATACTTAAGCTATTACCTCAATATGGTAGGTAATAGGTAGTCGTTTTATTGTTACTAATGTAATATTATAAACAATCCAAGTTTACAATTTACTAAATTGAAATTTTCAAGAAATAAATATTATACTTATAAGAAATAAAGACTTTTTATTTTGAATAACAAAAGTATCATTTTTTGAAAACGATAATGATTAAAAAAAGGATACATTCATTTATTTCGTGAAACAACATTAGTTTAAAAAATGAGAATCGACCTCCCGACCCACGGTCTGACCCCGTGTTTAAGGCTTTAGGCAGGGTATCAACTAACTAAGCCAGCGGCCCTTCTGGTGAACTGGCGAAATGATCGATTCTAATACTAAAACGTCAAATAGTTGTAGCAAACAATAATCGAACTGCCTCAGTTAACAACGCCATCTAGATTGTTTCTTACGAAAGCGGGCTCACGTGTTCACAGCATTATAGACGTTAAGGTGTCCATGCAGTTATGAAGCCCACTGCACCTCACGCAATGTCCAAAAGTACCTGATAATGGTGTAATAATGGTAAATACTTAGGTCCGTTTCGTTTTAATTTCAATGCATTTACGTGTGGTTTGATAAATCAGTGACTTTGAGCCATAATAAACACTTTTTTGAAATCTTCTTTTTTATTCTCAATTAAAAACTCTTTGGCAGTAAGGTGTCAAGTGTTTTTTTAAAGGCTGGGAAAAAAAGTGATTATTCAGAGCGTACGGCACATTTGTTTCGTTGTGGTCGTACAGTCAGCGCCATATATAAGGTAACATTCAAAGGGCTCAAATAGTTCGGTACACCATATAAATTGTATCGTAATACCCATTATCTGCACTGTTCAGTGTGGCCAAAACTGTCACTTAGAAATACACACTAAACTAAAGATTATTTAAGTCAAAGGCAATAAGGTTTACTGTTAAGCAAAGACACACAGATGTTGGTCATTTTGTATTACGGTATTTGACAGAGCACATTGAATGTTACCTTATATATGACGCTGCCTGTACCTCCACAAGTAATGCAGAACGCTCCGGAAGACCTGTTGAGGTCACATCACAAGATATCGTGGATAAGTTCCATGATATGGTTTTCGAAGATCGTCGAGTAAAAATATGAAAGATAGGATAGCTGACGCTGTGCACATTTCCACAAACGAATTTTTAATATCTTGCACAATCCTAGGTATTTAAAATCAAAATGGGTGCGGAGTTTCCTTACACCTGACCAAAAGCGACATCGGGCAATAACTTTTGAGGAGTGTTTAAGCAAATTTAAGGGTAATCCCAGTAGCTTTTTACGTCGGATCGTGACAGCTGAGCCATGGATCTCATATAAACACCTGAGACGAAGGAACAGTTTAAACAATGGACCAGTGAGCGAGCGCCGACGAAGGCGAAAACTGTTTCTTCGGCCGAGAAAGTAATGGCTGCTGTCTTTTGGGACAGCCAAGGGGTAATGCACATTGATTACTTGTGAAGAGGTAAAAACGGTAACGGGACTTTACTATGCTGATTTGTTGGAAAATTTCAACACAGAACTAGTTAAGAAATGACCGCACCTACCTTGCAAAGAAGAAATTACTCTGTTATCATAATAATGCTCCCGCTCACACCACTGCAGTCGCAACAGCCAAATTAGTCGAATTAGGATTTGAAATACTCCCCATATTCTCCAGAACTAGCTCCGTGAGATTTTTTCCTATTCTCGAATATGAAGAAATGGCTTGGCGGGCGATGATTTCCGTCGAATGAGGAAGTAATAAGTGAATTTGAGCGTAATAATTAGGCTTTGGCAAAAACTACTTTTCCGATGAGTTAAAAAGTTGTAACATCGCTGGACAAAATCTCCAGATAACACGATCGGTCAGGTGAATTGTAGCTCTGTCCTTATCTTTGTCATAAGAAAGATAAGGACAGAGCTATAATTTACCTGACAGATCGTGTTATCTTAAAAGATTACGTTGAAAAATTAAATTTGTTTTTTTTCCTAGAAGTCACTGACTTATCAAACTACTTACTTAGGGATGACTTGGGAACCAGTAGGGGCATAATAAACAGTGCTGCCTCATGTACACAGCTTAATAGGTACGATTCCTCAACAGATAGCAGAAATGAACGTAGCCGTGCAGCGAATACGGGATTACTTGCTAAGTGAAGAATGTGAGCTTCCCCCTAGAACACCAGCAGAAAAAAATGCGCCTGGATATGTAGCGCGAAAACGTGTTACCATCGTGGGTAAGTGCCCGGGCGGCGGAGCCTCGGATATGCATGCTGGTTATTGGTTATTGCTTTAAATAAGTTGGTTAGCGATTCAAGGTAAATAAAAGCAATACAATAATTTTTTCATGTCTCATACTCTGAAAATAGTCCTTTGTTTATCTTAGAAGCGGGTTGAAAGTGATACATGTGCACCCTAGTGAAGAAAAGTAATTTGAAAAAAGAACTGTCTATAGACCTGTGCAGTAGCAGAAACCTATATAGACAGGGAGATACTGACACAAAATTTCCAGTCATTTGTACCAAGTATGGCGACCCTTCAAGGGTCTAATTACGTAATAATGAAAAGGAAAAGGATGGTCATAGCGCTGGTACCGGCGTGCCAAACGCGTGGGAGTAACTCGAACCTGTCGGATAAATTACGAAAGTCGAACGATTTGTACTAAAATTCTTGTATTTTCCGATGGTTCAGTGAAAAAAGAAGTAGGCGGTAGCGTAATGCCATACTTCTCCGGTGTGGCTTACAGCCCGCCATACCGACGAAAACACGTTAATTAAATAAAAACAAGCCAACCATTTGTACCAGGCTAATTTTTGCGCAGCTAATCATCGTCGAGTAGCCACTCACGAAACGCACCATGCCATACTTTTCCGACGGTTCCAAATGGCCGCCATACCGTCGCAAAGGAGTAATATTGTTTTTTCTCGCAAAACGTTTTGTACCGGTATGGCATTTGGATTTTTAGAAAGTATATGATACAATGTGACCGTTATTATATTTGCCATACTTCTAGCAGAAGGAAAAAGTGGTGCCATACTTGAAAAACTTATTTATTCGACACGTTTTTAAAATACTACTACACCATGAAAAATCATTTTTTACAGCATGGCATCATTATATTCTATACGTTTGGATACAATTCTACCTAAAAAAAAATATCACATATAGTAACCATGGGGCGGAAGACTGTAACACTTGAGCCAAGATGTAAGGAAACAATTTATTTTAAGATTTCTTCCAGGATTGCAATAGGATTTTTGGTAATTATATCATACAATGTGTTCATTATTATATTTGCCATACTTCTAGTAGGGGGAAAAAGTGGTGCCATACTGGTACAAATCTGGTACAAAATTGTACAAATTCGCCACCTCCCACAGGTATGGCATTATGAAACTTCTATTTATGATCATACAAAGAAATGGTAAAAAAAATACAGGATGGTTCAAAAGCTTTTTAAAAGAAATACTCCTTTGCGGCGGTATGGCGGCCATTTGCCACCGTCGGAAATTATGGCATGGTGATTTTCGTGAATGGCTACTCGACGATGATTAATTGTGCAAAAATCAGCCTGGTACAAATGGTTGGATTGTTTTTTTTAATTAACGTGTTTTCGTCGGTATTGCGGGCTGTAAGCCACACCGGAGAAGTATGGCATTACGCTACCGCCTACTTCTTTTTGCATCGACTATCGGAAAATACAAGAATTTTAGTGGTACAAATCGTTCGACTTTCGTAGTTTATCCGTCACGTTCGATTAACGCCCAAGCGTTTGTCCCGCCGGTACCTTCACTACCACTTCCGGGCACGCATTTTGTGCCCCTCCTGGCTGCACCGGAAGCAGCGCTTGCTCCGGTCCACTTTTGAGGGGCACAGCTCCTGCGAATGGCCGACACCGTAGCACTTGTAGTACCTCATCGGTGTCGGCCCCACCGTCGTGACCCTGGCGGAGGCCCATCCCACCAGGATCCTACCGGCCTTTTGAAGGGCCACCGCGGCCAGCACGGGGCACTGGACCAAAACTGATCCAATGCCATCGTAGAGAGCGCGGACGGCCCCCACCTTCACCTGCCCCGGCACCGGCTGAAACGGCAGGTTTAACAGCCCGCCTGTCGTGCGCTAACGGGGGGCGGAGAATGGGCTCCGCTGGAAGGCGCCTGCTCACCTCGTCAATCCTGTCATCCTCCCGAGGCTGAGGAACAGGTCGCGCTTCATGCACTCTATGGCCTCGGTCAGTTCGGCGGTGCCGAACTGGAGTGCAGCAGCAGCGGGAGCGGGAGCCGACGCGGCCGGGATCTCGCGCTCACTGAAGGCGGTGCGGAGCGCCTTCAATTCCGCCCAGTTGAGAGCGAGTTGCTCCCGCATCCTTTTGTTGTCCGCTTTAAGGATGCGGATCTCCTCGCTCTCGGACCTGGCCGCTTCGACCTCGTCCATCGACCCCAGGATGGTGTGGCAGGCCCGGTTCATCCGCCCCCATACCTCCCCCTTCAGGTTCCCAGATAACCTGGCCGCCCCGAGGATGTCCCTCGCCGCCATACGGGTGGCATCTATTGGGTCAGCCTCCTGCCGACCCTCAAGGCCATCCATTGGCTCGGGGGAGCGCGACGCCGAGCGGGAGCGCGACACCGAGCGAGAGCGCGAGACCGAGCGAGAACGCTGGCGTCTCTCGGCTTCGGCAGCTCTCCCTTTCCCCCCTTGGGGTGGAGTACCTGGCGGCAGGATCAGAATCAACTCCTTCCTCAAAATGTGGCTCCAGCTGATAGAGCTTTGCTCTTAGCCTTGCCGCCGCCAAACCCGCATAAGCCCCCTTGGGCTTCCCCCTCAACGCCGAATTGACCTTCGGCCCCTGAGGAGGCTTAGGGTCATCCGCCCTATCAACGTGCACCCTTTTGGAGGTCGAAGGGATGAAAACCTCTTCGACCTCAATAAGGTCGCCTTCTTCGGAGTCGGAACCTGAAATTGTTCCCCCCCCCCCCCTCCGGTGGACCCATCCCTTTTTTGTAGGTGAGGCCATGCCGGCCCCTACCTACCTAACTTCCAAATCTGGTCCAAATCCGGCCACTACAACCCAAGTTAGGACCTAACCTAACTTAAAATAGTGAAGTGCTAGTCGGATTTAGACTTTTTCATACAAAGTTGGGAAAAGCGCCTGAATCATAAAAAATAGCAATGTGAGTTCAACTTTGCCCCGAAATTTAATCCACTTCCCGAAGTTATAGGAGGTTGAAAAAACTACCAGTAGGTAGTGCAAGTTTGCGTCTCACTTCCAAAAACCTAAAAACCAACAAAAGGTTAATAGGTAAAAAGTTATTGATTTTACCAACTCAAGTGCAAACCTTAAGTTGGTAAAATAAAAATCTCCTTACACCGTACCAAATAAAAAGGTTAATAACTTTTGACCTGCAGGCAAAAAGTTAAAAATCCAAATAAAAAAATTAAAAAAATAAATTTCCCATAATCCTCTTGGGGTTTTAAATTTTTACAGCAACTGTAAACAATTTAAAAACGCAACCAAACACAAAAAAGTTTAAACCTTTTTCGAAAACTTCGAGTAAAAACTCAAAGTTTTCAAAAATAAGAATTTCACAACTTACAAAACCAATAAACAAAAAACAAACCCTATAGTTTGCGGGACCGTTGCCGCTTCTCCCGCAACAAAAACTGGGCAAGGTGGAATATCGGCAACACCGACAAAGCTAATTAGTAAAAATGTAAACAAAGCAAAAATTTAAGAAAAAATTAAAGATAATATTTACAATTTGGCAAGGCCAATAATTCCGAAACTTTTGTTACAAAAATTACTGGACCTAGACCGACAACATAAACAGAATCTCTGCTAACACGTAACCCTAATAAGGGCTCGGTAGGAAAACAGAAAAACGAACAACAAATTAAACAAAAAAGTGCAAAACCGAACAAAAAATTACCAACCGCAAATAGAAAAATCCAAAAAATAAGACCAAGTCACATGTGAGAGCAGAATCAGAACCATTAAACGAAAGCCAAAAAAATGTAGTATCTAGAATCCGAATAACGCACAAAACCACCCCCAAACACCCGAGAAACGACCTCAACATCATACAACCTAATCTAACATAACGTACGTAGGTATCTACTGTTTGTAATACTTTCAAGAAAAAAAAGATGAATCAACCAACGAAGAAGCTACGATTGGTATTAAATTTATATTTAAACAACCCAAGCTCAACTGTTATTCAGAATCGCCTAACTTTACATGAGCTTAACCTAAGCTAGGACCTAATTTAAATCTAGCTTAAGACCTAAGCTTAACTTAATTCAATTTATCTAAGTTAATGTTAGTAAATCTAGCTAAGTTTAGTATTATCTTAAGCTGTTGTTACTTAGCGGCTATTCTAATCACTTAATAAACCGTATATTGCATATATTTCTCAATAAATTACCTACACTTAGCTTATTAAAAATATAGTGGTTAAATGCAATGAAACCTACGTACGAGTATTTTATCTACGAGCATGTATCTACGACTGACATTAGCTATTCTATTCTATATAATATTATCTATCTACTACGTATACAGGGTGTTAGGTAATGAGTGGATAATCCTTGAACTACGGATAGATGGCACTTAGGACGTTATGTAAAAGCTAAAATAGGTTAAGTAAAAGTCACACGCTTTTCGAGATATTTGGACTTTTAGGTTTTTTCGAAAATGAATACCCTTGTTCAATGTTTTGATCATAGCACCATTCTAAACTATTTTTTTTTTAATTTTAATTTTTCTCAATATCCTTGAATACTTATGTTATCAGATAGGCATCACCATTAATGTGAGAGTACAATGGATAAAAAAAAAAAACGCAAACTTAATTTTTGCGTTTTCAATCGTACATTGATCGAACTTTCAGCTCCCATGGTGTAAAAAAAAATACACTACCGTCTAGTTGCCCATAAGCTTAAAAACATGCCAATTTAGTGAAAATTTAAAAATAGTAATTACCTTTTGAACTTAAAATCAAAATGCCAAAATAATAAAAAAAAAACATTTTTGTATCCCGGGCGTAGAATTCAAAACTTTTTGTTGCAAAAATTACATTACTGGCCACTAATTTAAATGCCATTTATTCCAAATTTAATAAATATGCGGAGTGCTTTTTGGTTTTTTTCGAATTCGATTTTGAATTTCGCTATTATTGCGTAATGAATGGTGAATTGTGTGATTAGATTGTTACACAATACATACCGATAGAATATGCTCGAATACCGGATTTTTCCTTGAATCCATCACGCTTACATGAAGGCAGTTTTTGGCCAGGGTGTAGGAGGAAATAGCGATGGCAGAGCGAGGGAGCGAGACGATGAAAATGTTTTGGTTTTAATAGCGGCAAATCCTTCTTTGTCCGTACGGGAATAGCAAATAGCCTCGGACTGATGGTGGAAAGTGCATGCAACTCTAAAAACACAAGGATTGCACCCTTTTCATTTCCAACGTGTGAAGGTCATATTGCCTAGAACTCTCTCTTCCCTGTACGCGTTATGGGTTCGAGGAAAAATCTGGTAATCGGGATGGAGTCTGTTTGGGTAGCGTTCAGAGTACAAAATTGCAGCAGCTGCGCAGCACTAGCGTTGCCTTGGCACTCACCATAAATGTAACGCATTTGAGCATATTCTATCGGTGTGTACTGTGTTCGAATAATTGTTAAACAAAAAAAATTCAACACAACAATCTGAACACACAATTCACCATAACTCAATAATAGCGAAATTCAAAATCGAATTCGAAAAAAAAAACAAAAAGCAGAAGCCATATTTTTTAAATTTGGAATAAATGGCATTTAAATTAGTGGCCAGTAATGTAATTTTTGCAACAAAAAGTTTTGAATTCTACGTCCCGGATACAAAATGTAAATCAGGAAAAGTGTGGGAGGGCATTTTTTTTTTTATTATTTTGGCATTTTGTTTTTAAATTCAAAAGGTAAATACTATTTTTAAATTGTCAATAAATTGGCATGTTTTTAAGCTTATGGGCAACTAGACGGTAGTGTATTTTTTTTACACCATGTGAGCTGAAAGTTCGATCAATGTACGATTGAAAACGCAAAAATTAATTTTGCGTTTTTTTTTAATCCATGGTAGTCTCACATTAATGGTGATGCCTATCTGATAAAATAAGTATTCAAGAATATTGAGAAAAAATAAAATTTAAAAAAAAATCGCTTGGAATGGTGCTATGATCAAAACATTGAACAAGGGTGTTCATTTTCTAAAAAAACCTAAAAGTCCAAATATCTCGAAAACCGTGTGACTTTTATTTAACCTATTTTAGCTTTTTCATAACGTCCTAAGTGGTCTCTATCCGTAGTTCAAGGATTATCCACTCATTACCTAACACGCTGTATGGGTTTCACCTTCACATACATTTTAATTTGACTGTAACAAGGTAGTATGTAAACTAAAACGATGCATGTAAACTGGTTCTGGCTTGATTCAAAGTACTATGGAGCATATCAATCAAAAAAGCCTGTATCGACAAGTTTTGCGTACCCGAGTGCATTGCTATAACGGTTTTTTTTAAATTATTTAAAAAAGATAAAAGATAAAAGAAATTTATTCAGTAAGTAGGCCGCACGGGCACTTTTACACGTCAAGAATCTACCAGCGCTTCCCAAGAGAAGACCACTGCCGAGAAGAAACGCCGCAAGAAACTCAGCAGTCAGTCATTTTTTAAACATATTTCTTATTACAATGGTACTACTTAGTCTAGCATTATATAAAGCTATAAATATTAAATTAAATATAGTATTAAATAACATGCGTAGTTCAGCAGGAAAACATGCCAATTAAGAATCTTACGGGAGAGATAGAGAAAAAAAAAACACATACTTATGTGTATAGTTATAAGATGGTGCGAGACGACCACATAAAAGTTTCGATATGTTTTCCTACATCAACGGTGTCCCCTAGACAAGATAAAGATTTTGCATTTTAATAAATTTTTATTGACTAAGTTTCGGATTTAGGCCATGCATTTTTGTCTGTTAGATAGTCCTCGATCCTATAATACGCTTTAGACATTAACGACCTTTTCAAGTAACTTTTAAGTGCTGGAAAGGGTAACTTTAAAACTTCGTCAGGTAATTTATTATAGAAATGAATGCATTGACCAACAAATGATTTATATACTTTACGGACGCGGAATTTTCGGATAGCGATTTTATTTTTATTTCTGGTATTTAAATTATGTATATCAGAATTTTTGGTGAAAGAATCTAAATTTCTAATAACGTAAATAATATTCTCATAAATAAATTGAGACGCTACAGTCAAGATATTAATTTCTTTAAAAAGTTCTCTTAAAGAGTCACGGGAGTTTAAGTTGTAAATAGAACGAATGGCCCTTTTTTGTAACACAAATATAGTTTGTATGTCAGCTGCCTTACCCCAAACCAGAATACCGTACGACATGACACTATGGAAATAACTATAATAGACTAAGCGAGCTGTCTCAACATTGGTTAGTTGTCTAATTTTCCTAACGGCGTAAGCTGCCGAACTTAGTTTACCTGCCAGTACAGCTATATGGGGACTCCATTGCAAATATTTATCTAATGTTATGCCTAAGAAAATTGCCTTATCTACCATTTGCAAACACTCGTCATTTAGAAAAATACTAGAATGTACCGGTTTAACATTAGGCAAAGCGAACCTAACACATTTCGTTTTCTTAGCATTTAGTAGCAAATTGTTGCTAGTAAACCAATTAAGTACTTTAACTAGTGTGGTGTTAATCCTACTGTAGTCTACGGATTTTCTATCTTTTTTTTTTATGTTTTTTTATTACAAGACTTTATTTACATTCAACTAAGTACAGAATTCAACATTAATACAATTAAAAATTAAAACTAAACGTATTTGAATTAAAATTAAACTAAGCTACTCAAATATTAAAGATATAAATAATAAATAAAATAAAATTGTTAAATTGTTTTATTGGTAGCCGCCTATTATGTTTTATGGTCATAATATAATAAATGGTTTTATGGTGCGTTTTATTATTTTGGGGGTTGGTGAGGTCTGTGTTACTAAAAGTGCAAATATGTTTTTAGAAAGACGCTTTACTTACGGAGGGTATGAAAGCGGTGGGGTATTGTGTATGACTAAGTATTGAGTTCGCAACAGTCCTCGTTACCGGAGCTCCCTGTACCTATACGAGGGCGGTTTGATAAGTCAGTGACTTTGAGTAAAAAAAAACTTCTTCACATTTTTTTATTTTATTTTTTTACATAATCTCCTTTTAACTCGATGCATTACATGCAACGATGTTCTAGCTTTTGCAACCCCTCCAAAAAATATTTTTTGTCAAACCCTGAAAATATGCTTCAGGTTCAGCTATGACTTCCTCATTTCATGAAAATCTTTTCCCACCGAGCCATTTCTTCATGTTTGGGAATTAAAAAAAAACACATGGGGCCAAATCCGGAGAATAAGGTGGGTAGGGCAGTATTTCGTAACGCAATTCTACTAATTTTGCTGTTGCGACTGCTGACGAGTGTGCTGGGGCATTGTCGTGGTGAAATAGTATTTTCTTCTTTGCCAGATGTGGCCGTTTTTTCACAACTTCTGCGTCAATTTTTTCCAATTAAGTAGCATAATAAGGGCCATTTATTGTTTTTCCTTTCTCTAAATCATCGATATAAATAACCCCTTGGCTGTCCCAAAAAAATAGTGGCCATAACCTTTCCTGTCGAATTAACGGTTTTCGCTTTCTTCGGGGCCCGTTCGTTAGCAGAAGTCCACTGTGTTGACTGATTTTTCGTCTCGGGCGTAAGTGAATGCACGTTTCGTCTACTGTCACAAATCGACGTAAAAATTCATTAGGATTACGCTTGAATTTGGCTCAGCATTGCTCGGAAATTGTTGCACGATGTCGTTTTTGATCGGCTGTCAGCAAACGCGGCACCCATCTAGCGGAAAGTTTTTTCATACTCAAAATATTATGCAAGATATGAAAAACTCGTTCAGATGAAATATGTACACTCTCCGCTATCTCACGAATCTTCACTCGACGGTCATCCAAAACAATATCGTGAACTTTATTCATGACATCATCAGTGGTCACTTCAATCGGCCTTCCAGAGCGTTTTGCGTTATTGGTAGTGGTACGTCCAGAACGAAATTCTATAAACCACTTGTGTACCATTCCATGAGATGGAGCAGATTCCCCATAATATTTTTTGAGCCGGATTTCAGTCTCTTTGATCGTTTTCCCACGTAAAAAGTAATGTTTAATTAACACACGAAATTCGCTTTTCTCCATTTTCCATCAATTTTCCGATCTCATCTGACATATGAATCTATAACTTTTTATTTTCCCACCTTTTTTAAAAAATAAAATAACCGCCAGCTACCAAAGAGTCCAGAATTAGAAAAAAAAGTTCATAGTGTTAAAATGTTTTTTTTATTAACTCTAAGTCACTGACTTATCAAACCGCCCTCGTATAGATATAATAGTTTTATTTCCTGAAGTGAAGTGTTTTTAAAAAGGCCTAATAATGGATGTGAGTATGTACAACTATTTTAACTTAATTGTGTGTTTTTTAGCATTTGTGGAACGTGTTTTGTAAAGAGTATTGTAAACAGTTGTGTAATTTATTGTTTGATATTGTTTCAGTTCTCTGAAAATACTTTCAAGAACTATTACTACCCGGAAAATAAAGATGATTCAACCGACGAAGAAGGCAGAATCATCGTTTTAAAGTTAAGCAGGCCATGGTAAAAAAGCGTTCAGTATATAACATCGACAGCTTTTTTGAACGTCCCAAGAAGAAAACCCAAGTACTGAAATGGTCTTCCAACGTATGTCAAAGTTCTCCCGATGGAGTCGCATACTTATCTATCGGACAAGACGATGGGGCATACGCTTCTCATTTGATTAAAATCGATTTATATGACTTGCAATTAATTAAAAACATTCCGCCCACTGAGCACTGGAAACACGCTGATGTGAGATTGAAATGCTACGCGGTTTCTGATGAAGATGATCAACTGCAAGCTACACGTGATGTTATATTTAACATCACAAAGCAAGTAGCTTCTAAAGACAGTTGTGTCAAATATTTTATTGACAATAAGAAACAATGATAAAAAGTGTTTGTGTAGGTTAAACAAAAGCTTGTTATTGTATTACATGTAAAAACCTTACCTTTTAAGAATTCAAGATCTTTTTCTAGTCTAAACAATGTTCTTTTCTTTGTAAAATTAAATTGTGCGAAATACTTTATTGACTATAACATGCAGTGATAAAAGTGTTTGTGTAGATTAAACAAAATGGATAGTTTGAACTGTGACATCTATGATCCTCAACTCATCAGACTCTGTGAAGAGCTTGAAGAAGATCAAGAATTACTTGCCATCGGGGAACTTATAAGCCAACTTCGTCGCGATGCGTAAGTAATATTTTTAATCCTAAATATTCCTGTTCTAACCTGTGTAAAAGTGCTTGACCGGTACTTGAGAAAGGATGGGTTTCTCACTTGTAGTGGCTTGATCTTATTGTTATGGAAACAGTTAGGTGGGGCGCTCCTTTATAAATGAGGTATTTGATGTTGAAATAATTCATTGTTTGGGTTACTGTGTATGAGTTACTAAAGTGCCGGTTTATTCCATCATAGTGTTCATCATAATCCATTTAGCTCGTGATCAAAATGAGTGTTTAAGTGAACAGTTTATTATCACTAATTTTCATAGAAGTATACGGCTGTGGTTTATATCAAATCAATTACCCACCACACTATTAGAAGATTCTGATATAAGACCATATTTTACACCATGTGATGGTCATATTAAAGGCAAACAGAATAGTGCGTCATCAGATGTGATTGATGGAGTTTTAACAATGCAAGCATACTGCCAACAATGAAGACAAGATTGGAGTTAGTATACTTAATATCCCAAAGAATTAATTTATAACTTTGTACTTATTTGTTATTAAGTCGTACATTATGTTTAATTTCATGTTTTCTTATTTTTATAGTTCTTTCCAAGTCGGGGGTGGAATAAAGAGGACAGCTGCAGTTTCGGAGTCGGAAGAAGTGCTGGCCAAGAAAAACCGTCCTTCAACTAGTCGTGATGCAGTATCAACATCATCCGAACCAATCTTAGATGAGAATGTGAGTATAAAAAATAATGATAATGTTGAATGTTCTGTGTGCAGTAAATACGTATCCAAAAGTTATTTTACCAACCATTTGAATATTAATATCCACAAAAATAATGTCTTAAGGTCTGATATTCAATGGGTTAATGTACAGTTAATTTAAAACGCATTTAATAATAGGGTGGCTACTTATAGAATATTGCTTGGTAAAAAAGTTCGAAGTCAATTTACCCCCTAAACAATTTTACAAAAAAATAAAGAAATCATTTTTACATTATTGGATCGATCACTTACTGATCATTGTGCCTTAAAAGTAAATTTTATTCTTAATGCAGATTTTACTTAAGATACCAAACAGCTAAATAATACGTTTGACTTTCAATTCAATAACAATGTGGTGAATCGTAGCAGCGACAAAAATGATAATTTTATAACTAGTTGACGAAATTCTAACAAGAATATGTAACTTTGAGAGGAAAGATAGTGGATGGAGTTTAGTAAAATTCAACTATCTAGATGTGAATGTAAATAAATTTAACCCATTACGTGGTTCTTCCTATATAAAATTGCCTCGAGATTTGATGAATGAAAAGGCAGTTACGAGGAGTGATCCATAAGTTTTGAGAATCAGTAAGAACCATCTACATAATGATATTCTTTTAATGTGGACTATACCATGGCACTAATGAAACTTAAATTACAGAAAAAAATGTATACATTATTCATTTGTTTTCCTGTGATAGCTAAACAAAAAACATCTCTATTAACTATTTTACAAGACGGCAAAAATACTCGTAAGAGATAGTTTTGTAATAATTTGGAGCTGTGTGGAAAAAGTACTGGTACACTAATAAAAAATATTGTTATTGAAAATGAAACCTTGATTTATCATTATGATTTAAAGGATAAATAAGTTATCATTGCTGTGGATTTTTTTGTCTCCAGCTCTCTCACCAAAATTTATGGTGGTTTCTTTCGGCCTTTTCCAGGGTTATTGAGGCCTACAAATAAATACTGCGACATTAGTTTTTAGCAATTGATTTCAAATAATCTAGGAGAGTTATATAACATTATTCTATCCTAATTATGGCAAAATAATAAAAATAAGCTGAAGAAAAAAAAATACGAATTTTCGGCAGGAATTGTGCTTCAGAGCCTTCTAATTGATAAGGGTGCTGCTCGTCGACCAAAGATCAGAACTGATAACCGCTCTCCCCGTTATTTAGCCCTAACTTTCGACTACTACTTCTCATTCACTAATGTTCAAAAACAACTACATAAAAATCACGAGCTGGTGATGACATAGTGAAGGAACAAAATTTGGCCATTTTGACCTCCAAAAGTAAAATTATTTTTATAGTGGTAAAATAAAACAATTGAATGACGTCAATAAGTGTTCGGAAATATAGAAAGTGTGCTCATTCCAATTAAAATATAACGATTTACATATCTCCCATTTTTAATACCGATTATCAAAACTTATGGATCACCCCTCGTATTAATGTAAAAAACAATGATCATGAAAGTTTTAGATGGGCTGTATTGTCAGGTTTATACCCACCTACAAACCATCATTCAAATACAGCGAATTCATATATAGCGCATAAACATAAATTAAACTTTGAAAATTTGACTTTCGCATTTAAATTAACCGATGTTCATAAATTTGAAAAAATTAATGATGTAAGCATTAATATTTTTGGACTCGAGTACAATTCACAAAGTAAAAAACATGATGTGAAAGGACCATGTCATTTAACTCAATGTAAAAAAGCTACCCACTTAAACTTATTATATATAACCAAAGGTAGTAAAGCACATTATTGGTTTATCAAAAATTTACCCAGATTAGTATCTAAACAATTATCCAGTACACAACATGCTACACATATTTGTGATGGTTGCCTAACAAGCTTTACATCACATGAAAATTTAATGAATCATCAAAGAAACGACTGTTTCCATGTTTGCACAAATTTACCTTCAGAACAGGATAAAAAGAAAAACTGGTTCAACCTGTCACTAATACACTGGTAAACATCTTAGCCTGATTATGCAAAATGTGGTTACAGAATTATCAACAAGCTTTTAGAGTTGTTGGCAATTCTGTAGCTCTGCCTACCCCAAACTGGGAATAAAGGCGTGAGTTTATGATGATGATGATGATGGTTCAATGAAAATGTCCCATCTAACCAACTAAGTTTCAATATTATTATGATCGTAAAGTAAGGGTGCCTTTTGTTGTTTATGCCGATTTTGAGGGTACAACAAATGTACAAAAACATGAGTTATATAGTTATGGATACCACATTAAGTGTTCTTATGCTGATAATTTGTCAATGTATAGAACATACAAAGGTTAAGATTGTGCACAGACATTTATGAAATACATTAAAAAAGATATATATATATATATATATATATATATATATATATCGCACCTTCAGAAAAATAGTGACCTAATTGAAAATTTCTGCTTTCAAACTTCAAGTCATAAATTTATTATTATAGAGACCCAATTCGAAATTTAAAATTCTGAATTACGTCATTATTGTTTTGAAGGTGCGATATATAGAATACAGTAAGAAGATTAGAAGAGAAACATTTGTAGGAGTAATACTTTTGGCAAAACCCCTTTCCCTTTATCTGATGCAAATAATTTAGATATTGCTCAGAGTAGTACCTACTGGTTATATTTGCGATAAAAACTTAAACGGTGATTCTACTATTTCTATAATCATCATACAGGTTTTTATGACGGAGAAGCACATCAATTCGTTCTGAAAAATACAGGGCATCTAATTTTGTGCCTATATTTTTCCATAATTAGAGCAACTATGATAGTTATTTTATAGTACATGGGCTTGGATTTGAGGAAGGGGATATTGAACTGATACCAGAGAACAAAGAGAAATACATTTCCTTTTCTAAATCTTTGCAAGTGAATAATCGCACAATGAAATTGAAATTTGTTGATTCACTAAAATTTATGAGTTGCAGTCTTGAAAAATTAGCCAAAACCTTGACACACGAACAATTTCGTGAATTAAAATTGAGTTTTCCATGTGAAGGGGATTTTAAACGATTAATACAAAAGGTTATCTATCTATCCCTATAAACACATGACATCATATGATACGTTAAAATTCACTTCTCTTCCCTCTCAAGATAAATTGTATAGTTCTCTGACTGATTGCAACATATCAGAAGACGATTATGAACATGTGAAAGATGTTTGGTCTCATTTCCATTGTCAAAATATGGGGGATTATTCTGATTTATATTTAAAAACAGATGTTATTTGACAATTTTAGAAATGTATAGCATAGGACATATGGATTAGATCCAGCTCATTATTATTCTGCTCCAGGATTAAGTTGGGATGCGATGCTAAAAACTACAAAAATAAATCTAGAACTCTTAACCGACATTGATAAAATTCCTTTCATAACTAAAAAACTTCGAGGTGGCATATCGTAATGTAGTCAAAGATACGCAAAAGCTAATAATAATTTTATTTCAGAATATGATCAAAATACTCCTTCTCCATTTCTTATGTACTTGGATGTAAATAATCTTTAAGGGTGGGCTATGTCTCAATGTCTCCCTACAGGTAAATTTGAATGGGTGAATGTAGATACAGATTTTAATGTTTCTGATGATGCTGAACATGGATTAATTTTAGAAGTCGATCTAGAATACCCCCACGAATTGCCTGACTCTCATTCGGATTTACCATTCTGTCCTGAAAATGTTTGTTAAGGGAATTCCAAAGAAAAAAAAATTGATTCCCAATTTAAATAGGAAAACGATTTATGTTTTACATTACAGAAATCTAAAACAATGTTTGAAGAATGGTTTGCAATTACTTAAAATCCATCGTATTTTGAGATTTGAACAATCTAAGGGGTTAAAAAGTTACATAGACTTAAACACACGCATGCGATCGCAGGCAACGTGTGATTCTGATAAAGATCACTATAAAAGTATGAATAATTCAATGTTCGGTAAGACCAAGGAAAATGTTTTGAAATATGTGAATGTTATTGTTAAATCACTGGGGGTTTAAACTATGATAGCGAAACCTGAGTTCCATAGTTTATTAATATTTTCAGAGAACTTAGCTGCTGTTCAATTGAATAAAACTAAAATATTTTATAATAAAATTAATAAACCAATTTACAATTTTGCATTTTTGATACATCGAAAACTTTCATGTATAAATTTCATTACATGAAATCGAAATATCAAGAAAATCTCAGGCTTCTTTATACAGATACCGATAGTTTAGTATATCAAATATTCACTGAAAACAATAGTTGAACAACAATGAAGACATAAAATCAAAGCTTGATTTATATTTTGAGGCCTCAGACTATCCACCTAACAATAAATATGGTTTACCGTTAATAAATAAAAAGCGGGTAGAGTTTTTCAAAGATGAAAACAACGGTAAAATATTTAAAGAGTTTGTTGGTCTTCGATCTAAAACGTATGCTTTAGATGTTGAGAATCATAGTCTTATATCATAAGCTAAGGGAGTCAATAAATGTGATACTAAATAACTGACCCTCCCTCAACGATTATAAAAAGTGTTTATTTGTAAAAAATATGCAACATGCTCAAATGCTGAGATTTAAATCAATAAAACATGTAATATTTACTCAAAATATACATTAAGTATCATTATCTCATAACGATACAAAACGGTACTTGTTAGAAAACTCTTCGGACACTCTTGCGTGGGGACATAATAAATTACCCCCTGGATCATCACAAAATAATTTTTCATGTAATTTATTATCACAGAACATTCAAAAATTTCAACATTATTTTTTGTATATTGTGTATTTTTAATGTTTTATTGTGAATTCCTATATAATAATGATATAAAATGTAAGTACATTTTAATTTTTTGTAAATATAAATTGGTGAAGCTGAATTAAAATCAAGTAGTTGTACTCTGTATTTTTTTTTAGTTAAGTAAACTATTTACAAACAATTGTATTTTTTATTGTACCATCTACTGAGCGAGTCTATGCCTCTCCCAGTACTATGCCGACCCCGGTGTGCAGGACCGTCATGTACACGGATGAAGTAGGTATCGGGTTGGGGTCTAAAATGGTAAAGTACCTCGGTCATAATAACGTAGTAAACAACTGTTCACCAGGAATGTCTATGGGCCACCTGATCTCGCGAATCTCTGCCGACACGTTCACTCGTGAGACAACGTTAGTAGTGTTATTAGGAAATAGTTTGGTGTTTAGTAAATATGACTTATTTAATTTGTCCGAGACCCTCACTGAAGTTAGCAAAGGTGATATAGGTAAAATCATTATCTGTGCTTGTCTGTTTTCCTATAAATTAACAAATAAATGTAATAGAAACATTGATTATCTTAACTCGATATTATATAAAATGTCATTATATAATTTAAAAATTTCATATTTCGATACAAATAAATTTGTAAAAAAGTTTGATTTTACGCATAACTATTGTTATTTACCACGTATGTACTTAGATGAGTGTGCTAATTTGTTAGCATATAATATTTTAGACCCCGCTATGACTAGCATAGCGAGCGACTGTAGATCGGAGCCAGCGCTGAGTTTTATTAGCCGGCTCCGCGCTGCCGGAGCTGCCGGTTGATTTAAACTGACAGCTTCGACAACGGTCGTGTCGTTCGCGACGACAGTCGTGGTGGCCCCGTGCCTTCCCACAGGCCGACGAACATTAAAAATAAGTTAAGTAATAATGTAATAAATATAATTCATCAGAATATACAGGGATTTTCTAGTAAGGAACTAGAAATTAGTTTGTTTATAGATAGTGCTAATATACATGTTTTATGTGTTACTGAGCATTTGCTTAAGGGTCATGAGTGCATATTTAATTTTAATAATCACGACATTGTTAGTATGTTTGCTAGACAATCTTGCAGTCGGGGCGGATCCCTGATTATGGTCAAACGAAACATTAAATGTAAGGAGCGTAAAGATATTGTTGCGAAGTCAGTTGAACGTCATATTGAACTTGCGTGTGTTGAATTGGAACAATTTATTATTATTTGCGTATACAGACCCCCCACGGCGGACTACAGGCTTTTTGAGAGCATTTTGGAGAATGTTCTTAGTTGTGTTTTTAATACTAAAAAGTTTATAGTTGTATGTGGTGATTTTAATGTTAATCTACTAAACGAGGTAAGTTAATGGACGAATCCACGTCCATTAACTTACTGAGTGCTTTTAAATCTTTCAATTTAGTCAATCTGTTCTATGAGCCAACTCGAATTACAGCAACTAGTGCTACGTGTATTGATAATATATTTAGTAATTTTGACCCTATTCAGAAATCCGTAATCAATATCTTAAGTTCGGATCACTGCGGCCAGCAAGCTTCCTTTAAGGGGAAGACTGATAATGCGCCCCAAGAGTTTATACTTAGAAAAATTACTGAAAATCGATTAGAATTATTTAATAATAAGGTCACTAACCAACTGAGTTATATGACGAGTACTGGGGAAGATCCGGATAGTTTATGTACTTCTTTATTTAATTGTATTATTAAGGAATTTGATGCCTGCTTTAGTCTGAAAAAGGTAAAAGCCAAGCAAGGTACGAAATTTAGTGATTGGGCTACACCGGAGATTCATGAAAAGAGGTACAAATTGTATGAGTTATATGCTATAAGAGCTGTCGATCATAGGCCTGAGTTTCTAGAGTACGTCAAAAATTATTCTAAGGAATTCAAGCAGATTTGTGCTGCCGCGAAGTCCGAGTATTATTCGAATAAAATTTGTAAATCTGACAACAAGATTAAAACTGTCTGGAATGTAATTAACACTGAAACTGGTAGAACTAGATATAGAGACCCGCACCACAGCCTGCAAGTTGAAGATACTCTAGTAAACTCGGACCTTGATGTAGCAAAATAATTCGAGCGGTTTTTTACGAATATACCTTTGGAGACCACTAAATCTTTACTATCATCTCCTGATAAGGCTGAAATATTATTAAGATCTAATGTTAAGGAATGCACGAATTCGTTTAAATTTTATCATGTCACCTCTAAAGTTGAGATCAAAACGTTTAGGTCTCTTAATATCAAAAAGACTGAAGATCTTTGGGGCCTCTCAGTTACAGTACTTAACTCCATTTTAGAGTCAACTGCGCCTTACCTAGCTACTATGTTTAACAAATATGTCGATATTGGAGTATTTCCTGATTTGATGAAACATAGTAAGATCATACCCTTGTTTAAGTCAGGAGCAAAATCAGACCCCTCAAATTTAAGACCGATCTCGATACTACCAGCACTAAGTAAAGTTTTTGAGAAATGAATTCTTAATCAAATATCCTCACAGTTTAATCAATATAAGCTACTTCATAGCAGTCAATTCAGATTTACCAAGGGACGATCAACTACTGATGCCGGTTCTACATTAGTAAAACATATCTTTGATGCCTGGGAAAAATCACTAGATGTAATTGGTGTTTTTGTGATTTGTCCAAGGCATTTGATTGTGTTGATCATGTTAAGTTAGTGCGGAAGTTAAGCTACTATGGCATTAAAAACGGTGCACTTGATCTTATTACATCTTACCTTGCTCACAGAATTCAGCGGGTAGACATTAACAGAACACAATCCTCTGGGTCATCTGTTGCTATGGGAGTGCCTCAAGGCTCTATTCTGGGCCCGGTCTTATTTTTAATCTATATTAACGATTTCCCGTATGTAGTGCGCGATAAACATGAAATAGTCTTGTTTGCTGACGATACGTCACTTATATTTAAAGCGGATAGGAAACAGGATAATTTTAATGACATCAATGTTGCGTTGTCTACAATTGTTGAATGGCTTACAGCCAACAACTTACTTTTAAATGCCAAAAAAACAAAGTGCATAAAATTTTCTCTGTCCAACGTGAAAAGTATGAATGTGGATAGAATAAGACTGAAGGATGAGACACTGGAATTCGAAGATAGAACAGTATTTTTAGGTGTCACTCTGGACTGGAAACTGCAATGGAGTGCGCATATATCCACACTTGCAGGTAAACTAAGTTCGGCGGCTTATGCGGTAAAGCGAATTCGACAACTTACTGACGTCGAGATGGCGAGACTTGTGTACTATAGTTATTTCCATAGTGTTATGAGCTACGGAATTTTGCTGTGGGGAAGAGCGGCCGACATCCAAATCATCTTTGTACTAAAGAAGCGGGCTGTACGTGCTATTTATCAATTGGGATCTCGTGTTTCACTTAGGGATAAATTTAAAGAAATCAATATTCTTACAGTCGCGTCTTACTATATCTTTGAGAATATCATGTAAATATGTACGCAAACACATACATGAGTTTAGGCATAACCGCGACGCTCATAATTTAAATACTAGAAATAGGGATAAGCTCGCTCTTCCAGGCCACCGTCTCCGTAAGGTAAGCACTTCGTTTGCGGGGAACTGTATACGTTTTTACAACAAGATACAATCTGATATCGTCAATATGCCGTTCAATAAATTTAAGTCTCACATCAAGCGCTGCTTGTTGGGTAGGGCATATTACACTATAAATGACTTCATTGGTGACCAAGATGTCTTTAAGTAGTGTCTAGGATATTTACAATATTTGTACCTTGATAAACATAGCCTTTAAGCAAACTGTGTATTTAAGCATTCAATTTTATGTTTGCTATTTGTATTTTTTATTTTTACTAGTTCTTGTGTGTACAAGACCCTTTTAAAAGAGAACACACTGTGATGTTTCTCGCTGGACAGCTGTTTCATACAATATTCATTTTATGTTGTCCGGCAGCATGAGCGTGTCATGCTCGCTCAAAGGTCTTTGCTTACGGCGGCGTCGTTGATCGGGTCGCCACTTTCCCGAACAAATGGTTGAGAGAGGCGATGGCTGAGATACGCGTCATAGGGTCACCGGGTTAACAGTGAGTTGGTCGTACACAGTGGGTCACGCACACACTGATAATACGCACAGTCCTTTTCGATGCTTTCTCGGCGCAAAAGACGCCACCTGGTGACACGTTCCTACTCGCTCAGTGCCCGTTCGGCAGCGCGAGCGCAACGACGTGGAGAAGTGCGATTGTGTATCGGCCGCGAGGCGCACACATTTACGTAAGTTCGAATTTTATTTGTATTTTCTAAAAATGATACGATACAATTTTAAGTAGAAGTTTTCGGTTGAGTTGATTAATAAGCTATCTGAGAGTGTTGTTTATTTTCTCTTTGAATAGTTTTTTTTTTTTATTTTTTTTTTTTTGTTATATTGGTGCTAGGGTTGACAGTGGGTCAAGTGGATCGGGTACATAGTGGGTCGTGACCCACTGTGTACCACGACTATCGATATTTCTATAACAATAAAAACTTTTTTTTTATTTACAGAATGCCAAGAAAAAAGAATCTGCCAAGGAAAATTGGCACACATAATTCAGAGCAAATGAGGTGCGCTCTAATTTCTATTAAAAATGGTTGCAGTATTCGGCAAGCTTCTGTAGATAGTGACATACCTTTTTCTACGTTACAAAGATATTACAGTAAAATAAAAGATAAAGAAAATGAGGATGTAAGTAGTGTGCGACTGACCCCTCACTACTCTGTGAATAAAGTATTCTCGGACGAAGAAGAAATAGTTTTAAAAGAATACTTTAAGAAATGCGCCTTGTTATTTTACGGCCTATCTACCAAAGACTGCCGACATGTAGCATACCAGATGGCCCTGCATAATAACATTAAAATGCCAGCCTCATGGGAAGAGAATCGCATGGCCGGTGTAGACTGGCTCAGAGGCTTTCGTGAAAGACACCCTGAGTTATCTTTACGCAAACCAGAGGCATGTAGTTTGGCGAGAGCTACTGCGTTTAACAGAGAGACTGTTAGAGTATTTTTTGAAAATCTCGAATGTATTATTAAACGCTGTCCAGCTTTTAGTGACGGAATACGAATTTTTAACTTGGATGAAACTGGAACTACAACAGTACAAAAAAATCAAAAAGTTGTAGGACCAAAAGGTCATAAAAACCTCTGTAGAGTCACAAGCGGGGAGAAAGGTACATTGTGTACAACGTGTAATATAATTGGCGCCGGTGGTCAAGCACTTCCACCAGCAATTATTTTCCCAAGAGTTAAAACAAATCCTCGAATGGGTGTTGGTACTCCTCCAGGGTCCCTAATTCTAGCATCTCCTTCGGGTTGGATGAATTCAGATCTTTTTGTACAAGTGATGCAACACTTTATCAAACGCTCAGGTACGACAAAAGATAATCCAAGCATATTAATCATGGATAACCACGAGTCACACCTTGCTATAGAAGCTTTGGATTTGGCGAAAAACTCTGGTGTTACGATCCTCACATTGCATCCTCATACTTCGGCCAAAATGCAACCGTTGGACGTTGGTATCCATGCACCGTTTAAATCTTACTACAATGCAGCAATGGATTCTTGGATGCTTACTAACCCAGGCTGTGCAGTGACAATTTATGAAGTAGGTCAATTTATAGGGACTGCTTTTATGAAAAGTATGACACCATCCAATATAATGCAGGCTTTCAGAAAATGTGGAATTCAGCCTTTTGACAAAAACATATTCTCGGACGAAGATTTTTTGCCAAGTACTGTTACAGAGCGACCAAACCCTGAAGATCAACCTTCTGTTATTCCAACGCCACAGCAAACAGAGCCAGTGCAGAGCAATACACACATGGATGTACCACCATTAGAACAACAAATGATCTCTTCCCTGAGCCATTCTATGCAGCAACCTGGTTCAAATCAGGATGTTAATCCGGAAAATTACCCTGCAGAATCTCTACAAAGAACTACCACCAGCACTGAAATGGTTGTTACTCCACCACAGCGTCCTGCAGATTCTTTGCCCAGCACCTCCAAGGTCTTACTAAGACCAGAAGACTTCCGAAAACCTATAAAAGCGGATACAAAAAGAAGAACAACAAAACGGAAACTAGGAAGGAGCCTTATAGCTACAGACACACCAGAAAAAAATGCTATAGAAGAACAAAAAAAAGCCGTCAAAAAGAAGAAGGATCTTAAAATAAAAACTAAAGCAAAAAAGGTGGTTCGGCAGGTTTTACAGAGTGATTCGGATGATGAGTCTATTGCATTACAAGACGATTCCAGCGACGATGATATTTGGCCTGAGGAAGATGTCGATGAAGACGTAGTAACAGAAGATTCTTTAACCAAACCAATTTCACCACCAAAAGAGGGACAGTATGTGCTGGTAGAATTTACTACAAAAAAACAAAAAGTTTATTATGTAGCCAAAGTTCTGGAAGAACGCAATCGATCGATGGAGGTTTATGTTAATTTTTTGAGGCAAAAAAAACAGGGACTGTTTTATTTGCCGAGTGTTCCCGACGTTTCCTACGTGAAATATGATAGTATTAAACTTGTTTTACCTAAACCAGTGGTGGGTGGCAGCACGGCTAGGCAGCAATCGTACTATTCTTTCTCGAAAGATTTCTCTAACATTAATGTTCGTTAATCAGTACCTAGGTATTATTTTAGCTTTTAAGAAATGACTGATTGTAACAAAAACACGGGTTAAAAATTATGTCTATTAGTTTAAGAAGTTGATCTCTGTTGAGTTTAAAAGTTTGATCTCTTTATTTTGTTTAGTAAGTACCTAAGCAATGACTGATTGAAATTGATCTCTATTAGGTTAAGAAGTTGATCTCCGGTTAGTATAATAGTTTGTTACAAATACACGGGTTAAAAATAGATCTCTATTATGTTAAGAAGTTGATCTCTGTTTAGTTCAAAAGTTTGATATCTTTTATGTTTATCTTGTTTTACATTACGTATTTTATTATCCCTTTAAGTTTTATTACTTTCTTTTAATAAAAAAGTAACAATTTATGTGCGTTTCATTTATTCTAGCATGCTGTTAGCCATCTGACTTTCCTTGGCCCACTGTGTCCTACCGGGTGACTCAGTGTAACCCACCCCTGGTACACAGTGGGTCATTTCTCACTTTTTTTAAAAAGCCATCCCGACTCCAAATTAATTATACTAGGAGTTTTTGAGTGTAATATAATGAAAATTAAATAAATGATGCATGTATTAGTCCAAAAATAATGTAATTCGAACAAATGGTTTTCGAGATATGTTGGCTGAAAAAAAGGGTGATCCACTGTCAACCATGTTACCCTACTCGTGAACGGGTGCTGTTTGTGGGGTCCGGTCTGTTCAAGTTTGCAAGGACTTGTTGTTCAATTAATTATTATAGTTATAGCTTTTGACGAAGAGACCTCGTCGTGTTGTTCTCATATTCATTATTTTTAGTTTAGGTTTATTGACCTTAAATTTGTAATAAGTTTATTTTTGGTAGTTTTAAGAATTTATTATTTATTACTTTATTGCCTTATTATTACTTAATGTAATTTACTTTTAAGTATTGTTGTTGTATGTTTTATGATTGAAAAATGACCTTCTGCTGGAGTTTTTTGCGGCGCTTCTTCTTCGCAATGATGGTCTTGTCCGAAGCGCTGGTAGATTCACTCTATATTACCGACGTGTAAAAAAGAACTCATGTGGCCTATTTGCTTAATAAATATTTTGAATATTGAATTTTGAATTTTGTAACTTGAAAAGAGACTTATGTCATATTGAGTTTTTTGCGCTGTTTCTTCTCAACAGGGATGCTCAAAAAAGTGTAAATTTTGAAATAAAAAAATATCCTTTATTATCCTTGTTTTTTGTTTTAATGTGTTTACCCTTATTTTGGTTGATTTATTTAAAAAGTAACTGAGTTCATAAATTTTCCCATTTCAAGTTTATCTGTTTTCATATCAACACGTATTACGAGTTTTAATTATGATACATTTTTATCATCCTTTCACAACCATTTTTCACAGAAATTTAGCAGTTCTACATGATGCATGCGAGTGTAAACACATATAAACATTTACTTGAAGCGTTGTAGTTGCTTAAACCAAAATATCGCACGGCGTTACTTAGTGATGATGATGAGATCAACATTATTTGTGAGTGCATTTATAACGTTTTAAATGGAAAAATTCCATTAGAAAAAAAAGAAAAAGCTAAATTAAAAAATATAAACATATCTTACGAAAAGGGAAACATAAAATAAGAAAAACTGATAATTCAAACGGGAGATGCATTTATACCTATTACATGAGGAGCAGTTTGAAGTGCCTTAGTTCACTCTTTATAATAAACAAAATGGAAAATACGAAAAAAATGCTATTGGTAGAATCAGATTTTATTGAAAGACAATGAGAGTCTACCTGAAAATTCATCATCCCGTATGATCGTGAAAAGTGGACCTTATAGTCTCAAACATTACAACCATTTTTAAATTTTAATGAATGAACCGTTTAGAATACCAATCGTAACGGAAGGGGAGGTTCAACTCAACAAAATGTTTTCATGTTTTCCTGCTGAACTACGCATGTTATTTGATACTATATTTAATTTAATATTTATAGCTTTATATAATGCTAGACTAAGTAGTACCATTGTAATAAGAAATATGTTTAAAAAAATGACTGACTGCTGAGTTTCTTGCGGCGTTTCTTCTCAGCAGTGGTCTTCTCTTGGGAAGCGCTGGTAGATTCTTGACGTGTAAAAGTGCCCGTGCGGCCTACTTACTGAATAAATTTCTTTTATCTTTTTTTATCTTTTACAACGAAAGTAATGATCTAAATTTAAATATATTATTTGTGTTATTGATGTATTCAGTAAATATGCTTTTGCGAGAGCTATGAAAAAGGAAGATTCATTAAAAGTTAAATAATGTTTTGAAAGCATATTTACTGAAGCCAACTCTGTTCGTCGTCATATACAATCTGATAAAGGTACAGAATTTGTTGCAAAGGTGGTGAGCGATTACTTTAAGAGCAAAAACATAAATTATTATACCACTAATAATCCCGACATTAAAGCAAGTATAGTAGAAAGGTTTCAAAGAACTCTTAAAATGAAAATGTGGCGTTACCTCACTCATAATAATACATAATGTATAATTACACTAATATTTTACAAGACCTTCTTCATTCTTACAATCATACCTATCATTCTAGCATTAAAATGCGACCAATTGATGTTAATTCTAATAATATTATGACCGTTTGGAATAATTTATATTATAGAAAAAAAGATAGACAAATTTCATTGGAAACCCCAAAATTGAATGTAGGCGATCATGTTAGAATAACTAAATATAACCCTTAATTTAGCAGAGACTTCGATACCGTAAAATTACAAATTTCATTAAATATGTTGATTAATAGAAGCTTCAGGAGTACAGAAAAAATATTTAAAATAATCTAGTTTTTTAGATTTTTACAAAAATTATGTCCGTAGTGCCGGACAATGCCAAATTATTAGCTGTAAAAAAATACATAAATAAAAATAAACAAAAAACCCGACTGCAATAATAAAATAACGGAAAAGAGAAAAACAAGCTCTTTAATCTATAGAAAATTGTAAGAGCATGTACTTATTGATATTTATATCAATTTAAATTTAACTTGAATATTGGAAAAGGTGTTCCAGGCGGGGACAAGCTAGTCCGAATGTTAAATTTTTTCAAGAAATAGCTTTTGAAATTCATTGCTTGTCCCCGCCTGAAATACCTTTTCCAATATTCAAGTTAAATTTAAATTGTTATAAATATCAATAAGTAGGTTTTTTGTTTATTTTTAATATTTGTAGTGCGACATATCCGCCCGCGCGCGCAATCCCCTGCGGCGCCTGACCGGCCAATATAAGCGCCGCGCCACCGAGCCCCGGTCAGTTCGCCTTGCGCAGTTAGCCGCTTCCAACTGACCTGACGAGCGCACAGCGTCCCGACCGCCCGACACTGCTTTCGTAGCACGGAACTTGTCGTTCGGCCGTGACGTACCAACGCTATTTATTTCGTTAGGAGGTACACTTCATGTACTTAGGGTGTAGCTGCGCGACAACGATACTTCCGTAGTACGGAATATCCGAAGGGCACTACGTTCGACGTCGCCTCCGTCCACGCTTAATGTACGTGTAGGAGTTACTTCACAAAATTATTGCTATTGCTTGTTATTTACTTTTATTACTTTAAGCTTGCCTTTAGTTTGTTAAATAATCAGATCTGATCTCTCTGCTTCGCTATAGTTTCCTTTGCTAGTTTTATTTCCTGTTTTGTTTTAAACGTAACGCCTTTTTGCTTGTTTTATATAGAACTTTGTCTTATTACGTTACCTACGCTTGTGCTTCATCTCAGCAAATACGTTTCTTCTAATATTAATGTAACCGTTTCCCTTTGGATGCCCTTTTATTATTGTTTGCCTGTTTTTTTTTGCCTTTGCTTACCGTACTGTTTTAAAAATATCTACTGTGCTTCGACTCTTTACCCAATATACGACATGAACTTTTCCGTGGTGGTTTCAATTAAGTACCCGCATTACATATTTTAATTTATTTAACTCTTTTTAGTCGTTATTAATAAAATAGTGGTTTAATTAATTATTACTAAGCAATATATGAGCTCTGGAGCTTAAATTTTTAATGTCGCAAAGCTACAAGTGACAAATTACAAGCGAAACTCTCTTTCTAGCGAAAGGAGTTTATTACTTAACATTTACGTATATTTTTCACTTTCATGTCAAAATAGTAGCATAAAAGTATTATGATATATTTGGAATGGGCTATTTAATAGCTTTAATTTGATACTCATATTGTTTTAATAAAAAAAAAAATTTTGTTCCCCCTCCATTTTTTTTTCCGCGGACGCCTTATTGAAATATTATATACCTGTTGTATATAATTGTCACTTTGGCAATTAAGACGAATCGAGTGACACCTCGTATGTTAAAATCTGTCAAGCCGTTTAGGCTGCAGAGCGTGCCCGGAAATAGACATACATACATACATACATACGGTCGAAACACATAACCCTCCTTGTGACGCAGTCGGGTAAAAAGGAAGAAAATGTTAAAATAACGTTACTTAGGTATATAATTTATGTTGTATGAAACTATGAAAGCGTAGTTGACAGTTTTGAGTGAGAACTTTTAATACTTTTTTGATAGGTACTTGGATATTAATGACTAAAATTAAAATTCGTGAGGTATCTTTAGACATCTTCAAAGGCTCATGAGAAATGAATTTTGGGGGATCTAAATAAATATTTAGGGTGTCCAAATATTTTTTTACAAATTTACGTGTTTCGCTGATGACGTTCCCTCCCCCTTTATCGAGTTTTTATCGTTGTGTTTTTCAGTGTGGGTAGAGATGAAAATGATGAAATGGACAGAAACTTGTTTTTTTTTTTCATGTAAAGAATCATCCATATCTTGCAAGTTACTTCAAGACTGCATGCCGGGTTGTAATTTTGTACCTCGTTATCAAGTTGAGAACTATTTTAAATATCAACGCATCATAATAGTGAAGCCAAAGAAGCTGTTAATAATGAAGCAAATAACGCGCGACGAAATTTTTAGATCAAACGGTTGATTGGAAGTGAGTACCGTAGGATTATGTCCGCCGTTCGTACATATTATATGTATAACTATACATATAATAAGCTTTTGCCCGCGACTTCGTCCGCGTAGAACTCGTTTATCGCAGTTAAGTCAATTAATAGTTTTAAGTAATTTTATAGTTTGGCGGACCTCAGGCCCTGGCAGAATGATCTTTCAAACGCATGTAACATTGAGCTCAAAGTTTGAAAAGAAGTTGAATTATTTAGGTTAATACATTTAGTATAAATTATTTTTTGTTTTGCCATCTTTCGCATGGAGATTTTGTGGGCTAGATACTCGTGAGCATGCTACGTAAGCTACCCATGGGAAAAACAGTTTGCTTCTGAATGTATACCGGCTATTTAAAACATTTTCTCCTTTAGCAATTCCAGACAATTCCAAGTTATAGCCCTTACGATATTCCGACATAGGTAGGTGCGTAATTTCCAACCGTGTGCCGAAGAGATACCTACTCCACAACATCGCCTTCTACGTGAGATTTTTTTTTTTATTTATCCACCCGAAAATTTCGTTTGTCGGTGCTAATATTGCCCTCGCACACCAACATTATCTATTCTTTATTATATTGTTTTGGGGTACACGTTATTTTTAAGATCATCTGGGATTTATACAATATTACAGAATTCGCGGTTTAATTAAAGCGGATCTTCGCCAATTTTTAGTAGAGCTGCCGCATATTGCCCAGTCTGTGTATCATTGTGTAGTTGCTGGCATATTTGTAGTCAGGTACATTACATTACATATTGTAATTGTCAACATGCATTTCTATTATATTCTATCAGTGGCGGTACTGCCATACAAGCCCAAAAGCCGGGCTTGCCTTACAAATATAACAACGATCAAAAATCAAAGGTCACGATCACGAACTATTTCAATTCGCGCTCTCATAAATTTTTTCAAATAATGCAACAGCAGTGTAGTACCGAATTTGATCGCGCTCCGCCGCCGCACGGCGGGCAGCACTGCTGCGCGCTTCGACGACCCGAACTCGCTTGAGTCACGGCTAGTCATCCCGCTCGCACGCGGTGGCTTGCAGGCGGGCTTCTATCTTAACCGGTATATCTCTTTCTTACGCATTAGAACTGCCTTATAATGAGATATAACTATTTATAGGTTCATATAGCAAATAGTACGAGATTTTAAGCCCTGCATGCGTCTGAAGTTGTACGCGAGTCGAGTAAAATGCGAAATTCGCGCATGCGCGTGTTGAGCCGCGTTGACGGCCGACTTCACTTCTATTTATTTGCTTGCTTACTTCAGTAATTTTACTTGTTTTGTTTGTTGTGAATTGTTTTGTTTGAGTCAACTGCGGTCACTAAGTATTTTGTTTGTTGTGTTGTTCAATTGGATTGGCAATGGAGGAAGTATTCCCTTGTGAATCTTGTGATTGTGATTATTTAAAGTGTGCACAAATTTTGCTTGGCGAGTAAAAGGTAAACTCTTTAAACTTTTCTGATAAAATATCCGATTTTCAGTACCTATTTCTCATTTCTCGCATAAGTAAAAGACGGTTTAATGTTTAATACCTAGATCAGTGTAAAAAACACAATACTTATTGCTGCTGTTGTAGGTATATTATTATCGAACGACACAAAGTTTGGAATATAGGTACCTATCTGATTATGAAAAATCAAATAACTTAGCTGGCACGATTAAAAGACATATGAATTTTATTTCCAAAAAGACACGAACGATTTTAGTAATTTTGGTAAAAAGCGAATTGAGACATTTATCCAAAATAACTTTAAAAACTACAAAATCATATATCTCGGCTTGCCCTATCCTGAAACCCTAGGCACGCCACTGTATTCTATTCTATTCTATAAAGCGACTATAATGCAATGAGCTAAGAATTATTTTAGGAACTTGAAATATTTATGAAAAGTTTATGCAAAGCAGGAGAGTAAATTAATTATTTCGTGTGCTTCCGGCGAGACCCGAATCTAACTCTAGAACCCGAAGTATATTCTAGATTTCACTGTACATAATATTTTGTAAATTAGGTAAAAGACAAATAACAACCGATAATCACACAAAAATTACGCTGCCTTACTATTATTGTTTTTATTATGCCCAACCTGATAATTAAGTAATCTTTAAGTTAGGTACTGCATACTTATTAGCAAATTTATTTCACACAACATTTTAAATATCAATTTAATTTCCACATTTTAGTTGTACATTTTGTATGAAAAACCTCCTTCCCATTGAAGTCGCCATCTTCGCCATACGGATCATTTTAAATTGAGACCAGTCATATTTTTCCAGTCCAAGTCAAGAAATAAAAAGGCCCATAGAAGCTCCACCCGAATAAGTAGAAAGCTACTTCTTCTTTCTTTATCTTTGGCTACGCAGAGCATATTTATTTGTAACCAGGACCCTATATACCAATTTTCATACTGCTAAGTCCAGAATTGAGAAATCAGACTCAGAGCTAGCGACCAAATCGGTCATGTGGCTTCAGCTGTATTAAATTAAAACTCCGTTAGCTACTTCCCTGAACAACCTTTTCCGATAATCTTCGTGCTGGCAAGCCGCGGGCGGTGGGTGCGGGTGTAGTGGGGTGGGGAAAAAAAAGAAAGAAATGTGGGCTCAGCGACTTTATTTTTTTTCCAAACAGTTGCTGTAACACATTGCAGTACTACCTGGACACCCAAAAAAAATTTTAAATCGATCGGGTGGTGGGAATGGGTTGCCAGCGTTAATTAAAAGTACCAAAATAATAATAATTTTCATGTGGGCTCAGCTGTATTGGCTTTTTTTCTGAAGCGAGATTAATTAATATGTAAGCCCCAAAAAAATTGCCATGCAAAAATATCGGTGGGAAGGTATCGAAAAAAAATGTTGAAATCGTTGGATTTCGTTCGAGAATGAGCTGAGGAGAAGGCAAAAGCGGGATCAGCCCGCTATCGCGTCAGCGCGCTGACGGCGCGTCGATTGTGTTCGGCTAACAGAGAGTAGCCGCTGTCCTTCTCGCACCCGTTGAAATTTTCGAACGATTTCATCAATTTTTTTCGATTCTTTCCCACGGTTTTTTTTAACCCCGATACTAAGTCTCCAGCTGGGTTTCAAACCGAGATCAAATTTGATACAAGTTACATAATGGAAAAAACCCTGCGAATTTATATTTAGGATTACCCTCACAAATATTTGTTTACACCGATATTATTCATCCCCAAGTGGTTGGAGATATTATAAGTATAACAGCATTGCGTAGAATAATACCACTAGATCCAACTAAAATCAGTTATGGTGCATATAAAACTCACATTTTCTCACCTGCTCACTATGTACCGGTTTTACGTAGGGAGTTCGATTCTACCTATTGAAATAGATATAAGAACAAATACCAGTGTTAATGTACCTACCATTCCAATTTGATAGCCCATGCGTGAAGCTACACTTTCAACGAGTAAAATAATTCGGTCATTCTCCAGAATTGTGTTCTCAGTCTAATTAACACCGCCCTTTTTTTCCACTTGGTTTTTGATAAAATTTATGCAAAATGTAGTAACATATCGACCATTCAAACTTTAATATTTATTGGGCACTTAATTATTATAAGCGGTTAATTAACTAGAAGGGTTTTAATATTTGCGTGACGCGCGAATTAGAAAAGCGATGCGTTAATTAGGTTTACTTGCTTGCGAATTAAAAAAACTACGCGTTTATTAGATAAATGTTCATGCCAAATTATATATTATTTAGGAAATAAGACAAAAACTGCCAGACTGTCTATTAATTTTATCATATTTATTATATTGCAACGTTGAAACTATTAGGAACATAAAATATCCATCACGATATACATACATAATAAGCTAACTAATATTTCACTGAAATAATCGTTCTATAATCAACAATGAAAACGATAAAAAAAATCAGAATTAATAACTTTATATTATACCTTAGGTATTATGAACAAACGATAATAAATAAATTGCCGTATCTGCTAAAGAAAAAATAATACTTCTTCCTCCTACTTTTTACATTCCCTATCTATCTTTAAAAAAAGTAATTTAAAATTTAAAAACCCGATGAACTAAAAGGATATAAATAAACTAGTTAATTTTATTGAATCTAAGGACACCTCATAATTCATAATGCTAAAATCCGTCGAGCCGTTTAAGCTTTACATACATAAGTTATGTAACATAACATACAGACATTAAATTTTAAGTATGTAGTTTAATTATTGCGGGTGGTTTTAATACATAATTTATACAAATATGAAGAATGATAACGGGTCCCTAGGATTTTCCTTACATGATTAGAATTACAGTTGTCACTTATTGTCAAAATGCAACTTTTTAATGAGGTCAGCAAAATTTTCATGTTTTCCATGAGAAATATGCTAGGAAAAATAAAATAACCTCTAAAAAACATATTGTCCAAACACTTAAGCACACAGATACGATCATAAGGATGATTTTAAGGTTAGGGCCCCTCTAATAACACCAGTTTGACATAATATATGTCATTCTAATCATCCCATCATTCTTCCGGGAATTACATTTTTGTAAAAAAATTATTCCTGTAAATTAATTTAAACTGGTTTAGCTTAAGCGAACAATTAGAAATAAAATACTTTTATGTACCAAAAACCTTTTTTACTACTCTTAAACTAATTAACGCGTTCATTTTTGGCCCGTGAATTAGACGTGTGTATTAGGGATTCTTGATAAAAAAATATAACTTCTTTTAGGTACATGTGATAAACTACATAATCCAGTAACTGTTAAATACTACAGTGTTTACAGAGCTATAGAGTTATTGGCTGATTTTAAAAACGTGAACGTGTTAATTAGAATTTACGAGAACCAAAACATGCGAATTAGATACTTACATTTGTAGTGTGCGATCCACACAACATTAACACGTCTTTCTCTCAAGAGGGTCTTAACATGAGTGTCTGCTCACGCAAAATGCATTACAGACGTCTGTCTATTTCTTCAATGGCCTTGCACGGACAAGAATGAAAGCGGCGCGTGAATTAGTACACGTATCGGGACAAAGTTTCTTTATTTTATATCTTAGTGATATATTACTAAATAAATTTGGTATTTTTTTTGTAATTTGGATATCTTATCTTTCATTAAATAAAAATACTTTCATTCATCTTTCCTCTTGTATATGATAGGGGAAAATAGTTATATTAGTGATTTCGGAAGTGGGACGCGCGGTGTTAATTAGGAGAATGGGGTATTGATTTTTTTTTTCTCCTAGAAAGGTATTGAATATTTACTTGAAAATTCATGTACACCTCAATACGAGTACCTTCTAGGAACAAAAAATATAAATTATACCAAATTCAATAGTTTTATATTTTTTAAGCCCGAGGACATACAGAAATGGCTGTCTGGAGAATGACCGAATTATAACAGATCGTCAGTCTCTTGCCCTTACCAACATTATTATTCGCATCAAGCCGGCTCTGGTGTAGGGATTGTCTATAAAGGAGTTCCATTTCAGCGAGGACATGGTATAGGGAGTTTTTTGGGAGGTCTATTTAGATCATTTCTCCCTTTGTAATCTAGTAGTTTGAAAACCATTGGAAAAGAAATGTTAGTTGCAGGAGTTGGTTTGTGATTTGATAACCACAAATAGGGTAGTTCGTAGCGAACGCGAACGAACGTGTTTTATCTGTCGTATAAATAGAGTTCGTAAATTTGAGGAATTTGAGGAAAAATAATTAATTTCCTATCACATGTGCGCAAAATAAGTAAACAAATTAATAATTAAGTGTTTCTTAATGTTTTACATTGTTAAAAAGCCGAAGTGCAGTTGAAATATAATTTGTTTTGTGACTCACCGTAGCGTAAATTCCAGCCATAATCTTGTGTAAGTTGGAACTCTACGTCTATACACCGAAGACATAATGATCAAGTGCGCGGCTTGCAATAGAGGAGTGTTGGAGAAAGATGTTGTAAAATGCACAAACTTAAAGTGCAACAAACTTTTTGACAGGCTCTGTGTGCATCTCTCCAGATCAGCGAGGATTCCTCCAAATTGGGCCTGTCCGGGGTGTGTCAGTAGCCAGCCGCGAAAGGACAACTCCGAGACTCCTGTCAAGGGCGACACTCCGGCGTCCCCACCAGCCCAGACCGTGATCGAGGCAAAGGATAGTAACGCCAACGAAGCCGCTCTGACGCAGGAGCTTATTCTGTTCAGGCAAGAGATGTCCGCAATGCGTTTGAAGATGGATCAGTTCGCAGAGAGGATGGAGGCGATGTTAGTTGTGATGAGTGGAGTGGACGAGCGGCTGGCTGGAGTGGAGAGTCGCGTGGTTGCGATCGAGCAGCACCTTGACTTGGTGGGCAATCGCATATGCGCGCTGGAGCAGGGCCAGCCCGGCGACAGAGGTAGCTCGTCGGACGACGTCACTGCGCTCATCCAAACGGTCGACCAGCTCAAGCTTGAGCTTAACGACCGCGATCAGAGTCTCCTGGCCACTGACATTGAAATAACGATGATTCCTGAGGTCCGCGGCGAGAGCCCTTTGCATCTGGTACAAATTGTTGCCGGCAAGCTGGGTGTGCAGCTCAAGGCGCGTGATATAGTGTCAGCGGAGCGAGTCGGCGCCCCGCGGGTCCAGGGTGAGCAGGATGGAGCCAAGAGCGGGCCGCGCCCGCTGGCCGTGAGGCTTGCCCGCCGGGAGCTGCGCGACGTGCTGCTGCGCGAGGCTCGTGTACGCCGCACGGTCGACACCAGTGGCTTTGATCTGCCTGGGCCCGCGCGCCGGTTCTACGTGAACGAGAGCCTCACCCGTGCCAATCGTCGTCTGTTTGGCCAAGTTCGTCAGGAGGGCAAAAACCGCGGCTGGCGGTTTATCTGGACACGCGGAGGTCACGTATTCGCAGAGCGACTCGCAGGCCCAACGAATTCGCACTGAAAAGGATATTGTTAAGGTTTTGGTGTAGCCTAAATTTGTTGGCGTCACTGTGCTTTGTTTTCTATCACAGTACAACTGGTTATTTTATGCTTAATATCTTCTGTTCATTCTTCTCATTCTGTTACTTTTCATGGCGCTGTAATGTGACTACATTTAACCGGTATAATAACCTATTTCTCGCATACAATTCTGGCCATGCGCTTTTTTCTGCCAAAACCTGTCAATCATATACTATCGTATATTATAATAATATCTTATATCCTTGTTTTCACATTAAAATCATATTTTTACACTGCCTGCACCAAAACTGCACTAAATATTTAAATAATATACAGCATTCACTCTTCGTTGCTTCCGTCTTATTATTACGTAACGCCATACTTGTTTGCATCTGAACCTATATTCACAGTGTTTACGTTAAGCAATTGCAAGCAAACATGCAATCTATGTTCTTACATTATGGGCGTTAATAGGAAGAAGCATTTAAAGATTGGCTTGCTCAACCCAGGCTCACTAGGAAACAATCACGACGAGTTTATCGTGGCAGTGGCCAAGCACAGCGCCGACATAGTGTGCATAAATGAAACTTGGCTCCGTGAGGGTGAACAACAGGGAAGGGCCCCCGTGACTATCAGCTGCGTCACATTGCTCGATCGCGTAGCTCGGGACGTGCGCGGGGTGGCGGCGTTGCTTTCCGCAAGTAAATTACGTAATCCTGGTCGGTGATTTTAACATTGATATACGCATAGACAGCGACGCGATTAAAGTTAATAATTTTCTCTCCTCTATGAGCTTGACGCAGTTGGTAGACCGTCCTACGCATTTCACTAACCATAGTGCCCGGCTCATTGATCTGTTTTGTAGTAATGCGCCAGTGGGTAATATCGTTGTCGACTACATTCCAACGCTAAGCCATCACGCATTTATCACTGGTGAATTGAGTATTTCAAAACCTAAGCCACCTCGTCGCTTTATTAATTTTAGCGCGCTTAGAGACATGGACATTGACGATTTCAATTATGACTTGTCGGGGGTTGACTGGAACGGTTTGCTGTCTATGCCGAACGTTAATGACATGGTTGCTGCTTTAAACTCGTCGTTGTTGTCACTTTTTGACCGTCACGCACCATCCAAGCGGGCTGTTGCCAGAGCGAAGTGTTTCCCTTGGATCACGAGTACCGTAAGGGAAATGATGCGTTTACGCGACAAGGCTCACGACAAAGCACGTTCATCTGGACTTGATCGGGACAAGGATTATTACAGAGAGTTCAAGAGCTGTGTTAATGTTGCACTCTTTTTTGAGAAACAGGCATATTTTAGCCAACACATAAATAAAAATTTGCACAGTCCTCGAGCTCTCTGGAAAAATCTTAACCGAACGATCAACGTGACAGGCCGCCATCAGTCCGAGCTTCCCTCACACTTACGTAACGCGGATGTCATAAACGATTATTTCCTTTCCGTACCTAGTGATCCGAGCGTTTCCATATCACAGCTCACCTTTTTTGAGTTTGCTCGCCACGGGTCACTAAGTTCGTGCTTGAAGTGGTCGACGAATGCTGCGTGATGAGAGTCATAAGGTCCCTAAAGTCGAACGCTGTAGGATCTGACGGTCTATCGCTGGACATGCTTCTGCTGACACTGACACAGCTCTCGGCGCCATAACTGCCATCGTGAATCAATCGCTCACGTCGGGGGAGTTTCCTGAGGCCTGGAAGGTGGCACTGGTAACACCGTTGCCAAAGAAGCAGAATGTGGCTGAACTCAGAGACCTTCGCCCAATTAATATACTTCCTTGCATCTCTAAAATCATTGAAAGGGTAGTACACATGCAAATGAGCTGCTACCTGGAAAATAACGCCGTGTTGCCCGTCCTCCAGTCAGGCTTCAGGAGATCCCACAGTACTACCACAGCTTTGCTTGATATATCCGATAATATTATCACTGCACAGGATGGGGGCATGGGAACCATAATGGTACTCTTGGACTACTCGAGAGCCTTTGACGCAATAAATATCCCCCTTCTACTTTCCAAGATGACTTATTATGGTTTCAGTGCCTCCACAGTGAAATGATTTTCAAGTTATCTGTGCGGTCGGTCCCAGGTGGTAAAACTCGATGGCAGCAATGGAGATTGGATGTTTTCTGGTTGTCGCCCGGTTACTACAGGCGTCCCGCAGGGTTCGATTCTGGGGCCACTCCTTTTCACTTTATACACAGCGGACATTTGTGCAGTAATTAGGCACTGCCAATACCATATGTATGCCAACGACACACAACTTTATCTATCGTTCGACCCTAAAGACACTAAGATCGCTGTGGAAAATTTGAACAGAGATTTGGCAAACATAGCTGCTTGGTCAGAATCGAATACTTTGGTTTAAATCCTAAAAAAACCAAATTCATTATTTTTGGATCTCCTAACCAGGCAAGCAGTATCTCTGTTCAAAACCCCGCTGTGTCTATTGGAGATGAACAGATAGTGTGTGTGTCGGAGGCACGTAACCTTGGGGTGCTGATGGATGGAGGTCTGCGCTTTGAGAATCACGTACTGGAGAACGCCAAAGTCTGTTTTTACAGGCTAAAAATGCTATACCACTTACGTGATTTTCTAAGCGTAAGCCTTCGCATAAAACTGTGCAACTCATTAGTCCTCTCCAAGCTTTCTTATGCGGACCTGGTGTACGGGCCGCGCCTGCTAGCTCGCACGGAGCGTGTCGTGCAGCGCGTGCAGAATGCCTGCGCTCGGTTTTGTTTTAAGGTGCCTCCGCGAACGCGCGTCACGCCCAGCCTTAACGCCGCTGGCATCTTAAAAATGTCTCTTCGTCGAGAGTATCACCTTGCCACTCTTCTTTTCGGTATTATAAAAACCAGACGGCCAAAATACTTATTCGAAAAACTGAAGTGGCGAAAATTTTACAACATCGCATGTCGCTCGGTGAGTTGGCCACTGCGTATGCCTATGCACAGGTCAACTGCGTTCCGTGGAAGTTTTAAATACACCGCCACCAAGTGTTGGAATTTCTTACCGCCACCTTTTCGTAAACTCACATCCGTCAATTCTTTTAAGATCAAACTAAAAAATACCTTTACGAACATCAAAAAAATTTGCAATCTGGTGGTGGACGAGTTGTCCCAACTTATTTGTGTCAAGTAGTGCTCTAAATTCTATAACTTTATTTATTTATTTACATTTGTGCTCGGTCGGCCTTTTATATATAACTATCAGTTTTATATATAACGTCATTCGTCTAATCTGCTCACTCCTACATAATTATATAATTATATACATATGTGAAAATTTATACGTATTTTTTGACTACACCATACACATTTCACACGCTACCTATAGTATGTATTTATGCATTTTATTCTCTTTTCTTTAATCTCGTGTTCGCTACGAACTAGGTAGGTAAACACCAGGGTTTGGCTGAAAACCAGCGCTGTGGCTCCGGCTGCAGCACATGCTGAGCTGAGTCCTATTTGACCTCACACTACAGCGCAACGTCTCTAAATTCGCTTCTAGTATATAAATGTTTTTATGTTCTATCCTTTTACTTTATAGTTGTATCGATTAAAATGTTCGATTATATTTGTTGTGTTGCGTGTGTTTTTGTCAAATAAATGTTGTGAGTTTGAGTTTGAGTTTGATATGGTAAATTCACGCCCTATGGATAGTTCGATTAGATCACGATTCAAGTGCCTTTGCCTCCCGCAAGTGCTAATTTAAAAAGAAAAGCCGATGAAAAAATTAATTCCCTCATGTCGGAATCTGGGTATAAAATGACATCTAAAAGAAGGGAACCGCTCATTACAATGAAAGCATCGAGAAGAAGATGAAGGAAGAAAAATAAAAACAAAAGTATTGAGGATATATTTACAAGCTAAATAATGTCATTCCTACATAGTCATTCTTGTGAATGTGCAAAATCTGAATTAGATATATTTGCTCTTCCATCAACTCAAACAAGTATTGAAAGTGGACAGTGGGTTCATTACAAACCAATTTCCTCTTTAAGTGATGACGCTCCCATCGAATTTCAAGTTCCTGGATCAGGAGATGACTATGTTGATCTATTCCACTCAATGTTACATATTAATGTTAAAATATTGAATCAGGATGGTACAAAATAGCGTGGTTGCACCCGTGAATAACTGGATACATTCCCTTTTCAGTCAACTAGATGCATATTTAATAAATATTGTCACGCCGATGGCATAAAGCGTTGCATTTTTAATCGTTAATTTTGGTGCTTTAGAAGCGTTTTCAGCAGGCTGAAATATCGTTTCAGTCCGTTTCAGAGGTAGCTCTATCACATACCAGAATATCAAAATTTCGACCAACTTACCGTTGTTTTCAGGCGGCTGAAACATGTTTTCAGTCCGTTTCAGGCCACCCTCTATCAGATTACGCCCAATTTGAAAACCCATTTTCAGGCATTTTCGGGACCCCTTATGGGCCTTTGAAGTACATTTCAGTATATGGCATTTTTTTCACTAAGAGTGAAAGAGATAGCATGATTAGAAACAGGCAGCAATACTTAGAACCTTCGAGAAGTGTGTGAAAGAGATAACACGATTAGAAAGAGACGGCGATACTGAGAACCTTCCAGAAGCGTGTGAAAGAGATAACACGTAATGAGACAGCAACTCGCGGAACATTCCAGACTCATCCAGACCCGTGAGTCAAGGTCATAGCGATCGTAAAAAGAACAAGATAGCAAGGCGTAGAACATTCCAGTAACGAACAGTCTCGATCAACCTTGGCGGGTCGAAGGACATCGATCATTCCGGAAAGGCATTCTTGAATGATCGGACACGGGAGCTATAAAACGGCGGACACCGTTTGCGACAAGTCAGTCTTTACTTGGAAAGCGAACAGTGCGAATAAGAGCGACCCGAGCGATCATCTGAGTATTCGAAGTTTATTGTGCGATAATTGTTTAAGTGAGTGCGTAATTAAAGTCAACTTTTTTGATTTTCGCTGTATTCGTGCATTTCTATCAGTTACCTACCCCCACGTAGGTACGTAACATTTGGTGTCAGAGAGTGGGATAGAGAATCCCAGTAACTCCGCGAGATCAAGAGCAGGAGGGGGTCAAAACCCGAAGCCATAAAAGGTAAAAAAAAGATAAAAGATAAAAGAAATTTATTCAGTAAGTAGGCCGCACGGGCACTTTTACACGTCAAGAATCTACCAGCGCTTCCCAAGAGAAGACCACTGCCGAGAAGAAACGCCGCAAGAAACTCAGCAGTCAGTCATTTTTTAAACATATTTCTTATTACAATGGTACTACTTAGTCTAGCATTATATAAAGCTATAAATATTAAATTAAATATAGTATCAAATAACATGCGTAGTTCAGCTGGAAAACATGCCAATTAAGAATCTTACGGGAGAGATAGAGAAAAAAAAAACACATACTTATGTGTATATAAGATGGTGCGAGACGACCACATAAAAGTTTCGATATGTTTTCCTACATCAACGGTGTCCCCTAGACAAGATAAAGATTTTGCATTTGAATAAATTATTATTGACTAAGTTTCGGATTTAGGCCATGCATTTTTGTCTATTAGATAGTCCTCGATCCTATAATATGCTTTAGACATTAACGACCTTTTCAAGTATCTTTTAAGTACTGGAAAGGGTAACTTTAAAACTTCGTCAGGTAATTTATTATAGAAATGAATGCATTGACCAACAAATGATTTATATACTCTACGGACGCGGAATTTTCGGATAGCGATTTTATTTTTATTTCTGGTATTTAAATTATGTATATCAGAATTTTTGGCGAAAGAATCTAAATTTCTAATAACGTAAATAATATTCTCATAAATAAATTGAGACGCTACAGTCAAGATATTAATTTCTTTAAAAAGTTCTCTTAAAGAGTCACGGGAGTTTAAGTTGTAAATAGAACGAATGGCCCTTTTTTGTAACACAAATATAGTTTGTATGTCAGCTGCCTTACCCCAAACCAGAATACCGTACGACATGACACTATGGAAATAACTATAATTGACTAAGCGAGCTGTCTCAACATTGGTTAGTTGTCTAATTTTCCTAACGGCGTAAGCTGCCGAACTTAGTTTACCTGCCAGTACAGCTATATGGGGACTCCATTGCAAATATTTATCTAATGTTATGCCTAAGAAAATTGCCTTATCTACCATTTGCAAACACTCGTCATTTAGAAAAATACTTGAATGTATCGGTTTAACATTAGGCAAAGCGAACCTAACACATTTCGTTTTCTTAGCATTTAGTAGCAAATTGTTGCTAGTAAACCAATTAAGTATTTTAACTAGTGTGGTGTTAATCCTACTGTAGTCTACGGATTTTCTATCTACCTTGAAAATTAGTGAAGTATCATCAGCAAAAAGTACAATATCACAAAGTTTATCTACTGTTGGTGGCAAGTCATTTATGTAAACCAAAAATAAAAAAGGACCTAAAATAGAGCCTTGAGGCACACCTATTTTCACTGTAGCTCCAACAGATTTGGTTTTGTTTACAACAACTGTTTGAGTTCTATCACTTAGATAAGAAGACATAAGGCTTATAGCTTTATTGGACAATCCATAATGTTCTAATTTTAAAATAAGGGTCGTATGATCCACGCAATCAAAAGCTTTAGAAAGATCACAAAATATTCCTACTGCATCGCAAGATTTCTCCCAACTGTTATATATATGTTTAATGAGTACAGATGCCGCATCAATTGTTGATCGACCTCTGGTAAAGCCAAACTGGTTATTGTTAAGTAGTTTATTTCTGTTAAAGTGACCTAACATATCCTTTAGCATTACTTTCTCAAAGACTTTACTTAACACTGGTAGTATGGAAATGGGACGGAAGTTCGTTATATCACTCATCTCGCCCGATTTAAAAAGAGGTATTACTTTACTATATTTCATGAGATCTGGAAAGACCCCCTCTGATATGCAATTATTGTAGATTAATGCTAGATGGGGTGCAATTACATCTATGATATGAAAGAGTACCTTAACTGATGTGCCCCACAAATCTTCAGTCTTTTTTAAACTAAGTGATTTAAATATCTTGACTATTGAATCTGAATTTACAGGGCTGAAATCAAAGTTGATATTACATTTACTGACATTAGTGCTAAGTAATGATTGAGCTTCAACCGCGGATGATTTAAGACATTTCGTAGTATTAATGGCTATGTTTGAAAAATAATCTTCGAATGCTAAGGCAACGTCTTTATTTGACGTGATTTGTTGTTGGTGTTCAGAGTGACTTGATTATCACGAGTTTTTGATTTTCCCGTTTCTCTATTTATAATATTCCATACAGTTTTTACCTGCAGCAGACGACTCTGCAGCTGCTGCCGGTACGTCTACCGCTACTGAACCGGCTACAGCAGCCTCAGCTACGCCGGAATTTGATATAAACGGGCAACTCATCTAACGCAGTCCGATCACCGATGTCGGCCGAACGCTTGAATATGTTCACCGCAGACAGAAACGCTTCCACCACTTCTGCGTTCTTCGTACCCTCATAGGTATAGGCGCATGTCGTAAAAGTTCCCTTCTTTGTCGGCCGTGGAGCAGGAATTCTGTCCAGGAGTTGCTGAAACTGTTCGGGCGACAACATGTTGGGTTTCTTCCTGATTTTGACAGTCGTCTGACGTCCGGAGCGCGTCACGATGGTTGGGCTTCTATTTAATTTCGCGGTCCCAAGACTTCTCCCAGTCATGAAACTTTAATTTATGTAGGTCGTCTGACGTATAGTGTAGCTCGTAGCGTAGAACCAGGAACCGTAGCGCGTAGCAGCGTAGACCCGAAGTTCGTAGCGATTGCTGACGTCACGTCGACAGGCCTCACGTGTAGGGCGCCAGTTGTAACTCGGGAATAGCAGGGGGCGACGAAATGAGAAGATGACGAGAACGGTGAAATTTTATATTAAGAGAGTAGGTAGGTGAGAGAGAGAATTTACAGATTAATGACGAAGTACCACACTAGTCGAGGATATCCCAGCAGAGGTGGAAGTACCCGAAATCAATGTGGAGTAGGGGATGACACTTAGTACGTGTCAACAAGGGTGAAAGCGTATAAGCGTGCATATCTAGGTCCTAAGGATTCGATACACAACTAATTTCAGTGGCCGGTATATTAACGATCTGAGGGGAACAAACGATTGTGCGATCTAACTCGATCCCAGCGCCATCTAGGGAGGTAACGGGCGAGGTTGGTTAGTTCCGCTACCGGACGATAGTTGTCGCTAGTAAGCAATATTGGCGAGATGATTAGTACCGCCACTGAACGGCAGATGTCGCCGGTAAGCAGTATGATTTGGGTGTTACAAATCTTAATTCTCTTGAAGGAACAATCTAGAACCCAGAAGAAATTCCAAGAAGAACAATCCAGAGCCCAAAAGGAGCAAGCCAGAGTCCAAGAGGAACAGTCAAGAATTCTCCTAGAAGTACGAGAGACCACTTCGGAATGGAAGAAGGAGATAACTGAGGTTCAAGGGAAACTTGCTGACATGGACCTTAAGTTTGAGAACCGTCTCCATGGAGTTAATGATAAAGTTGAGGATCATGAAAATCGTCTCCAGGCTATAAGGAACGAGGTTAAAAAGCTTGAAATTAAAGTGGTCAGCGGTGCCTCCGGATCTGAGCCATCGGCCCCGATTGCTGGAAGATTTAAAGTACGAGTACCTCCATTTGATGGAACTTCGTCATGGATGGCCTATAAACTCCAATTTGAGTCAGTTTCCCAGGCGAATGGCTGGAACAAGGACCAGGCGAAGACGGCTCTAACTTTGGCACTTCGAGATGAACTCTCACCGTGCTGGAAGCAGGCACGTTATGGTGACAGCCATCTCGAGCACGTCTTTAGAGCTCAGCTTAAGGATCGAGCCCAGGGACGTAATGAGTCATTACAACAGTGGGCCCTGGAAATAGAAAAGTTGGTCAGGAAAGCGTATCAAAGTGCATCGGCTTCATTTGTGGACAGCATGCTAGTACAGGCCTTCATCGATGGAATCCGTGATTTAGAAGTCAGAGCTGTTGTGCGACTAGGACATCATGGGAGCGTGAAGGATGCAGTTGCCCACGCCTTGGAGGTTGAAGCTGTAAGCCAGGACTCGAGGCCTTTTAGGGTGCGAGAGGTTTCGGCCAGGAAGCCAACTGCTCCTCGACGTGAATTTGGGGCAAGGTATTATTGGTGTGGAGAACGTGGGCACATACAATCTAGTTGCCCAAAACGAAATAGAACACAACGAGATACAACAGGCCCAACGGAGAGGCCAGCAGGCTCTGATGCATTAGAGCCGCATCAGAGCCTGCTGATGTGCCTATGGAAGGTGGCGTAACTGAACAAAACTACTGCGCCAGAAGGACCATTCTTCGACCAAAATCGCAAGCCCTAGTTCCTGTAAAATTACCACACTATGCAGGACGAGGATCTCATCGCTGCGTATTAGTAGAAAAAAATGATGGTAGTCAACCGTCGATAACAGCTCGCACGGTTGTGACAACGTCATCTGCAGCGTTTATAAGGGTCCTAAACCTCAGCGACTCTAAACATGCCCTTAGTAAAGGAAGCCTTATCGGGACTTGCGAAGAAATTTCTTGCATACGAAGTTGCCGGGGATCGAATGGAAGCGGACAACCTGCAAGTAGAGGAGTGGACATTACAGGATTATTGGATGGTTGACAAAACAATCTCACGAAGGAAGAACTCCTGAAGGCGCGTAATTTACTGCTGCGTTACAGCAATGTTTTCTCTGCTCACGAGGATGATATTGGAAGAACTGGAGTTGTACAATATGAGATCAACACTGGCGGAACCATGCCTATCCGACAACGTCCTCGGCGAGTTCCAGTAGCTCGAGAAAAGGAAGTGGAAGACATGATTGAAGAGATGAAGAGGAACAAAGTTATTGATCAACAAGTCCTTGGTGTTCAACGGTAGTTTTGGTAAAGAAGAAGGACGGCACCATGAGATTTTGTGTTGACTATAGCCGACTTAACGATGTAACCAAAAAGGATTGTTATCCACTGCCACGAATCGACGACACGTTAGACACTTTAAATGGAATGAAATGGTTTTCCACGTTGGATTCAAAAAGTGGCCACTGGCAAGTGGAAATCAAGGACCACGATTAGGAGAAAACCGCCTTCTCGACCAGAACGGGACTGTGGCAGTTCAATGTTATGCCGTTTGGATTGTGTAATGCACCAGCAACCTTTGAGAGATTGATGGAACGAATACTTGTTGGTCTACTTGGAGATACTTGCCTGGTATATCTGGATGACATTATAATTGTTGGTAGAGACTTCGACGATCACCTTTGGAGAAAGTTTTGGCTAAGCTGCGAGATGCGAACCTGAAACTCAGCCCGAAAAAATGCTCACTTTTCAAGCGTAAGGTGAATTATTTAGGACACTTTGTGTCAACAGACGGTATCCAGAAAGATCCTGAGAAGATAAGTGCCGTTAAGGATTGGCCTATACTGAGGGACAAGACCACAGTTCGTACCTTTTTGGGACTTTGCTCATATTATCGACGTTACGTGAAAAAACTTCTCAGATATAGCGAAGCTTGCTTTCCGCAAGGTTGTCCACGTTGACCGACTGGCGAGATACTACGGAACTAATAATACTCGGGACGAGCATGTCTTAGGAGGGGGTAGTGTTACGCCGATGGCATAAGGCGTCACATTTTTAATCGTTAATTTTGGTGCTTTAGAAGTGTTTTCAGCAGGCTAAAATATCGTTTCAGTCCGTTTCAGAGGTAGCTCTATCACATACCAAATTATCAAAATTTCGACCAACTTACCGTTGTTTTCAGGCGGCTGAAACATGTTTTCAGTCCGTTTCAGGCCACCCTCTATCAGATTACAATATAACCTGAAAACCCATTTTCAGGCATTTTCAGGACCCTTTATGGGCCTTTGAAGTACATTTCAGTATATGGCATTTTTTCCACTAAGAGTGAAAGAGATAGCATGATTAGAAAGAGACAGCAATACTGAGAACCTTCGAGAAGTGTGTGAAAGAGAAAACACGACTAGAAAGAGACAGCAATACTGAGAACCTTCGATAAGTGTGTGAAAGAGATAACACGATTAGAAAGAGACGGCGATACTGAGAACCTTCCAGAAGCGTGTGAAAGAGATAACACGAAATGAGACAGCAACTCGCGAAACACTCCAGACTCATCCAGACCCGTGAGTCAAGGTCACAGTGATCGTAAAAAGAACAAGGTAGCAAGGCGTAGAACATTCCAGTAACGAACAGTCTCGATCGACTTTGGCGGGTCGAAGTACATCGATCATTCCGGAAAGGCAGTCTGGAATGATCGGACACGGGAGCTATAAAACGGCGGACACCGGTTGCGACGAGTCAGTCTTTACTTGGAAAGCGAATAGTGCGAATAAGAGCGACCCGAGCGATCATCTGAGTATTCGAATTTAATTGTGCGATAATTGTTTTGTAACGGTTTAAGTGAGTGCGTAATTAAAGTCTACTTTTGATTTTCGGTGTATTCGTGCATTTCTATCAGTTACCTACCCCCACGTACGTAACAATATGCTTACCGTGCTTAAGTATATGGAAAATCTTCTAAACTATGGACCAGCAGCCAAAGAAACTCATCTTACTTGTGGACTGGGTATGAGGATACTGCAAATCATATGGATACTACGAGTATGATGCAAATAACAAAGGGTTTCACAAAAGACTAGTATTTGTCAAAGAGAGTAAGGAAGTGGAAATAATGGGCCATTTAGGTACAAGCCGACATATTTAACCAAGAGAAATTCTTAATAAATGGTGTCGAAATACGTATTAAGAATCGTTCGAAGGAATCATTTAAACTTATTTGTCACCAAGATAAAAAAAAAGTGCAAACAATGGATGCCATTCTCATTATAAGAAGGGCACGAATTAATCCTAGCGTTTTGTTAGCACATCAAAAAATATTGGCAACAACGAATGCAAAATATCCTATCACAAGAGCAGAAGTTAAGGTTCTTACATTACCGTCGGGGATACAGGGTAAAACATTGGATAATATATTTCTCGGACAAATTCCTAAAAGATATATAATTGGTTTTGTGTCAAATTCAGGGTTTAATGGCAATTTAGCTATGAATCCATTTAATTTTCAACACTATAATATGAACTCGTTTAGTTTATATGTTGATGGTCATGAAATTCCTTCTAAAACATTACATTACAACCATCATTTGGTTCTGGTTCTGGGTTAATAGCATCATCATATTACACTTTATTTTCTGTAACTGGTATTCATTTTCACAACGAAGGTAATGCTATAATAGCAGTACGGATTATGGGGCAGGTTATTGTTTGTTACGTTTTGATTTAACCCCTGATTTATCTGTTAGTTCAACTTCACACTGGAATCTTGTAAAACATGGAAGTGTTCGCTTAGAAATTTGCTTTGATGTTGCTCTACCAAGCACCATTAAATATATTGTGTATGAAGAATTTGATAACGTTATTGAAATAAACAAAAATCGTAATATATCTGTAGATTACAATAGTTAGTAAACACATAAATACAGTGTATTCATCCTTTACTTTATTACATTGTAGTCATTGTTGGCAACATCATAAAATTATTTATAATTATTTATTAAATATGGATACAAATGAAATTCAATTTTGTATGAAAAAAATCAGCCCTTCGTTTGAATTAAACGTTTTTGCCGCTAACTTAATTCCCATTTTGGGTTAATCTTCCTGTCTTTATTGTAAGTAATTTGGACCCAGACTCGAAACCGGGCTCCCACTGGGTTGCTATACATAATGATATTAATGGTATAGGGGAATACTTTGACTCCTTTGCGCGGAGACCTTCAGGTTATCATAAGTTATTTTTAAAAAGGGATACAAAGCGCTGGTTTTAAACTATAAACCACTTCAAAACCATTTTACCTCCGTTTGTGGGGAATATTGTTTAATATATGTATATTTTAAATTTCATGGAAAAACTATGAAAGATTTGTTAAGTTTATTTTCTGAAAATTCTTTATGTAATGATCTTATATTAAGAAATATGTTTAAGATATTTTTTGTGAAATAAAAGAATATGTGAACTAAAATATGATTTTTATTTTTACATTTAATACAATAATAACCCTTTGTTTAATCTATACAAACACTTTTTATCACTGCATCTTATAGTCAATAAAGTATTTTGCACAATTTAATTTTACAATGAAAAGATAATTCTTTAGACTGGAAAAAGATTTTGAATTCTTAAAAGGTAAGGTTTTTTACATGTATTACAACAATAACAAGCTTTTGTTTAACCTACGCAAACACTTATTATCACTGTTTCTTATTGTCAATAAAATATTTCACACAACTGTCTTTAGAAGCTACTTGCTTTGTGATGTTAAATATAACATCACGTGTAGCTTGGAGTTGATCGTCTTCATCAGAAGCCGCGTAGCATTTCAATCTTACAACAGCCGGTTTCCAGTGCTCAGTGGGCGGAATGTTTTTGTTTTTTTGCAAGTCATATATCTCGATTTTAATTAAATGAGAAGCGCCCCATCGTCTTGTCCGATAGATAAGTATGCGACTCCATCGGGAGAACTTTGATATACGTTGGAAGACCGTTGCAGTACTTTAGTTTTCTTCTTGGGACGTTCGAAAAAGCTGTGGATGATATTTACTGAACGCTTTTTTGCCATGGCCTGCTTAACTTTAAAACCAGGCCTGCCTTCCTCGTCGGTTGAATAATCTTCATTTTCCGGGTAGTAATAAGTAGTTCTTGAAAGTATTTTCAGAGAACTGAAACAATATCAAACAATAAATAACACAACTGTTTACAATACTCTTTACAAAACACGGTGAACAAATGCTAAAAAAATACACAATTAAGTTAAAATAGTTGTACATACTCACATCCATTATTAGGCCTTTTTATAAACACTTCACTGCACGAAACAACACTATTATGTTGCGAACTCAATACTTAGTCATACACAATACCCCACCGCTTTTATAACATCCGTAAGTAAATGTTTAAACTTGTAGTAACACAGACCTCGAGTTATTCACCAACACCCAAAATAATAAAACGCACAAATAACAATCGGAACCGTTTGTGACCATAAAACATAATAGGCGGCTACCAATAAAACCATTTAACCGTTATAACAATGCATTCGGGTACACAAAACTTGTCACTTAAGATAATACTACACTTAGCTAGATTTACTAACATTAACTTAGGTAAATTGAATTAACTTAAGCTTAGGTCTTAAGCTAGATTTAAACTAGGTCTTAGCTAAGGTTAAGCTCATGTAAAGTTAGGTGATTCTTAATACCAGTTGAGCATTGGCTGTTTTAATTTAAAACCAACCGTACCTTCTTCGTTGGTTGATTCATCTTTATTTTCTTGAAAGTATTAAAAACAGTAGATCCGTATGTTAGGTTAGATTAGGTTGTATGATGATAGGTTCACTTCAGCAAGGTAGGTTAGGTGGGGTTAGAACTATGACTCCTAAAAAAACAGTAGGTATGTTAAAACTAGGTTAGGTTGTTTTATGTTAGGTTAACTTCAGCAAGATAGGTTAGGTTAGGTTAGAACTATGATCCTTAAAAACAGTATGTTAAGAAAACACCTATGGCTACTTAATTAAATGATATGAGAAAAACATAGGTAAATTAAAAAACACACTACAACAGTAAATAACACATAATTAGCTTATAAACAAAAGGTAGGAACTAGGAACGCGTCGATTGCCGCAAGACAATGGTGTTTGGCGCGTCGAGAACAAAGGACTCTGGCCACAAAATAGATAGGTACAGAAGTCAATCTACATACAAAGTGCGCTCGAGCAACGCACACATAGACACTGCTCACGGACACGATATCTCGGACCGGCTGGGACCAGTGCGAGCGCGAGTGCCATATCCGCTTGAGACACGCGTCTGTGAACTTTTTTGTGCAATTATGGAGAAAAAAAAAAGAGTTATTATAACTGTTCAGTGGATGGTTGTTTAAATTCAACAGTAAACTTTTCAAGCTACCAGTAGTTTCAGAGAGGTAAGTAGGTATCTGCTTGTAGGTATTACGATGGTTCGTTTTAACGTTACAGAGAACAGTTAGGTAGGTAGGTAAGCTCCCCGCCCCGGCCCCCGAAGAATATATCTAAGATCGATTTTATAATAGTTTCCTATGTTGGATCAGTATAAACGAAGTACTTAACGAAATTATTGTAAGGTAAATTCACGCCACCTTACGTAAGATGAAAACATGTTTTTTTGTTTGTGTAGATATTGTGTTGTTTTTAGTGTCATTTGATAGGTTTAGGTCTAAAACGGATAGGGCAATGGAAATTGTGTAACTAGGGTAATCGTTTAGAAGTTATTACGGATTTTCGATAGTGAAAATTGACAAACGTAAAATTTTGTATGTTTCTGCTCTGTAAACTTTTTGTATTGTAATAGTAGGTAGGTTTATTGTTTTTTTACAATTAGATACGAGTGCCACTACCACGATAGTGTTTTGTGCATAAGCCATAGTTGACAACCCTAGAGCGATCGCCGAGCGTAGGTATGAAAAGTGAAGTACATACATGTGATTTACTTCTGTACCTATCTGTTTTGTGCTCTGGCCCTCGCGCACACAATAGAATCCAGCCGGGCCCAGACAAAAGGGATACTCAGGTAATTGATAACCTTTTGTATTGAGTACATGGACTATTGTATAGGAAGTATGTATGGGAAGAAGTGATCTGGGAGTCTCGAGATCCACCTCAAACGCTTTAAATGGGGGATAAACACCGAAAATAAGTAATTTTTTTTAGGAGTGAATCCCCGCCTCTCGCACGTCAGAGCACCTTTTTATGGGGTAGTAGCGGTGGGGCCAGAATCGGCGAACTACTACTGTCAATTATTACAATCTAAAAAAAACGAACGCCTCTATGTGTCTACCAGGAATTCTTTTTGCTGGCTCACTCCACTTTAGGTCTGCTTTGCTACTCTAAACAGATATTGTTAGCTAGTAAGTATCTCAGGAAAGTTACGATTTTTTTCTATGGAGACTAAGTATAATAGTAATTTAATTACGTCAAAAATGTAATTGACAAGTTCATACCTATATTCCTCATTAATCCACCTAGATTTATGCCCCCGACAGTAAAACCACAGTGTTATTGTTACTAACAATACAGTGGGCCGACTCATGTACTTTCTCGCGCGGCAACGACGTGGGGTACGCGGGGAAGCAGGCGGCAGAGTCTTGTTTGGCTTTGATGTCTAATTGATTGCTATTGCTCTTTGGTTATTCAAGGTCTCCCATGTTTCTTGGGTTATTAAGTTGACTTTACAGTCTGATCTACTAGCATTTTAGTCTTGACTCCCCCTAGAGTGCACTCAACTGTTGCGTCATCGTCAATGTTGAAAACATAATCTACTTCCACTCCTGCTTTTTTATTTACCTTTGTCTTTTGAGGATTTTCATATTTTCCTTTTTGTGCCCCTTGTTCTGCAGTATTGACGAGAATGTCCACGCTTGCCACATGTAAAACATGTTTTTCCTAAGGCAGAGCATTCTTTGTGATCTGTTTCATGAGATTTACTTCCACACCGGCCACAGGAGTTTTTGTTGTAAGTATACCGGTCTTGTTTTGTTAAATCCTTCCTTTCTATTTCTATTGTATATAGCATTTAATTCGTGGTTTCCTTGTCTTATGTCTTGGTTGTCTTATTTTTTATCTTCATATATTTCTAATTGATCATTAACAACTTCCAAAGTTTTGGCCTCATTTATAATTTTCTCCAGGGTAATGCGGTCACCAATTGTAAGAATTTTGTTACTTAATTCAGCTGAAGTACATTTCTCCGTAATCTGATCAATGAAGTGGTTCTCATCTTTACCAAAATTGAATTTTTCTGCCTGTTTTCGTAATCGTACCGAAACCTTCGAACTTCTCATTATTCTCTTGCTTGATCAATCTGAACATTGTGATGTTCAAAAACATGGTTTTGCTTTGGAAGGAAGTATTGATCTAATTTCTTTATGGCTACATCAAAAACCGCAACCTTATCTGTAGCTTCTACTTCTGCGCCAGGCAAGTTATCAAATATATCTTGCAGTTTCGCCCCTCAAAAGTGCAACAATGTGGCTCATTTTTTCTGTGACAACTCAATTCCTGCTGCTTCAAGATAAATAAGTAGTGATCTTTTCCATCTCTCCCTTTTGCAGCCTATAGAATTCCTGTCACCATCTAAATCCAGCCTTTCTAGAGTCAGCAATGGATGATGAGCCATCTTCAGTTTGAACAACCTGGAATATGCAATTTAATTCAGACAGATTTTAACACATTCTAATTGATTGGTAGTACAATACAATAAATTACTCTAAATTCTTTATCACAGAGAGTTACAAATTGAAACAAGTAATAATGATTTTACACACAATTTTAAGTAATATAAACCATTTCCAATTCAATGGAGGCATTCATCTGAACTACCAATAATTTTTATTTAATGGGGGGTATGTCAACCATTTCCAATCCAATGGAGGTATTCATTTGAACTACCAGACAATTTCCAATTTAATGGGGGTTATGGCAACCATTTCCAATTTAATGGAGGCATTCATTTGAACTGCCATGCTACTAAGTTTATAAAATTAATATATTACAACACACACTGACCATTTTGGCTGTAATAAAAATAAATGTATTTAGGTTAAGACATTTTAATGCTTGTTGTCGGTTTTTTTTATGTGCCAAGTAAATTATTTTTCCATTTTCCACTGTGTACATTGGTGCTGATACCACCATGTTTATTAAATAGGTGAATGATGTGAGTTAAGGTTAAGGTAAATACTATAAAATGTATTCCTTACTTGCTTGACTAATTACAGTCTGTGAGCACTTGGAAAGTGCTTCGGGTTTGTACTTCGATTCGTTTGTAAGAGCGTATGAGAGCAAGTGAGAGACAAGTACAAAGCCGTAGCACCTTCTAAGAGCTATGGAACTGCACTTTATCGAGATTTAAACATAAACAAACTTCAGTTATGCGAGTCACACGGGGTCTGTTGTAGTAAAGTACTAACTATTCAAAACGGCATCATAATAGTTACGGTCCAACCGTAGTTGTAGTAGATTTGGTTACAATAGGTATATTAAGTACTTAGATAAATTTGGTTACTTTACCGGAAGTATCCATATTGATGGGGGGTGAGAGAGTAACCACTTTGTCAGTCAGTTTCAATCTAATTTAATTACAATTACATATGCGTATATATACAATGTTAACTTACTACAGTACTAACTAATGTGCACTAGATACACGTACAGATAATATCTAATCTAAATGCAATTCATCAATACGTGAATTGATAACAATTACGAAACGTGCCTACCGGCACAGTTACAAAACATTTAAATGTCGGCTTCGTAAATCGTAACCTTAAAATGTGCCAACATCAAGCGTTTCCCTGTTGTAAAAGTTATTAATTACCTTTTGCTCGTCGCCACTTGTAGGATTGTTAGATCTTTGCCCTATAGTTCACTGGCTCGACAATATCCACGTATTGCTCACAAACAATCCGAAACTGTCCTCACTTTACTTCTATTCTATTCTTAATTAATTAATGGCTTTCGCTCCTGTTAAGGTGTATTTCGCCAATGTCGAGTTATTTATAGACACTCCCATGGACTTATTAGAGAAATAAGTCCATGGATATCACACGCGAAGACAATTGTTCGGTAAAAGAGATTTTTCTCAAATGGACTAAACAGAAGCACATGGGGTTAGCTCCACGCGCTTCTGTCAAGTCCCCTCACTTCTTCTTCTTCTTCTTCTCTTTAAGTGGCAGCCACACACCACAGGGCTTGTGCCAATGTCAGTCAGTCCCCTCACTTCACTTGCCGGCCTTTGCCGCCTATATCCTCCATGACAGTGACAGTGTCAGTGACAGTATTGCCAATCAACACAGGAACACACGAGACAGCGTGTGTATGCTCTACTGCATACACTACAAACCGTAAAAGCGTAACAAACAGACCGACGACAGGCAGAATTACTGTCACATTTAATTATAAATGTATATTAGTATAGAATTTCTACAGTAATATTTTATGTATATTTTTAACTCCTTGAGTATTGTTTGAACTGACATTTTATAAAATGACTGTCCGTAATTTTTTTCAAGTGACCATAGTAACCGCTTTATCTATCTTGCCTTTTATATATGAATAAAAGGAAATCTTTATATATAAAAGACAAACCTGACTCACTGACTTATATATCAACGCACATCCCAAACCGCTGGACCTAGGGACTACTTGAAATTTGGAGTGAGTATTCCTCGGGAGCCCTAGGGGTGCACGAAGAAAGGACTTTCCGAAAATCGACCCCAACGGGAAGAAATAGGGGGAGTAGCGGGAAACTAATTCTACGCGTACGAAGTCGCGGGCGTCCTCTAGTATTAAATAAATAACAGCTGTAGAAAGAATACGCCATGAATTAGTCTTGAAAATGGTGAAAAAATGTTAAAATCTGGATATGTTAACGCTGTCAACGTCAATCTGACACCGCTCCTTTTAACAATAATTACTAACAAAACAGAATTTGAGACTTGACAGAAGCGCGTGGAGCTAACCCCATGTGCTTCTGTTTAGTCCACCAGAGTAAATCTCTTTAACCGAACAATTATCCTCGCGTGCGATATCTATGGACTTGTTTCTCTAATAAGTCCATGGCGATTGTCTATAACTCGATACTGGCGAAATACACCTTGTTAAACACAAGGAGTGAAAGCCATTAATTAAGAAAAAAAAACAGAATTTACAAAGCCTGTCCCATGTTGTCACACTGGGTGGCAGAAGCCATAGGAGAAATAAATTAATTAAATGTACAATTTTGACAAATAATTACTAATCTATCTTATATATCAAGGTAACCCATGATGTTATTAATTTTTCATAAAATAATAACATCATGGGTTACCTTTGTTTCGGCGAAATATGTTTGCCAAATTTATCGTTTCCCAACCGGTTCATTTGCCAACCCGCTTTGTTTTCTGTAAACGTAAATATTTCAGCATTTTATAAAAACTAACCTAACCTAACCTATAGCGTTCTATACGATGGTACTGAAAGAAATCCTGAATAATTTATATAACATTGGTTTGGCAAATGAAAAAGACGGGAAACGATACATTTGGCAAACATATTTTTGCCAAACGGAAGGCTCCCAAGCATCATGGCCGCCATCTTGAATTTCTACCTATAATTGACATCATTTTCGAAATCTTAGAAAATGACACCCATGACGACTTTTTAAAATATATCAAGGCTGCCATTTTAAATTTCAAATTTGTTATCATATTCGAAATCTGCGTCACCGTAATCTAAGAAAATGACACCCATGGTGCTTGCTTACTTCAAAAATAACTAATCTCCTATACAAAGTTCTACCCCCCATTTATCTCCTTAGGGGCAGTGTTTCCAAAATCACTGACAGTTATATTTTATATTTGCTTATAAACAGTAGGTTAAAAACCAATTACCACGTTTCCAACTATAAATAACCCCCAGGGTACCTATGAAATATTCCTTTAAATTTTCAAGTCCCTGGGTCCAACGGTTTAGGCTGTGCGTTGATCGATCAGTCAGTCGGTTTATCCCTTTTCCATCCCTACGGGGATGAAATTATCAAAAACGCTGAGACACGTATAAATTAATTTTCAATTGTCGACCTAAACCCCAAATTTGAAGATTCTAACTTCAAAATCGACGGACTTTCATACAAACGTTCATCCCCTTTTTTACCCCCTTAGGGGTGGAATAACCAAAAATCCTTCCTTAGTGGATCTTTTCACTGTAGGTTATATAGGTTATAGGTTGTGGCGGGCTGTTTTCCGCAACTCGACGACTTAAATATGCGCCTATTTTGCGTGAGAGGGTTGGTGACACTACTCCTGCCAACCCAGTTCCACCAGGAAGCCTAGCAGACCCTTGACGTTGCCGACGACTTCTGGTAGCGACCTCGGTACCAGTCCGAGGTGTCGCGCCCGGTATGTTGCCACCTCTGGGCACTCCATGATGACGTGGGCAGCGGTTTCTTCCGCTGTCATGCAGGCTCTGCACAGGGGGCTGTCTGTAACACCTAAAGTGTGTAAGTGTCTGTTGAATAGGGCATGACCGGTTATTGCCCCAGTTACGAGTCTAAGTTGAGTCCTTTTCAACTTCCGTAGTTTCCGTGACAATCCGGGATTTATTGTCGGGAGGGCTTCTTTGGCCTGCCTGCAGGTGCTTAGGTTGCTCCAGTATCGTTGGTGTTCTACCTTGGTTAAGCGTCGCAGTTTGTTACGCAGCCATCCGAACGGGAGAGGCAATATGGGCTCAGGACCCACTGCTACTATCTCTGAGCCCTTCCTCGCCAGCTCGTCGGCTGCGTCGTTACCACGTGAGTTGCTGTGCCCCTTTATCCATTGTAGTGTGATGGGATTGTTTTTACTTACCTTCGTCAGGGCATTGTGGCACTCAAGTACCAGCCCTGAGGTAACGGTGTGGCTCTGTAGGGCCTGGAGCACTGATCGGCTGTCGGAGAGTATTCGGATCGGGAGATCTATTACCTTCCGTGCCTCTATTGCTGTCGTAGCCACTATGATGCCCATGCATTCTGCCTGGAAGACTGTGCCGTGGGCCCCTAATGGTGTTGAGATGTGTATGTTCAGGTCCTCCGAGAATGTACCGGAGCCGGAGCCTGACCTTGTTTTGGATCCATCTGTGAAGATTCTTACCTCCCTTGGGTTCAGGCCCTCCCAGGGATCTTCGTGGAGCTGTATTTTGTACTTCTTGTCGAAGACAAATGTCTTCGGCACTCTGTCGGTCACCGCTTCTATTAGTGGGTCGTTACTTACCAACTCACATAGGATTTCGGTGTGTGGCACCTTTGTAGTTTTCCATAGGTTTAGTTTTTTGAGACGTACAGCGGTCGAGGCTGCCTCCTGCTTTATAAAGAGGTGTAGGGGTGGCAGGTCGAGTATGACTTCCAGCGATGCTGTCGGTGTTGTCCGCATGCATCCTGTAACTGCCATGCCAGCCAACCTCTGTAGTCTTTGTAGTTGGGCCTCGACGGTCGATAGTTTGGTGCGTGGCCACCAGACCACCGCGCCGTAGCTAATGATGGGTCTTATAATTGACGTGTACAGCCATAGGGTGATCTGGGGGGTAAGTCCCCAGGTTTTACCTACCATTCTGCGGCATTGCCAGAATGCTATCGTGGCTTTGTCAATTTTGCTGTTCAGGTGGTTGCTCCAGTTCAGTTTGTTGTCCAATATTACTCCGAGATACTTTACCTCAGTCGAGAGTTGCAGTTCTGTGCCAAATATCTTGGGGAGTTTGTAATTGCCTAGGTTTCGTTTGTTTGTGAACATTACCATCTCCGTCTTTTTTGGGTTGACGGATAGTTCGTTGTGCATGCACCAGCGTTCCACGATTTGCAGGGCTGAACGGGTGATGTCACACACCGTACCGGTGACCTTACCGCTCGTGAGGATTACTATATCGTCAGCGTAACCCACCGTGTAGTAGTGACAGTCGTTCAGTTTGGTGATCAGCTCGTTCACGACCAGGTTCCATAGCAGTGGCGAGAGAACGCCCCCTTGGGGGCATCCTTTCGCCACTAGTGCTTGTTGGGCCTTATCCGTTTCTAGTTTGATAATCCTTTTGCTGAGCATGTTACCTATCCACTGCGTCATAACTGCGTTTACACCGTGCCTTTCCAGTGCCACTGTTATGCTGCTGAAGTTGGTCTTGTCGAATGCTCCTTCTATGTCGATGAAGACGCCCAGACATAGCGATTTGTTCTTGATGGCCTCCTCAAGCCTGGAGACCACTGCGTGCAGGGCAGAGTCTGTGGATTTACCTTGACTATAGGCGTGTTGGTTTTGATGTATTGGTGTGTTGACCAGGTCCCCTTCACGCAGGTACCTGTCGCATATCCTCTCCAGAGTTTTGAGTAAAAACGAGGTGAGGCTGATAGGCCTGTATGCTTTGGGGTCCGAGTAGTCACCTTTACCTGGTTTTGGTATGAATGTTACTTTGACCTCCCTCCAGCGCTGAGGCACATATCTGTGCGCAAGGCAGGCTGCTAGGATCACCGTGAGCAGCTGTGTCAGATTTTCGCCGCCCCACTTTAGTAGGGCGGGGAATATTCCATCCAGGCCTGGTGATTTGAAGGAGTCGAAGCTGTTGATGGCCCATTTTATTTTCGTGGGGCTGGTTACCTGGTTAGCATATTCCCAGTCAGCTTCTGTGGGGACGATCTCCTCTCGCGTCCAGCTTACCGGTTCAGATATTACGCAACCAGGGAAGTGAGTTTGTATGAGAACATTCTCTGCTTCCTCTGGCGAGCCGGTTAGGGTGTTGTCTGGCTTTCGTAGGGAGCCCATGGTATGCGTTGTCTGGTTGGAGAGAACTTTCCTTACCCTGTTAGCCTGTGTGCAAGTTTCAATGCTGCTGCAGAAGTTGCGCCATGAGTTCGTACTTCTGTACCTTATGCGTTTCTTGTAGTTGGACTTGGACGCTTTGTAATTGTCCCAGTCTTGGTCTGCGCCTGTGTTCATTGCTCTGTTTAATTGCCGCCTCATCTTCCTCCTGAGTCTCTCCAGCTCCGGGCCCCACCAGTTCACGCGCTCGTTGCGCATGCTAGGCGGGCTAGATAAGGGACATGCTTGGTGGTAACACTCCACTATTGAGTCCGTTAGGAGGTTTACCTGTTTTTCAATCTCGTCGCAGCCCACTAGCCGGTGCAGAAACTCTACTGGCGGCAGAGTCAGGTCCAGTAGCTCCGCGTACTGCGTGCGATTGGTCTTGCGTGGGTTTCGTCTAGGGGTTGCGGTGATTGTGTTTACCTGAATGTCGAATCGTAGCCATCTGTGATCCGAGCACGACATCTCACTAGATACGTGCCAGTTCGAGATATGGTTCGAGGCTTCTTCAGTTGCTAAGGTCAAGTCAATGATTGTTTTACTGCGTTTGTTCACAAATGTGGGTTCTGACCCCCTGTTAAGGATATTGAGGTTGGTTGTTATTAGGTATTCGACAAGAAGCTTACCTCTCTCGTTGCCTGTCTTCATGCCCCAGATGGGGTGATGTGCGTTCGAGTCCGTGGCTATGATCAGTTCCAGCTTGGACTCTTCGCAGTAGGTAATGAGCCTGGACATGTCATGCGGCGGCGGGTCTTCTGCCTCTGGCATGTATACCGAAGCTAGTACTACTTCCGGCAGGCTGGAATCTTGCGCCCCGCGCACCTTGACGGCACACAGGTCTCTAGAGCAGAAGCTGGTTAAGGGTTGCGCATGTAAATTACGAGTCGTGTAAATGCAGGTCCGGGGATTGTCCGGACCCGTGCAGACAATGAGCTTACCTCCGATGTTCCGGAGCCCGCATATAGCGCCCTTCCTGACCCACGGCTCCTGGATCAGTACTACGGCTGTGTCGTTGGCCTCCAACCACTTCCGGACCTGAGCCGTTGCGGTCTCGCTGTGGTGGAGGTTGGCCTGTAGCACACTACAGCTGGTCGAAGGGGGTACCGTCGCCATTGGAGCTTAGCCCCGACGCACCCTCCCCATCTTCACCCTCACCGATGGCCAGCTTGCCTAGTCCCTGTGCGCACTCTTCCCCGCTCTCCGAGTGGTCGCGGAGGAGTTCCTCCTCGTCGAGCTCGGAGTTAGGGGCGCCCTGCGTCAGGGATTGGGACTCTGGTTCAGCCACGACTACGTCGTCAGCCTCCCCGGTCACCGCGGCCGTGTCCATCGGTTCGTGTAGTGTGCTGCATCCCGGAACATTGATGCCAGGGGGTGGAGTTTCCAGAAACTTCCCCCTAGGTCCCTGGAACTTCAGGTACACCGACCCACACAAGAATGTGAGTCGGCGGTCCCTGTCCAGGATAGCCTGCACCTCTGTCTCCGGGATGCTGACAATGGCGAAGGTTTCTGAACCTTGCCTGTCAGCGCTGATTAGCAGCCACCGGTCAATCTGCACCCAGGCGTTCTGGTACCTAAGGGAGTTGGCTACAACCCCAAAATTGTCCCAGATCCCCGGGAGCAGAATGCCGCAGCGAACTCTGCGCGGCACCTCGCTCTGGCGCTTAACCACCAGCCTGTCCCCTGATGAGAGGGTGATGGCGGCCACGCACCGCTTGAGCCAAGCCACCGCCGCCTGGTCGCCGCACCACATTCTCAGGGTCCCGTTAACATGTAGCGGTCTACCCTGGAACTGCGGTCCGGCTCCACTCTGGGGGTTTTGCATGGCCTCAGCCATGACGTGGCCCTGGATCAGATTGAGGGCCTCGTCAGCGAGTTGTGAGGAGAGGTGACCTGTGGTTTCGGATGTTACTGCAACCATCAGGTCAGCCTTTGCTGCGTCCGCGTATGTTGCTCGCGGGGTCCCGACGGTGGACTCGGTCCTCTGCTTCTTGGATTCGCCTCTCGGAGACAGGGTCTCGTCGAGGCGCATCCTTTTCACAGGGGCCCGAGCCACCGGGCTGTTCTTATGGGCTCCTTTCCCTTTCGGTGGGACACGGTTAGCTGCCGGTTGGCTAGGGCCATCGGCAGCTTCCTGCACCTCCACCGCGTTGGGAGCACCTGATGCGGTATCAGGCACCGGAGCAACAGAGGCAGCTTGTTCCGCTAGTATTTTGCGATACTTGCGCCTCTGTTTTCTGTTTTTGTGCCTCTTCTCCCCGAGGCCGATCGCGCTGGAGCCAGGCGCATCCCGTTTAGCGGGTTGCTCCTTTTTCCCCCACGTGGTCAGCACTGGGGTAGACCAGCTAGAGTCTAGCTGGGAGGATGTTGTGGGTGGCAACGCCGGTGTCTGCCCCGTGGTTGCAGATTTCTCCGCAAACGGGACGATCTCCGGGTTGTTTGTTGTTGTCAGGTGTTGTGTGTGTGTGTGGGAGTTTATGTTAGAGTGTGAGGTCCACGCTCGGGGTTTCGGTCCTGCTGGTTTCCCTGCAGACCTACCGCCCCTCGCAGACCTTTTGATTGTGTGTGGCGGTCCCTTGGCACCGCCCCCGTATGGGTGAGTGTTTGTGGTCTTCGAGGTCGAAGGCGTTGCCTTGAAGCCACGTGTGAAGGACGGTAGCGGCACTTTCGTGCCACGTACCTCCTGCTGTGTTTGGTTTGTTTGGGTAACTGGCCGGGCTTTCGCCCTACCGCCACCTTTGTGTGATGTTTGTTTGTGGTGGGATCCTGCGTTACTAGTACCCGCACCATGTGTGTTGTGTGTGTTTGAAGAGGACGGCACATCCAGAGGAGCACCGCTCTCATGTTTAGCACCTTCGGGTTTCCCCTCCGGCACTATCGGGGTTTTGGATCTTGCATGTTCCATGTTTGTCCTGTTTTTATGTTCATCTCTCGAGTTTCCCGCCCTCCACGGAGCCCGCACCTTTGGGGATGTCTTCTTGCAAAAAGAAAAAGATCACCAGGAGTACTCGAGAGAGATAGACATGTTGGGTTGGGTATCACTGCGCGACATCAGGGGCTGCAGACGTATGGCTGGGTTGATCGATCCGGACCTTCCCAGTTGTTCCACACGCCCTTGCCCCGTCAGCATGGCCGACACCCTGTCCTCCCAGAGGACCCCCCCATGTCTCGCCTGCGAACCGTACCCACCTCGACCGTACGGACGCGTGTCCATTACCTTGGAGTGGCTAGCTGCAAGGCTACCGTTTTGCCAGAAATTCGGACCAAAGGGGGCGTGTTGTCTCCCGGTAGTACTATCCCGACTCCGTTCGACTCAACCCCCCAGGACTCCTGCATCCTCGCATACGGCGCTCAACTGCGGAGGACTACCGCAGGTAGGCTGGATAGTCCATCGGGCCGCCTACAAACCCGATGGAGCCGAGAGATCTCAGCCATTGCTGGTACAGAGAGGGCACAGAGGACTCCGTCAAGTCTACCAGCAATGTTGCCCGGGGTGTGCCGTGGTAGTTGGTAGTATTCCGTTCGGGTTTTTACGTCCTTGCGGTTTCCTACGATCCACCCACACTAGGAGGCGACACTCTAAACACCCCATCTTTTCACTGTATAAGGTATCTATGTGAAAAAATTCAAGTTTCTAGGTCCAGCGGTTTGGGCTGTGCGTTGATATATCAACAATCAGTTTAGCATTTTATATATATAGATAGATAGAAGATTGCACTTTACATAATATTTTGTAAATTAGGTAAAAGATAAATAAGAATGGATAATCACACAAAAATAACGCTCCCTTATTATTATTGATTATATTATGCACAACCTGATAACGTCGGTCTAGATGTGACAACTCGTATATGCAAAGTGAGAAACTTTTCAGGAGAGACCAAAAACTGCTTTTTAGTTACGAGGTCCCACCTTAACAAAGTTGTGCCGTGATAATATTACCAAGGTTTCACGTAGATCTTACGAGGTTACACCAGTTGAATGCTTGTTACGAGGTGTCACTTCTAGTCGTTTTTTTCCGTCAATATCAATTATAACGCAGGAGACATTTACGAGTTAACACCGGAAATACTATTTGAAACTTTCTGCATCAAAATCTCATTTTACCAACAAAATATAGTTACGAGGTGTCACATCTAGACCGACGATAAGTAATCTTTAAGTTAGGTACCTACTGCATACTTATTAGCAAATTTATTTCACACATCATTTTAAGTATCAATTTAATTTCCACATTTTAGTTGTACGTTTTGTATGAAAATCCCCCTCCCCCATTGAAGTCGCCAACATCGCCATACTGATCATTTAAGTCCAGAAATAAGGAAGTCCCATAGAAACTCCTCCTAATAAGTAGAAAGCTACTTCTTCTTTCTTTATCTTTGGCTACGCAGATCATATTTATTTGTTACCAGGACCCTTTATACCAATTTTCATACTGCTAAGTCCTGAGAAAATTTCCATACAAAGTTTATCCCCCCCCCATTTTACCCCTTTATGGAGGATTTTTGTTCATTTCACTTAAACAGATCATTTTTAATTGTAATCGGGAACTTATATACCTATTTTCATACTTCTAAGTCCAGAAATGAGAGAATTCCATATAAACTTCACCCCCCTATTTCACCCCCTTAGGGGTTGAATTTATAAAAATCCTTTCTTAGTGCTGACTTACATCATGAAAAGAACCCCTGTACCAAATTTCAAGTTTCTAGGTACAGTAGTTTCGGCTGTGCGTTGATATCAAAGTCAGTGAGTCAGGTTTACCTTTTATATACCTACCTATATATATATAGACTGCTGCTAGCCGGATTTACCCCAAAACCTCGGGAAAATCTAGGTTAACCACGAGAGGTAGTGTTTATTATTTAATTTTGTGGATTTTAGGGATAAAGCTCCATTTTTATTATTTTAAGATTGTGTTGTAAATATTCAGAATATGTACCTAAGTAGGTACCTACATATTTCCTTCCTATTTGGTTATCAAAGAGAAAGTCTGTTGAATAGGTAGTTATTTAAAAAAAAATCTTATTTTGGTTGTTTGTGTTGTAAATAATTCGAATATAGATACTTACGTATTTCCTGTTGTAAGTTTAAAAATAAATGTTAACTTTTATGCTTTTAGCATATTACCTTAGCCTGGCTGGTGTTAGTTTAGTATTTGTCTCATCAACGAAGCAGGTAGTTAATTTTGTGGATTTGGGTTAATAGGTATTGGTTTTTTATTAAAGGAGAAAACTCAAAATATGACGCGAAAAAGTCCTTCTAATATAGATCGTATAATTAGGGATAATAGTTAATAGAAACAATCTACGTCTTAATGATGAAATCAAAGAAGAAAGGGAAATCAGGCTGTGTAATAGAAGAGAAAGTAATTCTTTGCGTAGATCAGAAATCGTCTATTGAACGTGGCGTTCGTCTTAGAGTTGATAGGGATAGACATAGACCTTAGCGAGCCAGGGAATCTTCTACTGAACGTGACGTTCGGCTTATAGGCGACAGGGATAGATATAGATTTCAGAGAGCCAGTGAATCTTCTACCGAACATGAACGTAAGTCCACAAGTAGGTACTTCTAATTTATGGCCAAACAAAGTGAATTCTGCATTCCTCTGCAAACCTCTATGCAAATGCACCTATCTAAAAATTATTTCACCGTTTGAAAAGTATATTATTCCGGATGAACTTGGGTTATTTCTCTACTTATACTGACCGAAGTGAAGCGAGGGCGGGTCGCTAGTTGATGATAAAAAACAAGTTTTTAAACGTAGCCGTAGCGTGAACACCGGGGTGAAAGTTTGAATATGAGTTTGGTCTTTTTTGGGTCGGGTACAGTTAAAGTCATAAATATATATACGTTCCCTAGGCATCAAAAAATATCTATACGCCCTTACGCCACAGATAATAAGGACTATGTATAGTTGTATACTATATTTGGCGCGAATGGACGCTTGGATATCAATGCCTTTGACTGTACATAAATGTTAAAATCTTGACTCACGTAAACCTGAAAATGAGCGTACATCTTCGTTTTATGTTCTATGTGTATAGTGACTTTAAATTAAGTTCCAATAAATATGAAGTATTAAAATACACAATTTATGAATGTGGAAGAAGCGAAAGAGATTTGTCAGTATCGTAGCAGGTGGAAAGAAGTGGTCTCTGCCTGCCTACCCCTCTGGGAAGCAGGCATGATTTAATGTATGTATTTACGTATTTATTAAGGTTTCACAGACCTTCAAGACATGAAATCACATGACCAACCTAGATGCGTTGATAAGGAAAAGGAAGCCGATTTAATGAAGATGACGCTAAGTATACCGACTAATAGACGTTCTTTTTACGACAGTCTAATAAAAAGTGAAGATCCTGTCGATCTTAGTGAACTCCGAGATTTGTATAGATTTTAGTATTTTTTATATTATTGAATGAACTTTTGTATGTCTTTTACAAAGTGTTTTTTATAATTTGTAACCAAAAACTAAAGTTGCAGTATTGAGTTCGTGATTACTAAATGTTTCCTGTCAAGGTAAAGAGCAGTATTTTAAATTGTGACCTTTTGCCTTGATTGCCGTGAAACGAGTGATTCTTATTACGGCAATCATAGTACTTTTTTACTTTTTTAAGTAAACTCATATAATATAAAACAGTATCTTTTAAATGAGTCAAATAACGAATTTACAACCATTTTAAACAAAAAACCTTTAATCGTCAGTTGCCAAAAATGACATTTGCGGCTGTTTGCCTTCACACATTAGAACTGTATAAAGGTTGTACTACGATTTTTTTTTTTGACCCAAATTCTTTTTTTTTTATTTTAATTTTGGTCCTTGTGTCTAGTGTAATATATTTTCATCATGAAAATAGTTATTGTATTTTGGTTAGGAATGTATAGGATTGAAAAATAAAGTAGGTAGATACTTACGTGTCAAAATAACGCTCTATGATTGTTTACAAAACATTTGGCCTGGTATCGAATTATTTTTTAGAATTAGTAACTAGACACAATACAATTAGCTTATTTTCAGGAGTGAAGTATTGAGAATATAAAAATCTCGGTTTTAGGTCAAAGTAATAAAAACCGACTGGTACCTAGTATAGGTACAAATAAAAACCGACTGGTAGTATACAAATAAAAACCGATTGGTAGTATACAAATAAAAACCGATTGGTAGTATACAAATTTCAGTAAATTTTTACTCGTATTATCATTAGACCTCGTTATCTCAGGGCAGTGAAATGTCACATGTTCCAATTGGCCCCATACTCTCTTATTTTGACATACATATGTCAAAATAAGGGAGTATGGGGCCAATTGGAACAATTTTATATTTATTTCAAGTTTATTGACAGTCTGAATACTTATTATAAATGGCACTTTAAAAAAACAATGAAAGGTACTTAACCCTTTTCAAAACACAAAATACTATTGGTGTAATTGGGAATCTGATAACAAACATAGTCATATACACTTTCGCATTTATAATGTTAGTAGGGATAATAGGGATATTGCGGATATAACTGAAAAAATGTTATGAATTTTGAATTTTTTTGAGTTGATCGTTCCGTTAATAAACACGGGTCGACCCACCGTAAAAAATCGTCTTGTTTTAACGCATTTTGCAGCCTTGACCACAGAAAATGGATGCTGTTGGTCCCGTTTTGAATTTTATGATAAGTCATAACTAATATCATACAACCCCCTGCTTTTCTAGTGCTTGAGCCAGCATTTTTTGCAAATTGGTTTTATTGTTACGCAGTCTGGTAATCGCCCTTATAATTAACAATAAAGTGTCACCAGTGAAATTGAGATCACATAAATCTGTCACGACGTAAATATTACACACGGGTGATACTTTTAGGGTTAACTGACTTTGAAAAAGGTAACTTTTTATCATTTAAAAAAAAGATATAATTAAAAATATTCGACACGTACTAGCAAAACACTTAAATCGACTTGGCCATCAACTGGTTTAAAGAGATGGATTTAGTATGTTTACATACTAATATTTTCATCTTCATAATTATCTTAATTTTAGAGCCTTACAGTCGACACTTAAATAGTAACGTTCTTGTAATTTGTGATTGTCATTTTTTAAATAACAATTACTTTACTTACAATAAATATCAAAGTGCCAATTGCCCCTATGTTTCCCTATTTTGACGTCACTGCCCTGAGATAACGAGGTTTAATTATCATCTATTATTTCGAGGGCGCGTGAGTTTATTGCTTTTAATTGATATACAGTCGAGTTCATAAATATGTATACATTTTGGTACCTTGTCTATTTAATGTCATGTTTAAACTATCATACATGAATTGACAGAGCGATTGAAGTGACAAGGTACTAAAGTGTACACATATTTATGAACTCGACTGTACATATGTAGCACGGAAAAGTAGCAGCCGCAAGCAAAATTTCAACGGAGAATAGAAATCTGTACCTATATAATAAATAGGTACCTAACATCTACTCGACTAATATCTTCACTTCAGAAATTATAAATAGCCGCAAGTTTCAATTAAAAAAATCTAGGCTATAAAATAACAGAACTATTCACTGCGTAAATAAAATAATTCTTAGGTATATCAAGACTTACCACCCCGAGTACATACATATGTATAAAGGAATAAAAAGTCAGTGGTCATTTTTTCTTATACAGCTATAATACAGCTGTTAACAAGCTAGATCTACACTTGAAGCTTTATAATTCAGGCCCCTTTTGGATGTAGGTACAATGGCCGTTTATCCAGATATACAGCCCCTATGTAGCCAAGTTAAACAACCTAAAGTAAAAAAATTTATCATAGTACAACCTTTATACAGTTCTAATGTGTGAAGGCAAACAGCCGCAAATGTCATTTTTGGCAAATGACGATTAAAGGTTTTTTTGTTTAAAATGGTTGTAAATTCGTTAATAGACTCATTTAAAAGATACTGTTTTATATTATATGATTTTACTTAAAAAAGTAAAAAAGTACTATGATTGCCGTAATAAGAATCACTCGTTTCACGGCAATCAAGGCAAAAGGTCACAATTTAAAATACTGCTCTTTACCTTGACAGGAAACATTTAGTAATCACGAACTCAATACTGCAACTTTAGTTTTTGGTTACAAATTATAAAAAACACTTTGTAAAAGACATACAAAAGTTCATTCAATAATATAAAAATACTAAAATCTATACAAATCTCGGAGTTCACTAAGATCGACAGGATCTTCACTTTTTATTAGACTGTCGTAAAAAGAACGTCTATTAGTCGGCATACTTAGCGTCATCTTCATTAAATCGGCTTCCTTTTCCTTATCAACGCATCCAGGTTGGTCATGTGATTTCATGTCTTGAAGGTCTGTGAAACCTTAATAAATACGTAAATACATACATTAAATCATGCCTGCTTCCCAGAGGGGTAGGCAGGCAGAGACCACTTCTTTCCACCTGCTACGATACTGACAAATCTCTTTCGCTTCTTCCACATTCATAAATTGTGTATTTTAATACTTCATATTTATTGGAACTTAATTTAAAGTCACTATACACATAGAACATAAAACGAAGATGTACGCTCATTTTCAGGTTTACGTGAGTCAAGATTTTAACATTTATGTACAGTCAAAGGCATTGATATCCAAGCGTCCATTCGCGCCAAATATAGTATACAACTATACATAGTCCTTATTATCTGTGGCGTAAGGGCGTATAGATATTTTTTGATGCCTAGGGAACGTATATATATTTATGACTTTAACTGTACCCGACCCAAAAAAGACCAAACTCATATTCAAACTTTCACCCCGGTGTTCACGCTACGGCTACGTTTAAAAACTTGTTTTTTATCATCAACTAGCGACCCGCCCTCGCTTCACTTCGGTCAGTATAAGTAGAGAAATAACCCAAGTTCATCCGGAATAATATACTTTTCAAACGGTGAAATAATTTTTAGATAGGTGCATTTGCATAGAGGTTTGCAGAGGAATGCAGAATTCACTTTGTTTGGCCATAAATTAGAAGTACCTACTTGTGGACTTACGTTCATGTTCGGTAGAAGATTCACTGGCTCTCTGAAATCTATATCTATCCCTGTCGCCTATAAGCCGAACGTCACGTTCAGTAGAAGATTCCCTGGCTCGCTAAGGTCTATGTCTATCCCTATCAACTCTAAGACGAACGCCACGTTCAATAGACGATTTCTGATCTTCGCAAAGAACTACTTTCTCTTCTATTACACAGCCTGATTTCCCTTTCTTCTTTGATTTCATCATTAAGACGTACATTGTTTCTATTAACTATTATCCCTAATTATACGATCTATATTAGAAGGGCTTTTTCGCGTCACATTTTGAGTTTTCTCCTTTAAAAAAAAACCAATACCTATTAACCCAAATCCACAAAATTAACTACCTGCTTCGTTGATGAGACAAATACTAAACTAACACCAGCCAGGCTAAGGTAATATGCTAAAAGCATAAAAGTTAACATTTATTTTTAAACTTACAACAGGAAATACGTAAGTATCTATATTCGAATTATTTACAACACAAACAACCAAAATAAGATATATTTTTTTAATAACTACCTATTCAACAGACTTTCTCTTTGATAACCAAATAGGAAGGAAATATGTAGGTACCTACTTAGGTACATATTCTGAATATTTACAACACAATCTTAAAATAATAAAAATGGAGCTTTATCTCTAAAATCCACAAAATTAAATAATAAACACTACCTCTCGTGGTTAACCTAGTATTTAAAAAAAACACTTAGGGAAAAAAGTTATTTTATTTACCAATATTAATTTATTTACCTATACAGGGCGTCCCAAGACTATGGGACATGAAGGGAAAGTACCTTAAATATCATAGATAGGATGTTTTCCTGAAAGAAGACTTTATGTTATTTTTAAAAGTTAGTAATACTGCATTCAAAGATATTCTAAAAATTATTTGCTTCGTCTGGGAATCGAACCGACTTAAATGTAAAAAAAACACCCGTATTTTTATGATTCCAATCGAAAGAATGAACAAAAAATAATAATTCTTCTTAAGAAACATAGTATTTTAAAAGAAAGGAACAACGTGAAATTAATCATTTTAATTAAATTAAAAACATACATGAAACTGCCAAAGTCAGTTAAGTATTTTTTGTAAATATTTTAATTAACTGCTCAAAATTAGATCCCTCTTGTCTTATGCAAATCGCCATTATTTTTTTTATAAATCAGCTGACAGTTGTTTGTCTTATCATTATTATTATGGTGAATCCTCGATATAATATGGCTCAATTCTGTTTGTAATTCGCCTCACATTGTCGTATTGCTTTTTGTATAGCAAATCTTTCACGTACCTATCACCAAAAGAAGTAATCTAACGGTGAAGTAATGCACGTGCACCTATATTAAGAAAAACTGTGCCAGTAAGTCGTTTATTAAGTGGGTACTTATTTGCGAATAATCATTGCTATCTATGGAATGATAATATCGCTATTTTTCGGACGTCGTCGTCGGTCATAAATAATTTTCTTGAAATTTGAATCAAACATTTTACGGTATTCCTTTTTTTTAAGATAGTACGTTACTTAAGAAGAATTATTATTTTTTGTTCATTGGCATCATAAAAATATGGGTGATTATTTTTCACATTTAAGTCGGTTCGATTTCCAGACGAAGCAATTAATTTTTAGAATATCTTTGAATGCAGTATTACTAACTTTTAAAAATAACATAAAGTCTTGTTTCAGCAAAATATCCTATCTACGATATTTAAGGTACTTTGCCTTCATGTCCCATAGTCTTGGGACGCCCTGTATATACTTTGTATTCAAAAATATGAATAATATCATAAAAATAAAACTCAATGTAACTACAGGACCTACCAATTTCCCTAATTTAAGCTTGTATTTCTTTATTAGTATAAATATAAGTAAGGACCAGGAGAGCTCCGGTGCACGTCTGATAACTCATTTTTTTTGTTACTATTGTATGCTGTAGGTACGCTATCGGCTGTATGTAACTTCTAAAGGGCGAAGCGTGGCTATAGGCCACAGATCACCCCCAATAGGTACCGCATAATACTACTTTTGTTAAATGTCTAAATCACCAAACATGGAGGTAGGCACGGGATGCGAGGAAAGAAGAAGCGATGACGTGATTGGTTATTTAAAGATCGTCCGATCTTTCACCCACCGAGTAGGGATGGGACATACTTATTGTGATGATATTTCTTATCGATAAAGATTCACCCTCTTATTATTATTAAGTACCTATATATCAGTCATGGTATATTTTGGCATTGTGAAACATCTGGATCGGAATGTAAAAAAAGATAATCACGACCGATATCCTTAGTTATAAGTCTTATGTAACTAACCCAGAATCATTAAAAACTCTTAATGAAACGTACCTAAGGCGTGAAATACACAGAAGCGGCGCGGCGCAGGCGCGGTGCAGGCGCGGTGCAGGCGCGGCGTAGGCGCGGCGTACGCGCGGTCAGGCAAGGCGCGTCAAGCCGTGGAAAAGTCGCAGGCGCGATGCTAAATTATACAAAAGAGGCGAGCGAGCGCAATCGCAATGGCAGTGGCTAGAAATCGTTTGGGTCTGGGTAGCCACAACCGAGAATTTTCATTCTTACTCCGGCGAGGGCATCACATTCACACAATAAGTGTTTGTTTCATTGTGTGTTGTCATAAAGGCGCATCTTTGCTAGGAAATGTTTAACTCCAAAGTGCCCAGTAACAACTCCGATAATGTATCGGAGTTGGCTTCTGCTGAGTTTCCAAAGTTTTTTGGTCCAGCTCCTGTCAACTCTTTCTATGAAGAGCTTTGCATACCCTAAGCCTACCGTGGTTTTCTTTACTTCGCATTATTGCTTTAAATACCGATATCTGGAGATATGTGTGATTCCCAGTTTCTGTTTCTGTATTCGCTGTCGGAAACCACTTAACACAACCATCATCATCAGCCTATATTAGTCCACTGCTGGACATAGACACAACTACAACCAGTCTATGTTGAAAGAATTCAGCCCAGTGGTGGCGGCTATTTTTCCTCATTCAGAAATCGCGCAAAGAACTAAAAAGTTCGATGACGGCAAAACTTTTTACCTAAAATAAATATCACCATAGCGAATGTTGTTTAAACGTTACTATAGTAACCAATAAAATATTACTATCAATAATATACTTCACAAATATCTTCGAAATCGGAAAAATTATCGACCAAATATTGTATTTAGAAACAACGCCGGCCATCACCACGAAATAAGAAAAGGACAATATATAGGGATTGCCCTAATGAGTAAAACAGACGTTACGAAAAAGGCCATTATAACTTGATTGTTGGCCATATTTTTTAAAGTTTTATGTTCTTGATCTTTCCACACCATTTCACGGAACATGAAGGCATTTTGAGTAATTTCTCGAATTCTGTATATTTTTTATGACATGTTTCTAACTCAAACGGGAGGCGTACGCATAGGTCTCAAACATGGTTGACGCTGACAGCGGTCATCGGCGCTATACCGTACATATACTAAATTTCGCATATGAGTGGTGAACATCGGCTGGGGAACATGGGGTAATTTTGAATCTGCCATATCTTCTAAAGTATTTATTTAAATAATATAATGTACAGTTTTAATCTACATTAAATGGCCAAGGTATAGTCTTTATTATTTGAGCTGAGCTTATCCTCTACACAAAGCTCAATGTTTGTGTACAATACTATTATCTTCCATTGTTTCCGTAACCGCAAGCCGAATACATACAAAAAAGTTAGAACTACATTGAATGTACATTGAATTATCAACCCTATCTTATTAGTCAATAGGTTTAAAATGTAAAGTGTCAGAATACAGGTACGCGAGTACGACCCTGGCGACAGAAGATGATTGTATTGTGTAGACTGTGTAACGTTATTGTTACATGTATAAGACTATTATTAATGTTATTAGAAAAAACAAATATATACAATACTTAAAACTAATGCCATAATCAAATAGTTACAATTTACAACCTTAAAACTACATACTAACGTTAAAATGTAACATGAATTCATCGGCGTCATCTTAGCGCTCACGCGAAGCGCAGTTTTAGCGCTCTTGCTAAATAAGTTCTTCTTATCTAAGATCTAGTTAAGGAATGCATTTTTGCGCATCGCCTTCGCGACAGAGCCGATCTGCTACCGAGCTTGAACGCACGTCACATTTAGATATTTATTCGGTCTCTGATACGTGAAGACACCTTACCTAATTGTTTAAACGTAACCGGAGAAAATAGTGATCGTCACTGAACGTTCCTCAGTAGTTTAATTGTTTATCGCGAGTGTTGTTGAACCCCAATTTGGGTAAGTGGTAAATTTAATAACGCTTTTCGAACTGTAGTAATTAGTTAGTGTAGACATTAGGTTAACTGTGCTTAGTATTTCTGTTTTCTTCCATTTCACCATTGATTTTGCACGATCATTATTCGATATTTTAGTCCACCCTCATTTTGTGATCATGTAATTTTTATTAGCGATTTCATCATCCGTACAAATTGTAATCTCCGCTTCTGATTGTGAACATCCACGGCATCACTGCTACATTAGGCACTTTCTTTTCCTTCCGCCGCTTGCTGGGATGCTCACAAATTATACCTGGACCCTTTTATAATACGTTTTGGACGGCGCGTTCCAGGGTCCAAAGTTCGGGCCGTTGAATTGGGTGGAGCACCGCCGCAGCCACAGCCTACACCGACATTCACGCCATCCACCATCTACGACATCTCCGGGACGCCGCAGGGGTACAGTCTGCCACAGTTGCGAGCGCCCGCGAGCACCAGCATCTACGTCCCGTTCCCAGGCGAGAGTACCTAATCCGTAGGGACGGAACCGGGACTGTGTGAATTTATTTTAACACCACGACCGTTAGTTTCTTCTTAACAGTCTCTCTATCCTTCTTTTTTAGTTTTATAATAATTATATTTTTTTTATGCACGAGTCTTTGTCTCTTATTTTTATTCACGTCGGTTAGTAAACCCTAGTAGGAGCACAAAGATGTTATAAACGTGACACTGGCGCCCAACGTGGGGCCCGAACCCACGACCCTGAGATTAAGAGTCTCATGCTCTACCGACTGAGCTAGCCGGGGGCTAGTTGCCAAAAAAAAAAAGAAAAAAAAAAGTGTCACGTTTATAACATCTTTGTGCTCCTACTAGGGTTTACTAACCGACGTGAATAAAAATAAGAGACAAAGACTCGTGCATAAAAAAAATATAATTATTATAAAACTAAAAAAGAAGGATAGAGAGACTGTTAAGAAGAAACTAACGGTCGTGGTTTTAAAATAAATTCACACAGTCCCGGTTCCGTCCCTACGGATTAGGTACTCTCGCCTGGGAACGGGACGTAGATGCTGGTGCTCGCTGGCGCTCGCAACTGTGGCAGACTGTACCCCTGCGGCGTCCCGGAGATGTCGTAGATGGTGGATGGCGTGAATGTCGGTGTAGGCTGTGGCTGCGGCGGTGCTCCACCCAATTCAACGGCACGAACTTTGGACCCTGGAACGCGCCGTCCAAAACGTATTATAAAAGGGTCCAGGTATAATTTGTGAGCATCCCAGCAAGCGGCGGAAGGAAAAGAAAGTGCCTAATGTAGCAGTGATGCCGTGGATGTTCACAATCAGAAGCGGAGATTACAATTTGTACGGATGATGAAATCGCTAATAAAAATTACATGATCACAAAATGAGGGTGGACTAAAATATCGAATAATGATCGTGCAAAATCAATGGTGAAATGGAAGAAAACAGAAATACTAAGCACAGTTAACCTAATGTCTACACTAACTAATTACTACAGTTCGAAAAGCGTTATTAAATTTACCACTTACCCAAATTGGGGTTCAACAACACTCGCGATAAACAATTAAACTACTGAGGAACGTTCAGTGACGATCACTATTTTCTCCGGTTACGTTTAAACAATTAGGTAAGGTGTCTTCACGTATCAGAGACCGAATAAATATCTAAATGTGACGTGCGTTCAAGCTCGGTAGCAGATCGGCTCTGTCGCGAAGGCGATGCGCAAAAATGCATTCCTTAACTAGATCTTAGATAAGAAGAACTTATTTAGCAAGAGCGCTAAAACTGCGCTTCGCGTGAGCGCTAAGATGACGCCGATGAATTCATGTTACATTTTAACGTTAGTATGTAGTTTTAAGGTTGTAAATTGTAACTATTTGATTATGGCATTAGTTTTAAGTATTGTATATATTTGTTTTTTCTAATAACATTAATAATAGTCTTATACATGTAACAATAACGTTACAACTGTAGGAATAAGCTCAGTTCAAATAATAAACACTTATACCTGTATTCTGACACTTTACATTTTAAAACTATTGATTAATAAGATAGGGTTGATAATTCAATGTACATTCAATGTAGTTCTAACTTTTTTGTATGTATTCTGCTTGCGGTTACGGAAACAATGGAAGATAATAGTATTGTACACAAACAATGAGCTTTGTGTAGAGGATAAGCTCAGCTCAAATAATAAAGACTATAACTAACGTATTTATCTGGATAAGAATAAATATAACCTATTATTTTTTAATAAAATTTTAAAGATAAAAATGGTTACTCTGAGTCAATCTTAGGAGATAGACATATGCCATCGCGGACTTTTCTTTAGTTTTTTTGAAGAACTACAATTCTTCAGTACATTATTTTGATATATCTCTTAAGGTTTAGCCAACGTTTGCAATGTAAGCGCAAAAAAAGTGTTTATTTACGACATCACATTAGAAACCTCTAAAATTATCAGTATAACTCTACTATGGGGAGGCCTATGTCCAGCAGTGGACGTCTTTCGGCTGACATGATGATGATGATGATGATGATGATGATGAACTCTACTATATTATGCATGTATTATACATATAAACCTTCCTCTTGAATCACTTTATCTATTTAAAAAACCGCATCAAAATCCGTTGCGTAGTTTTAAAGATCTAAGCATACATAAGTACAGACAGATAGCGGGAAGCGACTTTGTTTTATAATATGTAGTGATGGTAATACCGAGGTATATAAATCTGAAAAAAAAAAATTGCGAACTCTAGTATAAAAATCCTCCCCGCATTTCATCCCCTTAGGAGTATTTTTTATATATATAGATATGTATATTTTATTTATAGATAAACCAGTTAGCCTAAAAAAGCAACCCCCAACGTTTCTTATTTCAAAAATGACCGATCTCTCTTACAAACTTAATTTCACCTCCTTAGGGGTATTTCTTCATCAGTAGTACCGTAAAACGGGGTGAGTAGGGATACTAGGGATAAAGGGGTGAGTAGGGACACAACCTAAAATAAGTCATAAATTGTTACAAATAAGATCAATTATTAAATGGACAATAACCTTACGTCTATTGGAAATAATTTCAGTCTTATAATTAGTAACATATGCTTCATTTTAGGTTGTGTCCCTACTCACCCCTTAATCCCTACTCACCCCGTTTTACGGTATAAATATACATTTCCACATGTTCCCTTCAAAAATGTCCAAAATCCCTTACAAAATCGCCTAAAGCAATATTTTTTGTTTGTAAATATACAGTAGCCCATAAAAACGTAGCCCATGCTTAGCCCCAATCCCTTACACCATTTACCACGTTTCTCACTTAAAAAATGGAAGACTTCCATATAAACTTCCAATCCCCATTTTACCCCCTTAGCAGTTGAATTTCGAAACATCCCATCTTAAACGATACCTACTCACATTACAAAATCAACCTCCCCTCATCGATCTTCAACGGTTTGGGCTGGGCGATGATGAGTGAGTCTGTCAGTCAACCGGGACATTGCCTTTTATATTGTAGATTAACATCTGATCACGGAATTTTGCAGCTTTGCGTACATCACGCACCTCCTAATACCATTATTTCAGAAATGTACGCCGGCCGGCGGCGAGTCTCGCGACTTGCGGCTGGTAGCGTTCATTCGATTTGTTCCTGATTCGTCACATTCCTAATAGGTCATATTCCTAACTCGTCATATTCCTGATTCGTCATATTCCTAAGTTGTCATTGTACAGTCAAATAAAATCGCATACATGTGCTTACAGGATTAATAACTTTAGGCCAGATTGTACTAATGAGTATATGACAAGATGTAAATAATAAAGAATGACATTATCTTCATGATAGACACGTAACACTCATCTATTAATTATCTAAGGAGGTTCTTATCATTTACCACAGACGACTCTATAATAAGATTTCGCAGGCAAATGTACATGGTATGACGAGTTAGGAATATGACGAATCAGGAATATGACGAGTTAGGAATATGACCAATTAGGAATATGACGAATCAGGAACAAATCGTTCATTCCCCCGTCCTGCCCCTGGATGTCACTGCGACGCGCGAACGCGGCAAACAGCCGTAACTTTGTACTTATCACGGCAAAACGCCTCAATTTGTCCAAGGCGATCAAACCAGAAGGTCGTAATTTAAGTAGCATTCATTTTCTTTGATACGAATTGTATTTCTCTACACTTGCGGCCATGTGCCATATTAATATCTCCAAGATATAAAAAATAATGAAATATACCACCATGTAGCTCTTGAAGTGTAGATTAATTTGAGCCTTATAAACGCAAATAGCCGCAACTTAAGTAGCGGCAATTAGTGACAATTCCTTTTTCAACAGCGGAACTTGGAATGGAGTTAGCCAGAAAAATATACTTTCCCTAGAATTATATATAGATAGGACTGTATATTTCTAGATCTTACTCCGGTTATTTTTATTTTTCAGTCAACCCGACTGCTCCTACTTATCCAAGCCAAAATGAAGGTGGCACATCAAATATGAATAGTAGCAAAGTTAAAGGTAAAGAAAAATACAGTAGGATTATTTGAGTTTGGGATCCGAAATTCCTGAGCTTGTTTTTACATAATGTTTATTACTAACGTATGTGGGATGTACTTACAAAAACTTTATGCCCGTTTATGTTCATTTATGCTGCAATGCTGTTAATGTGCAATGATTTCTTACAAAAGGGTATCAATGAAACGGTTGGCAGAATATTGACGTTTTGGTTAGCAGACAAATACATATTGGCAGCAACTATATTACATCGTATGCTACTATTGTGGCGAGTTAGCGACACAACTTGTATCAACCAACTCGACAGCGGCCACCAGCGTCCGATAGCGCAACTAAAAACTAAGGCCCTAGCCAAGATGCAAACGCTACTAAAGTTTTTTTTTTGATAAAAGTTAGTAGCGTTTGATCTTGGCTACGGCCCTTGACAAAGCGCTACTTCGCGCTTACGTGGTTTCGGTAGTTGCCCCTGTCAGTAGACTGTTATACCACTTGAAACTTGATCCCGATGGACATAGTCCCCAGGCACAACCCCCGCCTGAAGGGAGATCTATCTATTGTCCTCTCATTCTCCATTTCCGCGCGACCCCGACGTGATTTTCGTCCTACACTATACTGGTCAGTTAAAATATCAAAAGGGGTTTTGGTAAAAGTGTTGTCATTTGTAAAATTCATATATTTTCAAGGTGAGCGGCCATTCATAAAAGTGGTAAATTATGATAGAATTATTAAAAATAAACATATTTTGTTATGTAATGTAATACTCTAAAGTGCATCGGAGCCGAGATATTTAAATATTCATACTTGGGCGTACTTTTGTACTAAAAACCGAATACTTAAATCTTTAAAATCTCCGCTCCGATATTATTTACCGCCATAAATTATATATATGTATGTGTATTTAGAGGTCCTCTAAATAACTATGTAAAAATCATCCGTGGCCGCTGAAAAAAAAAAGACAATATTCTTCAAACAAATTTACCCAATGCCCTTTAATCAGTAATTACTATCATATTGAGCAGCTCTAAAATTGAGTAGTAAGCTAATTATATATATTTGCTGCATTTTGTGAGACACATTAATAAAATTGTTGAAACCTAAATGTGAAAATTGCAAGGATGGCTCGATTTATTTGCTCCCAAGTGTAGTTCTTTACTTAAAGATTACAAGAAAGCCTCTAAGAATATTAGTTTACTTCGTTTCGGTTCGTTGAAATCGACGCCCCCGAACAATAAGTCGGCAATGTGATATTATGGACGTTTTATTGTTATGCAAAATTCGGAATCAGCGGGTCAGAATACATCATATATATATTTTTCAGATTTTTTTTAATGCAATTAAAGAAGATATTAAGAATGACGTGTTTATTGTAGGGAAACTGCAAAATCAAAATGTTACGAGAAAAGTGTCGCTACAGATCAATACAAATATATTTATTACTTTGATATTTGGTACGATGCGATAACCGGTTTATTGGCGTCAATATTTTTATGAAGTTTTTGGTAAACGATAATACCGTATTTAATTTAATAAACTTAACACGGCAATAGCTACTAACAAAGTTTTAAAGGGAAATAATTCGTTCGTAAATATTCGTAACAGGTACTTGCGTGTACTATTTAATACCAAATCAGATCATGTCACGAACCCAATATATCGTCTGTCTTTTTGCCGCTCAGCCATCATAAGGTACGTTGTTCTCTGTCTTTGATTAAACATTAGAAAGTAATAGATACATGCCGCGCCCCTTCACGTGTCTGTTCTCGCACCGGCAACGCGTAATGTTTGTTTACATTTATAAACAGTTGCAAATTTCTATTGACCGAAAGTGACGTGTAATTATTGATTGGTGCGTCTGGTTAAAAAAAATATGTGTTTGTGTTTACGTGTCAGTGACAAAATAAAACATAGTTTCTTACCTGTGAATCTATTGAGTGTGTTACCTACCAAAACGTGTAAATAAATTAATTATTAGGTGCTATGGAACCGACAAAATGCAAAGTTTTAAAATATGCTGAAACTATGGCTAAAAATTGTGAAATCTGGATAACTAGGACCTGCAAATTTGTCTCACTTAAAGAGGTATTCTACTTACTCAGTGTCTTAGATATCCAGATACAGTACAACTTGGTTAAGTGGGACCAGGATAAATGAGAAACCTCCATAGCTGGAACTCATGTTGAGGTCCTGACACTCTAGCACTGAATTGAGACGGTGAGAGAATTTTACCTCTTTTACTGAGACTATATTTTAAAAAATACTTTGCTACAATGTTTTCTTTTAATTTATAGGTAGACCTCTGTAACTGAGATAACGTCAATTTATTAGGTACCTGTCTAACTTGGACATTTTTGCAGATAAATTTCAGTTTTGTTTATTAATCCTTAGTTGACTCCCAAATTCCGCACTTAGTTAATTGTGCCTAAATGACCTCCAGTTTCAGTTTGGTTTTGCTATCGTACGGATATTTATTTGAAAAATGCAGAAACGAAGGCTTGTAATGATAAAAACTAAAGTTAATATCCTTATATGAAAGTGGAAAGACACGCGATGAAGTTGGTCATGTCTTCTCGTTTTCATTGGAAAATGAAGATGATGACGAAATAACTTTGGAAGTAAATTTAGTAAAAAAAACTAGACGTGAAGCAGTATGACCAAAACTATAATGACAGATTTTTTTGATTGACGCATTTTGTATGCATTTTTGAACTGTTTATAAGATTACGTACCTACTTGATTATTTTTGTTTATTAAGTACCTACCTTTTTTGATTATTGTTAAAAATTACAACTATAAAATATTTAAAAATATGTTATTTAATTTAATAATCGCGCTTGTCTAACTGAAATAACATCTATTCTCACCTGGAAACCTCTGTAAATGAGACAGACCGATAGAGTGAAACCTGGATAACTGCAGGGACTTACCCAGTGTCTCAGCTATCCAGGTATTAATAAATATCTGTCTCCTTTACAGAGAGTTCCACTTCCATATTGCTGTTATTACACTTCTGCATAAAAAGGGTGACATAGGTAGCATAAACAACTACAGACCTATTCCTATATTATCCTAAACGGATAGAAAAATCCCTGGATTCTAGTCAATCCATAGAATAAGCTGGCTTTCGACACGGCTTCTCAACCATAGATCATATTATACACACACTCAACCAAATTATAGAGAAATATAATGAATACGAGAAGAAAATATACATAGCCTTTATTGACTATACCAAGGCGTTTGAAAGCTTAGAATACAATGGCATACATCAAGCTTTGCAAGTACGGGGAACACGGGAAAAAAAAAACCGTATCATCAAGGCGATATATTAACACCAACGCAGCCAAAATCAAGCTGGAAAAAGAAGGGAGAGAATTTAAACTTACAAGAGGAGTAAAACAGGGCTTTCTTTCCCCATAATTGTTTAATGCTGCATTGGAAAGCATGTTCTGCAACATAAACTGGAATGGAAAAGGTATAAAAATTTAAAGTGAATCGATGATCAACTTAAAATTTGCCGATGATAGTGTTTTTATTTGCAGAAGATCCAAATACCCTTGAAGTAATGCTTAACAATCTGGCAACAGAGAGTAGGAAACTGGGGTTAACCATGAATGTATCAAAAACTAAAATACTACCGAACAGCAACAAACCGCCTATAAATGTCAGAAATTTCACAAAAGATTACATAGGAGACTAAATATACCTAGTGGAATTAATATCTTTGCAGGAAGATATGTCCAAAATAATATAAAGAATAATAAAAAAATCCTGGAATAAATATTGGGCCTTAAAAGAAATTATGAAAAGCACAACCTAGGCCCTAACAAAGAAAAATGAACTTAAACTTGAGGTAGATATGTCAACATAATATGGATAGGAGCATATTACATAAGAAACGAATATATAAAATAAGAAATATCCATATTAGAAATCAAATTAGGGTGCGAGATGTAACAGTTAAAATACGCAAACTTAAATGGAAATGGGCTGGTCATATCCACTCTCTGGTCAAAAAAAGTAACAGACTGGTCCCCAGAGATGGCAAGAGATCCAAAGGAAGGCCAAATTGCGATGGAGCAATAATTTAGACGCATTAATAGGACGAGCATGGAGTAGGACAAGAGACAGGAAAGAATGGAGAAGACTGGAGGAGGCCTTCATCCAAGGGGCGCGCTAACTAAAGAAAAAAGGGAAGGAAAGACATAAATATTCATATATGACAAGTTCCAGAAAGAATGAAAAAACAGAGAATAACTAACATTTTATATCCTTTATTAATGACAAGCATAACATAAAATTGACTAATCATAACTTGAATAGTGATAATGACATGTAAATAATTATAATTACAGCAAATAAAGGCTAATAATAATAATTATTATTATTTTCGATTATTTTAATTATTAAATCTTATTATACTTATAACTTATGATAGTTTTCTTTTACACTATGTTATTTTATTATTTCGATGTCATTCAGTATTGCACGTTTACTTGAATATGTAGGTTTTACATTCCCGAGAACAACAAAGCTATCATACAATGCCGTTATTTTGCCTGGTTTTAAATTACTATAAAAAACCTTAGTAATGACATATTACGTTTAGCCCTTCAAACAAAAAATATCGTTATAAATGTCCATGTTATGCAGTTACAAATCAAAACTTTTATAATATTTACCACAATAATCCAGTAAGTCACTATTACTGGGAATAAATTTTAACTCATTATCTGTAAAATGCATTTTCTCTCATTGCTTAATACTGAATGCGTATTATAAAGTATAATTGTATAAATTATATTCTTTAAAAAAATAGCTTTCGTTTGATGTATCAATGTCTTTAGTACTCCCTCTGGTTGTAAAGATATTGAACAAAATCAGTAAATATTTTTTCCTGTAAAATTTACTTTTTGCGATTGCCGACTTATTGTCCGGGGGCGTCGAAATGTCCGTTATATACGTAAACTGAGACTCCCTAAGGGCCGAGTTCACCAACAATTAAACGGACGTTTACGTCTTAATCAGCTGTTAATCAATACATTTGACACCCGTTAAACCGCTAACCGTCCGTTTAATTGTTGGTGAACTCTTAGGGCCCTAAGTACGTTAAGTGCATACTTAGTGCGTATCTGTTTATAAAGGACTCTATCTTTACGTATGGAATCTCTCTGTGCACATTGACCTACAGTATTTTAGAATAAGTTCGTAGTTTGACTACGGAAGCCTAAAAACGTGAGGTACTTATGCATAATTTAATCTCTCCTAGTGCCATAAGCCACGCGAACATAATTTATCTTGTAAAAACTTACCTATTTGAATTTTATAGATATATCCAAAGAACAAGTCACAGTACTGTTTGATAATGCTTCAAGCCGATGGATTAAGTCTAACATTAAAGATGATGTAAAAGACATTAACTTGAAGGTAAAAAAACATTTTTTTATACCTACTAAAATATCTTTACTTATATACATGTTTTTAGTCGTCATCTGCGAAGAGTTGGAAGGTGTACGATGTCATGGCGCCGGATCATCAGGGAGTAGACTGGCATGAAACAGTTGAACAATTGTTGAGAGTCACTTTCAAATATACACACAACATTTCATCCAAGTCGGTCCAACCGTTTAGGAGCAGTTGGTGACATACCGACAGCAGCGCCACCTACCGCGTCCAATTGTGTTTTCAAACCATCCAGGAACCCATTGAAATATATATACGCACAAATTTTCAACCAAATCGGGCCAACCGTTTAGGAGCAGTTGGTGACATACCGGCAGCAGCGCGACCTACCGGGTCCAATTGTGTTTTCACACTATCCAGGAACCCATTGAAATATACCTACACACAAAATTTCATCCAAATCGGTCTAGCCGTTTAGGAAGCGTTAGGTAACAAACACACGTACAGAAGAATTATATACCTATATTCAGAATTGGGAGAGGAATCCACTAGTTACAGACTACCTAACTATTTTATAACTGCATCTTCTTTGTTCCTGCTTTTGAAACAATTTTGCAACATTCTGTATGTTCTTAAACCCTCTAAAAAGGAGTTTTATGTTTAAACATTGATGATGTACGAGGGGCGGCTGATAAGTAATCTCCTTGGTCAGAAATATATACAAAAATAATGCTGGCTGGTATGGATTTATATTCGTTTGTTATTCTATTTTCAAAATGTATTACATTCATTTGTTTATTGCATCACGTTTATTTGTCTCCTACAATTGTTTCAAACATGTCGGTAGAAAAAGTGAAAATGGATAAAATCGAGCAGCGTGCGGTGATTAAGTTTTTGACTAAAGAAGGGAATACGCCTTCGGAGATCAGACAGCGTATGTTACGTGTGTTTGGCAGTTTGTGTTCTTCCGAATTTGTTATAAAGTTTTGGTCAAAGCAGTTTAAGTTAGGTCGTGAGAGTCTGGAAGATGATCCTCGTAGCGGAAGACCAGTTTCGGCCGTCACCGATGAAAATGTAGCCAGGGTGAAAAAAATTATATTAGAGGACCGACGAGTGAAGCAGTGGGAGATAGCTAGAGATGTGGGCGTCAGTAAAGAGCGAGTCAATGAAATAATTCATGAGCATTTGAACATGTCCAAGGTTAGTGCACGTTGGGTCCCCAGAATGTTGACTGCATTTGACATGGAGAGGCGTGTCAAATGTTGCGAAGAGTTTTTGGAGATGAGTCGAGGGAAAGAGGAAGAAATAATTTCTAGAATTGTAACATGTGATGAGACTTGGATTCGACAATGGGACCAGGAAAGTAAGCAAGAGTCGTTACAGTGGAAATTTAAGGATGAGAAGCCGCCTCGGAAATTCAAGGTCTGTCCATCGGCAGGTAAACTTATGGCTACAATCTTTTGGGACACAGAAGGGATTTTGCTCATAGATTATTTACCGAAGAAAACTACAATGAATGCTGATTATTACTCAAACTTACTATACCAACTAAGAGAGACAATAAAAGAAAAACGGCGAGGTAAACTAAACAAAGGTATTCTGATTTTGCACGATAACGCACCAGTGCATACCGCCCGCACAACGAAGCTAGCAATTAAAGACAATGGCTTCGAAACCATTGACCACCCCCCTTATAGTCCAGATTTAGCCCCCTGTGACTATTTTCTGTTTAGACTTCTCAAGAAAGACCTCAGGGGACGAAGGTTTATGACCGATGACGAAATGAAGGCTGCGGTTACTGACTTTTTTGACGACAAACCGAAAGATTTTTTTTTTAATGGTTTAAATTCAATATTTGAAAAATTTAATAAGTGCATTTTACTAGCAGGGGACTATATAGAAAAATAAAAAAAAATTAGCCACGACAGTCTTTTGTTTCATTGTTAGGTAGATTACTTTTCAGCCGCCCCTCGTATAACTTCTATAACTTCTAAACGCCTGAACCGATAACATTTTGGCCGATGAATGTTTCTAGATATATTCTGGGTCGTTGACCACGATAATCGGCGCCGTGGGCTCGGGCAAGTCCACCCTGCTGCACATGGTGCTGGGCGAGCTGCCGTGCTCGGCGGGCGCGCTGCGCACCGCCGGCACCGTGAGCTACGCCAGCCAGGAGCCCTGGCTCTTCGTGGGTAAGCCTCCATCTTAACCTATTGTTTAAGCAAACATGTATCGTTCATGTTATCACTTAGGTAATCATGAAACCAAAATAAATCATACGATGAAGAAATTAAATTACCACTGCGAACAAATATTTCCTGCATTTTATGCAGTACTTCGACTCTTCGTTCTAATAAACATTCGGCCTCTATTCAACACGGTAAATCCGTTTAGCCTTTGGCATAGAGGTAGTAAAACATAGAGAGAGTGTAAAAACTGCTAATAGAATAGTACTCTTCGCACCTGTTACAAATGCCCTTCGTTAAAGAGAGTCGTCTATATATGACCGCTTTCGATTGGATTTCAAAAGCGTACCACTTTTTAGGTGTGTTCGTGTGTGTCACTCTGCATTAGTGTGCGTAAGATTGCAGTCAGTGATGTGCGGTTTATCGATATATTAGGTTTAACCATAATTAAATGGCAAAGGATAAGCCTATTTTCAATAATTATTGTGATTGATTTCCAATTGAAAAGGGCCTTATTTCGAAAAAGTAAACTGAGAAATTAACTTTTTTATCGTGTAATAAAACTAAAGACAGTTTTTACAGTTTTTATTTAAAAATAAAACGTTTATCTTTAATAATTATGAATAAGCCTTGTAATTGTAAGACAGTTTGTGACCCTTTTTTGATGCCGGATTGCATTGCAACTTCTGAAACAACGACGAACCATTTCTTTCAGAGCATCTCCAACCATTCCTGTTTGAGCATCAAGGTTAATTGGTTTGGGTTGCTTGTTTTAATGTTTTAATGTTTATTAGGGTACAAACGGTACAATATGGCTAATACAATAGAAATCTTAGATTATACATCAACCAGTAAAGTTACCACAGTTAAATACTACATATACTAACCGAGCAATGTAATATTAATTACTTGAAAATGTGACATTAGTTTTAAAAAGACTAAGGATACCTCTAAAGGCAAAAAAACCAAAATTAAAATGCGTTACGCGAAACTTCATAACTAAGTATCATTTTGCTCTCTAACTAGGGCTGTGAACTCTTGAAGACATTTGTTAAATATATCAACTACAGAAAAACTGGAATTATACATTTTGCAAACTCTATTAATAAAAGAATTTTTAACATAATTAGTACGTATAACCGGGACATAGAACAGATTATTAGTATGCCGAGACTTGAGGCGTGGTACTCTAAAACTTAACTTATTAAGAAGGTAAGGGGAGTCAATCTTATTATTAATAATTTTAAATAGCAATATTTGGTCTTTTACTGTGCGTCGACTTTGAAGTGAAACAATATTATTAAAATTAAATGTTTGACACTGTAAGGTGGCTTTATATTTTAAATGCTTAATTAGTTTGTTTTGTATTCGTTCTATGGAATTTATGTATATATTGTATTGCGGGTTCCATACGCTGGATGCATATTCTAAAACGGGTCTGATCAAAGAGTTAAAAAGAATAAGGATCGTTGAGACATCCTGGAATTCTTTACCTACTCTCAGTATAAAGCCAAGAAGTCGATAGGCTCTATTAGTGATATTCATGATATGGTCAGAAAATACAAGTTTATTATCTATGTAAACACCCAGGTCTTTAATAGTAGACGTTCTTTGAACTGTGTCGTTATTTAATGTATAATTATACCTAATCAATTGTTTTTTTCTGCTGAAGGAAATTACAAAACATTTTTGGACGTTTAGGTGCAGATGACATTCTTTACAATATTTAGAAAGGTTATTAAGATCATTTTGCATCTTATAACAGTCATCCAGTGACTTAATTACTTTAAATATCTTTTTGTCGTCTGCATATAATAAACAACTAGTTGATCTTAAATAGGTGATAACGTCATTAATGAAAATTATGAAAAAAAGCGGACCCAAATGCGAGCCTTGAGGGACTCCGGATGGCACGGGGACAAAAGTAGAACAGCAACCCTTAACGGCAACGGCCTGAGAACGATCCCTCAAGTACGACTCAATCCAACGTAGGAGGTCGCCGTGTACACCGGCCATTTCAAGCTTCATAAGTAAAACGCTATGTGAGATTTTATCGAAGGCTTTAGAATAGTCCGTGTACACGGCATCCACCTGTTGTCCCTCTCCCATGGCATCATATACTTGATCTATAAATTCACACAGATTCGACTCTGTGGATTTTTTGTCTACGAAACCGTGTTGCTCACTAATAATAAGAGGCCTAAAGATGGGAAAGACTATGTCATATATAATTTTCTCGAATAATTTAGGGATGGTACTCAATTTAGAAATAGGTCTATACTTAGAGATGTCGTGACAATCTCCAGACTTAAACACAGGTGTTACAAAGGATTGTTTCCAGACTCTGGGCATGACACCCTTTTTCAGAGACATATTAAATAAAACGGCAATGGGTTGAGATAATTGACTTCTACATTCTCGTAGGAATAAGGCCGGTATTCCATCCGGACCCACACCCTTGTTCACGTTTAACTTTCTAAGATAAGAACAGACCTCACTACAAGATATTTCAATATGACCGATACTTGCCGAGAGGGAAACGTGGCTAGCGGGCATATTAAAAGAAATATCAGACGGTGGTTCAAACACAGAGTGAAAATATTTATTAAAAAGGTTGCAAATCGCTGTACCATTAGATGCTGTCTCATCGCCCAAATACATGGAGTCCGGTAAGGCAGAGGTATTTTTCTTCGATTTAATGAAACGCCAAAAATATTTACAGTTTTCCCTGATTTTTGATTCAGCAAAGGCTATATATTTTCGGTAACAAACATCTTGAACTTGTTTTTGTCTTTCTCTAAGGGTTGTAAAAGTTTCATAATAATTAATGTTACCATAAATTTTCCATTTTTTATGAAACTTCAATTTTTCCTTAACAATCTTAATCAGAGCTCTTGAGAACCAAACGGGATACCTATCATTGTTGTAAATATCTTTGGAGGGGATGTGATCAGAAATTACTTTGTTTATAATATCATAGAAAATGCCTACGGCAGTATCGATGTCATTGCTGTTAATACGAGTCTCCCAATCAATATTTGCTAGTGCGTTGTTGACTGCTGTATAGTCAGCGGCTTTAAAGAGACGAACTGTACGCTTTGGCTGACGCAAAGAAAGAGACGCAGTATTTAAGATGATTGATGGTTGCGTATGAATGGATGTGATTAATGAATACATATATGTTTCTTATTAAAATCCGAGCGATACTGCAAATCTGAAACAATACAATTAATTAATATCACATATAGTAGGCTCTTTTACCGATCGATAGATATGTACGTACAGTCAAGGAAATTGATTCCTTGACCATTTTGGACCATGTCAAAGTGACACTGTAAATAAAATCATAAGAAGTCTCTTACGTTTTGATTGATTATGTCTCTACGACATAGTCCAAAATGGTCTAGGAATCAATTTCCTTTACTGTACGTAAAAAATACATATTAAATTAAAATACCGATGTTAAAATAACGAATGATCCAAATATCTACAATAAGTATTTTATGCCTATGTCTATAAAAGGCACACGCCTGTGCCATTAAACGTTGTAAGTTTCGACATTTAAAACATTGGCCTTTAACCATTCGGCATCGCTATTTTAACCCAAAATGTATTCACTTTTTGATATTTAAACACATACTCATGGATATATTTACTCATTTACTTTATGAAAATATCGAAAGTTTACTTATCGATATTAATTTTGGAAGCACTATTGTTTACTTCCGAAAGAAAATCTAAAAATGAGTTAAAATTGCACATTTACTGCACATAGTGCCTTTGTATTAATTACAAGACGTAATACCAAGATAATGTTCCTAGTTATACTTGCAAAACGGCCGGATTATGGCCGAAAATCAACAGTTTTATTGTAAAACATCACTCACCTGTGAAAGCTTATATTTTGTGGATCATTTTCTTTATTTCCCATTCGAGATTTACACCCACTAAATACACACGCCATTCCACTGAACCTATACTTAAATACTTCACTGATAACTTGTCGAAGAAATATATTTTCGGAGAATTATTTTACAATTCCGACGGATCGCGCAGATCGCGAACAACAACAGTAATCCGACTAAATTAAGTGACACTTTTTCTTAGGTCTTTATCCGACTAGCCGCTTATTCTATCCCATTCGTCTTAATTTAGTAGGGTTCACATGTCGGGTATTGACCAATAAAATTTGGCTACAAAACTGTGTTGTACACAGAAGAAAAAGATGGTACGCTTGACAGTTGGCTACACGGGATCTAGTGTTTTCCTTCATCTTTGGCCTTTGGCATGTTATCGTATTGTACATGTTAAATCTTCTTGTTTACTTTTATCCTATCAAAACCCTGGCCTCTTTTGTAATACTGTGTATGTGACTATATATTTTTGAATACTATTAGTCAGTGTCATCCTACTATTCTATCTTGTACTACTAACTATTGACATTATACTCTCGTATATCTATTGCAGTTTTCTTCTTTTACTAATAAGCTATGAGCCCAGAATACGCTGTAAAATACGAGAAGTGGTATGAGTTTTAATAATTCATTAAAATACGAGAAGTGCTATGAGTTTAAATAATTCATCGGCGATATCGTCCTCGTCGGCACCAATGGCTTCAACGTCAACAGGTTCTATAAGCTGCACGAAGCTCAACGGCAAGAACTACAGCACATGGGCCTTCAGCCTGGAGTGCTTGCTCACCGATCTCGATCTTTGGGATGTCTGCACAAAACCCATCCAGGCATCAGACCCCATCAAGAAGAGGAAGGATGCCAATGCGCGAGCGAAGATCTGCCTAGCCTGCGAAGAATCGGTCTATCCAATAATAAGGTCAGCTAAATCAGCATACGAAACGCTAGAGTGCTTAAAGAAAGCCTACGTTGACAGCGGTTTAACGAGACGTTTAAGCCTTAACAAGAAATTATTAGCACAAAAATTCAATAGTAGCATGCAAGATTACGTGAACAATTTGCGGGCGACACAGCAAGAACTGCAGGGCATCGGAGCTGCAGTAGAGGACGAGTTCCTTGCAGTTATCATGCTGGCGGGACTGCCTGAGTCGTTCAAGCCACTCGTCGTCACACTGGAGCACGCAAACATGAAACTTACATCGGAGAATGTGGTGACAGCTCTAATGAAGGAAGATCTTAGGGCTGTATCCACCACATCCAGTACCCATCTAGCACCTGTCAACACCGCACTACACGTCAACCCATCTAAGAAAATGTTTTGTAAATATTGTAAAAAGTTGGGGCATGTAATTTCGCAGTGTAAAAGTATCAAAAATAACAAAAACAAGAATGTTTCGTCAGTCAAGTCATTTAATACATCCGAATTTACACTTTCATCTTGTTTTTCTAACGATTTTCCCACAGGTCAAAATGACTGGTTCATTGATTCTGGCGCAACTTCCCATATGAGTAACAGGAGAGCGTGGTTCATGAATATATCATCCCATACGACCCCTATTACAGTTGCAAACAAAGAACAGTTGCTCAGTCATGGTAAAGGTACCTACTGTTAATCTAAATATTTCTCCTAATGTAAGTAAAATAAGCAATGTCCCATATATCCCGGGCCTAGCTACCAATTTGTTATCGGTTAGCAATTAAATCAAAATGGTTTCGATGTTTTATTTACATCAAAAGGCGCGACCATCTTTTCTAGCGGAGGGTGTCAAGTGACAGGTAATGTCATTGCCAAAGGATCTCACTATAAAGGCATGTACAAGCTTGACGTAAGTTCGAGCAGTACCGCCATGCTCACTAAAAGCAAAGAGTCTGCTATGTTGTGGCATAGACGCCTTAGCCATATCAATGCCAAATGTTTAAACATTTTAAAAAACAAAAACGTTGGCATAGACTACGCAGGTAGTTTAAATTATACCTGTGTTCCGTGTTTGCAAGGCAAACGTTCTAAGAGACCTTTCCCGAACTCTACTAGTAAGTCGAGCTGCGTATTGCATTTGATTCATTCGGACTTATGTGGTCCCATGAGTACGCACTCGTGGGGTGGAGCCCTCTACTTACAGACAAAAGACGAAGTTTTTAGTAAATTTGTAGAGTTTAAACATTTAGTAGAGAACCAAACGGGGCATAAAATCAAGATTTTACGTTCGGATAACGGCCGTGAGTACGTTAACCACGGACTGTCAAACTTTTTAAAGGAGAACGGAATTATACACCAAACCACAATTCCGTATACCCCTGAGCAGAACGGGATTTCAGAACGTGCGAACCGTACGATAATCGAGAAAGCAAGATCTATGCTCCAGGACTCGCAGTTACCAAAAGCGTATTGGGGAGAAGCTGTCAATACAGCTATTTACCTTAAGAATCATACTCCGACGCAGTCTCTTAACAATAGAATCCCGGAAGAGGTATGGACAGCTACGAAGGTAAACCTATCTCATCTGAGAGTCTTCGGCTGCCAAGCTCTTGATCTTCTACCTAAAGAAAAACGTACGAAACTTGATGCCAAGATGCAATCGTGCATCTTCGTTGGCTACTTAACCGAAAGCAAAGGCTATCGACTCGTCAGTCCTCAAAATCCTCGAGCTATAATTAGCGCGAGAGATGTTGTCTTTATAGAAGACCAAACACGACAGGAGTCGCGTCAAAATTCACCTCTAATCGAGATGCCAGAGGAATCCTCTCTACAACCAACAAGTCCAAGAGAGCCAGTCCTAGTGCCGATCTTTGAAGTAGAGTCAGTGCCACTATTGCAACTTCACACCCAGCCTGACATCCAGACACCTGTGTCAGTACAGCCTGAAACTGAACCCCCGAAAGGAGATACTCATCTAGGGACAGACATGCTCCTGCGCGATACGTCTGTACAGTTCAAATGTCTTCAGAGCTTGAGCCTGAAACGTATAAAGAGGTAACATTGCATCCCGAAAAGGATAAATGGTTTGAAGCCATGCAGGCCGAGTACAACTCATTAATGAAGCATTGGACGTGGACACTACTGGACAGACCCAAGGATCGCAAGACCACAAAATGCAAGTGAGTCTTTAAACTTAAGACAGACACAAGCGGACAAGTTGTCAAGTATAAATCCAGTATCAAGAAACAACTTTTAACTCATTCAAAGTCACAATTTTGAGAAATAAAGTCGACACCTTCCTAAGTGGGCAGTTTTGGCCAGCCGGCTTAGTTTATCGGCGTTATCGTGAGCGTCCAGCTCGTACCGTTGTAAATGCTTCTCATGATGGATAAGTCTCAAAACGTTTCTATTGTTATGACGTCCTTTAACTGTAAGTCTATAAAACGATCAGTTGAACAGATAAGGGCGCTGTGTACACAAGCGGACATTATATCTTTGCAGGAGACTTGGCTTTAGCCGAATGACTTGGGTTTCATAAACGAAATCAGTTCAGAGTATTGCGGCTTTGCTAAGTCATCAGTAGACACCACTGCGGGTGTGCTTAGGGGTCGCCCCTACGGAGGACTGGCTTTGCTCTGGGAGAAGTCGGTATTTCCAAATGTGTCCATTATTAGTTGTGCCAGTGACAGGCTAGCTGCTATTAAAATTGACTTTGACGGCCGCTCAATCATGGTCTCAAGTGTTTATATGCCGGTTGACAAGGAAGAAAACTTAACAGACTTTACCGGCTGTCTTGCCGATGTCGAAGCAGTCATAGCGGACAACGAGGTAGAAGCCGTATATGTACTGGGCGACTATAATGCGCACCCAGGCTCTAGATTTGGACGAGAGCTCGCGAGCTTCTGCGCGGAACATTCATTTGTTTGTGAGGATACCGAGCGGCTGCCTAATGACACGTACACCTTCGTGAGCGACGCTAATGGTGCAAGAAGATGGTTGGACCACTGCTTATTAACCCATGCAGCGGCAAAGACTGTGACGGCGGTGTGGGTCGACTATGGTGTTTATTGGTCGGACCATCTGCCGCTTATTTTGTCATGCAATATATTTGGAGTGGTTCACAAATCAATCCCTATTGCTACTGAGGTTCATAGCAAACGTGAGATACATTGGGGTAGACGAAATATAGAGCAAATCAATAGTTATGCGCGATTTTGTACCGAGAACTTATGTAAGTAAACTGTATTCTAGTCATTTTAATTGTTATAAATGTAGTCAGAATTATTGTAAGGATCACCTGTACCTAATTGATCAGTACTACGAAAAGATCGTCGCAGCCCTACAGCAGGCTGCAGTCGCGAGTGAGAATGTTGGTCGCGGTGCACGAAAAATAAAAGAACAGATTTTGGGCTGGAACTACCACGTTAGGGAATACCACCAGCAGGCCCGTTTGCATTATAACGTTTGGATACTGATTGGAAAGCCAGTGACAGGAAACCTGTTTGAAAACATGACGGAGAGTCGCAAAAAGTTGAGAAGCCAATTGAAGTGGTGCCAAAATAACGAACGAAATAGAAATTTTGGCAAGACATCGTAACGAAAAAGACTTTGGAAAATTTTGGAAAGCTACTAAATAAAAACATGAATTATAAAACAACAGTACCCGCTAGTGTAGAAAATGTTTCTGAACATAAGGATATTGCCCAGTTATTTTCGCACCACTTCAAAGTTGAGCCTGAGCTGGCACGCCATGTTCAACTGTCAGAGAGTAGCGATAAGAACCGCGTCAAACAGAGTAAAGTGAATTAGGTCACTTTACGTCTAAAGATGTTATGGAGACTGTTAGGCAGATAACACGTGGAAAATCACCAGGCTTTGACTCTTTAAGCATAGAACACATTATGTACGCAGGGGATAATATCTACAGAGTCCTAGCAGACCTGTATAATTTATGCTTGGATCATAGTTATCTGCCTAAAAATCTCATAAAGACCGTGGTGGTACCAGTTCCTAAAAAAAAAAACGGGGGACCTCGCCAGCATTAAAAACTACCGGCCTATTTCGCTCGGTACAATATTGGGTAAAATACTGGAGAGGTTGCTCCACCCGTCTCTAAGAGACAATATTGTTTTGGATGATGCGCAGTTTGGTTTTCGTGCCGGTCTCTCAACAGATTCAGCGATATACCGCTTCAAGTCTACTGTCAATTACTACATCCAGAGAGAGACATCAGTTTACGTGTGCTTTCTTGACCTCAGTCGAGCTTTCGACCTGGTAAATTCTAATTTACTGTGGAAGAAACTCGCTAGGTCAAATGTGCCTACTATGAGAACCAAACTAACGCAGTGAGGTGGGGCGACTCCACTTCTAACGATTATAGGTTAGAGTGTGGAGTTCGCCAAAGAGGGTTGACATCCCCGGACCTCTTCAGTCTTTATATTAATGGCCTGATTGATGAGCTAAGGAGCACCAAAGTACGTTGTCACATCGGCAACACATGCCTGAATAATTTTAGTTATGCAGATGATATGGTGCTCCTTAGCCCCTCTGTTAAAGGTCTTAGAACGCTCCTGGGTGTCTGTGAGCGTTATGCTTTAGACCATGGTCTCAAGTATAACGTCAAGAAGACGCAATTTATGGTCATCAAGTCAGGGAAGGGTCCGGACAATGTTCCCCCAGTGTTTTTGAATGGAGTCTCAATCGAAAGGGTAAGCCAGTTCACTTACTTGGGACATTGTGACGGAGCGTGAACGTGAACGTCGGACTACTGCTGTGAGAAGTAACATGCTCGCACGAAGGTTTGCACGGTGCAGTGCCCAAGTAAAGTTGACATTGTTTAGAGCATTTTGTCAATGCTTCTACACATGCCAGCTCTGGATTAATTGCACCAGGCGCGCCATGAGTGCGATTAGAGTGCAATATAATAACGCATATCGCATTCTAATGAAGCAACCACGTTATTGTAGCGCATCGAGCATGTTTGCGGAATCTAGAGTGCCCGACTTCTTCGCAATTATAAGACTGCGCATTGCGTCATTTCGGGACCGTATCAGATCATCCAATAATGATATTCTCCGTAATTTGTCCGAGCGCTTGGACTGTCGGATCTCGAAGTTTTGGACATCTGTACATCGCGACCAAAATAGGAAGTAGTGAAGTAGGTTTAATTTATGTTGTATGTATCGTGTTTATTTTTACAATTTTACTTTGCTACTTTTTATTTATATTTACTATACAATATTTTACAAATTAATTTTAAGTATGTGTGTATGACTATGTGTTTTGTAACATGATATGGGTACTGCCTGAAATAAAGTTTATTATTATTTTTATGTTTAATTTTTTTTCTCAGTTTTCACTGGTATACTGTTATGCACGGGCCTAGGCCAAGTGCATACCAGGTAAATTGCTTAAGCTAGTGGTAGTTGGTGAACAGTGTCTGTGATGTTCCTTGTTGACTGATTGTCTGCTTGCGTGGTGGTATGTTGACTGATTGAATGCAGTGTGTGTTGTGTGGGAGTGGGAGATATGGATGAAGCAGGAGATTCCTGATCATTTAGTAAAAACTTTCGTACAATTCGACATGTGTTCAAGATGACGGCTTTTTGGAGAAGGTTGTAAATATTTGAAGGCAATCTTAGATTTTTTAGAGATTGATGCATCTGTTTTGGTATCACTCCTGTAGCAGAAATAACAATCGGTACTATTGTGACTTTATCAAGATGCCAAATTCGTGTGATTTCTTCTTTTAGTTCGATGTATTTGGTAAGTTTTTGAGCTATTGTACCTTGTAGGTTGTGTGTGTTGGGAAAAGCTATATCTATGAGGTATGCGGATCTGTTTATTTTGTCTATAAATGTGATATCGGGTCTATTGTAGTGGATGGTACGGTCAGTAAGGATGGCTCTGTCAAAATAAAGTCTCGTCGTTGTGTTTTCTAACACACTCTCAGGTTTGTACTTGTAATAAGGTTCTATGGTGGCAATAAATTGCTGTCTATGAGCAAGTTTTTGATGGATAATATTTGCAACTTGATCATGTCTATGTTTGTAATCAGTTTGGGCTATTGATTTACATGCACTTGTTATATGTTGTATGGTTTCCGGGCAACTATTGCATTTTCTACAGGTGTCAGTAGTTAATGTCTTAGTTATGTATCTTTGGTAGTTCCTAGTCTCGATAACTTGGTCTTGTATTGCCATCATAAAACCTTCAGTCTCTGGGAATAGCTCGCCTCGACTCAGCCATGCGTTCGACGCCCCTTTGTCGACATTAGATTGACATAAATCTTGGCGGCGTCTTCCGTGTAAAGACTTTCTTATTATTATAAAGCGCGGCTAGTTGCCAAAGGATTCACTCAAGTTGCTGGAGTCGACTATGGTGAAACCTTCTCACCTGTAGCAAGACTGTCTTCAGTGAGAATTTTGATGGCATTTGCAGTCGGCTTAAACTGCCAAATTGACCACCTAGATGTGGAAACAGCTTTTTTAAACGGCGATTTAGAGGAAGAAATTTACGTGGAGCAACCTGAAGGTTTTTCAACAGACCCTAAACAAAAAGTTTGTCTACTAAAAAAGTCTCTCTATGGCTTAAACCAAGCGCCACGTCAGTGGAACAAAAAGGTTTGTGACACAATGTCTGCCTTATCGCTGACACAAGCTACATCCGAACACTATCTCTACTATGAACGAGACAGAAACGACTTACTAGTTGTAGCGGTATTCGTTGACGATTTCTAACGTCTTGAGTAATAATGACCGACTAAAAACAGAGTTTAAGAACGAACTAAAGAAGCTCTACATCGTAAAAGACTTAGGTCCTCTCAAGGATTGTCTTGGTATGAGAGTTGTCCAAAAGGATGGTTCACTTACTCTCGACCAGACAAACTATATCGATAAACTTATCGATAAGTATAACATGACCGACGCAATATCCGTAACTACACCTATGGAGCCTGGACTCAAGCTTACCTTGCCAGAGAAGGAAGATGAAATTGAAGTGCCTTATCAGGAACTTATCGGCTCTTTAATGTACATTTCAATTGGTACAAGACCCGATATTGCCCACACAGTTTCGTGCTTATCCCAATTTAATGCATATTACGGGGGGTACACTGGAAGGTCGCTAAGAGAGTTCTTAGATACCTTAAAGGTACCAAAGAATTCAAACTGCACTTCACTAAGAGCCAGAGTTATCCAGTCGGATATGTTGACGCAGACTATGGGAGTAATATTTTAGATAGGCGATCCTTTACCGGATACACTTTTATTATGAGTGGAGCACCTGTTTCTTGGGAAGCGCGCAAACAGCGTACTGTCGCTCTCCCTACCACTGAGGCAGAGTATATGGCCCTGGCAGAAGCCTGCAAGGAAGCCATATAGCTGAAAACACTCATACGGGAAGTATTTGCCATCTCTCGTCCCATAATCATACGTACTGCCAATCAAAGTTCAATTAAACTCGCATACAACAACACTTATCATGCACGCACAAAACATATCGACATCAAACACCACTTCCTACGACAATCACTAACACACCACGACCTACAACTTAAATTCATCTCTACAAATGATATGATTGCCGACATTCTTACCCTTTGGCGAAACTATTTAGGTTTAAGTTAGGTTAGGCTTCTTTGTAGGTTTATTGTTTTAAGGTGTGTATAGTTAGTCATAGGTGTATAATTATACAGAATGTTATTTTTTGTTCTTGTATTTGTGTTAGTTTTAAGTTTGTGTACTGTTCACTTTGATATGTCTATTACTTGTATATATTGTAAATATACAGGGTGTTTATATTACGGGGGGGTGTTAAACCTTCTTGTTTACTTTTATACTATCAACACCCTGGCCTCTTTTGTAATACTGTGTCTGTGACTATATATTTTTGAATACTATTAGTCAGTTTAGTTTAGTTTATTACTGTTGAGTTTCTTGCGGCGTTTCTTCTCAGCAGTGGTCTCTTGCGAAGCGCTGGTAGATTTTTGACGTGTAAAAGTGCCCGTGCGGCCTACTTACTGAATAAACATCTTTTATCTTTTTATCTTTTTTATCAGTGTCATCCTACTATTCTATCTTGCACTACTAACTATTGACATTATACTCTCGTATATCTATTGCAGTTTTTCTCCTTTTACTAATAGTACATGTTACGATAGCTCTTATTTACTTGATAGTAAATAATAATGACACGAGATGTTTAGCCACGCGAGGTGTAGTGAGGTCACCAATGTAACAGCTGATACAGATGATGTAGTTAGGTCGTATCAGATCCTTACTGTAACGATGCTTTAAACCTTGATATGTACAATACATTAATATTACGATCCATTATCGTAAGTTCCACACCATTAACCCTAAGCCTAGATAATTAATAGAAACTCTAGATCTCTAATAGAAACTCTATAAACAGAACATTACTCGAATAAAGCATCAGTATTCTCCTTGACTCTTGAGTTGTCATGTCAACCTAGCCACCCTGCACTTCAGAGGTGAGCGAGGGTGGCTATAGTACGAGAGTCGTTATGGTTGTTTAGTCTCGCTTTAAATACTCTACTTTTCACTTCGAATGCGAGGAAAAAAGATGACGTTGTATACACAATTACAATATTTATTAAAACAACGTTTCTTACAAATTTGTTCCGCGGTTATTTTTTAGGGTTCCGTACCCAAAGGGTAAAAACGGAACCCTATTACTTGGACTCCACAGTCCGTCTGTCTGTCACCAGGCTGTATTTCATGAACCGTGAAAATTTCACAGATGATGTATTTCTGTTGCCGGTATAACAACAAATACTAAGAACAGAATATTAGGAAGAAAATGTTAACGGCAACAGGTAGACATTTATTCACAGAATATTTAGTAGTAAATTCACATAAAAAATAATAATAAGGGGGGCTCCAATACAACAAGCGTAACTTTTTATAGATAATGGTACGGATCCCTTCGTGCGCGAGTCCGACTCACACTTGGCCGGTTGCAAGTCTTTATCAGAGGATTCAGACAAGATCCACTACGCTAACTAACGTTTCTATTCGATTCGTTTTTAAACCTATCGCGTCACTGGAAGATGACGTGATACGAAAAGTCACGTGGTCTACCAGTGACGCAATTGGTTTTAAAACGAATCGAATAAAAGCGTTAGTGAGCGTAGTGCATCTTGCCTGAGCCCTCTGCTTATCGAGACCAAACTATCGAGTCCTTACGATGTAGGTCTACATTAAGAATAGCGGAAATCCTGCCACTTTTTGACTCCATCATCAGATACCATAATATTTAATTGTCATCGGGTTTACATAATGTGGTCCAAATTTCAGCCCATACCGTTAACGGTAAGTGGATCAAATTTACCTTGCATAATTTGAGAGGTTTGTGTAGCGAGTGAAGCAATTTACCTGGGAAATCTACTTATCTATACATCTATAGATACATATACTAAAAAACCGGTTTATAAGTTTTACCGAGATTAACGAACAGCGGTTGTAGGATCACCGATCAACGATGTTCACCGGGTCAATTCATGAGGGCTGCTATAACTTATGTAACCGGAATCCGGGATTCTAACATTTTTAAACACAATATCTGACCTCAATGGTAAAACTTGAACTTATTTAAAATGATGGGCGCTGTAAAATTTTTTCTCAAGTGCTCTAGTCTTATTTTCTGCGGGTTTAAAATGTCGTCTCGCTGCAAGAATGGCACACACTCGTGAAAATATTCGTGCTATGATTTATTACGATATTCGGCGTGGTACCTATAACGCAACAACGCGCCAAGATGCATTACGCTAAGTAGCGTTTCTATGAGATTCATTTTTAAACCGGCCATATCGCGTCGCTGGTAGATCACGTGATACGAGAAGTCACGTGACCTCCCAGTGACGCGATTGGTTGTAGATCAACTTCGACCTAGATATAAGTAGTGATGGATGAAGCTCCATCGAAAACCACTGTGTATCACTGGTTTAGCCTCTTAAGTCCCACCATACAACGAAATTTATCAATGGACTATGAATCTATTATGAATGAAATAAAGTCCATTTTCTAATTTGATCATTAGTTATAAAAACAATAGTTATTTGTTATACAAGGGGGGAAAGTTGTATTTTACCTGCGAGTGTTCATTTGAAACACGAGCTGACGAAAGGATTCTATGATTGACCACGAGCGAAGCGGTGGTTCAAAAATAGAATCCTGAGCGTAGCGAGCGTTTCAACATACGACACGTAAAATAACTTTTCACCCGTGTACTTATATAACACAAAACTTTTCACCTCACTACAGCGAGGAAAATATGAAAAAAGCTCAATTCCGCATTTTGCACGGTTTCCCGTAATTCCACAGGTGTTAATACGTCTTCGTCACTCGAATCACTCATTTTTAATAACAAAACAAACTAGAAAAACAGCGAATATTTATTAACGTTGACGGTTTCATTGAAAAGTATTGGCTTAAGTTTTTTTTTATTATTTCGGATGCGTTTTGTTCGCACATCGACTTACTTGGACCGTCAGAACATTTTTTTCGCTTTTACCTATAACCAGAATAAAGGTTAATGTTGAATGCTGATATTTATGAATTAAAATAAAGTTGTAAGACTGTATTTAGTGTTTTTTACTCGATGCAATTCATTAATGGTGATGTTAAAAATCTGCACTGTTAACGTTTTACGTTTTGTTAGCTGTCAAATATCATTTAAGATGACTTCAAATGTCAAAACTCTTTCTTCACATGTGGATAAAAAGCGATTTTCTCAATAGATATCAAACAAACAAAAAGGGCTTTCCGAGCTAGTGAGATGAAATAGTTATTTGTTATACAAGGGGGGGAAAGTTGTATTTTACCTGCGAGTGTTCATTTGATACACGAGCTAGCGAAAGGATTCTATGATTGACCACGAGCGAAGCGAGTGGTTTAAAAACAGAATCCTGAGCATAGCGAGTGTTTCAACACACGAGACGTAAAATAGCTTTTCACCCGTGTATAACACAAAACTTTTCACCTCACTACAGCGAGGAAAATAAGCTCAATTCCGCATTTTGCACGGTTTCCCGTAATTCCACAGGTGTTAATACGTCTTCGTCACTCGAATCACTCATTTTTAATAACAAAACAGACTAGAAAAACATGCGAATATTTAACGTTGACGCAAAGATGAAGGAAAACTGAGGCCCCACTTTAAAAATCGAAGTTCGAAGTTACGTTAGCTCCATCCCTTTCTCTCGATTTAGTCTCGAAGGACGAGTGACAGAGATGGAGCTAACGTAACTTTGAACTTCGATTTTTAAAGTAGGGCCTCTGCTTTACTACCTCTATGCGTTGACGGCTTAATTAAAAAGTTTTGACTTCCGATTTTTTTATTATTTCGGATGCGTTTTGTTCGCACATTGACTTACTTGGACCGTCAGAACATTTTATCAGTTTTTACAACAAGAATGAAGGTTAATGTTGAATGCTGATATTTATGAATTAAAATAAAGTTTTAACACTGTATTTAGTATTTTGTACTCGATGCAATTCATTAATTGTGATGTTAAAAATTCAGCGGTTTTAACGTTTTACGTTTTGTAAGCTGTCAAATATCACTAAAGCTGCCTTCAAATGTCAAAACTCTTTCTTCACATGTGGATAAAAAGCGATTTTTTCATTAGGTATCAAACAAACAAAAAGGGCTTTCCGAGCTAGTGAGATGAAAACGAAATTCCACTTTACTTCCTTTACACTAGACGTTTTGAATGGCCGTATTATATACTATTTTTAGTAAAAGGAACCTCAAGAGGTTAGTGAGTTCAATCGTCGACGTAGTAAGGTCACGGACGACGGATTCCGCACAACTTAATTAAGGATCAAAAAGAGGATCGCGTCGAATGGTGCAAGAAAATGTTGAAAAAATATAACAGTGGTGACTCAAAAGCTGTTTATAATCTACACAGCTGACGAATCCAGGACCTATCATAGACTTATATAATTACTATTACTTCGTATGGACTTACTAATAGAACAAAAACTGCGGAGAACAAAATGGTGCTAAATCTAAGGCTCTAGCACCATTTTTCGACAGTGAAATTTAAACCTCGCACCAAGTCGGACCAGCTGTTAAAAATCAAAAATGCCATGTTTTGACATAACTTATAAATAAGTCCAAGAATTATATCACAAAAGTATCAAAAACAAGGATGGAGTTTCTTTTTTCCGATAAGCATATTAAGTAAGTAGTATTACTCGAGTCCGCCATTTTTTCAAGCATCTTAATATTATTGTAAATACGGCTGTTTCTTGCTTACCCGACCACGTTACGTAGTATGGTGACGCGTGTCTAGCGCACTAAATCAACGATTTGTTCCTGATTCGTCATATTTCTAATTGGTCATATTCCTAATTCGACACTTTCCTTACTGGTCATATTCCTAACTCGTCATATTCCTGATTCGTCATATTCCTAACTCGTCATACCATGTACATTTGCCTGCATAAACTTACTATAGAGTCCTCTGTGGTAAATGATAAGAACTTCCTTAGATAATTAATAGATGAGTGTTACGTGTCTATCATGAATTATAATGTCATTATTTATTATTTATATCGTGTCATACACTACTTGTAGACGATTTTATTTGACTGCTCAATGCCGACTTAGGAATATGACGAATCAGGAATATGACCAGTAAGGAAAGTGTCGAATTAGGAATATGACGAATCAAGAACAAATCGCTACCGTTTTTTGGCCAAACATATGTGATATTTTTGTTTGGACGACCCTATCTAGTTGTTTAAATCAATGGAATCTAAGTATCTTATGCGTATGATCCCGAAACTAAACAAAAATCAATAGTGTTTGTATTTCAATATGAGCCGAACCATACAAAAGTATATCGTGTAATGTTGGCCTGCTTTTTTGCTATTAATGGCCACGTGACCACAGTGCCACTAGGGAATCGTAAAACGGTTAATTCAGAGTGGTACACAACCATTTGTTTGTCGGAAGTATTCGAAGAAATACGTAAAAATAACCAGCGACACAGAATCATTCTTCACAATGGAAATGTCGTACATTACGCGAAATGACTCGATTTTTGGAGCCCGGATTTGGCACCCAATGATTTTTATTTATTTCCAAATGTAAAGAATAAATTACGTGGTCGTGGTGAAGATGCCGTCGCCGCGTTCAAACAGCACCCACGTTTTGGAAATACCTTAGTCAGAGTGGAAAAAGTGCTTTAACAATTGATTAAAACGAATGTAAAAGTGCATCGATCATCACGGAGAATATTTCGAAAAACAATAAAACTATGATACCTACTTAGAAAGAAAAGAAAAGAAATTATTTATTTGTGACAAACATACTTAATTAACACGGAATATAATTTTAGACTTGTGTCTTAAGAGAATTAAGAATTAAGAATTAATTACTTTGAATTAAGAGTGAATTATCCATTACTGGTGCCTGTTAGCTAAAAGTGTCCATCATTGGGTCCTTGTCCATTACTGGTTCAACCACCCTACGTTTGTTATTTTTTTCTATTCCGGTTACATAAGTAAGTAGCAGCCCTCATTAATATATAAAAATCGGGCACGAGCATGTCTGACCATGCTCAGTGTAGGATTCCGAAGCCGAAGCCGAAGTGATTACACAAACACCATCTCAAAAACCAACAAGTATAAACTACCTAATTCTCTATTTCAAGTTATTTGGTGCTATGATTTTAGTAGCTATAAACATTTTAGTCGTTTGTATCTCAGGATTTAATCAAGTCTACTTAGTCGTGATAGTTTTTCTTTAAAATTCGTTATATGTGCTTTCATCTAAGATGTTTTTCAGATTTTTAGTATTTGTAGTTTTGGCTTTAGGGGGGGACGGGACGTTTGACTGTAACAAAAATTAGCGCTTTAAAACATAATATTTCATTAAAGAATCAATCTTAATCGAAAAATTGTTTGCACAAACCAAATTGTTTTAAAAGACTTATCCAACGACAACACACACCAAAGGGTAGACGAGAAAAAAAATACATCCCCACGTCACGTGTAAGGGAGGTATCCTATAAAAAAAAGAATACCTACCGGTTTCCCTTGGTCACGCCACAACTCGAGAATGGCTCGACCGATTTGAATATACCTAATACGTATTTTTTGTTGTAATTATCAGTAGTTACAAGGTTTATATGAAAAACAATTACACCCGGGCAGCGCCGGGACCGGACAGCGAGTAGGTAGTAATAATAAGTGAGGTGCGGCTGCGGCTTGCGGCAGCCCCCTCGCTTGTTAACGCGCTACTTAGCGGTAGGCGCTGCCCTGAAAGAGTGTCATATCTTCCCTTAAATGCATGTTTTTTTTTTTAAATCGCTTATTTTTTTCATTACTCTTATTAGTGTGCTTACTACATCTAAATCATCTTCCTGGGGTGCTAATCCGGCCAAACTACGAAACACTGCGCTCTCACTGGTCTACTCAACTGCTGAATACTGCACGGCGGCCTGGCTGAACAGCACCCATACCACTGCGGTTGATGTACAGCTGAATCACACCATGCGCCTCATCACGGGATGCCTCAAGTCGACCCCCTCATACTGGTTGCCAGCTCTCAGCCACATCCTGCCACCACACTGTCACAGACAAAAATGCCTTAACCGAGAGATCATGAAAATGCGCACGAACGATGAACTGCCAATACACAATGACCTAAATGAGTTTAAGGACATCAGGCTAAAGTTCCAAAAGCCCGCCACACTGAAGATGCTTGATCCTGATTCCCAACAAGACTTGCTGCAATCATAGTGCGTTCTGTTAGGGTCAAAAAAGGCCAGGATAGTTCACTTTGTGATACCAGCATCAAATTTTAGTATGTTAATAAAAATGTTATTTTTTATTAAAAACCGTCGGGACCCCACCTGTAAAATACCTGGATCCGGAGATATGACGCCATCAAAATGGCGGCCGCTGTATTTTGAAAATTGCAAATAATTCTGATTCTATGAACCCTATTTACATGTGTGGGGTATCAAATGAATGGAAATTAAATGTTCTATAACGCTATAATACACACTATCAGCTGAGTAGTGCAGTTACGGAAATATTTTAAATTATATAAAAATGTAAACTATAAAACTCACTTTTTTTGTTTACAGCCTCGGAAGTATACACTATATACTAAAATGATGTATGGCAGACATAACGAAAAATTTATCAACTATTTAATAAAAGAAACCGGAACTCGATCGGATGAGAATTGTCATAATTACGCCGTTATTAGTAAGGCACGCTCTATGGTCCACACGGGTGTAGGGTGTTAGTTTCAACTAGTTTCAAGCGAGAAAGGAGACGGGTGAATCATAAAATTGGAACTTTATAAAACTAATATAGAACTGCAGGAACGAGAGTATTTCAAAGGATATAAATAAAAAAAAATACAATAATCGATTGGAAAAACAAGGGTGCCTGCTCAATACCACCTATGACCAGAGCTCAACAGTTAGAGTCCTTGACTGTACATGTGAACTACAAACTTTTCGATCATTCCGGATTCTTTGCTAGTTTGAGACGGTTCTTCTCCATGACAGTAACTTTCAAAAGCTGCGTCTAAATCTCTCAACAGCAACCACGTTTGCCATGCGCTTTTCTTTCCAATCCCACAAAAGACTGATCACTATACTGCTGTACGCGCATGATTTGGTTGTATATGAGTATAAGATAAAGCAATTTAGCGCCTTTTGATACATCGTTTCTGTAACACTCTTAGTATGCTAGGGGCGCTACATCGTAAAGCCATAGTCTTGATATTTAAAGGGAGCGAAAACGGTACTTAGTGTTGAACGCTAAGGTCTAACACCTTTGCTGGAGAGACAGGAATGCACGTTTTGATGCAATCTGCGATGACAACGAGAAGAACGCTAAGACGGCTCACTCAAAGGACCTGTTTCAAAGAGTTAAACTCCTTGCAAAGTAGGACAAACTAATATCGTTGACGATTGACGACGAAAAAGGGACGACCCTTACTACTAGACTAACAGTAAGTCTTAGAGCGATGGAGAACGCACCGCGAGCAGCTGCTCATTGCCAACGAAGACACAAAAACGGATGAAAGTTTAGATATTCCTGAGGGTGAGCCTGATATCCGTCTCCATGAGGTGGAGTTTGCTGTAGGCAAACTCAAACTAAAGGCTAGCGGCGGTGACGGTGTTACAGCGCAACTCATGAAGAGTCCAGACCCAGAAGGCAACAAAGTTCTCCACGTTATATGTGCCAAAGTTTGGAAGACTAGCCAGGGGCCCGATGACTGGACACCATCCATCATTGTTCCCTTGCGCAAAAGGTTCCAAGCGTGAACGTGAGAAATCCGGACCATTTCTCTCATATCACACGCGAGTAAAGTCCTTCGACACATTATTAACAAGTGGCTTGAATATCATATAGGTAAGCGGTTAAATAGTTAGAGAACAGGCTGCTGAGGGGCACCCGTGAGCAGTTATTGAATATGAGGCGGCTAATATAAAAAACCCGTGAATATAACAAGCTAATGATCCTATGTTTCGTCGATTACTCCAAAGCATTCGATTTTATTAACTGGCCCACAATGTTTCGATTTATGAGAGAGATAGGTATACCTGATCACCTGGATTTTCTTGTGCAGAACCTCTACGCGGGTACTTAGTCTAAAATTTGAACCCCGAAGACGCGCTAGCTTACCCGTTCAAAACATAACGAGGTGTGAGGCAAGGATGCATACTCTCTTCACAACTTTTCACTGCGGAGCACTGGAAAACTGGGTGGATGGTATTCGAGTGGAAGGTCACCGAATTAGCAATCTGCGGTTTGCTGATGACACTACTATCAGTGGCGGAAATGAGAGTGAAATAGTAGATCTGCTGCAAAAAATGTAAGCCGTCAGCGTGGAGTACGGAGTGAGGATTAACCGGAGCAAGACCAAAATGCTAGGGATCTCGGGGATTGAACGTCGCTCAAACGAGTCGATCCTAAGCCAACTGAATGTTCGGACCCAACTCTCGGTAATATGGAGAGTTCTTTCCTTCTTCGGCCACGTGGCGCGTTAGGAGCCCAAGAACTTGGAGAAACATACTAGTTGGCCGTGTGCAGGGAACAAGAAACAGAAGGGGCACCAACCCGACTGGACTGATCCCTTACTGAAATCCCTTAACTGCAACACCCAGTCAGCAAGTCATTCGGCTCAACAAAGAGTAAGTTGGAGTGCTCTGTCAAAGAGCGCAACTAACGATGGTCACCATCCTCAGCCATGAGGAAACGACCAAGAAGAAGATAAAACTAGGTGCCTAGTGTGAATTTACTGAAAAACCATAGACTCCCTTTTGTAATAACTTCAAATAATTACGTTTATAGTACGTCCTAGACACAATATATATAGACGAATTCACATTTACTAATCCATAGCAATGTTTAAATTATAATTTTCAAATATAAGCGCTTGTTATTGGAGGTATTGAGCAAACACTCTCTTATTTTCCGTTTTTCCAATCGATAATTGTTATTTTTTATTTTTATTTATATACATTCTAATGCTCGGTTTTGCAGTTATTTGTTAGTCTTATAAAGTTACAATTTTATGATTCACCCGTCTCCTTTCTCGCTTGAAGCTAGTTGAAACTAACACCCTACACCCGTGTGGACCAGAGGGCGCGCCTTACTAATAAGGGCGTAACTAAATCATTGTTCATCCGATCAAGTTCCGATTTCTTTTATTAGATATTTGATTAAGTTCTCGTTATGTCTACCATACATGCTTTTAATATATAGTTTATACTTCCGAGGCTGTCAACGAAAATAGTTTGTTTTCATAGTTTAAAATTTTATATAATATAGGGGAAACTGTTGTACCCCGGACATAGTTTTACCTCGGACAGTTGACAATATTTAAAGTATCCCGCATTCTTCAAAAATAAATATATATGTCATTTGAACCATTATCTATTAAAATGAAAGTAAAGTTAGCACGAAACTCGAGAGCGGCGTGTGCGTCGAGAAAATTACAAAAATATAAAATTTGTTACAGAAAATGAGTTTTTAGAACTTTATTACAAATTCGTTTATTTAGTGTTTCGTATATATATGATAAAACTGAATAATGCATGCTAAAACTATATTAAATAGCTATCAGATAGTGCAGTCGTTTCATCCTAACTTTTAGACGAAGTGCGTTTACAAAGGTTACTTTAAAAAAAACTTGCTTTGTTGTACCTTGGACACCGAACTTACGTTGTACCTTGGACTACGGACTAAGGTAGAAAAGTTCCAAAGTGTTCTAATTCTTACATTATTTTGCATTTTTTATGACAAGTTAAATATTTTTTACTATTTTAATTGTTGATTACATTTTTGTTTATGTTTTTAATTGTTCTCAGGGAGATTTTCCATTTGTTTTAGGAGAGTGGGAAAATATGGCCTTTTCTTGTAAATTTTATTAAGGAACCTATGAAAAGGTATAAAAAGTCTTCGTCCGAGTTGCCTTTTGTATCCTTAATAACTAAATACTAGATGATTATTTTCTGTTTTCTTGGCAAAAATGGTATTTGCCCAAGGTACAACACCGAGTGTCCAAGGTAAATCAGGGGTGTTGTACCATGGACACTTTTCCCTTTTTTTTCTGTCAGCCTGTCCCGTCTAAACTAACTAAAGGATCGTTTAATATCATATCCCGGAATGTAGTACAATAGTACAACTTTACATATTTGCACATTTGGCAATTCTGAAGCATCTCGTTTTTTTTCTAAAAATCAAAGAAATGTAAACTGTCCGGGGTACAACAGCTTCCCCTAAAATATTTCCGTAACTGCACTACTCATATCATTATAGAACATTTAATTTCCGTTCATTTGATACCCCACACATGTATATAGGGATCAGAATTATTTGCAATTTTCAAAATACAGCGGCCGCCATTTTGATGACGTCATATCTCCGGATCCAGGTACTTTACAGGTGGGGTCCCGACGGTTTTTAACATAGAATAACAAGTTAAACAACATACTAAAATTTGGTGCTGGTATCACAAAGTGAACTATATGTTTTCCCTAACAGAATGTACTATCATCGGCTGCAGAATGGGAATCCAGGTCTATACCTAAGGACCTCTTCGAACTCGATCTCACTAAGAGGCCGACTGGTTTTCAGGATGACCGACGAATTTGGTGACTGCTCAAACGAATCAGGACAGGGGTTTGCAACTGTGCGTTACTGTGGCATAAATGGGGGTGGAGCGAGTCGGCAGGCTGCCAGTGTGGCTTTCCAGACCATGGCTCCCCCTGTTTACGCATAATTTTTTTAGTCATATTTTAATATTGCATAATTTGTTTAAGCCCAATTGTATTTGAGCAGAAACTCATCTCGCATAATTTGATGTCGCCGAATTCTGTCACGCATATCCAATTGTAGCCGAATTGGTTTAACGCATATTTTTTGAATTCCGAATAGTAAAATGGCAGAAAATGAGTTACGCAAAAATTAGTTTCGCAGAAAGTTGGTTTTCGCATAAGCATATTTCGCCGAATTAATAAATTGAGTTTCCTGTAGTAAATATTTTTGTTTTATTTATTATTATTATTTAATATTAATATAACCTAATAATGACTTTAGCGAGTAGAGTCGCCTGATCCCGCTTCCTGGGGTAGTATCGACGGGGCTCCGCTTGGCGGAGCCCCTATTCCGCGTAGTTTGGTGCTTCGCGCCTAGACACAACTCTAACCTAACCTAAACCTACTTCTTTTTTTCATATTGACCTAATCTACATCTAACGTAGTTAACGTAACTATGCAAAATTTGAGTTTTTTTTTTCAATTTACAATTAATAGACTAATCAAGAAATAGTGCTATTATTGTTTCGGAGATAAATTCGGACAGAATTTCGGGTTGTCAAAATTCTGCTAAATTACAGATATGCTAAACAACATTATGCTTAATGAAATTCTGCCATGTCAATATTATGCTAACATAGGTACTATTCGCGTAATTATAACCATTCGGATAATATAGATGTATGCCAAATAAAATTTCGGCAAGTCTAAAATTCGGCGTAAATAAATTATGCGAAACTTGTTATGCTTAATACGTTTAGGACATTAAAAATTATGCCAAATAGATGGCACCCGTCCACCATATCATCTTCGAGTGTCCTCTCACCAAATTTAGCGGGAAATCGGCGGAATTAAAAACTCTTTCGACAGATGCAATCGCATACCTTGAATCAAATTCATTAAAAATTTAAGTAGAGAATAAAGCCATACCATAAATAAAAATCTAAACATTTTCGAGATTTTGTTATGTAGGATGGATAATCAATCATGCATTTAAGGGTTGATGTTTGGTGTGGTGCGTGACCGGACGCCGGCGCCCTGACTCGATGCGAGTGATACGACTGAGATTATTCTCTGCAGGTTCTGTGCGTCAAAACATATTGTTCGGCCAACCCTTTGTTAAAGTGCGATACATGGAAGTATGCAGAGTTTGTGCACTCGAGCGGGATATCTCATTGTTTCCTCATGGAGACAAAACTGTAGTCGGCGAACGAGGAGTCTCTTTGAGTGGAGGGCAAAGGGCACGGATTAACTTGGCAAGAGCCGTGTATAAAGACGTAAGTCGAAGACTTTATGCATGGGTAGCGGTTTTATTAGTAAATACTTGTGATTTTATTAGTTTGACCAACATGTAGATGCTTCAGTGTAAAACAAAACCCTTTTCACCCGTTTCTATAGTAGGGTCAGCCTTGGATGATCCCTTTAACAGCTCATATAGGGTGTTTCAGAACGTGGCGTAAGTATTACGGCATATTAAAGCCCTTTCTTTACCAGACCAGCGGGCCTATTCCCAAATCGCAATCGACTTCAAAGTGGAACAATTGTTTTCATTTTGACAGCAGACTCGCCTTCGGACTGTCAAAATGAAAACGATTACTATCGCGAGTGCGTTAGGCAATAAGCCTGCCGAAAATAGTTTTAACTTTTCAATCTGATAAGTAGTTAGTTTAAGAGTTATTAAGATTTTTTCCTACTCCTGTACTTTTATCTGTCATTTATACAGGGTGTCTGGAAAACCTTTGGAGAAATTTTAACAGTGGATAGGGTGGATGATTTGGATCATCCCTATATTGGTAACTTTTTTTTAAGTTAATATTTGACTGAGTTACAGGCTAATTTATCATCGCCTTTCCTGACGATGCTCTCAGTGTGCCCCATCTTAACTACTTCATTCATAACATGTGTCACAACGTAACCTCCTGAGTCCCAGGTGTCGTTTAAAAGAACAAAATGGCGTTCACCATTGAGTCCTGGGTATTACTACATATCAGATGGCATTATAACCGAGTGTTCTTCAAAAATAACAAAAACAATATTGTCACTGAGTCCTGAACTTTTAACACCGGTTTTTACTGTTTTATACTTGTCTATGGAATTTTTGCTAGAACAAACATTATTACCTTAAAAAAATAATTTATTTGCACTTAATGAATGTTATAAAACTTTTGTTCTTTTTAAAGAACACTCGGTCTTAGTATATAAGAGTAAATGTAGGTAATATTGGTAGTTAAACAACACAGATCATTGGTCATTTATTTTAATTTTTTTAACCATACATGTTACAAATCAACAAAAGACAACACAAAATTAACTCAAACATTTATCCGTTTACAATGTACTCAAAATAATAAACAAAAACATATCTTTACTAATTAAATTGCTACTCTTGGTATGGCACTTTTACCAGTAGTTAAATATTAATAACCAGTGATCGGATCTGGGATACAATTTCACGGGGTTTAGGTCCGTTATTTTAACATTTATATATAAATATGACTTACAATCCCGCGACGTTTTTGTTACCTACCTTTGTAAAAAGGTAAACCACTTTACACTATAAATATAATAACAACAAAATTAGTACCCTATTGTGTTTTAATTTGTACCTATGCTTTTAAGATGCTTATTTTTAAATTTGGTTCTAGAAAGCAGTAACTCGTATTCATATAATTATATTTCTGCTTAAGAGCTTTATTATATGCTAGCAGTTGCCCGCGACTTCGTCCACGTAGAACTCGTTTATCGCTATTCCTTCGGGACTATAACCATTTCCTAGATAAAAAGTATCCTATGTTCTTCCTCGGGACTTAAACTATCCTCATACCGAATTTCATCGCAATCAGTTCAGCAGTTTAGCCGTGAAAGCGAGACAAACAGACACACACATACACTTTCCCATTTATAATATTAGTATAGATAAAACATTTTTTTTAAAACATGTAACGTAGTGGAACCAGTAATCGACAAGGACCAATGATCGACACAGATTCTTATTTTGCAGAAGATAAGGGTTACTCATTTGTTTTGTAACACTCAATTTATGACCGTATGATCTTTGAATTAAGAGTTAAGTGTCGATCATTGGTGCACGTCAGCTTAAAGTGTCGAACACTGGTGACATTACGTTAGGTATAAAATAAATGACCTATTATTATGTAGATAGTGAATCATAATTCATAACGTTTGAGGTCATTAACCCCAAATTGCATCCTGGATCCGATCACTGTTTGATAACAGAAGGACACACAGACATACACAAGAATTTCGGGTACAAATTAAATTTTCACTCATCAAACAAAGTTGTTAAATTAAAACCGAAGGTGATTATAAAAGAACAAAAGATTTTGCCAAATTTAATGTACAATGACCGAACACACTTTATAAAGAACAAATTAAAATTCCTACAAATAAAATCGTGTACGCCGCGTGCGTGTCAAAAATAATCATTTACTGATAAATATTACATATTCAATAACAAAATAAAACAGTTTTATTCACACAAATACTAATATTTCTACGAAATATTTAGGGATTTACTTACGTTGTTTTCGACGTGCCGCCATTGTCACCTGTTGCTGGCTACTTAGAATAAATATGGCGTCTTTCTTTCGCTTGATTCGACGCGCTGGATAGAGACAAATATATGACGATGGAGATAATGCTGTTTCTTCTTAACTTCATTCATAACATGTGTCACAACGTAATGTAAATAAACAAGTTGTTCCTTATTTCTACATCATTGTTTCTAATCATGGTCAAAAGCTCCATGGTGTTTAGAAAACTGACACATTATTCCGTAATGTGAATGATAAGACGGTCTCTGATAAGGGCTATTATATGAAATAATTTAAAAATGAAACTTACGATTACGATTTTTACATGTACCTACTCTTCTAACTTCTCTCACAGCTAAAATAGCACTTTTACACGTACTTACATCAAACTTCTTTAACGATCATGAATCATGAATTTATTTTATTGATTTGTACCACTATCCAGGGATTACTACAATTAAAAAACAATTATAAAACAAATATTAATTTGTGATTGTGCTTTGACAGTTTGACATAGTATTTTTTTAAATCTTGTACCATTGAAAACTCTTTGTGAAAAGAGGTTTAGGTTTCTTATGTAAAAATAAAATCGTCCCTAGGTACACGTTACGTTTTATCAGAATTAGATTTAAAGCTGGCATCATACGCGTTGTTGAACTTGTTGAAAGATCTTCGCATCCTGGAAGAAAGAAAAACATAAAGGGGTGAAGACGGGCGAGTACGTACGCCGTACTTGGGCATTTACACAAAAAAGTGTACACAATTAAGGACTACACACAAAAAAGTGTACGAAATTAAGGAAGTTTAACTTTGTCAGTTTTGGCGGCCGTCAATGGGTAGCTAATTTTCGTCACAAAACTGACAAAGTAAAGTTCCTTAATTTCAGTCCTTAACTGGGTACACTTTTTCTGGAAATGCCCAAATGTCGTGAAAGTACGGCGTACTTACTCGCCCGTCTATCACCCCTTTTAGGATAGCTTCGTAAGAAGAGATCAACGTGGTGACACCTTGTGGTGACACTACAGTATTCTTAAGTAGCAACCATCATTTACTCAGAGACTTCAATTAAATTTAATGCTTGATTAAAGTTGCGTCTGTCATTTTGTTTGCTATAGCAATAAAATAAGACAACACGTTACTAAACAAGCATTAAACTTAATTGACGTCTCTGAGTGCGGCAGTAAGACAACACTTCACTAAACAAGCATTCAATTTAATTGACTTTTCGACATCATTGAATCATGTTACCAAAGAACAATGCCAGATCCTGGCTAAAAACACTTAAAAAAAACGCCGCGGATACTAAGGATGTTGATATAACCTGTTTCGTGTTTGAACTTGTCTCTCGCTCCCATATCTACGCTCTTATTAAGAGCGAGTGAGAGAGAAGTACAAACCCGAAGCACCTTCTAAGAGCTATCGTGCTGTACTACGTAAGTTTATCGATTCCATGGCCTGCGAAAGCTTGGTAAATTTATTTCTCTATGGTAAGTGTGACATCATCATAAATTGTAATGAATTAATTATGCGACAACCTTTATATCCATCGTCTATCCGAACTTTTAGAAGTCTATGAATGTATGGCTGTCATTAGATGTAATTGTTAAATTATGTTTTTTTCAAATATTCAAGTCGTAATTATTTTTGCTGTAAACCAGTTATATGGGCCACTTTAGAGCAGAAAACATTGGTATCTAAATGGTTAGATCTCGACAAGACGGACGATATGATCACCCTTAGCAAAGCATGAACAAGAGATCTAGTGAATTTACATTTAAAACGAGCTAGTGTTCCAATTGAAAAAATGAAAATACAGTAAGTTTCACTAAAATTTATCATTATTTTTTAAAATGTTAACTTGATTTTTGTTTACATGGGGCGAACTGTTTGTTTACATACCATGTAAATAACGTAGGTATGGTCTCAGGTCATTGACCTTGAACTTGGAGTTTTGACGTTAGTTACTACGAACGTTTGGAGTAGTATAGTATCAACATCAAAATGTCAAGGTCAAGATATCGGCTGCGGTACATCAAGTAACAAAATGAATATAATTAAGCCTTTTTTTTTTAAACAGAAACAAAAATGAACTATACCCCCGTGATCAGAATAGTGCGAACTATTACCGCGCCAAATATCACCAAAGGTTTTCCAGACACCCTGTATAGTCACGAACACTAATATAAGAACATATATAAGAACATAAATAATGTGTCTGCAGAATAATCCGTAGAAAAGTCTATCAAGTCTATTCTCCATAACAGCACTTGTGCTTTTTTGAGCCAAAACGACACGACTAGCTGCCAAAGCTTGCTATACCCAGGTTTAAGTATTAAGCGATAAACACAAACTTTACAACAAAATATATTTTTACCAACATAAAAACCACAGAACTCATAGTTTTTGTTTAAAATTTTGGTATAAGTGCATCACTGCCAAGTTGAGAAAAACTTTTTTAAATATAATATAATTGTATTGTTCTGGTTTTTCTTTTTGTACAATAAAGTGTTTACATACATACATACATACATATAAACCTGGCAAGTGCACGTCAATATAAAAACAAAGTTATTCATAGATATATTTTGTCATTTTGATGTTTCCCGGTCGTTTGTTGTTCTGTGCTTCGTATCGTATTAGTTACCTATATTACTGTCGAGTAAATATCGCGTGTTTGCTGTCTTATAAAGTTATAAAATAGATAATTTAATTTTGCATTTTATTTGCAACTAGTCGTAGAAAAAGTATTGTATGCAACGGTGTATAACTGAGTCAAAAAACACTCGTGGCGTCTTCCTTTACGATGTTCGCCTTAGTAACACACGCCGCTTATCTTTTGTGACTTCCATTATACAGCTGTTGCATAAACTACTAAGTATAATGATACTAGCAAAGAACGCTACCTTGAGGTATACCTTTGCCTCCCTTGGCTTTAACTTGTTTAAACGACGTTAAAAGTGGTAGGTTGGTTGGTGGTGGTTTTTTACTTCGAGTAAAAATGATACCGATCATGATATTTCCGATCACAGTTCAACCTGCAGTGGCAAGGATTTATTGAATTAGTTCATTATCAGATTTATCAGTTACTAGGTTCTGCCCACGGCTTTGTCCGCTTAGAATTAGTAATTTTGCCATCCCACGGGAACACTGATTTATTTCGGGGTTCAAGGTAGCCTATGCGTTAATCCAGTGTATATCTAAGCAAACTCTATTCCAAATTGTGTCCAACCAAATTTGTCCATCCGTTTTAACAAACTCACACGCGCATAACCTTTTCTCATTGATAATACATGTAGGACATGATGTAAGTAGGTACCTACATCCAGCGCACACAATCGCTCTGGCCGAAATCGTAGTCGATAAAAATACCCTCGGTGCGCGAGTCCGACTCGAACTTGACCGGTTTTCAGTATATATAGTATTTTAGGGTTTGTACTATGTACCTTCATATAATCATACCAAATTTGACGCTTGTGTGTTTTACCATATATACAATACAACAAAAAGTTTTTTTTTATCCCAAACAAAGCAAGAAGGACGAAGGTCTTCGATCGATGAGCGCGAGCGGGCTTTGCCGCTCCTATAGACTCCCGGCGTCCGCGACACGCTGGGAATAACTTTGTCGCTGTATATTATACTTTCACGTATTAACTAAAATCTCACAATTTCACAGTGAACGAATTTTACGATTTAGATGTTAGTGAGTAAAGTATTGTGGTGCCCAATTAGTTTTTACTTCTAAATTTGAATAGGTAATAAAGAGTAGGGCGTGTATTTAATCTTTTACATGTTTAATTTTCGGTACTGAGTGGTCGAAAAATAACTTACCCTAACCAAGCCTATTCGGATTCTGGATGGTCAAAAAAAAACCTTACCCTAACCAACTGCATTCGGAGTACCCCGTGTCATACCAGGGTGATCAAAATAAATTAACCTAACCAACTGTACTTACTCCCAGTACATTACAGCTATTATCATAGCTCATAGCTATTAGTTTACTTAACTTCGATACATACTTCTACCCCCCATTTCAACCCCTTAGGAACCTTCTGGCGAGGTAGGTCACTTTCTTGGGATGTCAATTTAGAAGAACGTCATGTTCGTTTTAAGTCCATTTCGATAGACGACATGTTCTGTCTTAGTCAACTTCTGAATAGGTCCAGTAAGGGGGTCGTCATTTTCTGACTTAGTCATCTTCTAACTACAAAAATGACGTACCTAACTATCATATAAAAATTTACACCCTCCTTTTATCCCTTAAGGGTAGTTTTTCCAAAATCTCCGAAAGCTATATATGTTATATGTATAAAATACCCTATATGTATACCAATTTTCACGTTTCTAACTGCAAAAATGACGAAACTCATACAAAATTCTACAAACTCCTTTTACCCCTTAGAGTTTTATAACATTAGTAGGATCAGTAGGATTCCCATATTAGTAGGATTAGTGGATAATAGCTTCTGAACGCGTCTTCGTCCGCTTAGATTTCGATCATAGTTATTCCTTCGGGAACTTTTAATTTTCCGGGATGAAAGTAGATATTAGTAGGATTAGGATACTCGTATTAGTAGGACGGAGTGGAAACCAGTCCTGTGATTATACAAAGAGGGGTAAGACAAGGGTGCATCTTATCCCCACTACTGTTTAACGTTTACTCGGAAGCTATCACAAAAAATGCTCTACAGGATGTGTCAGCGGGGGTTTCCATCAATGGCAAGATTATTAATAATTTTACGATATGCCGATGATACGGTTCTAATAGCTAACACCGAGGAAGATCTACAAATAATAGTAGAAAGAGTCGCGTTTTATAGTAGCAGTGTGGGGCTGAATTTGAATGTAGCCAAGACCAAATGTATGGTGGTTTCAGGCACTGACAGTCAGGTTTCCATTTTTGTGAACGCATGGAAAATGTTGAAAAATATAGGTACCTTGGGTCCTGGCTGACTGTGACATGGGAAAGCGATACAGAGGTAAGAACGCGCATAGAAATTGCTCGTGCTTCTTTTACCACCATGAAGAAGGTTCTGTGCTGTCGTCATCTCTCAATCAAAGTAAGAACCAGGATATTACAGTGTTACATTTGGCCTCTTGTATTGTATGGATGCGAGGCATGGACCCTTAAAGAAAACCTGAGGAAAAAACTAGAAGCGTTTGAGATGTGGTCCTACCGCAGAATGTTGCGCATCCGGTGGACGGACCACGTCACCAATACTGAAGTTCTTCGGAGGACGGGAAAAATGTAGAGTTTGTCTGTACAATAAAACAAAGAAAAGTTGCTTACCTGGGCCACATACTGCGGAACCACCAATACGAGCTTCTTCGGACTATTATGATGGGGAAGATAGCCGGAAAGCGAAGAGTTGGAAGGTGCAAGATGTCATGGCTCCATGTCCATCAGGGAGTGGACTGGCATAAGAACAGTAGAACAATTTTTCAGACTTGCTCTGGACAAGACCAGGTTTAAGGAGCTGACTGGTAACCTTCAGTAATGAAGAATTGAAGAGGCACCATAAGAAGAAGAGATTAGTAGGATTAGTGGAGCTTCTGAACGCATCTTGGACCGCTTAGATTTCGATTATATTCATTCCCTCGGGACCTTTTAAATTTTTCGGGATGAAAAGTAGATATTAGGAGGATTAGTAGGATACTCGTATTAGTAAGATAAGTGGATAATAGCTTCTGAACGCATCTTCCTTAGATTTCGATTATAGTTATTCCCTCGGGAATTTTTATTTTGCGGGATGAAAAGTAGCCTGTGTGTTAATCCAGGGTATAACCTATCTCCATTTCAAATTTCATCCAAATCTGTCCAACCGTTGCAGCGTGAAGAAGTAACAAACAAACACACAAACTTTCGCATTTATAATATTAAGTAGGAAGTAGGATGTTTATAATTAGTGTTACAGGTGATACCAATAGTGTTAACCGACTTTAAAAAAAAGTTATAAATTAGTTTTTACATAAATTGATAAATTAAAATAATCAACAATTGCTAATAAGAAGTGTGTGTGTGTGAATTAAGGTTTGCTTCTCGTCATGTTACTGCAACAATATAATAAACGCTAGATTTAGGTAACAACAAAAACTATAATTTCAAAATTATTTGTAAGGTATGTTCGTTTGTTATTATACGATAAAATGCATACCTTGTTTAATAATATACAGGGTGTCTAGAAAACCTTTGGAGATATTTGGCGCGGTAATAGTTCGCACGATTCTGATCACGGGGGTATGGTTCATTTTTGTTTCTGTTAATGTAAAAAAAAAAGAAGATTTAATTATATTCATTTTGTTACTTAATGTATCGCAGCCGATATCTTGACCTTGACATTTTGATGTTGATACTATACTACTCCAAACGTTCGTAGTAACTAACGTCAAAACTCCAAATTCAAGGTCAATGACCTGAGACCATACCTACTTTATTTACATGGTATGTAAACAAACAGTTCGCCCCATGTAAACAAAAATCAACCTAACATTTAAAAAAAAAATGATAAAATTTTAGTGAAAGTTACTGTACCTATTTTAATTTTTGCAATTGGAACACTAGCTGGTTTTAAATGTAAATTCACTAGATCTCTTGTTCATGCTTTGCCAAGAGGGATCATATCGTCCATCTTGTCGAGATCTAACCATTTACCAATGTTTTCTACTCTAAAGTGGCCCATATAACTGGTTTACAGCAAAAATAATTACGACTTGAATATTTGAAAATAACATAATTTAACAATGACATCTAATGACAGCCATAAATTCATAGACTACTAAAAGTTCGGATAGACGATGGATATAAAGGTTGTCGCATAATTCATTACAATTTATGATGATATCACACTTATCATAGAGAAACAAATTGACCAACCTTTCGCAGGCCATGGAATCGATAAACTTACGTAGTAAGTACAGCACGATAGCTCTTAGAAGGTGCTTCGGGTTTGTACTTCTCTCTCACTCGCTCTTAATAAGAGCGTAAGTATGGGAGCGAGAGACAAGTTCAAACACGAAGCACCTTCTAAGTGCTCAAACAAAACAGGTTATATCAACATCCTTAGTATCCGCGGCGTTTTTTTAAGTGCTTTTAGCCAGGATCTGGCATTGTTCTTTGGTAACATGATTCAATTTTTGCCCGAAACCTTCTGATTAATAAGCTATTACTTCGAACTAAATAACCACCATTAACTGCCGCACTCAGAAACGTCAATTAAATTTAATGCTTGTTTAGTGATGTGTTGTCTTATTCTATTGCTATAGCAAACAAAATGACAGACATAACTTTAATCAAGCATTAAATTTAATTGACGTCTCTGAGTAAATGATGGTTGCTACTTAAGAATACTGTAGTGTCACCACAGAGTGTCACCACGTTGATCTCTTCTTACAAAGCTATCCTAAAAGCGGTGATAAACGGGCGAGTAAGTACGCCCCGTACTTTCACGACATTTGGGCGTTTTCACGAAAAAGTGTACCCAATTAAGGACTGAAATTAAGGAACTTTAACTTTGTCAGTTGAGTGACGAAAATTAGCTATACATTGACGGCCGCCAAAACTGACAAAGTTAAACTTCCTTAATTGGGTAAACTTTTTGTGTAAATGCCCAAGTACGGCGTACGTACTCGCCGGTCTTCATGTTTTTATGTTTTTCTTTCTTCTAGGATACAAATATCTTTCAACAAGTTCAACAACGCGTATGATGCCAGCTTTAAATGTAATTCTGATAAAACGTAACGTGTACCTAGGAACGATTTTATTTTTACAAATGAAACCTAACTACTTTTCACAAAGGGTTTTCAATGGTAAAGGATTAAAAAAATTACTATGTCAAACTGTCAAAGCACAATCACAAATTAATGTTCGTTTTATTATTGTGTATTTTATTTGTAGTAATCCCTGGATAGTGGTACAAATCAATAAAATAAATTCATGATTCATGATCGTTAAAGAAGTTTGATGTGAGTACGTGTAAAAGTGCTATTTTAGCTGTGAGAGAAGTTAGAAGAGTGCGTGTGAAAATCGTAATCATTTTTAAATTATTTCAGATAATAGCCCTTATCCTTATCAGAGACCCTCTTATCATTCACATTACAGAATAATGTGTCAGTTTTCTAAACACCATGGAGCTTTTGTCCATGATTAGAAACATTGTTGATAGGGAACAACTTGTTTATTTACGTTACGTTGTGACACATGTTATGAATGAAGTAGTTAAGATGGGGCACATTGAGAGCATCGTCAGGAAAGGCGATGATAAATTAGCCTGTAACTCAGTCAAATAGTAACTTTAAAAAAAGTTACCAATATAGGGATGATCCAAATCATCCACCCTATCTTCTGTTAAAATTTCTCCAAAGGTTTTCCAGACACCCTGTATACAAAATGTGTAAGATCGACATACTTCATAAAAAACGTGAAACACAACCTTGGGTTAATAATACACTTAGGCTAATGATGAATCGTAGGGATGAGTTATTTAGAAAATGGAAGGCTTGTCCGAAAAGTGTGAGCTTAAGACTTGAATATACGAGGCATAGGAATAAAACTAATAAGTTAATAAATAAGGTTAGAAATAAACATAGGAAAAAAGAAATTCTGGACTGTAACGGTGATTATAGGAAGATACGGTTAACAATCAATGGATGGTTGGGTTGTAAAAAAGAAAATTTAGATAATGTTATTTTGAAGTAATTAGAGCGCTCATCGTGTAAGTCAAAGTAATGTAGCCCTTCGCTTTCAAAAAGTTTCAGTAACGGAAATGGAAACAATCATTGATAAATTAAATTGTCGTATATCGCCGGGATGTGATGGAATTAGGGTAGAGGATCTTAATATATAAAAAAAGAAATTAGTCCGGTGCTGGCGAAGTTTGTGAATGCCGAGCGGGGGGTTTACCCGGATAAACTAAAGAAATCTGTTATTCGTTCGATATACATATAAGCAAGGCAGCCACCTGGATTATTCCAATTATAGGCCCATAGCTATTTTGTCAGTAATAAATAAAATAACGGAAAAGTCATAATTAAAAGAATTCACTCGTTTTTGGACCAGCACGACATTATATCTCAATCCCAGCACGGTTTTAGGAAAATGCGAAGTAAGTACGTCGACTGCACTAGTGGCGTTCGCCGATGATATTCACGATAAGCTGGGTAACCGAATGTATGTAGCAGCTTTATTTCTAGATTTTAAAAAGGCATTCGATACATTGGACCGTGAAGTGCTACTTCTTGCTATGCAGGAGTGCGGGATCCGTGGTCCACTGAATCAATGGTTTAGGAGCTACTTAACAAATAGAACATTACATACCATGGCTAATGGGGAGACGGGAGAGGAAGCGGACGTTGTGTATGGGGTGCTGGATCGGTATATGGGCCTGTCGGGTACATCATGCACTTGAACAGTATCAGTAACGTGGTGGAGCACAGCTCCACGTACATGTACGCGGACGACACCTGAACCCATTTTTTTTTAAATTTGTCTACCCCGGTCACCAACGCCAAACTGCAGAATATTTGAGTTCTGAAATTCTTAGAGTATTGGACGAAATACCACCAACAAAAGTTGTAGCGAGCGAATATTTCGAGAAGCCATTTTTATTTTATAAATGTCGTATGTCATCAATATTTGTCAATATTTGTCACGTTAATGTCGAAAGTGACGGTCAATTTCATAAATGTCGGGCGGACATATTGAAAGTGTCGGTCACTTTACAACCCTCGGTAATTGAAGCTGAATTCGCGGTAATAGAATCACAGCCTGTCCATAAATTACTACGGTAATTGAAGACTTGGGTAATTTGGTTTCAATAATTATTTATAAAATAATATAATAAACTAAAATGAGTCCAAAAAGTTACGATTCTAAAAGTTCAATATACACTATTAAAAATCTCGGTCGCTAAAGAGTTTTGATAACCTTATTTTTTTCGACTCATATGAAAACTTCCTTAAGTACCACGGTAATAGGCGCCGTTACCTTAAACAGAAAAAACTTATTACGTTTCTTTAAATCTAGGGTCAGTTAGAAAAAACGTAATGGTGAAAGAAGGGCAGTGAATATAATAATAAGTGAAAGTTCTCTGCGTAGACCGCTTTATAGGGTTCCGTGCCCGAAGGGTAGCCAAACGGTACCCTGTTTATATGCCTACATTGTTCGTCCGTCCATCCTACCATCCGTCCTAACTGTAAAGAGCTCACAACATATTTGTCACCTTAAAGGTTAGCCCTCCGTACCCCACGCCGTCTATACAGCCGTTCGTTCGTTTCGTTTGAACCGTTATAAAGTAGACGCTTATTTTTTTTAAAACAATATGTGTTATAATATTAGGTCCTTACATGGTCCTTACATATGAAATTGGCGTTTTACCTATATGGAAAAAATATACCCATAATATACCCATTTTCCGAGCATTTTCGCCTTTCCAATTTGTTTCAGGTGAATTAAAACTGTTTTATCACTCACACCGTAGCCTGCCGCTAACTCTGACGTAGTTTGTGATGGATCCGCTTCCACAATCAATTTAATTCTTCGTTATTAACTTGGGTCTCCGGCCATTCTCCGGCCGTCCACGGGGCTTGTTTTGTAGGTCAACATTTAAAGAACGAAAACGTTGGAACCAAAAACGTACCGTGTTTTCTTTTACAGTAGCTGCCTCATACACATTATTATTCCTTCGAGCCGTTCCAGTCTGCAGCACTGGTGCTACGGTGGAACTCGTATTAGTAAATAACGTGATACGACTATTATAATATAAGTTCTCCATACTGTGAAGTGAACAGAATGATGTCAAAGAAAAAACAAATGGAGCGATAACAAATAAATCGCTAAATTCGAAGCACAAATACTTGAGCTAAAATTTGAAATACATTTGAATTTAGAATTCTTAGCCAAACACCAGATATTTTGAACCAAAGTGGCCAGTTCAACAAAACGCCAATGTCATATGTAAGGACAATATATACTTATGGTGTTTTTCGTAAATCTACTCCTAATTGAGAGATGGATGTTTGTATGGTAATTCAGTAATTAGACGACTTAATTATAAAAGAAAAACTTATTACGTATTTTTTTAATAAAGGGTCAGTTAAAAAAACGTAATGGTGGTAGAAAGGCAGTGAATATATATATTTTGATTTTGTATAGCAGTTTTGCTGTTTAAAAATGTTATGAGTCATGAAGTGAAAGTTCTCCATGGAGGTCGCTTTGTAAGTCCGTACCCGAAGGGTAGCCAAACGGAACCCTATTAATATCCATACGTTGTCCGTCGGTCCGTCCGCCCGCCTCCCGCCAGTCCTAACTGTGGAGAGCTGTACCTTATGGACCGTAATACATGTTAGTACACACCGTTATACACGTAATACACCTACATGAAAGGTTCTTTTAACGTATTTTCATTTTTGTTGTATCGTAAAACCAAAAGATACAAGCGTCAAATTCGGTATCATGATAGTACTTACAGACCCTGAAGAAAAACTACCAATACCAAAAAATGGTCAAGTGTGAGTTGGGCTCGCGGTGATTCTTATCGAAATCCTCCTGATAACCGACTGTGCCGCCTATCTACTGCGCGGCTCCGACTGGCACCTAACCGGTTTTTTTTATAGCATATATTCCCACTGCTGGGCAAAGGCCTCTCCCGATCAAATGGACGACGTTCTATGTCCCACTGTATGTATTTTTTTGTATGTTCACCGAGTTCTCTGTCAATTGTGGACCTCTTTGAAATCTTTTTTGTTTTGATAGTAATCCCATTGTCACCAAATCTGAATATGATGAGGTGATCCGTGGGGAATTGAGGGAACTTCTCAAACATTATAGGCACACATATAGCGATTTTAGTATATTTAGTAACAAATCCACCATTTGCATTCAGAAAGTATCATTTGGTGAAGTGCAACTGATGATGAAGACCACAGATGGCCACCAGAACTCCTCAACGGTACATTCCAGTTCATAAATATTTATAAGTACACTTTAGTACCTTGTCTATTTAATGTCATGTTTAAACTGCCATATGTGAATTGTCACAGCGATAAAGTGACAAGGTACAAAAGTGTACCTACACAATAGGTATTTATGATCACGACTGTGCCTATTTCAGATTAGTATTTTTGAAATTGTTTAAATATGACTATGACTTTCCCGCGGCGTTTGCTTGCAGCGAGCTTGAAATGTCTTATGCCCGGTCCACACTACAACGATTATCGTAACGATTTAGGTAAATATGAAGCCGGCTGACTTGCTAAAATCGAACGCCCATAGTGTGTCCACACATCTACGATTTTACCGTCGATTTTCAGTTCTCTGCTAAAACTCAGACCCGGGAAACATGTCATCCGCGATGGAAGACGACGACGCACTTGCAGTAGTAGCCTTGCTTTTGTGCAAAAAGAGAAAAAAAAACACGTAGTGTGTAGTGTAAGGATTGGCTTCTTAAAAGGAAGTCATACTCTCATATAAATTTACTAGCTGACCCGGCAAACGTTGTTTTGCCATATAAATAATGGGATGAAAAATAGATGTTGGCCGATTCTCATAGATACCGGATAAGCACAAAAAATTTCATCAAAATCGGTCAAGCCGTTTCGGAGGAGTATGGCAACGAAAACTGTGACACGAGAATTTTATATATTAGATTAAATGAGTTGAAATTTGCCCAAAAGATTGGCATAACTATTTAAGAATGAATGAAGAAACTTACTTACACCTCCTAACTTTAGTCACTCCGCTAATACAAAAAAGTAATACCCTATCGAGAGAAGCAATAAGTCCTCACGAAAGATTGTCCACAACACTGAGATTTTTAGCTACGGGACGCTTCTACGAGTTCATGAAGTTTTCTACGATATAATATCAAAACAGGCGCACAGTCAAATAATTCCTGAAACTTGTGATGCTTTGTACGAAGTTCTACACAAAGAATACATAATGCCTCCTACGAACTGACTGAATAGACAACGAACTGAATAGATAATTGCTCCAATTTTCGTCCACACTGGGTTAAAAACGGTGCAAACTAAAATCGAGAACGATTATCGAATAGAATTGGCAACTGACTCCGATCGCTTAAATCGTACCAAAACACTGCGTCGATTTGCGTCCACACGTTAGCCAAAACTGCGGCTTCGTACTTAAATCGTTACGATAATCGTTTTAGTGTGGACCGGGCATTAAAGTTTCATATCAACTAAGAAGTGGGATTACGTAACACCTTATTATTATCACTAAAAATAATAAAATAAAATAAATGTTTAAAAACAAAAAACCGCTTTCAAAAACGCAAAAAATAACTTCTTTTAAACTGGCAATGGTTTTATACAAGTAGTAGGTCAGTCAACCATTGAGGTATAATGTACAGTCAACAGCATAAATAAGTGATCATTTATGTACCTTGTCGCTTTCAATCGTTTCACAATTTTGTATGACATTTCAAACACGACGTTAAAGTGACAAGGTACCTACATAAATGATCACTTATTTATGATGTTGACTGTACAGTCGAGGCCATATTTGCATGGATGGCTGTCAAACAAAATCCTATGAAGTGAAATCGACGCCATTTTTGTGCTCGTGTTGTGTTATTACTTACCTATGAGGCTTCTTATTTCAATGAGATCATGCTAGATGGCGCTGTATCACCACATACTATGAAAAATACTTTTTTTTACATCTTTACTTTCCTGCCCAAACAGCATGTTCCTTTATTATTGTCTTAAAGTTATAAACTTATACAACTCTCAATAAATTTAACTTACAAAAACACTGAAGTTGTGTATGGATTCGAACCCGTATCTTTACGGACGGAAAACGGTCCAACGTGCCATTCGACCATAACGACATTTATTTTTACGTTCAGATTATCTTCCAATGAATACGGTTAGTATTAAAATTTGCGAGGGTAAGTTGTAAATGTCTGAACACCGGATCGGTTTTAATCGGGGGGCACGGCAGTGCCCCCGCCAAGTCGAACGTCTGCGAGTGCGCCGATTTGCAAAATTCTTTCGGATATATAATTCTTGTACTTCAGGAATGGCTCTTAGTTATAATAACTATTGAGCTAACCTTATTAAAGTAAAAAATAAAGTATGTAAGTAAGTAGTAGTGAGTAGTTTTTTGTGTAATAAATAAATAAATAAATAACTGTTTTTCTTATAATAATGTATTCATATAAATATTTTCATTGTGTTGACAACCCTACCATTCGAGCATGCAAACGTAGGTATCACTATACGTTCGCAGGAAACTTCGAAAAATGAATTTTCCACACGAGTAAATAAGGTTTATTTAGGCGCGTTCGGGCAGCATTATACATATGTTTTATATGCCTACAATACGTTGTAGGTATTGATCGGACGTACTTTGTCGTTTTGTATAGAAGAAAAATATGCCTGCCCGTAGACAAAGTAGCGTAGTGTCCAAAACCAGCATTACCTGTGGTAGTAGGTGACAGCTGTCAGCTGTTAATTTTGGAAGACGTTCCAAATTTCGATCTCATTACCTTACAATATTCGATAACGTAATTTCAAAATTACGTTACAGCTGTCATCGCTGTCACCTACTACCACAGGTAAGGTAATGCTGGCCTTTCGGCTTCTGAACCCATCCTACGATCTAAAGTACTTATAATATGTGTGTAGATAAAGTATTGTACGAGACTGCGTATTTAGCAATACGCAACCGTCACGTAAACTACTAAAGTAAGATTCGAGTTCACTTACTTGTGGCGTCACGCGTTAGTATGGCACGATACGATCTCTTACTGCGCTGCCGTCGCGGAAAATGACGAATTGCGAGCACTTTGTTTCATTCAAACACACTTTCGCTACCAGTAATAGGTCCGTTACTCAACTAAATAAGCTTCGATACTGTAAAACATATTTTTTAGTAAATCGATCGGTTTGCTTATAAAATGCATATTTGAAAATGCCACGGTGATAAACGCCGATATTGATACCGCCGGTAATAGGCGCTGTTACCTTATAATTAAGTAGTTAAATTACTAAAACAAGCCGCTCTTTTCATGATTGTACCCACGTACCTTGCCAGGTTTCACCCAGGCAGGTTGACTGTGTTAGAAGCAACTTGTATGCTGCGCCTGTATTGGCCGCGCCCCGCCGGTACCCGTCCAACACAGCTGGTGCAGGCAGGGTCCCGGCGGTGCCCTCTGGCTTTATAACCAAATAGCTGCGTTTATCTTTTGAAGGCAGACATATATTTACTGGATGACCCGCTGTCGGCAGTTGACACTCAAGTGGCAAAGCATATATTCGAGAGATGTATAAAAAGGTATTTGTCAAGAAGGAATTCGAAAATGTATTTACTGCTAACCTTTTCTACAAATACTTCTTAATTGGTTTGTACCTTCCCTGAAAATAATTACATTTATTGCAATATTTTTTACAGATACTTAGTAGACAAAACAGTCATTTTAGTGACCCATCAAATTCAGTTTATTAAATCAGTTAACCAAATTATAATAATGGACAAGGGAAAAATACTCGCCGAGGGAGCCTTCAATGAATTAGATGTAATAAATCACTTGCCTCTTAAAGTTACCGTGTAAAATTTTGAACTAAAGAGCTCAAATGTTCTGTCAGGAAAAAGAATTGTCAATAATCCAACTGATGAGGGAGAACACGCGGGAGACGCGGCCGGAGGAGGAGGGCGGCCCCGCGCCCGCCAGCTCGGTCGCGCAACCCAGCGGCATCAGCTTCTTCCGGCGGCACTGGTCCATGGTGCTGGATGCTAGCGTCGCAGTGCGTAAACAACCTAACTGCAATTAGGAAATTTGCAATTTTCTTATTGCTAATTTATCATCACTACAGGACCAGAAACCGGAAGCGGAAATGCAAACAAAAGGAAGAGTGAAAGGGTCAGTGTATCGTGATTACTTTCTGGCCGACGCGTCATATCCGTACGCGCTGTCGGTCGGGCTGATGTACCTAGCCGCGCAGTGCTGCGCGAGCGCCAGCGACTACTGGATCAGTCGATGGTAACCGATTCATCAGTAAAAAAAAATCATAATAGATCATTAATTACATTCTTTAAAATGGGCTTACAGTTTTCATCGATTTTGGTTTGGCAGGAGTGACGCGGAGGACCGTTTGACCGGCGATCCGACCGTTGATAATATCATATGGGCAGAGTCAGACCTCACCAGAAATCATTATGTGATTATTTTCGGAATTATTACAATAGCCACAATAACGCTCGCACTTCTAAGAGCATTTTTGTTCTTTTCGTTATGCATGTGCTCCTCGATCATGTAAGTCCCTGCGATACAGCTTGACCAAATTACTTAATAGGAACTCACTGAACTCGTCTCCACCTTTTTTTTTGGTTTCAGGTTGCACGATAAAATGTTTGAATGCATAGCGCGATCTCCAATGGCGTTTTTCCATGCAAATCCATCAGGGCGGATTCTCAACAGATTTAGCAAGGACATGGGTGCTGTCGACGAATTGCTTCCTCAGGCCATGATAGATTGCTTTCAAGTAATTTTAGCGCTGATCAACGTTCTGAAGCACACTTAAAACTGCTTTGAATGATTAATTTCCAACCTCTCTTCTCCAATTTTCAGATAATTTTAAATCTCATTGGCGTAATTGTCGTCATACTTGTGACCGATATTTCACTTTTAATACCGATAGCGGCTGCGTTAATAATATTCTACATTTTTAGAGTAATCTATATCCGGACCACAGGTGCAGTGAAACGCCTCGAAGGAATCAGTATGTACCATTTGAACCTTGATTAGATACGTTAGTAGATACGAGTAGGTACGAGTAGGTAGTGGACTAGTGATGTTAGTGTGTTGTGCGTGTAACGGGACGGGAGTTGTGTGCGTGCAGCGCGCAGCCCGGTGTTCGGGCACCTGACGGCGACGGTGGCGGGCGCCGCCACGGTGCGCGCGTTCGGCGCTGAGGCGCTGCTGGCAGCCGAGTTCGACCGACACCAGGACCTGCACAGCGCCGCCTGGTACCTCTTCATCACCTGCAGCCGCGCCTTTGGCTACTTCCTCGACATCATCTGTTTACTCTTCATCGTTTGCGTCACTTTCGGCTGCCTTATGAAAACCGGTCAGCACATTATCATTTTGTAGTAGTTTTCTACTCGCGTAAACTACTCGCGCTACTCTAAACCACTAATAATAAAATCGTTAACAACTGTATCAGAATACCACCTATAGCGTAACCGAAGCGTGAAATCAGTTCCATAATAAGTATTGCCATGGCTATAACAGTTAGTTCTTTAATAATTATTATAGCATTGGTATTACCATGGTTTGGCATGGAACCATTTCAGTGATGATGTTTGGTGATCAACTGACATCTTGAATATTATATTATACTTGTCGAAAACGATTTTTACGACAACTTCTACAGGAGCTTTAAAAGAAATAATAATTAAGAAAAAGGGTGGCAAGCGGGACTATAATACTTACCCTACGCTTTTCATGTTTCGTCATTTAACTAAAACTATCCGGGATTTTTGCAAGAATCCTCGTATCGTATGTACGTTTCAATCTGTTCGATCGATCACTTACCGTGTCGCGATTCCTATCGCGTTTGTACAATACGTAGGTACCGATTATTTTCCACAATTTCCATTTTTTTTCTGAAATTAAGTATTAAGAGGATTGTGAAGCAAAAAAACCATAGGTACAAAATGCGATAACGCTTCTCTCCCCTTAAACCTAGTCTGGCCTGACGTTTGACTGTCAAGGGTGACGGTTGAAAATTTTCATCAATTTAATTTAAATTATATTTTATCGTAATATCTTGTGAGTTTGCGAGTAATAAGAGTGAAGCGAGTAGAGGATCTTGTGACTCAAGTGAGGAAGGAAGTGTGATATCTTCCGATGTTGTTTGTGGCCAAAAGGTGATAGAGTCGCCTGCATGGGATGGTGTGAGCATGGTAGGCTTGGCGGAGCCCTCCCGTGGTGAAGTAGCGGATGATGAGTCTATGTCGTTCGTGCGACGGGTATCGGAAAAGCGGGCTGGTGGTCCCAGTGGCGAAGGTGGTTTGTCCGAAACAAGCTTCATTACCGTAGGGAAGAGACCCAAGCGCTTGCGAGTTGCACCAGCTGCGGCGGCAGAGTCAGGTGTGGATGGGGTTCCCGATAGTTTTTTCGAGATGTTCGTGGTATCCAAAAAGGATTTGGCGAAACAGATTGGCTTAGCCAAGTTGCTACAATGTAAGGGCATTAAAGGTGTTTTGAAGATTAAGTACATGGGTCCTTGTAAGGTGCTTATGCAGTTTAGTTCGAGATTCGAGGCAGAAAAACTGCTGGCTGCAGAAGAGTTTAATAACGAAAATAGACGTGCGTATTGGTCAAACACAGTATGTTGCTCATATGGGATTGTCCGTGGGGTAGAGTTGGAAGTTGAAGAGGTCGAATTTATGAAAAGCATTGAAGGATCGCAGGATGTCTTATCAGTGCGAAGGTTGAACCGTTTAGATAGTGATGGCAGATGGGCTAAATCTGAAGTAATCCGCTTATGTTTTAAGGGTGCCGTTTTGCTCCCCTTTGTATATTTTGTCCATCTGGCAAAACTCTTTGTCCGAAATGTGGAGGAGCTCATGCTAATTGTGAGGTATCAGAATTCAGGTGCTTGAATTGTAAGGGTGCTCACATGGCCTTAAATAAGTCTTGCCCGGCTATTTTACGAGAAAAAGAAATTCGTGGTATCATGGCTGCTGAAGGTTGTATATATAAAAGAGCTTTGTGGCTGTACAACCAAGCCAAGAAAGTGCAGGTTGTAAAGTCCTGGAGTCAAGAGGTGCCGTATATTTCGGAGGAGCCTACGCGCAGGAAGTCCTATAGAGACGTTGTTTTGTCTAAGCCGGTGGAAGATCAGGCGTCTACCAGTGTCATCGACCAGCCCATAGTTCAGAGACTGATTGCTTCAAATAAATCAGAATGGGGGTCACCTCAAGAGCCTCGAAAGAGAAAGAAGGCTAAAAGAGGTTCTAATTTGCAAGAGTCGGAGAGTCCGGTAGACGCGCGACCTGCGAACATTCTTCGTCAGGAGCCAGGTCGGAGTAGGGACAAGAAAAAGAGATGTATCGATTTTGAAAAGGTGAAGGATATTTTGCTCTCCAGTGAGACCTGGGGCGAGAAGTTGGTGTTAATTTTTAGAGTTATTGTTCAGGACTGTTTGCATATGTGTAAGGAGTTTTTTAAAGAGGCTGATTTAGTTAAGTTTTTTTTCAATAATCTAAATGGACACGTCTAATGTCAAAACTCGTCTGAATATAGTACAGTGGAATTCGCAAAGTATAAGACCTAAGTTAGTCGAGTTTGATCTTTTCTTGAATAGAGAAAATATTCACATTGCAATAGTCAGCGAGACATGGTTAGACTGTTGTTCGGCTTTTAGAATAGCTTCTTATAGTGTATTTAGAAGAGATAGATCGGACTCGTATGGTGGTGTGGCAGTTTTTATACATAATTCTATTAAGGCTCAGGCATTTCACGTTCCAGTTAATAATGTTGGTATTGAAATCGTTTGTGTTAAAGTTTTGAATTGTGCCTCTTTAAATTATGTTGTGTCTCTGTATTGTCCTTCTACAGTGCGGACGACGCAGGGTGATTGGGACTCTATTTTTTCGTTGTTTTCGAGTAAGACCTTGATGGCAGGGGATTTTAACGCTCATCACACTAATTGGTCATGTAAACGTGACTCAAGAGGTATTCAGTTGTTTGATTCGGCTCTCGAGCATGGTTTCGTGTCTCTTAACAGCGGTAAGGCGACAAGAGTTAAATTGGTGAATGGATCGCTTCAAGAAAGCTCACCTGACGTCGCTTTTGGTTCTTCGGATATAGCTGTTGATGGATGTTACCAATGAACATTTGGGTAGTGATCATCTCATTATTAAATTAGGTTTTAATTATTGGGACAGTCGACATTTTGTGCGAAAATTTAATTTTAAGAATGCTGACTGGCCAAGTTACCGCGAATCTCTTAAAGAGTATTTTTCTAACGACTTAATTTCTTGTTCAAGCAATGTGGAGGTTATGTATAATTTTTTTGAAGCTGGTATTAAAAGAGCCTTAACCTCGCATGTTCCGGTTGTTAAAATTTGCGCTGATCCTGCGCGGAACTTCCAGCCTAAGAGCTTTTGGAGTCCATTGCTCTCAAAGATTGTTGCACAAAGGCGACTTGTATTGAGTCAATTTAGGCGGAATCCGACTCCCGATAAGTTAAGGCTTTTGCAGCAAAAGGTCGCAGAGGCACAGCGTGTTATTCGTAATGCTAGATTTCAGAACTGGCAGGAGTTTTGCCAAAGTATTGATGAGACTACCTCCGCCACTAATATGTGGCATCGTATGAGGTGGATGAAGGGTTATAATCGATCTAAAGTAGTTGCATCTGAGGAGAGAAAGGTTGATCTACTGTGTTCTCTTGCACCAGATTTTGTGCGTTCAGAGACACCAACGTTTCTTTCAGTTAATTCACTTCTGGAGGTGGCTTTTTCTATGGAAGAATTAAGTAGATGTTTAAAAAAGAAAAATTCTGCTCCGGGACTTGATGGATTTCCGTATACAGTTATATGCAATTTACCGTTTATAGCTAAGTCGTTTTTGCTCAAGCTGTACAATTTAATCTTCGCTTCCGGCGTTGTTCCTATGCAGTGGCGTAATATTCAGGTTGTACCCATTCCTAAATCAAGTCAGTTGGAGGATCATTTATCGAAGCTAAGACCCATTTCCTTAATGTCTTGTGTGTGTAAACTATTTCACACAATGATGGCAAGGCGCTTGGAATGGTTTGTGGAGAAAAATGAGGTTTTACCTCGGAACACAGTAGGTTTTAGGAGAGGTCAGTCGTGTGTAGATTGTTTGGCTCGCCTAGTGTCTTATATTCAAGTGGGGTATTCTAAAGATATGTCAACTTTGGCATGTTTCTTGGATATTGAAGGTGCATACAATAATGTGTCTGTCGAAGTAGTCGTTCGTAATTTAGATAGTTTAGCATTTGGGTTTAATTTTTGTAATTATTTATGGGCTTTCTTGAGCGAGAGACATCTCATTCTTCGAGATGATGTTATTGGTTTTTCTATGGAGCGATAGACTGATAAAGTTTTGGCTCAAGGGGATCCACTTTCCCCCCTTTTATTTAATATTGCTACTTATCAGATTTGTCAAAGGATAGACAAGGTGTTTATTTCTCAATATGCGGATGATTTTGTTTTATACGTTAGGTGTAAAAAATTACAAGATAGTGTTTGTATAATGCAAGATTCTTTGGATATAATGGTAAATATTTTGGACACGTTAGGTTATGGAAAAAACTCAAAAATTTCTGAGTATTTTAAAAACTTTGGCTGGAGCTTCTTGGGGAGTTCATCCTAGACACCTGCGTAGATTATATATGTCATTGATTCGTAGTAGGCTGGAGTATGCATGTTTTTTATACGACAATAGTGCCAAAACGCATTTATATAAGCTTGAAAAAGTTCAAAATCAGGCGTTGAGGGTTTTTGGAGGGTTTATCAGGTCTTCACCTATTCATGTTATGGAAAGTGAGCTTTGTATAGTTCCTTTACATATCAGAAGGCAATTTTTGGCTTCAAAATTTTGTTTAAAAACAATAACTCATTCGAATAGCTTGACAATTGATGTGTTTCGTGAGTTAGGGTTATTAAGCCACAGTGGTTATTGGAGCAGGAAAAAGAAACCGTTGCTGGCTGAGGTTTTCGAGGAGGTCTCAGATGAGCATGTTCATGTGTCGTATCCATTACTGATGTTTAAATTAGATGTGTGGGTGTCTAAATTCGAGTTAGACAATGTTTTATTTTGCAATCTTGAGTGCGTTGTAGGAGCGAAGCGTTCCTACAACCATTATTCTCTTCGTGCTGAAGTTATCTTAGAGCTGGAAAGGAAATATTCAAGTTTTTATAAGATTTTTACCGATGGTTCAAAGTGTGGTGACAAGATAGGAGCAGCATTTTTTGATCCACTTAATGGTAAAAAGGCACCGTTTAGGATTTCTTCTGATGTATCTGTTATGCCTGCGGAGCTTTGTGCAATCTCTGAGGCCTTGTTGTATGTGGAGTTATACTAATATTGTGATCCTTACTGATAGAAAAAGCGCTATTCAGCATATAGCTCGATGTGCTTCGGCCGAAAGGTGCTTTTCATTGGCTTACAAAATTTTAGAGAGTATAAGTATTATACAGGGATCTGGAAGATGCCTGAAATTGCAGTGGATTCCGTCTCACATCGGCTTGGCAGGAAACGAGGAGGCTGACCGGCTGGCCGCAACGACCGCTGTTGACGGTGCTGAAACCGTGATTGCTCCTGATTTCTCAGAGGTAGTCGCTCGGTACAAAAGAAAATCTTATGGTCGCTGGAAGGAATACTTTGATGAAAGGTCTCGTGATAAAGGTATTTGGTACATATTCAGTGTTAGCCTCCTTGGGTGCCTTGGTTTGACTACGCTCGGCTACGCAGAGCAGAGGTTGTCAGCGCGCATAGGCTTCGGTCTGGGCATGTTCCTTTAAATCAGTTTGCACATCTCATGAGGAAATTAGAGTCGCCCAACTGCGACGAGTGCGGGACGGTAGAGGATGTGCAACACTTTTTGATGGAATGTGTTCGGACTCGGACAAAGAGGGAACAGTTGCTTACAGTCTTTGGAATTAACTGTGCTAATGTTGTCATTTTCCAATCAATATTGGCAGAGCCTTTGTCAGAGGTTGCTAAATTTGTTTATGGCTTTTTTTCTAAATAATAAGCGTTTACAAATTTGGTATACTTTTTTTTTTAGCGTTTATTTTTATGTGTTATATTTGTAAGTGTTGTATGTAGTATATAGGCCAGCTGGAGCTGACATGTTCAACGTTGAACAAAGCTTCGAAATAAATAAAGGGAAAAAAAACCTAGTCTGATTTTTAGGATTTTTGAATATGTTGTAGATATCATGAAAAACTATGTCTATAGATTTTCGTTTCCTTTCCAATGAAACAAATTTAGAAAAAAATATTGAAACGCACAGACTAGTTCTTAATAATAACTACAACATACTCAAAAACCGTGGAAATCGGACTTGATTTAGGGGGCGAGGAACGTTATCGCCCGGAGCTAAATTTGTATGTGAAAGCTTTGACAGCTACGCGATTTAAGCGTCGGTTCATCCTCTTAAGTATTCATGTTCTTTTACATATTTGTGTCGTTAATGTCACTATTATGAAATTCCTACAAGTTTATGTAGTTATGTAACATTACCAGATATGGACGCTAGCAGCGTGGGGCTGGCAATAACCCAGTCGATATCGCTGACCGGAGTGTTCCAATGGGGCATGCGGCAGTCGGCGGAGATGGAGAACCAGATGACGAGCGTCGAGAGGGTGCTGGAGTACACCCGGCTGCCGCAGGAGCCCGCCTTCAGAACCGTAATGACATGAACGCAAATGCTTATTAGGGTTCCCTAGCAAACAGATAAAAACCAGCCAAGTGCGTATCGATCACACTTTAATTTAGGTGTAGGGCACTGGTCCCACCGCCAGCGAGTAAGCGATGAACTATCGGCGATTCTCTCGCCCAAGAAACGAAGAAAAGATAATCGCTCCCGTGTAAATAAAAGAGAGAGATATATATTTATAGTTTATTGCAGGCTATTCACACTGCCGGCGAGCACTCTCTCTACTAGTTTAGCGAAACAAAAGTATAGATCCCGTGTTAGCAAAAGAGACACAAATATTAATAGTTGGTCGCTGCCTCTACTCGCTTCTCGCTTATCGCCGGCGGTGGGACCAGTGCCTAAAACGGGTGATGATTAAAAATACCAACGAATATAGTATAGACCCTCTGAATTAGCCATTGTATGAAATAAGAAATCAGCATAACGCAGATTAAGTAATGCAGTACCTTGTCTCGGGCGCGTCCTCAGTCGTGACAGGCATCACTTTTGCAACTAGTTATGATGGGCAAAGATGCTCGCAAAAGAAGAGTTGGGCGAAGAAAAAAGTCTTGGCTTCGCAACATCCGGGAGTGGACTGGAATTACGAGCACGCCCGAGCTGTTCCGCCTCGCAAAACATAGGGACAGATTCCAGCAGCTGATAGCCAACCTTCACTAAGTTGGAGAGGCACTTTAAGAACAAGAAGAAGAAGTGTCTTAAAAACTTGTTTAACTTAAGTATGTAGATGGCTTCCAATTCCGGAATTCTGAAATTATTCATGATTTCATGAAACGCGTAACGCAAAATATATATACATGCCATTTCAACATATCAAATTGGGGTGGGGCGGAATGCGAGAGGAGTTTTCCATCATATTTATATTATATATTAATAATAACATATTTATTTTTATTTAAAAACGCAATAAACTCGCTCGTGCGCCCATCTGCAAAAAATGCAAGGGCAATTGACAACAATTCATATGTGCTAAGGTAGTAAATTAAAATATCGTTTGTAGATTTTACACTACTGATTACAGTAAAAATATTTTTGGATTTTTGTATGCAGTAGTTTTTTTTATATTTAGGAAAAACAGTAAAAAAAGTTGGATTGTGAATGTTAGGAATACACTTATAGTGCCCTTAGTCCATTTTGACTTTTGTTTTGATATACGCTATTTAAAATGAAAGTGACTAACGGATTTGTAAAAGCGGATAGCCGCAATCTGCCCAAAGTCGACGAATTTATGTTGTTACAGTTGTTATTGTTGACAAGTGACGTGACATGACAGTCAGTTCTGTTTCTGTTTAAAGATACTTTTATTTTATTTTATACGAGTATCATGCTAAAATCACGACATCAGTATTCCTAACTTTGTATATACGGTCTTTTTAATGACTATTTCTTTAATAAATTATTAACGACGAATTTAAGTTAAATAAAGACAAACCGAGAAACACGGGTCGTCTAATTTTTAACCAGCTATTATAAACGCAAAAAAACTAAAATACTTATTTTCTTGAAATGTTGTCAATTGCTCTAATAGGAGGTCAACCACAGAGCACAGAACCTCCAGACATTCCACACAAATCAAGCGTGTCAGTGGTCGTCACCATTTACTCACACTAGTACTCACTCTGGGGCCATAAAATCCTTTTTGCACATCTCGCTCGCTCTTGGGAGGTTAGCAGATCTCTCGCTGGCACTTTGCAGTTTTTTTTTTTGTTCACCTATTTGTTTATGGCTCAGATGATAACGTCCGAGGTATAGGTACTTAAATGACATATCCGTATTGTCTTAGATGTAAACCATCTGTGCTCCACAAGAAAGTCACAAAAGAGTGCTGCGATGTGGCGTCGATATTTTTATCGATATTTTTATGAACAGAAATTGAACACAAACACAACATTTTAAAAACAACATTTTGCCAATATTCAAAATTATTCATAATACCTCTAGGTATGCATTATGAAGGTAGGTGTCAAAATAAAAAGAATCATTTTAATCCTGTTGTTTATTAAAATTAACTACCTATTTAATTTACTACAATACCAAATAATCTCAGCATCCAAACAAAATAACAATAAAGACATTCACTAATGTTTTCCCAAAAACGTTTTACAAACTGATTCATTTCACAAACATATCATTTGGCAAACCAATTTTTTTTCCGAAACTGTAAATATTTTTATGAAACTTACCTATCCTAAAGAGTTCTGACACGATAGTACTGAAATAAATCCTGAAATATTTACAGTTTCGGAACAAAAAGCGGTTGGTCAAATTATACGTTTAAGAAATGAATCAGTTTGTGAAAGTATTACCTCGGTAAAAATAGGATGGAGTTTCAATGTTGGAATAGCATCAGAAGATAAATATGTTCTGGTGCTCCTTTTCGTCGAACTTGTTGCATCGAAATGGTCTACACAAATCGTATCATGTTTCTGAGGAAACCAGTTTAACTTTTCCAACGCTTATATGCTTTTTTTTTTATGTAAGCATCATTAGTAAATCTAAAAAGAACAGTTAGTATAGGAAAATTAATATAAGTAAAACTAAAATTAATAATATTTAAATGGTAATTCAAAAATGCATTGACACTTTATCGACATCGATGCACTCTATCGATAAAACGCCATACAACGCTAACTCATCTACTGGCGTCACTGGCTGGTGAGACTGCTTACGGTGCGGTTGAGGTTTTGTGTAAAGAAGAAGAAGAGGTTTTGTGTTCCAAGATAACCTCAAATCGCATTTTTCAAATAACTAAAAATTGTTTTTAAATACTTTCTTGTGATATGATTCGCCAGAATTTTGTTTATTCAAGTTTGTACTTTGATTATTACACAAAATCACAGCAAAATGAGGCATAATATCGCTTTTTTGATCATGTGCACTCCACAACGTGCAAATAGAAAATGACGACCTTTACCTCCAGCAATTGCGCTCAACGCAACTGCGAAGCACGAATATTGCCGTCTCTATTAGAGGCGCGCGGTGGTGATTCGGTGCTCTGTGGGGTCAACAACGGAGATCTTGCATCTGAAGAGGAGTTAGACACCATTACAGAAAATTGAAAAGTTTTTTATTTCATAAATAAAAATAAATATGTTAATATTAATAAATTAACTAACAATGGGCCTTATAAGGAAGCTCAAAGTCACTCAGAGGGCTATGGAGAGGTATATGCTCGGGGTTTCTCTGCGTGATAGAATCAGAAATGATGGTATCCGCAGTAGAACAACTAGAAGGTTACCGCCATAGCCCGAAGAATAGCCAAACTTAAGTGGCAGTGGGCGGGGCACATTGCTCGCAGGACTGATGGCCGATGGGGTCAGAAGGTTCTTGAGTGGGGTCCACGGAGCGGGAGACGAGCTGTAGGTAGGCCTCCAACAAGATGGAGTGACGACCTTGTAAAGATCGCGGGAACGCGGTGGATGCGAAAAGCACAAGACCGGTCTGAGTGGAGAGCCTTGGGGGAGGCCTATGTCCAGCAGTGGACGTCTTTCGGCTGACATGTTGATGATGATGATAAATTATATAAATATGATTGAAAGCTCCTCTCGCATTAAATAGTATTTATCATCCTCAGTGTCTATAATTAAACTTTTTATACGTCATGTTTCAACTAATTGTGATTTTATCACATTTTGTAATATTAAAAAAATACTAAATGTAAATATTTTCAAAATTGCTTTCTTGGGGTGGATATGAGGCTATTACATATCATTTTAGGTATATTTTACAAATAAGATTCAACCGTATCATATCTGGACGGGTCCAAACTTGGTGTGTTTTGAAAATGATTTCCTGTGCTACGGGTCAAATTGATTTTAATGGCCTAAAGATCAATCTGCTTTTAATACCATTTGCAGCTTTTTACTGAATTTCGGGGTGTACCGCTTTGCGCTAGCACTACTACCTATAGTAGGGGAGCCCAAGGTGCTAATTGGGGATTTACTCGAGCGTCGTGGGGACCTATTAGATTTTGAAGATTAGATGGTAGAAAGGAAAAACGTTATATGATGTGTATCCATTCAGCAGTGGGGGAAGCGTGTACAGGTTTTCAAAAATGTAAAAAAAATCAGTCAAGCGGAAATACTCGACCGCGTCAGATATTGATAGTGTATAACTAACTCCCACGTGTCTCTGATAACGAAGGCATGTTAATCTGCCGGTTTGCATGGTGGGGGTGGCTGTAAGGAAGGGTTGAAAATGGGGAAAAAAAGAAGATATTCGTGCGTGTCACATTTTCAGAGGGGATGTTAAGTGAACCCGAAAGAACCTCTCATTGTAAAGACTGACAATTCGGACGTGACGTAAGCTCTTGGCGACTTTTTGAAAACCACCACCATCCACTTCATCTTCCCGTGGAAGGCTTGAGCATTGATAGCCCAACTAGCAAAATAACCTTATAACATCAAGCTTATATGGCTAAAACCCTTGTAATTGTTTTATAAAAGCATAAGTTGTTCCAATGTCTTTAGGTATAATAGCTCATTATAAGAGATTTTGGGTAATACAGCTTATTATTATAATTTAGGTTGAATAAAGGCTTGAAAGGGTTGAATAATGAACTTTTCCAAGACCAAAGTGATGGCCAATAGACCCGTCGAGGATGCTGGGATAGTTGTTGGCGACGTGCGGCTGGAGATTTTCTCGGAGTACATTTACTTGGGACAAGTCATCACCGTGGAGAATGATTGGGAATCGGAGATTAAGCGACGAATCCAGCTTGGGAATGGGCCAGTTTTGGGAATATGAGCAACATCTTTAAGTCAGACATGCCAATACACCTAAAGCGTCAAGCATTTAACCAATGCATACTACAGAAGCTGACCTATGGGTGTGAAACCTGGGCAATTACCGACTTCGTTATGAGGAAGCTGAAAGTTGCCCAAAGAGCAATGGAGAGAAAGATGCTCCGGATCACTCTTCGAGACAGGATCCGAAACGAGGTTATACGCGAAACGACCGGGTTGACGGATGTTGGTAACAGGATTTCCCGTCTCAAATGGCAGTGGGCAGGGCATCTCCTGCGATGTTCGGACGATCGGTGGAGCCGGAAGGTTACAGAGTGGAGGCCAAGAACAGGCTGCCGAAGACCTGGTAGACCTAGAGCTAGATGGTCCGACGACATTGTGGCAACAGCCGGTAGGAAGTGGAGAAGAGAGACGTCATCTAGGAATAAATGAAGGCAATTTGGGGAGGCATATGTTCAATACTGGACAAACAGATGCTCGAGATGATGAAAGGCTAATATGGCCGAGTAATATGACCACAATAAGAATTCCCCTTGTAAGAGTTGTTTATAATACATTTTAGCTATCACAGCCTCTATTCTTATAATTTAGGTTGGATAAAGGCTAATATGACCGCTAAACTTTAATGATTATTTTTGATACTTCGGCTTATGGAAATCGTCAGAATATATTTTTTCTAAAATTCTTGAAGAACTTCAAGGCAACGTTTTTTTTTTGCAAATTTGCCCCTCCCACCCCCTTGTGTACGCTTAAATTGTCAGATTATTGAAATATCGATGGCTTAGTTCACAATCGTACTAATTACAAAAAAAAAGTTTTGGTTTTTAGTTTGCCATATTTATGAAAATTAAATTCTGCGTCGTTTTCTCTTTTCAAAGTCCTTGAAAGCCTCTCCTTATATGAAAAACAATGTGACACAATCGTATTAAGTACGCTATGTGTGTGTGTTATAATGTATTAACGGCCATTATTTTGTTAAAAGCTGTTAAAGAATGACTTTAGTTTAGCGACTTTATGATGATACGATTACAATCAACAAAATGGACGTGCGTCCTACGAGCATTTAGTTCATTTGGCAAATTATTTTTCTTACATGAAATTATAAATTAAGTGATTATAGCACAAACGATTAGGAAACATTTGTAACACGTTCGTCACTACTGCTTTTAGTCAATTTATACGATTTGTAGTGAATGCATTAAGAAAACAAAATGTTTCAAGTGTCGGTAAATCAAATCGTACCCGAATTATTAGTCAAACACCGTCGCGATTAGTTATTTTAATTCGACTTTTCTTCTAAGTGTGGAATTCTTACTGATTCGTAATCAAATCCACAATTAACACATTTACGCACGCATATTTGCTACTGTTCTGGGATGCTAATTATACTTAACTCCATAAAGCATGAGTTTTGACCATATTAACCGCACTTAATACATGTCTGCACTATTATAAATAATTATTCTCTGCTTACGGCGCTCAGTACTTTTGAGCTTTTTATTGAAAGTGATGTTATAACTGTTTAATCTTTTTGTATTGCAAGCTTTCAGTATATTAAATGCATTAAATACTTCAACTATAATAGGTTCATTGTGCATAATTTCTTGAAATACTTTAACATTTGTGTAGGTAATTGATTTATACTTCCTTTACAAACGTAGAACTAATATTTTAATTTATCATCCTTTATAGTATTACAGAGACCGTACTGTATTACTGAGATGTGTAATAAATCACCAACTAACAATATAATTTACGATGACACCTGTCGGCTTCCTACTGGAAACTATCTCTGTATAATTTTACTATACTTGATTATGACAAAAACACTGGCTATTGATACTTATGGCATGAGTAGAACGGAAAATTAAAAAAATTGTGTAAAAATCTAAAACCCGACTGCAATAAAAAAAGAAAACAAGTTTGAACCTTTGTGTTTTACTCTTTTTACCAGCATGTGGTATTTGGTATCTGATTTACAATGGAACTACTCCTAGTCCTCGTATGATAACTTTGAAAAAATCCAAGATATCGACAGCAAATCCAAGATATCGACAGTAGGCATCACCTGTGAGAGAAACTCCATCCATTGTGATCGTCCTCCTGCCTGCTAGCACGCTGTTGAAAATATTGTTGGTAGTTGACCGTTACTAACTATAATGATCCTGGCTTTTGGCTTCAAACAATATTTTAAATAGCCTGCTATAACGCAGGGTGACGAACACAGTGGATGGACACTCACAGGCGATGCCTGCTGTCAATGTCTTGGATTTTCCTCAATTTGGCTTTTACGTCATCGTAAAATGACTCGAAGTGGTTCTAATATTAATCAGATAGTGAATAACATATTTTGGTGAATAGTGTTCAAAATAGTGAAAAAAAACAATTCTGGACTTTTGTAATGTTTTACAAAGGTCCAGAATTGTTTAGTTGTTTTTTGCGATCGGGTTTTAGTTTTGAAACTTATATTTTTTATTTAACACGGTTTATAGTCAGGTTTTAGTTTTTTAAACTTATTATTATGTATACACATTTTAAGTGATTACAGTGCCATGTTGCATCAAGAAGCTGCTATATGATATGTAATAAAAAAAGAATTATAAACATCATAAAAATATTAATTAATCAATATTCGTTAACATTTTTGAATTTAGTACCTGCTAATAATAAAATTATCCTTGCATAACGTGCCATTAATTTATTATTTTTTAACTATAAAATATGCCTATCGATAGAACAATTACAATCCCAAAGATCTTAACTACATTGATTATATTTATTTGGCGTGCACACTTGTACTATCTGCGGGGATGGGTTACTTAAAATTCGAATTAAGGTAATGGTCTAAGATCCGAATAGGAGACGATTTGCACCGGGCTGTTTATTAGATAAAAATTTAATATGGTAAGTAATATAATGGTGAATAGGTTGACTGAAAAATTTCAGTCCAGTATATAATTAATTAAAAATTTAAGGTTTTTTTTTGAAAATTGCACCGGCTTGTTTATTAGATAAATTACATACCAATCGAAAGTATGAAGCCTATAGAATATGCAAACGTTAGGTTGACTATTGTTTTCCCGTCATAACTATTGGGTAGGCAGGTACAAACAGGAAGTTTGGCTTACTCTCAGAACACCATTACGGGTTTAGACGTGGGAAATCCACTGAGGATGATCAGATCACCGCAACCCTTGACCGCGGGCAAAAGTGTTTGGGAGTGTTTCTGGATCTGGCAAAGGCCTTCGACACCGTTTCGGTAGACATCTTACTAAATAAAATGGAACATTACGGCATACGAGGTCTCCCGCGCCAATGGTTCAAAAGCTACCTCAACGGAAGATGTCAAAGTGTGAGGGTCGGTGACCACGTAAGCGGAGAACTGCCGGTTCGCTTTGGGGTACCACAAGGAAGTGTACTGGGGCCTACTTTATTTCTCATCTACATAAACGCCATATTCCTCGCTAGCCCCCTGGAGTTCGACCTTGTTTGTTATGCCGATGACACTGCAGCTCTATTCCACGGAAATAGCTGGGAGGAGGTGCTACGGCACGCAGAGGAAGGTATGCGTGATCTCAAACAGTGGCTTGACGGGAATCTTCTTACACTCAACCTCGAAAAAACAAAATATGTATGCTTTCACAAATCTCGGGCAACAGAACCAAAGTCCACAACCCAACTTAAAATACACACTGCATGTAAGCAAAAGTCACACTGCAACTGTAAATTCATCGATCGTGCCGAGTGTGTAAGATACCTAGGTATAGAAATCGACCAAAACTTCTCCTTCATACAGCATGTCTCTTGTCTTTCCAAAAGAGTAAGGAAACTCATTCACGTGATGCTGCTCCTTCGTAACTCTGCCTATAAACAAGTCCACACTGCTGTCTACACCGCCCTGTGTGAGTCCATCATTGGTTATGGCATAACTGTTTGGGGTGGGGCTAGCTTGACCGCTATGTTGAGGGTAGAAAGAGCACAAAGAGCGGTTCTAAAGGCAATGTATAGGAAATCCCGGCGATACTCAACCCACCTACTATATACGGAGGCACGCGTTCTTACTGTCCGACAGTTATACATACAACGAGTTATGTTGTTGATGCACCGAAAAACATTGAACTCCCAGAATTACTCTGCTCTGCTACAAAAGAGGATTTTCCGTGTACCACAACCCACAACAAGAACGGTGTTTGGAAGACAATCCCCAGCAGCCCTCCATCCCCGTATATATAACCGAATCACGAAACTTTGCGACATACAAAATAGTACAGTAAGAAAAATGCAAATCTCAGTCAAAAATATGCTACTTACGTGATCTTACAGAGAAACAGAAGATATTATACTAAAGTAATAATGTAATAATATAAACAATCTCACACACGCACACACACATTCACTCACTCACTCACTCACTCACTCACTCACTCACTCACTCACTCACTCACTCACTCACTCACTCACTCACTCACTCACTCACTCACTCACTCACTCACTCACTCACTCACTCACTCACTCACTCACTCACTCACTCACTCACTCACTCACTCACTCACTCACTCACTCACTCACTCACTCACTCACTCACTCACTCACTCACTCACTCACTCACTCACTCACTCACTCACTCACTCACTCACTCACTCACTCACTCACTCACTCACTCACTCACTCACTCACTCACTCACTCACTCACTCACTCACTCACTCACTCACTCACTCACTCACTCACTCACTCACTCACTCACTCACTCACTCACTGACTCACTCACTGACTCACTCACTGACTCACTCACTGACTCACTCACTGACTCACTCACTGACTCACTCACTGACTCACTCACTGACTCACTCACTGACTCACTCACTGACTCACTCACTGACTCACTCACTGACTCACTCACTGACTCACTCACTGACTCACTCACTGACTCACTCACTGACTCACTCACTGACTCACTCACTGACTCACTCACTGACTCACTCACTGACTCACTCACTGACTCACTCACTGACTCACTCACTGACTCACTCACTGACACACACGCAGACACACACGCAGACACACACGCAGACACACACGCAGACACACACGCAGACACACACGCAGACACACACGCAGACGCGCAGACGCGCAGACGCGCAGACGCGCAGACGCGCAGACGCGCAGACGCGCAGACGCGCAGACGCGCAGACGCGCAGACGCGCAGACGCGCAGACGCGCAGACGCGCAGACGCGCAGACGCGCAGACGCGCAGACGCGCAGACGCGCAGACGCGCAGACGCGCAGACGCGCAGACGCGCAGACGCGCAGACGCGCAGACGCGCAGACGCGCAGACGCGCAGACGCGCAGACGCGCAGACGCGCAGACGCGCAGACGCGCAGACGCGCAGACGCGCAGACGCGCAGACGCGCACACGCACACGCACACGCACACGCACACGCACACGCACACGCACACGCACACGCACACGCACACGCACACGCACACGCACACGCACACGCACACACACACACACACACACATACACACACACACATATATATACAGTGGTGGTCACATAATTAGGGACACTTGTTTTTTTCCCGTACAATTGCCTACAAATATGGCTTTTCAATTTTGACAACCAATCAAAAATTTCTTAACCAATTATATTTTTAGTTACACTTATCGTGAACTAATAAAGTAAAGTTTAAATGTATGTACAATTTATCTCTGTTGAGATCGGATCTTTCATTTTATAAGGATTTGAAAAAATAAAAATTCGGCGCTTATACAAAGTTGTAGAATTTTGTATGGACGCGTCAGCACTTAGTTTTTAAATCCTTAGAAAATATAAGGTCCGTTTTTAATATTATTTCACTGTACATTAGTTTAAACCTTAGTTAATTATGTAAAGTAAAACGTATTTAGCAATAAAATTGGTCGAGAACTTTTTGAATGGTGGTCAAAATTGAAAAGTCATATTTGTAGGCAATTGTATGGGAAAAAAACAAGTGTCCCTAATTATGTGACCACCACTGTATATATATATATATATATATATATATATATATATATATATATATATATATATAAATAAGCATAGGCACCTTGAATTACTCTTTTCAATTTATTCTAAACGTGGTGTACTTTTTTGCTGATTTTGGATTTTATAACATAGATCATGCCAGCAAAAAAGTAACCCACGCTGAAGATGATAAAATAATAGCACTTCGAATATTTTATTATTTATTACAGGCTTTATTTACATCCAACTAAGTACAGAATTCAACATTAATACAATTAAAAATTAAAACTAAACATATTTAAATTAAAATTAAACTAAGGTACTCAAATATTAAGGATATAAATAATAATCACCACTATAAAAAAGACACCCCCTCTAGCAGGTCCGCTCGCGGCATGGTCCCCATGACACTGCATTACCTCTCTGGATAGCTAATCCAATCCTTTGGGAGAGGTAAGCACCAGCTCAAGGATCTCCGGAGGATTCTATGAGCCGGGAGGACAGGGCCTTAATAAAGCTTTTCATATCAGCTGACCAAGGTCCCATGGTTTCCACCGCAAAAAATTAATGGCCCCAAGTTGTCCGGATTTAAATGTACTGGACTTTTTTGTAAGGTCGTACATGCTCGAATCTTTATAACTATAAAATTAAGAATTTGGAGCATTTAAAAAAGTTATTATACAAATTTGGGACGAAATGCCGATGGAGGCAGTGCGTGCCGCACTTTGCAGCTGGTGATGAAGGTTAAAGGTGGAGTTAAAGATTGGATTTTGTATATAAGAATATCTTTCATGAAATGTAGTGTTTGTTGCATTTGTTATTTGTGCTTTGTTTTTAATGATAGTTTGAAACTGTATGCGAACTTATTGGACGCGGTGTATACTCTAAAAACGCACAAGCAATAACTCGACTTACCAAGACTTTCTTTTTGTTAAAAATCCTTGTTAGCACTGTATTTTGAAAGCACCTACGGTTCAATAGATTCTGGAAGGGTAGTTCCCGAAGCATCATCTGAAATTATTAAAATTACACAAAAAATGTAATGTAATGCAGTTTTGTATAATAACTAATGCATAAACCCCATCCCCATCATCATCCGTTATAGGTCATAACAGAACGTAAAGTGAGAACCGACAAAAAAGCTTCGGCTAGCTCACCAGTGCATGGTAGGCACTGTGCCTAGTATGTGGGGTGACTATAGGTATTGCAAGTCATAAACACAACCACATAATAGTTATCATCCGTTAAAAATTATAAAGTCGGTTATTTTTTGTTAACAAACTTTAGCATTACATCCATACATATGTATAACAGATCTGCGGGTCTATTATGATCAGGGAGCCTACATTTCATGCCGATTACAGGAGTATGACGTCAAGCTACATACAGGATGGAAAAAACGAATTGTTGGTTTATATAAAAAATAAGTACTTATTTAATGGGTTGGAAACAAAATGCTTCATTGTGTAATATCACATTAAGTACTATCACTCAGTTTCGTCTTCTCCGTAGTCAACAAGTTTGAAAAGAGCAACGGAATAACGAACGTTTATTTATCCGTACCTAATAATGGAAAATATGATTAATCATTAATCACTGTTATCTAATCAACCTCTTCCGTTTAAGTAGATATATATTGACACCTGAGACGGACATTTAAAGAACATTATCTGACATTGTCATATCTAAGTTTACTCTTTGTCACAAATAGAAGACGTGCGGAAACAACATTTCAGTTAAATTTAATAAGATCGGTAAACTTTATTTTTTTTCTAGTGGCCAAAGTCGCCATGTAGGCTATAAAGTTATTGTGCCAAATAAATCCATGTTTAGTTATAAATGATGAACAAATTTATTGTTCCTGCTGTCAGCAAAGTATGCCACCAAAAGAAAGCAACATCAAATTACATTTGCAAACAATAAAACACATAAATTATAGGTATACATTAGGTATGAATTACGTATTTCAATGGACGATGAAGTCGATGTGGATGGTGAAGATATGGTGTTACCTTCGTTTAAATTGTATGGCATAGTGTGCTTTGAATTGAACCGATATTGCGTTTTTTTTTCCAACTTGTTGACTACAGAGAAGACGAAACTGAGTGATAGTACTTAATATCATATTACACAATAAAGCATTTCGTTTCCAACCCATTAAATACTTATTTTTTATATTTCAGAAACTATTATGTTAGAATCAAACATTGATAGACTATCTCTGTCACTACGTTTTTTGAAACATCCTGTGCGTTTGTATGAATACGTCATTATGACGAAACCGGCATGAAATGTACGCTCCCTGATTATGATCGTGTTTATCGATGCGGATAAAACTTCTGTTACATTCTGACCAGAGGCCCATTTCAAGAAGCTACAAGTTACAAATTACCAGCGGAAGTCTCTTTCTAACTTCTCTCCATGATACAGGCCCAGAAATTTTACATGGAAATGGTAAAGAATAACTCAGGGCGTAATTAATTGGTACTTAAATAACAATATAATTTTACTCACTAATTACTCACTGTTGGTACAGCTATGTTGATGTTACGATTATTTTGGCACCAATATTTTTCTTCGAAGTGCACATGACAAACACGTCGGTACTTGAAAATATGAATATTTTCAAGTCCTAATATGGGACCTGCAACATTGTAGACCCACGTGTTAAACATCTCCTTATCCTTTCCCGGATTCGGAAACTTATGTAAAGTCTCCTTGGATTCTGTATGAAAAGAAACTAGTGAGCCAAATAAGTGGCTTAGTGACTATTGTTAATAACCTATATATTTCAACACTTTACGCGTGGCGTATTTAGTAAGTACATACTTGAGATATTTACACATCCGGGAACGCAAATTTTTTTGCTGGACATGATGGTGAAAACCAAAACTATCTACGGTAAACACCAGAAAAGAAGAGTCCTGTCTCGGTTAGATTTTAACACTCACAATGTTCAACGAACTTGGGTAGAAAAAGCACTAGTTGAACACGATGGAAAACACTAAATGGCATATATATAATACACGCCAACGCCGAAACAAACGCAAAAAGTGGACTTGAATTAGCCCAGTATATATAAAAGGAAAGGTACTCTTTCAATTAGCCGCCAGTGTCAAACTCCAGTCAAACCGTTAATCAACATACGAATACGACCAGAAGCTACCAAATTTTACAATGTGTTGCAACACATTAAAAAAAATATCTCCCGTTAGAACATGTCTCTTTTTTTGTGCTTGTGATTTTAGAATTTTCGTGTGCTGTTACTATCTTTATGCAAGGTACTTGGTGTAATCTTAAAGTTTTGAATGTTAAATGAAAGAAAACACCTTCGCGTCATAATAAAAAATCTACTATAAATATGACAATGTCTTTGAGCTGGTCATACTACCGTATTCTTTTTCGAGCAATAACACCATTTTCTGTTATCAGGTAGGTAGTCAAAGAACAGACCAGATGCCGTAAAGTGCCATCTATAAGTGTGGTTTAAAAATGCGCGAAAATAATACTGCCGAAGAAAACGTCATTTAGTTCCATAGGATTCTTTGCTCCTTAGCCTCCTTTTTAATTTGACATACTTATCCGTTACTTCAACCCGAATAGCCAGTACTGAGATTGTGCACCCTGATTTATACCAAAATGAAGATCATGTCATTGCGAACACAGTGATATAGGGTTGACTACGACAAATCTGCCTCGATTCCGGGTTGCCGAGTATTAAAAAACTAAATATTGATGCGAATGAACACGTGCGACGGAGAGATCCCAGCGAAAAATCCAGTGCGATAGAAGAGGACGCAGCATTGCAGCTGCTATTTGTTAAAATCAAATAATGTCAATGTGTTTAAAAGTATAAGTAAAGTGTAGTGTAATGAAACGAAATGAAAACAGTATAAAAAAAATATAGCTCAATTATGCTACTGTCATAAAATGTCAAGAATATAATAATATTTGGAAATGTCAAAATGCGGAATTTAAATAAAAGTAATAAAAATAACAACTCAACATAGGTAGGTACATAAATCTCAGGGGACAATGTCGCACCAATCAACCTAGTCCCAAACTAAGCTCTACGCTTGTACTATGAGTAGGGGAGAGCGCGGCTAAAAGTTCCGATTTTTAGTTAACCGCAAAATTTGTTAAAAATTCTTGATTTTAGTATTCATACGATGCGGTCGAAATCAACTTAAATAATATTATGTAACTTTGATATTAAGACAATTGTTTGGGTAAATTTTTGTGAGAATTTTTATTATTCATTTTTTAATGCCTTAAGTCGGAAAGTAAGAGCTTACCCCAACTTGGGGTAAGTTGTTAGCAAGCCGGGGTAACTTGCTGATATATCTTAAAGCTATTACTTGTGAAATAAAAAACAATAAATGATTAAACCAAGTCTGTTTATTTCAGTAATAACCAACAATATCGTACGAATCATCAGCGAACCTTTTTATGTTATTACAAGTAAAGTCCAAGTTGAATTTCGACAATTATTAACCACTAGCTTTCGCTCGCGGCTTCGCTCGCGTCTAATTCGGGATAATTTTGAATTTAAAAAAGGGACGTTCCCTGCGCAAAACAATGATTACAATTCAAGATCCAGCTGAATTATAAAGATATACATATCCAGACGTAATAAATTGGTAGGTTTTAGAGCAGAACAGAGGAACTTTGCAGAAGTACCTAATGTAAAACCTAAAATTATTGTCTGGGATGGAAGTTCTATGGCCGGTAAAAAGATTACTCAACGATGTGATAGCTTTAGAGAGGTTGGTCATTTTTTAATGGTAGTGATAATTATTGTGATTCATTAAGATAAACAAAAGACAGTATACATGTTGAGAACCAGCAAAACTGTTGATGTTCATTTGATTGTGCCAAAAATAAGGATCTAAGACTGTCATCGTACTTTTGAAATAGGCCCAAGCGGAACGTGCCGATGAGATAAAGCGTGACTTAAACGACCCTCAGTAAAAGTATCTGTGCACTACACTCACAACAGTAGAAGGTCTGATAACGATCAAGCAGAGGTAATAAATGCTGATGTCCTTTGAAGGACAGAAATACGGTGTTGTTCTACTACGTTTCGGTGCAAAGCCTTGACTTGCAACCTAGTGCCGTTACAAAGTAACATAGCCTTGATAATTAGTTCCGTCTTCAATCATATTGCCTTGTCTTAGGCTGAAAATATAGGTAAGGTTAGAGTTACGTCAAGGCGCGAAGCTATTACGCGGAATAGAAGCTCCGTCGTCGTTGATCGTACACTTCTTTTTAAGTTACTATATTTTTATAGTAAAGTTTATATTTTTTTAGCTTAATCCGCGTAGTTATGGCGCTTCGCGCCGTGACGCAACTCTAACCTAACCTAACCTAATAAAGGCGAGGGTGACCTAATCAAGCAAGTTGGTTTGCATTTTCTAGGAACTGATCTATTTACTAGGTGAGTTGTGATGCTTGTGAATCCATTCATCTATTAGGTATTTCATCCGTTAGGTATTTAGTCTATTAGGGGATTTAAATTTATGCATTGTATGTATGTATGTATGTATGTATGTAAACACTTTATTGTACAAAACAAAAACAATACAATAAAGATTTTAAAAAAAAGTACCAAGGCGAACTTATCCCTTTAAGGGATATCTTCCAGCTAACCCTTGAGAGATTGAGAGAAGTGAAGGTAAACTTTGGTCATTCAATATTTAGGCGAAATGATGTTAGGCGTTTTAAAAAATAGGTATTTCGACCGTAGGTAATTATAAAATTAGGCAAATTAATTTTAGGCGTTCTGATATGTAACCATGCTGCCTCCTCTTCTATCGCACTGGATTTTTCGTCACACGTATTCATTGGGATGGCACGGCAACCCGGAATCGAGACTGATTTTTCGCAGTCAACGCTATATCACCGTGTTCGCAATGAAACGATCTTCATTTTGGTATAAATTTTATTCAATAAACAGAGCGGTGCAATTTATTAGTACTGACTTCCTGTTTATACCCGCCTACTCAATAGTTACATACATACATAATATCACGCCTTCGTTCCCAGCGTGGGGTAGGCAGAGCTACAGAATTACAAACATCTCTAAAAACTTGTTGATAATTCTATAACCACAATTTGCACAATTAGGCTAAGATGATTACCAGCGTATTAGTGACAGATTGCAAGCCCATCGCCTAACAGTACTACAAGCCTTTATTCCCTTAGTCGTCTCTTACGACATTCACGGGAAGACATGGGAGTGGCATTATTCTAACTCGGCAACCACACGAGATACCCAATAGTTATGACGGGAAAACAACAGTCAAACTAACGTTTGCATATTATATAGGCTTCATACTTTCGATTGGTATATAATTTGTCTAATAAACAAGCCGGAGCAAATTAAAAAAAAAACATTTATACATTTTTAATTAATTATATACTGGACTGAAATTTTTCAGTCAACCTATTCACCATATATTACTTAACATTATTAAATTTAATATAAAATATTTTTTATCGAATTAACAGCCCGGTAAAAATCGTTTCCTATTCGGATCTCCTACTATAAGTAAACTTCATAGTTTTATGAAAATATTTGGCATCTATAAACGCAAAGACCTATTCTAATATGTTAACACAAAACTTGGCAATTTGTTAACACCGTTTATAAACTATTCACATGCAAACATTAAAATTGCTCTCCTGTACAAGTGGTCAAAATGTAATTAGTACGATTGTGAACTAAGCCATCGATATATACTTTTTTGCATTTAATTAACCTACCTTAATCTGACGCGCTCGAGTATTTCAAGCTAGGTATCGAATATTTTTTAGCATTCTGATCAGCTATCCTGGACGCACGTTCCAGGATAAAGTCTCATATATGCTGGAGGTACTCAACAGGGTACAAGGATGCCCCCTTATGTTAATCTGCCGCGCTCGAGTAAATCTCGAATCTCCCCTACTACTACTTACGTACGTAGGTACGTATGTATGTAGTTAACATTATAAAACATCTTATGATGAACTAGAGGGTAGAGGGTCACCCGCGACTTCGTACGCGTAAATTAGGTTCCTTCCCACTATTTCTTTTGGTTGGGGGTTAATTTTCGTTTTTTTTCTTATTGCTCCCCTATATTAAAAGGTTAAGGAACACCAAATATTTTATTAGCAGATTAAATAACATCTTGTTTTTCCATTGTACTTAAGGCAGACCAGTCTGTTTGTAGAGTAGCAATCAATACATAAGGGGTTTACCTAACAAAATGGGCTATTGGACGATGTTGTCAGCAATAATAAATATGAAAAGAATTAGACTCTGTGAGTAGTTTTTCATCATACAATACTTTTCATCTTGCCTCCTAATTACGGAACCCTGGATGCGCAGCCCGACTTGCGCTTGGTCGGTTCTTATTGCTAAAACTAAGTATGTAGTTTAGTTTCAGTTACAAGCTACATTTTAATTATTTCATTACAAAATTGGTGTTGATGTGCGTTTCCTCAGACGGCAGGGAAAGCTCCGCCGCCCGAGTGGCCTCCCGAGGGCCGGATTACGTTCGACAACCTCAGCTTAAAGTATTCACCGGAAGGCCACTACGTTTTGCATAAACTTCAATTCAATGTTCAACCTCGCGAAAAAGTAAGTATGTTTTATAATTTGTATGACGCTCTAATATGGCCTCGGTAAACGAGAAAAATTATAGCGGTGGCAAAGGCGAGTGAGAGTGAACCAAAGGATAACGGTTTCCTTTGGTTCACCTGCTTTATTCACCTAGGTGCATTAAGTCAACCGAATAGTATACCTACCTTATTCAAGTAGGTGAATTAAATCTACCAAATAGTATTTTTATTCACCTAGGTGCATAAGGCTAGCCCAGATGAATTAATTAGATACACTTATTTCGCATGTTTGATTCACATTGGTGCATTAAAGTTAACCATACGTTGTTTCGAGTTATGTAACCTATTTTTTTTTAAATAAAATTCATTTATTTCAGACATCGTAGTCGATATATTGTTAGTATTACACAAAACTTAAATAACTATGTTAGTACCTAAACTTAAATGAAGAGAGGACCAGTACCTGATCAGAGGGCTCAGACAAGATTCACTACGCTAACTAACGTTTCTATTCGATTCGTTTTTTAACCAATCGCGTCACTGGTAGACCCCGTGACTTTTCGTATCACGTCATCTTCCAGTGACGCGATTGGTTTAAAAACGAATCGAATAGAAACGTTAGTTAGCGTAGTGCATCTTGTCTGAGCCCTCTGGCCACTGTCCCATCTCTCAGCGACGTTCAGGAGCCTTGGCGGCTAGCACGCACCCTGCGAACCGTCCTCGCGCGCGTCCGTAAACATCCCCGACGCACTGCAGTATCGCGGCAGCCGCAACAGAACCCTGAACGCGTCGTTGTATTGGACCCGCAGGGCATTGAGCGACCGCTGCGTGTACCTCGTCCACAAGCTGCAGGTATACATCGATGTGCAGTAAGCTCGAAATAGTGTTATTTTGACCTGAGCTGTACACCGACTGAACCTGCGAGCTATCATATTGGCTCTAATCGCCAATGCCCTGCGTTCCCTTTCTATGTCTGTGTCATCACGCAGATCGTCAGTAATCAAGTGCCCAAGATATTTAAATGAGTTTACCCTATTCAGCTCTTCCCCATTCAAAAGAATGGGAGGGACGTATGTTGGGGACTGGCTTCCTGCTTTTAGTACCATGTACACACTCTTCTACACATTCAACGCGTACGCCTCACACTTGTCCAGGAGGATTCTTAAACCACCGACCGATGGGCTCAGCAGCACCATGTCGTCCGCATAACTTATATTATTAAAACAGACCCTGTCTACGAGGCACCCGACACAAGTGCTGCTGAGCTCACCGATCAAGGCATTGACATATAAATTAAATAGTTTGGGAGAGGTGAGTCCCCCCTGTCTGACTCCGCACTCCATGCTAAACTCATCAGACAAGACATCCCCCATCAAACACTATTTCGTTGACTCGCGTACCAAAAGCTAAACAAGCTTGTCAGTTCCCGAGGGAATCGCACCTCATCAAGTTTACTCCAAAGTAAATCATAATTGACGCGATCAAAGGCCTTGGAGAGATCTAGACAGCACGCGTATATAGGCGTCCTTCTGCTATTATAGTACTCAACTGATAGCTTTAGACCAATAATCGCGCTTGCGGTACATAGGCCGGCCCTGAAGCCGAACTGTGCGTCATGCGAGGAAGAATGTCAGCAGGTACGCCAAATCGCTTGAAACTTTGTAGCAGTAAAGTTTATAAATAAACAAACATACTACTTTTTATTTTATTCAAAAAGACCCAGTAGTTTTGATTCTATGAACGTTTAAAATTTGGGTCAATAATATTAAAACGGGCCGGGGCCCCCTTAGCTGGGGTGACGTCATCGCTTAACAGCGGTACGCGCCCTTATATGAAAAAGTAAGTTTACAGGGCTATAACTTTTTAACCGTTATAAGTAGCCAGTTGAATTTTTCACAGAATACGTTTTATTATAAAATCTATCCTTTAAAATTGTACAATGAACAATAAATCAAATCCCAAGACCCCCATACAAGAAACATGAAAATAAATCATTTTTTTTAGCATTTTTATATTTTTGTCACATATTTGTAGCAGTTTTACTTGAGATTGCTATTTAGTCGGAAACTATGAAAATTAGAGTACAATTTAAGCTTAAAATAGCATAGAAAATAAGAAGCCATTATAAAAATACTATCCGTATAAAAAAGCTATAAAAATTGATTTATTTTCATGCAGTGGCGTGCCTAGGGTTTCAGGATAGGGCAAGCCGAGAGATATGATTTTGTAGTTTTTAAAGTTATTGCGGATAAATGTCTCAATTCGCTTTTTACCAAAATTACTAAAATCGTTCGTGTCTTATTGCAAATAAAATTCATATGCCTTTTAATCGTGTCAGCTAAGTTATTTGATTTTTCATAATCAGATAGGTAAATTCCAAACTTTTTGTCGTTCGATAATAATATACCTATACACTACAACAGCAGCAATATTGTGTTTTTTACACTGATCTAGGTATTAAACATTAAACCGTCTTTTACTTATGCGAGAAATGAGAAATAGGTACTGAAAATCTAATGTTTTATCAGCAAAGTTTAAAGAGTTTACCTTTCACTCGCCAAGTAAAATTTTTGCACTGTTTAAATAATCACAATCACAAGATTCACAAGGGAATACTTCCTCCATTGCCAGTCCAATTGAACAACACAACAAACAAAATACTTAGTGACCGCAGTTGACTCAAACAAAACAATTCACAATTCACAACAAACAAAACAAGTAAAATTATTGAAGTAAGTAAGCAAGCAAATAAATAGAAGTGAAGTCGGCCGTCAACGCGGCTCAACACGCGCATGCGCGAATTTCGCATTTTACTCGACTCTGGTACAACTTCAGACGCAAGCAAGGCTTAAAATCTCGTACTATTTGCTATATGAACCTATGAATAGTTATATCTCATTATAAGGCAGTTCTAATGCGTAAGAAAGAGATATACCGGTTAAGATAGAAGCCCCCCTGCAAGCCACCGCGTGCGAGCGGGATGACTAGCCGTGTCTCAAGCGAGTTCGGGTCGTCTCAGCGCGCAGCAGTGCTGCCCGCCGTGCGGCGGCGGAGCGCGATCAAATTCGGTACTACGCTGCTGTTGCATTATTTGAAAATTTTAATGAGAGCGCGAATTGAAATAGTTCGTTATCGTGACCTTTGATTTTTGATCGTTGTTATATTTGTAAGGCAAGCCCGGCTTTTGGGCTTGTATGGAAGTACCGCCACTGTTTTCATGTTTCTTGTATGGGGACCCCTCTTGGGATTTGTTTTATTGTTCATTGTACAATTTTAAACGATAGATTTTATAATAACACCTAGGTATTCTGAAAAAAATCAACTGGCTACTTATAACGGTTAAAAAGTTATAGCCCTGTAAACTTACTTTTTCATATAAGGGCGCGTACCGCTGTTAAGCGATGTCGTCATCATCCGTGAGCGCTAGCCGCCGGGTTTCGAGCGCCGCATACTAAGTTTAAAATTTAATATCTCGAAAACTATTTGACGTGTCGAAATGATTTTTTTACACCTATTTAAGTTTTTAATGAATAATATGGTAAGTCAAAAATCTAAACTGGCTGACATTCTCTATTGTAAACATTTTTCCAGTTGTAGGTCCAGCAAGCCCAGCACCCTATAGCATAAGAATAAACAATAACTACACGTAGAAGCGAATCTCCTTTACCCGGGCCCCAATAATATTTTTGATGATATTAAGATTATCTCCAGAAAATTTAATGGCTTTTATGGCTATTAATCATGTATAAAACACAGAAACGAGTCTATAAATAAACAACCTTTTAAGCTCAATAAGTTTTAAGTATAGTCTGGGATCCGGACTTACTTTTTACGTTCCTTTCCGGACCATTAATTTCAATTTTTATTAAGTTGAACAAGCTTTATTTATTACTAAATACTATTATTATCTATTAATTCGTTTTTAATGATTCCGTTTTTTTTTCTTCAACCTCTATACTATTTAACAAATAAAACTCCTTCATTCAATCAATTACCTATTTCTAATTATTTTGCCGTAAATAGTCGTTCACTTTTTAAAACACAATCTTAGTTCAACCATAAACACTAAAATCAACACAAATACGAAAACCAATTCAAGACACGATAACAATATCTTGGTTAATACATATATATTCCGTCTGTGACGCCCCTGACTGAATAGACACCTCAGGTGTCGCCAGGCGGTAGGTATTTAACGCGCCGAGCGCGCGTCCAGAGTTGGTAGTTTCGCTTCTACGTGTAGTTATTGTCTATTCTTATGCCTATAGCCACGATAGTTGCCAAAGAAATAGGTCCATAGTTCGTCTTATCTGATATGTCACCGGTTCTATTTTTAACAATTGGAATCAGAAGTGTTTTCGTCATGAGTGACGGCACGTATGAGTGACTGATACAGAGATTAATAAGCATCGCTAGTATTCTGGGCAAGTGAGGGCCCGCAAACCCTAAGTGCTCAAAGCTGAGGCAGTCATGACCAGGGGATTTCCCCTTCTCCATTCCCTTTATCATCTTAGTTATGTCGCCATCATTAAACCGACTCTGAGAGTCACATTTCGGTTCGTCAGCGACGCGCACCCGCTCTCGCAAGCCAACACCATGGGAGGACTTTACACAAAAATGGTCCCCGAGCAAGTTAGCAATACATTTGGGGTCCGAGATACCATTAACACTCACAGAAAGCCTAGACCTAGGATCCATTTTCAATGTACTTTTCCAGAAGTTACGAAAGTCATTATTTTTATGATGCGAAGCTAATAAATCCAGTTTAATTTGTTCTCGATGCTGTTGAACCCATCTAAGTCTAGATTTAAAGATCTTACGCCTAGAACACAGCATCGTAGATAGATCCAACAGAAGGTTTACCAAACTGAACCCAATTCAGGAAACTAGCGCTGGCATCAGCGGCACCAACATGCTTGTTCCATCCAATAACTCTCTTTCTTCCATTACCACAACCAACTGTGACAGTTTTGCTATACAGAGATGCCTGACATAAAGATTTAGTAAAGTTAACGTATAAGTTGTCAAGTATTTCACAATGAACAGAATTATACACGCCGCAACCGTCACAGCAGTCCCTCAGTTCTGGAGGAAAATTAAAACATTTCAAGAGTTCATTACGTTTATTAGTATAAGCTTCGACTTCTTGGGATGTTCTTTCCCCCCACATTATTTGTTTCCCATTAGATACAAACTTATTATTACATAGCTTAGCCTTCACATAATTTAAGTTACATTTAATTAATAAAGGGTAGTGATCAGAACAGTACACATCGTGTCCAGTATTAATATCAAAAATTGTTTCCCAACCCGCTGACGTAGGTGACACAGTGATCTAACCAACGTTTAGATCCGTAAGTTTCACTTAAGTACGTGTGTGTATTAGAGTCGAGTCCTAGTTTAGCAATGTCTGCACAAATCCATCCCTGTTCTGTACAAAAGCTTAACAGCTCTTCACAAAATAATTCATACGGATGCACATTAAAATCTCCTAGTATATAGACAGTTTCAACACAGTTTTCCTTCACAATAGCCTCCATTACACTTACACATTGAACGAAATCTCGTAGGTTATCTATATTGTTATTGGGCATGTACACGCTAAATATTAAGATATGTTTCCCACCTGTCGTTATTTTAATAGCACTTATCCGCACATTATCACACTGAATAACCGAAGTAGCCGGAAACAGCTTCTTTCGCCAAAGAAGCGCAGTCCCGCCATAAGGTCTGCCTCTAAGCATCCCCGATGACGTGACCACAGCCGAAGGTCCCCGTGCAGGCAAATTCATCACTTATACTGCTCAGAAACGTAAGGTCATGCATGTGGAAGTAACCAAGTCTTTTTTCTCACGTATATACTCAGTAGTATCTGATTGCGAAGTGTCCTTATGCACGTTAGTTATCAACATCGGTACTTTAGGATCCACCGCTTTGAAGTTACAACCGTTAACGGTAGTCGCTGTGCTCCTTTTGCCTATAAATCGATAGTTTTATTTTGATTTAGGCTTTGTCTTCGACCGCCCATCCACAGTTTTCCACTTCCCAGTTTTCGCCATCTCCGCGTAGGTCAAACTTTTATTCTCCATCATTTCATTGGGCAATAAATTGGCATCAGTAGACATACTTATTAGCCGGCTGATCCTTAGCTAAGTCGCACAGGTTTTTATCAGTCACAGGAACTTGTTTACGAGTCGGCGCTCGCGATGCAGTTTCAATGGCGGCGAGCGGCAGTGGGGAGGCTCGGAGTGCTTGGGCCTGCGCATGCGCTAACGCAGGCGGAGATGAGTGGGATGGCGAAGCGTTTGATCCGCGCGGGCTAGAGCGCGATAGCAATGTCCTGTTTTGTTCATCTGTGCATTCGAGGCTTCTAGATGACAAGTAAACATGGGATCGGATAACCCAATTGGTCCACCGTCTAAACAAGCACCACGTGACCACGTCTAACGTTAACATTTGAAAGGCTAACGTTTTTATAGAACAGATTTTTCTTGCTAGGAATTCCTCTGCACTCCATGTTCTCCATAATATTCTTTTCCACTTTCTCCAGCTGTTCCACGGTGACGTAACATGATTTAATAGTTTGCAGATCATTTTTTAGCAGAACTATTTCTTTTAGGAACGATGTTAAGTCTACAGAGTCAAGGTCAGTTGGTGGTATTTTATGTAGATCAAGGGCCACGAATACTGGGAATTTGTCGATTTCGGTAACTCGCGCCAGCTCGATTATGTCGTCAATATCGCGACGTTCACGTCCGTCATTCCTTCGGTTAATCTTCCTTTTTCGAGCAGGAACAGACAGAAACAGTAAATCCCTAGCCTTTTAAAAACGATTGCTGACCATTTATAAATTCTTACCTTAATGATAGTCTATTGACAATTTATCTGCATATTTTCGTCTTGTAATATCATTAAATAGTGGATAATAATAATAAAAATTCATTCATATAAATATAAAACAATTTTAAAATGTCTAATTTTAAATTTATTCATATGGGACGTGGGGTGACTTGTTTATACAGGGTGTTAAGTAATGAGTGGATAATCCTTTAACTACAGATAGAGGGCACTTAGGACGTTATGAAAAAGCTAAAATAGGTTTGTAAAAATCACACGGTTTTCGAGATATTTTAACTTTTAGGTTTTTTCGAAAATGAACACCCTTGTTCAATGTTTTGATCATAGCACCATTCTAAGCTAATTTTTTTCAAATTTTATTTTTCCTCAATATTCTTGAATACTTATGTTATCAGATAGGTATCACCATTAATGTGATAATGAAATGAATGAAACGGAACCTAAAGACTGGGGAAATATTTAAGGTGTATAATTATGGCAATAATGTTCATAACCTTTTGATTGTCAAACGTCAACACCATACATTTGTAGGTTGGTGTTGCCGCGTTAGGGTAAATTACTATAGGATTGCGGGAATATTAAATATTTGGAATTAATCAATAAATGGAGTAAATAGTTATTTACATTTATTGAATAAACAAAACAATTCAAAGATTTCTTTTGACAGTAATTGACAACATTTCAAAAAAAAAAGTATTTTGGTTTCTTCGCGTTTATAATAGCTGGTTAAAAATTAGATTACTCCTGTTTCTCGGTTTTTATTTATTTAAATTAAATTCGTCGTTAATAATTGATTAAAGAAATAGTCATTAAAAAGACCGTATATACAAAGTTAGGAATACTGATATCGTGATCTTAGCATGATATAAAATAAAAAATGGTAAAAAACAGAACTGACTGTCATGTCATGTCACTTGTCATCAATAACAACTGTAACAACATAAATTCTTTGACTTTGGGCAGATTGCGGCTATCCGCTTTTACAAAACCGTTAAGTAGTCACTTTCATTTTAAATAGCTTATATCAAAACAATAATATTACGAGAATCGAAAGCGTGTCATTAGAATCAAGTAATCCGTCAGACAGATAAAAAATTTACATGACTGTTGTATATTTTTTTCAATTCCAATAGTAATAAATTGACTAAGGGCACTATAAGTGTATTCATAACAATCACAATCTAACTTTTTTTACGGTTTTTCCTAAATATAAAAAAAAACTACTGCATAAAAAAATCCAAAAATATTTTTCCTGTAATCAGCAGTGTTAAATCTACAAACGATATTTTAATTTACTACCTTGGCACATAATGAATTGTTGTCAATTATTCGAACACAATACACACCGATAGAATATGCTCAAATGCATTACATTTATGGTGGGTGCCAAGGCAACGCTAGTGCTGCAGCAATTTTGTACGCTGAACGCTAACCAAACAGACGCCGTCCCGATTACCGGATTTTTCCTCGAATCCATACAGTGAAGAGAGAGTTGGAAATGAAAAGGGTGCAACCCTTGTGTTTTTAGAGTTGCATGCACTTTCCACGTTGTCAGTCCGAGGCTATTTGCTATTCCCGGACGGACAAAGAAGGATTTGCCGCTATTAAATCCAGAACATTTTCATCGTCTCGCTCCCTCGGTCTGCCATCGCTATTTCCTCCTACACCATGGCCAAAAACTGGCTTTTCAAGGAAAAATCCGGTATTCGAGCATATTCTATCGGTGTGTATTGTGTAACAATCTAAACACACAATTCACCATTCATTACGCAATAATAGCGAAATTCGACATCGAATTCCAAAATAAAAACAAAAAGCTGTCGGCCTTTTTTTTTTATTTGGAATAAATGGCATTTAAGTCAGTGGCCAGTTATGTCATTTTTGCAACAAAAAGTTTTGAATTATACTCCCGGGATACAAAAAGTAAATCAGGAAAAGTCTGGGTGGGCGTGTATTTTTTTTATTATTTCGGCATTTTGATTTTAAATTCAAAAGGTAATTACTATTTTTAAATTGTCAATAAATTGGCATGTTTTTAAGCTTATGGGCAACTAGACGGTAGTGTATTTTTTTTTCACCATGGGAGCTGAAAGTTCGATCAATGTACGATAGAAAACGAAAAAATAATGTTTGCGAATTTAAAAAAAAAGCCATTATAGTATCACATTAATGGTGATGCCTATCTGATAAAATTAGTATTCAAGAATATTGAGAAAAAATAAAATTTGAAAAAAATTAGCTTTGAATGGTGCTATGATCAAAACATTGAACAAGGGTGTTCATTTTCGAAAACAACCTAAAAGTTCAAATATCTCGAAAACCGTGTGATTTTTACTTAACCTACTTTAGCTTTTTCATAACGTCCTGAGTGCCCTCTATCCGTAGTTCAAGGATTATCCACTCATTACCTAACACCCTGTATAATGATAAGTTGTACTATAAAAATAAAAACAAATGCAGAGTGGTGGCGATACTGCAATAATAAGGAAAATGTAAAATGTAATGTATCTATGACATCGATAAAATCATTCAAGTGGCTCAGTTAAGTTTATTGGATGAACGCATTACAATAGGAGATTATTTTTTAGAAATGTTGCGTTAAAGAAATCCTGTTATTACCAGTGTTGATAAAGATGATTTAAAAAATTTAGGAAGTTTATTTTGACACCATTTCCCAATGTCTTAGGTATTCTTATCGAATACAGGTGAATAAAATATGGATTTAATGCACCTGTGTGAATAAATAATAGTATTTGGTAGATTTAATTCACCTTGGTGTATAAAGAATACTATTTGGTAGCCCTAATGCACCCAGGAGAATAAAAATACTATTTGGTAGATTTAATTCACGTAGGGACACGGGACACGGGACGGGGGACGGGGGGTACGGGAGGTGTATACTATTTGGTTGACTTAATGCACCTACAGTACCGGCATCGAGTGATGGCACTTTTGACGTTTGCTCGCTCATGAAGTTCCCTAAATATTGACAGCGAGTATAAAGGAACAGATGTCAAACTTCATTGTTGCAGGTACCGGAATAGTGATGTACCTACTGCTGGGGCCCTAATTTACCGAAACGCATTTCGTAACTAGCTTCATCTTGAGGTTGTTTTTATTTGCTCGCACTCTAGCGTTCATCCTTTTAATCATAACTTACAAAAAACATCTCAAAAAAACAATTCGCGTGATGATAACCAAGGACCGCTGTCTGGTAGGTACAACAACGTATGACAATGAAGTCACTGCACTTTCACGTCACCACCGCTGGCAAACTCGCGTCCTAGCTCTGTGTTAACGTGTTTTTATGATTATTTATCAATAATTTCACATTTTGTATTTTGACTCAATATTTCAAATTTCTGACAATGTCGTCTTCTTCTAGCCACACAGTTTATTTCAAGAGTTTGATCTACGAACTCTATTGGCATACAATAAAACGTCTCCATATTCAAATTATTATGAAAATTACGCATCTAGTAATAGTGATTTAAATGAATCGGATTAAAATACATTAAAATAAATACTTTGTGTAATCATGGAATATGGCCTTTTATTTTTATGCGTTATTTCTTTAATAAACTTTTTAAAAATATACTTCTCGCACTTGACTGAATTTGTTACGATACTAATGTGGAGTGTTTCTCAAAACTATTTGTCAGCTATCAAAAGTGCCATCACTCGATGCCGCTACTGTAGGTGAATTAAGCAGGCAAATTAAGTACCTACACGTACTGTTAGCAACTCATGATCACTCCGCCGCCGCTGCGGGAGGAGCTCTCGACGATTCTGACATCGACTATTACTTACTTCAGATAGGAATTGTCGGCAGAACAGGCGCTGGCAAATCATCCATAATACAGGCGTTGTTCCGGCTGGCAGTTCTGGAAGGTCGCATTATCATCGACGGCCTGGACATCACCACTCTTGGCCTGCACGATTTGAGAGAGAAGATATCAATAATACCTCAAGTATTATATTATCTGTTGTTTAAAATTTCCTCATCAGTAAAATTTCAATGTACGGTCAAGAAAATGTATTCGCGTACCTTTTTCACTCCTGTCAAAATGACAATAAGAGTCAAAAAGGTACGCGAATACATTTCCTTTATTTTTACTTTGGTAATATACCTATATACCATTATTTTTCAGGAACCAGTATTATTTAGCGGCACTATGCGAAAGAATCTGGATCCGTTTGACGAATATTCGGACGCAGTTTTGCTCAGCGCTTTAGAGAACGTTGAGCTTATATCTGAGCCTGCGAATGACGGTACGAGCCGTAGTGTCGGTCTGTTATTGTTTTCTAATTAACCTACCGTTTTGTCTCACGTCAAGGCCGCAATATAGTGTGGGGCTTTCAAATTTGAACCTTGTAAAAAAATCTAAACAGCGCTTTTTTTCTAGAATTATGTATTTTAACTTAGCTCTTCTAATAATAACATGACCGGAACAAAGTAAAAATAACAAAAACGCGTTTTTGTGAATAAATTTAAAGCCAAAATAGTTAACAGGACAATTAAATATCAGAATATCATCTCATGCATCATGCATCTTACATCATGCATTTATAATAAGGTCCAGAAATTAAATACAAGTGCTTATAATATTCTTTTAATTTCAAGTTGTTACAATATCACTTACTCAAACAAACAATTATTGAATCTTTCCGCGTACATCGCATACCAAAGTATGGCTCCCGTCTTGTATTCTCCCGCCTCTCTACTTGAAAAATCAATAATCGCTCAAGACTAATAGCCAATCACCAAGCAGCACACGTTGACATATTTTCCGTTTCCGCATTATCTATTATATTATTTAAACTAATAAACAATGTTTGCTGTTTCGTTAAATGTATTTTAATATCAATCAATTAATGAATAACTAATTATAATAAATATAACAATTAATAATATAAAAGTATTTAATAAATGCTAACACATTTAAGGGTAAATCAAATTCCCCCACGGAAATGAAAATAAAAAAATATTTTCGTTTTTTTTTATTTAGCTTCAAACTTTTAAACAGTGATTTTTGAACGTAAAATGATTAAAATTAATTATATTAAAACGATATTAGGTTAAATTAAACAAATTGGATCAACGCAAAGTAATTTTAATATTTTTTCTTTAATGTAACAGAGTTGAATTTAGTTTAACTTTCATTTTCTTCTAAGACCCAGGCATTCTTGCGGCCATTCTCACGATTGGGTGCTCTCCGCCTAATTACCGGAGCCAATTTTGTTTTTCGTTTAGTTGACTTTATAACATAAGAATATGAATAACAGGAAGCTAAATAATCAATTTGTCGAAATGGCATCAAAATATACAAAGAAGTTTTCGAGTTATAGAGATTCAAATATATGATACGAACGGTAATTAGATTTTTTTGTTTGAGATGGATATGGTAATTAGAAAATACATTTGACTGAAGAAAGTATATCTAATAATTTATAAATCAACAACTAAAAAACAAAATTTTGTTTTTTTAATATCTAAATGATTTCTATCGATTTTTTTTATTAATTCTTATGAACATATAGTTAAAATTAACTTTTAATGGCAAAAATGGGTAATACACAACGATAAACCTGCTTATATAGAAAATTAAATACTTAAATACATAGAAAATATCCAAGACTCAATAACAAATAAAATAAATAAATTATAAATATCAAGGGACAAACAAATATTTGCTTTCACCGAACCCGGGATCGCCAGCTTCGTAGGCAGGCTGAAATGAAATGGATTTTATTATGCCGTTAGGATAAATGCATTTATCATTATGATATATCCATGGACAGTATGGCATTAACAATGCCGATGCTATTAACTTTGGTTGAAAAGGCATACGGTGACTCGCCATTAACTACATAACTTCAATAATCTGATGGACAAACGTAATATTTACACATTTAAATGTGTTTTGTTTTCAAACTAGCCGCAAGTGTCTCAATTAAAGGCCCTGTTTTCTTCCTGTTTTAATTGTTAAATAAATTGATTAAATATAATATAAAATAAAATAAATTGGTTATGAAAATCTGTTTTTTATAGCGTATCGTGTTTTTTTGGCACAATGTTTTGCAACATTGATTGTATTATTGAAAGTCTTTCAATACATTTTCATACTACGGTGATTAGTAAATCTACGGTAATTAGCTCTACGGTACTTAGAATAATTCAGATTTTCCTGAAAATAACAAAAACTTCAACAACAAAATGCATCAAAACAAAACGGTGAACTACTCGCAGAATATAACTTAAAACACTCGGAGTATTAACTTAAAACACACGGAAGATTTTTATCGAAAATACAAAGACCAGCCGGGAAATTAATTAAGCAATCTGTTTAAAGACGGCTTAAGTATAGTAATCAATCAAAATAGTGATGAGGACGAATAGTTTTGACGCTCCACTGTTCGAAGCTTAAATTAAATATATGGTTCAGGTCATTAAAAGGGGTATTATTAGTAAAAAAAATTGGAGGTGTCTCTGTTTTCGAAGTTATAAAAAAAATATGGAAAAATATTGTCAGATGTAATTTTATTTTTTTATATGGAGGGTTAACCTGATTATAATGCCTTATTGTGGGTCTCAACTAAGTGTACCACACGTGTAAAGCAGGAAAGAATTCGTTTCATTGAAACGCAATTATTAATGAAAAATCATTTTAGGTACCTAATTATTATTTTTATTCAAAACTAAGAAGCGAACTCTGAAATTTAGAATAGGACTTGCTAATGACGTGGCACATCATCAGAAAATCGGGCTGAAAATCTATTAAGCCACAAGATGGTCCCTTATCCTGCCACGCCCCTTTGCTCTAGTTACAATCTACGAATGATAATTCTGCCACCTAAAAAGAGCGCATAGTCATACTCATAGTCATATATTTTATTGCCTTATATTGTAGTTACAAAGATCTTAAATACTATACATAGACCAACATAAACCCTGTAAGGGCACTGCAATTACTCTGCTTAACAAAATTACCTAATTAAATTACAATAACATGTTTTAAATTTACCAATACTAGCTCACTTATGTTATCGATTTGCAAATACATAGATATTATTATTTATATTTAATGTCAAAGTACTCTTGCAAGGTATAAAAACATTTGGAAATTAATAAAGTTTTCAGCTTAATATAAAATACTGAGTCTTTCACAATATTTTTAATTATGAGAGGTAAATTATTATATATTGTCACAGCCATAATATGTTGTGCTCCGGATCTAACTATTTTAAGATTAGTGAAAGAACTAAGTAATTTATTACGTTTTCTAAGGTTGAACTGCCTACTGCTATTATTATTATCTCTATCCTGTCCAAATTGAGCTTTATTTTTTCTCACAAGCCTACAGATTTCATAGATGTATATGGATGTCATTGTCATTATATTTAAGGAAGTAAAATGTGGTCTACATGTGTCATGGCCGAAGGCCCGGTGGCTTCAACTCATGACAATACAGAAGATATACTCTCAATAAGAGACGGAAAAACGTAACAGAATGTTTGTAGAATAAGATGAATAGATGGAGTTAACTGGGACGACGTATGAGGTGCTTAATGAAACAGGTTAGTAAATATCACAGTCTTTATTCCTATGCAGCTCTATACAAGATGTTATTAAATTGTGAACATAACTTTGCACATAATTCTTACTCTACCAAAAAATATATTTAGCTCAGCGGAAGGCTGGTCGTTTACACAAGTAAAGGTTCTTAAGTTATAATTCACAGTTCTTACATACTAAGTTGTTAGTCCCTAGTTATAGAGTTGCCACCAATTCCGATCTGATTGTTCAAATAACTATAATTGATATCCTAATTCCCTAGTAATAAACATTATTTTTACAGACCTGATCTGAAGAAAACCTTCCTTCCTGGACGATCGACTCGATGTTGTCCTGGTCGGCAGACGAGTGGAGCGGTCCGAGCACACTGCGTTGCAAGCCACAGTATCCTCGGTCAGCTCACAGCAGCAGGTGAAGGTGTACAGAATCCTCGTGCCTATGGCACGCCTCCTAAAGGTTGGTTTATATTTTTATATTCTACTTCATCAACTTGAATGTTTACTAAATGATCAGGAACCTAAACATGAATGTATTACTTACAGATCTAAAGAGAGTTCCTGCCAAATACTGAATGACTAAATAAGCTACTTCATAGCTTTACTGAACCTGAATATAGTTGGACCCTGAATCGGAATAACTGAATGCATACTACAAAATTCATCATCCGACCATACGGCAAATCAGATAGCTAAATTATTCTGAAACCTAAACGGAATAACAGAACTGAAACTATATTGTAGAACAGAAGAACAGGAGAACAGAATAGACAGAACAGAATAGACCGAATCCAGCGGAAAAACTTCAAGGAAAACCCCTGGTAATCTCGACGCTAAGACATACTCCACAGCAGGAGCTTGGTTATATTATTGAGGATGGCTCCTCCTTTGTCATTCAGCTTAAGTCTGATTTTATAATCGGCTATCATCTTGATGAATTTTGATGAAGCTCGTCAAAACATAGATGCAACCAAAATGCATAGAATGTAGCTATACAAATTAGTCTGATTAATCTGGGTAATCAGGTACTTAATTAATAAATTACCTACTACATTAAATGATCTTTTGACTGAAATGTGTTTGTTTAATTATTTTATGTACAATTAACAACAATTCATATCTGCTAAAGTAGTAAAATAAAACACAGTTTGTAGATTTTATACTGCTGATTACAGTAAAAATATTTTTGGATTTTTTTAAGCAGTAGTTTTTTTATATTTGGGAAAAACAGTAAAATATTTGGATTGTGAATGTTAGGAATACACTTATAGTGCCCTTAGTCCATTTATTACAATAGGAATTGAAAAAAATATACAGTTGTCATGTCCATTTTTCATCTGTCTGACGGATTACTTGATTCTAACGACACGCTTTCGATTCTCGTAATACTATTGTTTTGATATACGCTATTAAAAATGAGAGTGACTAACGGATTTGTAAAAGCGGATAGCCGCAATCTGCCCAAAGTCGACGAATTCATGTTGTTACAGTTGTTATGGTTGACAAGTGACATGACATGACAGTCAGTACTGTTTCTGTTGAAAGGTACCTTTTTAATTTTATATCATGTAAGATCACGACATCAGTATTCCTAACTTTGAATATACGGTCTTTTTAATGACTATTTCTTTAATAAATTATTAACGACGAATTTAAGTTAAATAAAGAAAAACCGAGAAACACGGGTAGTCTAATTTTTAATCAGCTATAATATACGCGAAAAAACCAAAATGCTTTTTTTTTTTAAATGTTGTCAATTACTGTCAAAAGAAATCTTTGAATTGTTTTGTTTATTCAATAAATGTAAATAACTATTTACTCCATTTATTGATTAATTCCAAATATTTAATATTCCCGCAATCCTATAGTAATTTACCCTAACGCGGCAACACCAACCTACAAATGTATGGTGTTGACGTTTGACAATCAAAAGGTTATGAACATTATTGCCATAATTATACACCTTAAATATTTCCCCAGTCTTTAGGTTCCGTTTCATGCAATAAATGCAACGTTACACATGTATCCGTTGAAGCAATATTTACTAAAACCCTAATACATTTTTTCTCGAGAGTGAACAACTCCCTGCGTGCGCGCTGCTGCCCCACAGGACCGTAACTGAGCCACGCGTGTGCGTACGCATAATAGGCTGTTTTTGCAGTTATTAAATCAGTACATCTTTTTAATTAATATACAGCGTATGTGAATCTAGATAATTTGTTTGAGATTTTGTCTACGTGCGCTTTCCAATTCATTTCGGAGTCGATTTCTATTCCTTACAAGTTACACGATGAAACTGATTCTATTGCATTGTCATTATGTTGGTTTGTATGGGCGCATTTTGTCGAGGTTTGATTTGTATTATTTTTGTTTTTGAGAGGTTTAGTTTTAAATTGTGGTCATTTAGCTAGTCAGTTATTTGTGTAAGAGTAGATTTTACTTGTTCTTTCAACTCATGAGTATTGCTACAATCAAAAACTACAATTATGTCATCTACATAGAGAGAATACTTTTTTATTTATTATTTTTGGCAAGTCGTTTATATAAATGACAAATAGTATATACAACCCAATACGCTAGCTTGATTGATTGAACCTTTAGGTGTTTGTTTCCGGGATCTAATTTTCGTAAGGCTATTTTTGTTTGTTTCGTGATACTCTATGTCTACAAATTGTTGGCGGTGCTCCAGGTAAGATTGAAACCATTTATTAGTAATACTGCGCACTCCTATTCCTTCCAATTTTTCTAAGAGTACTTTATGGGAAACTCTGTCATAAGCCTTACTCATGTGCAGTAACATAGCTACAGCATACTTACGATTATTGATTATTTTTAGAATATCGCATGTGAATTTGTAAATAGCAGATATAGTTGACCGTCCCTTACGGAAACTATTTTGATTATCACCATAATTATATACCAAGTTTCTCGCAAAATGATTTTATGCGTAAAGATACGTTATGCGTAAAAAAATATGCGATCCAATAGGGATCTTTTTAATCTCGTGGCCATCGCTGATTCGAATATTTTGGAGAAAGAGGATAGTAGTGGGCGGAATTTATTGGGATCTGTTGTTGCTTTAGTTTTACGGATGGGTTTTACTATAGAAGTCTTTAATAGGTCAGGGAAAGTGACTTCAGTAAAAGATTGATTGACTAATTAAAGGTTCTACTAATTCAGCTTTGCAGTATTTAATAAGAGTCGACGTAAACTCATCAAACCAAAACTATTTTTGTTTTTCATTTTTGAAATAATATGTGTAATTTCATCCTGGGTGACTGAGTTAAGATACATTGATTTAAGACTGGGGTACATTACAGGTCTACCTTTAGGAACTCTATCCGATGGGCTTTCTCCGACAAATACGAAAAAGTTGTTCAATATGTTGGCAACATCACTTGGTTGTTCGAAAGTTACATTATTCACTATTAGTTTTAATTTTTCATTACTTTTTATATTTCCTTTAACTATGTGTTTTTTTTTTACCACTTGCCACATTGATTTCGTAACATTTTTTGAGGTCGCTATCTTTTTTTATAAATTGGCTAAGTTTTGAAACTTTAACTGAACATTTTAACCTTTTCTCATAGGTTTTATAATATTTAATTAAAGTAGGATTATGTGTTTGAGATATCAAAAGTTTTAATTTTTGCAGGAGATTTTTAAGCCGACACTTAACCATGGTTTATTTTTTCCCTTTTTAAATTTTGTATTCGTGGATAGAGCAATCCAAAATAATGCTCATTTGCTTATGGAACTCGGCGTAATTTTGATTTACGTTGTTATTCTGTTTAAAAATACCACTCCAATCTATAAGTTGTAGTTGAGTTTTAAATAGATTCATATTTTTATTGCTGAATATTCTTTTTTCCGTCCATAGTGGTTGTTTTTGATCTGGCTCTGACAATGGAAGAGAGACAAAAACACCTTTGTGATCTGATAGGTCTAATTCCTTTACTTCAAAGGTGCAGTGTTCATTGTTAAAGTTAGTAAATACTACATCTAGACATGTTGCAGCGGTGGTGGTTACCCTAGTAGCTTCTTTTACATTTTGGTAAAAGTTGTTACTCTTAAAGAGTTCCGTCATATTTTTGGTTTGGCTTGATTGACTTAGAAAATTAACATTAAGATCACCTCCAATTAAAACGTTTTTCTTGCTTATCTTAATTACCACTAATTATTTATAATCCCTAAATTTAAACTAGGTGTTTCAATTGCACTATTTCATTTATATATTCTACAGATAACTTATTTAAATCTTCCAATTCTGCGAACTCTAAGTTCCTTTTTATCACTATACCTACACACTCCTCCGCCGTCACGTTCCTTCCTACTTGCTCCGTCATAGCCTGCTACACTTAATAAATCTTTTTTAGCTTCTGTTATCTAACATTGTTGTCAAAAATGAGTGCTGCCGTGATTAAAATTAATATTGCTATTTTTAGTTTATTCTTAGGAAGTAGGTAAGATAGAATCGAAGTTACCATCCGTTTTGTTACAAACATGTACTTAGGTACGTGATCTTAATTAAAACGATGCGCCCTTTTGTTATGTCAAATTTTTACCAGTAGTAGTAGGGATTCGCCGATTCTGGCCCCACCGCTACTGCCCCAAATAAAAGTGCTCTGGCGGGCGAAAAGCGGGGTTTTGCTACAAAAAATATTTTTTTTTGGTGTTTATAAGGCCATTTAGAGCGTTTGGGGCGGGTCCCGAGACTCCCAGATCACTCCTTCCCATACCTTTCAATAGTCCATGTACTCAATGCAAAAGGTTATCATCTACCTGAGCATCCCTTTGTCCGGGATCCGGGCTGCAGTCTATTGTGTGCGCGGGCGCCAGCGTCCTTTGTTCTCGGCGCGCCCAACACCATTCTCTTGCGGTAATCTACGCGACATAATACAACCTAACCTAGTTTTAACATACCTATTGTTTTCAAGGGTCACAGTTTTAACCCAACCTAACATACCTTGCTGAAGTTAACCTAACATTATACAACCTAATCTAACCTAACATACGTATCTACTGTTTTAATACTTTCAAGAAAATAAAGATGAATCAACCAAAGAAGAAGCTACGATTGGTTTTAAATTTAAACAGCCCATGCTCAACTATTATTAAGAATCACCTATCTTTACATGAGCTTAACCTAAGCTAAGACCTAATTTAAATCTAGCTTAAGACCTAAGCTTAACTTAATTCAATTTAACTAAGTTAATGTTAGTAACTCTAGCTAAGTGTAGTATTATCTTAAGCTGTTGTTACTTAGAGGCTATTCTAAACACCTAACAAAACCATATATTGCATATATTACTAAATAAATTACCTACACTTAGCTTGTTAAAAATATAGTTGTTAAATGAAATGTTACCTACGCACGAATATTTTATCTACAAGCATGAATCTACAACTGACGTTAGCTATAACATTATCTATCTAGTGCGTATATAGGTTTCAGCTTCAAATAAATTTTAATTATACTGTAACACGGTAGTATATAAAACTAAAACGAGGCATGTAAACTGGTTCTGGCTTGATTCAAAGTTGCTCCATAGCATATCAATCAAAAAAGCCTGTATCGACAAGTTTTGCGTACCCGAGTGCATTGTTGTAACGGTTTAATTGTTTTATTGGTAGCCGCCTATTATGTTTTATGGTCACAAACGATTCCGATTGTTATTTGTGCGTTTTATTATTTTGGGTGTTGGTGAATAACTCGAGGTCTGTGTTACTACAAGTTATGTTTTTAGAAAGACGCTTTACTTACGGAGGTTATAAGGAGTTCGCAACATAATAGTGTTGTTTCGTGCAGTGAAGTGTTTATAAAAAGGCCTAATAATGGATGTGAGTATGTACAACTATTTTAACTTAATTGTGTGTCTTTTTAGCATTTGTTCACCGTGTTTTGTTAAGAGTATTGTAAACAGTTGTGTAATTTATTGTTTGATATTGTTTCAGTTCTCTGAAAATACTTTCAAGAACTATAAAGACAGTTGTGTGAAATATTTTATTGACAATAAGAAACAGTGATAAAAAGTGTTTGTGTAGGTTAAACAAAAGCTTTATTGTATTACATGTAAAAATCTTACCTTTTAAGAATTCAAGATCTTTTTCCAGTCTAAAGAATTATCTTTTCTTTGTAAAATTAAATTGTGCAAAATACTTTATTGACTATAAGATGCAGTGATAAAAAGTGTTTGTGTAGATTAAATAAAAGGTTATTATTGTTTTAAATTTAAAAATGAAAATCATATTTTATTCATATATTCTTTTATTTCAGAAAAAAATGTTTTAAACATATTTCTTAATATAAGATCATTACTAGAATTTTCAGGAAACAAACTTAGCAAATCTTTCATAGTTTTTCCATGAAATTTAAAGTATAAATATACTAAACAATATTCCCCACAAACAGAGGTAAAATGGTTTTAAAGTGGTTTATAGTTATAAAAGCAGCGCTTTGTATTCCTTTTTAAAAATTACTTATGATAACCTGAAGGTCTCAGTCTCCAAAGTTTTCCCCTATACCATTAATGTCAATATGTATAGCAACCCATTGGGAGCCTAGTTTCGAGTCTGGGTCCAAATTACTTACAATAAAGACAGGAAGATTAACCCAAATAGGAATTATGTTAGCAGCAAAAATGTTTAATTCAAACGAAGGGCTGATGTTTTTCATACAAAATTTAATTTCATTTGTGTCCATATTTAATAAAAAATATATAACTAATTTGATGATGTTGCCAACAATGACTTCTACAATGAAATAAAGTAAATGGATGAATACACTGTATTTATGTGTTTACTAACTATTGTAATCTACAGATATATCACGATTTTTGTTTATTTCAAAAACGTTATCAAATTTTTCATACACAATACAATTAATGGTGCTTGGTAGAGCAACATCAAAACGAATTTCTAAGCGAACACTTCCATGTTTGACAAGATTCCAGTGTGAAGTTGAACTAGCAGATAAATCAGGGGTTAAATCAAAACGTAACAAACAATAACCTGCCCCATAATCCGTTCTGCTTATAGCATTACCTTCGTTGTGAAAATGAATACCAGTTCCATAAAATAAAGTGTAATACGAGTCTGATGGTGCTATTAACCCAGAACCAGAACCAAATGATGGTTGTAATGTTTTAGAAGGAATTTCATGACCCTCAACATATAAACTAAACGAATTCATATTATAGTGTTGAAAATTAAATGGATTCATAGCTAAATTGCCATTAAACCCTAAATTTGACACAAAACCAATTATACATCTTTTAGGAATTTTCCGAGAAATATATTATCGAATGTTTTACCCTGTATCCCCGACGGAAGAATGTAAGAATGAAAGTAAATAATTTACTTAAAACAATGCAATCCAACAAAGTTCGAGTTTTTTTCCATATGATTTGGGTAATATATCTATTATTTTTATTGGGCTGATTGGCATCAGTTCTGGATTTGTTTTAGCGATCGGTGTAACTGCTGTAGTAACATCTCCTTCTGGCTCATTATATTCATTAACCTCCTTTTTGTTCACTTTTGACTTTAGATCATTACTTTCGTTGTTGAGTTGAACCTCCTCCTCCGTTACGATTAGTATTCTAAACGGTTTTCGATCTGGTTCAATAAAATGTAAAAATCGTTGCAATGCTTGAGAATATAAGGTCCACTTTTCACGATCATCCATTTTACTTTTAAGTATTTTTTGCATCTCCATCTAGACGGGATGATGAATTTTCAGTTAGACTCTCATTGCGTTTGAGTCTTTCAATAAAATCTGATTCTACGAATAGCATTTTTTTCGTATTTTCCGTTTTCTTTATTATAAAGAGTTAACTAAGGCACTTAAAACTGCTTCTTATATAATAGGTAGAAATGCACCTCCCTTTTGAATTATAACAGATTTTATTATTTTATATTTCCCTTTTGAAAATAATTTTCGTAAAATATATTTATATTAAATTTAGATTTTTCTTATTTTTCTAATGGAATGTTTTCATTTAGAACATTATAAATGCACTCACAAATAATTTTGATCTCATCATCATCACAAGATTTAAGTAACGCCGTGCGATATTTTGGTTTAAGCAACTGCAACGCTTGAAGTAAATGTTTATATGAGTTTACTATCGCATGCACCATGTAGAACTGACTAAAATTTGATGATTTTTATCGTATTTTAACGCCTTTTTAGGAACATAAACTGTGAAATGACCATCAAAGGGACAAAATATTTTTGTTTTAAAACGACATATGTCATTTGTATTTTGTTTCAGATCAATCATGGCTTCGTCTACAAATTTTGAGTTTTCCGGGTAAACTTGTCGTGACAAGTAGCGTATTAGGGTTTTGTCCCTGGGATTCTTAAAATATACAATGTAGCTTGTATTCAGTGAAATATCACGTTGCCCTCTCCCCTAATGAAATATGTTTTGGGTAATATAAAAAACACTTAAGTTTCTATGATGGCTACATTTTGTGAAAATTTCAACGATTCGTCCATTCGAATCTCTCATCAGATCATCTATTATAGGAAGCTTAGGTTTCTTCCCATCAATCATTGAAAAATCTGTATTCCCTGACTATAATTTACATTTTTTGAGCATCCTTGTTGAGAAGAAACGGCGCAAAAAACTTAATAAGACATAAATCTCTTTTCAAGTTACAATAAAAAATACAATTGTTTGTAAATAGTTTACTTATTTAAAAAAACAAATACAGATACCACCACTTGACTTGAGTTCACCTTCCCCAATTTATATTTACAAAAAACTAAAATGAACTTACATTTTCTACAATTATTACATAGGAATTCACAATTAAAAATTAAAAATACACAATGTACAAAAAATAATGTTAAAATTTTTGAATGTTGTGTATGACAAAAAAAAATATTTTGAATTATATATGACAAAAAAATATATTTTGTGACGATCCAGGGGGTATTTTATAATGCCCCACGCAAGAGTGTTCCGAAGAGTTTTGTAACAAGTACCGTTTTGTATCGTTATGAGATAATTATACTTTATTTATATTTTGAGTAAATATTACGTTTTATTGATTTAAATCTCAGCATTTGAGCATGTTGCATATTTTTTCAAATAAACACTTTTTATAATCGTAGAGGGTCAGTTTTTAGTAACAGATTTATTGACTCCCTTAGCTTTTGATATACGACTATGATTCTCAACATCTAAAGCATACATTTTAGATCGTAGACCAACAAACTCTTTGAATATTTTACCGTTGTTTTCATCTTTGAAAATCCCTAACCGCTTTTTATTTATTAACGTTAAACAATATACATTGCTAGGTGGATAGTCTGATGCGTCAAAATATACATCAAGCTCTGATTTTATGTCTTCATAATAGTTTTTGATATACTAAACTATCGGTATCTGTATAAAGAAGCCTCAGATTGTCTTGATATTTCGATTTCATGCAGTCGTAATGAAATTTATACATGAAAGTTTTCGATATATCAAAAATGCAAAACTGTAAATTGGTTTATTATAAAATATTTTAGTTTTATTCAATTGAACAGCAGCTAAGTTCTCTGAAAATATTAATAAACTATGGAACTCAGGTTTCGCTATCATAGTTTAAACCCCCAGTGATTTAACAATAACATTCACATATTTCAAAACATTTTCCTTGGTCTTACCGAACATTGAATTATTCATACTTTTATAGTGATCTTTATCAGAACCACACGTTGCCTGCGATCGCATACGTGTGTTTAAGTCTATGTAACTGTTTAACCACTTAGATTGTTCAAACCTAAAAATACGATGGATTTTAAGTAATTGCAAACCATTCTTCAAACATTGTTTTAGATTTCTGTAATGTAGAACATAAATCTTTTTCCTATTTAAATTGGGAATCAACTTTTTTTCTTTGGTATTCCCTAAACAAACATATTCAGGAAATAATGGTAAATCCGAATGAGAGTCATGCAATTCGTGGGTGTATTCTAGATCGACTTCTAAAATGAATCCATGTTCAGCATCATCAGAAACATTAAGATCTGTACCTGTAAGGACACATTGAGACATAGCCCACCCATAAAGATTATTTGCATCCAAGTACATAAGAAATGAAGAAGGAGTATTTTGATCATATTCTGACATAAATTTATTATTAGCTTTTACGTTTTTTACTTATGAAAGCAATTTTATCAATGTCGGTTAAGAGTTCTAGATTTATTTTTGTAGTTTTTAGCATCGCATCCCAATTTAATCCTCGAGCAGAATAATAATGGGATCTAATCTAATCCATATGTCCAATGACATACATTTCTAAAGTGGTCAAATACATCTGTAAGTAACAAAACATCTGTTTTTAAATATAAATCAGAATAATCCCCCATATTTTGACAATGAAAATGAGACCAAACATCTTTCGCATGTTCATAATCATCTTCTGATATGTTGCAATCAGTCAGAGAACTATAGAATTTATCTTGAGAGGGAAGAGAAGTGAATTTTAACATGTCATATGATGTCATGTGTTCATAGGGATAGATAGATACTCTTTCGTATTAATCGTTTAAAATCCCCTTCACATGGAAAACTCAATTTTAATTCACGAAATTGTTCGTGTGTCAAGGTTTTGGATAATTTTTCAAGACTGCAACTCATAAATTTTAGTGAGTCAACAAATTTAAATTTCATTGTGCGATTAGTCACTTGCAAAGATTTAGAAAAGGAAACGTATTTCTCTTTGTTCTCTGGGATCAGTTCAATATCCCCTTCCTCAAATCCAATAGTCCGGGCGGCGGCTGCAAATTACCTACCCCATCGAGTAACAGGAAAATATCGTCTTCCACGAAAAGAACACCTAAAATAGGTAAGAAAAAATGTGGTCTTCCGGGGCTCAGCTTGGGGGGTAATACGGAATGAAAAGATATATGGTCCGCTTCTGACCATAATTTTACCTCATTTAGTTACCAAATGAAAACTTTTCGTTGGTTTTAGACACGATTAATAGAGTCTAAAAAAACATGTCTACCAAGCCTAGTCTTGGAGGGTTCCGCAGTCCAACCATTTTTAGCAGCCAGATGGGGAGGTCGATTTTACCCCATCGAGTTACAGAATGAAACCCAGTGCTCGTAGTACCTAAAATTATGCTCTTTAAATATTAATTGGTCTGCCAGCTCGCAACCTGGTAGTTTTTACAGTCCAACCAATTTTATAATATTTGGCTGAAAGATTTTTTTTGTTAGCTTGGTTGCTTATTTTCTTTATTTTTATTTACTGTCTTGTCCGCGCACGTACCTAGATTCGTAGGGTGGGGAAAGTATTGCAATGCCGAAAAAAGTTAAAATTTTAGTTATAAATATCCTCAGCTTATATCGGAAAACCAAATGCTTCTTTAATAATTAATGATTATGGCGACAAATCAATTTTAATGGACATATTAATTTTGCATCAGTAATTAAGCAAGATTTTTTTTTATGATGTCGTTGATGGGTTACCTCGAGCCGCGAGATCATTCTACCTGCTTGACGGCGGCGACGACGACGACCGGTTAGCTGTGCGCGGGGCTTGAGGCACACAAAATTATAAAAAGGGGAGGGATATACTATACAACACGGTGCTAGCGGGAAAGAAACGCTTCATCTCGCCTCAACCCAACTGTCGAGTGTCGACATCCCATTCATTTCATTCATTTTTGTATCGTCTTGGAACTTGGACACTAATCGCTCGCTCGTGTGTTTATTCCTCATTTACTTGTTGAAGTTATTGCGTTTAAACAATGACATTACATATAAACAAGAAGTAGACAGTCACTACTGCTCCCGAGTTGAAGCTTCATAAAAGACCCAATTGACCACCCTCGCTCTCAGTTCACACGAAACATGGCGACGAGACAGACGTGAGCCGAGGTTGAACAAAAATAAATAAAATGGCGTCGTGTGTGCTTCGGAAGTGCACAAATCACCAAATTAAAGTGAATAAAGCTCAAGAGATCACATATCACGCGTAATTTTACTAAATATTTGATTATACTTCGTATTTTACTTAAATTAAATATTTGTTAAGAAAACGCGTGCTCAATTAAGAAAAGAGATAGAAATTTTAATAAATTGCGTGTATGATAAAGATGGATACATAGATGAAAAAATCAGATGCGCAATCGTTGGTATCCATTATATCCGGGCGAATTAAGAGGCCACATATTATAAAGTCGGTTGTGTTCCGCGATTTGGATTCTGGATCTTAATAACCATCCTCATAAATAGTTGCCATATTATCGCGCGCGGAAGTTACAAAATCTCAACTATTATATCAAAAATCATCATTAGATATCGTTAGGTTTCGAAGATTCAACCGAAAACAAGCGAAAAAGGTGTCCTGTTTGAAAAACAAAACTATCGAGAATTTTGTTTCTAATTCTGTTGTCACGTTTAACAGTCTCAAAGAAATATGACCAAGTTTAATATATCCAAAGAACAGACATATAGGCGTGATGGTTATTAAGATCCAGAATCCAAATCGCGGAACACAACCGACTTTATCATCTTAATTCGCCCGTATATAATGGATACCAACGATTTCGCATCTGATTTTTTAATCTATGTATCCATCCTTAGCATACACGCAATTTATTAAAATTTCTATCTCTTTTCTTAATTGAGCACGCGTTTTCTTAACAAATATTTAATTTAAGTAAAATAAAAGATAAAAAGATAAAAGATAAAAGATGTTTATTCAGTAAGTAGGCCGCACGGGCACTTTTACACGTCAAAAATCTACCAGCGCTTCGCAAGAGACCACTGCTGAGAAGAAACGCCGCAAGAAACTCAACAGTCAGTCGTTTTTTTTTTTAATTACTTATACAATTATAGAACTTAACCTAGCATTATATAAAACAATGAATTTAACATTAAAATATATATATCATGCGTAGTTGAGCAGGAAAATGTGTCAAAACTCAGTATGTTCAGATGAACTCTTAAATAGTAATAATAATAATTATATGTATATATATATATATATACATATACTTACCCATGACGGTGCAAAACAACCACATAGTTTTGATACATTCTCCTACAGAAACCGTGTCCCCTAGACAATAATTATACCTACAATGTTTAGATATTTTCCTGACTAAGCTATTACTAAGTTATTTAGGTGTTTAATTTAGGACAAGCATTTTTATCTGTTAGATAGTCCTCGACCCTATAATAAGCTTTCGACATCAACGACTTTTTCAAGTAATTTTTAAGTGCTGGAAATGATAACTTTAAAACTTCGTCAGGTAATTTATTATAGAAATGAATGCATTGACCAACAAATGATTTATATACCTTACGGACACGAAATTTTTTAATAGCAATTTTATTTTTATTTCTTGTATTCAAATTATGTATATCACAATTCTTAACAAAACAGTCTTGATTTTTAATGACATAAATAATATTCTCATAAATAAATTGTGACGCTACTGTCAAAATACTAATTTGTTTGTTTTATTTGTTTGTTTTGTTTATTTGTTTAATTTGTTTAAGGAATCACGGGAGTTTAGGTTATATATGGAACGAATGGCTCTTTTTTGTAACACGAATATAGTCTGTATGTCAGCAGCTTTTCCCCAAACCAGAATACCGTACGACATAACACTATGAAAATAACTATAATAAACTAAGCGAGCTGTCTCAACATTGGTAAGTTGCCTGATTTTCCTAACAGCATAAGCTGCCGAACTTAATTTACCTGCTAGTACTGCTATATGGGGACTCCATTGCAAGTTTTTGTCTATAGTTATCCCTAAGAAAAGCGCCTTGTCCGCCATCTCCAAACACTCATCATTTAGAAATATACTAGATTCTACCGGTCTAACATTAGGCAAAACAAACCTAACACATTTAGTTTTCTTAGCGTTAAGTAGCAAATTGTTAATATTTGTTGTATTGTTAATACGAAGTATAATCAAATATTTAGTAAAATTACGCGTGATATGTGATCTCTTGAGCTTTATTCACTTTAATTTGGTGATTTGTGCACTTCCGAAGCACACACGACGCCATTTTATTTATTTTTATTCAACCTCGGCTCACGTCAGTCTCGTCGCCATGTTTCGTGTGAACTGAGAGCGAGAGTGGTCAATTGGGTCTTTTATGAAGCTTCAACTCGGGAGCAGTAGTGACTGTCTACTCCTTGTTTATATGTAATGTCATTGTTTAAACGCAATAACTTCAACAAGTAAATGAGGAATAAACACACGAGCGAGCGATTAGTGTCCAAGTTCCAAGACGATACAAAAATGAATGAAATGAATGGGATGTCGACACTCAACAGTTGGGTTGAGGCGAGATGAAGCGTTTCTTTCCCGCTAGCACCTTGTTGTATAGTATATCCCTCCCCTTTTTATAATTTTGTGTGCCTCAAGCCCCGCGCACAGCTAACCGGTCGTCGTCGTCGCCGCCGGCAAGCAGGTAGATTGATCTCGCGGCTCGAGGTAACCCATCAACGACATCATAAAAAAAATCTTGCTTAATTACTGATGCAAAATTAATATGTCCATTAAAATTGATTTGTCGCCATAATCATTAATTATTAAAGAAGCATTTGGTTTTCCGATATAAGCTGAGGATATTTATAACTAAAATTTTAACTTTTTTTCGGCATTGCAATACTTTCCCCACCCTACGAATCTAGGTACGTGCGCGGACAAGACAGTAAATAAAAATAAAGCAAATAAGCAACCAAGCTAACAAAAAAAATCTTTCCAAAGCGAAATATTATAAAATTGGTTGGACTGTAAAAACTACCAGGTTGCGAGCTGGCAGACCAATTAATATTTAAAGAGCATAATTTTAGGTACTACGAGCACTGGGTTTCATTCTGTAACTCGATGGGGTAAAATCGACCTCCCCATCTGGCTGCTAAAAATGGTTGGACTGCGGAACCCTCCAAGACTAGGCTTGGCAGACATGTTTTTTTAGACTCTATTAATCGTGTCTAAAACCAACGAAAAGTTTTCATTTGGTAACTAAATGAGGTAAAATTATGGTCAGAAGCGGACCATATATCTTTTCATTCCGTATTACCCCCCAAGCTGAGCCCCGGAAGACCACATTTTTTCTTACCTATTTTAGGTGTTCTTTTCGTGGAAGACGATATTTTTCTGTTACTCGATGGGGTAGGTAATTTGCAGCCGCCGCCCGGACTACAAGCCCATGTACTATAAAATGACTATCATAGTTGCTCAAATTATGGAAAAATACAGGCACAAAATTAGGTGCCCTGTATTTTTCAGAACAAAATTGATGTGCTACTACTTCATAAAAACCTGTATGATGATTATAAGAAATAGTAGAATCACCGTTAAATTTCTATCGGAAATGTAACGAGTAAATGTGCAATATCTAAATTATTTGCATCAGATAAAGGGAAAGGCGTTTTGGCAAAAGCATTACTCCTACAAATGTTCTCTAAATCTTTTTTAATGTATTTCATAAATGTCTGTGCACAATCTTTGCCTTTGTATGTTCTATACATTGACAACTTATCATGATAAAAACACTTAAAGTAGTATCCAAAACTATATACCTCATGTTTTTGTACATTTGTTGTAGAGGATGTACTAGGATTGTTGAAACATGATGGAATTTGATTTAAAAACGTCTCAAAATCGGCATAAACAACAAAAGGCACCCTTAATTTACAATCATAATTTATGGAAGCTAAGTTGGTTAGATGGGACATTTTCAATGAACCAGTTTTTCTTTTTATCCTGTTCTGAAGGTAAATTTTTGCAAACATGGAAACAGTCGCTTCTTTGATGATTCATTAAATTTTCATGTGATGTAAAGCTTGTTAGGCAACCATCACAAATATGTGTAGCATGTTGTGTACTGGATAATTGTTTAGATACTAATCTGGATAAATTTTTGATAATGTGCTTTACTACCTTTGGTTATGTATAATAATTTTAAGTGGGTAGCTTTTTTACATTTGGTTAAATGACATGGTCCTATCACATCATGTTTTTTACTTTGTGAATTGTACTCGAGTCCAAAAATATTAAAGCTTATATCATTCATTTTTTCAAATTTATGAACATCGGTTAATTTAAATGCGAAAGTAAAATTTTCAAAGTCTAATTTATTATTATGCGCTATTATATGAATTAGCTGTATTTGAATGATGGTTTGTAGGTGGGTATAAACCTGACAATACAGCCCATCTAAAACATTCATGATCTTTGTTTTTTACATTAATAACTGCCTTTTATTCATCATATATCTCGAGGCAATTTTATATAGGAAGAACCACGTAATGAGTATATATATCTGTAATATTTGAGTAGCTAAGTTTAATTTTAATTTAAATACGTTTAGTTTTAATTTTTAATTGTATTAATGTTGAATTCTGTACTTAGTTGGATGTTAATTATGTCAAGTGAAAATATACCGTAATGAGTTAAATTTATTTACATTCACATCTAGATAGTTGAATTTTACTAAACTCCATCCACTATCTTTTCTCTCAAAGTTAGATATTCTTGTTAATATTTCGTCAACTATAGTTATAAAAATGGTTGTCTAATGATTGGTAGAACAACGTTTTATCTATTTGCCATTGGCATAATTTCAGTTTGTCTAAAATCACTTGTCATAAACATTCACTTCGCCTTATAATCGTTTAATATAATATTATTTTTCATAAACCCTCAAACTATATAATTTTGGTTTGTATAATTTTTGAAGTGCGTAATATCAGTTTGTATAATACTCTTATTGCCTAATAATCATTTGACCAAATAATATTTTTTAAATAATCATTCATTTCATATAATTTTGTTTTGTTTTTTATTCATAGTGCATAATATCAGTATAAATAATTCTCAGATACTCATATCGCCTATTATTGACTATTAGGCAATATTTTATATTTGATTATTCAGTGGAATTTAAAAAAGAATCATCACCCTCGTGAGGCTCAATGTATGTAGTTACCGTATGTTATACAAAGTAAAATTATTAGCTGAGCCCATGGATACGATGTACATACAGTAACAAATAACATATCACGTTTAAAGTTCGCGGCAATTCTTGTCGAAATGTTCATTAAAAAAAAATGCGTTATGTTTAGGGACAGTTTCGACATAAAAATATTTAGTCAATATATTGCATATTGGGTGTTTGGCTGATCTTGCCTTTTTTTTCTTAGGTGACACGAGGTTATAATAAATAGTTTTTTTTTACTTGCAGCAAATATTTGTAAGCAGTAATTAACGCCATCTAGTTGTATAGTTTCGCAACAATACCGATTACAGTATAACCCTACTCGTTAAAGTTGTCCACTAGTTGTACGGCATAGTTATAATAAATCCAAACCTCGTTCATTCAGTCGCATTACACTGTAATTATTTCTTTTAATTAGTAGGTAGATTAAAAACCATAATTCATCATTCATTCGGTATAGACACAACTTATTTAAAAAAAAATCACATAAGTATATACCTAATTCAATCTAAAAATGAATCAACGGGGCAGATATTAAAATCAGTGGGCTCTCGCCAGAACTCTCGCTCGAGGGACCCACCCTACACTCGCATGCGAGACCTTCGCTTCGCGAGCTTCGCTCGCTACACTCCAGCCTCCGCATGCTCGCTCCGCGGGCCCTCCTCGCGGGCTTCTGGCTCCGCATTTTGCAAAAACACTCTAGGGGCAGGGCAGACAAGACCACGTAGATTTGGGGTGCCCTGAATTCGGATTTTAAAAAGTATTCGACCTATCTTGCATGATAGTTGAAATAAAATATCGGTTTATATATAACCCATGAAATAAAAAATATTAGACTATGGATCTAAAAAACTAACTTAAAAACAAAATATTCGAATCCAAGAATATCAAATGTCTATGAAAAAGGGATCACTCTTATTTATCTGTATTTAATTTGACGACATGATCGTTAGATGGGCGTTTTCCAAAAAAAGTGTACATGATTTTTTTTTTCCAGTATTCTTTTTTTTTTTGGTTTTTCTTACTCAGAATCGTTGATCCTATCGATCCTCATACAAGAAAAAAAGTGTCCCAGATTTTACTATGTAAGTTTTTTCTTCCAGTGCGTCACGAGTTTCACGACCCTATAAATAAAAAAAGACTGCATACAAAATTGTGACGATCTGGAATGGAATGGTTGGGACACTTTTTTTCTTGTATGAGGATCGATAATATCAACGATTCTGAGTAAGAAAAACCAAACAAAAACGAATTCTGGAAAAAAAAGTCCATGTACACTGTTTTTGGAAAACGCCCAGATATACGAATATTAGACTAAATAATAATATTGCAGAACGTCAATTAGGCTAAATGAATTTCGATCAAATGATCAGTATAATCATTTAGATTAAATATAAGTTATACTAAACGACAGTTAGGTAACTTATTCATTAGGTATAAGAATATTAGACTATACAAAAATGGTGCAAAAAGTCTATTAGACTTAACGTGGTTCGATCAACAAATCATTCAACTAAATAAAAAATATGAAAAGTGTTGTTAGACAAATGGTTAAATATTCTAAACGATATTAGGCAAACCGAGAATAGCTGAAAAGTTGTTATATCAACCAAGGGAATACCTATAAAAATATCATTGTTGTCGCTGCTACGATTCACCACATTGTTACTGAATTGAAAGTCAAACGTATTATTTAGCTGTTTAGTATCTTGAATAAAATCTGCATTAAGAATAAAATTTACTTTTAAGGCACAATGATCAGTAAGTGATCGATCCAATAATGTAAACATTTTTTCTTTATTTTTTTGTAAAATTGTTTCGGTGGTAAATTAACTGCGAACTTTTTTACTAAGCAATATCAGACCTCAAAACATTATTTTTGTGGATATTACTATTCAAATGGTTGGTGAAATATCTTTTGGATACGTATTTACTACACACAGAACATTCAAAAATATCATTATTTTTTGTACTCACATTCTCATCTAAGATTGCTTCGGATGATGTTGATACTGCATCGCGACTAGTTAAAGGACGGTTTTTCTTTACCAGCACTTCTTCCGGCTCCGAAACTGCAGCTGCCCTCTTTATTCCACCCCCGACTTGGGAAGATTTATAAAAATAAGAAAACATGAAATTAAACATAATGTACGACTTAAAAGTAATGTAAGTATATTTAATATGTAGGGATATTAAGTATACTAACTCCAATCTTGTCTACATTGTAGGCAGTAAGTATGCTTGCATTGTTAAATCTCCATCAATCACATCTGACGACGGACTATTCTGTTTGCCTTTAATATGACCATCACATGGTGTAAAATATGGTCTTATATCAGAATCTTCTTATAGTGTGGTAGGTAATTGATTTGATATAAACCACAGCCGTATACTTCTATGAAAATTAGTTATAATAAACTGTTTACTTAAACACTCAATATTTTGATTACGAGCTAAATGGATTATGATGATCTCCATGATGGAATAAACCGACGCTGTAGTAACTCGAACACAGTAACCCAAACAATGAATTATTTCAACATCTAATATCTCATTTATAAAGGAGCGCCCCACCTAACTGTTTCCATAACAATAAGATCAAGTCACTACAAGTCAGAAACCCATCCTTTGTCAAGTACCGGTCAAGCACTTTTACACAGGTTAGAACAGGAATATTTAGGGTTAAAAATATATCTTACGCATCGCGATGAAGTTGGCTTATAAGTTCCCCGATGGCAAGTAATTCTTAATCTTCTTCAAGCTCTTCACAGAGTCTGAAGAGATGAGGATCATAGATGTCACAGTTAAAACTATCCATTTTGTTTAATCTTCACAAACATTTTATATCACTGCATCTTATAGTCAATAAATTATTTCGCACAATTTAATTTCACAAAGAAAAGATAATTGTTTAGACTGGAAAAAGATCTTGAATTCTTAAAAGGGAAGGTTTTTACATGTAATACAATAACAAGCTTTTGTTTAACCTACACAAACACTTTTTATCACTGTTTCTTATTGTCAATAAAATATTTGACACAACTGTCTTTAGAAGCTACTTGCTTTGTGATGTTAAATATAACATCACGTGTAGCTTGGAGTTGATCGTCTTCATCAGAAACCGCGTAGCATTTCAATCTCACATCAGCGTGTTTCCAGTACTCAGTGGGCGGAATATTTTTAATTTTTTGCAAGTCATATAACTCGATTTTAATCGAATGAGAAGCGTATGCCCCGTCGTCTTGTCCGCTTGATAAGTATGCGACACCATCGAGAGAGCTTTGATGTCACGTCGGAAGACCGTTTCAGTACTTTATTTTTCTTCTTGGGACGTTCAAAAAAGCTGTCGATGTTATTTACTGAACGCTTTTTTGCCATGGCATGCTTAACTTTAAAACCAGGCGCGCCTTCTTCGTCGGTTGAATCATCTTTATTTTCCGGGTAGTAATAGTTCTTTAAAGTATTTTCAGAGAACTGAAACAATATCAAACAATAAATTACACAACTGTTTACAATACTCTTAACAAAACACGGCAAACAAATATTATTATGTCTATATACTGCTATAGGTACAGGGAGCTCCGATAACGAGGACTGTAGCGTGCTCAATACTTGGTCATACGCAATACCCCACCGCTTTTATACCCTCCGTAAGTAAAGCGTCTTTCTAAAAACATGTTTGAACTTGTAGCAAAACAGACGTGGAGTTATTCACCAACGCCCAAAATAATAAAATGCACAAGTAACAATCGGAATCCTTTGTGACCATAAAACATAATAGGCAGCTACCAATAAAAAAATTAAACCGTTACAACAATGTACTCGGGTACGCAAAACTTGTCGATACAGGCTTTTTTGATTGATATGCTCCATAGTACTTTGAATCAAGCCAGAACCAGTTTACATGCCTCGTTTTAGTTTTATATACTACCGTGTTACAGTATAATTAAAATGTATGTGAAGCTGATACTCATATATTTACGCTCTAGATAGATAATGTTATAGCTAACGTCAGTCGTAGATACATGCTCGTAGATAAAATACTCGTACGTAGGTTACATTGCATTTAACCACTATATTTTTAACAAGCTAAGTGTACCTACACATTTATTTATATGCAATATATGGTTTTGTTTGGTGTGTAGAATAGCCTCTAAGTAACAACAGCTTAAGATAATACTACACTTAGCTAGATTTACTAACATTAACTTAGGTAAATAGAATTAAGTTAAGCTTAGGTCTTAAGGTAGATTTAAATTAGGTCTTAGCTTAGGTTAAGCTCATGTAAAGTTAGGCGATTCTTAATAACAGTTGAGCATGGGCTGTTAAAATTTAAAACCAATCGTAGCTTCTTTGTTGGTTCATTTATCTTTATTTTCTTGAAAGTATTAAAAACAGTAGATACGTATGTTAGGTTAGATTAGGTTGTATAATGTTAGGTTAACATCAGCAAGGTAGGTTAGGTTGGGTTGGAACTGTGACCCTTGAAAACAATAGGTATGTTAAAACTAGGTTAGGTTGTATTATGTTAGGTTAACTTCAGCAAGGTAGGTTAGGTTGGGTTAGAACTATGACCCTTAAAAACAGTAGGTATGTTAAAACTAGGTTAGGTTGGGTTAGAACTGTGACCCTTAAAAAACAATAGGTTTGTTAAGCTAGGATAGGTTTCACGATGTTAGGTTAACTTCAGCAAGGTAGGTTAGGTGAGGTTAGAACTATGATCCTTAAAAACAGTATGTTAAGAAAACAACTATGGCTACTTAATTAAATGATTTGAGAAACCCATAAGTTAATTAAAAAATCACACAACTACTGTTAATAGCACATTATCAGATAATATAAAAAGGTAGGAACTAGGAACGCGTCGATTACCGCAAGAGAATGGTGTTGGGCGCGCCGAGAACAAAGGACGCTGGCGCCCGCGCACACAATAGACTGCAGCCCGGATCCTGGACAAAGGGATGCTCAGGTAGATGATAACCTTTTGTATTGAGTACATGGACTATTGCAAGGTAAGGGAAGGAGTGATCTGGGAGTCTCGGGACCCGCCCCAAACGCTCTAAATGGGGGGATAAACACCGAAAAAAAGTCTATTAATCGGCGAGTCCCTACTACTAAGAGTTTAGTAAAAGGAAACACGCGGAGAAGGAAGTACAGATCTAGTGAATAATCCTTCCACATCGTGAAAACTCGGAACTCACGTCTACTTCCGAATGATGCCGACATGTCTATGAATTATTGAATTATTAAGTGACATGTTTGAATTAAATAAATAGAGAACTTTAGTTATCAGTGTCAAACGTCAAACCACGAGTTTGAAGTATGTCACACCGAGATGTTAAAATCACCACGATCAAATATATAGAAATTAGGTGTAGGTAAACAAAAAGAAATATAAATAAATGTTGAAAATAATTTCACAGGCTTGTCGATCTAAAAGGTTCCCAGGTCTCAATGCTTTCGGCAAAAATACTCTGGTATTAACCACTCTGTATCGATTATCACTCTCGCGATGCGACGTTCCCCCACGTTGTCTTGATGGGTACTGAGTCAGACTGAAGTAGCATGATAAATACGAACATTTCCGAGAAAATACGATGTGAAAGGATATTTCACTACATCTGTAATTGTGCCGTCTCAAATATGCCACATAAAAGCGTTATTTCTAACTCAGACGCACCTAACTTTACCACTCGATGAAAAGGGCGCCTTTTTATCTAAGCCAGCGTTTTTTTTTTTTCAAGGGACAATCTCACACAAATTGACCTAGTTCCAAACTAAGCTCTAGGCTTGTACTATGGGTACTAGACAACGATATAAATACTTACATAGAGAAATATATACTTCAATACATAGAAAACATCCAAGACTCAGGAACAAATACTCGTGCTCATCACACAAATATCTGCCCTTACTGGGATTTGAACCCAGGACCGCTAGCTTCATAGGCAGGGTCACTACCAACTATGCTAGCGCGTCGTCAACAGAGACTTTGACAGCGATATGTTGACTCGGACGCATCTGCCTCTAAGTACTACGTAATAAAAAACCGGGCAACAACTTGTCGGAGCATGATCAGTGTAGGGTTCTAAGGCCGTTACGACAAACACCAAACACTATTTAAAAAAACAACATGTATGAACTAATTTTCTATTTAAAGTTATTTAGTGCTGTCTTATAAACACTTTAGTCGCCTATATCTGAGGAACTAATAAAGTCTACTTAGTCGTAATAGTTTTTCTGTTAAGTTCGTTATACCTAAGTGCTTTCATTTTAAATATTTATCAGACTTTTATTACTTGAAGTTTTGGCTGTAGGAGGGGGGACACGAACTTAAGCGAAAATTACACTTTTTGAGTTCAACATTTCTCAAACGGTCCCCCAAATCTAAAAATGTAGGTATGATAACATATATACAATGATTTTTTAATAGGTATCCAATGATACATCACTGATGATTTATGTCAAAAGTAAAAAAAATACTAACTTTTCTCTATCTACTTGAATCCTTACAAACACTAAAAAAAATGTTTTTACTTATTCCATCATTGATCATAGGAGTCTGACGAGTATACACAAAATTTCAGTTTTGTAACTTTGACAATTGCTAAGAAAAAACGAGTGTGACATGCAGACAAACAGACGGACGACATGGCGAAACTATAAGAGCTACGGCTGTTAGTTGGAGTTCGGAACCCTAAAAAAAAACTAGTACTACACTTGCGCCTTTTCAACTAAGCCAGAGCTCACGTTTGGACGTTTTACATAGGAACCTTCGTCAATTTTTTCGGCAGCGATTAACGAGCTTGATAACGTTTGTTGACTCGCACGCAATAAACATGTGCGCTATAAAAGAAACTTGTTTCCAAATGCACCCTTTTATCTTAGGAAATATGATATCTGTCTAGCACAAAGAAGTGTGCGATCATACTCAGACAGAAAGGGTGGAAGTGGTTACTTGCGTCATTTTCATGGAGTATCGAGTATTTTCAGTTTTTATTCTAAGAGGGAAAGAAAAATCATGAATTGAAATAAATAAATAAGCATTTTGTGTTCTCAGTCTAATTAACGCATCGCTTTTTACCACTTGTTATCAAATTTATACCACACCTTTAATGTATATTCGGCACTTAAAAACGACGTGTTACTTACAATTATTTGCTTTTAAGCGACGCGCGAATCAGACAAACGACGCGTTTTTTAGATTAATTTCGTAAAAACATAATTGCAGTGTAGGTACAAATTGTAACTTTGGAATTTTATGTCAAGTAAGAAATTAGAAATAAAACACTTTTATGTTTCAAAAACCTTTTCGACTGATACTTACTAAACTCTTAGAATATTTAACGCGTTCATTTTGAAACGGTGTATTAGGGTTTCTCGATTGGATCGTATAGATTAGTGTAGATTTTTTTACTTTACTTACAACAAGCTATTGCCCGCTACTCCGTCCGCGCAGAAAAATAAAACATAACCTATATTTTATTTATATTTACTCAGGAAAAGTTTAGGATTCAATGGTGAAAGAATTTTTTCAAATCGGTCTTGCAGCTTCGGGGCCTATTCAAAGCAAAGCAAACAAACAAAAAGTCAAATCTTATAGAGGTAATATTAGGTAGGTATCTCCACCTCATTAATATCTATCTTACTTCGTTTACAGAAAGTGTTTTTGTCCTTTCGTTTAAAGACAGCATGTATGTTTTAATTTTTCAACAAAAACATTTAATTTCTCGAATTCGACTACATGTTAGATGCGCCTATGTCATTATCGGGGGCAGCATTGCAGCACCCTCTTTTCAGGTATTATAAGTTCAACGTGTTGATTCACGAAACTTATCCAACCTACCTGTTGGACGGCCGAGCGGACGGATGGACTGAGGGCGGACGGATGGACGGACGGACCCGGCCGCAGACTTTTAATATCCAATGTTGAACGAAATGTCATCATATCTATCATAGCTTTTAATGATTGAGAACCTATTGAATTGGTGTATATTCGTTTATGTTTTTTTAATTGTGTGCAGAGGACCTGCAGAAGGAAGTGTCGGAGGGCGGCAGCAACTTTAGCGTGGGCGAGCGGCAGCTGGTGTGCCTGGCGCGGGCCATCGTGCGCGACAACCGCGTGCTGGTGCTGGACGAGGCCACTGCCAACGTGGACGCGCAGACCGACGCGCTCGTGCAGTCCGCCATCCGGCGGCACTTCGCCGCCTGCACCGTGCTCACCGTCGCGCACCGCCTAAACACCGTCATCGACTCCGACAAGGTCACACAAAACACAGGACACACCACACGCGACCCCCCTCACAAACCCCATACCCCAATCGAAAACGTAAATCCAAGCAAGCATAGCCTTTTTTTGTTAAAATAAGAAATTTAGACATTGGCAACACATTTTTATTCCATGAGCTATATTTTTTAATCTACTTCTAAAAAGGATGAGGTTCTATGTTTGGCTGTATGTATTTTTAGGGTTCCGTACCAAAGTGGAAAAAAGGTACCCTTATGGTGAGACTTCGGTGTCTGTCTGTCTGTATGTCACAGCAGTTCTTCTCTGAAACTTTAGAAGCTATCAACTTGAAACTTGGCATAGTTGTATAACTTGCTTGCCCGCATCTGCTTTTAGTAGGTAAAAAAATAATAATCTCTAAATATTTAAAAAGGGGTCTAGAAATGAGCAATGAAAGTGATTTGATTATAGCAAACGGGGTGTCATATGAAAGGGCTCTTAAAAATTAGGGAATTTCAAAATTATTTTTTTATAATTTTCCGTGTCGTACTTTTTGATTTATTTGATTTATTTATAGCCAAATATTTAAAAAAAATGAAGTTGTCAATCTTTACAGCTTTGGAAAAAAATATCAAAAAAACTTTAAAAATGTGTATTAAAATTTAGGCTAGTCAAAGTAGACCTTATTGCATAAATAATAAAGGTCATACCAAAATGAGTATTTTCTTTTGCGTTTTCCAACTTCTACGTTTTTTTATTACCTATCTTAAATACGGAAGCCTCGGTGTGCGAATCCGACTCGAACTTGACCGGTTTTTTATGTATTGTTACCGATTCGTCCGTTAATTACGGTAGATGGCGCTGTATGCCATGGTAAACATTCGGCGCGTATAATTTAATTGATTAAAATGGTTCCAAACAATTAAAAGTGATAAAAACATGAAAGTTTAGTACTTACCAGTGCCTTACCACGGAAAATGTTATCTCGGAAAAATAACGTGATTATAACAGTAATTTAGCCACCATTAAACATCGCAAGAGAATTTAGTGAAAAATAGTTAAATTGACTTTAAAGTACCGCAAAACACTAACAACAAAACGTTATTATCCAGTTTATACCCGACAATGAAGTTAAAGTGCTATTAAACCACATAAAATAAAGTTTATTAATAAAATCCTGTTACAGTTAAATTTTAAAACTCCAAAGCACCCTTAAGTGTAAACGAATATTTTGAATCAAACAGAAACCAATCAGAGCTCGAGCAGTGAAAAACCGTCATTTGAAACTGACGAGACAACGCCATCTATAGATTTTAAGATACACTAATAGGACACGATGCGGATTAGCGATTTGAAACTGATGAGACAACGCCATCTATCGAATTTATGGTACACTTATGGACACGAGGCGGAGTAGCGACATCTAGCCGAAAACTAGGTCGTTACCAAGCTAGCCTCCAAGCCTGATCATCAAAACTGTCAGACGATAATGCAGAAATCGTTCAAGTCATGGCGCAATTATGTTTTGGATGCCGACAAACATTGCCAAAGCGGCAATATCTAGCTTGCGCCTCTTGCAGTCAAAAATATAGGATCCTGCCGTTTTAAAAAAACAAGAACAACGATTTACCTTGCTGGTAGAGAAATTGTCTAAGATCCGAACAGGAGACGATTTGCACCGGGCTGTTTATTCGATAAAAACTATTTTATATCAGATCTATATTATATAAAATATTAATATGGTAAGTAATATATGGTGAATAGGTTGACTGAAATTTTTCAGTCTAGTAGGGTGCATTGGGGTAATTGCGAAATTGGGTATATTCCGAAAGTTTATAAAAACTATCAAACGCCGCGATATTTTGTTACTGGCAACATTACTTTAGACGCCATTGTTATCGGCTTTGACGCTCCAGTCGCCGTTCGTCGCTGCTAGCGTAAGTGTGTGAACAACGTGCCGTCTCGACAGACAAGTGATTTATGCGCCTTTTTGAGTGATTCGCAATAACCCCAACACTCTATAAACCATCAGTCTATGAGTAGTAAGATCTACTTTTCAACAGTTTCGGAATTACCCGGGCATATTTCGTATTTCCCCCAAATGTCCAAAAAAGTGAGACATAACAATAAATATGCATAAAAAAGAAACAATAACGTATTTCTGTATGTAATGTCCACTAATTATAAGTCTATTCATCAATTTTCAAGAGATACGAAAATATAGGCAGACAATTTAAAAATAATATGATTGTTTAACTGAAATGCTGTCGTTTACTCAACTCGTCAAAATTTACATCGTAATTACCCCAATGCACTATTATTAATGAAAAATCGAAGGTTTTTTTTTTGAAAATTGCACCGACTTGTTTATTAGATAAATTACATACCAATCGAAAGTATGAAGCCTATAGAATATGCAAACGTTAGGTTGACTATTGTTTTCCCGTCATAACTAGGTATTGGGTAGGCAGGTACAAACAGGAAGTCGGTACTAATAAATTGCACCGGTCTGTTTATTGAATAAAATTTATACCAAAATGAAGATAATTTCATTGCGAACAAGGTGATATAGGGTTGACTGCGAAAAATCAGCCTCGATTCCGGGTTGCCGAGTTTTAAAAAACGAAATATTGATGCGAGTAAATACGTACGACGGAGAGATCCCAGCGAAAAATCCAGTGCGATAGAAAAGGAGGCAGCATGGTTACATATCAAAACGCCTAAAATTAATTTGCCTAATTTTATAATACCTATGGTCGAAATACCTAACTCGGCAACCCGGAATCGAGGCTGATTTTTCGCAGTCAACCCTATATCACCTTGTTCGCAATGAAATGATCTTAATTTTGGTATAAATTTTATTTAATAAACAGACCGGTGCAATTTATTAGTACTGACTTCCTGTTTATACCTGCCTACCCACTAGTTATGACGGGAAAATAATAGTCAACCTAATGTTTGCATATTCTATAGGCTTCATACTTTCGATTGGTATGTAATTTGTCTGATAAACAAGCCGGAGTGATTAAAAAAAAAAAAAAAAAATTTTTTGTTAATTATATACTGGACTGAAATTTTTCAGTCAACCTATTCACCATAGGTATATTATTTAACATATTAAATTTGATATAAGATACTTTTTATCGAATAAACAGCCCGGTGCAAATCCTCTCCTATTCGGATCTCCTACCAAAAGTCCAACTAAGTTCTCAAGATTTGTCTAATAAATACTTCGACTTGAAAACAGATATAGACAATATAAAAAAGGATTCCTACCCATCAGTGAGTAGTAGTCTGTCGCATCAAACCGGGCCACCACTTCACAGTCAAACATCACTGCAAATACTAAGACCAGTCGCACATGATCCCTCGCAGCCGTCTGAAGTACCTAGGTACAGATAAATCTCGCCCCGCGGAACTCGGATATTGTAAAATTACCTCAGCAGACGCGGCATGCGGACGCTGACCTGAAAACGTTAGACCCCATCAAATGTAGGTATACATGCATGGAACTTTCACCAAGACTTCACCGAGGAGAGCGTCATATTATTTATGATTTATGAATAAAAAATAGCCGGGAGCTAGAATAAACATCAGAAACCCGGACCCTGGTCATAACCGCCACACCTGCTTCATTATTGAAATCCAGGCTAATTACTATGACTAATTTATTTCTTGGTGAAATAAATAACTGGCCCAAATACTCGTCTCTACAAGAATGGTTTCCAAACAGAACTACGAATCCGAAAAGAGATGAAAACAAAACTAAGCAACTCGATTCGATTTTTTACCAAAATGTAAGGGGACTAAAGTCAAGGCGGACACTAACAAAGATCATGCTGGAAACATTTTCAGGTAATCTTATAGCTTTAACAGAGACTCGTCTGGATGACGGCGTATTCGTCGCGGAGGTGTTTTCGAGCGCGTTCACAGTACTGCGCTGTAACCGCGCCCTACTCCATCTCGCGCCTTGCGCGCGCTCGCCCCAACACGAGATCGTGTGCGCGCTCGTCACTCATGGACGTTTGGGCTTCATATGAGGATTTTTTACAAAACTGATTTCCCTCTTTTGTACTCATCCATGGCTAGCACCGATTGGTACGACATTTACGCACACAAAAATGTTAACGATGCGGTTAACGATTTCTATGTCTCCGTTAATAACTCCGTCCGCGACAACGCCCCCTATTTGCAGTTCCCAAAAATAGCACTGTTGCTTTAGGCACTAGTCCCCTGTACCTTGCTCTCATACACATCAACAAAACCCTGCTCCGAGGTTCCTGGCGACAGCCGCGCGATACTTGGAGTCGACGGCCACCCCCAGCACCGTGTGCGAGTGATCTACCTGGTGGCAGTGGTGGTGACACAAGGCCCTAGGCCATATTGTTAATTTTAATTATTTTATATTTTTGTTACATAACAATTCCTTTTCAATTTTACTTTTATATTATACTAGCGACCCGCCCTCGCTCCGCTTCGGTTAATATGAGTAGAAATAACCCAAGTTCATCTGGAATAATATAGTTTCCAAATGGTGAAATAATTTTTGGATAGGTACATTTGCATAGAGGTTTGCAGAGGAATGCAGACTTCACTTTATTTGGCCATAAATCAGAAGTGGTTTCTGCCTACCTCTCTGGGGAACAGGCGTGATCTAATGTATGTAGTAGAAGTACCTGTGGACCTATGTTCATGTTTATTAGAAGATTCTCTGGCTCTCTGAGATCTATATCTATCCCGGTCGCCTATAAGCCGAACGTCAAGTTCAGTAGCAGATTCCCTGGCTTGCTGAGATTTATGTCTATCCCTATCAACTCTATTATTTTTATGAACATAGGTAGTGATTAAAAATAATTTTAACGAATAAAGCAATTTATTATTTAAACTTAAAAACTTAAACTTTTAGGAAAAAAAATCCGTGAAAAGACTAGCAACACTGATTGTCATTTTTGTTTGTAATTTGCGTGAAAGTAAATAAACACATACTTAAGAAAAATAACACTAATAATCATAACTTACACGTATAAGTGATACCGTGTGGCTTTTTATATTTACTAATGTAGTTTTTACACGTTTTTACAACACAATGCGACATTTTCTTCGGCGTAAAATTAAATGTCACTCGTGCTGTGGTTCGACGAGTAATGGCGGCGGGTTAACAGACCTAGTGCATTTGTGAGACGGTAGATCGTGTATGACGGAACGAAATAACAGACCTTGCATACTTCACACCTTTTTAGTGTAACGTTACGTCCGTATTTTTTTTAGGTCCGTGACCTGCCTATCCACCTACGAATTGTATTTTTCTGCAGATATAAAAAAAAACATAAATTATTAGCAAAACATAAATAAATAATCATATTGGTATAATCTCAGTAGGTATTCATATAGGTAAAATAAATAAATAAAATAAATAAGCTATCGTATATCTCTTACCGTTATTCCCATATCTCGCGCGGTGTTACAGGATCAGAAATTGAAATTTCATTTTGATGAGTACTTGTGAACAGCTTTGGAGTTCATGAGCGACTGAGCTCGTCGTCGTGCGCAAGCAAACGTAGGATTTAAATGAACTCAAGTTTAGAATTTAGAGTAAAAATAGCCAGATATAAAGTTCCAGAACGACTTTAATTGAACGAGGTGTAACACATAGGTATACACCTCGTTACACTACCTAATGTAGAGAGTAGTGATTATTTTAACCTGTGAACACAGTACTGTTTAACCTATAACTTGGTAACCTATCGCAACCTCGATTTTTTTTTGATCGAATTTTATTTGACCGAAAACGTTTAGTTTTTTAACGTTTCTCCGATGGCACGATTGTTTTTTTTTTATTTCACCACTTGACATTAAGTAATAGTAGTTTACGTGACGGTTGCGTAATGCTAATTACGCAGAGTCACGTACAATACTTTATCTACACACTCATATTACATAAGTACTCGAAGATGGGTTCAGAAGCCGAAAGGCAAATGACCAGCATTACCTTACCTGTGGTAGTAGGTGACAGCGATGACAGCTGTAACGTAATTTTGAAATTACGTTATCGAATATTGTAAGGTAAAGAGATCCAAATTTGGAACATCTTCCAAAATTAACAGCTGTCATCGCTGTCAATGCTGTTCATTGCCTATGGGTTTTGAACGCACAATAGAGGACTTACTCTATGAGTGTAGATAAACATATCATTAGTCCGAGCAACTTTTCTCCTTGTAATCACTTGTCCTATGTACTGTTACGTATTTTATTTCAAAGCCTATTTTTCATTACATCAGTGCTACAACTAGCCTAGAGATCGTTTCGTATTTTGTTTCTTAACCCATTTTTCACTTCATCAATGCTAAGAGTACATATAGTTTTCGCTACGTTACATACAGTTAGTGGCAGTTGTAGCAGATGAAATACAGCGTTTCGTGAACCAAAGATTTCCTTTGGCAGGATTGGTCCTTAGGACTCAATTTTACAAGTGGACCCACCAAGATTTTTATGTAAATTTTTAAGGGGTCAACTTTATCTTTATATCTACATCGGTTAAGCTACTAGGCCAAGTTTGGTATCGTTTTCGTATATTATTGCGGATTCCGAATTCGTTTATGGTATCATATTGACACCGTTCCGAACTAGAAACATATAAAATAAAATAAACACTTGTTTTCTTAATTTCCTATTTCACAAGGAAAAATTCCATAACTTATAAACAATTATGAATCTTGAAAAAAAAGATATGCTTTAAAGAGCCCTATTACTTACTCGTTCACAAAAAAAAAGTAATGTCAAATTAAAATGTTTCGTATGGGTGTAGTACAAAAAACTGTTGACGGTGCTTTAAATTGAAATGGAAAAGTTCTAATTAAAATGTAATTTTGCGATCCTTGAATGATGGGGATGTGTTCGCAAACATGATAAAGAAGTAAAAATATATATAAGTAATGGTTATGCATTCCGTTTTAGGTCAATTCGTGCAGTAATATCAAAGAAAATTTACCTTAATAATATCACATGAATTAACTACGCCATAACTTGTTTACAGAGGTATTTATTACATAAAAAAGTTTAAAGTGGTCCAGGTGTTCCCTCATTTACTTCGCCGAATGCTTCTGGATCCAATTCAGCCTCATCTTCGATGAGCGCCTCACTGTCAATTACACTGCAATAAAATAAATAAAATAAATGTTAATCTAATATAATTTTCAATCTAAATTCCAGGCAGGAACAACTTAACTTAAGTGACAAATCCACCTTTATACGTTAAAACCTTTTACATGTAATGACTGAGCTTAAGAAACAAACAAGCAAACAAACAAGAAGCAAAATATATTTAGGTAAGTAAAAAGTTACCTGGAATTGTTGCAGTTGCCATTACAGGTTTTGCACAACAGTGCGCATGGCATTCCCTCTCGCCTACAAGAACAACGGCCCCTGCAGCTGTTCTTGCATCCAAACTTGATAAGCTCTCGCGCCGCATCCCAGATACTGGGCTGGGTTGTCCATATGGGCTGCCATTGCCCTTCAATATCTGTCCATCCCCAGTCTTTTGGAGAGGAAACGTCGCCTGTGGAATCAAGAGCTTGTCCCTAAACGTGACCAGCTTGATAAGCTGCCCTTAGCGAATGCATCCTCAGAGCGTCTCTTGTATGATTTGTCTCTCTCTCGTATACCTATTTTGAAGTGATTTGTTTTTTGTAAACAAATACTTGCTTCACTGACTCGATGTCTGTACCGACAAAGTACAGCTCAATGACTTTTTTTCTAAGCTGGTCATTATGTCTTCTGTCAGCTCTACCAGTGGATGAGACAGTGCCTGAAAAGCAGATGTGGTCTCAAGGGGTCTCTATTGACTGCCATAAAATTAAAGTTTCGATTATTGTTGTCCAAAACGTTTTACATTATACTTATTATTAGTCATAATGTTAAAAACATAATATTGAAGAGTATAAATCGGAATGACAATTATTGCGGGCCATATTCATTGGAAGTCATAAAATTCATAGTCATACCAAATTATGTCATAATAATTAAACTTCATAATGTCAAAGGTAATAATGGTACTTGTAATAAATGTTATTAGGTCTAAACTTGCTAGTCATAAAAGTACAGCTCATACAACTGACAATAGACATGTATGATGTGACAGGGTCGACGGAGCTCCGCTTCACGGAGCTCCTATTTCTGGGTAGTTAAGGCCTTCGGCCTTGACGCAATACTAACCTAACCTATTGATCTAAATTTCTCGTCTATAGCAGGGGTCTTTTGATGAAGCGGGGGCTCCGCCCGTCCTTTTCAACTAAGTGTTGCCTTTTAATGATATCAATTATAGAGATATGAATATTAAAACCAAAATGAAGGTATGACTAAAAATAATTGATACTATAAAAAATATGTCCTAAAATATTTCTGACTGATTATAAATATGCCTTTGAATGTTATAGGGTTTTAGGTTAAGACTTTTGTATATTATAAGCCGTATTTGACCTTTTTATGTCGTGTAGAAACGTAACTAAGAAAATCTCGCTTGTAATTAGTTACTACACACAAAATGCCACGAGCAAGACGAATTAGGGCAGAACCGATACGGATAGGTTAGGTTTTTATTTTCTGCCCAAAAAATGTTGCTTGTCATTTATCCAGAAAATGTAACGATCAAGACGAATCAGGGTAGAACCGACTCGGATAGCTTAGTATAGTCGATTTAAAAATAGGTATATCAACCCGTTAAATTGGGCAAATGATAGGTAGGTACTAAGGTAAAATCAGAAATGGGAAATAGATAAATTGACAAACCATTACATTGGACAACTGTTTGTGCGCCGAACCCAGTATTACGGAATAGATAATTTGTTAAATCGGTAAAAAACCAAAACAAGTAATGACTAAATGAAAATATTCGAAGTGATCTTTCGGGCAAACGTAAAAAAACCCAAACCATAGTTGTCGAATAATATTTATCGAACCAAAATTGGGTCAAACATTTTTCGGAGTTCAGATAGGTAACCCTGTAACTTATATATATATATGGCATGATGGTGGCATGTCTGTTAATATAAGTTGGTCAATAAATAAATAAATAAATAAATTATCACAAATCTAGCCGAACGTGGCGGACCGGATCTCTTCCTATCTTCCAATCAGGTCTCTTTATATCTTTTTCACGCCACTGCTCGGAAATGTGGCGAAAGATGGTCTATTCTTGGTCCCCAAAACAATCAATAGTTGTACATTGAATGAGCAGGCCTTCTTATTAATTTAAACTGGACAACAATCTTAACATTGTTGGTCTGTTCCATTGAGCAAGTCGACCAATCATATCGGTCCGCTGATCACTGATTCGACCAATCAGAACATGACTTGTGCTGCATATGAAATTAAATTGGCCAATGAGAAGTCGATTTATTTTTTAATAATATTCATCCCTTCACGGATAGGCAAAGGAATCAGATTCCATACAGCCATATGGGTCAGGCTCAGAATTTGCCACATGTAACATAAAAGTAACGTAGATGGTTTTGCGTGACCGTAACGCAAAAGTAACGTAAAAGTGATGTAAAGCTTAGTATACAACTTTGATACATTACCTAATAAATTATTTAAATAACACAAAGGATAGTTTCATTATCTTTATTGAAAAACGAACTTTTGGGAAATTATACTTATCTAAAAAATACTACTGAGGTAGAATATATTTATTGCTAATAACAGTAACTTATTAAACTAATGTTTTCGTCAGTAAATATCTTAAACTAGAGATCAGTTTAGGCATGAAAGAGTAACAAACAAACAAACCGTCCCACATTTATACAGCTTAGTTCGGATTTAATTATTAAATTAAATTGGAAGGATGAGTAGAAAAGAAAATAAGAAATTGCCAAATATTAGTAAACTTAAATTATTTATAATTAAAATGATATTTGATAATTGTTTTTTTAATTTAATCTATTATAGTTTATTCATGTTACTCAATTGAAATTTGTCAAATCATACTTACTCGTGGAATATCTTTTATGCACTCCCCTTTAGCTTTACTTTACGTTACGGTAACGTAAGTTATTCTACCAGTAACATAAAAGCAACGTAAAAGTAACGTAAAAGTGATACACTTTGTTGAATACTCATTGCAAAATCCTATTTAAAAGGGATATCCTGGGTTAAAACAGTATTCCAGAAATTCCCCGCAGGTAAATCTATAATATTGAATAACAATAAAAGTTAAAAATCACTAACTTATATTGTTATCACATAAAACACTGTTCAAGAATTTGTGACGAAGCGTGAGCACTTGCAAGTTTTAACACAGACTAAGAAAACCAAATGTCCTATTTTTTTTGTTGTTTAATGGCAAGAAATTTGAATAATGCCAGACTTCTTGAAATCGCTGTAACAAGTTGGCATAATATTCGCCGTTAATCGTTTTACCTTTCTGAAGGTAATCAACATATATCGAGCATCCCAGAAGACAGTAGCCATAACTTTATTCGCAGATAAAACTTCTTAAAACTTCTTTGGCCTTCTTTGGTGCAGGTTCACCTGAAGCAATCCATTGTTTTGACTGCTCCTTGGTTTCTGGTGTATGATGATGAATCCAGGTTTCGTCAACAGTTATGAAACGACGCAAGAAGTCCTTTTCATCACACCTAAACTCCGCCAAACATGCCTCTGACGAATCACCGTAGTGCGTTTTTGATCCACTGTGAGCAATCGCGGCACCCAACGGGCGGAGAGCTTCTTCATATCCAAACAAGTGTAAAGGATATTACGAACCCGTTCGTCTGAAATGCTTACAATATCAGCTATCTCACGGACCTTTACTCTTCGGTCGTTCAATACGATGTCATGGATTTTTGTGATCATCTCTGGTGTAGTGACTTCAACTGGGCGTCCGGTTCGGTCGGCGTCAGCAGTGCTTGTACGGCCACAACGAAAATCCGTAAACCACTTGTGGATCATTTTAATCGATGGAGCAGAGTTCCCGTAATATCTGTCTAATTTTTTTTTTGTTTCCGTAATTGATTTTTTTCGCAAAAAATAATGTTTAATCAGAACACGAAACTCACTTTTTTCCAAGTTTGCAAACACCAAAGTGATTGTTTTGTTTTTCATAGCTGTCAAAAAAAACTATACGATTTACCTCCAAAAAGGCTGCATTACAACTTGACATTAATGAATTTGTGAAAAAAATACCCCTAATATGATTTTTACCAGACTTCTCACTTTGCCCTCGTATTTGCAGCTACTGCTGTACTAATACTCTTGCTAAAGACGTGATTATAATTAATACACAGCTATATTTTGCCGTTATTAGTAAGGCGCTCCCTTTAGTCCACACGGGTGTAGGGTGTTAGTTTCAAGTAGTTTCAAGTGAGAAAGGAGACCGGTGAATCACAAAATTGTTACTTTATAAAACTAACAAATAACTGTAGTAACGAGAGTATAAGAATTGATATAAATAAAAAAAAATACAATAATCGATTGGAAAAACAGAAAATAAGAGTGTTTGCTCAATACCACCTTATTAAGCGCTTATATTTGTCATTTTTATAATTTAAACTTTGCTATGGATTAGGTAATGTGAATATGGAATTCGTCGATATATAGTTTGTTTAGGACGTACAGTCGAGTTCATAAATATACACCTTTGTACCTTGTCACTTAAATCGCTGTGACAATTCATATATAGCAGTTTAAACATTACATTAAATAGACAGGACTAAAGTGAACACATATTTATGAACACGACTGTACATTAAAAGTAAGTACCTACTGTAAAACCATAATAACTATGGTCCTAGCCTGCAACAATAGTCCAATTTTCCTCATTAGGTACATTATTGTAAAATATGATAGCTCACTGCTGTTGCCATGTTTATAATTATTCTACGGCTAAAGATCATTTGCTCTAAATCTATATATATGTTTTTAAATAATGTAATGAGGAAAATCCGACTATTGTTGCAGGTTAGGACCATAGTTATATGGTTTTACGGTATTTGAAGTTTACACAAAAGGGAGCCTATATTTATTGAGTAAATTCACATAACATACTTATATAATTTACATTATTCATTTTCTCTTGAGCACTCATTTTCCCTCACAAGCACGGAGAGCCTTGGCCCAGAAGGCAACAAAGTTCTCCACGTTATATGTGCCAAAGTATGGAGGACTGGCCAGTGGCCCGATGACTGGACGTAATCCATCATAGTTCCCTGGCGCAAAAGGTACCACGCGTGAACGTGAGAAATCCGGATCATTTCTCTCATATCACACGCGAGTAAAGTCCTGCTACACATTATTAACAAGAGGCTTTGAATATCATATTAGCGGTTAAATAGCTAGACAGTAGGCCGGTAGCAGATATTGAATATGGGCAGCAAATACGAACACCATCCACTACCATTGGCTTGTTTTATTCATGGCTCACGCCAAAGCATTTGTTTGTATTAACCAACCCCTTATGTTTCAAGTTATTAGAGAGGAAGTACCTACACCGGATCGCCAGATTTTTCTTTTGCAGAGCCTCTACGCGGGTCCTCAGACTAAAATTTGACCCCAAAGACGCTCTATCTTACTCGTTCTAAACAGAACGAGGTGTGGCAAGGACATCAGCTCTTCACAACTTTCCTTATATGCGAGCATACTATGCGCCGAGCACTGGAAAACTGGGGGAATGAACAATCTGCGGTTTGCTGATGACACTACTACATAGACTCCCTTTTGTGCTAACTTCAAATACTTACTTTTATTGTACGTCCTAGACACAATATGTATCGACGAATTCACATTCACTAATCCATAGCTAAGTTTAAATTATTATAAGGGCCGGTTTTATAAAGCTGATACCATACGACAGTAAGTATAGTTTTAACGAACGGCTTGTCAAGTAGCAGTAAGTTTTACTGGTATGCGTTTTATAAATCAAATAATCGTAAACTTTGACATTCGTTATGAAACCATAGGACTGCCACAAAAGAGACTTCGATACTTAAAAATACCACCCTTTATTGCTTGATATTGTGTGTAGTTCGCCTAATTGTCTATTGTGTATATATTCTTCATATATTTTTATTCTGATGACTGTTGACATTTTCAAATTAACTTTCTGCGGTAGATAATTAAATAAAATAAAATAAAAAAGAACATTTGTATGATGGAAAGCCAAACAAAGGTATGTAACTAATGCGTTTTGAAAACTAAGAATCATCAGGAATCATGTGTAGTTTTTCTCAAGATGTTTTCCTTTACCATTATGGCGAGGTCCGTGGGCAAGTGGTAATTAATGATTTAAACTGCAAATAATCCTAATAAAGTTTTAGGGTTCAGGACCCGGGATCGAACCCACGACCTCCTGTATGCCAGGCAAGCGTTCTACCAACTAGGCTATTAGTACTTACTTACTTTTGTCTTTACTTAATTGACTTAAATTTACGCTTGTCTTGCAGAGAAAACGGAGCCGGCAATTTTCTCACGACGAGACAACTCGTCTGCTATGTCTCATAGAAGACGAACAGGATATTAACGTTCAAAAAAACGGATGTAGCGACGAACTCTGCAAAAGACGAAGCATGGAAAAGGCTGTGCACAAAGTTTAATGCCGTCGGCACATATCCTAGAGAACTAAATACGTTGCATCTCAAATGGGACAATTTGAAAAAGGCTGCAAAAAAAAGAACCACTGCCATTACAATTAATAATAGGTTTGTACTTATAAATATAATATGGCTGTGACTAAAAAATCAAAAGTCTCAGTAGTAATCAAGTTCTACGCAGGCGCGCCAGAGAATAACAGTTGGTAGTAGCAGTTTGATCTACCTTCTATTTTACCTTAATATAATATCTAAAATATTTATTTCCACATACATACTTAAAACAAAACTACTTATATTCTATTCAGGGCGACTGGCGGTGGTCCCTCAGAAATAGTGCCAGATTCTGCACTGGACAAAGTTATTGGTCTGACGTCAGTAAGTTGTTTCGGAGTGTCCAACGATTTCGACGATTATGCCGAAGTAGTAACTACTCCGGTGCTGGACCGTATAGTTATAGAAATGGCAACCGAAGAAGGGCAAAACTCAACAAGTGCGGACAGGAGCGTAGTTTTGGAGGGTGAGCCAAGCCGCTGGAGGAATTGGACTCCAGCTGAACTAAGAACGCCTGTATCGAAACAGTTACACTCGACAAGCAATAAATATAAAAACAATAGAGATAAATTAATACAGTCAAAAATAGAGCGGAACAACGCAATAGCAAAATACTTTAAAGCTAAGTTACAAACACTAAAAAGAAACACAATGATATCAGTGATTCCGATTGATCAGGCCACTTGGATTTTTTAGTCCCAGCCGTACTATATTTATAATTAAGTACAAACCTATTATTCATTGTAATGGCAGTGCTTGTTTTGCAGCCTTTTTCAAATTGTCGCATTTAGTTCTCTAGGATATGTGGCCACGGTATTAAACTTTGTGCACAGCCTTTTCCATGCCTGCACGGGTAGCACAAGTTGTATTTTCTCGCTTGTCGCTCAGTGCGTCTCTATCGTTACAGACTAAATAGAAAAGGAGATCCGAGCGACACACAAGTCGCGGACAACATTTGCTAGCCGTGCTGATCTTTTGCAGCGTTCGTCGCTACATCAGTTTATTGTATTGTATTATCTTAAATAAAACAAAATTTATATAATCTGACTTTTATTATATGTCTACTAAATCACAAAATGACAATGAAGATATGTATCGCCGGCCAAGAACTTTCAAGTTGAGACCCAATCACTGCAGCCTTTGTACGACGCGAGTTTTAAGTCAGCTTTCGATTGTTGAAGGAGAGCGTAGAGACGAACTTTACGCTCTCTTTGCAGAAGATTGGAGCCTATTCTTGTCTAGCTCTCATTTTGTAAACATCTGTCCATATATTTTTTTGTAAATTGCTTTATTCTTGATTTTGGTTCGCAAATCCAGGACAAGTTTGTGAAGTAACCTCCATCCAACACAGCCTATAAAATAACAGCGAAAAGTTGGTTCTAAATGAGCAAGCGGTCAAGAACATTCCAAGTCATTGAAGTGGATGCCCGCCATCTTCAATGGTGTGACGACTGGGATCGGAAAACGCCGACGACGAGACAGGATTGACATTGGCAAAATCACATAATTTGTAGACGCCATTAAAATGTGAAAGTAACTCTGTCTGTCTGTCTTTCTGTGTCACGGCTAAACCGCTGAACCGATTTCAATGAAATTTGGTATAGAGATAGTTTGAGTCCCGGGAAAGTACATAGGGTATTTCTTATACCGGAAATGTTGAAAGCTCCCGAGGTAATAGCGATAAACGGACTATGCGGACCAAATGGTGGGCAAAAGCTAGTTATATATAAAACAGAAGTTATAAAAGCTGCCTGTAATAATTATCAATTAAATCTCTCCTGTAACGGTCATTTGCCAATGAATTACTGTCCGAATTTGCGTTAGACTCATTATCATTGGAAGTTTCATTCAAACTAGCATCATCCATAGCATCCATAGCATCCAAAGGGAGTTCGTCTTGTGAAAGTCTACATATGTTATGCAGTACAGCTGCGGCTACGATAACAGCTTGTGCTCTGTTCACTGACAAGCGGATTGGCAGATAAAGTATTGGGAACCTTCTTTTCAAAACACCAAAAAAACGTTCTATTACATTCCTCGTACGAATTTGCGACTCATTGTACAATATCTCTTCTGTGGCCCGTTTCACGAAGCTACAAGTTACAAATTACAAGCGGAACTCTCTTTCTAGCAAAAGGAGTTAGAAAGAAAATTCCGCTTGTAATTTGTAACTTGTAGCTTCGTGAAACGGGCCTCTGGAGTCCGTAGGTCGCTTAGCGGAGTACCCACTATCTCCAACCAGCATGCATGATCCAAATGTGTTTTCTTCAAACTGGGATTTTATGATGCTTGCATTAAATATCATTGCGTCATGTGAGGACTGATATTAAATCGGCATTACAAATACACTGCACCTTGAGGGAAAAATACCCTTTTCGATTGCGAAAAACTTCTGCTTGTGGTCCACCGGGGTATTGCAATCGAATATGCGTACAGTCAATTGCACCTATAACAGATTGAAACTTAGCGATGTCATAAAAAAAAACCTGCGTAGAGTTGGAACTGCTCAATTATATAAATTCTCCTCTTAAAGAGGTTAAAATCGTTGAGATTCGCCACACAGCTACACATGCAGTTGCTTTAGACACTCTGACAAAATCACCAGCGGCGAGCAGCACCACGCCCATTGCATAAAATCTGAGCGTTAGCAATAGCTGAGTGGTTGGCGATAAAGCTTTGTTTCTTGCTGTTGCTGGCGCCAATCCGGCTCCAATTTGCAATACGAACTCTACGCTCTCCTTCGACAATCGAAAGCGGCATTTAAACTCAGCGTCGTTCAAAAATCTGCAGTAATTGGGTCTCAGCTTGAAATTTCTTGGCCCGCGATACATATTTTCACTGTCACTCCAATCAGATGTATCCAAATTACATAACAAAAAGTCGTCATCACTGCTATCACTTCCCGAAGAACCAAGCATTATTAATTATTATTTTTACCTATTTACAATTGAACAGCCTCTGTCGGCGAGCTCAGGAACCGGACTAACCGGCGGCAGGTAAAATTTACTAAAAAATAACTAACGAATCTTTATAAAACGCAAATGATGACCGGTAGACTAAATTTATGTCAAAAAGATACGAAAATAAACGAACGCATGGTTATAGAACCGGCCCATGTCAAATATAAGCGCTTGTTTTTGATGGTATTGAGCAAACACTCTCTTATTTTCTGTTTTTCCAATCAACATTTGCATTTTTTTTTATATCTATTCTAAAACCCTCGTTACTGCAGTTATTTGTTAGTTTTATAAAGTTACAATTTTGTGATTCACCTGTCTCCTTTCTCGCTTGAAACTCGTTGAAACCAATGATATTTTATATAAAGATACGTCATCTGCACGCAAAACCGTTGCTCAAAAATTATTAAAAATAAACAAAAAACCCGACTGCAATGAAAAAAAGAACTGAAAAGCGAAAAACAAGCTCTATAATCTATAGAAAATTGTAAGAGCATGTACTTATTCATATTTATAACAATTTAAATTTAACTTGAATATTGGAAAAGGTATTCCAGGCCCCCGCTTTTGTAATAAAGCTTGTTTAACTTAATAAAAATTGAAATTAATGGTCCGGAAAGGAACGTAAAAAGTAAGTCCGGATCCCAGACTATACTTAAAACTGATTGAGCTTAAAAGGTTGTTTATTTATAGACTCGTTTCTGTGTTTTATAGATGATTAATAGCCACATAAGCCATTAAATTTTTTGGAGATAATCTTAATATCATCAAAAATATTATTACCTAATTCAACGTAAATGTAAAAATCTCATTTTGCAACAATCCTCCTCCTCCTCCTCGCACTTCTTAAGTATCTTAATGTTTCACCTCTTGCTCTAACATGGTTTTCTTCTTATCTCCGGGGGCGTCAGCAAGCGGTTCGAGTCGATCGGTCCTTTTCCGATTGGTGCGACTTAGCTGCTGGCGTGCCACAAGGAGGTATTCTTTCTCCTTTGCTTTTCTCCACCTTCATTAACTTCATTACACCCGATCTTGGCTGCTCCCACCAACTGTATGCCGACGACCTCCAATTGTATGACCGTTGTAAAGTGACCGACCTACAATCTACTATCGATAAGACTAATGACGATCTCCGACATATATTACAGTGGTCCGAAAAGTTCGGCTTGTTCGTTAACCCTACCAAGTGTCACGCTATTATCATTGGTAGTTCTGGCCAGCTAAATAAAATTAACCTCGATGCTGTTCAGCCACCAAATTTTAATGGTATTGATATCCCATTTAGCTCCAGCGTCAAGGATCTCGGTATTTACATAGACAACTCCCTCAGTTGGAGAACACATGTCACCGAAGTAAGTCGTAAGGTCATGGGCTCTCTTCATTCTCTTAATAAATTAAAACACTTTTTGCCTATTAAGACCAAGGTATCCCTTGTGCAGTCTGTAATTTTTCCCATCATTGACTACGGTGACGTGTGTTATCCGGACCTGAGCGAGGGACAACTCGATAAGTTGGATCGCCTTCTTAATAATTGTATTCGTTTTGTTTTCTGTCTTCGTAAATATGATCACGTGTCTTCCTTCCGCTCTCAACTTAAATGGCTTCCTATTCGTCAACGTCGCAAAATTAGATTACTTTGTTTCCTTTATAACATCCTGTACGATTCTCAATCTCCTGATTATCTAAAATATTTTTTTAAGCTTCTGGGTTCCACCCACCTCCGTCAGCTACGATCTACTGACAATCTCACACTCTCTATCCTTCTTCACCGCACAGGCTTTATGTCCAACTCTTTCGCACTACAAGCAGCACGACTGTGGAACGACCTTCCCCTTAATATCAAGCAAGCTCCGAACAAGTTTGCCTTTAAATAGAAAGTTCGCGAGTTTTTCTGTAGGTAGAATTGTCATCATCTTGATTTTCTGATTGCGTTATCTGTAATGTTTTGTGCTTATCCTCATCTTTATAAAAGTTCAGCCAAAAACAGTTCAACCTGGTGTTCCCCAAGGAAGTATTCCTAGTGTATATTAATGATCTGCCCAAGGTTACTAATAATACAATGGTCCTTTTCGCGGACGACAGCACCATCTTATTTAATAATATTAAAGGCAATAGGTACGAATCAGAAATAAATAAGACTCTAGAAGAAATAACAAATTGGATGGACGTGAACCGCTTAAAAATTAATTTAAGTAAAACTTGTATCATGAACTTTAATCAGAAACGTAGTATTTTACCTGCCATAAAAATAACTTAATATCAGAAACGAACCTTACAAAATTCTTAGGCCTCACTCTAGACAATAATCTGACATGGAAAGCTCAGATTGAAAATGTTTGTGTTAAATTAAATAAATATTCATATGCACTGTATATGTTAAATAAAATAGTAAACAAATCAGCTGTGCTAACAACATATCATGCACATGTGTCTTCGACTCTTAGATATGGAGTTATATTGTGGGGTAACTCAACTGATCGGGACCTTGTCTTTAAAGCCCAAAAAAAATGCTTGCGTGCCGTGTGCAATCTACAACCTACAGAATCATGTAAACCATATTTCAACAGATTAAATATTTTAACTTTTCCTTCTCTGTACATATGTGAAGTCGCTATTTTTGTTAAATGTAATGCAGAATTATTTCAGAATTTTAACAGCGGACGACACCGCAATAAAGTGCGTGCCATTTCAATGAATACAGCTCTCTTATCAAAAGTATAATAGGAATGGCTCCAAGGATTTATAACTGCCTACCAAATGAAATAAGAGATTGTAAAAATATTATAGAGTTTAAAATATTGTTAAACAGATATTTAATTAAGAAAGGGTTCTATTCGATAGAAGAATATATTAATGACAAAGTCTAAGAGCTGATGTGCCACTACATTAATAATAATATTAAGCTGTGTGTATAAATTAATTTAACGTTAACAGTTAAGTTTACCTAGTCACTAATAGGTATTTAGTAATAAGAATTATATTATATTGCATGCTAGATACTAGCAGATTGTGACCAATACATTTTATGTAACACCTTTTTCTACTCACTTATCAGCAATAAATGATTTGATTTGATTTGATTTGATTATATTATGTAGGTATGTAATTATTTAATAGTGACATTTATGTAAGTATTTATATTTATTAAATATATGTATTGATACGTAGGTATATAAAATATTATTACGAGGGGCGGCTGATAAGTAATCTCCTTGGTCAGAAATATATACAAAAATAATGCTGGCTGGTATGGATTTATATTCGTTTGTTATTCTATTTTCAAAATGTATTACATTCATTTGTTTATTGCATCACGTTTATTTGTCTCCTACAATTGTTTCAAACATGTCGGTAGAAAAAGTGAAAATGGATAAAATCGAGCAGCGTGCGGTGATTAAGTTTTTGACTAAAGAAGGGAATACGCCTTCGGAGATCAGACAGCGTATGTTACGTGTGTTTGGCAGTTTGTGTTCTTCCGAATTTGTTATAAAGTTTTGGTCAAAGCAGTTTAAGTTAGGTCGTGAGAGTCTGGAAGATGATCCTCGTAGCGGAAGACCAGTTTCGGCCGTCACCGATGAAAATGTAGCCAGGGTGAAAAAAATTATATTAGAGGACCGACGAGTGAAGCAGTGGGAGATAGCTAGAGATGTGGGCGTCAGTAAAGAGCGAGTCAATGAAATAATTCATGAGCATTTGAACATGTCCAAGGTTAGTGCACGTTGGGTCCCCAGAATGTTGACTGCATTTGACATGGAGAGGCGTGTCAAATGTTGCGAAGAGTTTTTGGAGATGAGTCGAGGGAAAGAGGAAGAAATAATTTCTAGAATTGTAACATGTGATGAGACTTGGATTCGACAATGGGACCCGGAAAGTAAGCAAGAGTCGTTACAGTGGAAATTTAAGGATGAGAAGCCGCCTCGGAAATTCAAGGTCTGTCCATCGGCAGGTAAACTTATGGCTACAATCTTTTGGGACACAGAAGGGATTTTGCTCATAGATTATTTACCGAAGAAAACTACAATGAATGCTGATTATTACTCAAACTTACTATACCAACTAAGAGAGACAATAAAAGAAAAACGGCGAGGTAAACTAAACAAAGGTATTCTGATTTTGCACGATAACGCACCAGTGCATACCGCCCGCACAACGAAGCTAGCAATTAAAGACAATGGCTTCGAAACCATTGACCACCCCCCTTATAGTCCAGATTTAGCCCCCTGTGACTATTTTCTGTTTAGACTTCTCAAGAAAGACCTCAGGGGACGAAGGTTTATGACCGATGACGAAATGAAGGCTGCGGTTACTGACTTTTTTGACGACAAACCGAAAGATTTTTTTTTTAATGGTTTAAATTCAATATTTGAAAAATTTAATAAGTGCATTTTACTAGCAGGGGACTATATAGAAAAATAAAAAAAAATTAGCCACGACAGTCTTTTGTTTCATTGTTAGGTAGATTACTTTTCAGCCGCCCCTCGTATGTATAAGTTATATATATATACATGTTAGACCCTATGTTGCACCGCCACCACAATCTCTGCTTTGCCCAAAGGTTAACTGGTAGAGAATGCCTTATCGCATTAAGTTCGCCTTTTGTATATTAAGAGTATTCTTTTGTGCAATAAAAATTAATTAAATAATAAATAAATAAATGTTTCCACGTTGAAGGAAAACATAAATAACATTTCGTGACTAAACTTGTATAACACATCCATAAACCGATTAAAATATTTCACAAGTGACAGCCCTGACTTTGGGCGCGGAAGACAGAGGGGCGTAGCGGAGTGAAGGGGGAAGTAGGTATTAAAAGCGCGGCATTTGGGGCCTGGGTAAAGGAGATTCGCTTCTACGTGTAGTTATTGTTTATTCTTATGAAAGTACCTACTACGAAAATTAACATACGTACATAGACGAATACGTGTTTTGACCTATACGTGGAATGAACAAAGTACCTACTACGCAAAATGACATAGGTACCTAATTTGACCAATACGCTTTATGACCAATAGTGCAAATATGAGGTAGGTTTAGGTTATATTCGTTTTGCAGCAGGCCCGGAGGGCCAAACCACCCAGAAACAGGAGCTCCGCGTAAGCGGAGCTCCGTCGGCTCAGTTAAATTCGAATTATAATTAAAGTTATAATATAGGGCAAATTGTGTTTGGTCATTTTGCGTACCTATTATTTAACATAGGTCATTTTGCGCTGATCGCTCGTGTTAGCATTTTTTGGTCATTTCGCGTATTATTTAAGGTAGGTCATTTTGCAAGTGATCGCTCGTGTTGGCATTATGCGTATTGGGCAATTTGCGTCTTTTATCGCGTAGAGAGGGTATTTTTTGGAGTTTAATAGAAAAGATAAATGTTGTAAACAAATATGGATGACTGAAACTTTCATTTATTGTCTATTGATTTATTGTGAAATAGTGATGGGAATAGTATTAACGCGAGTTTCGATGGATTAATCAATTTGACACTCGCATAAATATTATTAACAACAACTAAATGAAAGAAGTACAAACTATATCATATTGTTATTAATCAGATATATCTATCATAATTTTATATCCAATGCGACTGTTTGCGGTTATGTTATAAACTTCACCATAACGAACTTTACCCTTCAAGTTTGCGGCAATCGCCGGGTACTCGGCGGTTGTCATTTTCCGTCAAGCGCCGCGGCCATTTTGCGCGAATCTCCGTCAAGTGGCAAGGGCCCCGCGGGTGGTCATCGCGAGTGGTTATACTCCAGTAACTTTAGTCAACATGTTTGTGCATCAAATCCGATAGTTCTGATTTTTTGCTGACTTGTTTATGCTGTTGGCCCAATGAATAATCCAAGTTTGTGATTTCGAGCGCCGAACTAAACTTTGCCAAATTAAAAAAAACCGCGAAAATTTCGGACTTTTTTCAGATTTTGGCGATTATAACCCTAAAGGACTAGTTTTTGAAAGTAAAAGTGCCGGCAACGCACATATACCAAACCCATCATCAAATAATTACAAATTTCTCCGAACGCACCGGCTTGCATTCGGAACGTACGTACTGAATTTGTTCCGTTCGGAAAAAAAGCGAACGTGTGCGTCAGTTAATGTATTTTATATTGATTCCATGTCTTCGGATGTCCGAATACGGAAAACGTATGTATGCGGCCAGCTTTAGGAAATCGAATACGAAAAACGTATGTGTGTGGCCAACCTAAATAAAGGTACCTAATTGATTATCTTATCGACGATAAATATTCCCAACACTAAAAATATAGTGTTTTCAAAGACAAGATAGATTTCGCTGAGTAAAAAATCTTGGTTAGTATTTGACAAATAACTTACCTAAATTTGTTTTTAGTGAAATATGGGATTCTCTTTGGGTATTTGACAAGATGGTGTCGCTTTCTTAATTGTTTTTAATTTTTTGCATATTTTGTTGTTTAATGGATAGTAATGATGTATTAATATGCAGTACATTAACATAAAATGTGCAGTATAATGAAGAATTCAAGTTTGAGCACGTATCGCCTTTGAAAGGATTGCTCCAAGAAAATTTTCGTAAAATTCTACCTACATCGCTTCACGGAGGCTAGAGGATCACCGTACAGCGTTGCCTTATGATATTTTTTGATATGTAAATGTAAAATACAAACTTGACATTGGCAGAAATCATCATCATCATCATCATCCGCCCGTTGCAGTCCACTGCTGGACATAGGCCTCTCCCAAGGAACGCCACAGAGCCCGGTCTAATGCTTTATGCATCCAGTCACTGTCGGCCCTCTTATGCAAGTCATCCCGCCATCTGGCCAGAGGGCGTCCCACACTACGTTTGCCAAGACGCGGTCTCCACTCCAGAACACGCTTACTCCAGCGGTTATCCGTTCTGCGACATACGTGACCAGCCCATTCCCACTTCAACTTACTAACTTTCAGAGCTATGTCGGTCACCTTGGTTCTCTGACGGATAACTTCGTTCCGAATTTTGTCCTTCAGAGAGACTCCGAGCATAGCTCTTTCCATAGCACGTTGAGCTACTTTAAGCTTATGGACCAGCCCCACGGTCAGTGTCCACGTCTCAGCGCCGTACGTCATTACAGGTAGGACGCACTGGTCAAAGACTTTCGTCTTCAGGCTCTGAGGTATATCCGACGAAAATATGTGGTACAACTTCCTAAACGCTGCCCAGCCCAATTGGATCCTCCTATCGGCTTCCTTTTCGAAGTTGTATTTACCCAACTGCATTAGTTGCCCGAGGTAAACATATTCCCTGAAAACTTCGAGAGGCGTGCCATCGATGATTACTGGTCCCGGAACGACGAGGTCATTGAACATGACCTTCGTCTTGTCCAGATTCATCCGGAGACCAATTCGTCTGGAGGCTTCATTTAGGCTGTACAGCATTTCTTGAGCTTCTTGCAGCGATTCCGCAATCATTACGATATCATCGGCAAACCTTAAGTGCGAGATGTATTCGCCGTTAATATTGATGCCCCGCCCGTTCCAGGTAAGAGTCTTAAAAACGTCTTCCAATGCATTCGTAAACAGTTTCGGGGATATGACATCCCCCTGTCTTACGCCTCGATGCAATGGAATCGGTTTTATTTGACTGTCCTGTACTTGGACGGACATAGTGGCAGCGTCATACAGAGTTCTCAGCACTTCGATGTATCGGAAATCAACTTGGCACCGCTGCAAGGAGCTCAGAACAGACCAGGTCTCGATGGAGTCAAAGGCCTTCTACAACAAGACCACAAAAACAAGTCACAGAGGCTGATTATACTCTTGGGTCTTCTGTATAATCTGCCGCACAGTGTGTATGTGGTCTATGGTGCCAAATCCTCCGCGAAACCCGGCCTGCTCTGGTGGTTGGAAGTCGTCCAGCCGTCGCGTCAGCCTATTTGTGATGACCCTCGAGAACAGCTTGTAGACGTGGCTCAGGAGCGATATAGGGCGGTAGTTCTTGAGAAGGGTTTTATCCCCCTTCTTGAAAAATAAAACTACCATGCTCCTGCTCCACGCCCTTGGTGGAGAGCGGAGTTGAATATAGACTGCAGCTGTCCCAGGATAGGAGTTCCTCCTGCCTTCAACAGCTCAATTGTAACTCCGTCCTCACCAGGGGCTTTTCCATTTTTTAGTTGTTTGAGGGCCAACTCAATTTCGTCAATGCTGACGTCGGGAAGTTCGTCGGTATAGTGTCGGACTAAAGCAGCTCGTGGATCGCAAGGGACGGGTTCAGGTAATGGAGATTGCGAGGCATACAACTGGCCATAGAAGTCTTCCACTTCCGAGAGGATTCTGGCTTAGAGGAGACGACACGACCGTCGGCGGTAGTCAGCTTAGACATATGGCTTCTCCCGAGACGCTTCACAAATACTTTGGATCCTCGGTTTTGTTCTATTGCCTCCTTAATGAGGCGTGTATTGGAACTACGAAGATCCCGCCGTACCGCTTTTCAAATATGTCTCTTGAGTTCTCGCTGAGCTGCCGCCGTAGCCTGTGTATTTTCGCGTCTCTCTCTCATGAGTTCCAGAGTCTCGTCTGAAAATTTGGACTTCCTGCCCGCATGCCTATTCCGACACAACCTGTTACCCACGTCCCTCACGACTTCCATTACTCTGCTTAAGTTCTCGTCAACATGGCGCTCGGTTTTTTCCAGCACATCGAATCGGTTTTGAAGTTCCAGTTGGAATCTTTCGGAGCCAGTAATGGCTTGGAACAGGGTAGGTCGGAGCGTGGAATTTATCAGACGGGTGCATTCTAGCTTGAAGTTTATATTTAGAGTACCTCGTAGAAGTCGATGATCACTTCCAATGTTGAACCTATTGATCACAGAGAGATCTCTGAATATACGCCTCTTATCCGTCATGATAAAGTCAATCTCATTTTTGGTCACGTTATCGGGGCTCCGCCAAGTCCACTTCCTCTGTGGCTTCTTCTTGAAGAACGAATTCATCAAGAATAGCCCCTGTCGTTCTAGGATTGGCAGAAATGGTTGCTCGATATTGCGACCGGTTGCCATTAAATAAATAAATAATAGTGAAATATGAATAAATAACATATATTTTTACAAAAAAATAATTTAACTATAAAGTTTATGCGAGAACGTTGCTGATAGAAGCATGATCGTTTGTGAAAAGTGCGTGATTACGAAGTAATGAAGGTAAATTGGTTTGTTTACATCATTTATCTTTTCTATTGAACTCTAATATACTTACATAGTCATTGGAATGACATGAAGTTTTGTATAGCGACATGTGTGATTTAGATGACAATACAATAATATGTTGGTACCATCGAGCCATTATTATGATGGAGACGAGCGAGTTTAATCAGTGTTAAAAATACGGTCAGCAATAAAGGGTGGTATTAAAAAATTACATACTGAAATTCCCCTTACCGCTTATTCACACCTGTTACCACCAATTTGTTAGGTACTGGTAACAGTTGGGCATTTTTTTCTCATCTTTTACCACTAAAGTACTCGGTGGTAACAACTGGGAATATTTTTCCCATAAGTTACCACTAAAATATTTGGTGATAACTACTGCGAAAAAATAAACCCAGTATTGAGTGGTAACAGTTGGGAATTTTTATTCCCATTAGTTACCACTGGTAAAGGATGAGAAAAAGAATCCCAGCTGTTACCAGTGGTAACAACTTGGTGGTAACAGGTGGCAATAACCCGTTCCGCAGATACTAGTCCTGGACGCCGGGCGCCTCATGGAGTTCGACCACCCGCACGTGCTCCTACAGAGCGACAAGGGATATTTTAGCAAAATGGTGTCCGAGACCGGCCCCGCCATGACGCAGATCTTGCGCTCCATGGCCGAACAGGTACACTACCTCTCTAATATCTGTTACAATTACTTATATAAATACTAGTACCCGGAAGACCGAGCGTCGGCGTCACTCGGGTTGAAAAGGAATTTTCCCGAAGATGACAACTTGACAGATCGTTTTTTCGCCCCCATAGGGTGGCGGCACCAATTATAGACCCATTTAGCTGACAGGCACCAGTAATGGACACTTCACTCTTAATTCAAATTAATTCGGTCCTAAATTAGTTGTTACAAAACAAATTAATAACCTTATCTTCTGTAAAATAAGAATCAAGTGTCCATTATTGGTGCCTTGTCCATTACTGGTTCCATCACCCTAAGCCCCTATATTGCAAACATGAAACTCGCTAGAGCCGTTTTCGAGAACGTGATTGTAAATATATTACTACCGATACTAGCTGCACCCGTGCCCACTTTGTTGGGCAATAAACTTTTTTTAGGGTTAATATATAGCCTATGACACTCACAAATATTTAACATGGCTTCCTATAAGTAAAAGATTTTTTTAAATCGTTTCAGTAGATCCAGAGATTACCCCTTACAACGTCACAAACTTTACCTCTTTATAATCTATATACAGGGTGTCCCTAAAACCAACGCTAAAACTGAGAGGGCTGATAGAGCAGCAAAAAACCTCAAAATTTCGGAGATACTATTACTAAATCCTACCAAAACTAAGTATTTGATTATAGGCAGTAAACAACAGCTAGCAGCTCTTAGACCTACGGTGGATGTCATACTGCTAGAAAAAACTTATACAACGTGTCCCAGGCGCGGATCCATCTTTCAGATTAGGGGGTGGTCATTAACTGCTGAACGCAGAAGTTCGGTCAAGTGCGAGATAATGCCACACGACTATTTACTTTCTGACCCGTATCTACGAGTGCCGAAGGGGGTGGTCATGACCTACTTGACCACCCCCGTGGATCCGCCACTGACGTGTCCAAAATGCCTGTGCCCGCTTCTGCTTTAATGTTCCGATAAGGGCCCATGTTACCCCATTTCTAAACCAGCACTCGATTCTTAAGATGCAACACCGTCGTAAGCTTCATTTAGCCTGTCTGCTTTTCGGAGTACTTAGGCACAAGGCTCCAATGTACCTTTTCTTCAAATTGTCACATGCATCCAACAATAGATCGCGTGGAACTCGGCAATGCGCAATACAATTGCTGACGCCTCGTCATACCTCAGCTGCCTTTCGAGGTAGTTTTCGTTATGCTGCAACTAAGTGCTGGAACAACATCCCACCGGAATCATCCTATCCGGAACCTGCAAAATTTAAATAGTTTTAAATTAAAATTAATAAAATATTTGTGTGATCACCAGTTTAGCCAGGGACCACTTAGGCATGACACCAGCGGAATATGAATCTTATTTATTGTTATTGTGGCTGTACTAACCTGTTTTTTATGTCCTATTCGCATAGCCATGGATGTTGCTGTTTTGTTTTTTACTTTCTTCCTGCTGTCTCCCATTACCTGTTTCAAGGCACATTTGTTATAATTTTTTTCGATGTTGTTTTTGTTATCTCTTTCTCCGTTATAATTAATTTCCTTAACCTGTGAACCACTGATCGATTTTGGTAATATTTTAAGATTAAGTTTTAATAGGTGTTAGCTGTATTGAATTTGCTGCACCATGTTTGTTTTTGTTTGATGTTGCAATGCGCTCACGCTCAGGCAGGCAACCACAGATTGTGAAGATGCATGGTAGTATAGACACCGTAAGTCTCTTTGCCGTAAGCTAGTTCCTCTGGTTGCCACCTGAGCGCTGCCTGTTCTAATGAACGCTAGCCCACATTCGCGCGGACGTTTTTTTCAACGCGCGTTGGAGAGGCGCTCGTGCGAATGAAGCCTTAGTATCGTATGTTGTGTTTTTATCTTTTATATTGCTTTTGTTTTTCTTTTGAATTACTTGTAATGTCTGTGTCACCTTCCGTGTTTTCACCGAGCGGTCCCAACGGAAGACCAGCGTTGGCTTTACAGCCAGCACATGCTCAGTTGGGCCCGTTTCGCAACAATTGCACTTATCTGTCGTTTCTTTTCCTTATTCTTTGTGTTATATTTATGTGTTATTGTTGTGAATAAATGTTTTCTATTTCTATTATTTTTTTAGATATTAATAATTTTAATCAAAATTTTTGTAATTTTCCCTTATGTCCATGTCACGAAAAATCATTAATTTCATGTTTTATTTCATAAGTTTTTCAGTGGTATCATAAATAATTAGAATCATTACAAATCAGCGAAGATTTTAAACCTATTTGCCCGTTTTTTTTTCGTATTTTTTTTAACATAAAGTTTGTAACATAAACCAAAAAAACAACGAAAAAACATCTTTATCGGATTACTTAATTATTATTTTTTAAACTAAAACTGGCAAATATGTTTAAAAACTTCTCTTCGTTTTTTTTTCAAAATCGAATAGGTCCCCACGACGCTCGAGTATAATCCCCAATTAGCACCTTGGGCTCCCTACTATAGGGAAGAGGACTAACAGACAAAAATGCTGGGCCTAAACTCGAAACTTAGGGCCGGTTCAGACGGACTGCAGTTCTCTTGCAGTTGGTGTGCAGTCACCTAAGCGGGCTGCGCAGTTGGTTTGCAGTTTTAATGCAGTCCGTCTGTACCGGCCCTAAGTCATAATCATTTGTGCAAATGCAAAAGTTGTATCTTGTCTAGGGGATATCGGTGATATAGTAAAACATATCGATACTTTTATGTGTCGTCTTGTACAGTCGAGTTCATAAATATGTATACACTTTAGTACCTTATCACTTTACACGCTGTGACAATTCATATATAGCAGTTTAAACAAGACATTAATTAGACACGGTGCTAAAGTGTATACATATAATAATACCTTTAAACGAGCAATTCTTGTAATAAATTTAATATCAAATATCATGCGTAATACCCCTCTGGGAAACAGGCGTATGTATTTATATATATAATCTGAATCTCGGAAACGCCCCCAACGATTTCGATGAAATTTTAAATATAGGGGTTTACGGGGGCGAAAAATCGATCTGTCAAGGTGTCATCTTCGGGAAATTTCGTTTTCAACCCGAGCGACGCTCGGTCTTCCAGGTACTATTTGATACCGTCGTATATACAGGCTGTCTGGAAAACCTTTGGAGAAATTTTAACAGTAGATAGGGTGGATGATTTGGATCATCCCTATGTTGGTAACTTTTTTTAAAGTTAATATTTGACTGAGTTACACGCTAATTTATCATCGCCTTTCCTGACGATGATCTCAGTGTGCCCCATCTTAACTACTTCATTCATAACATGTGTCACAACGTAATGTAAATAAACAAGTTGTTCCTTATCAACAATGTTTCTAATCATGGTCAAAAGCTCAATGCTGTTTAGAACACAGACACATTATTCTGTAATGTGAATGAAAAGACGGTCTCTGAAGGGCTATTATGTAAAATAATTTAAAAATTAAACTTACGATTACAATTATTACTCACACTCTCAGACTTATTTTACGAAATCATTAATCATGGATTTATTTTATTGATTTGCACTACTATCAAGGAGTAATACGAATAAAAAACACAATAATTAAAACGAATCATTAAGTTATGATTGTGCTTTGACAGTTTGACATAGTATTTTTTTAAATCTTTTACCATTGAAAACTCTTTATGAAAAGAGGTTTCTTTTGTAAAAATAAAATCGTTCCTAATTACATTTAAAGCTGGCATCATACACGTTGTTGAAAGAGTCTCGTATCCTAGAAGAATGAGAACCGTGTGAGCACAGAACGACAAGTAACTTTTTTACGTACGAACGTAGCCTTTTTGAATGCTCTAAGTCCGGAACATGGAATGAATATGTACGTGTTATGTACGTACCTACCACGTACGTATATCGATTCCATGATTCCATGGCCTGGGAAGGGCCGGTCTTTTTTTTTTCTATGACAAGTGCGATCATACAAATTTAATCAATTATTGACTGCTAGCTATACCGCTCGACGAATAACATACAGATAAATACGGACAGCAATAACCGGATCGTTCATTTCATGTTCATCCGAACTTTCAGCAGTCTATGACGTAGCCATTTATCAAAGAATTGAACTTGTTCTAGGATACGAAAATCTTTCAACACCGTGTATGATGCCAGCTTTAAAATTTATGGTCGTCATTAAATGTCAGGTAAATTAAATTTCAGATTTTCTAGTCTGAATAAATAATAATAATAGTCTGAATTAATTTTGCTGTAAAACAATAAATGGGCTATTTTAGAGCAGAAAAAAGGTAAATGTTTAGATCTCGACATGAAACAGACGATACGATCAGAGCTCGGCAGTGCGTGTTCCAACAGATCTAGTGAACATTACAAAACCCGCTAAAATGTTCACTTGTAAAAAGGAAAATACAGTGAGTTGCATTAAAATTAATCTTTTTTTTGTAATTTGATTTTTGTTTACATGGAGCGAACTGTTTACATGGAGCAAACTGTTTACATACCATGTAAACAACGTATGGTCTCAGATCATTGACCTTGAACTCTGACTTTTGACGTTAGTTACTACGAACGTTTGGATTAGTATAGTATCAACATCAAAATGTCAAGGTCAAGATATCGGCTGCGATACATCAAGTAACAAAATAAATATAATTAAATATATTTTTTTTACATTGACGGAAACAAAAATGAACCATACCCCCGTGATCAGAATCGTGCGAACTATTACCGCGCCAAATATCTCCAAAGGTTTTCCAGACACCTTGTATATACACACAAGTAGGTAGGTGTTTTTTTTTTTCCTTTTTCTTCCTCTATCTCTCTCTCTGCTGAACTACGCATACATACATACATTAAATCACGCCTGTTTCCCAGAGGGGTATTACGCATGATATTTGATATTACATTTAATTAAATATGTATAGCCTTATATAATGCTAGACTAAGATTGGGCGCAGTGCGGAACCGCTCTTAGTAGTATTTTTGTAAGAGCGGTACTCACTGAATAAATGTCTTTTAACCGTATGAGGTTGCCTTGTCAAAAAGTATATCTATATATATATATATATATATATATATATATATATATATATATATATAAAAGGCAAAACTGACTGACTGACTTAGATATCAACGCACAGCCGAAACTACTGTACCTAGAAACTTGAAATTTGGTACAGGGGTTCCTTCATGATGTAAGTGAGCACTAAGAAAGGATTTTTAGAAATTCAGCCCCTAAGTGGGTGAAATAGGAGGGTGAAGTTTATATGGAATTTTCTCATTTCTGGACTTAGGAGTACGAAAATAGGTGTATAAGTTCTCGATTACAATTAAAAATGATCTGTGTAGGTGAAATGGCCAAACCCCTAAAGGGGTAAAATGGGGTGGTAAAGTTTGTATGGAATTTTTCTTATTAATGGACTTAGCAGTATGAAAATAGGTATATAAGTTCACGATTACAATTAAAAATGATCTGTGTAGGTGAAATGGACAAAATTCCCTCCTAAAGGGGTAACATGGGGGGGGGGGTAAAGTTTGCATAGAAGTTTTCTCATTTCTGGTTTAGCAGTATGAAAATAGGTATATAAGTTCTCGATTACAATTAAAAATGATCTGTGTCGGTGAAATAGACAAAATTCCCCCCTAAAGGGGTAAAGTTTGTATGGAAATTTTCTAATTTCTAGACTTAGCAGTATGAAAATTGGTATATCCTGATTACAAATAAATATGATCTGCGTAGGCAACGATAAAGAAAGTAGAAGTAGCTTTCTACTTATTAGGGAGGAGTTTCTTAAAGATTACTTATCAGGTTGTGCATAATAAAATCAATAATATTAAGGGACCGTAATTTTTGTGTCATTATCCGTTCTTATAATAATAAATCTTTATTGCTTGAAATAACGTTTAACAAGATCTTAATTTAACAGACTGTATTTATCTTTTACCTAATTTACAAAATATTATGAACAGTGCAATCTTCCATCTATCCTTATATATAAAATGCTAAACTGATTGCTGATAAATCAATGCACAGCCCAAACCGCTGGACCTAGAAACTTGAAATTTTGCACATAGATACCTTATACCGTGAAGAGATCCACTTGGAAGGATTTCTGGTTATAAGGGGGTAAAAAAGGGGATGAACGTTTGTATGAAAGTCCTATCCGTCGATTTTGAAGTTAGAATCTTCAAATTTGGGGTTTAGGTCGACAATTAAAAATTAATTTATTTTATCGCGAATTTGGACAGATTCTAATCTACCAGTCAGGCACGCCGGCGGATAAAATAAATGTATATCGGCATCTACAATATAGGTATATGTAAAAAAAAATATCTATCTGACTACAAATATGCCAACAACTACACAATGATAGCAGCTCTACTAAAAATTGTCGGGGCTGTATGGAGTATGATCCAGTAATTCGACTTTTTCACCGTTCAGATACTCAGTTGTTTTCCGAGCGGTGTGAGGGATGGCATTGTCGTGGTGAAGGTTGATGCGGCGACTAGGGTTTTTTTTTCGGAGTTCAGCAAAGATAATCGGCAAACAAATAGTGGTGTACCAATCGGCACTGACCGTACTACGATTTTCATGAGGAATAGTAGCCACGTGACCCGATTTGGAGACAAACGTAGTCACCACTTTTTTGGCCGTACTGCGAGAACGAATAACTTTTGTCGGCTTGAGTTCATTTTCGTAGACCCATACTCGAGACTGGTTTTTATTTTCAGGCTCATATGCATATATCCAACACTCGTCACCTGATACAATGCTAAAAACTGCATTTGAGCTTCCTCCGTTGAATATATTCAAAATTCTGCGGCACCAATTGACACGAGTCGTTTTCGGCTCATCAGACAATAAGTGAGGGATCCAACGGGAAAACAACTTTCGCACGCCTAATTGTTCCTGTGAAATAATTGGTATCTGACTCATTTCAATGCCCAAACACTCTTGAATCTCCCGATATGACACATGTCGGTCTTCCTTTATCAGCTGACGCACAACATCGACGTTTTCTTGCATGACTGCCGATTTTGGTCGACCTTCACGCACGTCGTCCGTGAGGGATACACGGCCACGTTGAAATTCTAAATACCACCTGTATATTGTCGTCTTTGAAGGTGCTTCATCACTAAAAGAAGCAATCATCCGGTCTCCACATTGTTTGTGTTAATCCACTTTTAAAGTCGTAATAAATCATAGCTCTTAAATTTTCACGGGACAGTTCCATTTTCAGCAGCGACTCGAGGACTTCAAAAAACAATTGACAACATTTAAAAAAAAAAGAATTTTGCTTTTTTCGCGTTTATCATAGCTGGTTAAAAATTAGACTACCCGTGTTTCTCGGTTTTTCTTTATTTAACTTAAATTCGTCGTTAATAATTTATTAAAGAAATAATCTTTAAAAAGACCGTATATACAAAGTTAGGAATACTGATGTCGTGATCTTAGCATGATATAAAATTAAAAAGGTAACTTTCAACAGAAACAGTACTGACTGTCATGTCATGTCAATTGTCAACCATAACAACTGTAACAACATGAGTTCGTCGACTTTGGGCAGATTGCGGCTATCCGCTTTTACAAATCCGTTAGTCACTTTCATTTTTAATAGCGTATATCAAAACAATAGTATTACGAGAATCGAAAGCGTGTCGTTAGAATCAAGTACCTAATCCCTCAGACAGATGAAAAATGGACATGACAGTTGTATATTTTTTTCAATTCCTAGGGTAATAAATGGACTAAAGGCACTATAAGTGTATTCCTAACATTTAACGTTTTTCCCAAATATAAAAAAAAACTACTGCATAAAAAAGTCCAAAAATATTTTTACTGTAATCAGCAGTATAAAATCTACAAACGGTATTTTATTTTACTACTTTAGCAGATATGAATTGTTGTCAATTGAAACCGAACCATCGCTTTTTTTTCTATGTGGTCAGTGTGTTAAGATAATGAAACTTTAGAGATTATAAAAAGGTACAATATGTGTCAAAAACATATTTGTAAATATTAGATTCCCGAAACTTTCAGTGCAGCCCTCGTATACCTACTAAATTTGATGTAGTGTTAGATGAACACTACATCAAATAAATATCAATAGAAAATTAGTTTATACTAGTTGTTTTGTAGAGGTAGTAACTGCTTCGGAACCCTACACAAAACATGTTCCGACATGCTCTTGCCCGGTTTCCTTTTATAGAAAACGTCTAGTTCACAAAGACTTTTTGTTTTCAGAGCTACAGAAAAATGAAAAACGGCAATCCAAACTCACCGTAATTTTTTAAATAACAAATGTTTATTGATAATTTTGTAGAATAATTTTATACTAGACATTATATAATTTATAACTATATCTTTAAACATTATTAATTTTGGTTATAATTAATAAATATAACTTTTATATAATTATGCTTCAACTTATTGAAAAACCATTTAAAGCATGTACAGTCCGCGCGCGAGTTGAATGCCGTCGGGGCCTAAGGTAAAGGGCGCCGTGCCTCTCCTCTCCCGCATGCAGTGAGTACTACACTGTATAGTGGCGTCCCGTACTAGCACATTCCTAAGGTCGACATTCAAGTCGCGCGCGGACTGTATGTAATACAGTACGATTACTTGGAGTTTACCACAGCACTTTTCGTCTTGTTCGTTATCCGTAACTATCTAATTTGGTAAAATACGGTAACTTGTCTCTGTCTTATAAGTCTTATTCGTTTTTCGTCACGGTCTTCCTTGGACTCATTTTTTGTTTGACACCCTCGTTTTTAGTATCATTCGCAGTCTAGGCCAAGCTAATTAGATCCAAAAAAAGCGTTTTGAGGAATTAATTCCCAATTCTTAATTATTTATTTTTCGCTTCATTTTTTTGTCATGTCGCACCATGACATTTGATTATTTTTTTAAATGTATACGCAAATGAAAATTGTGGCTTGTCACGTAATTTTTTTGGTAGTTGTGCCTCACCGAGGTGGGGCAAATAAAATGAAGCGAAAAATAAACAATAATTTTTTTCATAAAGTAAGTTATGGACATGAAGGTCCGTAAAAATATGCATGCAAGGTTTCACTCGCATGTTTGGGTTCGCTAAAATAAAAGTTTAAAAAATACCTTGATTTTTTTACATTTTCGTGAAAAAATCAGAAACAAAAGAAAATCGAAGGCTAATATTAAGCATACAGTGTTGTTAGGTCCTTCCACTACTCCACCTAAAAGTATAACCAAATCCCTCGTGGGGGGAAATCTTGTTAGCTTAGCCTGCTAGATCTTTCGCGGTTATTGGGCTCCCAAAAGTTATGCACACCTCCTGGAATTGTGCAAACTCGGATTACACGCATTTAGGACCAAATGAAGGTAATAAAACGATTTCCAGCTTGCTGGGAATTAATTGTTCGAAAAATTCTTATTAGCTTGGCCTAGTCTATCTATAGTCACATTCGTTTTTCGTCTTTCTCTTTTTTTGGCCTCATAGGCATCGTCTCGTTCTTCTTTGGACACGTTCGCTATTCGACCCGTTAGTTGTAAGTCTCATTCGCTATACATCTTTTGTTTTATACGGAGCTTGCCTACTGTAAGAACACACATATGCATTGAGGGCAGTGGGTGAAAGTAAGGAGAACACATATATGCGTTGGTGGCAGTGAATGCGTTAAAGCGTCACTTTACAAAAAAACAACCGTGGAACAAATTTGAAAGAAACTTTGTTACAATAAATATTGTACTATTGTATAGAATGTCGTTTTTTTTCATCGCATTCAAAGTGAAAAGTAGAGTGTTTAACGCGAGACTAAACAACCATAATGACACTCGAACTATAGCCACCCTCGCTCGCGTGGCTAAACATCTCGTGTCATTATGGCTTATTTTAGTCCTTTGCTGAACAATCTACTATTTATAATATGACATGACATGTCATAATCTGATGGGTTTGTAACTCCCATGCCTGAACTACTCGGCTACCATGGCTTGATACCATTCATAGTATTTTTCATCATGTTAGTTGTACAGTTTGTGCCCAAATAAAAAAATACAATTAAACGTATAATTTACTATTATGATTTTCATTATTGTATTCGTGCGATTTAATTATTAAATAGGTCTACTGCACAAAATAACATCGTGGCAGATGATGCAAATTACAATTTTAGGGCTTGTTTACGGAGACTCGGGGCGTCGCGGTTTGTGCTAAATTCAAACACATGACGTTGTATGAAAGCTTTTACGCAGATGCGATTTTACACGCGTTTGCATCAAGTACAGAGTTGCCTGCGGCGCAGCCCGCGGGTGGCATCGCCGCATTGCACACAGCGTCGCACGCGTCAATAACAGCGGTACCCGCCACTGCGCCCGCGGCGGAACCTTTATGCCAGTCTTGCTACACGCACCGCTACTGCTACTCTTTACGCCCCGCACCATGCCCTGCATATTCATAACATCGTACATATGGCCCGTCAGATTTGTCTGGCATTTTGGAAAAACGTTTAAAATATTATACTCAATAATACCTTCAGCCTTCCTAAAATGACGTATGTTCCCCCATTTTTTTAACGACTTTTAAAGTGTCTGTCAAAAGTTATGGCCCACAGGAAGAGGCTGGCAACTCTATATCCCAACTAGCAAAATTTCGTCATATAATGGTCGCGGCAACGTAACATTTTCAGTCTTTTAGCCTATGATATTAGTCATATAAACTTAATGATAACGTTTATAGAACGCGATTTGGGCCCATTTTACTCAGCGTTTCAGTCATATAAAAGTCATTTAACTGCAACCGCCAGCCACTTATTGATCATATAATAGTCACCAACGTGACTATCTTATAACTAATTAGCTGTATAATTGCGACTTATATGGCTTTTATATGAACTTTAATCATATAAGAGACATATAATCGTTGAGTTAGTAGCTTATTAGTTGTATAATTATCATCAATGGAACTACGTTATAACTAATTTGATATATTGTTGCTACTTATACGACGTGTTTGTGGAATAAAAGTAACGTGTCATGACATTTAATGAAAAAAATAAATTTAATGTCGGTGAGTAATATTTTGACAGAGTTATCTAAGAAATATATATGGCCATGTTACATTATAACTCGAACGGTATTATGAATGCTGTTAAATTCGACTTAATGGTGGAAATATGTTGCGGAGGCCACTTTATTGATAAAGTATACTATGTTTAATTGTAAATATTTAACGCCCCACATTAATTATTAGTTATATAAATTAAATTTAAATAAATATTTTGAATTGCCATGAAGGATGCTGTTATATGTCATTTATACCATTAATATGTCATATAACTGGTTCTTATATAGCAAGGTTGGCGGTTAAAGCGCCATGACACCTATGTCGAATGTATTAAGTGTTATAAAAGTCATATAAACGTAACATGTACATCAAAAAAGTAGTGTAATAGCAACCATATTTCATTTACTCGAGCAAAGGGTGTATAAGATGTTATTACTCGACCGAATAGTCACATGAGCGTCGTATAGAGGTAGATTATTCAGCATTCTGTTATATGACTCTTTAGTAATAAAAAAAGTCGAGTAAATGTTTACTCAGCATCATAGTATGACTTAATACCAAAGTGCTGAATAAGATACTTCTATATAACATGATATATAATTCGCGTTTATATGACTTCATGCAACATATACAGCACAATAGTCATATAATAGCAACCACATTGCTTTTACTCGACTCTGTCTGGCATGTCATAAGTCAGCTATATAAGTTACTGTTACTCGAGTAAAAAGTCACATAAGCGTCGCATAGAGGTAGATTATTCAGCATTATCTTATATGACTCTTTAGTAATAAAAAGACGTCGAGTAAACGTTTACTCAGCATCTTAGTACGACTTAATACCAAAGTGCTGAATAAGATACTTTTATATAACATGATCTATAATTATACAGCACAATAGCCATATAATAGCAAACACATTGCTTTTACTCGACTCTGTCTGGCATGTCATAAGTCAGCTATATAAGTTACGGTTACTCGAGTAAGTAAGTCATATAAGCGCCAATTAAACGTGTCTTATTCAGCAATCTCTTAAGTCATAAAAGGAAGCCGAATAAACGTGTATTCGGTATCATAATATGACTATTATGCTTAGTAACTAAAATGCTGCATAAGCTGGCTTTAACGACAGGTTCTGTATAATTCGCCTTTACATGACTTTTATACGATTTATTAACTGAATAAGCTCAATCTTATATGACTACTTTGCTAGTTGGGATGTTTGTTTATAACAATATCATATATGAAGTATGTTAAAACCAGGCTTCCTACTTTGACGTAAGTTAGCATGGTTTTTTACCGCTTTGATACCCGTTACCTGTAAAACGGCCCCGCTTTCAGCTTAGCGAGTATCCATTCCTTTTAAAGTTTATGTTATACTGATCCTAAAAAAATCATCTTTCCTAAAATTACGTAAGTCTGGGGTGACTGGGATCTCAGTCTATAGGCTCTTATAGTGAATATGCATGTAAGTCGTGTAATTTGCACGTGTCGATCAATTTCCGATAAAAATCGAGGAATGCCGAGTGATAAACTCCAAATAATCGTAATGTACCTACAGTTTTATCCATTTGGCTAAATAGTCGCCACATTACAACTAAGACACGTTAGCTGAAGTTCCATTTCCTTTTTGAAGTCCGCTACCAGGCTCTCCAGCAATCTGAAAAAAAGGGGTAAAGTGTAACGTATACACATTTTGCAATATTCTAAAACAGCAGATGAGAAGAATAAAATACACATTATCGTGTTCTAGAACCATAATGTCACACAATATATGCAGTAAAAAACTACCCCCAAACACTAACCTGTGGTACGCCAAAGGACATAGAACTTGGCAAATTAAACTGTCTCCAACTTTGGCGCATTGGCTTCTTATTGTAAGATAACTAGTGAACCTATCCAACGTTTTGCCACGAACGCCGACGTCTTAACATTTTAGTAAATCCATAAAAGCGGGAAAGAGCCGAACCAGGTACTTAGGTTAAAGATGGCTGCAAACCGTTCTGCTATGATTTCCTTGATTTCTTTCAGAACCTCACAGCGCACACCATCGAGAGCTAAAGAACTATCCAAGATGAGCATTTTAATAAAGCTAAGGACCTCTTACCATTTGTACTTTCTTAGGTACAACGAAAGAGGAATGCGAAGCCGAGCCGTTGCATTACCTTTTTGGCCAAATATGAGTATCTTTGGGCTTTCGTTTAACCTCGACAAAATGGGCTTTCGCCCGTTCTAATCCATTACAATTGTCAAAGGATTCCTTATGAAAAAATATAGTCTTGAAGGTATTCGGATGTGGAAGCTTTTGGAAATTTGTCAATGACACGATGTATGGGTTGAGGTGAAAAAGTTAAGCTACTAAAATTAGCCATGCAATTGGGAAACACCTGTTTTTTACAATGTATGATTTGGAAACGATCACGAGGCATAGACTTCTCGAATCAATCTCTTTAGTTAGATTTATAAAATATGATAAAATGAATTTATTATATTAAAATTAGGAAATGACCTTCATTAGAACGCTAAATGAGGCCCTAATCGCGCAATATGAACGTTTTTGTGGTTATATATAGAGATATAAAACCTCTCCAATATTTGACCTTATTAGTACAATTTATATGGCTAGCTGACACTTACTTTTGAAGACAGCTATTGTTGTTAAAAATACATCACACGGAAAGTATGGGAAAAAACATCTGTGAAAATAGATAAAAAAAATATGTTACATTTCTTGATCAATATACACCGTGCCCGGGACGTACCCGAAGGATTTTAATAGCGTGTTCCTCTGGTTAAATGGAGTTAAAAATGTTAAGGACTGATTCGTTTCGGATTCGCCAAAATCAACCCTATTTTTCTTGACAGTCTTCCAATACTTTTTCTTTAACTGTTCATCATGGATTTAGCTAGTGTCACCAAAATATCATGTCAACAAATATGTACCGCTTCAGGTCTCAGAAACACGAAAAAAAAATGAATCAAAGGGAACGCCGCGAGAAAATTGTTGCCAAATGGCTGTCAAATACTAAGCGTCCTTATCATTTCATCGCTAAAGAATTGAAAATTGCACGCAGGACCATTGATGATGTTATAAAATATAAAACGTTACTTAAAGACCTTGTCCACTCTTCAGAAGGCGAAGGATAAAGAACATGGAGGCCATCGTGACCCTGAGCTCGAGAAGAAAATCATTCGGAAGATTCGTAAGAATGGCTGTATGTCTGAACGTTATGTAGCAAAAAAAAATACACGAGCCAATTCATGATTAGACGTGCATGAAAACTAACTGGTATGAAGACTAAGAAAAGTCTAAGGTACCTAAAACCACAGCAAAAAAACGAAAGACCATCAAAATCAGGGCACGAAAATTTCATAACGTTTTGGGTGATCAGCGATAGCTGAAGGAGAGGTTTCTCCCGATTCAGAAACGACTATTGGAGTTGAAAAGTTTGGCTCCAAATATTTAGTGTGGCAGGCAATTTGTTAATGCGGTGATCGCAGCCAAGCTTTCGTCACGACTGGCACAATCAATAAGGAAATATATATTAACGAGTGCTTATAGAAACGGCTGGTACCTTCTGTTCAAAAGCACGATACTTAAACATCAGAAATGACACGATGATGATGATGATGAAGATGATGATGAAATGAATAAATGGATGACACTGTCTCTGACTGGAATGTTCGGCTGGCGTACCCCAGGGAGCGGTGCCCTCTCCTCTCCTTTTTTCTATTTTCATTAATAGTATTACGGCTTCTCTTCAATCGTCTTACCACCTGTATGCAGATGATCTACAGATTTACGCGGGGGCAAGTTTGGATGACTTCCCAACTCTCTTATCTTCTATTAACGCTGACCTTGCCACCATCCGAGACTGGGCTGCTAACTTTGGGCTTAAGGTAAATGCTAAAAAGTCGCAAGCAATTGTGGTTGGTAGTTCCTACTTCATCACTAAGCTGTCTGATCTCGTGGTTCCCAGTATAAGTTTTGATGGTACCACAATTCCTTTTTCTACCTCTGTAAAAAACTGACGAGTCACGATGGATCAGACTCTTTCTTGGTCCTGTCAAGTCACCGAGGTCAGTCGCAGCCTCTTTGCTTCCCTGCAGTCTCTCAGGCGCCTGCAGATTTTTCTACCCCTTCTCACCAAAATTACTCTAGCTCAATCCCTTCTTCTTCCCCTCCTCGACTACGGCGACGTCGCATATCTCGACGTATCAGAAGAACTGCTGGATAAGTTGGAACGCCAGCAAAATGTATGTATTCGCTTTATTTACGGCCTGCGGAAATATGACCACGTGTCCCACTTCCGCGCCCAGTTAAAATGGCTACCGATCCGTTAACGCAGAAATGTCCATATCCTGTCGTTGCTTTTCAACACTTTGTTTTTGCCTCAGTCTCCCTCTTACCTTTCCGAGAGGTTTAGCTTCATGGCGAGCGGTTCCCAGAATCGCTTGCGGTCGAGTGCTAACCTCTCTCTTGCCTTCCCGGCCCATACGTCTAAAACTTACTCCAAATCCTTCTCGGTGCACTCTGTCAGACTGTGGAACCGGTGGCCATCTGATATTAGGAATTCGCAATCGGTCGCATCTCTACAAGGAAAATTGAGGACATACTGGCTTGACTCCTTATAATTATATGCTGTCCTTTGTTTTTATTATATCATATATTTATGTAAGTATATATATTTTCACAACACTGCTCGGAAATGAAATGAAATGAAATGAAATGAAATGAAATGAAATGAAATAGTTTATTTGATAAAACATGAGTCTAAATAAGTTCTTATGGTACAGAAGTTTGTTGCATACATGTTTTGCCATAATTACAGCATTCAAATATTCAGTATTATTAAGAATTTAGTATTATCATAGCATGCCACAGTAAACCTATAAACATCATTAAGAGCAAAAAAATAAAATAAAAATTATAATTGAATCGAATGTCACAGTAATTAAAAACAATATTATAAGTGTCACAGCAATAATAAATAATAACTTAAGAGCTAAACGGCGTTTATTTTACAATATCTTGTGAAATCATTTATGTCATAGAAGCATTCTTGCAACAATATCCCTAGCAGCTTTTTTCGAAAGTCATTTTCTGGAAGTGATCGTAAATTTACAGGAAGTGTATTATATAATTTAATAGCCATGCAATAACAATTGTTTTGGTAAAATTTCAATCTTTGGTACGGGACTTCCAGATCATGTCTCCTACGTTTATTGTGATCAATTCTTTTAAACAGGGATATATTTTTCTTAACATAATTACAAATTTCAAAGATATATAGAGAAGGCAATGGTAAGATTTTTTTCCTTTTGAATAATGGCTTACAACTATCTAGGTAGTAAGCTCCACACAATGCTCGCACACATTTTTTTTGAAGTTTAAATGCTCTGTTAGCGTCAGTAGAGTTGCCCCACAGTATTAGTCCGTATCGTAATTGTGAGGAGACATAGCCGTGAAAAGCTGCAGTTGCAGCCGCTTCAGACACTACTGATCGCAGACGATACAAAACGTAGACAAATCGGTCCAATTTACTACATACAAAGTCAACGTGAGCTTTCCAATTACAAAATTTATCTATGTGTATCCCTAGGAACTTTGCGGTGTCTAATTCTTTTATTTGCACGTCATTAAAGTCAGTCGTCACGTCCAAAGCTTTACTTTTATATGTTTGAAATTGTACCAGTTGTGTTTTTCCTATATTGATAGTGAGATTATTTTTATTCAACCATTTAGTAACATCTATCAGAGCATTTTTAATCATATCTTTTATCGATGTTTCGCGGTCTTTTTTAATAATTATTGTTGTATCGTCTGCAAATAAAATAGTTTTGTTCTGTGTGGCATTGGGTAAGTCATTTATATAGCATAAAAATAACAGCGGGCCTACTATGCTACCTTGTGGCACGCCGCATTTATTTTCCATGTACTTGGAGCTATATGTTACCTTATGATTTTTAACTAATCTAGTCACGTCTACGCGCTGTCGTCTTCCGCTGAGGTAGCTCTCTAGCCAGAGATACGCATTTCCTCTCAGACCATATTTGCACAGCTTTGTGAGCAAGGTTTCATGGCATACAAAATCAAATGCCTTGCTCATATCGAGCAGCAGCGCGACTACCGGCACTTTTTCGTTCAGGCTTTGAGTAACATTGCGTATGAGTTCGAAACAGGCATGAGCAGTAGATTTATTTTTTTGAAAACCGTATTGATTTTGTGCTATTATATTATGCTTTGTAAGGAAATTGGTTATTTTTTTGTATACTAACCGTTCAAATACTTTCGATAGAATAGGGATGAGCGTAATCGGACGATAGTTAGACATATCATTTTTATTCCCTTTTTTGAAAAGTGGTTTTACTATTGAGTCCTTAAGTCGATCTGGGAAAACTCCCTCTGTATAAGACAGATTAACTATGTAACTCAATGGTAGCGAAATGAAGCTAGCTGTTAATTTTAAACACTTTGTATTAATATCATCGAAACCAGTAGACTGAGTGTTTTTCAAATTCATGATAGCTTTATAGATGTCGTGTGCAGTATCAGGTAAAAAGAAAATTGAATGTAAGTTACTATCGATTGACAATGCTCCGCTATGGGTATGTGTTTTTTGGTTATTCGTTAATTGAATTAGATATTCGTTAAATTGTTTTGCGATTTCTAGGGGATCGGTGCAACTTACATTATCTTTATTTGTTATTTTTTCTATTTCAAAGCGTTCTGGAAAAGAACTAAATGTGTTTTTAATTATATTCCATGAAGCCTTACAAACATTTTTCGCTTGACTGATTTTTTTAAGATTAATTGTTTGCTGAGCCTTATTCATACATTTTTTTAGAGTTTTATAATATTGTTTATAGCGTCTAAGATTTTCATATTTATTCGATTTTGAATATAGATAAGTGCAATATAAAGATCTTTTTTTTATACAGCATTTCTTAAGGCCTTTTGTTACCCACTTATTTGTTTTTGGTTTATCAATATGTTTCACTGTAATATACGGAAAACACAAGTTGTAAAACAATGAAAAAAGATCATGGAATTCGTTAAACGCGACATTTGTCGTATGTTTTTCGTAAACTTCGGAAAATGACAGCGAAGCGATCGTGGTAACAAATTTCATCGTATTTTCCTCACTGTAATCTCTCTTCTTTTCATACCATAGTACAGGTTTTTTATGTGGTTTGACATTGAGGTCAAGGTTACAAAACAATGTTTGTCCGGTATCATGGTCGGACAGACCCAGTGTGTGGACACCAGGTGTTGCGTTTCGAATATTGCTTGCTATCAGGTCAATGCACGTATTTTTCCTAGTTGGTATATTTATGTGATTAGTTAGATTGTAATTACAGAGAATACTTTCCAACTCTTTTTTGTGAGGATTGTATTTCATAACATCAATATTCCAGTCACCGCACAATATGATATTTTTATTTTTGTAACGGCAATTTTTTTTAAGAAGATCATTAAGCGATTTAAAAAAGTTATAAATATCTGATGATGGTGTTCTATAAATGCATATTACTATTAAATTTACTGATGGAATTTGGATGCCACAGCATTCGAAATCATAGTTTTTTGTTAAAGAAGTAATATCCAATGGCATGTAACACAAATCGGAACGGACCAAAATACACGTTCCCCCCCTTTTTTGATGCTGGCGTGAGTAAAATGATGCTAGACTATAGTTATGAATCTTGAGATTAGATTCGGATCCTCGTTTTATAAATGTCTCGCTTAGGCAAATAATATCAATCGTACCTATTTGTTTACATAAATTTTCTAAGGTCAGTTCAAAGATATCTTTTTTATTTATAATACCAGCTATATTTTGATGAAGTATTCCTAAGATTCTAGTGTTCTTCACGAAAAAGCTTCTTAACGGGGTGCGGTCTTGACGCTGACGGTTGGCTACCTAGTTCCCTATATACTGGCGTATGAGTTGAGCCGCAATGATCAGTTGGTGGTGATTTGCTGACCCCGTTTTCATAAAGTTTCGAGCCGTAATTAGCTTCTGATAGCGAGGTCACCAGTTTACTGATATCTTGGATTATGGTTTTATAACCATGATTGTTTACTCGGCCTGTTTGTTTAAAAAACATAGTGTAGTCATAAGCAAGATTTAGGTTGGAGTCAAGCAGATAGGCATATTCGAACTTCACAATGTCATTATACAATAATTCATTAAAAATTTCTATTCTACGATTAAATACATTTGAAAAGTATCCACAATTAAATGTCGGTGCACATAATATAATATTTGTATGTTGACATTTTTGAACGATCTCTCGGATATAAGCCACTAGTGTTAAATAATTTTGAGATATTTTGAAATCGTTTTCGCCAATAAATATTACACAGTAGTCCTGTTGCGTGTGATTAATGAGTTTCATCTCTAAATTTTGTAAAAGACATTTGACGCCGACACCTGGCGTCAAATAGTGGCAAATATCATATGTATTACTTAAAAAACGCTCAGCAAATGTCAACACTTTGTTAAAATTATTAGGGCTTATTAGACACAATTTCCTTTTATCTGTCCTTACTAATTTACTGCAGTAGTCGGGGATTAAAGGAGAATCCTGCGAAGGAGGTGTCTTCAATGAGCTGTGGTCGCTTAAGCCTTTATCCTTCAGGATAGTTTCGTTGAATTTTGATTCTTCGCCGCATGACGAGTAATTTTCTTGTCCCGACATTTTTGGAGTATTTACAGACTTAGATTTGTTCAGTCGCTTTTTCTTTTTCGTCCGGGATTTCAAATTAGAGTCAGACTTACAGATTTGCTCCAGAACATTTATTTTATTGCCATATTGCTCCATTTTTTTATTTAAAGCACTATTTTCGGCTAACAAATTCTCAATTTCTTGTTCTGCCGTGCTTAACTTCTCTTGTAAGCTATATATTTTGCTCTTGAGCGAGCTCAAGTCCTCGTTTGAATTTTCGATAATTTCTGGGCAGCTTCGGTTAAGTTTAGTTTTTGGTAGTTTTGGTGATGATGCTGATAATGAAGACTTGTCATAATTGTCGTCGTCGTCGTCGTCAGACCCTGTTGATAAGGAGTCAAACGAGTTTTTTGTTACTACGTTAATCCTGTACTTTTTCCGCATTGTTATGTTATTGCTAGGTGGCGACAGTTCGCGGGTTTGCATTCTAATACATACTTGACAAGTCCAAGATTGGTCTGTAATTGTATACTTTTCTCTAAAATGAGCCGAGGTCATGTTAAGGCACCTGTGATGGTAAATTGCCTTGCATATTTTACATTGTAAAAGCTCCAGACGAGATTTTATTTCACGTTTACATGCTACGCAATCCATATTGCCGAAAAAGTAGGCCTATTTTTACGGCAAGTTGATGGAGCTATGCACTTGAGTGGGCGGAGTTTGCGATACTTAGATCGATGCAGTTTGGAGATGCGCTTGCTAATTATATGTTTGTCTCGCTCGCGCACGTTCATTACCAGGCAATGTCCTCTTCAATTGATATTGTTTCTCCGCTATACTTGTTTGTGCAGTTTGTCGTAAGATGGCATTGGTAACCCTATTGATCACACACGATAATCGATAAATTTACGTTTGCGTCTTTATTTCTGATTCACTATTCACGTTGTACATGTAGTCATAGTTATTATTCACAATCACAATCAATTTACCGTGTATTGCACTGGAACGTAGACACTTTTTTCAAAAGTTTGAATCCTTGTAACCGCTGTTCATAACACAGTTCCATTCATTTTCACAGTTTTTATGGTGTTGAAACACTGGAAAACATTGTCACAGGCAAATTGAGTGCCTATCCCGATCTTGTTATACTTTTTACAACATTTTATCCACTATTATCTATATTTTTAAATTAAATTGTGCGAACTCTGTGTTTACTTTGCAACTGACAGCTGACGTTTTATAATATGGCCATAGATGGTCATAATATATATACTGGTCTTGTTTGGGGTCACAAAACGTCACTTATAAGGACAGACCAAGAATGTTTTTGTCGGCGTGTTTGCTGATTGGTCGAGAACATTGTTGTCCAACTTTAAGAACCAATGACAATCCATCAATCAATTTTTGTGTCATAGCTCATTAAAATGAAAAATTGAAATCGACCAATCAGAACACACCATTTTGTGTCGTAAAATATTAGGTGTATTTTCGCTAAAAGATACACAGACCAAAAACTATGTCACTGCTTTTTTTAAAAATGTAATTCAAACTGGGCCCCTAATCTCGAACCACTAGAGATGAAATTACATGGGAGCTATGGCGAAACAAATACAATTTTATATGGAGTTGACACATCTCGCATGATAGTTTATTAATCTCGAGTGCCACGAGAATAGGGGTCCAGATTTAAAAAAAGTTATCTATGGTAAAATTGGCGGTGATGTCATATTAACATGATTGAAAATTAGAGTTTTGAATATGAATTTTTATTTTATTTCCTCTCAGTAGTTGTGAAAAGCACTATGTCTGCCTCGGTAGAAAGTGCAATTTATGGACTCGCACACTAGAGGGCCTCAACTACGTTTCGGCCCTCTATATGACTCGTCCAAAAATCGCGTATTTTCTATCCTCTGCAACAATGTACTATTTATGTATATTGTATTTATGTAAGTTTGTGTATTTAATTATTTTGATATTTATTTTTATTACTTTTATATGTCTCTGTTAGTATTTATTCATAAGATCTAAATTTTAGTTCACGCAGTTTCTGTAAACTTTGTTTTGTACTAATGTCTACCACATTCTACTTTTCTTATTTTCCTCAATCACCCAAAGGTTAGCTGGAAGAGATCCCTTAAAGGGATAAGTTCGCCTTTGTACATTTCAATTCTGTAAATATTGTATTTGATTTGCTGTTTTTTGTACAATAAAGTGTTTACATACAAACATACATACATACATTCATTTTAGCCAGATCTGGCGACAGCCCACTATGTTAAGGGCAAGATCAGATGCCTTGAACGTGATGCCATACAAATCGTGCATAAAGACCTTAACCCACCAAATATGCCACATTGTCGCCCCATAGAACTGAACTGGGCTTTGGTCACGGGAGTTTTACGTAAGACCCGTAAGTCTGCACGAGACCAAAAATATTTCCTCACCAAGTGGAATTCAGCCTGCAAGAAAGTGACAAATGACACTGTCGCACGTTTATTGGAGGGTTTACGGCAAAAATTGCGACAAGAGTGGGAAAAAAAAGTTAAATAAGACCTTTACCGACACATGATAATTTTAACATCATATTTTAACAATTTATAAAAAAAGATGTAGTAAACGGTTGAACTCATAATTAAATAGTTTTTAATTTGGCGAATCCGCAACGAATCAGTCCTTATATTAACATAGGCCGAATTCGGTTCTTTTAATTATTATTTTTTCATACGAGTTAAATGGAATTTTTTCGCTTCTCCAGGAAACACAGCCTAAGGACGAGCTGGCAACGCTTTTCTTGTAATTAGCACTTGGTTTTGGGAAATCCCCTTGAAAATCACTTTCATAAGTGAGTAATTGGTCCCTTTCTTACTTGTGATGTTGGAAGAGTTAATCGGAGAAACAGACTAAACTGTGACATGAATATGAAGATGTTAGCGTAAAAAGCATAGATTATTTCAAAGCAAGATTTACTTAGAAAAGTCAATCATGAATAATTTTTAAACCCTGAATAATTTAAACTTTAAATTCTGAAATACGGTGCTTGTGAGCCAAGCCTTTATCTTTCGGATACATGTATCTTTTCACAAATCGGCGCATAACATACGCTGCAATGAATTTTGTACATTAGATAAATAAAATAAATAGGTAGCAACTTAAAAAGTGATGGTTTCTTAATTATTGCAAGCTTCAAATTCGTTAATGATCCGCGTATTTAACCGCAAAATAAAAGTAATACCGATATGTCTGTACGCGCCCATGGCACCAAATGAACCGATTTGGGGACCGCTCGTCACGTGAAATAAGTTCTATTTGGTCACACCTTTGAAATAAATAAAATGTTAATAAATGTTGTTTCTATTCGTCACGCTAATGTAGGTAGGTTTAGGTTATGTTAGTTTTGCAGCAGGCCCGGAGGGCCAAACCACCCAGAAATAGGAGCTCCGTCGACACTGTCTTATTGATTTGAAATTAATTTAATTAAATAATTAACTAACACCCGCGATGTCCATTAAGATCACCTGGTTGGATCCCCTACCTATTAATTTTGTATGTGGGGGATCCTCCCAGGGGCACGTTTTATAAAGCTACAAGTTACAATTTTACAGGTCTAAACCGGCAACACTGCTCAAATCGCTGGTCGTCATTGGTCGAAGTGGTATCAAATGGAAACTTGTAACCTGTAAATTGTAATTTGTAGCTTTATAAAACAGGCCCCAGGCAACACCATGTAGTGGTCGTGACGAAATGAAACTAATTATGTATCTTTAAAAATTAAGCGTGACCAAATATAGCTTATTTCGCGTGACGAGGGGTCCCCTAATTCAGATGAACAACGATGACCAATTTTGGTATCAGAGGTGGTATACCTATTTCACCTCTTTAGTCGAAGTAGCGGCGACAGATATCTAGCCTCACTTATCCTGGACCCCACTAAATAGAGGTACAAGTTAAGATTAGCAGAGCTTAGTATAACTGAGTGGGCCGCACTTTACGAGGGGCGGCTGAAAAGTTATCTACCCGACTATGAAAGAAAAGACCTAGATGGCTAGTTTTTTTTAAATTTTCTGTGTAATCTCCTTCTACCGAAATGCACTTCTTACACTTGTCAAATAATGACTTTAAACCGTAAAAAAAAATATCTTTAGGTTTCTCGTCAAAATAGTCGTTCACCGCGGCTATCATCTCATCATCGGTTGAAAATCTACACCCCCTGAGATTTTTCTACAGAAGACTGAATAGGAAATAGTCCCAGGGGGTTAATCTGGGCTATAAGGGGGATGTCGATGACATCGAAGCCATTTCTGGTCATGGCTAGCTGTGTTTTGCGAGCCGTATGCACAGGTGCATTGTCGTGCAAAATCAAAATTCCGTTGCTGAGTTTGCCTCTCCGTTTTTCTTTTATAGCGTGCTTCAGCTGGCAAAGTAAATTTGCGAATAATTGGCATTCACTGTTGTTTTTTTTGGCAAATAATCAATGATCAATATCCTTTCTGAATCCCAAAAAATTGTCGCGTCGAGTTTACTAGCCGAAGGACGAACCTTGAACTTCCAAGGAGGCTTTCAATTTCAGCATTTATTAAATACCGGCGGAGTACGCTAAGCGACACGTGTGCCACTTCCTACAACGAATCTTTCGGCGTTTCGGAGTCGACATTGGTTACCGAAGACGGTAAGCAAAGCCATCTTCCTCCAAAAAGTCAGTTTTTCTACTTCTTTTACAAGGTTTTGAGGTTATAACTTATGTGCCACGTCATGTCTGTCTCACACTTATCCCCTTGATAAACATATCCAGCAAAACCTACTTGGAACGTGCACTGTAACCTATTTAAATTATTCTGCAAGGATTGAATGGTGTTTTCTTAAATTTAACCTGCGTTTGAACACTTAGGCCGGCGCCCACTATCGGCACGGCATGGGAAGGGATCCTTCGGCATGCCTACACTTATCCCCTTGCTAAACATATCCAGCAAAACCTACTTGGAACGTGCACTGTAACCTATTTAAATTATTCTGCAAGGATTGAATGGTGTTTTCTTAAATTTAACCTGCGTTTGAACACTTAGGCCGGTGCCCACTATCGGCACGGCATGGGAAGGGATCCTTCGGCATGCCTACACTTATCCCCTTGCTAAACATATCCAGCAAAACCTACTTGGAACGTGCACTGTAACCTATTTAAATTATTCTGCAAGGATTGAATGGTGTTTTCTTCAATTTAACCTGCGTTTGAACACTTAGGCCGGCGCCCACTATCGGCACGGCATGGGAAGGGATCCTTCGGCATGCCTACACTTATCCCCTTGCTAAACATATCCAGCAAAACCTACTTGGAACGTGCACTGTAACCTATTTAAATTATTCTGCAAGGATTGAATGGTGTTTTCTTAAATTTAACCTGCGTTTGAACACTTAGGCCGGCGCCCACTATCGGCACGGCATGGGAAGGGATCCTTCGGCATGCCTACACTTATCCCCTTGCTAAACATATCCAGCAAAACCTACTTGGAACGTGCACTGTAACCTATTTAAATTATTCTGCAAGGATTGAATGGTGTTTTCTTAAATTTAACCTGCGTTTGAACACTTAGGCCGGCGCCCACTATCGGCACGGCATGGGAAGGGATCCTTCGGCATGCCTACACTTATCCCCTTGCTAAACATATCCAGCAAAACCTACTTGGAACGTGCACTGTAACCTATTTAAATTATTCTGCAAGGAATGAATGGTGTTTTCTTAAATTTAACCTGCGTTTGAACACTTAGGCCGGCGCCCACTATCGGCACGGCATGGGAAGGGATCCTTCAGCATGCCTACACTTATCCCCTTGCTAAACATATCCAGCAAAACCTACTTGGAACGTGCACTGTAACCTATTTAAATTATTCTGCAAGGATTGAATGGTGTTTTCTTAAATTTAACCTGCGTTTGAACACTTAGGCCCGGCGCCCACTATCGGCACGGCATGGGAAAGGGTCCTTCGGCATGCCTACACGCAGGCGCCTACTGACGGCAATTCTACCGAGGAGTTATTAGGCATGCCGAGGTCCGATTAGGATACCCGAAGAATTCTCAGGGATGCAGAGGAGTTCTGAGTCATGATGAGGCCTACCTAGAAATGCCGAAGAATTCACAGGGATGCCGAGGAGCTCTCAGGCATGACGAGGTCTGCTTAGAAATGCCGAAGAATTCTCAGGGATGCCGAGGAGTTCTCAGGCATGACGCCTAGGAATGCCGAAGAATTCTCAGGAATGCCGAGGAGTTCTCAGGCATGACGAGGTCTGCTTAGGAATGCCGAAGAATTCTCAGGGATACCGAGGAGTTCTCTGGCATGCCGGGGTCTGCTTAGGGCCGCAATACGCTGGTTGATTTAGAACAGTGTGAACAGTCGTTTTCACAATGTTAGCTTGGGACCTATTGCTATTTTTGCTGATGAGGAAGAAAACTAACAGCCAGAAAGGCTTTACGGCTAAAAAGAAGATTTTGGGTGAATCGTCTTCGGAAGAAAATATGTACCCTTGGTGAATTCAATAACTTGTTCAATGATTTAAGATATGACTTTAGAAAATTTTACGACTACTATAGAATGAGTTTTGAAAATTTTGAAGCTCTAGTTGCATTGCTTCGTCTGCCATCTTAATTTTTCATCTGCCATCTTTCTCTGCATCTTAAACAACCCTTAGAGAAATAACAACCGGTCATTATGTAACATACGCGTAACATAAATTGAAAGTTACAATTATTACTTACTTTCTATCGTCTTCAGTTTCTAATGGTGGAAATCGAGCCAACGCCTCCTTTAGATCGTTCCTGTAAGCATAAAATAGTACTTTATGTAGCTCATACATAACTAATAAGACCACACGAGTGCTTTTACTTTATAGTCTAAGATACGGTATGAAACATATACCCCCATCAGTTAAGTATTCATGATAAAGAAAAAAATGCTAGATAACATACACTGACACATCGCAAATAGGTTGCCAAATTAGGTTCCTAAATTAGGGCAGGACGATGTTAAATATTAAATAATAATAGTACAGTAAACAGCATAAATAAGTGATCATTTATGTACCTTGTCGCTTTCAATCGTTTCACAATTTTGTATGACATTTCAAATAGGACGTTAAAGTGATAAGGTACATAAATGATCACTTATTTATGCTGTTGACTGTGCCCCTACCAACAAGCCGTTCAACACAATCTAAAGGTCACAGCACACATATCAACTCGGAAAGGGATCGTCACCCTATCAACTCGAGCCGTTCAGTATCATTTGTATGAAACTCCCTACTGCAACGCACACTTATCGGCATCGGAACGGCAACGCCTCACCTCGGAGTCGTCCACTGAAAAATGTATCGTATTAACACAGGTCAAAGTTCCCTTTTCAATGTTTCACTTTGAGTTGATCCCTTTCCGAGTTGATATGTGTGCTGTGACCTTAAAGTTCCATCGTTATATTTCCATTGCGCGTTTAATATAGGCAGGCTCTACAAACTTTGCAACTAAAGTAGGCAATGTATCATGAACATGAAGTTTACCCACACAGTCTTATTTTTCATAGTAAAACCATGACAAACCTAAAATAATAATAATTTTAACCAGAATACTTAACAAAAATGGTGCTAACACTATTTGTTTTGTTATTGCTGTGTTTATTTTAAATTTGGCCAATACAAATGGCGGCCCGGTATAAGCCACCAAATATGTGGATTTTAAATCCTTTACATGTATATAGCATCTACTACTGTACTGAATATTTCCATTGTATCGCTTAAGAGGGCACCTATGCTAAAGTCGGTGACCTATATCGATCTGGATCTCAACAACCCTGGTTGCTACGTATCTCACCTTTGGATATATTAAACGCAGAACGTGAAAACACGATTAGTAAAAAAAATCCTCGATAGTTTTATTTTTCAAACATAACCCCTTTTTCGCATATTTTTGGTTGAATCTTCAAAGCCCTACGGTCTTAAACAATGATTTTTAGTTTAATAGTTGAGTAATAACAAGTTCTTGAAACTGGCCTAGCGTTTTTTTTTAATCTTGTAGTTTTGTAGTAAATATCAAATAATTGATTCGGCGCTTACGACTTTCTATTCGGGCCGCGCGCGAACTATCTCCATCGCGACTTTAACGCGCGAACGTCACTAGAGCTATCCCTTTTGATTTTTACAATCAGTCTTCGCTGACCTCGCTACACGACGGTCCTGTGCCAGTTGCTCGTCCGGCGTTCCGAAATGGCGTAGACGATCGTGAGCACGGGGTGAGCGAGACGGCTACCGCTTCGACTTCGGCGCTAGAGTGCGATGAAGACGTGGATAACAAAAGCACACGCAGTGGCGTGGAGTCGCAATTACTCTTGCATAATTTAAATTATAGTTATCATCAAATAACATTCTTCGAATATGATAAAAATAGCTAATACTGGTTTTCAACGACTTATTTCTGTTTGTTTATAAAATCTCGATATCAAAATTGGTTAAACTTTACAGGAGTCAATCTATTAACATTGCGCCGGTACAAAATCGGGAAAATCGCCATTATTATTTGGAGATTATTTAATTTTATTGAATTTTTATAATTCCAAATGCAATGTTTTGATAGAAGCCTTTTTTTTAGGGTTCCGTACCAAAATGGTAAAAAAGGAACCCTTATGGTGTGACTTCGTTGTCTGTCTGTCTGTCTGTATTTCACAGCAGTTTTTCTCAGAAACTATAGAAGCTATAGAAGCTAGTTTCGGGTGTAGGCCATGCATTTTTGTCTGTTAGATAGTCCTCGACCCTATAATACGCTTTAAACATTTACGACTTTTTCAAGTATTTTTTAAGTGCTGGAAAGGATAACTACGTCAGGTAATTTATGCATTGACCAACAAATAATTTATATACTTTACGGACGCGGAATTTTCGAAAAGCGATTTTGTTTTTATTTTTTATTTAAATTATGTAGATCAAAATTTTTGGTAAAAGAATCTAAATTCTTAATAACATAAATAACATTCTCATAAATAAATTTAAATTAATTAATGTTACTTTTAGTAAATAAATTATTATAAGTAACAATAACACTTTTAATAATGATATGCTTTAAATGACCCTTATGAAAGGCTATTCTGTCGAATAAAGCAGTTTTTAAGGGTTCCGCACCTCAAAAGTAAAAAACGGAATCCTTATAGGATCACTTTGTTGTCCGTCTGTCAATCTGTCAAGACCCTTTATCTCGGGAATGCGTGGAGGTATCGAGTTGAAATTAAAACCATATACTTCTAAGTTAACGTACAAAAAAAGATCTAGCCGTATTTGCCGCAAAGAAACGTATATTTCGACACTCTCATGGGAATCAAACTTTATTGGGTATTTTTCGTTGACCTAGATCTATGAAATTTGGCAAGTAATACCGTCTAATACTACAAGTACATATAGGAAAAAATCTGAAAATTATAGATTTTTAATTAAATCACCAAAAAAACAGGGTCTTCATGCAAGGAACTGCGGTCCAAATTTTGAATTTTGTTATGTACGGAACCCTCGGGGGGCGAGGCCGACTGGCACTTGTCAGGGTTTTTTAAGTTGTCAGGGTTACTTAACGGAAAAAAGTGGCCACCTTTTTCCTTTAAATTGACTACACGAAGATTAAAGGTTATAAAACATTTTCATATATATGCTACACATAAAACAAAAAACCATTTTTCGATTTCAAGACAATACTTTACATACGTACATAATTACATACATACACTCACGCTTTCATTCCCAGAGTGGGATAGGCTAAAAACTTGTTGTTGATTATGTAACCACATTTTGCACAAACAGGCAATACTTTAGTTTATTAGAAAACAGAATAATAGTAATGAGGGCGCCACTGGACACTCGACGCAATCTTAAATACTTAAGCTAGCATACTTTAATTTTTTTAATTTTTGTCTAACTTGAACCAGGTATTTAACCTACTAAAGATGTTAAACTTATGTTTTGAATTATTTGACTATTACAAAGGTCTTAGCATTATCATTTCATTGATACAATAAAAATAGGAATAAGTATTCATATTTTGTATTTTTAGTAGGTAGGCTTCCCGGCTTAGGTAGGTTTTTTTAATTTGCAAATTCTGATTTCGTATACTTATTTCAAACATTATAAGATTTATAAGACTGTGTCCTTTGAGTACAAATAATCTTATCTTATTTTATTATTCAATATAGTCTACATACATATACGGCACGCCGATCATTTAAGAGATATCTATTTTTTTCTGATCTCATGTTTAAAATCTTATGTTTAAAAATATACAACACGTCTCAACTGTTTCTATGTTCGAACGCCGCGCGGGTACGGCAAAATGGCGTGAGCGCCTCGCCGCGCGGCGTTCGGACGAACCGCGCTTCGCGATGTATTCAAAGGGGCCGCGGGGTGGTGGGGTACGAAATCGGTCGCGCCGGGGAACAGTGGTGGCCTCTTAAAGTAATATAATGGAGTTTTATGGACCTCAGATATTTAGTACTAGAGAAGATTTCGTTAAATCCATTAAAGAACTGAAGGCATCAAAGAATTGCTATACTAGATAACCTAGAGTTTATAAGGGTTTTTTGGTGCTGTTATACAACTTTAACAGGTTGTAGTTGCCTCAATAGATCTTAGAGTTACAAGATGTAAGAGGGTTTGCAACCGTCAATATAGAACTTTAGAAGTTAAGAGGTCTAAGTTATTACCAAACCGGATTGACGGGAGCAAAAATGTAATGCGAGTGGTAGTGATTAATGAAATATCGATTTAGTTTTATCGACATCGTTAAAAAGTAATTTCAAATCATTATAATGGCCAAGTTTATACAGGGTGTAACAGGAGGAGTGGCTCAAACGCCGCAGGTCGATAGACGACGTCAAGACCTATCGATTTAATCCCCATGTATGTTCAGCGATTTTCTACTGTTCCAAAGTTATTTAAGTTTTTGTAAAAAACAAAAACTAGCTCCCTAGGTACTTATTTTTTCATTTTGATTTAAACAATTAAATTTACATCTATGATTTTAGTTTTGTTGGTAGTGGAATAGTTGGTCTTGAGTATCCAAATAAAAACGTGATCAAAAAACATGCCAATTTTTTGAAAATTGTACTTGTACGAGTACTTGGATTTTTCTGTAAATTTATTTTTAACTACATCTTTCGAGGCTGTTAATGAACAAAAACCACATTTTTTTTTCTGAAAAGGACTCTAAAAACTGCGCTTATTAATGATAAATCTCCTGTACAAAATTTATTGTATTTAGTTTACAAAAAATGTAAAAAAAGTGAAGTGTCACAAGAGCGACATTAACGAACCACCTTAACTTAATAGTGCTAGCGGTACGCCAAAAAAAGCTGCAAATGGTGTTTAAAGCATGAAAATCGGAACGATTGATATTTAGGCCATACGAATCAATCCGACCCGTAGCACGAAAAAAAAACCAAAAAAGCAGAGGAGATATGACGTAATTTTCTTATGTACTGAAAATTTTTTTTTTGTTCTGCTTATCTTTTTAATCGTGTGTGGTATCTAATGAAAAGGCTTACTAATCTGATTCTAAAAATATATCACGTCATTATATTTCAGTTACTTATTTTAAATTAAAATAAAAATCATTTTCAAAACATATGTCCCAAGTTTGGGCTCCTCCAGATATGATACGGTTGAATCATTATTTGTAAAATATACCTAAAATGATATGTACTAGCCTCATATCCAACCCCAAGAAAGCAATTTTGAAAATATTCACATTAAGTATTTTTTTATTATTTTTTAATATTACAAAATGTGATAAAATCACTATTAGTTGAAACATGTATAAAAAATTCAATTTTAGACACTGAGGATGATAAATACTAATGCGAGAGGAGTTTTCAATCATATTTATGTTATTTAGTAATATTAACGTTTTTAGTTTTATTAAAAAATAAAAACAATTTTCTGTAATGGTGTCTAACTCTTCTTCAGCAGGGACCGGAAAACCCGTTCCTTTGCTTAAGCCGTTCGAACGGCTTACCCGTTCATACGGTAAGCCAATCGTTTCGGTAACCTCTCCATCGGCTTACCCAACGATTAGGTAGCCCTATTAAGCCAGGATACCCAAACTGTAACCCTTTGGTTACCGCTTACGGAATGTTGTTGGATTTGATATTTGTTTCATAAAGCGCTCACCGTTTGAGTTAGGGTAACCCCTTCGCTCCCTTCCCGCGCGCGCCGCTATTTTTACGTGTATTGGCTACAGATAGACAATAAAACTTAGAAAGGATACAGACAGGTCGTGTTGTTGTAATATTAGTGGGACCTACCTATTTACGTCTTCATATTAATTGATAATATGGTAAGTAATTTTTCTCAAAAATGTCCGGAAATGTGGACATTCCTATCTACATATTGAGACGCGAAATACATAGTTTACTGAGAGTTCTCAAATTTTAAAAAAAAACATTGCGTGCTCGCTACACAAGCCCGCAATGTTGCATACAAATTCCATTACTATCTAGCTTGTAACTTTTTAAAAAGTGAAAAGGGCCATAATAAAATGAGGGCACAAGTCTTATACATCCAAATTTTATTCGAAACATAACTTTTTTATCTGTGTCTGGAATAGCTTATGTTTTTTTAAAAACAAAGCTTGCTTTCTCCTTGTCATAAACAAAAAGGTGGTAAAGAGTGATGGTTTTTTCATATGAAGTTTCTGTTTGTATGCAATTCAAAAAATGAGTTCAAGCGATGAAGATTTTACTCAAACACAACTTATTTCTTGCGATTTTTGAGAAAAGCACTATATTTGCCTCGGCAGGAACAGCAATTGCGGGCTTCGTATTTTTAAACGGACTCGCAAGCTCGTCCGTTTAAACCAATACTCAGCCCCCAATTGCCTACTTCCATGCCTAGGCAATAATGTACTAATTATGAATAATTAAATGGTAATTATTTTTCTCGCTCGGTGTGGTGTACTATTATTTTGTGTGTGGTCTCCGACAGCGAATCCGTTAACAGAATAAAAAAAAGTAGCCTTCATCTTGAACTTTTTAGTTATTCGAGGGATTACTTCCGAAATCGATATCTGGGGATCTGTGGGATCTCCGACAACGAATCCGGTCACAATAAAAAAAGTCGCCGCCATCTTGAACGTTTTAAGTATTCGACTGATTGCTTCCAAAATCGATATCTGGGGATCTCTGTGGTCTCCGACAGCAAATCCTTTAACAGAATAAATAAATAGCCGACATCTTGAACTTTTTCATTATTCGACTGATTGCTTCCAAAATCGATATTTGGGGATATTTATGGTCTTCAACATGGAATCTGTTGATAGAATGAGAAAAAGTAGCCGCCATTTTGAACTCTTTAGTTATTCAACTGATTGCTTCAAAAATAGATATCAGGAGATATTTCAAAGTTTCGAAGTTTATTTATATATCAAACAATTAGAACAATCCTTTTAAATCTTATAATATAGTAAATTAAGCAACAGTGTTAACAAAAAGGTTTCGGAAATGAATATTTATGGTCTCCAACAAGGAATCGGTTGACAAAATGAGAAAAAGTAGCCGCCATCTTGAACTTTTTAGTTATTCCACTGATTGATTCCAAAATCGATATCTGGGGATATTAATGGTCTCAAACAAGGTATCTGTTGACAGAATGACAAAAAGTAGCCACCATGTTGAAATTTGTTAGTTATTCGACTGATTGCTTTCAAAATCGATATCTTTGGTCTGGGACTGTGTGGTCTCCGACAGTGAATCCTCTGACAGAATGGAACTTTTTCTCATTCTGTCAACAGATTCGTTGTTGGAGACCACACAGATCGCTAGATATCGATTTTCGAAGCAATCAGTCGAATAATTAGTAAGTTCAAGATGGCGGCTACTTTTTTTATTCTGTTAACGGATTCGTTGTTGGAGACCACACAGATCACTAGATATCGATTTTGGAAACAATCAGTCGAATAATTAATAAGTTCAAAATGGCGGCTATTTTTTCTCATTCTGTCAGCGGATTCGTTGTTGGAGACCATTAACCAGATATCAAGTTTGGAAGCAATCAGTGGAATAATTAATAAGTTCAAGATGGCGGCTACTTTTTCTCATTCTGTTAACGGATTCCTTGTTGGAGACCATTAAAATCCCCAGATGTCAATTTTGGAAGCAGTCAGTCGACTATCTTATCTTATCTTACAGATGGGCCCTTTCGGATACACTTCGACCCTTTAGGATCTTATGTGCAATTACCCTCTTACACACTCAGCTCTTCGGATGTGCAGGTTTCCTCACGATGTTTTTCCTTCACCGTAAGAGCATCGGGTAATGCACTTAAGTTAGAAAAATCAGTCGACTATACTGTGTGCCAAATAAGGTGGCAAAAGGTTACATTGACTCCATCTGTATCCCGATATCCTTACTCATTAGCAATCTATCGCTAAACCATTCATAAATAGCAAAAAACTAGTATCGCTCGAGTATCGTGGTACAGGGTAGTGTCGGAGAAGGGCGGTAACCAAAAAATAAAATAAATTAAATAAAATCAATTAGTGAATATTTATTATGTAAATATTGTATTAACACGTACGTTATTTTTTGTACGTACCTACTGTGTATATTTTTCGTTTAAATAATAACATATAACCGCATAAACATAAGAGAATTTTAAATTAAAACGCCATTATAAAAACATAAAACCAAGTCTGAAGTCAATATATTATATTCAGGGTAATAAAAGTATATTTAAATAAATGTTAAATTATTAATACTTTACTTTTCTACTTTATTATGCATTAAAAGAATTGCTCAACCCAAAAAATAATGATTTAGAATGTGCATCTTTTGCACTCCGCCCGAAGGACACGCTCAGGGTGCGCCAGGAGCGCATAACCCGCGGTCCACCATTTTGTTTAATTTCATTCCATCTCGGAGTGACCTTGCGATGGGTCGAGTTTTGGAAGTGCTCTTGGTGGTTACTGTCTTTGGTTATTAGTTTTGTTTGGTTTTTGTTTGATGTTATTGTTATTTCTTTTGTTTTCATTGTTAACGTTATTTGTTGTTGTGGTGAAGTGGTAGAAGAATGGAATCGGAGGCTGGACCATCTACTGGTGGACCTAATAAACGCCGCCGTCGTCGACCCATATTGCTACCAGAAACCACTTCAGGAGCAATACCTTTCACATCACCGCCAGCAAAAAGACCGAAGTCAATTTTATCCAGCTGAGAACGCCTAATAATTATCAATCTTTTCAACTATGTCCAAAAGAATAAACCAGAAGGGCAATTCTTATCCAATAACGACCTCGTGAAAAAGACTTCAGAAATGAGTGGGGTTCCTGAAAGATCTGTGTATCGTACCTTGAGTGAATATAAAGAAACTCACAAAATATCGTCGCCTGAAGGCAAAAGGAATAAGCAAAATGTTACCCAGAAAGTGGATGATTTTGATAAATCGGCTATTAGAAAGATCGTACACAGTTTTTTTTTTAAAGGTGAACTTCCAACCTTGAAAAAGATCCTGCAAGTAGTAAATGAAGACGAATCTTTGCCTACTTTCAGTATGTCGTCATTGCGACGCATAATTAAACATTTAAAGTTTAAATATATGAAGCGCTCTCGCAAAAGATTTTTTTTATAATTATGCTAGTTTTTGATAGCGTTTTTATTTAAAACGAAATATTTTTTTGAGACATTATACTGTAAAAATCAACGATATTTTCTTTTGCGCAGTTAGTTCAGTATATGACGACGCGTTAGCCTAGTTGGTAGTGACCCTGCTTACGAAGCTCGCTTAGGGACTGGGACAACTTTTGTGAGATTGTCCACTGATATTTATTTATTAGGTATTTATTTATATTTCTCATCATATAAAAGACAAGAGTACTGTAGTCAAATTGTACAACTTTTTCTATTATCTTTTTTGTCGCTTAACTAAACCGTATACCCTATTGCTTTCTGTATCGCCATTCTACTTTCTCTTTCTTTTTTCCTCTAATATCTACAAAGTATAAGTTATCTGACACATGTTATTTTTATATCCTAAATGTTGTATTTAATAATTTTGTATTTTTTTAGGTCACACTGTGGGAAATACCTGGGTAGACACCAATATTAAGTCTGCAAAGCAAGCTTTTAAAGAAGGGTTATCGACTGGAGCCAAAGACTCAGTGTCTAAACGAAAAAGATTAATTATAGAACATGTAGGAAATGAAGAAGGATTTTTAGAAGACTGTGAATGGGTCTTTGAAGCCAAAAAGACCGGTGACTACCACGAAAACATGGACGCTCCACACTTCGAAGAATGGTTTGCAAAAGTTTTAAATAAACTGCAACCAAAGGACGTAATCGTTTTAGACAACGCAAGCTACCATTCCAGTTAAACAAAATATAACACCATTGTAGAGCCGTTAGCATCTGAGCATTGGAGCAATAAATCATTTTGTTGGACTCTCTCACTCGCACTCGTGGGGCTTATGGCGACCGTAAGGGATGCAAGACAACGCTGCTACTACACGCATCCCTTACGCTCGCCATAAGCCCCACGAGTGCGAGCGACAGAGTCCCATAAAAATGATTTATTGCCCCGATGCTCAGATACTAACGGCTCTACGATAGGATACATATGCTAAAAGTTCTAACGCACCGCGTCGGATCAGTATCTAAGATTCGGTGCGTTCCAATTTTATGACTCTCAATCACAGTTTTTTTTTTAACTTACCTATACTTTCATTTCAGGCGTGTGGAGAAAACTCCGACCATTTGTTGGAGGAAAGAAAGTATTCAAAATTGGCTTCGATCGAAAAATATTTCCTTTCAAGCCAAGGAAGTAAAACGGCTATTGATGGAGAAAGTGATGAAAATTAAAAATGACTACCAGTCTTATGTGATCGACGAAATGGCGAAACAAAAGGGAGTCACAGTATTGAGATTACCCCCTTATCATTGCGAGTTGAACCCTATTAAGCTGATTTGGGCTGATATTAAAGGGTACGTCGCCAGGCATAATACTACTTTTAAGTTTACCGATGTAAAGAACCTATTGAAAGACGTTATATCGCAAGTGACGAACGCTAAGTGGGCTAAATGCGTGGAACATGTAAAAAAAGAAGAAAGAGATATGCCAAACCTCGACCACAACATCGATAAAACTATCTATGGATTTATCATTAATTTAAACGAAGACTCCAGTGACAGCTCTGAAAGCTCAAGTTCTGATAGCGAAGTCGAGTGTTCCAATTCATAGTTATAAATAAAATGATTTAAAAATACCAGTGTTTAATTTACTAAATTGAAATCAGGTTATCAGTAAACCTGACCATGGTTTTTTTATTATCATTTCCATTATTTTGTAGTCATCATGGTGTTTTTTGTATTTAATAAGTGTTATTAAGATATATATATATTTTCCCAAACTTTGATACATTTTGGATGTAGGTTACCATCGTCAAGTTTTGAAATCTAGAACGAAGCATCTATTACAAAAAACGCAACTGAAATGCCAACTCATTTTTGTTTTTTTTTTTATTAGCCATAGTTTTATTTAACAACCAAAGAAATTTGAACCTAATATTTAAATTTAAAACCAGAAATTCATGAAAAGAAAAAGTAATAAAATTATTGTAAGCGTCAAGGTTTACAACCCCTGCTACCCTAAGTGGTTTGACTAGATGAACGTATTACCGGTACCACAATACATTAGCGAAAGCAAAAAAACTCGTTTGGGGATGTTTCGGGGAAGAAGGGTAGGTGTTGTTATTACTAATGGCGTTTTCTTGGTACAGGGGTGTCAATGTCCTGTATTGCCATGCTATCTGGCACACAGTATAGCTAAAAAGTTCAAAGTGGTGGCTACTTTTTCTCACTCTGTCAACGGATTCCTTGTTGAAGACCATTAATATCCCCAGATATCAATTTTGGAAGCAATCAGTCGACTAACTAAAAAGTTCAAGATGGCGGCGCCGCCCGAGTTTAGGTTTCTATAAACGGTCCAATAATATGTCGTACATAGTTAGTCTAAGAACTAAAATTGCTTGTAGGCATTTTAAGCGGTAACCCATTCAGAGGTTTTGATACTGGTAAGGGGTAAGCCAAATTAACTCAATCGAATGGATTATCCATTTAATGTGTGTCCCGAATAAGCGCTTACCGAAATGTGTAAGTTTATAAAAATCAGCGCCATTAAAACCCTTCAAAAACCCCGGGTTACGGTAAGCGGGTCCGGTCCCTGCTCTTCAAATGCAAGATCGGCGTCTGTTGATCTCCTATTAGAGCAATTGCCCTTGCGTTTTATTCTTTCTTTTTAAATATTTAGTTGATAGATTGTTTTTTAAATAAAAATAAATATATTAATATTAATAAATAACATAAATGTGATTGAAATCTCCTCTCGCATTAGTATTTATCATCCTCAGTGTCTAAAATTGAACTTTTTATAAATACATGTTTCAACTAATTGTGACTTTATCACATTTTGTAATATAAAATAATAATAAAATAATACTTCATGTGAATATTTTCAAAATTGCTTTTTTGGGGTTAAATACGATAGCAGCAGCAAGGGGTTCGAAAGGAAACCAAAATTCGAACCTACATCTCGTTGGCTCTCCGGGCCGACGCAGGCGCATTACCAAACGAACGATTAACGATTACCATTATCACCATTATATTACCATTTTAAAAGAAGTTATTTTTTGCATTTTTGAAGGCGGGTTTTTGTTTTTTTAAACATTTATTTTATTTTATACTTTTTAGTGGTCCTATTTATGCTGTTACGTAGCTCCACTTCCAAATATTAATGAGAAACTATAGAACATTTCAAGCTCGCCGCAGACAACGCCGCGGGAATGTCATAGTCATATTTAAACCTAAATGTGCTTCGTCATAGTCGCTCAACTACCTTAACCGAAATATCTTATCGCCACCCTTGAAAAAGGTACCGTTAAGGAGTTCCGGTGACCATCTGTGGTCTTCATCATCAGTTCCACTTCACCATATAGTACTTTCCAAAAGCAAATGCACGAGTTACAGTGAAAAATACCAAAATCGCTATAGGTGTCCCTATAATATTTGAGGAGTTCTCTTGATTTCTCCAAGATCCTGACGTGATGACAATGGGACCAACTAGAAAGTATATCCATTCAAACAACGAAAAAAATTTTCAAATCGGTCCAGTGGTCTTCGAGTAATCGGGGAAAATACATTTAAAAAAAAAAACCCGACGAATTGAGAACCTCCTCCTTTTTTTGAAGTCGGTTAAAAAGCAAGCGATTACTAATTTCGTGGATCTTAAGTAGGGTTTTGTGAGTGTGTGTAGAGGAGATGTAAGTTCGAATCCTCCTTAAGACCGACGAATATTTTTCGCTTTAATATAGTTTAAAATTTCAAAACAGACGTTTCTGTTAAATATAAAAATCTTTTGAAACCAAGGATATTATAAACTAATTTAATTTTAGAAATATAATCTAAAAATTACAAGCTAACCCTACGCTAGATGACAATCGGTCGAAGTTGGAAACGAGAGTAAATCACATACAGAATAGTGGTGTTAAATAATGCGGTACGTATGCTGATGCAACTGCACGCGGCACGCGCTGCACGTATGCTGACTCAGGGGAACGCGGCACGCGCGGCACGCAGCTGCTGTAGCTTCGCCCCGGGCGTGATGACTCGGCGATCTCCCTTGCGGAGCTCTAGGTACGTAACTCCTCCATCCGCAGATCAGCAATTATTTTCTAACGTTTAGTGAAAATATTGCTGGAAGTCCATCTCTAGGTTGCGGTATCTTTGCGTCGACTCCTCCTTCTTTATGACGTCTTCTGGAATTTCGGCGAGTTATTAAGGGGTGGCCTTACACTTCATTGTTAACGTTTGTAACGTCTGTGCACTGTCGTAGGGTGGGGGAATTACACGACAAAGTGTTGGTCGTCGAGCTTTTCCATGGCTGGATCAGTAGTGACACGGTTATAATTTCTCAGGATTTCAGTAGATCTTGTTTCATGATGAATTGATGAACACAGCCTGTTGCTGTGCTAAGCTGAAGATTATTATCTTTCCGACAGACAGAGACAACCGTAGCTGACCTTCGAACATTCTGCCTCCATGTACATGGATGCGTTCTCGTGAGTTGCTATGAAAGGATAAGGCATGTTCGAGTTTGTACGAGTACAACTGTTAATTTTAATAATTCAAATGTATCTACCGAAATTATAGGAAGCTGAAATATGATAACTAACTGCTTCTCTATGTAATAAAAAACCGAGTCTTGTTATGTGATAATTCTAGCGACCCGCACTCGCTTCGCTTCGGTTTAAGTGAGTTTTCTGTAACTCCCGTACATAAACCAGGATTGATTATTCATAAAAACCTTCCGTGAGAAACTATCTAACTAATGGTGAAACCCGCATGGAAATCCGATTAGTACCTACTTTTTGAGATTATCGCGAACATACAGACAGAGAGACGCGGCGACGACCTTGTTTTATAATATGTAGTGATTCTCTTAGCTCTAAATCTAAAACTTATTTGCTTCGTCGCTAGTAGGTCAAGATTCGTTATTATCAGTTAGTCGTAAGTCAGCAGTGAATTCCGAGTAATATTCGGTGTCATGTTCGTGCTCATTAAAGTCAGTATTATTATAATTATCATAGCTCGTGCCGTAATTGTAATCTGGCTCTGTGTAGTAGCCGCTGTAATATGAGTTGCTGCAGGGTGCATTCACATGCATTTCTTGGGACTTCACAGTGTTTCGTCTAGAACAAGCTAGGTGGACAATATTATTTTTCTAGGTTTTTGGGATGTCATTTAGTAAAAAAAAAAAATTTCATATAAAATTGTATAATTATCATAATAGTCTAGTAATGTCTAGTATGTGATTTTTTACTTTATAAAAAATCACATACTAGACAAGAAATAAGTAAAGTACAAAATGTATTATAAATTATTTATAAAAAATAGAATATTTACATAAAAACGTATACAGTTACAATCACCCAGAGAACAAATAATGTAAATACTAATATAATTTAAAATTAGTAACAAAAACAAAAAAAAAGTAAGCAATACAAAAATTTTAACAATATTGAAGTAAAATAAACTAATGCTAAGCAAAAAAGTACCTACTATTTAATCTTCATCTGAATCATCCGTTGAATCGGAAAAATAGTAGTCTTCTTCACATTGGGAAAGTGCTCTAGGTACAGTGTGCCTAGACTGAATAGTAGGAGCTACTAAAAGCTTTAACACCTCTGACGGTAATTTATCCACTTTTTTATGGGAATCTCCCGAAGACTTTTAATAAAAGGATCAGATGTGACAAGCAACATGGATAGTAAGTCTCTATTCGTGGCAATACGCGAACATTTTCTGGTGTTGTGCTCGCGAAATCGGCGACAATCTTTATTCCTAGCCTGTTGGGCCTCCTCCGATAGCTGGCCAATGGGAAGGAGTGCAGTTTTAATTACAGCTGTGCTATGGATTAATATTTTATGCACAGTAGCAGGCATTTAGTACCACGAATAGAGACTGAGATAAAGTCGTCTGGTGTCAAGACAAAGCTTTTCAAATTCTTCTGAATTTATCTCAAAACCAGATGACAACGTTCTCAGTAAAACGTCAAATTGCTTGATTAGTGTAATATCTAATCCTGAGATTGGAGCACTAAATTCAGGATTCCCAAAAAAACGGCGAGCAGTATTGCCGTCATTAGTTGGACCAATTCCTGTCTTTGGTTTATCCACAATTAAACCCATTTCTTTTTTGAACTTTAAAGGCTTCTGATCGCTGTTTTACACTTGCTTTATCGTCTTCACTTCTAGCCTGCCATTTCTTAATATCCAGCTTGTAACTAATGTGTAAAAAACACTCAAAGCAACGAATCCACGCATGAAGTGTTGACAAACCAACGCCAAAATTTTCTTTGTTTGTATCAAAATCAGCTGCTTCCTCATTCATCATTTTAGGGGTGGCACCGCAAATGAAACATTTCTGTGCTAAACGAGTGTCAGTCAAAGCGTAACAATAATAACTCATGCATAACTGAAATTTGACAAACATCGAGGCTACATATTGATGGCAGTAAATTACTAATTTCTTCTAAAACTTTGTTAGTCTCCTCTGTTGTAAGTTCAGTCGTTCCTTTAGCAAAAATGAATTTAATTGGACGACAAAACATAGTCGATGATGGTCGAGGATTTTGCCAAATAAAATTATTACCATCATCGACTAATCTTAGCGGCACAAATGAAGAAACGAATAGGTATTCGTCAGTATCCTACTCGTAACTGTTCTCAAATTTCTGCTTGTAACCACTATGCCCAGAACTTCCGTCACAAACCCATTTATTTATAAGCCTAAATGATGAATTACATACATACAGAACAGTGGTGTTAAATAATGCGGTACGTATGCTGATGCAACTGCACGCGGCACGCGCTGCACGTATGCTGACTCAGGGGAACGCAGCACGCGCGGCATGCAGCTGCTGTAGCTTCGCTTCCGGGCGTGCTGAGTGCGTGATGACTCGGAGATCTTCCTTGTGGAGCTCTAGGTACGTAACTGGTTGGATGTGAGGCTAGTACATATCATTTTAGGTATATTTTACAAAAAATGATTCAACGGTATCATATCTGGAGGAGCCCAAACTTGGTATGTTTTGAAAATGATTTTTATTTTAATTTAAAACAAGTGACTGAAATATATCACAAACCTGGAGGAAGAACTGGGCGCAGCGAATGAAAAACTAAATTATTTAAGGGAAGAACGTCAGTGTTATGATATTTTAACAACACAGAACCTATACCAGGAGCTGGTAGGTAATAACGATAAGGACAATAAGAAATTAATATTTTATAATAGCAATAATAAATTGAAGAAATATGTTAAAATTAAGAGCCAAAAATGTATAAAAATCTATTTTAAAATGAAGTTAGAATTATCAATAATGAATGATAGGGTGCGGCATTGTAATGAAAAGTTAGATTCTAATAGGATATCATATGATTTCAATATAAAAAAGCTCGATGCTGAGACAAGTACTTAAGTTAAAGAACCAGCTTGAAGTTACTTCTTTAAAGTATGTAACCACTCAGAAGGAAGTCAAGGAGCATATCCTGGCTTTTACTCAATTGGTAAAAGAAAGTAGATTAAATGAAGAGCGTTTTAACTCTCTAATAAACAGTGGTTATGGTAATTGTGAAAGATTACGAACTTCACCAACTGAATTATAAGTAGGTATAAAACTATTGTTTATTCTGACCAGCTTGGATCTGGACTAGGTTTATTTATAAACAACAAGTTAAAACAAAAGGTTACAAATTACTGTTACCATAATGCAACTCTTATGCAATTCTGTTTACTTTTAAAAGGAAGATTTGACAGGACCACCACTTTAGTAATTTTAATAGGAAATAGTCTTAGTGTGGATAAGTCCAGTGTTGACAAATTAATGTCAACACTAAACACTATTGAAGAGAGCGGCATAGGTAAAATTATAGTGTGTGCGCTACCATACTCACAAAGTATGCCATTTAGTCATAATAATAGATTATCACAGTTTAACTCCATAATATATAATGCTATAAGTTGTAATGATAAATATCATTTCTTTAATTTAAACAAATTTTTAAAGCCCATCTCCCTAACATCAGGAAAAATGCATATGCCAAGGAAGTATATTTTGACATTGGTTTTAATATATTGAGCTTTTAATATAGAACCAAATAGATACAGTAGTACCCAGCCCCAGCAAGCCAATATTGGCAATAATGCCTTGCCTAATGATTTAAACTAAATTATAGGACTGCGGAAAGACCCTTGAGTAGAAAGCCTATTTCTACTTTCATGAATGCCTGCAGTAGCCCATTCACTAAATTTGGTTTTCGACCTAGTAATCGTTTTCATTTTAAAATTGATATTAAATTTATGTAGAATTACGCCAAACAAGTCTTTATAAATACTATTACACTCATTTTGTAAGAAAGGTAACACTGAAAGATTACTCTGAACTTCATTTTTGAATAATTCCAAACGATTACTAGTTATAGTTCGGTATGTTATTGTCTGAGGTTTTTGATAAAAATCATTGACGAGAGATGCCTTCTGACCACTATGGTCAGAATTAAAACAATTAAATATTTCTTTATCCAAACGTTAGCAAGTACAAAAAATATTATCTAAGCAGGTTGCACTACTAAAACCTATACGTGTGGGTTCAAAGAACAGATTACCTAAATTAAAATATTTAAATAAACTTAATAACCTAGTGGTATTATTTGACGTTTCGAGTAAGTTAATATCTATATATATCTATCTATATAAAATCTTCACAAACTATAACATGCTTTTGGCTAATTTTAACACATGTTCCATAGTAGATTCAAATGTGCAAAAATCAGCCAAGGGTGGTCTGTAAACACAATATTATATGTATAACTTTCTAGTTCTGCGCAAGAAATTTCTACAATCCTTTCTATCGATAGCTTTACAATATCCTTTCTTTCTTTCGATTTAAGAGTACTTTTTACTATTATAAAAGAGCCACCATGAATGGCACATTTTCTGACAAAGCAACTAACTAATATAAAATTTACAAAATTTAAAATTAGTTGGTTTTGTATACGCCAATTTTCAGTAACGCACATACTCGTAATTTGTACATTTTCATTATCTAAGAACAACCCTATTTCTAGTTCTTTGCTGGAATAACCTTGAATATTTTGGTGAATTAAATTTATACTCAAGGGTGTTTCCGCTGTCCTATAACTTAGTTTAAATCATTGGGCAACACATTATTGCCAATATTGGCTTGCAGGGGCTGGGTACTACTGTATCTATTTGGTTCTATATTAAAAGCTAATAGGTCAACCAATGTCAAAATATACTTCCTTGGCAAATGAATTTAAAAATTTGTTTAAATTAAAGAAATGATATTTATCATTACAACTTATAGCATTATACTCTTATTGTCAACACTGGACTTATCCACACTAAGACTATTTCCTATTAAAATTACTAAAGTGGTGGTCCTGTCAAATCTTCCTTTTAAAAGTAAACAGAATTGCATAAGAGTTGCATTATGGTAACAGTAATTTGTAACCTTTTGTTTTAACTTGTTGTTTATAAATAAACCTAGTCCAGATCCAAGCTGGTCAGAATAAACAATAGTTTTATACCTACTTATAATTCAGTTGGTGAAGTTCGTAATCTTTCACAATTACCATAACCACTGTTTATTAGAGAGTTAAAACGCTCTTCATTTAATCTACTTTCTTTTACCAATTGAGTAAAAGCCAGGATATGCTCCTTGACTTCCTTCTGAGTGGTTACATACTTTAAAGAAGTAACTTCAAGCTGGTTCTTTAACTTAAGTACTTGTCTCAGCATCGAGCTTTTTTATATTGAAATCATATGATATCCTATTAGAATCTAACTTTTCATTACAATGCCGCACCCTATCATTCATTATTGATAATTCTAACTTCATTTTAAAATAGATTTTTATACATTTTTGGCTCTTAATTTTAACATATTTCTTCAATTAATTATTGCTATTATAAAATATTAATTTCTTATTGTCCTTATCGTTATTACCTACCAGCTCCTAGTATAGGTTCTGTGTTGTTAAAATATCATAACACTGACGTTCTTCCCTTAAATAATTTAGTTTTTTATTCGCTGCGCCCAGTTCTTCCCCCAGGTTTGTGATATATTTCAGTCACTTGTTTTAAATTAAAATAAAAATCATTTTCAAAACGTACCAAGTTTGGGCTCCTCCAGATATGATAAGGTTGAATCATTTTTTGTAAAATATACCTAAAATGATATGTACTAGCCTCACATCCAACCAGTTACGTACCTAGAGCTCCACAAGGAAGATCGCCGAGTCATCACGCACTCAGCACGCCCGGAAGCGAAGCTACAGCAGCTGCGTGCCGCGCGTGCCGCGTTCCCCTGAGTCAGCATACGTGCAGCGCGTGCCGCCTGTCATCTAGCTTAGGGTTAGCTTTAAATTTTTAGATTATAATTCTAAAATTAAATTAGTTTATAACATCGATTGTTGCCTTTCGAACCCCTTGCTGCTGCTATCGTATTTGGGGCAGTTGGTAGGATTCTCGCGGGTCGGTTCGTGAGCGGGCACCATCGCGTTCATCGATTCGTCACGTTCGTGAGCATCCTGGGTGGCTATCAAGCACCGCTGCCGAGTATCCAGAACCAACAAGCTGCAGATGAAGAGGTGAATCCAAAAATCGATTCCCGGCTGAAGACCAGAGATGAAACATATGTGAGTACACTCGAATCAATCTCGTGTTACTCACCCCCTTAGTCCTTTAGTTTTTGAGTTATAAGTTTTCCCAAAAAAATCCATCCTAGGAATTCGGGATCCCGGATACCTGCATCGCGCCCGGTAACCCCGGAACAAACTAGATTTACTTAGGAATTAAGACAGACTAGAATTAAATTACAAGCTGTTTTCGAGGGTCATCACAAATCGTCTCGCGCGCAGTTTTGACGATTTTCAGCCTCCCGAACAAGCCGGTTTCAGAAAAGGCTATAGTACCGTAGACCACATACATGCGTTGCGGCAGTTTATACAGAAGACCGAAGAGTATAACCTCCCCCCTTGCCTTGCATTTGTGGACTATGAGAAAGCCTTCGATTCGATCGAGACCTGGGCTGTACTACAGTCTCTCCAGCGGTGCCAAGTTGACTACCGATATATCGAAGTGTTAAAGTGTCTGTACGAAAACGCCACTATGTCCGTCCGACTACAGGACCAGAGCACGAAGCCTATTCCTCTGCAGCGGGGAGTCAGACAAGGAGATGTGATCTCTCCGAAGCTGTTCGCCGCTGCATTGGAGGATGCTTTTAAGGTTCTGGACTGGAAAGGACGAGGCATCAACATAAATGGCGAGTACATCACTCACCTTCGGTTCGCTGACGATATCGTAGTCATGGCTGAGACCATGGAGGACCTCAGTGCAATGCTCGCTGACCTCAGTGGAGTTTCCGACCGAGTTGGCTTGAGGATGAACATGGACAAGACGAAAGTCATGTCCAACGTCCATGTCGCGCCAACTCCCGTGATAGTCGGAGGCTCTGCGCTCGAAGTTGACGCTGCGCTTGAAGACGACTATATTTACCTGGGACAAACGGTCCAGTTAGGTAGGTCCAACTCGGATGGGCAGCGTTCGGGAAGCTTCGTAGCACCTTTTCGTCCAAATTACCGCAGTGTCTGAAGTCAAAAGTCTTTGACCAGTGTGTGTTGCCAGTGATGACTTACGGATCTGAGACGTGGGCGCTAACAATGGGCCTTATAAGGAAGCTCAAAGTCACTCAGAGGGCTATGGAGAGGGCTATGCTCGGGGTTTCTCTGCGTGATAGAATCAGAAATGATGATATTCGCAGTAGAACTAAGGTTACCGACATAGCCCGAAGAATAGCCAAACTTAAGTGGCAGTGGGCGGGGCACATTGCTCGCAGGACTGATGGCCGATGGGGTCAGAAGGTTCTTGAGTGGCGTCCGCGGACCGGGAGACGAGCTGTAGGTAGGCCTCCAACAAGATGGAGTGACGACCTTGTAAAGATCGCGGGAACGCGGTGGATGCGAAAAGCACAAGATCGGTCTGAGTGGAGAGCCTTGGGGGAGGCCTATGTCCAGCAATGGACGTCTTTCGGCTGACATGATGATGATGATGATGAGAATTAAATCCCGGATACCTGCATCGCGCCCGGTACACCGGAACAAACTAGATTTACTGAGGAATTAAGACAGACTAGAATTAAATCCCGGATACCTGCATCGCGGCAGGTATACCGGAACAAACTAGATTTACTTAGGAATTAAGACAGACTAGAATTAAATCCCGGATACCTGCATCGCGCCAGGTATACCGGAACAAACTAGATTTACTTAGGAATTAAGACAGACTAGCATTAAATCCCGGATACCTGCATCGCGGCAGGTATACCGGAAAAAACTAGATTTACTTAGGAATTAAGACAGACTAGAATTAAATCCCGGATACCTGCATCGCGCCAGGTATACCGGAACAAACTAGATTTACTTAGGAATTAAGACAGACTAGAATTAAATCCCGGATACCTGCATCGCGGCAGGTACACCGGAACAAACTAGATTTACTTAGGAATTAAGACAGACTAGAATTAAATCCCGGATACCTGCATCGCGCCAGGTACACCGGAACAAACTAGATTTACTTAGGAATTAAGACAGACTAGAATTAAATCCCGGATACCTGCATCGCGGCAGGTATACCGGAACAAACTAGATTTACTTAGGAATTTAGACTTAGACCAGAATTCGATCCCGGATATCTGCATCGCGCCAGGTACACCGGAACAAACTAGATTTACTTAGGAATTTAGACTTAGACCAGAATTAAATCCCGGATACCTGCATCGTGCCAGGTACACCGGAACAAACTAGATTTACTTAGGAATTAAGACAGACTAGAATTAAATCCCGGATACCTGCATCGCGGCAGGTATACCGGAACAAACTAGATTTACTTAGGAATTTAGACTTAGACCAGAATTCGATCCCGGATACCTGCATCGCGCCAGGTACACCGGAACAAACTAGATTTACTTAGGAATTTAGACTTAGACCAGAATTAAATCCCGGATACCTGCATCGCGCCAGGTACACCGGAACGGACTAGATTTAATTAGGAATTTAGACGTAGACCAGAATTCAATCCGGGATACCTGCATCGCGCCAGGTACACCGGAACAAACTAGATTTACTTAGGAATTTAGACTTAGACCAGAATTCGATCCCGGATACCTGCATCGCGCCAGGTACACCGGAACAAACTAGATTTACTTAGGAATTTAGACTTAGACCAGAATTCGATCCCGGATACCTGCATCGCGCCAGGTACACCGGAACGGACTAGATTTAATTAGGAATTTAGACTTAGACCAGAATTCAATCCGGGATACCTGCATCGCGGCAGGTACACCGGAACAAACTAGATTTACTTAGGAATTTAGACTTAGACCAGAATTCGATCCCGGATACCTGCATCGCGCCAGGTACACCGGAACGGACTAGATTTAATTAGGAATTTAGACTTAGACCAGAATTCAATCCGGGATACCTGCATCGCGGCAGGTACACCGGAACAAACTAGATTTACTTAGGAATTTAGACTTAGACCAGAATTCGATCCCGGATACCTGCATCGCGCCAGGTACACCGGAACGGACTTGATTTAATTAGGAATTTAGACTTAGACCAGAATTCAATCCGGGATACCTGCATCGCGGCAGGTACACCGGAACAAACTAGATTTACTTAGGAATTTAGACTTAGACCAGAATTCGATCCCGGATACCTGCATCGCGCCAGGTACACCGGAACAAACTAGATTTACTTAGGAATTTAGACTTAGACCAGAATTCGATCCCGGATACCTGCATCGCGCCAGGTACACCGGAACGGACTAGATTTAATTAGGAATTTAGACTTAGACCAGAATTCAATCCGGGATACCTGCATCGCGGCAGGTACACCGGAACAAACTAGATTTACTTAGGAATTTAGACTTAGACCAGAATTCGATCCCGGATACCTGCATCGCGCCAGGTACACCGGAACGGACTAGATTTAATTAGGAATTTAGACTTAGACCAGAATTCAATCCGGGATACCTGCATCGCGGCAGGTACACCGGAACAAACTAGATTTACTTAGGAATTTAGACTTAGACCAGAATTCGATCCCGGATACCTGCATCGCGCCAGGTACACCGGAACGGACTTGATTTAATTAGGAATTTAGACTTAGACCAGAATTCAATCCGGGATACCTGCATCGCGGCAGGTACACCGGAACAAACTAGATTTACTTAGGAATTTAGACTTAGACCAGAATTCAATCCCGGATACCTGCATCGCGCCAGGTACACCGGAACGGACTAGATTTAATTAGGAATTTATACTTAGATTAGAATTTAGCTCTTGAGTATATTCAAGAGTGATTTATTGGAAAATATTAGAAATTTCCCCCCAGAGGATACGCGGAGTACAGTCGTACACGCCGAAAGTTTTACTTTAACGTGTCAAAATTATACCAAGTCCCAAGAAATGCATGTGAATGAGTGCGCACCCTGCAGCAACTCATATTACAGCGGCTACTACACAGAGCCAGATTACAATTACGGCACGAGCTATGATAATTATAATAATACTGACTTTAATGAGCACGAACATGACACCGAATATTACTCGGAATTCACTGCTGACTTACGACTAACTGATAATAACGAATCTTGACCTACTAGCGACGAAGCAAATAAGTTTTAGATTTAGAGCTAAGAGAATCACTACATATTATAAAACAAGGTCGTCGCCGCGTCTCTCTGTCTGTATGTTCGCGATAATCTCAAAAAGTAGGTACTAATCGGATTTCCATGCGGGTTTCACCATTAGTTAGATAGTTTCTCACGGAAGGTTTTTATGAATAATCAATCCTGGTTTATGTACGGGAGTTACAGAAAACTCACTTAAACCGAAGCGAAGCGAGTGCGGGTCGCTAGAATTATCACATAACAAGACTCGGTTTTTTATTACATAGAGAAGCAGTTAGTTATCATATTTCAGCTTCCTATAATTTCGGTAGATACATTTGAATTATTAAAATTAACAGTTGTACTCGTACAAACTCGAACATGCCTTATCCTTTCATAGCAACTCACGAGAACGCATTCATGTACATGGAGGCAGAATGTTCGAAGGTCAGCTACGGTTGTCTCTGTCTGTCGGAAAGATAATAATCTTCAGCTTAGCACAGCAACCGGCTGTGTTCATCAATTCATCATGAAACAAGATCTACTGAAATCCTGCCAAATTACAACCGTGTCACTACTGATCCAGCCATGGAAAAGCTCGACGACCAGCACTTTGTCGTGTAATTCCCCCACCCTACGAAAGTGCACAGACGTTACACACGTTAACAATGAAGTGTAAGGCCACCCCTTAATAACTCGCCGAAATTCCAGAAGACGTCATAAAGGAGGCTGCTTTCGTAAGAGCCAAGCTGCAATCAAACTTACGAGAACCCAGTCGACGCAAAGTACGATTATAAAAAACACTTTAGCACGAAACGAAACGCATCATAAACGTCATAACTCACTCCTGCCTGCGTGCCTGCCTGTCATTCCTGTCAATGTCAATGAGACGGCGAAGACCGTATTACTGTCGCAAACGCCGAAATGAAGATCTATTCATAGAACAGCACACTCTTGACCTTGGATAAACTGTAAACAGTGTAAACAAGGGAACAGAGAAACCGAGAATCAGGAAGACATAGCTGCGCAGCCAGTAATTGAAAAGTCTGTTTATTTCATGTAAATGACTCAGTGAAATCAACAGCTGTGCAAGTGTGAGTGTTAGTAAGTACTATATGTAGTAGTTGTCAAATCCAAGATAACAGCTGAGGGCGGCAATCAAGGCTAAATCATCACATTAATTGTAAAATTAATCCCTTTATACTTTAACCTTTAACTGACGAGGTATACGTCTCACAGACGTCATGACTTTTATTTTGAACTTTGTTGCCATGACATTAGTGTTACTTTGAGAATGCTCTGAAATCACCTCGTCAATTAAAGGTTAATGTGTACATATTTTTAAATATTAAATAAAGTATTGAGCATAATATTTATAAGACAATTATTTGACTACCCTCCAAAAAAAAGTAAGTGTATAATGGATTGTGTTCCGAGGAATTGTTCGGCATGATGCCAACGGCCACTTTTCACCATGGCACCGCTCGCCATCGGCGGGGAGTTCATCCTGATACGTTGGACCCTAAATGGTCGCGCACAGTGCGATTCCGAAGGAACATCCTCTCGCGAACGCTCCGATTGTGGGATGACCTCCCAGCCGAGTTTTTCCCTGGGGACTACGAGAGGGGAGAAAATAGGTTTTTAAAGGGTCGGCAACGTGCATGCTATATGTATATACTTCTGGTATTGTCGGCGTCCATAGGCTACGGTAACCGCTTACCATCCGGCGGGCCATAAGCTTGTTTTCCACCAAATTTCAATGAAATAATATTTTTCTTTCACAATAATTAAAAGAGACAATTTTGGGAAGAAAATGAATGTCACATGGTAATTGAATTATCTAATATACCTTTAAACGAGCAATTCTTGTATATATATAATCTGAATCTCGGAAACGGTTCCATCGATTTCGATTAAATTTGAAATATAGGGGATTACGGGGGCGAAAAATCGATCTGTCAAGTTGTAATCTTCGGGAAATTTCGTTTCCAACCCGAGCGACGCTCGGTCTTCCAGGTACTGTACATTAAAACATCGAAAACCAATAAAGACTTATATTACTATTTCATAAAAGAGCAAATAAATTTATTATTTGTTGATAATTAGTACTTGTGTATGTATGTTATACAGGGTGTCTGGAAAACCTTTGGAGATATTTGGCGCGGTAATAGTTCGCACGATTCTGATCACGGGGATATGGTTCATTTTTGTTTCTGTTAATGTAAAGAAAAAAGAAGATTTAATTATATTCATTTTGTTACTTGATGTATCGCAGCCGATATCTTGACCTTGACATTTTGATGTTGATACTATACTACTCCAAACGTTCGTAGTAACTAACGTCAAAACTCCAAATTCAAGGTTAATGACCTGAGACCATACCTACGTTATTTACATGGTATGTAAACAAACAGTTCGCCCCATGTAAACAAAAATCAAGTTAAGATTTTAAAAAATAATGATAAAATTTTAGTGAAACTTACTGTACCTATTTTAATTTTCGCAATTGGAACACTAGCTGGTTTTAAATGTAAATTCACTAGATCTCTTGTTCATGCTTTGCCAAGAGGGATCATATCGTCCGTCTTGTTGAGATCTAACCATTTACCAATGTTTTCTGCTCTAAAGTGGCCCATATACTGGTTTATATAAATGACTTATTATTATTATTTATTTTAATGGCGTCTACAGGTTATGTAATTTTGCCAATGTCAAGTATATACATATAAGCAATTGTACGGTGAATCGTCGTTGTCCTCGGCGTCTTCCAGTCCCAATCAGCACACCATTGAAGATGGCGGGCATCCACTTCAATGGCTTGATTGGCTTGGAGTGTTCTTGACCGCTTGCTCACTCAGAATCAACTTTTCACTGTTATTATATTTGATGCATATTCTTAGTCAGTGTTGGAGGTTACTTCATAAAGTTGCCCTGGTTTTGCGAACCAAAATTAACGATAAAGTAATTTACAAAAAATGAAATAAAAAGACAGATGTTTTCAAAATGACAGCTAGACAAGAACCCCAATTACGACTTGAATATTTGAAATAACATAATTTAACAATGACATCTAATGACAGCCATAAATTCATAGACTACTAAAAGTTCGGATAGACGATGGATATAAAGGTTGTCGCATAATTCATTACAATTTATGATGATATCACACTTATCATAGAGAAACAAATTGACCAACCTTTCGCAGGCCATGGAATCGATAAACTTACGTAGTTACAGCACGATAGCTCTTAGAAGGTGCTTCGGGTTTGTACTTCTCTCTCACTCGCTCTTAATAAGAGCGTAGGTATGGAAGCGCGAGACAAGTTCAAACACGAAGCACCTTCTAAGTGCTCACACAAAACAGGTTATATCAACATCCTTAGTAACTGCGGCGTTTTTTTAAGTGCTTTTAGCCAGGATCTGGCATTGTTCTTTGGTAACATGATTCAATTTTTGCCCGGAACCTTCTGATTAATAAGCTATTACTTCCAACTAAATAACCACCATTAACTGCCGCACTCAGAAAGTCAATTAAATTTAATGCTTGTTTAGTGATGTGCTGTCTTACTGCCGCACTCAGAGACGTCAATTAAGTTTAATGCTTGTTTAGTAATGTGTTGTCTTATTCTATTGCTATAGCAAACAAAATGACAGACATAACTTTAATCAAGCATTAAATTTAATTGACGTCTCTGAGTAAATGATGGTTGCTACTTAAGAATACTGTAGTGTCACCACAGAGTGTCACCACGTTGATCTCTTCTTACAAAGCTATCCTAAAAGCGGTGATAGACGGGCGAGTAAGTACGCCGTACTTTCACGACATTTGGGCGTTTTCACGAAAAAGTGTACCCAATTAAGGACTGAAATTAAGGAACTTTAACTTTGTCAGTTTAGTGACGAAAATTAGCTATACATTGACGGCCGCCAAAACTGACAAAGTTAAACTTCCTTAATTTCAGTCCTTAATTGGGTACACTTTTTTGTGTAAATGCCTAAGTACGGCGTACGTACTCGCCCGTCTTCATGCTTTTATGTATTTCTTTCTTCTAGGATACGAATATCTTTCAACAAGTTCAACAACGCGAATGATGCCAGCTTTAAATGTAATTCTGATAAAACGTAACGTGTACCTAGGAACTATTTTATTTTTACAAATGAAACCTAACCTCTTTTCACAAAGAGTTTTCAATGGAAAAAGGATTTAAAAAATTATTATGTCAAACTGTCAAAGCGTAATCATAAATTAATGTTCGTATTATTATTGTGTTTTTATTTGTATTAATCCCTGCATAGTGGTACAAATCAATAAAATAAATTCATGATTCATGATCGTTAAAGAAGTTTGATGTAAGTACGTGTAAAAGTGCTATTTTCGCTGCGAGAGAAGTTAGAAGAGTGCGTGTAAAAATCGTAATCGTAAGTTTCATTTTTTAATTATTTCACATAATAGCCCTTATCAGGGACCCTCTTATCATTCACATTACATTATTATGTGTCAGTTTTCTAAACACCATGGAGCTTTTGACCATGATTAGAGACATTGTTGATAAGGAACAACTTGTTTATTTACATTACATTGTGACACATGTTATGAATGAATAGTTAAGATGGGGCACACTGAGAGCATCGTCAGGAAAGGCGATGATAAATTAGCCTGTAACTCAGTCAAATATTAACTTTAAAAAAAGTTACCAATATAGGGATGATCCAAATCATCCACCCTATCTTCTGTTAAAATTTCTCCAAAGGTTTTCCAGACACCCTGTATATGAATGTACGTATGTATGTTTAAATGTATGTATGTATGTATGTGAGTATCTGTGTGTATATATGTACACATAATTAGGGCGCTTGCGTTTTTCCCATAAAATTGCACACAAATAAGACTTGTCAATTTTGGGAACCAATTTTAGATTTGGTTACACTTATCGTTAAACTAAGGTTTTAATGTATGTATAATTTATCTTTGTCAAAAATGAATCTTTCATTTTATAAAGATTTGAAAAAGATGTTTGGCGTTCAAACAAAGTTGTAAAGCTTTGTATGGGCGCGTCAGAACTAAGTTTTTAAACCCCTTTAAAATATAAGGTCCGTTTTTAACAGTAGTTCATAAATAAGTACATAAATTTTAATCGTTAGTCGATGATCTACAGTAAATTTTAATAAGTAATAAAATTGGTCAAGCACTTTTTATTATTATTTATTTTTCTTCTCATCTTCCAACCTATACTTTTGTACACTCACTAACAAAACAAAAATAAAATTAAATGTTCAGATTGCGTACAAATATGTGTATTCCCTTCAAAGCGAGTACATTAAAGTATTTTTTTTATAAATATGGGATTATATTGTGTGCCAAAATTATATTTAGTCATACATAATGTGTTTTAGGTCATTATTATCGTAAGTCATAATCACAACGTATTTTTTTAAGAAAAAATATTTTCTAGGTTTTCTGTTTGATTGAGCTAGGAGATAAAATAGTAAATAGTTGTTTTATCTCACAGGGGGATAGAGGCGCGTGGTCATACTTGTGTGTGTAAATGCACGTGCACGTTGCCTCTGAGGGAGTAAGCTCGGGAGCGCTCAGTATCGGCCGAGTTGTGGACCTGGTAAGTAGTTCCAATGAGTTCGCGTCAGAAATGATGGTCGTGTACCATCAGCATGTAAAAGGAGAAAAGTTGATCACAGTGAGGTAAGACATACTCGTATTAATGTTTCGTTATTATTTTTTGTTGTGTGTAAATAATTAATGTAGATATTGAGTTACAGTTCAATAATAACAACGTTAAACGTGATGCTATTGATCCATTGCTTATTATTAGGGTCGTCAAATGATAACAAGTGTTTATCATTTTCTCAAAAATGAATTATGGAAATTTATGGAGAGATAAATGGGTTTGGGTAAAAGTGTTGTCATTTGTAAAATTCATACTACATTTTCAAGGTGAGCGGCATAGCATTTTTTTAAATAAACATATTTTGTTTTGTAATGTACTACTCTTAAGTGCATCGGAGCCGTGATATTTAAATATTCATACTTGAGCGTACGTTTGTACTAAAAACTGAATACTTAAATCTTTAAAATCTCCGCTCCGATATTATTCAATGCCATAAATTATATATATATCTATGTGTATATATCTACTACATAAAAACCATCCGTAGCAGCTGAAAAAAAAAGACAATATTCTTCAAACAAATTTACCCAATGCCCTTTGCGTAAAAATACAAAGCTCATTAGAAGCGACGGGAAAGAACAGGAAACATTGAAAGAACAGTGCAAAAAATGGATGATGAAAAACCGAAGAAGGACAGGAAATAAAGTAGACATTGATGGATTTACAGCTTATGTCATTCGGAGCAAAATACAAGATTTTCATATCGTACAGTCAAAAGCACAAATATGTATACATACACCCCAAATTCTTAAAAATATGTACACAGACCTTATTACTTATGGCAATAAGGTCTATGTGTAGATATTTGTGCACCTTAGTGCGGATATATATTTTTAACGTTGACTGTACCAAAACAAATTTAAACATTGGCAAAACTAAAAACAGTGTAAATTAAAAAGGTATGGCTCTAATAAAAGTCGAACGTTTAATTAACGATGAGTTTACTAACGCTACCTATACTTACGTATACAAGAGCGCAAAATCGGTTAGCTGTAGTACTCGTTTATGTTTACTCTACCGCAGCTAAAAATGAATTGTTGTCGACACCGGTGTAACTCTTGTTTTCATTTGAACCGTAAAACATAAGCCATGTCACTATTGGTGGTTTCTACCATATGTGGGGTTGACAACCCAGTTAGTGTCAGTGTCAAAGGAGGGCGTGTGGGCGACTCACTCGGCCTTCCTGGTGAGGTGGTGCCGCGCGGCGAGGCGCAGCAGCTCGGCGTCGAGGCGCGCCTGCAGCGCCGCACCGCCCCCCGCGCCCGCGCCGCCCCCCGCGCCCGCCGCCAGCCGCGCCAGCTCCTCGCACACCGTCTCGCAGATGGCGCGCACGTACGTCGCAGACGCCACGCTGCACACACTGTCCACCTGTACCGCAGATTTAATACTCATACATAATACATTAAATCACGCCTGTTTCACAGAGAGGGCGGGCAGAGATCACTTCTTTAATACTCAATTGCGACATTTTTAATAATAGTGTTATGGCTAGAGTTAGGACTTTTGGTGGCAAATCGTGGTTCCAGAATCCATGGAGTCGATTTTTTCTTTTTATTATAATACATACTACTTTGATTTTGACCTTCAGTATTTTTATTTTTCAAAGTTAATTTATTCATTAAACCGCTAAACCAATTTAAATTAATTTTGGTATGGAGGATGTCACTGCTGTGAAAGCGTTACAAACAAGCAAATATTAGTAGGTATAGAATAACCGAACTAAGAATGTATTAAGTTCATTTTGAAATATAACTATACTGAAGGTCAAAATCAAACTGTCGTGTATTATAATAATTAGGAAATAGCGACTCCTTCAATTCTAGAACCACGATATGCCACCAAAATAAGAATCCTATTAATGGCAATTTAGATAAATATTTTATGGGAATCAAAAAAATCCTCGACTATCATAATTAAATTATAAGAACAGTTACTCGTAGACACAGCAAAACTGATTAACGTTATGCTGCGTTATCGAACGAGCTAGCTTGCTGATAGTTTTGAGCCGAATCGTTGACCTGATACGAATAAAATTTGGTACATTTCTCGACTTTTATTGGAAGACGAATTACACGTAACTGACGTAACACATTGCTGCATTCTCATAATAATAGTGTGCATCTTACATTTTAAAGTAGATCTATGAATAACACAGATGTGACTATTTAATATTATATAATATAATTTGTTTACATTGTAAATACATATACCCACAGTGAAAATTAAAACAACTTTCGTAAAATCAATGATAAATAGTTATTAGGAACTAATTATGCACCATTGCATAAATAACTTTTTCTAAAAGCTAAATAAAATAAACTACAAAATGTGTCGTAATTGGTTTAGTTCTTTCTAGCGGTTTCTAAATTGTTTGACAGCGACCACAGAGAAAAACTATGGCGTCATACGTCATACAGCCTAGTTTATAGATATTATTATAGTTTATTTTTTTATAATTAAATAAAATACTCTTTGTTAAGCTTATTAATTTAATATTTTGGAAATTTTGACACATTTCTTTACTTTTAGGATTCCGTACCTCAAAAGTAAAAAACGGAACCCTTATAGGATCACTTTGTTGTCCGTCTGTCTGTCTGTCAAGACCCTTTATCTCGGGAACAATTGGAGGTATAGAGTTGAAATTAAAACTATATATTCAGGTCCCTTGAAGTTGTGAAAAGAATGAACTTCTAAGTTACGTAAAAAAAGATTTATTTATATACATATAAATATACGTATATTTCGACACTCTAAATGGAATCAACATTTATAGGGTATTTTCCGTTGATCTAAATCAATGAAATTTTGGCAAGTAATACCGTCTTATACTACAAGTATAGGAAGAATCTGAAAACTATACATTTTTAATTAAATCACAAAAATGCAGGGTCTTTATGCAACGAACGGTGGTCCAAATTTTGAATTGAGTTAACCGTGTCATGTGCGGAACCGTCGGTGGGCGAGTCCGACTCGCACTTGTCTGGTTTTTTAATACTTTGAACAATAAAGTATAAGTATTGAAATGTCAATTTTACTCACTACACGCCATGTTCGGTGCCATCAAATTGCTATATTGCAAAACAGCCGAACCAGTTAGTTAATTTTATTGATTCTGATTTCTTTAAAGCTCCAGTTATGGATTGTGACCTATATTTTTAGTATTTTTACACATTTAAAATTTTGAAAAAACAGCTTTCGACATTATTCATGCGCCTTGCGCACCTTGCTAATAAAATAATAATGCCGTAATTATTATAAAAGAACTGTAATTACCAATATTGATCTGTTTTCGGATATTCAGATAGGTGGTATTCTGATTTCGTAAAAATATATAAATATTAGAGGTTTATAGAACTCGAGAATAAAAAGTTTGTTAAAGTACACAGTATAATGACCTCGGCGTGGACGGCGATAAGATTGTTGATGATCTCGTAGATGTAGGGGCTGGCGCGAGGGGCGCTTGCAGCGTGGGGGGCGCAGGGCGCGCGGGGCAGGCGCTGCCGGCCCAGGTGCATGGAGGCCTCGATGGTGCCCACGAGCGCGTCGCCGGTTTGCTCCAGGTACGTCTCCGAGATGCTGCGCTCCAGCTGCACCAGCGCCTCGCGCGCCTCGGCCGTCGTTGCCGGCGAGATCGGCAGCTTGTAACTGAACAGTACACCCGCGGTTCACCCTTCTGCTTCATTTACTTTAGTCGACAACGCAAAATGCAAAAGGCTGCGACTCGACAACGCTAACATCAACTTGTTATTAGTCTATTGCTACTAGCAGGCGAGCTACTAGTGTCAATGAACCATTACTCTGCTCTACTCCACGGCGTTTACACATCTGCATAAAGATGACGGCTATTACTGTTTGATGCTGATGTGTAAACGCCGTGGAATCAAAATGGAAACGATGAACAATTAAATCCATTGTGTCGGTAATTAGGGAAGAAGACATGATATATGATAGGGCGTTGCTTTTCTATTGCTATTCATGAGTAAAAAAAGTCGAAAAAAAGAGAAAATACAAACATGACTTTTCATTTCTAACATTTTAGTAGGACCATTTGAGACTGACAAACAAACGGCCCTCCAGATTTTCAAGGGAACTAATGTTACTGTTATATCACGCTTTCTTGGCAACTACATTGGTGAAGGAAAAGAAGACTTTGTAAAAAAGAAAGTTAATAATTGGATATCCACTATTGAAAAACTAACACATATTTGCAAAGACTCACCTCAAGCTGCCTACACAGCCCTCACGAAAGCAGCTCAATTTCAGTGGTCATTTCTATCGCGAGACTTAGATTATACCAATGAATTATTTGAGCGCCTGACTCACTCATTACATTCCAATATCTTGCCTACTCTATTGGGAGGTGAGGTCTCACCCACAGAAATAGCCCTTTGGTCTAGCAATTTCAGACCCATCCAGGCTGACCAATTTAGATTATGAAACTTCCAAAAAAGCCTGTGCTGCTCTCTCAACCGCTCTTATAGAAAAAAGTGACTTATACCTTGCACAACATAACAAACTTTTGAAAGATGCACGCAAAGAAGGCCGTAAAGAGAAGGATATTCTCGATGACCAACTTATGGTCACCGTCCTGGGCAAACTTCCACCTACAAAGAAGAGAGCGATTGAACGTTCGATTTCTACAAAGATGAAAACAAAATCATCCAATTGGCTCTCTGTCATACCGACAATAAAAGGTCACTTTGATCTATCTCCATTGGAATTCAGAGATGCTCTAGCAATTTGCTATCACCGAACACCTATTTCTATACCCAAATCATGTGATGGTTGCGCAAATGATGATTTGCTGCAAAACGAGCGGCTTAATAACACGTCGTCATAATGAAATTAGAGATCTATTTTGCGAACTATGTCAACTCGCATGGGAAAACGTAACTAAAGAACCAATTATCTCTGAAGGCGTTAGCGGGTTACGTGGAGACTTATCTTGTCGAGGTGTATGGGATTCTCAGAGGGAGGCGTTATTCGATATCCGACGCTCCCTCTTATGTTTCACGCCCTGTCATTTCTGTACTAAAATCTGCTGAAAATGAAAAACATAGGAAATATTCTAACGCTTGCTAAATGCGACATGCCGCTTTTACTCCACTTGTAGCAACAGTTGACGGAGTATTCGCTCCACAAATGTCCGCATTTGTAAAACACCTCGGAGAGGCTATCGCCGATCGCTGGGTCAGATCCCTTAGCTCAGTTATGGGATGGCTAAGATCTCGTATCATCATTTCAATAATTCGGGCCACCAGCATGTGTATTCGTGGTACGCGACACAAATTTAAACCACTTGCCAAATTATTTGGTTTTCAAGATGGTGCGGCCTTGCCACGCTGAGCTTGTGTATTTTATTGTATTTTCTATTCTGTGTTTTAATTCATTTATTTGAAATTGTAGTAGTATATATTTAATAAATAAAGGTTATTTTAGTAGGACCTCAGGGCGACTAACGCTGCATAAATTGACCTGATTACTTTTGAACGAAGCTAAGCTCAAGCAGAGTCAACGTATTTCAAACAATTGTAAGAGTTTGTCGTGACACTCGTACAGTAATATATAAATAGTAATAGCATTAAATTATAATTAAGGTGATGCGAGACCTCTCGAAAGCGGCGACGAGGTCGGGCAGGGTGACGAGGCGCACGTACTGCGCGTTGGCGCCGGCGATGAGCAGCCGCTGCTGCCAGCCGGGCCGCGCCGCCGCTTCCTCCGCGCGCTGCGTCAGCAGCACCGACAGGCTCGTGATCACGAAATCCTGCCATCACAAACATCTCTACTGATACCAATGCTAATTGATGTTATATCAACATATGATACAACTACTGTAAAGGGTAAACAAGTACTTGTATCAGTTATGTTTTCCAGAGAATAACGTGAGGCAGTATTATAATCAGAAAAAGCGGTTATGAATAAAAAAAAAACATTAAAAAAAACTAAACATAAACTTAGATATAAGTACTACACGAGTAAAACTGAAGAAAATAAAAATGCACATAATAAATACTGTAACTGGCATTTTAGAGTCAAAGTTTAAATGGAATACAAAGAAAAGGTAATGATTATATTATTCAAGCCCATAACAAGTTTAAATGCAACATGGAATATCTTAAATCACAACATAGGAAATAGGAAAAAACTTCTAATAGTTATGTAATAAAAATAGAACATAATATAATAGTTATAGGAACAGACATTAATAAAACATTTAATTAATAAAATCATTAGACCAATCTCAATAGCAATATTCTTCAATAGTAATTCTAATAATAATAAAAAGGGTTACTTCAAATTCAAATTTAAATCGTTTATTGCATGTCACATTACAAGTATTAAAGATGGGATTACAAAAAGGTATTCATGTGACGCCCTGCGAGGGCATAGCAACATAAGACAATGGGGCTTATTGTTAACACGTTACATTACTATTATACTTAACTTAAATATTGCACACAGGATTAACAATTACAGGTGTTTGAATTAAAATAAAATTATAAATATGATAAGAGGCAAGTATAGAATTATTCATTTCCAAATTAACTATAGAAAAAATCACTTACACCGGGGTTACTTTGATCAAATTTCAAGTTTAACACGAGTTTTTATAGAAACTAATACAAAATAATAAAATAAAAATATGCCATATAATCGGTTTTCCCTGTTTTTTAGACTTGATTAATTAGAAAAAATTGAGACCTCTAGTTACTCGTAAAAAAAATAAAAACACTATGATCAAAATCAAACTACGAATGGGGTACTTTGAAACCACTAAATATTTGACTGAATATCTCAAGAAAACCCCCTGAAAAGCACGTAAAATCTGAAGAAATATGGTCTAGGACCATTTTTGAAGAATTAGAATGCAAGCGGCAAATCATGTAACAGTTCTGGTGACAACGTTATCCGAGGGTTCAGACCCTGCAGAATACGGATTTGCCTGTCGCCATTCCGAAATTTGACCCGGAAGAATGTAATACCGGAAAAGGTGCAGCCCATATAAAAAATTTCGTCGTACGTTTTGTAAATCGTTGTTCTGGTACCCTAAAAAAGGTCCGATTGTTATGGTTTTTTAATATGTTGTGAAGGACGATATGCTTCGGGTTCAGGTCGTCTAAAAAATCTTTGAAGCCAAAAGTTTTAGCAAATTTTGTATTCTACAATATTGCAGAACCATGATTTGCACTAGAATGAACCTAAACGACAGTATAGGCAAAAAACTGATAAAAGTGACAGTTTTTTCAAGATGGCGGAGAAAGACATGGACCTGGAGAGACGAAAAATTTGGGTTACCATGACTATATTGTCCTTTGCAACATATTAAAAAAACATAACAATCGGACCTTTTTTAGGGTACCGGACCAACGATTTACAAAATGTACAACGAAAAATTTTGTATGGGCTGCACCTTTTCCGGTATAACATTCTTCCGGGTCAAATTTCGGAATGGCGACAGGCAGATCCGTATTCTACAGGGTCTGAACCCTCGAATAACGTTTTCACCCCAACTGTTACATGATTTGCCGCTTGCATTGGTTTAGAGATGCGTTTTTCAGTTTTGGGCCTAGGATAATATACAATAGATGTTGTTTATTTTCTATATCACCAATTAGATTTGCTTAAAATAAGACACCATACAAATAACATGCGTTTTTCCATAACATAGGTACTTTTGAAGTTTTTTTGCCTCAAAATTCAAGTCAAAACGCACACTAACCATGCATATTATTTTCGAAAAACAACAGTAACACGCGCACTACCTTAACTTTCTTAAGGAGTATCTATCCCCTTATCAGTGACGAAAAAAAATGTATGGAGGCGTATTCCAACTCCTCAAAAAATACATGTTTGTGTGGAATGGTAGTTGCTATCAAAGCTACCCCGTAAATCAAAGTAACCTCGGTTTACGGTACTATAGAAACATTTATTACTTAAGAAAAATTTTAATTGTCTTATAAATAATGTCAACTTATCTATGTGTTTGATGTAGTTTGGGATGTGATTATATTTTTTCATCATCATTTGGTGGGGACTATACGCAATAATTTTTAATTTGGTAAAGGTTAATTTCAGATTATTTAGATTTCGATCATTTCTTTTAATAATTGTATGAGCCTGGTACAAATGCATATGTTTTCTAACGAATTTACATGATTCTAAGATATAGATGGATGTAAAATGAATGGATGTGATTTTGTGCTTTATAAAGTGAGGTTTACAGGAGTCCATTTGGTTAATGTTAGCCAGTATTCTAATGCACTTTTTTTGCAAGATAAATATTGTATCTACCTCACTACAGTTTCCCCACAATATGATTCCATATAATATTCTGGAATAAGCATAAGCGTAGTAAGTCCAGCCCCTCCTTCTTTTCCGATTAAGTACCGGGAAATATTCATTCTCCCTTTCCTACACAACACGCAGAGCTCTTGGCGCTGACTCCACTGGTTTTGATCTGCCTGGACCACCCCGTAGATTTTACGTGAGAGGCTCACGCGGACAAATCGCCAGTTTTATAAGGCACGTCAAGAAGGTAAACGTCTTAACTGGAAGTTTATTTGGACGCGTGATGGTAAGATTTACGCTCGACGTCTCGCTGACACACAGGCGCTTAGGATTCGAGCCGAAGAAGACCTGGTAAAAACTTTTGGACCGTCTGCCATTGGCCTATAACAGCAAATAATATACATGTGCAGGTTTGTTCGCGAACGTGTACTGTTGTTATGTTTATTCACTTAGTTGCTAAAAACTTGCATAACATATACTTGAATAATTCAAATGTTTACCAAGAAATTGTTAGCTCAAAAATTTATAATATATTACTTCTTGATTGCGAATGTGAGAAAGGGCTGTATTTACTTGTTTGTAGCGAACAGTTTGTCAGTCATAATAATGATCACTTAATTATATTACTTTGCAAAATGCGTATTGTAGACTTTATTTTATTTAAAAGCAGTCAACTTTTTACAGTTTTACTATAATATTTTTCATACTTGGATAAGGCTTTTACAAATACATATATACTATTATATACTGATATTTTTCTTAATATAATCTTGTCTTCTGTTTATCTATTGTAACAAAGACCATAATATATTACACACATATTATATATATATATATATATATATATATATATATATATATATATATATATATATATATATATATATATAAACGATATTCTTATATGCATACATATATCTAGAACAACAGCGCTAAACTTTAAAATAGGGTTTCTTAATGTAGGATCTTTGGGTATCACAACGAGTTTGTTATGGCTATGGAACAACAAAGCGTTGATATTATAGCAATAAATTAAACTTGGCTACGGGAGGGAGAGGAGGCTAGGGCACCTATTTTAGCTAACTATCGCCTGCGCCACACTCCGCGTCCCACGGCTGCGGGCTCCCGTTCCCGGGGAGGCGGGACCGGCTTCTGCGTGCACCGCGGCCCGAGCGTGCGGAGCGCCGACCACCCCGCCGCCCTGCTCGTGGAGCAAATATGGCTAACACTGTCTATAAACGGCATAAGGTTGCTGGTCGGGACAGCGTATCGGCCACCTTGGTTTGATATTGACACCTTTTTAGATGCGATGACGGATTCAATATCCTCTTTTAGTAATTATGATCAATCAGTATTATTGGGAGATTTTAATATAAATCTATTACCTAATCAATGACACCAATTCTAAAAAGTTTAAACAAATTTTGACTCTTCTCTACCTAAAACAGTACATTAATGAACCCACCCATTTCACCGACCATAGCCGTACTTTAATAGACGTAGGTAATCTGTAGTAAAGTCACCGTCTTGAATTCTAAAGTTAACTACCTTTAGTCATCACGCATTCCTGACTTGTGAATTGAACATTTTAAAAAACAAACCCGCACCCCAAAAACTAATTTTTAGACCATTGAAAGATATTGATTTCACTTTATTTAATAAGTCCGTTGATTCGATTCAATGGGGAAAAAAATCAATGACAAACGTCTATGACATGGTTGCCAGACTAAATAAAGAAATTCTGAATTTATTTGACTTTCACGCGCCTCAAAAGCAGTATACTATTAAGGAAAAGAACTACCCGTGGATAACTTTCATGATAAGGGAGATGATACGTATGCGTGACGACGCTTACGAAAGATTTAAGAAGTCTGGTCTAGATGAGCATAAAATATATTATAGGGAGCTCAAAAACTGTGTAAACTCAGCTCTTTATAATGAATCTCGAGCATATTTTAATCATTACATAAACCGTAATGCCCAAAGCCCGCGCGCTCTCTGGCGTAACATTAAAATAACAGTGGAATTTACCAGAAAATCTAATAACCTTGATTTGCCCACTCATCTCCAGGACCCTGATCTTATCAGCGCACATTTTCTTGATGTCCCAGGCAGCATCCAAGTGCCCCTTTCATATCGTTCTTATTTCGAAATAAATAGCTTTTCCACGTCATTTTTTCGCCTGGAACCAGTCGATGATAACACGGTTTTCAAGATAGTTAAATCACTGAAGTCCAACCAGAGGGGTTGCACTGGGCGTGTCGCGCCGCCTTAGTAACCTTCCCGCTCGTCCATTCTGAGAATGGATATCAGTCCGGGGCCGGCACCGAGCGAGCGAGCACGCGTGCGCCACGATCTGCCTGCCGCCGTCTTGAACAATCGATCTCGGAGCGTGCCGTAATTACGTAGTGAAGTTAGTTTTGTGAATAACCTTAAACTTTCTATTATTTACTTGTTATGTGCACACTCCGAAAAGCGCTTACATGCACTGTTGTGTAAATGGTTGTACTAAATAAACAAAAGGACATAAAATATTATTTTTTTACGTTGCCGATAAACTGTGAACGGTTAGTTTATCTTTTTATTACTTAATAGGTAAGTATTTACTTATTACGAAATTGCACAATTTAGTATAAACGGGTTGTTACCACGGTCTGGGTTTTTGGTACTGTTATTATATTAAATACGTTATTAAGGGAAAATACATAAAAAAATAAAACTACGAATGGAGAACCTCCTTTTTTTTGTAGTACGGTTAAAAACACGTCAATACGACCGCCGCAAGCGAGCGACATCTGGTAAGCTAAAACATTTTAGCCCTCATTGATGTATTCTAGGCGTGTGACAACCCTAGCACTACACGTGCCGCGTGCGAATGAATACAAGTTATACGATAGTAAGAGAGGCATATAGTAGGCACGTTTCCTATGCCTAAACAGCGTTTTTGCACGGGAGTGCAACTTCTGTACTTGTACTATTACTTATTCAGTGGTCCAACGCTGTGGGTAATGACGGTATCTACCTAGATATGTTGCTTTTTACGCTCCCTCATTCATTAAGTGCAATTACAGCAATAATTAATAAATCAATTTCTACCTCAATCTTTCCTAAAGCCTGGAAAGTAGCATTGGTTACACCACTTTCGAAGAAGCGTAATGTTACTAATGTTAAAGACCTGCGACTGATTAGCATTCTCACTTGTCTGTCTAAAATATTAGAACGAGTTGTCTATACACAAATGGCGGCCTTTCTTGACGCTAACAATGTGTTGCCAGTGTATCATGCCAGTAAATCACGTAGCACGTCGACAGCTCTACTTGATGTGGTTGACAATATATTGTCTGAGCAGGACAAGCTCTTTTGGACTTCTCTCGTGCATTTGATGCTATTAACACAATCTTATTGTTGACAAAGTTAAAATACTATGGCTTTGCACAAAAAAACAATCGATTGGTTTTCCAGTTATCTTAGCAGTCGTTCTCAAATTGTTAAGTTGCAGGATTAAAACAGTGCTTTTGCTCAATCCGCGCCTTCAGCTGTAAACAGAGGGGTGCCACAGGGCTCGATTCTGGGCCCGCTTTTATTTATTATATATACTGCTGATCTTGTAAGTGCTATCAAACATTGCAAATATCACTTGTATGCCGACGACATCCAAATCTACCTCTCGTTTGAACCTAAGAATACTGACCAGGCTGTTGCTGAGATGAATGAGGATCTCGAGCGTATTACCTCCTGGTCAGAGTCAAATTGTTTGGTTTTGAACCCGGGAAAATCGAAAACTATGGTGTTTGGGTCCAAGAAACAATTTCAAAATATAACTAGTCTCAACCCAGTTGTTTCTATTCTGGGAGAGCAGGTGCAGCGGGTGCCTGAAGCACGAAATCTCGGGATCCTGATGGATGAGTCACTACGTTTTGAGGGACATGTGGCTGAAATAGCCAGAAATTCGTGTTATAGGGTCAAGGTGCTTCACTGTATTCGAGATTTCCTAAGCACCGATCTACGTATCAGACTTTGCGGCTCTTTAGTGCTTTCTAGACTAGGATACGCAGACGTCGTATACGGCCCACGATTGCTATCTCACACGGATCGTATAGTACAAAGAGTACAAAACGCATGCGTTCGTTATTGCTTTAATGTCCTCGCACACACGTGACACCATACCTGAATTCATCAGGCGTAATAAAAATGGCTCTTTGGAGAGAACTTCATTTATCTTCGCTGTTGTTTGGTATAATGAGGAGCGGTAAACCTGAATACTTATTTGATAAGTTCGTTTGGCGTAAAAGCCGGTGCAGCACCCACGGGCTCCGTGAGGTCAGCGCCGAGCTCGCGGCGCCGTACCACCGTACCGCCGCATTCAGAGGAAGTTTTAAGTATGCAGCTACTCGGTGCTGGAATAATCTACCAACCCTTTAAAAAAAAATAACGCTATAAATAGTTTTAAACGCAATTTGAAAAAACATCTACAGCATCATCAGAAATCTTTACCTCCAAGTAGCCGAGTGACTGCAACTTATATCTGAGTGGTATTATTCTCCTTCATAGTTACTAACCAACTTTTACATTAAAATAACTATCATATTATGTATGTCTCTTTATGTATAATTTAACCTTTGCTTTCAAATCACGCAATACTCTTTATATTTTTACACATATCTATTATACCTAAATCAATAAATTATCAGCTCTAAATTAGTAGCAGTATATCACAATATTTGTTTATTAATTTATATAGTATGTTTATGTTCCAATGATAATAAATATTCTCACGCTTATTCCGTGCCGACAACTTTTTTGTTTATTTAATAGCTAACTAGAAAGGGTCAGGCTGAAAACCGTACCGTGTACCTACGCTCTGGAGCAAAATGCTGAGTCCAGCCCCTATTGCGGAATCGCAGTACTTAAGTATTCTGTTTCATGTAACACTTCTATGTTTATCATGTTACCTATTTAAGTCGCTATTGTATGTCACTACGCTTAATTTGTGGTGTCGAATAAAGTTTTGTCATTTGTGATTTGTCATTTGTTGACATTGGCTGTCTGTCAACAGAACTAATCAAAATTAAGACCGTCGCCGCAAGTGAGGTGTTAGTAACCAAGAAGTATTTTTTGCGCTGACCCGTTATCTAGTTGTTAATTGTTGATCGAAGCTTATGTGAAACAGAAAGCTGGTTAAAAAGTTCATCATTTTACAATCAACTCTGAAAAAACATAGTAAGTACGTTCATTTCCATTCCAAAAAATCAAAAGATTGCCAGTTTGCCAAGACTGTAAGGTGTGATGGCAAAATAAATAATCAAGAAAAGAGTAATAACTTATGCGGACTTTTTTTCGATGACCACTGTGATTGAAACGATCAGATAAAAGCAGTATTGTAAGCGCCAGCTCGCGCAGGACGCTCACGAAAGCGAGCAGGTTATGGCGCGTGACCCGCTGCAGCACCTCCGGCTACTTCTGGTGGTGGCAATAGGGCGACGTGTGAGAGCGCCAGTTCGCGCAGGACGCTCACGAAGGCGAGCAGGATGCGGCGCGCGAGCCGCTGCAGCGCCACCGGCTACTTGTGGTGGTGGCAGTACCTGGTCGGCGTGTGAGAGCGCCAGCTCGCGCAGGACGCTCACGAAGGCGAGCAGGATGTGGCGCGCGAGCCGCTGCAGCGCCTCCGGCTACTTGTGGTGGTGGCAGTATCTGGTCGGCGTGTGCGAGCGCCAGCTCGCGCAGGACGCTCACGAAGGCGAGCAGGATGTGGCGCGTGAGCCGCTGCAGCGCCTCCGGCTACTTGTGGTGGTGGCAGTACCTGGTCAGCGTGTGAGAGCGCCAGCTCGCGCAGGACGCTCACGAAGGCGAGCAGGATGTGGCGCGCGAGCCGCTGCAGCGCCTCCGGCTACTTGTGGTGGTGGCAGTATCTGGTCGGCATGTGAGAGCGCCAGCTCGCGCAGGACGCTCACGAAGGCGAGCAGGATGTGGCGCATGAGCCGCTGCAGCGCCTCCAGCTACTTGTGGTGGTGGCAGTACCTGGTCGGCGTGTGAGAGCGCCAGCTCGCGCAAGACGCTCACGAAGGCGAGCAGGATGTGGCGCGTGAGCCGCTGCAGCGCCTCGGGAGATTCCTTGCCCAGCAACAGTTCGCCTTCGCGCCGCCCCGCGCCCAGCACGCACTTGTCGATCGAGCCCAGGGCTTCCTTCACCGAAGTCTCCAGCATCATGGGCTGTGTGTCACACGGGTTTGTATAACGTGAATACAAGATGTCCCAGAACTAGACGTAAATATTAAGGGATAAGGGAGCCCCTTCCTTACCGGTCCAGAGTACAATTTTAACTTTTCAGTCTGTTAATTAAAGGTTGAACACGCCAAAACTTGGGCACTCTTTTAATATGCACTCTCTGCAATATAAATTGCAGAAAATTAATATATTTTATTCACAAATTTAATTAACTTTCGAATGACAACAGTGTTTTAATCAATCTTTCATTTGTAAACCATGGCTCGCACTTTGCGTCGAATACGGCTCATGAGGCTTTGCACTTTCACGGCAGGGAACCGTTTCATCGCCCAAGTCCATATTTTTCGCAGTTCAGCCACTGAATTTACATTCCCACCTTTCTTGTTTAGAATTCCTTTCATAATACTCCAGCACTCTTCAATGGGGTGGTAATTTGAATGTATCTAGAACTACCTCCTCGCGGTCCACCCCGGGCAACGGCTTCGGCCGGCTAAACGTTCTAGACTCCAACTGGCCTATCGAACTGTTCTTAGTGAATCTCCCGGTATTTTCCCTGCAGAAACATCATGTATCCGGTAAACGGCCGGCTCTTTACCCTCAAATAGTCCTTTTTTCAGGACTCACCGATTACATATAGCCCCCTTCCCAGGATGCGACCTCCAGACCCATTGGTCCTTCAGTCGAATCATCGAAATATAATAAGTATTGAAGAGTAACTGACGCTCCAAATCTGCCCCACTGACCTAGTGCCAGCGCGGGTGGAGCTGATACTGAGTGCCAAAAAGCCGAAGTTACTTAGCAAAGGATGTTCACCATAGTTACAGATGTACTTCATTTTAATATCGAAAAATTCAAATGTGATTTTGAACCTGGCTTGGTTAACGCATTCAAAACGGTATTTCCCCAGGCAGTTATAACTGGCTGCTACCACCATTTTAATCGTGCCATATGGAAGAAAGGTAATGATGTCAACGTGAAAGACAAACAAACAGACAGACAAACAGACGATCAGATTTACTTCAAAAGTGCCATTATTGCCGGTTACCTCTATAGAGTACAGTTGGAAATGTATAGCGGAACGAGCATCCAAAAATGAAGCTACTGAGAAGTTTATATTTAAGGTATTTTGAACGGCAATGCTCAAAGTCGTTCGCACTAATATGTTGTGGGGCAGAAAGGCATCGTACCAACAACGGAATGGAAAGCTGGCACCGACGTATGAACGGTCGTGTAACACACAGGGCTACTTTGATTTTTATACATTTTGAGAAAAGAAGCGACTCTAAAAGATTGCGACGCCACATACAGTTTGACAAAATTTATAAAAGTAAAATCAAAAGCTTGCAGCAAGGCAAAATAACTGTGTCGCTGTTTTAAAAATATATATCAAGTATTAAATGACAAATTCTCCGGCAGTGAATTCGTTTTTGTCAGTAATACCTATTAAGTAGTTAGATATATAAGAAGAATTTAATGTTTTTGTTTGTGAAGCATAAATGTATTTTTTAAATATTATTACTTTTTTTTGAGAATTTGTATTCTTTAATTGACTGTACATTTTAAATCTAGTCATTTTGTGACCCAGTCATTTTACGATAAAGGCTTAATGAGTAGTTATTTTCAGTAGCAGCTTTTTCACATCATAGACTTTCTGATGGTCTAAGATCCGAATAGGAGACGATTTGCACCGGGCTGTTTATTCGATAAAAACTATTTAATATCAAATTTAATATGGTAAGTAATATATGGTGTAAGTAATATATTAAACAATCGGATTGTGAAATAATGGAAGCGATTACATTCATGCAAACAAACTTTACCACTGTTTTTCAAGAACTACGTTCAGACCTAAGCACAAAAATTGACCACATCACCACCAGCATCTTATCCGTAAGGAGCGATCTTGAGAATTATCAGAAAGTCATGCAAAAAGAATTGGATCATATGCGTTCTGAACAAACTAACATGAAAGAAGAAATAGGAAAGATCACAATTGAGGTCAGTAGCTTACAAGTTAGCACCCAATTTATATCCGACCAACACGATGAGCTCAAGAAGACAGTGGAAGAGTGTTCCCAACGATCCCCAAATATTATTGAATGTGAAAACTCTATTTCATCGCTGGAATTAAAAATGGACGCTCTGGAACAGCAGGCTAGGTTATGTAATCTAGAGATACAAAATCTCCCAGAAAAAAATAACGAAAATCTACTTCATCTACTTGTAACATTAGGCGAGAAAATACGATGCACTATCAACCGCAGCGATATAACCAGCATACACCGTGTGCGGCACGCGACTGACACCAACAAACCGAAGCACATCATCGTCAAGCTTAGCACGCGCGCGCTGCGCGACAACGTGCAGGCCGCGTACCGCGTCAAGAGGAGACTGACTTCTACAGAATTGGGAATATCCGGAGCACCACACACTCTGTACATCAATGAGCACTTAACTCTACGCAGGAAAAAACTTTTTCGTGCGGCACGCGAAGCTGCAAAACAAGCTAACTATAAGTATAAATGGATCTCCAGCGCAACGATACTTGTACGTGCATCGGATACGTCACCAATTGTCGCGATACCCACAGAAGAGGACATTGCGAAAATTAAAAAGCGAGAAGATACAACCCCCAGTACAAGTAAAAACCGTATTGATTCAAAAGCTAGTAACAGTCATTAAGTTCTTTTCTGCGTGTCTAGTAAATATGAGATCTCTGTTGTCTAGCGCTAATGAAAATATTTGTGTACTTCGTTTTCGTTATGCCATTTGTTGTATTTTAATTAATTTGAAGTGTTTCAAACTGAGTCTACGTATTGGGTACTTTGTTGGTTGTGCAAAAAATACTACTGCCAACTGCGTGCATAAAAACTGTGTCCTAAACATCATGTTACGTTACGAACAAGTCCTGGTGTACACTGTTAAAAAAATCATATACTGTCGGTTTTTTCTACATACATGAAACATACAAAATTATTTCGCAATGGCTCACAACTTGAGTATATATTATCAGAATTGCCGAGGCATGCGCACTAAACTTCGTACACTATATATGAATATCCTGTCATTTAATTTTGATATAATATCTCTCACTGAGACCTGGCTGGCGCCAGAAATATATGATAATGAGTTTATTGATCAAAGATATATAGTGTTCAGGTGTGATAGAGATAGAAAATCAACGCAAAAAGAAGATGGAGGTGGAGTGTTGATAGCCGTTAAGCGTTATTTGAAACCAAGTATTATGTTTTCTAAATCAAATAACAATCTTTCGCACAGTATCGAAAACGTTATCGCTATTCCCAACACTGGCTCAACAACACATCATTAGTACAACTTATATAATAAACTCGTCACCAAAATCTATATACGAATCGCACTTTCATGAACTTTCCCATATTTTGAATGACCCGAATACAGATAGCTTCTTCTTGTTGAGTGACTATAACATACCAACTGCTAAATGGACCTCCAACAATGACTCTGACCTATTCCTGTCAGGTTCTACACCTATTTGTTCAGTTCTCAGTAACTTCATGATCGTCTGTGAGGCCAAACAATTTAATTACATCAAAAATCATAACGACAGAACACTGGACCTCCTTTTATCAAAAATGTACGGTATCCCCTGTAAACATACCACTATTACCAGTAGACCCACACCACCCACCTTTCAGTGTTGCTGTCCCAATAAACATTAAAGTTGGTTCCCTCATGAAATCGAATTCTGGAATCAAATACAATTACCACAAGGCGAACTACGAAGTCATAAACGAAGAAATTAACAAAATCGACTGGGATACCACACTCCATGATTTTCCTGTTGAAACTGCACTAGAGAAATTCTATGAAAAAATATACTGTGTCATAAAAAATAACGTTCCGCAATCAAAACCTAAAAATGCTCACTTTCTGGTCTGGTTCTCTAAATCTCACGTACACATATATAAAAATAAACGAAAGGCTTGGATCAAATGGAAAGTTTATGGTAATAATTCAGACTATCAAATATTTTCCCTTTATAGGGAGAGGTTCAAATCGGAATGTAATCTCTGTTTTTTTAAATATAAAGAAGGCAAAGAAAATGGTATACGAAAAAATATAAAATATTTTTGGACTTATATAAACAATCGCAAAGGGAAAACGGGCATTCCGTCAGATATGCGCTACAAAAATTCTAGATCGAACAACCCTGAAGTCATATGTAATCTATTCTCAACTTTTTTTAATTAAGTATTTGAACCTTCTACGCTTGATAGTAACTCCTGGTCTCCGCCTCCTATAAGTTCTGATAACTGTGATGTCATCTCTAATTTAAATTTCACTTTTGAACAAGTCAAACGGTCTCTAAATTCTTTAGACCCCTCTAAAGGACCAGGCCCTGATGGCCTACCATCGATCTTTATAAAACACACAGCTGATTCCTTGGCTAAACCACTACATATAATATTTTTAATGTGCATGCATCAAGGCATTTTCCCATCCATATGGAAGTCTGCTCATATAATTCCTATCTTTAAAAAAGGCGCCAAACAGGACATTGAAAATTTTCGCCCTATCCCTATATTGTGCGCGCTAGCCAAGGTCTGTGAGAAGTTAGTTCATAATGCGGTAAGCGCATTCATAAATCATCAAATTACTGCTGAACAACATGGTTTCATTAGGCAAAGATCTACTATCACTAACCTTATGGTATTTACCGAATTTCTCTTTTGAGAATATGGATCGCGCTACCCAAGTAGATGCAGTTTACACAGATTTCCGCAAGGCCTTTGACAGGGTCGACCATAAGCGCCTCCTTGACAAAATTGCTTTTAAAGGCATACGTGGTAATTTACTATGATGGTTTCTGTCTTATGTTACCAAAAGAACACAGAGAGTGGTCATAAATGGTTTTCAGTCTGATGTAACAGAGGTCACCTCCGGAGTTCCGCAGGGATCAATTTTAGGTCCTTTGCTGTTTAACATCTTCATCAATGACATTAAGACATGTTTTCTTAATACTAAAATTTTGCTGTACGCAGATGACTTAAACATTTTCAGTAAAATCACCAGTCCATCAGACTGCAGACTTTTCCAAGAAGATCTCAACCGCTTAACTGATTATTGCACTTTAAATAAACTGGAATTGTCAGTCTCCAAGTGTAATAGTATCAGCTTTACTAAAAATAAAAATAAAATCCATCATAAATATATGCTATGTAATCAACAACTAGAAAAAGTCAATCTCGTGCGTGACCTCGGAGTGCTCCTCTACTCCAAGCTACACTTAGACCAATATGTAAATATGATAGTATCGACGGGTTACCAAATGTACAACTTCGTAACCAGGGCTGCTAAGGATTTTAAAAGAGCCACAACCTATATATACTTGTATAAAAGTCTAGTTCGGCCCCAGCTAGAATACGCAAGCATGATCTGGGATCCCCTCTATGAAAAATATCGTAATGCCATTGAAAAAATACAATATAAATTCTTAAAAAATATTAATTACAAATTATGATGGCTTATTAACAAAATTTGGACTCATTTTCCTTGCGAAAAGACGACAATATTTACAAGCAATGTTCCTATATGGCCTTTGCCTCAACAAATTCGACTGTGGGCACCTTGTCAATAAAATATGCTATATAGTTCCTAGAGGTGCCGTCCGACGGGCGACGGGCGCTTACCGGCAGTTTGTGACGGCTCCGTGCGGCACTAACGCTGGCGCGCGCGCGCCCCTTCGCCGGCTCCTCACTACGTACAACCATCACTTTACCCATGTAGACATATTTCACCTTTCTACGGCACGATTTAGAAAATCCATCTTAGAAACCCTTAGTTAATTTATTAATTAAGTCAAAATCATTGAGAACTTTAATGCATGCTACTTTTCTCACGATCTTTAATTATAAATTACTCCGGCTTTTTTATTAGATAAATTACATACCAATCGAAAGTATGAAGCCTAAAGAATATGCAAACGTTAGGTTGACTATTGTTTTCCCGTCATAACTATTGGGTAGGCAGGTACAAACCGGAAGTCGGTACTAATAAATTGCACCGGTCTGTTTATTGAATAAAATTTATACCAAAGTATTTCATTGCGAACACGGTGATATAGGGTTGACTGTGAAAAATCAGTCTCGACTCCGTGTTGCCGAGTATTAAAAAACGAAATATTGATACGAATTAATACGTGCGACGGAGAGATCCCAGCGAAAAATCCAGTGCGATAGAAGACGACGCAGCATTGCAGCTGCTATTTGTCAAAATCAAATAATTTCAATGTGTTTAATTAAAAGTACAAGTAAAGTGTAGTGTAATGAAACAAAATGAAAACAGTATAATAAAAATATATAGCTCAATTATGCTACTGTCATAAAATATTTGAATATAAAATATTTGGAAATGTCAAAATGCGGAATTTAAATAAAAGTAATAAAAATAACAACTCAATATAGGTAGGTACATAAATCTCAGGGGACAATGTCGCACCAATCGACCTAGTCCCAAACTAAGCTCTACGCTTGTACAATGAGTAGGGGAGAGCGGGGCTAAAAGTTCAGATTTTTAGTTAACCGCAAAATTTGTTAAAAATTCTTGATTTTAGTATTCATACGATGCGGTCGAAATCAACTTAAATAATATTATGTAACTTTGATATTAAGACAATTGTTTGGGTCATATTTGGGAGAATTTTTATTATTCATTTTTTAATGCCTTAAGTCGGAAAGTAAGAGCTTACCCCAACTTGGGGTAAGTTGTTAAAAAGCTGGGGTAACTTGCTGACATATCCTAAAGCTATATTAGCTTTTTTGTGAAATAAAAAACAATAAATGATTAAACCAAGTCTGTTGATTTAAGTAATAAATAACCAACAATATCGTACGTCGCAAAACAATGATTACAATTTAAGATCCAGCTGAATTATAAAGATATACATATCCAGACGTAATAAATTGGTAGGTTTTAGAGCAGAACAGAGGAACTTTGCAGAAGTACCTAATGTAAAACCTAAAATTATTGTCTGGGATGGAAGTTCTATGGCCGGTAAAAAGATTACTCAACGATGTGATAGCTTTAGAGAGGTTGGTCATTTTTTAATGGTAGTGATAATTATTGTGATTCATTAAGATAAACAAAAGACAGTATACATGTTGAAAACCAGCAAAACTGTTGATGTTCATTTGATTGTGCCAAAAATAAGGATCTAAGACTGTCATCGTACTTTTGAAATAGGCCCAAGCGGAACGTGCCGATGAGATAAAGCGTGACTTAAACGACCCTCAGTAAAAGTATCTGTGCACTACACTCACAACAGTAGAAGGTCTGATAACGATCAAGCAGAGGTAATAAATGCTGATGTCCTTTGAAGGACAGAAATACGGTGTTGTTCTACTACGTTTCGGTGCAAAGCCTTGACTTGCAACCTAGTGCCGTTACAAAGTAACATAGCCTTGATAATTAGTTCCGTCTTCAATCATATTGCCTTGTCTTAGGCTGAAAATATAGGTAAGGTTAGAGTTACGTCAAGGCGCGAAGCCATTACGCGGAATAGAAGCTCCGTCGTCGTTGATAGTACACTTCTTTTTAAGTTACTATATTTTTATCGTAAAGCTTATATTTTTTTAGCTTAATCCGCGTAGTTATGGCGCTTCGCGCCGTGACGCAACTCTAACCTAACCTAATAAAGGCGAGTGTGACCTAATCAAGCAAGTTGGTTTGCATTTTCTAGGAACTGATCTATTTACTAGGTAAGTTTTAATGCTTGTGAATCCATTCATACATTAGGTATTTGATCCATCAGGTATTTAGTCTATTAGGGGATTTAAATTTAGGCATTGTATGTATGTATGTAAACACTTTATTGTACAAAACAAAAAAGCGGCCAAGTGCGAGTCGCACTCGCCCATGAAGGGTTCCGTGAAAGGTAAATTGCTGTTTACGATTTATGACGTATTAAAAAAACTACTTACTAGATCCCGTTCAAACCAATTTTCGGTGGAAGTTTGCATGGTAATGCTGCCCTACTAAGCATAATGGCGTTATCTCAAACAAAACATCTGTAGAAATTGCAACCTAGTTACAAACAGAAGAGAGTTAAATCTGCTTTGGCTATTGAATTTAGTTATTGCATTTGTGCTTAGGAGGGCAGAATGTACATCATATTTTTTTTAGTGCTATCATTCTCTTATTTTAGAAGTTACAGGGGGGGGGGGGGACATTTTACCACTTTGGAAGCGTTTCTCGCGCAAACTATTCAGTTTAGATTTTTTTTAATTAGAAACCTCAATATCATTTTTGAAGACCTATCCATAGATACTCCACACGTATGGGAATGATGAATGTGTGAAAATCTTAATGCGGTTCACAGAATACATCTACTTACTCCGCGATATACGACATCTGATGGGTACTATTCGGGAGCTGTGACGGGTAGCTAATTGGCCGCCATGATAGATAGGCACGCCGCTTCATTGGGGTACGCAATTTGAAACAACTATTTATCTCTTTCTAACAATAGCGTTCGCTACGGATTGCCGTATTTAACTGTACAAATATAGAAATAGAAATAGTTTATTTGTGACAAGCATTAATTGACTCATACAGAATTTTGAACACACAAGCATAATTTGCCACGAAATGGTCACAACTCAGCGTGATGCTGGCAGAGCCAGCGCTGGTCTTCCGTTTTGACCATTTGGTGAAGACACGGTGCAATGACGCCACGATCGCACATGCATCAATTAACAAAAATACTGATAAAAATAAAATAAAAAACCGAATAAACCGATATGGTAACGTAGCAACTGTCAGTAATTGGTAGATTTATTATTTTAGAGATTAATAATGAAATAATGTATATAATGTATGAAGAATATACATTTACTGTTCTCTATATTGAATGCAAGAAATAAATGAGCAATACATTATTATTTTATTTGTATTCGTTGACAGCCCTCACTATAGGCGACGCGGCGAGTGAGCCAATTCATTTTCACCGTTCGTACACAGCCTTAACGCTCCGTTTGGCTTGCACTGGAGTCGACGACGTCAGAGGGACATAAATCATAATATTTTGGCTAAGAAAAAAGCGGCTTTTGTAAAATTCAAAGGAGTGTGCCTTCTGTACTTGTACTATTATCTATTCAGTGCCATAGTCGTTTTGTGTTGTAGGTTCTTCTCGCCATAGTCTTTTGGCGAGGCAGGTATTGACATCTGGATCTCACTACGCAAGCTCAAACCAATAGTTTCTGATGATGCACTACTTCAAGTATATTTTGCTTATTTTCATTCCATTTTGTCGTATGGTATAATTATATGGGGTAATTCTACGGAATCATATCACGTTCTCACCTTGCAGAAGAGAGCCCCTCGTACACAGGCAGGTGTAAAACCGAGACACTCGTGTAGGGAACTGTTTAAAAAAACCGGCCTAGTCCGAGTTGAACTCGCGTGCAGAGGGTTCCGTACACAGCACAGTGTTTCGAACAAAACAAGCTAGTTGTACAAAGTCATTTGGGAATTTCCGAGAAATGATTATAGAGAGTGAAAAACAACATTCCGGTAATGACGAACTATCGAAATTAGTTGCACCATCCTTAACTAATGATGAGTACCGAACGTCTTATTTAAGGAGAAAAGGGTAAGTGCTGTAACGAGGTGTATCTATGTGTTACACCTCGTTCAATTAAAGTCGTTCTGGCACTTTCTATCCGGCTATTTTTATTCTAAATTCTAAATTTGAGCTCATTTTAAATTTTACGATCGCCTGCGCACGACGTTGAGTTCAGTCGCTTTTTAAATCAAGTTAATACTTACAATAGTGAAGTGAGTTTTATGTAAAGGACCCCTTCACCTAAATACCCACTGTTTAATGGCACTAATTGTAAGCTTATATCTATATCCACGACCATCCCTTCACCTAGTCCTAATTTTATAATATATATTCTAAGTTTCCTTTTTGTACTGTTCTCAGGTGCCTTTTTACCTTATTTTCTTATCTAACTGAAGACTCTTAATAAATATTCCTGCCCAGGACTTCTGTTATTCTTAAACCACTTCCGTTCCTGATCCCGAACCTGCTCCGGTAACACCGTTTATATATGACGTGTCGGATATGTCCAACAAACCCCTAGGACGTTGGCATATTAGGGATCTAAAGCCTATTCGTAAAATACATAACTGACTTAAACTATTTACCTAACTGTTAACTCACGGAAAAAACTCGTTACTTTTCTCCTATTTATTTTTCTCCGTAAATATATATATATATAGTGGTGGTCACATAATTAGGGACACTTGTTTTTTTCCCATACAATTGCCTACAAATATGACTTTAAAATTTTGACCACCAATCAAAAAGTTCTTGCCCAATTTTATTGCTAAATACAATTTACTTTAGATTATTAACTAAGGTTTAAATTGATGTACAATGAACTACTGTTAAAAATGAACCTTATATTTTACAGGGATTTAAAAACTTAATGCTGACCCGTCCATACAAAGTTTTACAATTTTGTATGAACGCGAAATATTTATTTTTACAAATCCTCGTAAAATGAAAGATCCGTTTTCAACAGAGATGAGTTGTACATACATTTAAACCTTAGTTCATTAATGAACGATGAGTGTAACCAAATATTTAATTAGTTTAAAACTTTTTGAATGGTGGTCAACATTGAAAAGTCATATTTGTAGGTAATTGTATGGGAAAAAAACAAGTGTCCCTAATTATGTGACCACCACTGTATATATAAATACTTAATATTAGAATGTAATAGAATGAACTTAATTTTAAAACATTAGGATCATAATTAGCCTCATTATTATTTTGGATGTTAATCACATTACATTACAAAACTACATCTATCAATTTCAACTAAATATCGTTACATTAGGTAGGTATATAATATACTAACATAATATGCTATAAAAAACTTCTTTTCGTAGTTCTCTAACTATGGAAAATTTTATTTTACAATTGTGTTATGTAGTAATTCTACAGCACGTCTTGTCGAATATACTTATACTATACTACTAGTACTTCTACATATTACTCTATATATACATTTTAGGTTAAGTATTCATCATCTAATTAATATACCAGTGGGTGGTTACTGAATTAATTACCCTTAATACCAATCGGAGAAAGATTTAATGAGTATTTTATTAAATATAACAAATACTCTATTGAAAGATATTTTGGTTATACATGACATCATGGTTAACCAAAATAATGAAAGTTTGACGTATGAATGATAGATATATGAATGAACTAAAATCGTTTCTCTTGTAAATACTCATCCCCACTTTTCAAAATGAACATCATTTCCCATCGCAAATTCATATTTAGGCAAAATCCATCTGGACTTATAGCATAAGAATAAATACTATTAGAAGGGTAACTTCATCCCCACCACACGCGCTCTCGCGTGGCCTGTCAACAGTCCAGGACTACTTGTCGCAGCAAACACTAGCGGGTTGCCACCGCTCGGCAATCGGCGCTTGTAGTAAACGTGCAACAATATTTCAAATGAAGCTCTCAAAGGCGCCACTGTCTACGCAAACAGGGGTTTTACCATACGAAATTGTTAGTTCCGTATTTGACCACGTGCTTTACGATAATAATTGTAGGATGACATCAACGAAGTTTGAATATTTACTTATTACTAGCTTCTGGCCGCGACTTCGTCCGCGTAGAATTAGTAATTTTGCCATTCTACGGGAACAGTGATTTATTATTCAAGGTAGCCCTGTGTGTTAATCCAGCTCTATTCCTAATTCCATCCTTTTTAGCAAAGAAGCAACAAACTCGCGCACGCATAACCTTTCGCATTTATAATATATGATTATGTACATCCTATACTACATATTATGTAGTATATGATGTAAATAGGAAGGTACATCCAGCGCCCAGAATCGCTCTGGCCGAAATCGTAGTCGATAAAAATACCCTCGGTATGTGAGTCCGACTCACACTTAACCGGTTTTCAGTATTTGTTGGTTTTTTAGGATTTGTACTATGTATAATCATACCAAATTTTGAAACTTGGGTGTTTTATGGTTTTTACTATACAACAAAAAGAAAAATGGTTTGCAGATGTTTTTATCACAATTTTGTATTTGAATAATACAAAGTGACAATATCCCAAACAAAGCAATTAGGACGAAGTTCTTCGATGAATGAGCGCATTGAGCGCGAGCGGACTTTTTCGCTCCTATTTAAACTCCCGGCGTCCGCGACGCTGCGAAGAACTTTATCGCTGTTCTTTCATGTATAAACTAAAGTCGCACTATTTCACACTGAACGAATTGTATGATTTAGATGTTAGTGCGTAAAGTATTATAGTAGGTGTAAGTGCCCAATTCGTTTTTAAAGAATAAAAAATAGTTACCTAGTGTATTTAATTTCGGTCCAAAAAAACTTAACCTAACCAACTGTACTTACTCCCAATACATTACAGCTATTATCATTGCTCATAGCTATGAGTTTATTTAACTTCGATATTCTACTTCTACCCCTCATTTCACCCCCCTTAGGTATATTTTTTTAAATCGCTATAAGTAATATTTTTTATTTATGCGTAGTAGCCTAAATACCAATTATCACTTTTTTAATCACAAAAATGACGTATTCATACAAATTTCTACACTCCCCTTTTTTCCCTTCGGAGTAGTTTTGCCAAAATCGCTGAAAGATATATTTTTTATTTGTAAATAGTAGCCTATATACCAATTTTCACGTTTCTAACTTCAAAAATGACGAAACTTTCATACTTACAAAATTCTACACCCTCCTTTACCCCTTAGGGGTAGTTTTTCCAAAATCGCAATAAGTTATATTTTTTATTTGAAAATAGTTTCTGCCCGCGGCTTCTTCTGCGTAGATTGCGATGATGTGTTTATCCGGGCTCAATCCGGGGTATAGCTAAGCTATCTCCATTTCAAACTTCATCCAAATCCATCCATTCGTTGCAGCGTGAAGAAGTATCAAACTAACACACAAACTTTTGCATTTATAATATTTAATGATCGGTGATCGGCAGCATTTTATGTCACTTTAACGTCAAACGTAATGACTGATATAGATAAGTCTCATTAGTAGGATGAGTAGGATTCTCGCATTAATAGGATTAGTGGATAATACAATAGCTTTTGTCCCTCGGGAACGGTCCAATTTTACGGGATAAAAACTATCCTATGTCCTATTCCATGGTCTAACCTATATGTGTACCAAGTTTCACCCCGATCCGTCCAGCCGTTGCAGCGTGAAAGAGTAACAAACATCCATACATACAAACTTTCACAATTATAATATTAGTAGGATAGGATAGGATTTGTAACATAAACACACATAAGAGCGTTAAAATGAAAGAATTAAATAAATATATTATTTACGTATGCACTTTATGTTTTATCCAATACTAATCGTAATTAAGTGTCTAAGATACTATTTCAGTGTTTACGTTTTAAAAGAAAGAATTGCTAAATTAATTAATAAAATGCACAAATACGTCCTACATATGTATATAAATTAGTTTTATTGGCTTTGCGTTTGTTCTTACAACTTTATATCTGATTTAATTGTAATGAAAGTACGTTAATTTTTACATTGACTAGTTAGCGCCGACTTCTGCCGCTGTCATAAGCTGTCACACTCATCATACGTCAATGGAACTATTGGAAAGTCTTACGGATTCGAAATTTTACGGACATTTTAGTTTTATTTCATCGTATAGTTTTACAGGTAAATAAACTAATTCTAGGCGAACGAGGTTGCGGGCTCAGTTAGTATTATATTCTTGTGACAAACCTAATTTTGCGACGGGCGAGAGAGGGGTAAGGCGGGGCGTGGGGCGCTGTAGGTAATTATTTGACGGCTTTGCTGTCAAATCCATACAACGACGCCGATGATGCCCTTCTAATAGTATTTATTCTTATGCTTATAGTCCTTCAGGATTTTCCCTTCCAGGGCAGCCCGGGTATTGTAACGAGGTGTATCTACCTATGTGTTACCTCGTTCAATTAAAGTCGTCCCGGCACTTTCTATCTGGCAATTTTTATTCTAAATTCTAAATTTGAGCTCATTTTAATTTTTACGATCGACTGCGCACGACGACGAGTTCAGTCGCCTTCACCTAAATACCCACTGTTTAATGGCACTAATTGTAAGCTTATATCAATATCCAAGACCATCCCTTCATCTTGTCCTAATTTTATATAATATATATTCAGCAGTGGACGACCTATGGCTGAAATGATGATGATGATGATGATATTCTAAGTTTCCTTTTTGTATTGTTCTCAGGTGCGTTTTTACCTTATTTTCTTATTTAACTGAAGATTCTTAATAAATATTCCTGCCCCGGACTTCTGTTATTCTTAAACCACTTCCGTTCCTGATCCCGAACCTGCTCCGGTATTACCGCGACAGTGCATTATTTCATCTCATATTTTGCTGTTCTTGCGATATCACATAACATAACAGTTTTTAACTACTGTGCCTAATATAAATAAGTGAGTACTATATATTTTCTACAAAACCTGGTACATAACATTGTTTATGGTTGTATAAAAAATCTTGAACATCGCACTTTTTTAGTGACTTTTTCAATTTATCAGTCTAACAGTTACATGCCCCCATCTGCCCCAGGTCTAGAATTTATGTATATCCTAGCTGTGACCATTGGGTTGCTAAAAATATCGATTTCCGTCTGCACACTTTTGTACAACTATTTTTTTTTATAGATTGCTCCTACTCTATTGCAAAAATAGAGTTCTTTGAAGAATGGCTGAAACATGGAAAAAGTGACCAAAATTCTATGCTTTATCGATTTTTGTCCTCGAAATATGATATTTCGAGTATTTCCGAGGCATCGATGAGGGAAACAAAGAATACTATCAGCAGGTTTTCTTCCAAGTTAATGGAAAAGTGGAAAAAGCAAGGAGCGTTTTCTTAAAAACAATAGAGAGTGGATGGAGGGAGACTTAGTGTTTAATGTCTCCCTTTGTCAAGTTCAGCCTTCTACATCTGTGGACCCAACACCTGGACGGCCTCGCAAGGAGTTTGATGAGGCGAGCGACAAGACCAAAAGAAGAAGAGTTGAAGACTTAATTACTTCACGGAATACTTCGGAATTATTAACTCCCACTTAAGTTTCAGCTCGATTATCTCGCCATAGGGACTTAGCTGGAATTATAAAGGTTGCTAGTGATACTCCCGACAAGTGTAAAAATATTAAAAAAGTGTCCGTTTGAGTGAAACCTCTGAGCAGAGATGTCTAACTAAAGAAGAGGCATTAATATGTTGCTTATCATATCTGACCCTGTAATAAACAGCCTCAGAGAAGTTCCTAAAAAAATACTGGCAACCCTTCCGAAGTATTAAATTTATTACTACCACCTACTGTAAATATAAGTAAAAATATAGGGACTATAAATACTAATGACTATATTGTAGATGATTCATGAGATGAGGAATTTAGCGATAATGAGTAGGTAATTAGATAATTTAAGTAATTAGTTAATATCCTTTATACAATTACAATTAGGTTACTGTATTATTAGAATTTTGCATATATAAATAATTACCTAATAGCTGTAAATAATTTAGGATTACTGTATAATATATGCATATTATTTATTAATTATGTATTTAAAATACTAGGTTAAGATTTTTTTATTTGTATTGTGTGCTATTTATAAAATTTTAATTATAATTTAACACAATAACTATTCTTTTACCTACTAAAAGTGTTTCATTACAAATGTACCACTGTAGTATAATATAGCATGCTTCAATTATACTTCTTTTATACAAAATGTCCAAATCGTGAGTAAATACAAGCAGTAGAGTCAGAAACCTCAACTAAATAATTTTGTCCAGCTAGCTTGTTCTGTTCGAATCACTGTGCATAGGTACGTTTTTTTTATAGAATACTTATAGGTTTTCCTGTAATCTACAAGCAATGAACTAAAGATACTTGAAAAACGCCTCCTTAGGGTAATTTTTCGAGCACCATGGGGGTAGCACAGGGTTTTCAGGGTTGCAAACTTGGGTGTTAACTACTCTCAAGGGACAACACATATAAAAAAAACGTAGTTACATGCGCGTTTGCGATCTATGATGTCGTTAGAGACTGGCCTACTTCTCCAAAACGCCCACTGTTTGAAATAAAAATATCTTATGTATCGACTGGTTTCGATAATCAACTAAATATTAATTGAGTTAGGGTTTGAAGTAATTTATGTCAGATATTGATATAACGTTTGAATAGACAGTAATTTCAGTAAGGTCTTATACCGTTTGAAAGACAAAAATCTGCAATTACGAGGGGCGGCTGATAAGTAATCTCCTTGGTCAGAAATATATACAAAAATAATGCTGGCTGGTATGGATTTATATTCGTTTGTTATTCTATTTTCAAAATGTATTACATTCATTTGTTTATTGCATCACGTTTATTTGTCTCCTACAATTGTTTCAAACATGTCGGTAGAAAAAGTGAAAATGGATAAAATCGAGCAGCGTGCGGTGATTAAGTTTTTGACTAAAGAAGGGAATACGCCTTCGGAGATCAGACAGCGTATGTTACGTGTGTTTGGCAGTTTGTGTTCTTCCGAATTTGTTATAAAGTTTTGGTCAAAGCAGTTTAAGTTAGGTCGTGAGAGTCTGGAAGATGATCCTCGTAGCGGAAGACCAGTTTCGGCCGTCACCGATGAAAATGTAGCCAGGGTGAAAAAAATTATATTAGAGGACCGACGAGTGAAGCAGTGGGAGATAGCTAGAGATGTGGGCGTCAGTAAAGAGCGAGTCAATTAAATAATTCATGAGCATTTGAACATGTCCAAGGTTAGTGCACGTTGGGTCCCCAGAATGTTGACTGCATTTGACATGGAGAGGCGTGTCAAATGTTGCGAAGAGTTTTTGGAGATGAGTCGAGGGAAAGAGGAAGAAATAATTTCTAGAATTGTAACATGTGATGAGACTTGGATTCGACAATGGGACCCGGAAAGTAAGCAAGAGTCGTTACAGTGGAAATTTAAGGATGAGAAGCCGCCTCGGAAATTCAAGGTCTGTCCATCGGCAGGTAAACTTATGGCTACAATCTTTTGGGACACAGAAGGGATTTTGCTCATAGATTATTTACCGAAGAAAACTACAATGAATGCTGATTATTACTCAAACTTACTATACCAACTAAGAGAGACAATAAAAGAAAAACGGCGAGGTAAACTAAACAAAGGTATTCTGATTTTGCACGATAACGCACCAGTGCATACCGCCCGCACAACGAAGCTAGCAATTAAAGACAATGGCTTCGAAACCATTGACCACCCCCCTTATAGTCCAGATTTAGCCCCCTGTGACTATTTTCTGTTTAGACTTCTCAAGAAAGACCTCAGGGGACGAAGGTTTATGACCGATGACGAAATGAAGGCTGCGGTTACTGACTTTTTTGACGACAAACCGAAAGATATTTTTTTTAATGGTTTAAATTCAATATTTGAAAAATTTAATAAGTGCATTTTACTAGCAGGGGACTATATAGAAAAATAAAAAAAAATTAGCCACGACAGTCTTTTGTTTCATTGTTAGGTAGATTACTTTTCAGCCGCCCCTCGTAGTTACAAGCTCTCTGACACAAAAATTTCATTTGACAATTATTTTTTTCATAAGTTTTACTTGAGCGCGACCAATATTTCAACATGTGACGTGGATAGTTTGATACAAAAATAACACAGTAATTGAAAAATATTTTTTATAGTAATTTTTGACAAACCTACTGATTATTCCCCTTGAATCATTTAACATTTGTAAGTTACACTATTATAAAGTTATAAAAGATCTTTACAGTCAGCATCAAATAGTCTTTAGTATCCAAAGTTCATAATATATCGCAACACGTCTTTATTCTTATAAGCATAAAGATACGTGACAATATTTAAGTTGTTTTGTTGTGTATAACTACGAAGCTGCGTAGCTGTGTAGCTTAATTACGAAGATCATCATAATTCATTATGTTTCTGCGAGAATAAGATTATACCTAAGCATACATATGCATATCAATCATAAGTTAAGAGACTCAGGTACCTAATAGATGTGTGATAAACCACTCGACGTCTGATACTCCGTGTCAATAAAATTATTATTAATATTATTGTAAATAAACGTTGACAACGTACTGTGTGTACAATTTGGGACGGCTCCGACTTTTAATAAATGTCTTCTAGTTTTTGAGATGACATGTTTGCGAGGCATCCAACTTTAGCTACGCAATTTGCGACGACCTGCGTCCACCCAAGCCCGCTGGCGTTCTTATTTTTTTGGAAAACTTTATAAGATGTAATATGATCTATTTGTTTTGTTATGTAAACTCACTATAGTAAAGATTACATACAATTTAATTTCCTATTCATTCGAAGTTTTCAAAGATATTATATATATCAAATAGGAAGGAAGATAACTGCTTGGAAAGCTTTTGGATATGCATTTTCCAGGTTAAATGGGTGTCTAGGTGTGCGCCTAATAACGTCGCGGAGTTAGCTGATTCTATGTTTATATTATTGTGGCTGTATGATATAGGTAGTGCAGGTTTTTGGTAGGGTTTAAATTGGATGGTTTTTGTTTTATTAAGATTTAGCTTTAGATTATGTGCGCCTAGCCAGTGAACAATTTTGTTCACTGGCTAGACGCACGCGTGCAATGAGGCCCATTTTGACTAGTCTAAATTTTATACTGATTTTCAAAGATTTTTTATTATTTCTCAAAAACTGTACCTAAATAATCAACACTTCATTTTGATTTTTCTTTAAAATATAAGTTATTATCTTATATGTCAGGATTTTTTTGTCAATTTTTGGCTATAAATCAAAAATTACAAAACAGAAAATTAAAAAAAAAATAGTTTTGAAATGTGCAGATTGAGCCCTTTCATATGACACCCCATTTGCTATAATCAAACCACTTTCATTTTTCAACCCCCATTCCAGACCCCTTTTCAATTATTAATAATTTTTTTTTTACTAAGAATAGATGCGGGCAAGCAAGTTGTACAACCATGCCAAATTTCAAGTTGATAGCATTTGTAGTTGTTGAGATAACCTGCTGTGACATACAGACAGACAGACAGACAGACGACGAAGTCTCACCATAAGGGTTCCTTTTTTACCATTTTGGTACGGAACCCTAAAAGGACAGAAATATCATCCGCGAATAGCACGCAATGGTCATTTAGTACATTTGGAAGGTCATTTATATAAATCAAAAAGAGAATACATCCTAATACGTTAGCTTGAGGAATGGAGCCAGTGACAGCGACTCTATCTGATCGAATGTGCTGGCTTTTGCCAGTCTCCACATGTGTGTTTTTAATTTCAACGTATTTATCTAAAAGCGTTTTATAACAGTTGTTTCAGAGTAATGACAAGAAGCCAAATCCGGGCAAAATAAAGTGCTAATCCTGTGCTTCGTTATGAGTGGTAGTAATATTTTCTGTAAGCACTCGTCACGGCGTACCGTAGCGGTCAAAGTCCCTGTAGTGAAGAAGGATTGCGATCGCATACCGCTTTGACAAATCGCTTGCCACACTAATACTTTTTTGCCGAATTTCTCGATGTTGATGGTCTTATCTTATCGAGTAACCTCCTTATTAGCCAGCACCATAATCAATTGAGGTCCTGGTAACGCTTTAAAGTCCAATTTGCGTAGGTCTCGTCATGCATTATAATGGCCTGATTTTTCTTGTTCAATATACGGTCCTATAATTTCCTTGTCCGTTTTCTGACAGCTATTGTTAGATTTTCATCTCGTTTTGGTTGTTTTTGTTTTTTTATAGGTTTTTAGGTTGCATCTTAGTTTGATTCTATTCTTAGTATCATAGCCGAAGATGTTTTGGCTCTTTTTGCCGCATTTCGTATTGAAAGGGACGGGTTTTGTTTAAACATTATTACGACTTTCTTTTCTAGTGCCAAGTCCATTGTCCCTGGTTTTCTTCCAGATTTAGGCAAATCTTCAAGAGTACAGAAGTCACCAAATTTCTTTATTATCTTGTGCTCGCCTGCGGGACTCAACTCGTACTTTTTAGCCAGTTTTCTTATCGTCATACCGTTTATTTTGCACCAATCAATCGCCCTTATTATTTTTACTAATATGTTAATTAATTCGCCCCATGTTGACAGTTTGACAAAAATAGCAATTATTTTTGGCTGCAATTTAAACAAAGGGATGTAGTTCGGTATTAAAAAAAAGTTTATGCCTATTTTATGTACGTGCTAGTTTTTAGAGATGCCTTAAGTTGTCTGCTTTCTTTCCGATACGGTCCTTAACTATCAGATTGAAAAGTTAAAACTATATTCTGGACCGGTAAGGAAAGGGCTATCGTCAATATTTACATGAAGTTATGGGACACCCTGTATAATATAAATTATGCCATATTTTTCAACGTTACTGGTCACAGTTTTCGTTTTAATGAAACTCATTGGTTGTTGCTATTAAAGCACAGTACCCCTGGAGGCTGTCATAAGGGTGACGAAGCGAACAGGAAGGTAGGTATACTGACGAGATCCGTGACGGCGGGGTGCGCGCCGCGGCGGCGCACGCGCCACGTCTCCAGGCGCGCCAGCCCCTCGACCCGACGCAGCGCGCGCTGCAGGAACACCGTCATGCCGTAAGCGCGGTACTCGAATATCACCTTCTCCACGATACTCAGCGGCTACCAACAACACCACATACGTCTCATTACCTTCACCACTGTGCCATTTAATGTTTGGACGTAGATTAAAACGAGAATATTTACCTACTCATTTGTCTATCGCTGTCACAGTCTCTTTGGCATCTGTCAGTATACTTGTTTTGGCAGAGAGTGTATGAAAGCGATAAACGAACTGTAAACGCTTCTAAAGTGCTAGTAGAATCACTCCATATTAGCGACGGGTAAAAGAGCCATCATATGGCCAATTTTCTAACAAAAAATAGTTTTATGAAAGAAAACAAGAAAAGGATAAAAAGAAAGAAATAAGTGGTCTCTGCCTACCTCTCTGGGAAAATGGCGTGATTTAACGTATGTATGAAGGTACGTAAATATTTTTAATTTACTGCCTAAAAATATTGCTAAACACAAAAAATTACCTATATGGTCAGGCTAAGAATATTTTGCCGGCCTGTTGGCTGAGTAGTCGACAACATTGTTTTCCAACTTTGAGAACCAATGGAAGTTAATCAATAATTTATTGCATTATAGGGTCATATGACTCATATGTCATATATACATATAAAATAATAATTATTATTGAACTATTTCATTTAAATGACAGTAACGAACAGGTAAATGCTAGGTATCCTAAGCTGTAATCTGTTTTAAAAACCGATACAGTACTTCTATTTTGAGTTGTAAATCTGGTTCGAAGATAAAAAAAGATGTGAATGTTTGAGTTGGTGACGTGAAGGGTGCACCTGTGAGGGCAAGTCCAGCTTGAGCAGCGAGTCGTAGGCCTCGCGCAGGTTGCGAAGGTTGGCCGCGAGCCGCGCGCGCACCACGTCCGCCGGCGCGCCGCCCGCGCCGCCCGCGCCTCCTGCGCCTCCCGCGCCATTCAACAGGCACACGCGCATGTGCGAAGCGAACAACTCCACGGCGGCTATTATCATTTCCTGTGATGTTTGTGAGAAACACATTTTGTATGATATTCATTCAAACTAATTTTAAAATCGTCAATCTCAATATTTTGTTAGACTAGAATCGACTTTATCTACATCCATATCATAACTTCCCTATAATATGTTCAGAAGCGATAAGCAAATCGCCTATATTAAGAAACCTGTATCTGTGGTTGCATTATATTAAGAAACCTGTATCTGTGGTTGCATCTTAATGTTTACATTAAAGTATAGTGCATCGTAATGTTTACATTAAAGTGTCGGTACCTAAACATTAAAGTATCGGTAATACTGTACCACTAACTTGAGAATGCAAGCCATATCTGTACTGTTATTATTTGTTTGTTTGTTTTAAGCTTTGATACTACAAACAAGTTAAGTTAACAGTAACACTAACTTAATAAAGACACAGGCCATATCTGAACATATTATAGAAAACTTATGATATGCATGTAGATAAAGTTATTTATGCGGCTATACATAATTAGGCATTAAAACACTCGTGTGATCTTATTATGCACCAGCCACATAAACTACTATTAAAGTTGATATTTAAAATTGGAGAATAGTGATCAGGATTGGCCCAATTATAACATGAAAATAACTCTCAATGTAAATGATGCGACCCCTTTTCAAGGGCCCAACCGATTTCCATCAACCCCGTAGTTACGGAGCTGACGAATATGTTTTAAAAAACCGGTCAAGTGCGGGTCAGACTTGCACACCAAGGGGTTCTGTATTTAACATAATTCGGTTGGAAAACGCAATTCTAATGTAGGTACTTAACATGTTAAAGTAAATTTATTTTTGTTTTTTAATAAAAACCTTTACCCGTGACTTCATCCTGGATTAAAATATAACGAGGCTAGCAACATCTATCTAGAAGGTAGTTATTGGGTGTTTGCTAAGAGATGTCGCAACTAAAGGTATTATGATTGTTCCGATTTTATGACAAGGAAGTAGAATTAGGTTCGAGAAAATACTCATTGTGTTATGAACTCTATTTTTATGCAAAGGCCCATTTTGACTAGCCTAAATTTTAATGCAGTTACATTAAAGTACATACAGTAATAGTAGTAGTAGTAGTGGTGGTATTATAGAACATTTAAAAAAATTTGCTAATTTTTCCATTACTGTAAAATTTGAGGACTTGATCTTATTTTTCGCGTAAAATATAAATTTTTGAGTCAGCAATTTTTCAAACGTTTTTGTTCGATAAACTTCGGGGATGATGGGGGAACGGTAATTTTTCGTACATTTTTGGCTATAAATTAAAAAGAACGTCACGAAAAATTTCAAAAAATTGTTTTGCCCATTAAGCCTCTTTCAAATATTTAGAAAAATAATATCATATTTTTTTTACTAAAAATAGATGCGGGCAAGCACGTTATACAACTTTGTATTTATTTTTTTATTTTTTTGATGGTTCGATTCCCGGGTGAGACAAACGGATTAAAAAAAATATTTGGGTGCTGTTTTGTTTCTTTATAAAAATAAAAGAATATTTCCTTTAAGTAAAATGATCTAACTTAAGGATTTAAGGTAGTGCCCATTATTTTTTTCACCCTCTATGTAATTAGTCACGTCATTAACGGGGGAAATGGTGATGCTGCAATGCAAAAAACCTGACAAAGCAAGATTGAAAATCCGATTTCGAGTCTGATAAGACTCCCAAGTTTCGTTTGTTCCTCGGAACAGGGGAGGGTAAGGACTATACGATATTGTAATGCTGCTCCTGATTGGCCTTATCAGTGGCAGCAGCGTGATAAGCGACGCCTCGTATTTAGGTATCTAGTATGATCGATCTCCTCAAAAAACTCTCCTGAAAGATCATCAATTTCTGTGTAAGAAAAACCACTGCTGCATTTTCCAAACAGTGGAGAAAGTGGTTGCTGCGTTAGATTGAAGGTCAGTTTTGTCAGCAATCACCCGGTACCTTTCGCTTTGTTTGTACTGATTGAATAAGCGTGCCACGGTCACGTACAAATAGTTTAACGTATCGATGATTGTTTAAACTAATGATTCTGAATTGTTCTGAATAGTTAATTCATATAAAAATACATTATACCACATAACGTGGAGTGGTATTGAAGTTTGGATGAGGGCAATGAAGAAAGAAGATTGGTTATTCAAATAATTTGATCATTTTATCAATATATGTTTTATGTCACAAGTAATACAAGATGACGAGTCAAAAACATGAGATGTAAAAAATACTACCAGTAACAATATTGATGATGATGATGATGATGAGTGGGGACCTACACATCCCGACCCACACCTACAAATGTGTAGAATTCGGCATCGCGGCAGACCAAATACGGATGTAACCGCGGATGAACTTGATAGGTACCTTTGTTTAAGACTGAAGGGAGAGTCCAAGATAATTATGGACATATGTTAATAGAAACGGAGAGAGGCTTAATTTGAAGCCTAGAGGTGACACAACAACCACATTGCGGACCACGAATATGCAGGACTTCTTTATATACCATGAATATTCGACACGCTAGATTTTTGCCAACGTCAGATATTATACTGCCGGACGGTTAAAATTAGAACGTGCAATATTTTTTAAAGTTACAGTGAGATACTTAATTGGAACGTAAGAGATACAATACGTATCGTTTTGTGGCTAAAACCGTTTTTACTCACTTTAATCGGTGATTGCATTATTTATTCGGTTTCAGCCTACCAATGTTCATCGGTATAAAATGATACTAAACTTCTTTTCATATTTATTACTTATTACCCTTAGGTATGTGATTTTAATAAAGTTCCACTCCCGAATATCATTTTTAATTGAACTTGGGCGTATCACGGTGGTCTGGCTAGTAATCATAATTAAAAAAAACAGGTTTCATTTTTAAATATCGAATGCGGTCATGTGATTGATCGATAACTATACTGTATATAAATAGATTCCGGATAACTGATTGTTTTCATTGTTTGCACACGCATCCTTCTCAGTGACTCATTAAAGTGACCGCTCATTAGCGGCTATCTTTAGAAGTTTGCGATAAAAGTAACCATTTATTACAGTGGAGCTTCAAGAATAAGGCAAGTTGTTTACTTATTTTGACATGTTTATTAATAACATAGATATCACGATGAGTCTACGCCACGACCTAATTTATTTCAAAATTCTTCAAAATTATAGTTTACTTAAACTTTTAACTATGTTCTTAATCAAAAGTAATGATAATTTATACTTCATTAAGGAGTCAAATGTGTCTAGACTGACTGCAGATGGTCTAGTTAGAAGCCTGCTACGCCTGCGTAGACAAAAGTGTAGCAATTCTACGCAAATCTTACGAATAGTTATGTTTATTGATTTCGTAATATTTTTTCATATGTGCAATACGTCAGATCCTTTTCAAGGGGTTTTATATTTAAACTATGGCTGTCTACGAGTGGTTCAGACACAGAAAAACGCCGTCCAGTGTTACAGCATACCTATTGTATGCTGCCTATGCCTATGCGGATAATGTAGATACCGCCATTTTGGATTACGTTATCAAGTGTCTCTCGCCATCAAACGTAACACTCGCCATCAAACGTAACAGTTTGGCGGGAATATAAATGTATAGTATTAAAAGTGTAATTTGAAATGTTAAATAATTTAAAAAAAAAAAGTATATTTGCCAACAACATGTCGTTTTATGGAAATCTGCTTCTCAAAAACAAAGCACTGCTGTTCCAAATAAATATTCTAAGTCGCTGAGTGAGAAAGCAAGTGCGAATCTACCGAAAACATCCGTATTGAACAAAAATACGCCACATGATATTCCCGACGAATCATCAACAACGGAGTCCGCGGCCGTTGCTGGCCGACCAAGAAAAGATTTCGCGGCTTGCAGTAAGCAGTCACAACGCAGAAGGCTTAAAGTTCTAGTTCAGTTTGATAAGTCAGCAGTCAGAAAGCTGAGGAAAACGTCAGACCTCGGTACTAGCGGAGTGAAACCTGACGAAGTATTATATCTCATAACGGAAGCTAAACTTACAAAATATCAATATCTGTTGCTCCGCAAATTTATAAATTCTAGAAGAAATCCAGTTTTACCTTCGTACGCTAAAGTTGTAGTAGCAAAGAAACAATGCTATTATTATTAGATATTTATTTAATTTTCTGTACATTAGGTTTTTTATAACAAATATTCAAATATAAAAGTAAAATAACAATACTAATACAAAAAAATAGACATTATAAAAAACCTAACCTACGAGTGCCGCCGGCAGCGGGGCAGGGCTCAAGCTACCGGTGGTTAGGGCTGCAGAGAGAGGAACCTCCTCACAATACGTGCCGTGTCGAGGAGTACTGCCTTCTGTATCTGGCCCTTGATCCAGCCATCTAGCGAGAGTCTCTTGAGGTGTTGGTCGAGACTCTTCGCTATAAGACCGTTTGCCGAAACAACTATCGGGACAATGATAGTCAAGTCAACATCTCACATGGCGGTCACCTCGTGAGCCAAGTCAAGGTACTTGCTGAGTTTGTCCTTCTCGGCCTTCACAAGGTTCTCGTCATGCGGGATGGTGATGTCGACGAGCACTGCCCGGCGTTGAGATCGATCTGTCAACACGATATCAGGCTTCTTGGCAACAATAGTCCTGTCCGTGATGACAGATCGATCCCAATAGAGCGTAGCACGACCATTTTCGAGAACTGGCGCCGGTGCGTACTTATAGTACGGCACTTCAGACTCAACAAGACCATATTGAAGAGCAAGTTGCTGATGGATGATCCTGGCTACGAGGTTATGTCTGTGCAAGTACTCGCCGTTGGCCAAATGCGAACAACCGGAAATTATATGTCTGAGGGACTCGCCGGGGCAACGGCATGCTCGACAAATGTCAACCGTGCCATCCCTCAGAATATATTTATTATTATTTAAATTTAAATTAATACAACTATGTGGTCCGTTGGTGTTAGTTAAACTTAGTCTACTCGTAGGTTAGTACTTAATCGTAAAAAGGGATTTGGTGCGGTCGGTAAGTATTTTTGTCAATGGACAATCAAACTTACTAGCTATCATTTTCAGGATGCTGTTGCTACTCCCGCACATTCTAAGTATTCAGGAGGGAGGCAGACTTTTTGCGCCAGACGGCGTCGAAGCTGTCTGTGCGCGCCTCGACAAACATAGATGACGCACTGCAGAAGCGTGGCAGTCGCAACGGCGCCCTGAAGGCATTATTAAATTGGATGCGCACAGCATTGTATGCCCTTTGGGTATATTTGAACCACAGACTTGCCGAATACAGTAATGTGCAATACGGTTTGAACAGCGTTAACTTCACTGCATCTGAACATCGAGCAAATCTGCGGGCCACCATGTTCGCCCGGACTGACAATGCCCTGCGCTCCCGCTCCATATCTAAGTCGTCCTTAAGGTCGTCGGTTAACAAATGCCCAAGATACTTAAATAAACTGGAAGACACGTTTAAGAGGGACACTATTGAGTAGTAAAGGTGGAACAAAAATTAGGCATTTGGTTTTCGCCCTAAAAATCATATATTCTGTTTTAGATACATTATAAGTCAAACCATGAGATGTTACAAGCGACTCACAAACTGCAACTAGTTTTCTAAGTGCGCCGATTGAGGGAGCCAGAAGAGCCATGTTGTCCGCGTAACTGATGTTATTGACACACACATCGTCAATAAAGCAGCCGACATGCGTTCTACTAAGTTACTCAATCAGCGCATTAACATATAAGTTGAAAAGCAGCGGTGAGGTCAAGCCACCCTGCCGCACGCCGCATTCCGACCTCCATGGAACCGAAAACTCGCCTGCCCATCTTACCAGATTCTCCTGATTTAAATACCAAGAACTAAGAAGTGAAGTTAGCTCAGGCGGAAGCCCTGTCTGCTGTAACTTCCGCCAGAGAATGTCATAGGAGACCAAGTCAAAGGCCTTTGATAGATCCATAAAACAGGCGTAAACCGGTGGCTGTCTATAAGTATAATACTTAACAGCGTGCTTTAAAATAAGAATGGCAGTCTCTGTTGATAGCCCAGGTCGGAACCCGAACTGGGCATCATGTAACTTGACATACCGAATTAAATGCGAGTTAAGCACACTGTCGAGTATTTTTGCAACTATCGTGGCTGTGAGATGGGCCTATAATTTGACCTGTCTGAGACATCTCTTGTCTTGCTCTTAACAATAGGTACCACAAGAGTCTTCACCAGATCGGGAGGCAGGTGGGTGGGGGGGTGACTTGAGCAAAGATTAAAGAGCACGGCGAGTACTCGCGGGAGGGGGGGGGGGGGGGGGGGGCGTGCCGCAAGTGCTCCACGCTGAGCCCATCGTGCCCCGGCGACTTACCCCTGCTATCCTGAGGTTGTAAAAGTTACCGAATCTAAAGCGGAGGCGGAGCTGCAAAGCTTGCTGGACCGTATTGCGGCTCATATAGTATAATCTCAGAAGGAAATTGTGACTGCCATACCTCAAAAAACTATGGGTAATGTTATCTTAATAGGTAAGTGGGGCTTTGATGGAAGATGTAATATTAATTAATTAATTAATTTAAGATGTATTTATCGCACCTACTAATATAGGTTAAGGACTTTTGTAACTAACAATGTATGGAATTTAAGCGTATAACTTAAGATTTTATTTTACTTCGCTTAGTTTTAATCATTTAAAAAATATTTATTCCTATTGTTGTTTTCTTTTTTTTACATGTAGTATTCTCCAAATTGTCTTTTTATTTAATAATTCTGAAATAACATATTGCTTTAAAAACATTTCGATTAAAAATTATTATGAACGCTTTACTAAGGCGCGCAGCCCACCGTGCGTAGGAAGAAATATGGAACAGGACCACATTTTCTTGTAGAAATCAGCACAAGCAGCTAGACCAAAATCTCAATAACTTTGTATTATTCGTATTACATTTTTTTCTTCAATATGTGCTCTTTGGGAGTAACTAAAACGGTGAAGATTATGTTCTACCCTCGACTTGAAGTTTTAGGCGACAGCGGCAGCGGTAGGTGTAGCGAACAAGTAGGTAGGTACATACAGAGATATGAACAAATCATGTATGCCACGCGACTCTAACATGGACCTAGGACTAGGCAAGACGGTAAGAAAAAGGGTTTGCACTAAGGGTTTGCAAGAGCTCTGAAGGGGTCATAGAGAAAATAGGAAGTAATCGATTGACAAAAAGAGACGTATCTTACAAAAGTAATCAGGGTTAATGCGGAGGGCTATTATATTTAAAAAGAGATAACCTGTATAAATTTTACCACATATCATTTATGTTCGGTAAAACGGAATTAATACTAAGGTGGTATAATGAAGGCAGTGATGAGTGGAAGCAGAAAACATGCTGCGATGACCCTAGATTGGGTTGGATAAAGCACCGATCAATTACGTCTAGTGGCTCTTGCAGGATTTAACTAAGTTTCCGTTCGTATTATAATAAGTGCTGTTTTGGTTTTGGAGGACAGAAAAACATTGTTGTACAATGTCCAAATGGAGTACTCAAATAGTTTAGCTACCCGGTGGACTCATTTGAGGACTCTGCTAACACATTCGCCTACTTTGGTAGCGGAGTCGCTGTAGGTACCCTGAATTTTGCGGGGGCCTTCCAACTTAAAGTGTGGGCCACTCATAGTTACATTAAGCTCTGCTAACCTTAACTTGTATTTAGTGGGGTCCAGGGCAAGTGAGGCGCTAGATCACTGTTGCCACCACTGCAAAAGAGGTGAAATAGGACCACCACTGATACCAACATTAGTCATCACATCATTGTTCATTTGGCATCATCGGCGCGTACAGCCATATCGGTATTACTTTTATCATGTGGATAAATACGCGGACCATCAACGAATTTGAAGCTTGAAGTCGACCATCACTTTTAAAGTTGCTATTTATTTTATTTACGAGGGCTGCTACTTATGTATCCGGAATCTGGGATTCCAACATTTATAAACGTTATATCTGACCTCCGTGGTAAAATTTGAACTTTTTTTTAATACTGGCCGCTATATATTTTTTTCTTATGTACGCTAGTCTTTTGTTTCTGGCGGGATCAAAATGTCATCTCGCTGCAAGAATGGAACTCACTCGTGAAAATATTCGTGCTATGATTTATTATGATTTTCGGCGTGGTGTAACGCAACAACAGTGCATAGATCAATTAACTTCGACTTTTGGTGATGAAGCTCCATCGAAAAGCACTGTGTACCACTGGTTTAGTGAGTTCAATCGTGGACATAGTATGCTCACTGACGAAGTTAAGGAAGGTCGCCCGAAATCGGTCGTTGTACCACAAAATATTGAATCTGTGCAAAAACTTATAATGCATGACCGTCATGTTACATATCGCGAGATAGAGGCGAATCTGGGCATATGTATGACGAGCATTAATAAGATATTACATGATCATTTAGCTTTAAAAAAAAATTGTTCCCGTTCGATCCCTCACAATTTAACTAAGGATCAAAAAGAGGCTCGCGTCGAATGGTGCAAGAAAATGTTAAAAAAATATATCCGTGGTGACTCAAAAGCTGTTTATAATATCTACACAGGTGACGAATCCTGGATCTATGCGTATGATCCGGAAACTAAACAACAATCAACAGTGTGGGTGTTTCAAAATGAGCCGAACCCTACGAAAGTAACTCGTGCAAAAAGCACCTTGAAGCAAATGGTCGCCTGATTTTTCGGTATTAATGACCATGTAGCTACAGTGCCACTAGAGAATCGTAAAACGGTTAATTCGGAATGGTACACGACCATTTTTTTGCCGGAGGTATTTGAAGAAATACGTAAAAACAACCAGCGACGCAGAATCGTTCTTCACCATGACAATGCCAGTTGTATTTATTCCCAAATGTAAAGAATAAATTACGTGGTCAACGATTTTCGACCCGTGAAGATGCAGTCGACGCGTTCAAACAGCACATTTTGGAGATACCTCAGTCAGAGTTGAAAAAATGTTTTAAAAATTGGTTTCAACGTATGCAAAAGTGCATCGATCATAAGGGAGAATATTTTGAAAAACAATAAAACCATATTTAGTCATATACGTTTGTTATTTTTTTCTATTCCGGTTACATAAGTAGCAGCCCTCGTATCTAATGTACAGAATTAATTGGAGCGTAGTTATGTTATGCGCCGATATGTGTAAAGATACATGTATGCGAAAAACGGTGCTTGTGAGCCAAGCCTTTAAAATTATTCAGGGTTTAAAAGTAATTTATGAATGACTTTTCTAAGTAAATCCTACTTTGAAATAATCTATGCTTATTATTATTACGCTAAATATACGCTAAATTTCTTCCGCTTCTTTATATTTATTCATGTCACAGTTTAGTCTCTTTCTTCGATTAACTCTTCTAACATCACAAGTAAGAAAGGGACAAATTACTCACTTTCATAACTTTCAAGGGGATTTACCAAAAACAAGTGCTATTGACAAGAAAAGCGTTGCCAGGTCGTCCTTAGGCTGTGTTTCCTGGAGAAGCGAAAATATTCCCTTTGTCTTGTATTAAAAAAATAAAATTTATGAATCCGAATTCGACCTATGTTAATATAACATTTTTAAATCCATTTAACCTCAGGAACACGCTGTTAAAATCCTTCGGGTACGTCCCGGGCACGGTGTATAAATGAGTGTTTAACAAAGAACCAAATCTATAAAGCAATTACAAATAAGTCATTTAGATTTGATTTAGATTTTAGATTATGCAAGTTTCTTGAACAAGAATCGACAATAATTGTAAGCAATTATTTTGTTGCAATAATAGTATTCAAAAATTGTACCAAAGAGTTTACACGTGTGCAATATTCGAAAAATTGAATTCAATTATTGAATACAAGTATTAGCAGGAAATAATTGCTAACTTCTTTGTTTACGTTTAGGACATTATTGCAAGAAAAATATTGCTTACAAGTCTTGACAAGTCTAAATCTTTTAGTTGTATGATATATTCCGTATTGCTGCAATTATTGTATGTATTTGCAGCCGCAGATTTCCATTCAATATTGAATGTTCGATTAAAAACGTGTTAAAATTTGGTTCTTCCGATTTAATAAGATATATAGAAATGTACAGAAACCATAAATGTCTGTGGGATACGGAAAATACTAATTATAAAAATCAAGATGCCCGCTATTCTGCACTAAAGTATTTCCATACGAGGGTTGATCAATAAGTTTTTAGAATTGGTATAAAAAATGGGAGATATGTAAATCGTTATATTTTAATTGGAATTTGCACACTTTCTTTATTTAGAAACCTTTATTAACGTCATTGAAATGTTTTATTTTACCGCTATAAAAATATATTTACTTTTGGAGGTCAAATTTTGTACCTTCACTAAGTCATCATCAGCTTGTGATTTTTATGTAGTTGTTTTTGAACATTAGTGAGTGAGAAGTAGTAGGTAGTCAAAAGTTAGGGCTTAATAACAGAGGGGCGGTTATCAGTTCTGAACTTAGGTCGGAGAGCAGCATCCTTGTGAATTACATGGCTCTGAAGCAAAATTCCTGCCGAAAATACGTAAAAAAAAAACACTATTTAAAAAAAAAAACCTTAACTATAGGCAGAATAATGTTATATAACTCTCCTAGGTTATTTGATTATTGTTTAAAGCTAATATCATAGTATTTATTTGTAGGCCTCAATAATCCCGGAAAAGGCCGAAAAAGCCACCCTAAATGTTGGTGACCGAGCTGGAAATAAAAAAGTCCACTGCGAAGATAACTTGTTTATCCTTAAAATCATAATGATAAACCTAGGTTTCATTTTCAATAACATTTTTTTTATTAATTACAAAACTAACTATTATTTTTGCCGTCTTGTAAAATTGTTCATACAGATGTTTTCTGTTTAGCTATCACAGAAAAACAAATGAATATTGTTAAACCACATTAAAATAATGAACCATCCTCATAATCTTATGAGGATGGTTCATACCGATTCTAAAAACTTATTGATCACTCCTCGTAGAATTTGGGGTAGAAGGTTTTGGTCCTAAAGAAATTATCAAAAAAATTAAGAACCATTTCATTTATTTATTTTTATTTCATGGAGTGACATTTCTTTCATTCGATTAACTGTTGGCCTCTGTTTACACCTATCCCAGTATTGAATTCAAGTTACTTTCAATATGCTAGAATATCACGTAAGGTTTAGACTGAGCAATTTTTTATTTCCTCAATTTTATAGTATGGAATATGCAACAGATTTGTATAATGTAAATGGGCCTTTACGGTATTGAAGTTCCCGATGTACTTGAAATGACGTGTTACTTATAATTTAAAAAAAATTACATTAAGTCAATCGCATTGTTGCATAATATAAACTACAAACATCGGTAAAGAGACGGTCGATAAAATAAACATTCAATTCCTACGAAAAAGCGAAGACGTCACTGCGACACGATAGTAGTAGGTGGCGCTAGTTGCCACGGTAAACAATACGCTCTGTGTTTAAAAAATCCTAAAAGTATATTAATTTGCCTTAACTTTCAAATAAACGTTATTAATTACCTTCTTTAATATACAAAGTGCTTGTGTGAGTGTTATGTCGGTTGAATATTACGCATCTTTAAAGTTATGAGTGATAATTGTGAAGCGACAGTTTCCAAGTGATTTTCTAAATAACACGATATTAAAGTGAACCAAAATAAGTTAAAATGTACCACAAAAACAAACCAATAAACACAAACAAGTAAAGTTATGAACTGACATAGGAATCCAGGGTGCAAAATTTTATGACAAGTATGGAGTTCCTATATCGATAAACTCAATTATCGACGCTTTTTCCATATACTAGTAGCATTGTATGTTTTTTGTAAGTATTGTTCTGAGTAAGTATGAAGTTCACAGAGCATACTCAAAAAACATGTTCTGCCCCTATTACCTCCACAGAAATTGAAAAGTCATTTAGCCACCTGAAATAAATATATCACTTATATCAGCCAATACAAAGAGGTTTAATGATTAATGTCCGAAAATTTGGAAAAAATTCTGATCGTTTATTTTAACAATAGTAAATGGGACAATAATGAAGAAAAAAATATGATGAGTAAAGATTCAAAAATCTTTTTGAAAAATGAAGAAGGGAATTACGTTGTTATTTTGTTTAATATTTACACTTTTAATAAAAAAGCTTGGAATGATCACTAGAATATAAAACAAGCACTGATAATTGAGTTTATCGATATAGGAACTACGGACTAGGACGCCCGCGACTTCGTACGCGTAGGATTAGTTTCCAGCTACTCCCCCTATTTTAACCCCTTAGGGGATGAATTTCTAAAAATCCTTTCTTAGTGCTCACTTACATCATGAAAGGAACCGCTGTACCATATATCAAGTTTCTAGGTACAGTAGTTACGGCTGTGCGTTGATATCTAAGTCAGTGAGTCAGGTTTGCCTTTTATATATATATATAATATGATCATTGTTTGTATTTATAGAATACCTGGATCTGATCTAGACACGTTCCACAATAATATTGACCGCATTTTTTACATCGTCAATAGTTACAACAACCGGAAAATAGTAGTTTGTGGTGATTTTAATATAAACACATTACAAAACACACCAAAGTGTCGTGAATTTAATTATCAATTACAAAGTTACAATTTTTTGACACTTGAAATAAAACAACCGACTAGAATAAGTATTGGAACTTGTTTAGATAATTTTGCCCATAATGTAAAGGGCTCCAAAGGCGAAGTTATGTAGTTGGCTCTTTCAGATCACGCGGCTCAAATTTTAACATGCCCTGTAAATAAAACATGATCAATAACATCGTGGTGTATAAAACGTCGCAACTTTAGTAAGGAAAACCTTAATAAATTCAAAGATCATATTCAAAGCTTAACATTTAATGACGTGCTAACCTGCTATGACGTCAACGTGGCTTATAACATTTTTATTGATAGTTTTAATAGTACATTACTACAGAGGCCGGGAAGTAGTATCCACTTCACGCCGAGGTTTGTATAGTGCTTTTCTCAAACATATAAATAATCCATTAAAAAAAATAAAACAAAAATTACAACGTCAAATACGTACTAGGAGTGCATAAACATTAAAAGTAACCTACAGTACTCAGTCATCCGCGCTGTGTCGGGTGCACCGCCGCTGCGCCGCCCCGTGCTACATCGCCTGCGATCTAAGTTGCGCTGCGCACCCCTAATAACTTCTGCCTTCCTGGTACCTAGTGCCTTTATGCAAACGCTTTAGTTGGTTATACGGCTTAGTATATTTTAAAAAAAACAGCTATTTAGCCTGTTCATAAACACAGCCGCCATGTTTACATGAAAATTTAAAAAAAAACTACTTCCCGGCCTAGGCCTTCAATTTTGTATGAAATTCCTTTACGGTTCTCTCGAGGTGTTCCGCCCACAACGTGATACTTTGAGGCCTAAAATAACTAACACAACGCCAACATTCCATTGCATGTTTGAGAAAATGCCATTATGATCTCTGTTTTCCCTACATCTACGAGTATATTAAAAAGACCATAAAAGCAAAACAAAAGTGGTTGACGAAAGGAATCAAAATTTGCTGCAAGAAAAAGAGACAAATGTTATGGACTTACATATCAAATAAAATCTTAAATAAAGGAATTGCAATCAAAAATAGAATTAATTTAAAAACATATTGGAAAAGACTAAAAAATATCATTAAATTAACTCAACGTTCTCAAAATCACTCTAAAGTATCTAAAGCATACATACATACATACATAATCTCACGCCTTCGTTCCCAGAGTGGGGTAGGCAGACAGAATTACAAACATCTCTAAAAACTTGTTGATAATTCTATAACCACAATTTGCACAATTAGGCTAAGATGTTTACCAGCGTATTAGTGACAGGTTGCAAGCCCATCGCCTAACAGTACTACAAGCCTTTATTCCCTTAGTCGTCTCTTACGACATCCACGGGAAGACATGGAGTGGCACTATTCTAACTCGGCAACCACACGAGGCAAAAAATATCTAAAGCAAGTAATAAAAAAATCTAAATATAACATACCTAGGGAACCCATCAGCAAAATAAAATTAAATGAACATCAGATAACAAATCCCATTAATATTGCTAACACATTTAACAACTTTTTCATTGATAGAATAAAATAAAATAAAGAAAAACCACAACATGGCAACCCTACCATTCAATTTAAAATCCATTTACAATATTTTTCACTTCTTATGCTCAAAAAGTGTGTCATATTAGATTTATCAAGCGAGACTCAAGTAGTACATGTAAACCCTAGAGAATACATTATATTCATATTTCCCCTAGGGAAAATATGAAATGGAAAATAGAATGATTTATTTGTACAAAACATTTTAATTTGGCCAATCAAAATACTTCACCAAATTAAATCCACCAATCAAAATACTTCACGAAATTAAATCAACCTATTTACATTACAACCAAATTAAATACACACATCGACTGTCAATCGGAACGTTAGGTTCTTTTTGGTACGCATACTCTTTAACTATATTAACTCTTTAAAAAAAAAACTTTGTATTTGGTATGAACCAACCAGAATACAGCTATATTAAAATCGACCAAACAGGGAACAGAATTAATTTCTCAAAACATTAGGTATTTTTAGTCCCTATTTTACAATCGTTAAAATATGATTAAATCGATTGTGCAACGCTTTGAAGCGCTAAATACTCACACGGTCAGTGGCGTTTATTTGCGGTGTCTATATTTTGTATCTGTGTTAAAGTACTTTAAAAAAAACATGCCGCCAAATTAAAACAATATTTTCGCCGTAGAATATGTGGAATATGTGTGTGCTATCTTTGCTAATTTTTTACCTTTGTATAGGTAATGTTTTTATTTTCTCGCAATCGAAGTGAAAAGTAGAGTGTATTACTCGGGTCTAAAAGCCATATTAGGTACCCCTCGAACAATTTTCCCTCGCTTTGGTCGGGAAAATAACCATCTCGTGGTACTAAGTATGGCTTATTTTAGACCCTAGTTGTACAATCTACTATATGGCCCCCACCTCGCCCGAGGAGGTATTTAAAACCATTATATCTCTGAAAAATACCAACAGTGTTGGAATTGATGATGTAAGTACAAAAGTAATAAAACAAGTTAGTCATTCTATTGCGCTGCATTTGAGTCATCTAATAAACTTTAGCTTCTCTTCAGGTGTTTTTCCAGAAAGTTTAAAAATAGGCATTGTGAGGCCTCTCTATAAAAAAGAGCGATGAAGATAATATTGCAAATTACCAGCCACTTGCTCTATTACTGTGGCAAACGAGTGCTCGAAAGGGGGGTGTGGATGGAAAAGTTGAAAGCAGAAATTTTGACTTCGCAACTTTGTTTGAACTAGTTAGGAGATAAACATACTAAAAGTCCCCACCCTTCGGAGGTGAGTCCTAGGGGGGGGCACAAAGAAGGTTCCGTTTTTTTGTTTTTTGTTTACATCTTGAAAACGATGCGTGATAGGAAATGGTGTTGTATGGCATTATTAAAGCTGATAAAATTCTCTACAACTTTGATTCTATACATTTTACCCCCATTTTCAATCGTTGTCTAGATATGAGCTCCAAAATGTTGTCGATTTTCAAAAATGTATTTTTGACGGTAGATGATACATTAATATATGTATATATATTCTTAAAGAGAATTTAATTCTCTACAAACTAAGTCTTCTTCTTCGTCGTTTTCACTCTTGACAGCGTGCGCGTGGTCATCATATCAGGCGCTGGTGGAAAGCTTCACAACTCGGCGCCACTACTCTCTGACAGCTGCCTTCCTCGAGCAAGCTATGTAGGGGGCTGTTTTCTACAGACGATATATATGCAAGTTGGAGAGAAATGTAAGAAAAAATAGGTGAGGCCAAAAATATTTTTTTGAAAAACGACCGCTTTTTGGAGCTCATATCTAGACAACGATTGAAAATAGGTGTAAAATGTATAGAATCAACGTTGTAGAGAATTTTATCAGCTTTAATAATGCCATACAACACCATTTCCTATCACGCATCGTTTTCAAGATGTAAACAAAAACCAAAAAAACGGGACCTTCTTTGTGCCCCCCCCTAGGGCTCACCTCGGAGGCGTGGGGACTTTTAGTATGTTTATCTCCTTACTAGTCCAAACAAAGTTCCGAAGTCAAACTTTCTGCTTTCAACTTTTCCACCCACAATTTTTAATTGCCAGGACTATATACCAATTCGCATACAGGCAAACGATGTCCACTACTGCCGCGGCGCGCCAAATATGCGACTGTATCGTTTCCGGTCTCGACGATAAAAATAAGATGGCAGGTATTTTTTGTGACTTATCCAAAGCCTTTGACGTAATAAACCACGAGCTGCTTTTGGACAAGTTGCACTATTATGGTATACAGGACACCTCCCACCGTCTACTTACGTCATTTCTGTCTGACCGGAAACAAGTTGTCAAATTGTCTGCGGGCGGCAAGAGGCTCCAATCTGATGTTGGCACGGTGAGAATAGGGAAAGGGAAAGGCCTTAGGAAACAACCTATTTCTGGCTTACGTCAATGATCTTCCGACCAGCATCACGGCCGGCGTTTCTGTGCAGTTCGCGGACGACACAACGGTCATAGTTGGCGCGCGCACGTATGACCAGCTCGCTGGGAAAATTCATGACGCATGTGCTCAACTACAGAAGTGGTTTAAGTGTAACGGCTTGCTCTTGAATAAAACAAAATCAAACGTCATGATTTTCTCGGGGCGTAGTGTTCCTGTTCCTCCGTGTGCTGCAAACAGTCCGATGCCTGTATGCGATCAGTGCAGATTTCTCGGCTTCACCCTGGACTCGAATCTTAATTGGAAGTGCCATGTTGACCTTTTGTGATCGAGTAGTGCAGTCTTTTCGTTGCGTAAGCTGAAATTGCTTATACTGACGATGCTCTAAGACAGGTCTATTATGCACATTTTTACTCACTGATGTCGAACGGCACACTCTTATGGGGAAACTCCACGGATGCTAATAGGGTAATGCTGATGCAGAAACGTGCCGTACGTACGTTGGTTGGGGCGAAGCCAAGACATACTTGTCGGGGCATTTTCACAGCGCACCGCATAATGACGCACTATTCACTGTACATATTCGAAATTATTATGTTTGTCCGATCGAATATTTCTTCGTTTGCAACAGTAAATGTCGTCGGCAAACAACTCCGCCAAACAGGGCGTTTGAGAACTGTTCCTCGTCGCATGGCACTTGCAGGTAAGAACCCGCGTGTCATAGGTCCCACCTACTACGAGCGTCTACCCGCCGAACTCAAACGCGAACCATCGGACGAAATGTTTAGGCGCCGGCTTAGGAATCTTTTGTTGGATAACCCACTCTATTCTGTGAATGAGTGTATGGATCTTGACTTATAAATAATATTGACTGTTAAATTCTTAATGTACGCTGTATTTGCGTTGACTTAATTTTAATTTTAATTTTACTTTTTTACTATTATTATTTAATTCTATATTTCTGACGACCTCAATGTAACTGCATATAATTTGACATGTCATGTAATTTATACTGTGTTATATTGAGTAATAAAATCTGAATCTGAATCTGAATCTGAATATATTACCAATATTCTCAAAGATTTTCGAAAAGCTAATTTACTAAGGGCCGAGTTCAGCAAAAATTAAACGGACGATTAGCGGTTTAACGGGTGTCAAATATATTGATTAACAGTTAAGTTGATTAAGACTTAATCGTCCGTTTAATTGTTGGTGAATTCGGCCCTAAGTCATTCATAATTTCTTAGATAAAGATAACATACTAGTTCAGGAAAAAAAAGGATTTAGAAAGCACACTACAATTAACATGACTATTTGCGATTTAATAAAAAGAGCAGTTAGTAATCTTGACATAGGCAAACCATCATGTGCCATGGACATGACGAAAGCTTTTGATCATGTTGATCACGAGATACTTTGTAGCAAATTAAATTGTTACGGAATCCGCGGAAACTGCATGAATCTCGTAAAATCATTCCTGGAAAATAGAAAACAATACACAAAACTCAATCAAATATGTACAGTCACAAGAGAAGAGAAGAAATATACGTTAACAAGTAGAATAATTAAATATGGGGTGCCACAAGGAAGTGTCCTAGGTCCTATGTTATTTCTGTTATTCTTTATTTCCCCTGTTATTTCTTATTTACATAAATGACATAATTGTCAGTTGCCCTCATCACATGATACTTTTCGCTGATGACAGTACCATATTCATTGATATCAACACTAACATTAACTATGAAAATAACCTTAACTGTGCAATCAAAACCATTATTAATTGGCTGAATATAAATAATTTAAAACTAAATTTAAATAAAACCTGTTTCATGCAATTTTCTCAAAGAAATACTGTTCCAAAACTAGATATCAATTACAGAGGAGAGCCCATACGTAAAATAGATGCCCATAAATTTGGAGGATTACATATTGACAGTAACATGTCATGGGAGTCGCATTCTATAGAAACTTGTAAAAAAATATGTTCATTTTCATACGCTTTATACAAGCTTTTATATATAGCCAAAACAGCTGATCTGAAAACATTTTTGACTGCATAGCATGGCTTTGTTGGCTCAACCGATATGCAATTATACTTTGGGGCAATTCAAGTTACCAACAAATGCTCTTTAGAGCCCAAAAGAGATGCATAAGCGCCATTTGTGGATTGACATCATCTGAAAGCTGCCAACATCACTTCAAGGGCCTAAAAATATTAACTTTGCCATGCTTATACATCTACGAAAGTTGTGTTTTTGTAAAATATAATCCTACAATGTTCAAAAGTAAAGAACCAGCACAAGGCCATAATATTCGCCCTCGGAGCCCTACATTGTGCATTGATCGCTGTAAAACTGCCCTGATGCAGAAGAATGTCAGTGTCATGGCTCCTAGGCTATATAATAAACTACCCGCAACAGTAAAAAACTACCCGTTATTAAATTTAAAAATAAACTGTTTAACTACCTTATTAAGAAATGTTTTTATAGCATTAAAGAGTATTTAGACGAAGATTACGTTAGCGTTTACTTGTTTTAGCTTTTAGTAGTATATTCAATGTTTGTTAATGAATATTATATCCAATGATATTTTATATTAAGATACGTCATCTGCGCGCAAAAGCGTTCCTCGAAAAGGAAGGTAATTACTACCTTATTATCGTTCAGTCGCGCCCTGGCCGCTGACACGCACGCGTCAAATACAGTAAAGATTTATTACCGAAATGCAACAAATATAAGTCATAAAAAGTGCCGTCTTACGTTTTTCGAGGCTGCCAAAATTATACTGTAACTATAAAAGGAAGAAAGGATGTCTCATTTCATTCGTAAGTACCGTAAATATTTTTTACATTTTGTTTTACATCGCCATACTTTGTTTAACTTGCACCGGTGGCGTCACTGTCACCTGTGAAACATGAGATACACAATTAGATATCGCATGAGTGCGATAAAGACGGGTAGCTATATGGCAGCCGTGAGCGGGCACGCCGCGTCATTCGGGTACGCAATTTGAAACAACTATTTATCTCTTTCTAACAATAGCGTTCGCTACGAATTGCCGTCTTTGTCTGTAGAAATATGGCAACGTAGCAACTGTCAGTAATTGGCGACGGTTTTTGAATGCGTTTAGTATGAGCATAATGTATCTAAATATAAAATATCATTGATTATATCTATATTTTTCAATCACTTGTTACAAAAAATTTAAATGTTAGATTAATATTTTTTGTTTATTTTCGTATGCTATCTAGGCACATCACAGCGGAAATATTGTATTAAATACCTGCTCATACCTGTGTTGGCGAAATAAATATATTTGATTTGATAACGGGGTCTACTGATAATGTAAAGTAAAAAGCACGCGTGTTTGGTATGCCGCATTACGCCCCTAATAACGCTAAAATAAGGGCCACTTTACTTGCAAGCGTGTTGAAAAAACAATAAAGGGCATAAAATCCGCCATTTTGTTTTTTTTATGAATTGCATGTGGGTACCCAGTGAGACTCGCGCCATCAAGACGATTCTAATGATGTATTGAGACGTATCATTTATCAAAATCGGTTGAGCCGTTGAGTAGTTACGAGTGGACATAGGAACGGATATATACAACATACAACCCTTTTGGAGTTCGCCGCAGTTGAGTAAAAAGTTTTTACCTAGAATACAGAGACACGTCTAGGAGCGTCCCCACAGAGAGTATTCGCATGTAATGAGCATTCGGCGCGAACATCGAGTGGTGTGTAAGCTTTATAACGCTCTGCTCAACGTAAACACCACTCGAATGCTCTGTCGGGACGCTCCTTAACACATACCTTGAGATCGTTGTGTCGGGTGGGCGCGTCAGGCTCGCCGGCGAGCTCCCCAGCGAAGTAGCGGCGCGCGAGCGGCCACAGCGCGCCCAGCTCGGCCGCCAACGCGCCGCACGCCGCGCCGCACCACGCCGCGCGCGTCTCGCTCCACGCGCCCTCGCTCTCGCCCTCCTTCCACTTGCGCTTCCCTGCCACGCAACACGTCATTAAACCTTACCATCCTCAGTGAAGAGCCACACACTCAAAACCTATTACACACATCTACCTAGTCAGTTAATAAGTACTTAAACTTAATGGTGAACATAGAATTTGTAAAAACAACTGTTTTTCTAGGTTAGCAAGTAGGTTGAGCTCCGCTGCTTTTGCAGTCAGGAGATTAAGGCAGCTTACTAATGTAGCGACGGCACGGTTGGTCTACTTCGCTTAGTTTAATAGTATAATTACGTACGGTCTTATTTTGTGGGAATCGTTTGCCGATATCGATACAGTAGCTGAGTAATTTTATGTATTCAATGTATGGGAATATCAAACAAATTAATAAAGTTTTAAAACTTGTGTGATTTGATACATTTGGGTGTGGTGTTTAAAGTTCACTACTCTCCCCCCCTCCCTCGGCCGCTTCGTTCTCAAGCTATAGCTTCAGGTACCGGCCACTAATATATCGCCTTCGTACTTACATCTCATACGATTCCATACAAATATGACTTACCAAAATTGACAACCAATCAAGAATTAACAGACCAATTTGTATTGTATTTATCGTTATTCATTAGCTGGTTAAATAAGGTTCAAAATGATATATAATAAATGTTTGTACATATCGTAGTTTTCACGATGGAAGCATTTAAAAAACCATCGCTGACGCGTTCATAGAAATTAGTATGAAGGCGTCAGCAATGGTTTTTTAAATGCTGCCTCCGTGAAAACTACGATATGTACAATCATTTATTATATAACATGTTGCACCTTATTTAATCAGCTAACGAACAACGATAAAAGCAATACCCAAATAAAGGTTTGATACTTACCTATTCTAACTAATATCTCCATACACATACGTACGTATAAGATTTTTTTTCAGTCTGAGATGTTTTTCACAGAGAGTTATACGCGATTTTCATGTTTAGGTAATAATAATAATACCTATGCGCTCTCTAAGATACATGCGCTGCCAATTTGTTGTATATATAATTGCGCGATTCGCGCGCTTTCGTGTAGATTTCGTGCGAGTCGACGACGTACTAAATAGTTACGGTTGCATTAACACGGTTACCTTTCCTACTCGCGTCACTGCAGATAGCGCATCTTCCATCGATTGCGGCATAGCGAATAACGTTTGCGAGTGCCTTACGGTGTCACCATTGGACACCGCAATAAGTGATCACAGCGCGCAGCTATTTGAACTCGCCGTAGGAAGGGATGACGGACGTGACAACAAAACAGCTGATTTCATTGAAAGACGTTTGTTCAATGATGAATCTATTTATTTATTTTATTCCGACATTTTAAATTATGATTTTAGTTTTATTTACGATAACACCATTAACATTAATACTAAATTTGACAAATTATTTAACATATTGACGTACTATATTGACATACATTTCCCAGTTAAATCTTTAAAATTAAAGAATAACAAACATATCGTGCCATGGTTAACTGATGAACTTATTGAATATATACAAAAACATAGAGATCTACATGAAATTCGACGTCAATATCCGGATAATCCAATAATATCAGAGTGTATTAACCGATATTATAATCTAATTAAGTCAACATCGTTGCGCGCTAAGCAGACCCACATTGAAAATAGATTGTTGGGAAGTAAAAATCCATCTAAGGAGATTTAAAGTGGTTAATGAGGAGATAGGCAAAAAATCAAGGTCGCATGACTTTTGCCTCAAAGACCCTGTGACGCGGACAAATATTGAAGATGGTAACGTTCCTAATGTGCTAAATTTAATTTTTTTAAATTTAGTGTTTAAATATGTCATTCAAAGTGACAAGTCCCAGTGCCAGCGCTACCTGCACCACCACCTGCGGGAGTTGGATGTGCCCGCGCTCGCGCTGCCGACCGTCACGCGCGATATGCTAAATGAAGTTTTTCATTCCATCTTGAAATCACGCACCACTGCTGATACATATGACATATCGCCGAACATACTTCTTTCTATATGGCCAGTAATCTCTGGTGTATTAGTAGTTTTAATAAATATTGTTTTCGACACCGGTGTTTACCCTGACGTGCTTAAGAGTACTAGGGTGTGTCCTGTCTTTAAGGGGAAGGGTGACAAATTTGACGTCAATTGTTATAGGCCAATAACGATAGTTCCCAGTTTCCAAAATTGTTGAATCCACCCTATCGTCTCATATAATGGGCCACCTTGAAGGCAACGACTTGGTGACGGACCACCATTTCGCATACAGGCAAAATATGTCCACTACTGCTGTGGCACGCAAAGTATTCGACTGTATTGTTTCCGGTCTCGACGATAAAAATAGGATGGCAGGTATATTTTGTGACTTATCCAAAGCCTTTGACGTAATAAACCACGAGCTGCTTTTGGATAAGTTACACTATTATGGGATACAGGACACCTCCCACCGTCTACTTAAGTCATTTCTGCGCGACCGGAAACAAGTTATCAAATTGTCTGCGGGAGGCAAGAGACTCGAATCTGATGTTGGCACCGTGAGAATAGGGATCCCTCAAGGATCCGCCTTGGGAAATAACCTATTTCTGGCTTACGTCAATGATCTTCCGACCAGCATCACGGCCGGCGTTTCTGTGCAGTTCGCAGACGACACAACGGTCATAGTTGGCGCGCGCACGTATGACCAGCTCGCAGGGAAAATTCATGATGCATGTGATCAACTGCAGAAGTGGTTTTCATGTAACGGCTTCCTCCTGAATATAACAAAATCAAACGTCATGATTTTCTCGGGGCGTAGTGTTCCTGTTCCTCCGTGTGCTGCAAATAGTCCGATGCCTGTATGCGACCAGTGTAGGTTTCTCGGCTTCACCCTGGACTCGAATCTTAATTGGAAGTGCCATGTTGACCTGTATCGTAGTAGATTGAGTAGTGCAGTCTTTGCGTTGCGTAAGCTGAAATTGCTTATCCTCGTAAGGCCCAAAGGCTTATATGCAGGACATATATCAAAATTACTTCAAACGTAACTTGACTGACACAAGATTCGTTTTTGAACTATCGACATTTGACGTGGGCCTTACGAGGATAAATCTGACGATGCTCTAAGAAGGGTATAAATATTATGCACACTTTCACTCACTGATGTCGTACGGCACACTCTTATGGGGAAACTCTACGGATGCCAACAGGGTAATGCTGATGCAGAAACGTGCCGTGCGTACGCTGGTTGGGGCGAAGCCAAGACATACTTGTCGGGGCATTTTCACAGCGCGCCGCATAATGACGCACTATTCACTTTACATATTGAAAATCATTTTGTTTGTCCGATCAAATATTTCTTAGTTTGCAACAGTAAACGTCGTCGGCAAACAACTCCGCCACACAGGGCGTTTGAGAACTGTTCCTCGTCGCATGGCACTTGCAGGTAAGAACCCGCGTGTCATCGGTCCCTCCTACTACGAGCGTCTACCCGCCGAACTCAAACGCGAACCATCTGACGAAATGTTTAGGCGCCGGCTTAGGAATCTTTTGTTGGATAACCCACTCTATTCTGTAAATGAGTATATGGAACTTGACTTGTAAATAAGATTGACTATGTTTTTTTTTAATGTACTTTGTATTTGTGTTGACATTTACTTTTACTATTATTATTTAATTCTATATTTCTGACGAACTCAATATAACTGCATATAATTTGACATGTCATGTAATTTATACTGTGTTATATTGAGTAATAAAATCTGAATCTGAATCTGAGTGGACGCATATATCACCAAAACCCACACACACCCTGATAACCCTCTGGGAATGGTTACGCCTGTCGATCGCCGCGCTAAGTGCGCTGTACGAGAATGTATGCGTACAATGCGCGCCGAACGCAACGCCGTGCCGAGCGCCTTAGGCTGCGGCTCCACTGAGGCGGAGACGAGCTGACGGTCTTAAACTTGGTCCAGTCAGCTTTCTTTGTGTTGTAAATCCTGGTTGTTGGTCTTGGTACTGGCTTCGGGGCCGCTTCACTACCCACTGCAAATTTTATGGTGTTATGATCGGACGTGACAACATTCCTGTCGACTTCCCAGTCTTGGATCATGGACAAAATGTTGGTACTGCACGCTGTCACATCAACGATGCTAGTGTATAGCTTGCCTCCCCGGTATGTCTCGAATGTCGGAGTATATCCAACATTCAAAACATTCAGATCTACCTCATTGAGGAAGCTATGGTAAGCTGCCCCCCTGTGGTTCTCCGATCTGCTTCCCCACCAGTAGCTCCAAGCATTCACATCACCTCCCACGATGTAGCTGTCTGTACCCAATTTAAGCATGATCTCCTTTGTTTTGGCAATGTATCCCTCTAAGTCTTGGTCTGGCTCGAAATTAACCGAGATTACTCCAACTGATACGTTACCAAACTTCAGAAGTGCCGCCGTGATGTTCTCCGTGACCAGCTGTGTGTCGTGTTGCACCTGGACTTGATCACCTAACACTACTATTGCTGACTTCACTGGTTTCGCGCGATTCTGTGTACACTGAATCACCTTGAAACCTTTTTGCGGCGTCATCTCTCCCTTTCCGCCCACATACAGTTCCTGTAGCAGTGCTACTTCGCAGTTATCGTTCTGCATGGCCTGGTGGAGTTCAGCTGTTACCAGCTTTGACCGTTGCAGATTGACTTGCAGGAACTTTGTCTTGTGGGGGGCGGTGGGGGGGGGGGGGGGGGGAGGTTTGCGTGTTGTTCGCCGGTACAACTGTGTCAACAACAGTATGCCACTCTCGACCGTGCTATGGTGTCCCATTTCTGACGTTCTTTGCAGTCGGGGCTAAACGCCTCATGCCGTACCTCCGTCGGTTCCTTGCCTGCCCTGGTGCAGTTGATGCACTTTGGTGTCTCAGGATTTCCCGGAAATTTGCCGGGTCCGTGGCAGGTCAGGCAGAAACGACAGTTGGTGCTCGCCTCCTTGCACAATGTCCTCGTATGTCCGTAGGCCAGACATTTAGAACACTGTACAAGGGGCGACTGGTCTTCCACTTTTTGCCTTTGGATGCCGATGTAGACTTTTCCAGTCTCCACAAACCTCTTCCAGACAGCCGGTGGAAGCTCAAACACCAGGTGACAGCAGTGCGGGTTTCGAGCTTTCCTGCGGTACCGGATTTTTATCTGACGCACGTTGGTTTAGATTCTATTGGTTAATATTTGCACAGCTCCGCTCCACTCCGCTCATCTCCGCCTCAGTGGAGCCGCAGCCTTATGTGTATACTAGCTCTAAATAATGATTGTCATTGAGAACGTTTTCAACCGTAGTGCGGCATCGAATTTTAAACTGTATGGTGCCGGCTTGAGGTACATTTTCCTTAAATGCCCAGATATCTATGACCATCCCGACTGCGTAGATACCTTTGGTATTCTGTGCGTTCAGATATTTGTTGCTATTTGTGTGTTCAATATGTATTGAATATCAGCTGCTCATATATTTACGGCCAATCGGATGTTCAAATATTATTAGATATTTCTAGTGTAACGAATTGATTGAAAATTAAGGATGTTCAGAAATATTTGAGTACCTCGCCCGCTACGATATATATCTGATGGCGACTCTATATCTGTAATCTACATACATTACCTTACTTTATTAGTTTATCACATTACCTACACTATCGGCGAAGAAGATCGGGCTGTTAAGCACAGAATTAACACTGGATGGATGAAATGGCGGCAGGTCACGGGAACAATCTCCCGACTTGCGATGCGACTCCCGCATTCCCCTTAATCTTAAGGGGAAGATTTATAAGACAATAATTAGACCTGCTGTCTTGTATGGATCAGAATGTTGGGCCACGAAAGGGATGAATGAAAGGCAATTGCATGCAGCTGAAATAAGAATGCTAAGAGGGATGTGTGGTGTTACGCGAATGGGAAGAATAAGAAATGAGGTAGGTAGGTAGGCATTTATTTCATACTGAAAATTACATTATTCTATGTCACATAATCATAATGAATTCACAATAAGATCGACAAAATGTAAAAAAATAAAGTAAAAATAATAATGAAATAAAATAAAAAAACGCAGTCAAAATGTAAAAATAAGAATTAAATTAAACAAAATAAAAATATAGCAAATAAGCTACAGTCAGAAATGTCAAAAAATGTATTGAATAAAAAGAACAAATCAAATTAAAACGATCATGTCAATAGGGAAATAAAACAAAAACAACAAATCATTTTAACCTATTTATCACTATACTCTTTTACAGAATATAGTGATTGCGTCAATAAAAGATCTTTAAGTCAGCGACCAAATATTCCATCCGAAGATTCGTTTTTTAGGTCTGCGGGTAGACGCTCATAGAAAGCGGGCCCTATTACGCGCGGGTTTTTGTCGAGCAGCGCCAACCGCCGCGGCACACGCTGGAGGCTGCCCGTTTGCCGGGTGACACTGCCGGGCATGTTCACACGTTTGAACTGGTGTATATTGTGTCGTGTGTACATTATAATGTCGAAAACATATTGTGAATAATGTGTCATAATACCATATTTTTTAAAGAGCAAGAGTGCCTCGGTTTTACACTTGCTAATGTGCGAAGGGCTCTTTTTTGCAAAGTGAAAACTTGTTTGGAGTCCGTGGAATTACCCCATAGGATAATCCCATATGATAAAATTGAATGGAAATATGCATAATATACTTGGAGCAGTGCATCGGCGGAAATCATAGGCTTGAGTTTGAGTATTGCGAATATCGCACTACTAAGCCTTCCACACAGCTTAGATACGTCGTTTTTCCAATTCAGCTTAGCGTCTAACCAAAACCCGAGAAAACTACAAGACTCGCTACGTGGCATTGGGGTCTGTATTGGCGCGATGACAGTGGAGTTTCCGGCTGTGAACATCATCACGTTAGACTTCGCGACGTTGAGGATGAGGCCGTTCGCAGAGAACCAACTGAGGAGGTGAGCGCACACGTTAGCAATTTTCTGCTCCAGCTGCTCGTACGTACACGCGGCCACGACCACCGTGGTGTCGTCGGCAAATAGCACCGTCAGACCTTCGGTGACAGAAGATGGGAGGTCATTAATAAAAATCGAAAACAGGATATTTCCAAGCGCCGATCCTTGCGGAATGCCAACTTCTATATCCCCTGCTTCCGATTTCCAGGTTTTTCCCTGGATTTTGACTTGAACGGTCTGTTTTCTGCAAGTTAAAAATGATTTAAACAACTGAAAACCTGTTTTGTTGATACCGTAGTGTTTAATTTTGTGAAGTAATAAGTCATTATTAATAACGTCGAATGCTTTTGATAGGTCGCAGAATATGCCTGCGACCTTGTACTTATCGTCCAAAGCCGTTGCAATGCAGTTATAAATTTCATAAGCTGCCGCTGTAGTAGATCTATTTTTCCTATAAGCAAATTGTTTGTCAGTCAGTAGGTTTGATAAAATCGATTCAATAATCTTTGAAATGTTTGGCACTATAGTTATAGGTCTGTAGTTATCCACAGAATCCCTCTCTCCTTTTCCCTTATAAATTGGACAGACCCGTGTGCTTTTCAGTACGTCAGGATACGAGTATACGCCGGTAGTGAACATGCAGTTTATAAGTTCGACCAATAAACCCGACAATACTGGCCAGACACACATGAGTAAGTCCAGAGACATATCGTACACGTCGAGCGTGGCGCGTGCCTTTAACATGGAGCGTAGCGCGCGGTCCAGGTCCGCGAGCGAGACCGCGGGCAGCTCGAGGTCAGGAACATCGGCGTCTTGTAGGACGCTCTCAAGATAACGCGTACTACTACATTTGTCGGTTTGCACGACAAACTTTCACGCTACCGTAAGAAAGTGCCGGTTGAGGTGTTCAGGGATGTTGGTAGGTTGTATTTTGTTTCCCTTTGCATCATTTAAATAAATAAAAGTGTTCCTTTGCTTTGTAGATACCTCCTCGCTGACTACACGCCACATTTCTTTCGACGGATTTGCACTGTTAATAATTCGCCTTTCGGTATAATTTTGACGTGCAGTTAAGGTTTCGGATTTAATTAGTGAACAATAACGATTAATTGAGTTTGTCAACGCAGCATTATCAGGGTTATTAAATATAATTCGAAAGGGTGTCTGTCAACCATGGAATGTGTTTTTTCCTTTTTTAATAATAAGTTTTTAATTGGGAAATGTATGTCAATGTAGTGAGTCAGTATATTAAATAATTTGGTAAATCTATCATTAACGCCAATTGAATTATTAAAAATAAAATTCCAATTATAATTATAATTGTCAGTACGAAATGCGAATACAAATTCATCTTTAAATAATCTCTTCTGTATAAGAGAGTTTTGTTTGGCATGGCTAGGTGGTAGTATAGCTAAAGTGAACAGCTAAGCGTTGTGGTCGCTCACGACGGTGTCCAGAGGCGCCGCCGTGACGTCACCGCGGGCGCAGGGAACAACTCCGCAGTCTATGGAGCTGTGCGCGGACACACGGGTCGGAAAATTTACACAATTAGTACAATTGTAGCTTTTTAAAATTTCGTCTACCCGTTGCCGTAAACTATTTTCGGACAGAAAGTCTACGTTTTGGTCACCAACCAAAATAAATCTTTTATTTTCGTCTGTAAGTCTACCTAACAGTATTTCCAGGTTATTATTTAAATAAATGTCGAAGTCACCATTACCGGTGCGGTTCACAACAATAACAATTAAATTAGAAACACAAATTTCAATCGCAGAGAACTCAAAATGAAAATGAACAGCCAGGCTTTGTAGGTCGTTTCGCTGGCGATATTGAATACCAACCCGTGTGAATAGCGCAACGCCGCCGTGCGCGATGCGCGTGCGCAGTAGCTATTTGCCAGCTCGTACCCACATAACCTAACTCGCTCAATCTCAGATTGCTTGCACCAGGTCTCGCTGCAGGCCAGGACATCCGGATTTTCAGCACTCAAAAGCAAGTCCAGTAACGAAGTTTTACCACATATTGAGCGGACATTTTGGTGGACAATTTTGAATACATCAGAGGCTAGTGTGGTTTTAACTTTGTGACGGGACCTGTCGAGTTTTTTGGAGTTACAATGTTGAAATGCCTAATCGACACGCCGTCGGGCCAATGCTTGGTTTTTCTTACTAAGTTGGCCTGGTCAGCAGGCACGTCAAGCCGAAACGATGAATAGTGTCCTCTGGTGACCACTAGCTGCTCGCAGTGTGCGTTCTTCACGCCCAAAACGGACTGGACATGTTGGAGGACGTCTTTCGCAGAAGTATCTTCGCTAAGGTTGAAGACGTGCAGGCTTGCAAGGCGCGGCGCGGCGGCACAGAGGGCCCCGCACGGTGAACCACTGGATGTCAGCGTCTCCACGGAAACCGGCGGAGCGCGATCGCTTGTGACAGCCACATTTTGTTTGTCCGCACCGACATTGCCGCTTGGCTTTGGTGGTGCAGTAGCCCGGCGAGGCCGGCCACGGCGCAACTTGAGTACAGGGTCAGCAGACTCCTTCGGTGCCAACGGTGTCGACGAAGTGGTTGGCTTTGGAACGCAGCTGATCTCCTCCCGCTCGCCGATTTCATCAGGTGTGTGATGTTTAAGGGCAGTGTGTTCAATACTTGTGCTGCCTATGTACGCAAGACCTCGGGGACCAGACTCATTCAGTGAAACATTTTTATTTGTGGAGTATATGTGAGGAATCTCGTGTGCAGTGTGCAGTGGTAGATTTTGCTTGTCGCCAGGTACATTTTTTAATTTTTTTATTAATTCCTCAATTTGTGTCTTATGTAACGTCATTTCTTGCTTTTGCAATTAGATCAGGTCATAGCAATCGATCAGTTTATCTTTCATTTCCTTTATTTCTCCTTCTAAATTCAAAATGACATCCACTAACCTTTTGTCCAGGTCCTCTTTTACGTTGGTTTTGCTTTTTGTCGGTGCCATCTTAATATTTATGTTTCACAATGTTAATTATATAAAGTTATGTATAAATATGTCAATTGTAGGGCAAATAATGTATTAAAATGCTAAAAAACTATATTTAAAATAATGACCAGTTTAAATTTGACTGTTGACGCTAGTGGCGCCACCTGTCATCTAGCTAGACGTTGTGCGTGCCACCTGTCATCTAGCTAGACGACGAGTATATAAGTGAGTATATAAGAGGAAGTCTGAAAGTGACACCGGTAACTGAAAAGTTGTGTGGAAATCGGTGGTCATGGTATGGGCATGTGATGCGGAGGAAAGAGGAAAATATCGTCAGGAGAATGATGATGATACCTATACTCACTGGCATCTTAATTTTTCAGGTTACATAGGCCCAGTTAATCGGGCTATACCGCACGATTTGGACTCAGTTTGGCTTGTACATCCACCCATGCCGATTGGCGATGCTCTATTCAAAGTGTTGGACTTTTTCCGATACTAAACTGAGTATATCTTTCATTAAGATATTGTAATTTCACAAATAGGCAGTGACTAAGTATTATTTTAATGAACACGGTTACATCTACCCAAGTTGTTCCGTAGTTTGAAAAGTTTAAAATACTTACCAGAAATTTCCTGATCTTCGATATTTTTAAAGTGGCCTTTCACTTTGTTCAGGAGATTGAGTAAGTACTCCTTTCTGCTAGTGATGGCGACCCACGCCGCATCACCTTCCCAGTTGAGACTTATCAGCAATCTGAATAAAATCAAAAAGTATTTTTTCTACTCGCATACGATATACCGTTAATATTGATATCGTTAACGGTATCAGAATACTACCTATAGCGTAACCTAAACGGGAAAACAATTCTATAATAAGCGTTGCCAAGGTAATAACAGTTCTATAATAATTATTATAGCATTTTTATTACCATGGTAATGTGCGTGAACAATGTCAGTGACGGTGTTTGGTGATCAACTGAAATCTCAATTCTTTTATTTACTTGTCAAGAACTCTTTTAACAAAATTAAAAGTGTAGAAATACGAATAATTACCATAGCAGAAGCTTTAAAAGAAATAATAATTAAGAAAAGATCAATAAAATTTATTGGGTCGAATGTTTTGCAAAATGACAATATGGCGGCACCACAGACTACTTAGAGATACCATCTACGGCGGTACTACCATAAAAAAAAACTACGTAGAAGAGAAACTCTCGGCTCCTGACGCGCGCTCGGCGCGATAGATACCTACCGGCTGGCGACACCTGAGGTGCCTAGTCAGTCAGGGGCGTCACACACGGAATATATAAAGACTGTACACGATAAAATCCGGCCACTCATGCTCTGGTGTATTTTTTTAATGAATGTTAATTTTCAAGCATCTCTTTTTTGTAATAGTCAGGGGTTATGAAAGTACATAATAAAAATACAATCATAATAAAATGTTAGAGCGTCAGTGTGGCCATTATATAATCCACAGTAACAATATTTTTTTGAACACGGTCTTTTAACAGTTTTTACCAAATCCTCCTGTTGAAAACATTTTATTATTTTTAATTATACAAGCCAAATTATTACATTATCTTTACACGATAGTTAAAACTTTTCTAATTGTATTCAGATTGAGATAGTTCTGAGGTTTTTAACTTTTGGCGAATTTGACTTTTTGACAAATAAATGCCTCCCATACAAAAATAACTTTCAGCGCTTGGAGTAAAAACTCTTCCTGACTACTACAAATAGAAATGAGTTTCAAAAAGTATTTTTTTGGTAAGACGACATTCTAATGTGCGTAAAACAGCTTGTAAAAACATAAATACAGTTGTGACATTGTAGCAGGAAGCGAGTTGAGATTGTCAAAAAACGCTTTATTTTATTTTATTATATAGTATTATAATTATACAAGTTATTAAAAAAACTGCTTGAAAATATGCATTCATTGCTAAGATACACCAGACCATGTATGGCCGGATTTTATCGTGTACAGTATTTAATTATAGCAATGCATCTTACGATATATTTTCCGCTACACGTAGCTATCATATAAATTAATATGTATTCATTGCAAGGTATCTTAACATATTATGTTTATCTCTTTCCTTCGCCAATATAATGAATGGGATGGATATATATTTTCATATCTTAGTAATAAGTGATTCTTTGCTCTAATGTCATATACAGGGTGTATTGCAAGTCGTGTGCCAAACGAAAAGGGTGGGTAGCTAGGGTCACTTGCAACACGTTTTGAGCCAATTAACACTCATCCTACCCACGGAGTTTTTTTAATAATTTTTTTGAAAATAATCTCGGTATCTTCCAAAACTTAACCATTTTGTTTTCATTTTTTTTTTTTATGTGATAGCACCAATGTATTTATATTTTTTTTATCTCTAATGTATGCGTATTCTAATGAAATGTTACATTTATTCATGTAGTAACAAATAAAAATAAAATAGCCGTCTAAGTGTGAAGGATGGAAAATAAAAATCGCCACGGTCAACTTTATGGCACAATTAAAAAAAAAGCTCCTCGGATCTTCCAACATCATAAAAACTTCTTCAGCTCCTGACTATTCTTACAGTATACCACATGTCTAGAATCACGTTCAGTTTTTCGGCAAAATATGGTTTCAATCTAAAACGGTGGTTTACATTACCCAGTACTTCTTTGAAACTACCTACTTACTTGAAAGTAAGATTCGATCAGATAAATGAATTGAGACTATTTTTTTTACTAATGATAAAAAAGCATAAAATAGTCATCTAAAATGATTAAACACCTAATACTAGTATTAATTTATTTTAATAACTAAGTATCCGATAGGTACGCAAGGTACGACCAAAAATAACGCATTTTTTTTTTCTTGAGTTTATTGCATGGGTAACTACTTAATTAAAAATACACTTAATAAAAAAGAAAATCAAAAAGTTAATTGCGCGGGAAAACATTCAAATAAACAGAGATAGGCATTATTTTAATTTTATTAAGCCCGAACGCGCCTAAATAAACCTTATTTACTCGTGTTGAAAATTCATTTTTCGAAGTTTCTTGCGAATGTACCTACGTTTGCACGCTCGAACGGTAGGGTTGTCAACACAATGAAAATATTAATATGAATACATTATTATTTATAAGAAAAACAGTTATTTATTTATTTATTACACAAAAACATAGGTACTTACTACTACTTACCTACATACTTATTTTTTTTACTTTAATAAGGGTCGCTCAATAGTTGTTATAACTAAGAGCCATTCTTGAAGTACAAGGATTACGAATATACTTCCGAAAGAATTTTGCAAATCGGCGCAGTACCTAGTTGTTAGTGGATACATATTACATAAATATGGGTCAAAAAATTAACCTCCTTTTTACGTTAGCTACCTACCTTACCTACCTACTTACATCTAAGAACTTACGTATTAATGAATTTGCTATCACTAAGGTATAGGTATAACATTTTTGTAATAAAATAAGTAACAGTTTTACACTGGTGACCGTTATTTTTTTCTTGGTATCATAGTTTTTTACTTAAGAGCCTTACGAATGTGTACTTGATCACTCTAACATGTTTATAATAAGTAAACTAGGTAGGTAATCAAATCGTTCTAACTTGATGAATACTGTTTCGTGTTGAACATTTTAATATACTTATAAATATAAATAAAAATAAATTACAACTACTGACCTTGGCTCGTTCACAGGCAAAGATAAAAATGTTTCTTTTTTATTATCTTTAGTTCTCTTGTCATCCACTCACACAGCAATAATGAGTATTTTTTTTAAATATCAATTCACCAACACAACGCAAGAAACAACAACAAATCTAACCCAACTTGACGAAATGAATAGAATGCACTACCTACTTGCCTACTTGCATCTCGCTTGACGTGTCTCGAACTCTCGACACTCAAAAACCGGTCCAGCGAGCTGGGCTCGCCGCGCGCGGGCATCCTTCATGTATTAGCATCGTCAGCTATGTTCCGTGAGGCGGTGATTATCGCACGTACCTCGCGCAGATATATATCTGTTACGTAGTAACTCTTATTTAATCTGTGGCCCGGTGCTATTAGCCTTTTTAAGGACATTTCAAAAAGGCTAATAGAAACAACCGGAGACCACAGAGCTGGCAGCTTCCTCGGGCAACGCATAAGTATTGCTATACAACGAGGAAATGCTGCCAGCATCTGTGGTACTTTGCCGCGGGGGCCCTTATTTTTTTAGTTTTTATTTAGTTTTAATTTAATAGTATTTAGCTTAGTTATAATTAGGTTTATTTTAGCTTTAATTTACTTTTTAATTTGCCATAGTTTTAGTTTAAATTTTTAATTGTTACTTTGTATTATATTTAAAATGTACCTACTTATTGAAAGACATAAAATTTCAAATTACATATCAACGCATAAAAATAAATCTATACTTTCTGAGGGATAAAACATCAGATTAATGGTCCGGAAAGGAATGTAAAAAGTAACTCCGGATCCCAGACTACAAAACTTATTGAGCTTATTATTTAAAAGGTTGTTTATAGACTCGTTTCCGTGTTTTATAGATGATTAATAGCCACATAAGCCATGTAATTTTCTAGAGATAATCTTAATATCATCAAAAAGTATTATTAAGTACCTAATTTTATGTAAATGTGAAAAACTCATTTTGCAACAATGTTTCCACGTTGAAGGAAAACATAAATAACATTCAGTAACTAAACTTGAATACCACATCCATAAACCGATTAAAATATTTCGCAAGTGACAGCCCTGACTTTGGGGTGCGGAAGACAGTGGCGTAGAGGGTGGAAGGGGAAGTAGATATTTAAAGCGCGGCATTTGGGGCCTGGGTATTCGCTTCTACGTAGATATTATCTATTCTTATGGTACTACACCAATGGCATTTGGTGAATAATATTTACTTTCAAATTCTTATACTTTATTGTTCTAAGTATTAAAAAAAAGAAATGTGTCAAAATCATCAAAATATTAAATTAATAAGCTTAAAAAAGAGCATCATATTTAATAATCACAAAGAAACGATAAAAAATATATAAAGCAACTAGGCTGTATGACGTAGGACGCCATAGTATTTCTCTCCGGTCGACTGGTCGCTGTCAAATTGGAAACCAGCTTTAAGAACTAAACTAATTACGACAAACTTTGTAGTTTTCTTTTTAAGCTTGTAGAAAAAGTTATGTATTGCACGGTATATAATTAGTTCCTAAGGTACTCGTGCCTGTCATTTAAATGCCAGCCGGCACTCATACCTTAAGAAGCTTCATTCATTATGCACCAGTTACATAAATAACTATATGAATAATGGCTGTTTTATAAATAACATCTTTTTTTTATTTACTTTGCGTTACCACGTGTTTTGATAATTTATACACTAGTAACAGATTGAAGTTTGGGAAGTAGCCCTGTTTTATGTATTATGTAAAGACACACTAAGAAGGGTGTGCAGGACAGTGCGGTGTGAACAGTTAATGTGTAGGACAGTGCAGTGTAAATAGTGAAAATAATTAAGTTTTTAATAAGGTGCGTAAAAGAACAGTTTGTTACAATTTTACTATTGTCTATTATAGATGTTTATAGCGTCATAAGTCACTAATTGTACCATGTAAATACTTACTTTCCTAATAAACATACAATTCTGCCTTTGTTTCAATTATAAAACGGATCCAATAGGTATTCAGGTTCTAATTCGACCTAGCCTTATTTGAAACCTATTGGATCCCAACCACACGCCAATACGCTTGCGACTGTGAGCCCGCGGGTAGCCGGGCGACTATTTATGCGACGGCGGGGGGGGGGACGAGGCGCATAAATATGCCCGACCCCGAAAACCGCGCGCAGTCGTAAAGCGGGCGGCGTGCGGATAACGTATGATTGTTAATAACACAAAATTTAGGTAAGCTAACTATTAGTATTTAAATAAAACCTGTTCAAATAGTTATAAGCAAAGATTTATTGAAAATAAAGTTTAAGGGGCGAGGGAGGCCTGAAAGGGAGGGGCGCTGGCAAAATTGTATATAAATGGCGGCGAATTGGCCGCCACGACACATTCAACCGACGGAGCCCGACCAAGCCAAATAGAAGCCCAGCAAGAAGCCCTCCCTCTCAAGCCTGCCTGCTCCAGTCACAACCAAATAAGGGCGTTTTTATTTCAACTACAACCAGCCATAGGTGTGTCACGCACAAAGGGATACCTCAAATTTGAAGGGGATAATAATCTACACTGGCCCGCAAAACTAAGTATCTTTTAATACTACTAGTATTAAAAGTGTGATACTTAGTTTTGCAGATCAGTCTATTTCTACTAGAGTTGAAAAAATCCGGAAAAAAACCGTTTTTTCCAAATATCTCGTTTTTTTCAGATTTTTATGGAAAAATACAATTAAACTCTTATTTTAATCTATATTCGGTCTTATTTGCACCTACAAAGGGGCGACATCGACCACATGGAGGCAGAAGCAATTGAAATAGGTGGCTAGAGTGACAGTGATTGACTATGAATGAGTTGTCACATTCAATTCTTATTTTTCCTAAAAAAAACCCGAAAAAAAAGGGAAAAAAACAAAAATTTCATATTCTCCTGAAAAAAACATTTGATTTTTTCCGCAATTTTCAACGCTAATTTGTACTCGGACAAAGTCGCGGGTAATAGCAAGTTATAAATAAAATAAAAACTTAATTACCTTATGTATTTTGTTTGCTCCTGGACATGAATAGGCATCGTTTTCATTCTTGTATACAAATTTTCTTTTAGATCTTTTATTTTCTTGTCTATTTCAGTGAGGATTTTTTTGAAAAGCTGAAAATTGAGAGCTGCCTTTAGTGAAAATCAAATTATACAGTTGAATAATTTAACATATACATATGTTTAAGAAATCGTCCAGGGAGGGAGGGAAATAGGTTTGCAACTCTGGATAAAGTAAACCTAATCAGGAAACCTGCACATAGTTTTGAAGCAATCCAATGGTGCATTCCACGCAAAACGGTACTTTTGTACAGTTTTTCAAATCCCACTCTAATCATTTATGACCCTTATCAACATAAACTACCATATTTGGTGTCTGTTTTCCGAATATACATTACTTATAATTCGGTATTAGCTCTTCAATAAGATAAAACGCAATGGTAGCTAAATATTTAGTTGGCACTTATCAATAAAATGTTACTGACTTTCCTCTCTAATTACTTCGATTTTGTACAAATTAAAACAAAATATTTGAGTTTAGGAATAATCCGTATTTATGTCATCTTTCCATCGGTATTTCAAGTGTCGGATACGTGACATTTAAAATTGCCTTTATGTTTATTTCAAAATAAAAAGTAGCTAAATATCTGCTTATCTCTGTTCAAACAGCATATTAGGATAGCTACTATTAGTCATACTTCAATTCTACGTCTTGCGTTTATTAACTTGGGATAAACTTCATTATTAATTTGTCGGCGACGTGAAGCGTTTCTGATTAATGGTGCACAAAAAAAGAGTTATTCTGTTTTTTTATATCGCGGAAGTTAATTTTAAACATGGCACCGACTAAACCAAGTGCAAGTGCAGAAAGAATGAGGAAATATCGGGAAAAAAGCCGTATACAGATTTTCAAAAAAAGAAAGGGAACGTTTGAATTTACTGAGAATAAAGAAGATAGAGTCTTTATCAAGTCGAGGAAAAATAAATTTAAAGACAAAAATGTGAAGAAACGTGAACAAGAAGGGAAAAGAAAAAAAGTTCAGAGAGAGGACTCATATACGTCAACTTCAGCTGCGGTACCTGAATCAAATGGAATTTAATTCATCCCTATAAATATAAACAAAGGTACGGGAAGGCGGTGTTGAAATGTCTTCGCAGCTTACTATCTTGCCCATTGATGATGGGCATGTGATGTAAGCGCGGGAAGCGTTCACCGCATTGTCAGAGCTCGGATTGCTATTAACCTGCCCTTGGAAAGAAGACGGTTAGTGGATACCATCTTACACCGAAATGTAAATACCTTTTTAGCCGCTCAAAAAGAACACTACGAGAAAAGGCTCGTGGAACAACTAACGGCGCAGGATAGCTGGAATATAAATTACATCAACCGTCAACTGGTCGACGCTATATAAGGTACAATTATGGAGATAAAGCCTACCCACAAAACTAAACCCCGGATGTCAAAAGACATCACCGAATTTTTGGAGGAACGGAAATTATTGCTATCATCACCAAACCAGTCGGGTATCAACAGCCTCGGGTATATCCTGAATAGAAAAATAAGGTACGCTATTAGGAAGGAGCAGAGGCAAAAAAGCACAGACTAATCCTTGACACGATAGAAAAACACCGGGGCCCCAAGATGTTTAGAAGGCAGCTCAAGCGTGGTAACCACCAGATACACAAACTCACCGCGGACGGAGCCGGACTAACATCAGACCGCAAGGAAATACTAGAAGTCGTAGAGAAATTCTACTCTGACCTATACAGCTCCCAAAAGACTGAACCATCTCCTACTAAGTCAGGAAAGCAATGAAGAAAGGGAAAGCGCCAGGAGGTGACAAGGTTACTTACGAACATCTGCAACTCGGTGGGAAACCAGTGTTACAGCAGCTCCAGCTCCTATTCAACAAGGCTCTTTTCGAGGGAGTACCTCCAGAAGCGTGGAAAAATGCGGTGGTAATTCTATTACACAAGAAAGGAGACGTCACCAATCTTTTAAATTACCGACCCATTTCGCTGCTCAGTCATGTGTACAAGTTATTCACCAAGGTTATAACACTGCCTCTCCAACAGACTTGACTCGGCGCAACCAAATGAGCAAGCAGGCAGGCTTTAGGAGCGGCTTCTCAACGGTTGAACACATCCATACAGTTCGACAACTTGTGGAAAAGTGTAATGAGTACAACCAGCCCATAGCATTAGCCTTCATAGATTTTGAAAAGGCGTTCGACACAGTGGAACACTGGGCTGTCATTGACTCTCTTGAGAGAAGTCAGGTCGACTATAGATACGTGCAAGCGATCAAAGATGTGTACCATGCAGCCACACTACAAGTAAAGCTGCACGACCTTACAAAGCCGGTTCCCGTTAGAAAGGGGGTGAGACAGGGAGACACAATATCAACCAAATTGTTCACAGCATGTTTGGAGGACATATTTAAGCTTCTCGACTGGTCCAATAGGGGCATAAATATCAACGGAGAATACCTGTCACACTTGCGCTTCGCAGATGATATTGTCTTGTTTGCCGACAACACCGAGAGCTTGCAGGCTATGTTGGAAGAGCTGTATTCCGCTTCACTCAACGTTGGTCTAAGAATGAACAGCTTAAAAACCAAAATTATGTGCTGCAATTTTATTTTATTTATTTAATAATTGGCACACCAACAAAGTACAAGGCTTTGTAACTTAATGAATAAGGATCACGTCTAACCTGTACCTCAATAACAGGAGTGCAACAACATTCATCATAGAACTAGGTCAAACAGTAGAAATAACAATTTTCACTAACGAGACTAGAAAAACTAAATTAAATCCTAACTTTTAAAATAAGTTTAAATTTAAACAGAGATAATTTGGTAGAAGAAGAAGAAAGAAATTGATCAAAATAAAAAATTTATCTAGCCTAATAACAATTTAATTGTACCTTTAAAGTTGTATCTTAATTACGCTTACTTAAGTACTAACTATTTTGAAACAACTATTTTGGCAAGAGCATTTTACGCCTCCAGCAAGCAATACTGTCAAAGTAAACATCAAGGCCGTACGTCTTTTGATGTTGGTTATATCGTGTTTGAAGTCTGTGCAGTACGGAAAATTTACCTAGGTTAGACTTGGTCATCTTGGGCCGGAAGGTAGTGATGCGTGATGGTCTGACATTGGCACTCGGAACGGTGAATCTCAAGCTTTCCAGGATATGGCTTTCATGAATTTCACCGTTAACTATTTTATGTAACAAAGTGAGGTCCAGAAAGTCTCTTCTTTTCTGTAGAGTGCACATCCTAAAATGCCGGAGCCGTCCATCGTAACAAGTTCGTTTTCCGATATCTTTAGCACAATCTTTAAAGGCCATGAACCGGGTATAGGACCGCTGCACTCTCTCTAGGCGATCAATATGAACCTGGTATGATGGGTTCCACACCTGGCTACAATATTCAAGTCGCGAACGTATATAGGTGTAATAAAGCGTGGTAAATGTCTTCATGCGCTTGAAATTCAGAGCAACCCTTTTAACGAATCCTAACATTTTAAGACTGCCTTTGACAATGTGATCTATGTGACTTATAAAGTTTAATTTACTATCAATAATTACTCCCAAATCTCTTACCCCCTTACTTATAAACGTGGAATAACCTTGGATTAGCTAAACCATGTTTTGTCCTTATCTGTCAAATTCAAATGTCACAATGACAGATAAGGACAAAACATGGTTTAGCTACTCCATGGTTATTTCACGTTTATAAGTAAGGGGGTTATAGTACAGACCTCCTCCAGCTCAACATCCCCAATCGCATAGCTGCTGTTGGTTATATATTTTTTCCGGGTAAACTTAATATGTTGGCATTTTGACGCATTGAGGATCATATTGTTCGCTGCGCACCACAGACTAAGACTATTTAAGTCATTTTGAAGCAGATCAGCATCACCAGCACATTTAACTTCTCTGTAGAGCTTTAAATCATCTGCATATAGTAAGAATTTGCTATGTTTTATGACGTCGGCAATGTCGTTAACAAATAAAACGAAAAGTAAAGGGCCCAGATGTGAACCTTGTGGTACCCCTGATGTAGCTAGATAATATTCCGACCTGTACCCATCCTTTACGACTCTTTGCCTCCTATCTGTGAGATACGATCTAAGCCAAGCTAACACTTCGCCAGAATTACTGAAGTTATGGATAGGTTTGTTTACAAGTATGTTGTGGTTGACTTTGTCAAATGCACTGCTGAAGTCAGTGTAGATGGCATCCACTTGTGCTCTTGAATCAACTGAAGCTGATAGGTCATTAATGTAATTGGTTAAATTAGTCGTTGTAGATTTTCGTGGTACAAAACCATGCTGTAAAGGGGAAACTTGCTCCTTAACGTGCCAGGCTATTCTTGGGTAGACCAAGCACTCAAAAAGTTTCGAAAAGCTGCACAAGATAGATATCGGCCGGTAATTATTAACTTGGGTGTTATCACCCTTTTTGAAAACCGGCACTATGTTTGCCTCTTTCCATAGCGTGGGAAAAATTGACATTTCAAGTGATTTATTAAATATCAGTGACAAAGGAAAGGACAAATAAGATGCGCATTGTTTTATGAAGAACGGCGGTATACCGTCCGGTCCAGCGCCCTTGCTGACATCGAGGGATTTAATGGCCTTTAAAACAGAAGTTTCAGAGACACGTATGCGTGACATAGAACTAAAGGTACAAAGATTTTCCCGGCTCACCGTTTCGTTGGGAGAAATTGCAGAAAAGCTAGAAGAGAAGTGCAAGGCAAAAAGATTACAAATATCGGTTTGGTTGTCAGCAGTTATATCGTTAAGATGCATGGATGACGGGTAAGATGAATTATTTTTTCTTAAATCCTTAACATACGTCCAGAATTTTTTAGGGTTGCTACTCAAATCTTCCTCGATAGTGGCTATGTACTTTGCATAGTCCTTGGATACCTTGATTTTCACTCGTTTGCGTATCATGTCATATTCAAAGTAGTCCCTAGGGTTTTTTGTTATCTTATAAATCTGTCGCATTTTCTCTTTCTCACGCATCATTCGCAATAACGTCAAACTGAACCATTTCGGTCGACCAGATTTCTTGCATTTGCTTAGGGGAACAGAAACGTTTATAACCTCGCGAAGAGAGGCATAAAATGCTGAAACCATATTGTCTACATTAACGCAGTCCGAAAACTTAGAAAACCAGTCAATTTTTTCAAGTTGGGAATTTATATCTAAAAAGCAGGCTTTTTTAAAATTATGAGTTGCAAAAGACTTAGTCTTATCTAAGTTTACGTCGTTAAACCCGTTTACCACAGTTTCCAGAGGCGGGTGATAATCATCAATTCTGCTTAAATTATGGCATGCAGGTGTTACAATCGGTCCCAAAAAGTTACTTAACACTAGATCCAGGGTATTATCTCTATGATTTTTTACGTTATTAAGTTGGTGCATATTACATAATGACATAAAATCGAAAAGAGCAGTGGCAGCAGGCAAGGCACATGGCAGCGGCTCAGTAAATAAACCAGAGCTGTCTGAATTCCAATGAATAGCATTTATGTTAAAGTCGCCAAATATCATGCACCTGCCTCTACCATAGTTAATTTTATCACAAACACTATCAAAGTACTTACAGTACCTTTGGGATGCTTCACCCGGAGGTATATACACTACGCCAATATTGAAACTGTTACGTGCGGAAACGTTAACTTTAATCCATAGATCTTCGAAATCGGACTCCCATTTCTGTAGTCTACTTGCTGGCAGTCTTTTAGAGACCGCAATGAGACAGCCGCCACCATCCTTCTTTACACTAGTTTGTATATTACGGTCGCGTCGAAATATTGTATACCTTGAATCAAAAATCTCAGCATCGGCACTTCCGGAATGAAGCCAAGTTTCTGTGATTATTATAATGTCATAATTAGAAGTAAGTGTTGCAAGTTTTAACTATTGAAGCTTTGTTCGAATCCCTCTTACGTTTTGATAGTAAATGCTTAACGCCATTTCTCGGTAATAAATCTTTGTGTCCTTCACTGAGTGTCATTTAAAGTCTATTAAGATCTGATGAATTCCTAATGTGAATCAGGTTAGCCTCTTCGTTTTTACGGACATAAACTCGACCATAACGCACCCACACAAATTTATATGACTTAGTCTTACTAGCTATCCTTGCCTCAGCGTGCAATTTTTTGACAGCCGGTGAAAGATGTTCAGACACATAAATAGGGGACCTACGACCTGCAATTCCCAAGTCACTGGTGCTTAACTTATCGGCTTTGTCCGGTTTGCTTTTGTTATGTTTCATTACTGCCGTCAGGAACTCGTCCCTCTTAAAAGCGGAGCGGAGCTTTACGATCACTGCCCGTGGTCTCTCACTGTCTGGATTGAGCTTTGCCACCCGTTTGCAGGCAGAAATGTCAGAGGTATGGAGAGGAAACGAAACTACGGATGCTAGTTGTACTACGGTAGCCTGAAGAGATTCTCCTTTAAATTCCGGCAAGCAGGTTATTTCCACGTTGCACTTACGGGAGCTCAGTTCGAGCAGTGTCAAGCGTGATGTTAAATCTGCCACCGAGGATCTAAGACCATCGTTTTCTTTTTTCACATTGGTCATTATTTCATTGCATGCCATTAATTTGTTATGTATTTCATCGTAGCGCTCACTCATAAAACGAACACTCTCCAGGATCTGTTCGTTCGTTCTCCTGAATTCTTGTATTTCAGCCTTGAGAAGTGAACGCATCTTAGCAGTAAGTGAATTTTCAAGGGAATTATACCACGTCGGGAGTTCGCCTGGACTGGGCTCATCCGCGATGTGCGTTGGTACTGAAGCAGCAGCAGTCTTAGCTTTCTGACGAGTAGTCACGCTAGTTGTGTCGCTGACGGGGGAACCCAGACGGGTTATAATATTGCTACCAGTCTTTTTGGCATTGCACTTACAGGTAGGACAGATCCACTCCCTTTTTGCGTTTGTCGACAGTTTTTTAAATGATTGATCGGTGTATCCAACACAAGTGTGCCTATATTCTCGTTGGCAATCAGCATTCGTGCATTTCAGACTCAAGGTTGATCTTAGCTCTTCATTACAGCAATGGCATCGCTTGGTAACGCTAGCGCTAGCGTCTTTGCCCGTCTTCGACATTGCTGAATAGATATCACGGCACCCTGTACCACGAGACCAATCGATACGTAAACGATAGTTACTTCTTCCACTGTAGCGAGCTTGGTACGAGGGCGCGCAGCCGCGAAGCAATGATGACTCACCGCACCAAGCGAGCGATAAGCGGGTTGTCGGATGCACTTTTTAACTAAAACACTTTAAAGTAATTCGATAATAATTCTATAACTACACGACAGTTCTTGTTAAATTTGCACAGTATGATAGTATGGAACACCAGTAGTCGAATGATAAAACTTATTAACAAAAGAAAACTGTTTAAGGCAAGAAAATAAATAAATTTATTCAACAGCAAACTAAAACGATGTCTACCCTCCGACGATACGAGAACGTGTCAACAATGCCGATGTTGACTTTATAACTGTGCACGGTCACCAAATAAATAAGGTTAGCGAGTACGTCTACTTGGGCCAAGTTATAAGTTTCGAGAGGAGCGGACAAGAACGGGAAATTAACCGACGTATCCAGCTGGGATGGGGGGCTTTCGGCAAGCTCTCCGACGTGTTCAAGGACATTAGAATACCTATAAACCTCAAAAGCCATACGTTCGAACAGTGCGTTCTCCCCGTGATGGTTTATGGAGCCGAAACCCGGACGCTCACTAGGCAGGTCATCCACCGACTACAAGTCACCCAAAGGGCCATGGAAAGAGCTATGTTGCGGATTTCTCTTCGCGATCGGGTCCGTAATACCGAAATCCGCAGGAGAACAAGACTGATCGACATAAGCGTCACGAGAACTTACAGTGTCGGATAACAAACAGGTGCAATATCGCTGACGTCGGACGGGGCGCGATGCAGCTGCGTGTTATTAGATACGTGGAATTAACAATCAAGGTGCCATAGCGATGTTGTACTGACTTTTACGTGTTAATGTTACGAATATTTTTGTTTTTTGGGGGGGAATAGTATAGGGACGCAGAGTGCTGCGTCGACTCATATACCGGAGCATGTGTACCGGCGTATGAGCTGGGCGCAGGACGCGCAGCGCCAGCGTCAGTCGTTCCCGGGGATTTGTAATCGTAGGTCGTCTTATTTAAATATTAAATAATCAAGTTATCTACCAAAAAGTATTTGTCTCCGGAAACGGCTCACCAGACTACATGTAATTCACAACAACATTCACATTCACAACATTAAGTTTTTTGCAATGTATTCAAATATAAAAGTAAAATAACAATACTAATACAAAAAATAAACATTATAAAAAAACCAAACGTACCTACGAGTGCCACCGGCAGCGGGGCAGGGCTCGGGTGGTTAAGGCTGCAGAGAGAGGAACCTCCTCACATTACGCGTCAATGAGTACTGCCTTCTGTATCTGGCCCTTGATCGGGACATTGATCGTCGAGTCAACATCCCACATGGCGGTCACCTCGTGAGCCAAGTCAAGGTACTTCCTGAGCTTGTCCTTCTCGACCTTCATGAGGTTCTCGTCATGCGGGTCTTGTCATGCGGGATGGTGACGTCGACGAGCACTACCAAGGCGTTGAGATCGATCTGTTAACACGATATCAGGCTTATTGGCGATAATGGTCCTGTCCGTGATGACAGATCGATTCCAATAGAGCGTAGCACGACCATTTTCGAGAACTGGCACCGGTGTGTACTTATAGTACGGCACTTCAGACTGAACAAGACCATATTGAAGAGCAAGTTGCTGATGGATTATCCTTGCCACGAGGTTATGTCTGTGCACGTACTCGCCGTTGGCCAAATGCAAACAACCGGAACTTATATGTCTGAGGGACTCGCCGGGGCAACGGGACGCTTGACAAATGTCGACCGTGCCATACCTCAGAATACTATAAGTATATTTCCGGTAATTGTTCGTCATTATGACCTCATCAGCAATTGCGCAGACAAAACCTTCGGTTTCCCTAAAGAGGTTACCAAACCGTAGCCAGTTCACGGACGCTAAAAAGTCTACGTCGGGCCTTGTTAGGGCCCGGTAGAAGCGCCCGTGTAGCTCTTTGCTCTTCCATACGTTCTTGCGGTCTTCAGTGCTCAACACCGTTGGTCTGCGCCAGTTCTCGTTTGCCAAGGAGAGAGTCGTAAGGCTCCTGTCTACTGCAACCACATCACAATGTATCCCACACTCATTGCCAAGGAAATAATCCCTGAGATTGCACACCTCACGGTTGTGGAGATTCTTAGCATTTAAAATGCCGTCGAGGCACATTTCTTCGGGATGTACAATCTCATTACAGATGTGAGCGTGGGTGTAACATGCGATGTGATTTAAGCAATAAGGAGTGGTTCAGTAAAAAAGTAGCAATGTATTATCTGGTATTTTATTTTTATTTTTGGTAATTATGAAGCTGTTTTTTTTTTTGTAATCTGTAGATATTATACTATGAAATAAAAATACAATCACATTGAAATGTATGAGATTCTTTAAGTTTCTCAATATTTATTGCAGGTACTTTATAACTTTTTGAAGAACACAATTTGACAATCTTCGCTTGCCGTTTTCGACAATGCCATTTTCACAACTTGTTTTATGATTTTAGGAATATGATCTTACGGATAAGTTACACCAATAAACAATTTTACTTTGGGTAAGTAGGTAAGGAAGTCTCTCCAATCTAACCTCTCTGGCAGAGATTTTTCTATGGGAGACAACTTTCTATAAAAATGGTAAATACACCAATTTTGAAATTCCATGTAACTACCTCCTACCTAACTACATAGTGAAGTCAAATCAAAAAAGTTAACTATTGATCAAAAGACAATTTAATAAGGTATTAAGTAGCCCATCAAACTTGAAGGAAAATCTATGTTTATGTCAAACACCTCATAAATTCTCTCAGAAGGCTGTTCAAAAAGTTTTAGGTGAGATGTAATATAAAAGGCGAAAACTTGAAATCTTCCGTTCATTTTTGACGTTACGATTGTTATTTTTTATTTTATTGAATAGTATCTAGATTACTAAAACAAATGCACTGCTTAAAAATTTGAATAGGAGGACGCTGCTGCCCATCCTCTGGTTTATCCCTTAGTAGCCTCTTACGACACCCACGGGAAGAGATGGGGTGGTGCTATTCTCGACCGGCACCGGCACCAACACGGCAGACACGCAGCAGTTTTGTACGAGACTCTGCGTAATTGGCATTACGCAACCGTCACGTAACCTACTATTATAGTTTAGGTGGGCCCGTAAGAGTTCATAGTAAACTCGGGTTATAACAATGGTTCGATGCCTTGTTCACTTATAGCTGTATGGATTGCTGGGGTTAAGAAGTTTTATAAGAGTATGTATAGGGTCGTTGGTCGTTGAAGCAGAAGGCTGTTAGGAATGTAAAATGGTTAAGCAGGACATAATGGAATGATGGATGAGTAACTTAGTTAAATGTATTGAGAATACAGTAAAAAAGTTATCATAATAACTCTATTGAATAGTATGTGTGAAAAGCAATGACGTTATATCACTACATATTATAAAACAAAGTCGCTTGCCGCTGTCTGTCTGTACTTATGTATGCTTAGATCTTCAAAAGTACGCATCGGATTTTCATGCGGGTTTTTTTAATAGATAGAGTAATTCAAGAGGAAGGTTTATATGTATAATACATACATAATATAGTACAGAAACACTGATAATTTTAGAGGTTTCTAATGTTATGTCGTAAATAAACACATTTTTTTGCGCTTACATTGCAAACGCTGGCTAAACCTTAAGAGATATATCAAAATAATGTACTGAAGAATTGTAGTTCTTCAAAAAACCTAAAGAAAAGTCCGCGATGGCATATGTCTATCTCCTAAGGATGAATCACAGTAACCATTTTTATCTTTAAAATTTTATTATTATTATTTATTATTTTATTTTGTTATTTTGTTATTTGCGAAGCTATTTTCTGCAATTCAGTATTTATTCTTATCCATATAAATACGTTAGTTACCTTGGGAATTTAATGTAGATTAAAATTGTCCTTTACACTATATTATTTAAATAAATACTTTAGAAGATATGGCAGATTCAAAATTACGCGCAACCTAAATCTGTATTATCGAAACGCTTGGCCCCGCCGGCCCTATAGCCACGTATAGCCACGCTTCGCCCTTTAGTACCTACAGCCTGCAGCATCACATAGTATCAAACACCGGAGCTCTCCTGTTAGTTACGTAGGTACTTATATTTATATTAAGCTTTTCAAATTGTTAAATTAGGGAAATGGGTAGGTAGTTCGATTGAGTTTTGGTTTTGATTAAAAAATATTTTTATGTTGTCTACACTTCTACACTTAGAGGTATTATAAAGAGGAAGGATTAGATTTTTTGTTTGTTTGTTTGAATTGAATAGGCTCCGAAACTACTGGACTGATTTAGAAAATTCTTTCACCATTAGAATCCTACACTATCCCTGATGAACATAGGATATATTATATTTTCAAAAAAGTTAGGGATCAGCAGGGTAAATGAGTCAGCAGAGCATCAAAGAGTGTATGACATACCTACATAGGTACATTAAATCACGCCTGTTTCACAGATGGGTAGGTAGAGACCACTTCTTTCTTTTCACTTTCAAGGGTGTATGTGATGATGAGAAATCTATTACTTAAGTATCTAATAATTTAACCGAAACGATGCATCTCTTCTCTAATCTCTTCTCTAAATACTTAGTATAAATTAAAGTCGCTTTGCGTTGTCCGCCTGTTCCTCCGCTAACTCCTAAACCACGCAACGGATTACGATACGGTTTTCACTGTCATTTTGGGAATTTATTCTTGATGGTTTATATGTACATTTCATTCTAATTAAGTTTTAATATAGTTGAGAAAACTCAATGTTTCCCTACCACGCCGTCGGAAATCGTTTTTCGGGCGCTTCCATAGCTTACGCTGGCTAAACCTTAAGAGATGTGTCAAAATAATGTAGTGAAGAATCGTAGTTCTCTAAAAAAACTAGAGAAACGTCCTCGATGGCATATGTCTATCTCCTAAGATTGGCTCACAGTAACCATTTTTATGTTTATGATTTTATTTTTAAATATTAGGTTATTACCGAAGCTATTCTGTCCGATTCAGTATTTAACCTTATCCAGATAAATACGTTGGTTACCTTGGGCATTTAATGTAGATTAATATTGTCCCGTACAATATATTATTTAAATAAATACTTTAGAATATATGGCAGATTCAAAATTACGCGCAACATAGATTAGAACTCAAAACAAATATGAGTTTCGTTGTCTGCACGTATGAAAACGGCTTTTTGCAGAGTCGTTGCTCAAAATAGGAAATGGACAGAAGCCCCAAGATAATAGGAGCATTAATCTTCAAAATGAGAACCTTTGCGTTTTAGTAAAATAATTAGTCGACAATGTTTATTCCGAAATTAATAATATTAATTCTAAGACTGTACTAAGGAGAGAGCTATTTTATCACCAACTAATAGTCAAGTAGGTATAGAAAATCAATGCATCGACACAAACATACTACTCTGTAGACACCCAAATAACATCTTTAAAAACGTTGATAATAGAGTGCACAATACTGACCGGATGTGCGGCTGGAAAAGTCGTTTTAATTCCCCGGATTCCATACTTTCCAGTTTAAACGGCTGCAAATTACAAGTCACAAGGTCAAACATTCAAAGTTGCGGGCTTAGACCTGTGAGCCAAATATGGCTGCGTTTATCGCGTGACAAAGTGTGGAGAAGGCATCCGTCACCTTCTGACACGTAAATAAGTACGAGAGTGACGACGGATGCTTTATCCACATTTGACGCGCGATATTGACGCAGCCATGCTACTAGGCCTGAGCGTTGAGTGTTTTTCCCATAGAGGTATGTAGCCCTTTCGCGCGTCACTTCCAGGCAAAATTTGTTTTTATTGTGCAATGAGAAGTCCGCTGTAAACATTGTATATAGAGAAATTCTGTGAAAGCTGGCAGTCATGATTTGAATTGAATTTAAAATCTAACGGCATCAAAAACTCAATTTCGCAAAATTGGGCGTCTTTCTAAAATAGTCATGCAATAAAACCTCTATGCATAATGCACCTATCTATAATTTGAAAAGTATATTATTCCAGATGAACTTGGATTATTTTAACTTATTTTAACCGAAGCGAAGCGAGGGCGGGTCGCTAGTTTATTTATATAGAATGAAAACTAAGCATGTCAAGAAAGTTACCTAAGTAATGAATAAGTTGTTACTTAGTGTAATGAATTACATGTCCCACCTAGGTAATGATTGAGTGATGTAAGTAATATTGAAATTATAAACTACATAGCAACTATCACCCATTTCTTCACAAACGTTCAACAAACCTATTTTGGTGGCCGTATTTTTGAACAGGAGGGTAGTATTATTACTGTTATTATTTTTCTAACATCTGTTTCTTTCTAGTTTTAAATTGTAATGGAAATGGTCTAACTATAGGAAGTTTGTTAAACCTACTGTATTTGGAAGAGAGCGGGTTCTCCTGATACAAGTATTTAAATACTTAATAGGAGATCCAAATCTTACAGTGATGTGCACTCCTACTGCTGAACCAAATAAACTTTATTTTATTTTATTGAATGACTAATTGAAATGTTTCAAATAAGAATGTTATTGAGGAAGCTAAGGCGTTAGGGAATTTTACGTGGTTAGGGTTTATGACTGTTGTGTATAACAGGCGTGTTTAATATAACATTTCTTTTTCATGTACCGCTCCGAAGTTAAGTTGACAAAGATGACCATACCTCGTCAGTAAGCTGTTTGTGAATAAGATGACCACAACGCGCCTTGGCGCTATGGCTGTCTACATCAGGGAAGGCGGAGTGAAAGATCCTCTTCAATTCTTGCGATGTTATTATGTATTTTTGTAATGTGATAAAATAAATTTCTTTTTGGGGTTTTATGGTTTGGGGGGATGGTTTCCTCGCATGGGTGCATATGCAAACTCGAAGGAATTATCTGCCAAACTAAGACCATAGGTGTGTGCTTAGGAATAATACAAGGTGATATACTTTAGATTAGTGTGAGGTATGTGGTCCATATTGTTGGAATAATGACAACTAACTTTACCAATTTATCTTAGGAATAGTTGGTGCAACGCGCAAGCATTTTTAATGTGGTTAAAAATGATCGTGAGTGAACCCGAATTTTAGGATTAATTAACTAATTAATTAATTAGATATTAAAGGCGGGAAATATCTAATAAGGGTGTCCTGTCACTTCTCTTCTATTAGAATTTGAGGAAGTGGGGGAACGTTATTGTATGTTATCCTGGGGACACAAGTCCATTAATAATCATTTCGTGTTAAGTTAAAATTTTATGAGCCCGACAGTGACTTGACTGACGTCAAATCACTGACGGATAAGTTGTTACCTTTGTAAGGCAATCCAGTATCGTCAATGCATGGACTGTCAAATTTGCTTGGATGGGTAGGGTAGCGTTTTTAATTAACGAATTAACGATTACCTAAGTTAACTTTTAGAGTAACTTTATGAAATAAGTAACCAAGAATAATATTCTCAAATAAATGTATTTAGTTATACAATAATAAAATTAAAATTAAAAATCACTTATTTGAATGTGTACACCATTACACCGTTACATCAAAACTTGGTACACTAAATTAGAGGTACACACACAGTTTGACTTGTGGAGAAAATAAACAGAGGCTCCAAACTAGGCGAAGCCTGTATCTTGGGAGACCGAGGTAGATTGACCATGTAAATGTGAATATACTGTTACGCCAATGGGATACGGCGTCTAATTTTCAATCGTGGATTTCGGTGCTTTAGAAGCGTTTTCAGCAGGATGAAATATCGTTCAAGTTTGTTTCAGAGGTAGCTCTATCACATACCATATTATCAAAATGTCGACCAACTTGTCGTTGTTATCAGGCTACTGAAACATGTTTTCAGGCCCTTTCAGGCCACACTCTATCAGATTACGCCATAACCTGAAAACCCATTTTCAGGCGTTTTCAGGACCCCTTATGGGCCTGTGAAGTACATTTCAATATATGGCAATTTTGTTGCAGTGATGCAGTCTTTACTTGGAAAGCGAACAGTGCGAACAAGAGCGACCCGAGCGATCATCTGGGTATTCGAAGTTTATTGTGCGATAATTGTTTTGTAACGGTTCAAGTGAGTGCTTTATTAAAGTCTACTTTTGATTATCGGTGTATTCGTGCGTTTCTATCAGTTACCTACCCCCACGTACGTAACAATACATATATTCAGTCTCTGATTTTACAAAACTTTAGAACTGCATTATAAACCGAGGCTCTAACATAATTACCAAATCTTTTTGCAAATTTTGAGTTGACTGAGGGGAGCCGCAATCTGTATACTCTCTTTTGTAATATTAAATTATGAAGACCAGAGCTAAGAAGTTGTTTATGAGTGAGGAGACAAGTTCTTAGGATGAAAAGCTGCCGAATAGATAAAACCTGAGCCTATTTGTATAGGTCTGAGGTTGGATGCCTGAAAGGATTTTTTAGAATAACTTTAAGGACCGATCTCTGAGGTCTTTCGGAGTTAATAAGGGTTGTTTTTGCGGCGCTACCCCATACTGTGTTACAATCTGTGGTAGCACTGACAGCCTCTGGACGTCAAATTTTATCCTCCGAGTTTTCTTATTAAAAAACATTTTTAAATTGAAGTAATTTATGTTTATATCCTTATAGTTAACGTTGTTTTACTCTATGAAGTAATTGTTAATAAGTTTTAGGCCCATAAAACTTCAAGAACACTAAAAACAGGCCGCTCGCAGCAGCTCCGTCAACCGTCAACGGACATTTTCAAATTCATAAAGGATAACCTGGGAAGTATTACTTTTAATTTCTTTTTACACTGTTTTTAACACTGTGTTTACATCCATACTTTTCACTGCTCATTGCTGAAGCCGTGAGCGACGTCAAAATACAAACATTGGCACCGTGCGATCTCTCTTTACTTGACATACAGTGGAAGTATAGTTGAGACAAGCCACATTTGCCACAGACATTGCCCTACACGATACACTGTTCACCAACATCTATTCACACACATCCTTGCATAAAATAACCTGATTATCAAACTTCTTCTCCACTTACTCACTAGTTTAATATCTTTCAGTGTGATTGTGGAGTAGCTGTGAAACCATGGCCGCATCGAACATCAAATCGCGCAAAGCCACTACACGCCAGCTTGAGATACAACTTAAGGCTACCTTGAAAGAGCTGCAAGCTGCCAATACCTTAAATGACCAGCTACTGAGGGAAAGGGAAGATTGCGAAGAAGAGCAAAAAAAAATGTTGGCTAAAAACACAGTGTTAAGGAACGACCTGGTAGAGTATGACTATAAACTAATAGATGCACAAGATAGGGTGGAGCAGTTGCAGACCCTCGTAGATAATTTTAACCAGTGCGCTTCTACTCATGAAGTTGCATTGAATCGTATAATTAACCTCGAAGAAGAACTTGGTGCTGCTAATGAAGAGTTAAATTATCTACGGAGAGAACGTGAGTGTTATGACAGTTCAATTACACAAAATTTGTATCAGGAGATGGTAGGTGATAAGGATAATAAGGACAGTAATATTAAGAACTTAATATTTTTCAATAGTAACAATAAATTAAAAAAATATGTTAACATAAACAAATACATAAGGCGTACTCAGAAGCTAATAAAAAGTCAGAGGTGTCTCAAAAACTATTCTAAAATGAAATTAGAGTTATCGGTTATGAAAAATAGGGTGCAAAAATGCAATAATAAATTAGATTTAGATAGGACTGAACATGATTTAAATGTTCACAAATTAAATGCAGAGATTAGTAGATTAAGAAAAAAACTTGAGGACATGTCAATAAAATACTTAACGGCTCAAAGTGAAATCAAGGAGCACATGCTGGCATTCACACAATTGCTGGAGAGTAGTAAATATAATGAAGACCGTTTTAATTCTTTAATTAATAATGGCATTGGTGATTGTAATTGTATAGGAACTGTACCAACAGCTGTGGTTCAGCCAGATGTGGCTCTTGATTCTTCTAAGCTAAGTGCCCCAAAAATAGTTTTAGATGAGTCCCCTAGACAAATTAGCAATAATAAAACTATTATTTATTCGGATCAGATAGGGTCTGGAATGGGTTCCATGTTAAGAAACAAATTGACACAAAATGTAACAATTTTTTGTTATCATAATGCAAATCTTATGCAATTATGTCATTTAATATCAAAGTGGAGTTATGACAGTTCTACTACTCTAGTGATTCTAGTAGGAAACAGTCTTGGTATAGATAAGTCTAGTGTAGGTAGATTATTGTCAACATTAAACCTTATTGAAGAGGCAGGCATAGGTAAAATTATACTTTGTGCATTACCATATTCACAAACTATGCCATACAATTATAATAATAAAATAGCATACTTAAATTCTTTAATGTATAATGCTATATGTCATAATAGTAAATATCATTTCTTCGACTTAAATAAATTTATTAAGCACCTCACGCTAACATCTGAAAAAATTCATTTGCCAAAGAAATATATTTTAACTTTGGTAGAACTTTTGGCTTTTAATATAGAACCAAATAGATATAACAGTGGTACAAATTCCATTCCTAATCATTTAAACTAAAGTATAGGACAGCGGAAACACCTTTGAGTATAAATATAGTTCATCAAAATATTCAAGGGTTTTCCAGCAAAGAATTAGAAGTAGGATTATTTTTAGATACTGAGAATGTACACATTATGTGTATTACTGAACATTGGCTTAGACCAGATCAATTAATTTTTGATTTCGTTAATTTTAAATTAGTTAGTTTTTTTGCCAGAAAATCCGCCATTCATGGTGGTTCGTTAATAATTGTTAAAAGTACCGTTAAATCCAAGGAAAGGAAAGATATTGTTAGGCTATCCATAGAGAGGCTTGTAGAAATCTCATGCATAGAATTAGAAAATTACATAATTATCTGTGTTTACAGACCACCGTCTGCTGATTTTAGCACATTTGAATCCAGTATGGAAAATGTGTTAAAATTAGTATGTAAAACCCAAAAGCATGTTATTGTCTGTGGAGATTTTAATGTTAATTTACTGGAATCTTCAAATAATACTATTAAGATCTTAAGTTTATTTAAATCTTTTAACTTAGGTAATTTGTTCTTTGAACCTACACGGATAGGTGTTTCAAGTGCTACCTGTTTAGACAATATTTATTGTAATTGCGAGTGTTTGGATAAGAAAATATTTAATTGCTTTAATTCTGATCATAGTGGCCAGAAGGCTTCTTTTTTAAATGATTTTCATCAAGAACCGCAGGCAATAACATACAGACCCATAACTAGCAATCGTTTAGAATTATTCAAAAATAAAGTTGAGAGCAATCTCTGTGGGTTATCCTTTTCAAATAATGATTCTAATAGTATTTATAAAGATTTGTTTGATGTAATTCTTCATCAATTTAACAACAATTTTAAGATGAAAACTGTTTCTGGGTCAAAAACTAAGTTTAGTGAATGGGCTACTGTAGGCATCCATAGAAGTAGAAATAGGCTTTATGAACTATATAGAGAGAGGGAGGAGAACAAGAATGCTGACTTCTTAGTTTACGTTAAGAATTATTCGAGGACCTTCAAGCGAGTTTGCTTAACTGCTAAGTCAAACTTTTTAAGTCTTAAACTCAAAGCTTCTGGTAATAAGGTAAAAACGGCGTGGAAAATTATAAATAGAGAAACGGGTAAATCTAAAACTCGTGATAATCAAGTCACCCTAAACAAGGGTGACAAACAAATCACGTCAAACAAAGACGTGGCCTTAGCGTTCGAAGATTATTTCTCCACTATAGCTATTAATACAACGAAATGTCTTCAATCATCTGCGATTGTAGCTCAAAAACTACTTTGTGCTAATGTTACTAAATGTAATGTAACCTTTGATTTTAGCCATGTAGATTCAATTTCTATTGTAAAGGTATTTAAATCGCTCAGTTTAAAAAAAACTGAGGATTTATGGGGAGCGTCAGTTAAAGTGATCCATCATGTCATAGATATAATTGCACCTCACTAAGCTTTAATCTACAATAATTGCATTTCAGAGGGGGTTTTTCCAAATCTTATGAAATATAGTAAAGTCATACCACTTTTTAAATCGGGCGACATGAGTGATTTAACGAATTTCCGTCCCATTTCTATTCTACCGGTTTTAAGTAAAGTTTTTGAGAAGTTAATGTTAAAAGATATGTTAGGTCACTTCAATAGAAATAAACTGTTTAACAGTAATCAGTTCGGCTTCACCAGAGGACGATCCACAACTGATGCAGCATCTGTACTCATTAAATATATATACAATATTTGGGAGAAATCCTGTGATGCAATAGGATTTTTTTGTGACCTTTCCAAAGCTTTCGATTGCGTAGATCATGCGACTCTTATATTAAAATTAGAACATTATGGTCTGTCAAATAATTCTCTAAATCTTATGTCTTCATATCTTAGTGATAGAACACAAACGGTTGTTGTAAACCAAACACAGTCCATTGGAGCAACTGTTAAATTAGGTGTGCCTCAGGGCTCTATATTAGGTCCTTTCTTATTTCTGGTCTATATAAATGACTTACCACCCACGGTAGATAACCTTTGTGATATTGTGCTATTTGCTGATGATACTTCATTAATTTTCAAGGTGGACCGAAAATCCGTCGATTACAGTAGGATAAACGCCACGCTGGTTAAAGTACTTAATTGGTTTACTATTAACAATTTGCTACTTAACGCTAAGAAAACTAAATGTGTTAGGTTCGTTTTGCCTAATGTTAGACCGGTAGAATCTAGTATATTTCTAAATGATGAGTGTTTGGAGATGGTGGACAAGGCGCTTTTCTTAGGGATAACTATAGACAAAAACTTGCAATGGAGTCCCCATATAGCAGTACTAGCAGGTAAATTAAGTTCGGCAGCTTATGCTGTTAGGAAAATCAGGCAACTTACCAATGTTGAGACAGCTCGCTTAGTTTATTATAGTTATTTTCATAGTGTTATGTCGTACGGTATTCTGGTTTGGGGAAAAGCTGCTGACATACAGACTATATTCGTGTTACAAAAAAGAGCCATTCGTGCCATATATAACCTAAACTCCCCTGATTCCTTAAGATTACTATTTAAAGAAATTAGTATTTTGACTGTAGCGTCACAATTTATTTATGAGAATATTATTTATGTCATTAAAAATCAAGACTCTTTTGTTAAGAATTGTGATATACATAATTTGAATACAAGAAATAAAAATACAATTGCTATTAAAAAAATTCGTGTCCGTAAGGTATATAAATCATTTGTTGGTCAATGCATTCATTTCTATAATAAATTACCTGACGAAGTTAAAGTTATCATTTCCAGCACTTAAAAATTACTTGAAAAAGTCGTTGATGTCGAAAGCTTATTATAGGGTCGAGGACTATCTAACAGATAAAAATGCTTGGCCTAAATTAAACACCTAAATAACTTAGTAATAGCTTAGTCAGGAAAATATCTAAACATTGTAGGTATAATTATTGTCTAGGGGACACGGTTTCTGTAGGAGAATGTATCAAAACTATGTGGTTGTTTTGCACCGTCATGGGTAAGTGTATGTATATATGTATATATATATATATATATATATATATATATATATAAAATATATATGTATATATATGTATACATATACATATATATACATATGTGATGTATGTGTGTATGTATATTTGTATATATATTTAAGAGTTCATCTGAACATACTGAGTTTTGACACATTTTCCTGCTCAACTACGCATGATATATATATTTTAATGTTAAATTCATTGTTTTATATAATGCTAGGTTAAGTTCTATAATTGTATAAGTAAAAAAAAACGACTGACTGTTGAGTTTCTTGCGGCGTTTCATCTCAGCAGTGGTCTCTTGCGAAGCGCTGGTAGATTTTTGACGTGTAAAAGTGCCGGTGCGGCCTACTTACTGAATAAACATCTTTTATCTTTTTTTATCTTTTAATAGCCAGCTACAGATTGGCACACGGCTAAGTACACCATTTTTAGAACATCCTTTCTAGCCGAATCCCTGAGACACTTGATGATAGCAATATTTCTACGTCTTCTTTTTGAGAGTGATACAATGTGATGTCGGAAACTAAGTTCATCGTCCACAATGATGCCAAGGTATTTGTTGCACGCGCATAATACTATCACAGTCACAAGAGCCCATAGAGGGAATGGCACATTCATGGATTTTAATGCTATCTAATTGAAATGTTTCTGACGCAGATGTTTTATGAAAACAAAGAAAGTTAGTTTTAGTTGTGTTTAAGGTAAGTAAATTATTTTGCAACTAGCCATTTATAGCAGCCATCCCGGATTCAGATGTAGCGACGACATTACTCCATGAGTTTCCCTTGAAGGGAGTGTCGACCAGTGTCGTCAGCATAGCATAAAATTTGGGCATCTAGTAAATTTGTCTCATGAATGTCGTTCATGTATATTATGAAAAGGGTGGGGTCCAGGATACTTCCTTGGGGAACACCCAAAGTTAACCGGAGTTCGCTAATGCAGGAGCCGACCCTTACTAATTGTTTTCTATCTAAGGGGTAACTCCTGAACCATTCAAGGGCAACACCTCTGACGCCAAAATATTCTAGTTTCTTTAGGAGAATTTTTAGTGAAACTGTGTCAAATGCCTTTGCCAGGTCCAGGAATACCCCCAGACAACTGTCACCCTGGTCAAGGTATCCCGATATTAACTCCGTTCGTAGCAAGACCGCGTCCTCTGTGGACTTGCGTTGTCTGAAACCGAATTGCCTTCGAGACAAAAGACCATGCGATTCAATAAAGCTGATGGGTCTTCTATTAACAACTTTTCCCAGAATTTTTCAGAAAATACATAGCAGTGAGATTGGTCTATAGTTCCCAGGAGACGACTTGTCACCTTGACCATCAACATAAATGGCGAGTACATCACTCACCTTCGATTCGCTGACGATATCTTAGTCATGGCTGAGACCATGGAGGACCTCAGTGCAATGCTCGCTGACCTCAGTGGAGTTTCCGACCGAGTTGGCTTGAGGATGAACATGGACAAGACGAAAGTCATGTCCAATGTCCATGTCGCGCCAACTTCCGTGATAGTCGGAGGCTCTGCGCTTGAAGTTGTTGACGGCTATATTTACCTGGGACAAACGGTCCAGTTAGGTAGGTCCAACTTTGACAAAGAGGTCACTCGTCGAATCCGACTCGGCTGGGCAGCGTTCGGGAAGCTTCGCAGCACCTTTTCCTCCAAATTACCGCAGTGTTTGAAGTCAAAAGTCTTTTACCAGTGTGTGTTGCCAGTGATGACGTACGGATCTGAGACGTGGGCGCTAACAATGGGCCTTATAAGGAAGTTCAAAGTCACCCAGAGGGCTATGGAGAGCGTTATGCTCGGGGTTTCTCTGCGTGATAGAATCAAAAATGATGATATCCGCAGTAGAACTAAGGTTACCGACATAGCCCGAAGAATAGCCAAACTTAAGTGGCAGTGGGCGGGGCACATTGCTCGCAGGACTGATGGCCGATGGGGACAGGAGGTTCTTGAGTGGCGTCCGCGGACCGGGATACGAGCTGTAGGTAGGCCTCTAACAAGATGGAGTGACGACCTAGTAAAGATCGCGGGAACGCGGTGGATGCGAAAAGCACAAGACCGGTCTGAGTGGAGAGCCTTGGGGGAGGCCTATGTCCAGCAGTGGACGTCTTCCGGCTGAGATGATGATGATGATGATGATTATCAATAAAAAATAATTAAAATAACTTCAATATTAATTTTCTTAGATACTGTCCATTTTTAATGAAGTGCATGTGCTGCGTGTTCATCCGTTCATCGTTATCAGTATCGCTGTTTTAGTACAAGGCATGTCGTTGTACGGGGGCAAATCATAATAATCAAAGTATCCGTCGACTGTCATTTACACTTGTCAAATTGCTGTGCTTTATATTGTTGGCAATTAAAATTTTGTTAGAAAGTAGACAAAGCCTGAAAATTTGTTTATTAATTAAATTAATGTCATGGTTACGTTGCAGATATACGTAATTTTAACCTCCTTTAAAAAAAGCCAGGGTGCTGGTAACCATACTCCGTTATCGGTGTTGCAGAATCATTGAAAACCCTAGGGTTGGCACTGCACATATTTTTTTAACTAACATATATAACCACCTTATTGATGCACCTATTTAATTTATATATTTTAAGTTTTAAAACAAAATAAAACCTCTTTTCGGACCGTAATTAAAAGAGGTTTTATCCTTTTTTTAAACTCCATATTAGATGGTTGCATCATTTATTTGTCAATATTGATTAATGTCGTATATAATTCGTTGGCTTAGTAATCATGAATTTCCTCAATGATCACGCTGAATTTTCCCAGTTTAATAGAGAGCCGATGGCGAAATTAGAAGTAACCCGAATGCGACGCGGAAATTGTTCGTAAATTTAGTAGGTACATATAATCACAGTATATAAATTAGGTAAAGCATTATGTCAATGTGCAATAGACAGTATTATTTTTCAAATACATAAGCATATCCTATAATAGTTTTCTTTTAAATTAATATTTCAGTTTTTTCTGTTACAGATAAAAATACGATACCTACGTTTGTGCCCATGCACTATAAATTTTAAAGTAAGATGCCTAAGATTCTTGTTAAAACATGTTGACATATATAAGTATAGCGATTGTTGGGATGAAGTAGTCGAAGTGTTTAGAAAATTTAAAGAATGTGAAAATGGGTGGTCAACAGAAGAATTAAATTGTACATGCAATAGCCAAACATCAAAATTAAAAAAAATGGTAATGAAAATGTCACCTCAACAAATGGAAACTTTTTGGATTGAAGTGGTTAATGTAATTGAAAAGTATCTTGTAGTGTAGTTTATCCCTAAATAAAATGCGATTGTAAAGCCACAAAATAATTTTATTTCTGGTGAAAGTGCTCTTGAGATAAACCAATACATTACTACAAATCTGTTATTTTACCTGTAAAAACATTCTTCTAACAAAAACTTTTTATATACCAATATATCACATGTCACATTGACAATGAAATAAATATTGTGCGACAACCCTCTGACTAAGTTTCAATGGATCTGCAACACTGATAACGGGGTTTGCTGGTAACACACTGTATATCATCCCTGCTTTTATACATATCAAACCAAATTTATGGACTTGGTGAATGACATTAATTTAAGTACTGATATTCCATGTCATATGTTAGACTCTCCTGAGCTGTGCCATACTGTTATAACACCAAATTTTAATTTTAAATAATTATCAATAAACATTAGAAGCATTAATAAAAATCTGAATGCTCTTTTAGTATTTCTGAAAATATCTAAATTAGATTTTGATATTTTAATTCTGACAGAGTGCCGATTAAACGACTATTCTTTAATTTGTGATTGTGACATTCAAGGTTTCAACTCTTTTAGAACATTCAAAAATATTAATGAAAATGGAGATGTTGTTGCTTATGTTAAATTCTCCTGGTCGGTAACGTTTCAGAGCCTAGTTTTGAGGATGCTGTTGCTTGGTATTGTATATTCCTAACTTTATGACTATTGTTGGGGTCTATAGGTCACCATCTTCTGGTAATATTGATCGCTTCTTACTATCCCTGAATACTAACCTAAATCTTTCTAAAGAGAGTCCGAATATTATTGTTGTCGGTGATATAAACATTGACATATTGAAACCTGAATCTTTGGATTATATTTGTTTGAATTCTGAACATGGCTTAGAACCTGCCATCAACAAGCCTACTCGTTTAAATGCCTGCATTGACCATATTTTTATTAAATCAAGGCGCTTAGCTACTAGTATCACATGCGACTCTGATATAACAGACCATTAAATAGCAATACTGGCGCTCTCTCATAAAGTAAAATTCAACACTCCTACTAAGATTAAAACTGTCATTGACTATACAGGTGTCTGTTCCGATCTTAACAACTGTAACTGGAACTTGGTAACTTCATCATCTGCGGTCAATGAAGCAGCTGATGCTTTTATGTCACCCATTGTCAAGGCTATTGAGAATAACTCCCGAACTGTTAAATTTAGTAGAACCAAGCTCACAATACAACCATGGATGACACCTGGTTTAATAAGGTGTGCCCGTCATCGCGATAGATTACACAAGAAAGCTAATTTATTCACAAATGATGATACTTCTAAAGTTATTTACAACCGGTATAGAAATTACATAAGTCTGCTCCGGAAAATTAAGAGAGACTATGAAAACAGGGAGCTTGAAGCGCATAGTAAAGATCCTAAACTCCTTTGGAAAACAATTAAGAAAACAAAAAAAAAAAAAAAAAAAAGACTTCAAACACTGCGGTAATTTGGAGGAAAAGGTGCTGCGAAGCTTCCCGAACGCTGCCCAGCCGAGTCGGATTCGACGAGTGACCTCTTTGTCAAAGTTGGACCTACCTAACTGGACCGTTTGTCCCAGGTAAATATAGCCGTCAACAACTTCAAGCGCAGAGCCTCCGACTATCACGGGAGTTGGCGCGACATGGACATTGGACATGACTTTCGTCTTGTCCATGTTCATCCTCAAGCCAACTCGGTCGGAAACTCCACTGAGGTCAGCGAGCATTGCACTGAGGTCCTCCATGGTCTCAGCCATGACTAAGATATCGTCAGCGAATCGAAGGTGAGTGATGTACTCGCCATTTATGTTGATGCCTCGTCCTTTCCAGTCCAGAACCTTAAAAGCATCCTCCAATGCAGCGGTGAACAGCTTCGGAGCGATCACATCTCCTTGCCTGACTCCCCGCTGCAGAGGAATAGGCTTCGTGCTCTGGTCCTGTAGTCAGACGGACATAGTGGCGTTTTCGTACAGACACTTTCAATACTTCGATATATCGGTAGTCAACTTGGCACCGCTGGAGAGACTGCAGCACAGCCCAGGTCTCGATCGAATCGAAGGTTTTCTCGTAGTCCACAAATGCCAGGCAAAGGGGGAGGTTATACTCTTCGGTCTTCTGTATAACCTGCCGCAACGCATGTATGTGGTCTACGGTACTATAGCCTTTTCGGAAACCGGCTTGTTCGGGAGGCTAGAAGTCGTCAAACCTGCGCGCGATACGATTTGTGATGACCCTCGAAAACAGCTTGTAAACATGGCTCAGAAGTGAGATGGGTCTATAATTCTTCAGCAAAGTTTTATCACCTTTCTTGAAGAAGAGAACCACCACACTTCTGTTCCATGCATGATTGATAATACTTGCAAACAATTGCTAAAGCAACATATTATCGGCAGTTTTAATAAATGCCCGCACGCCGGTAACACACTGTATATGAGTTTGGGAAGGTAAAAATTGAATGGTTGCTTCAAAGGACAAGTCATAACATTTATAGCAAACATCAAGATAAAAGATGAATTTGTGATAGTAATTAAATAATAAATAATCTTGTTCAGGATCGACTCTTTCGTTATTACAATTAGCCTAAGCAACGAAGACCAAAATCTGCCCCAGGGGAAAAAAGTAGTGTATAAGCGAATTGTGGCATAGTTGTAGGGAATGGTGTTTTAAACCACATACTGAAAGTAATGATGGGTGGGAGCTAACGGGTGGAGGGGGGAGTAAAGGTCCCTGTTTTTAGTTTTTCTTTAATAACTTTTAAACGGTGGCTCATAGCAAAAAATGTTCCACTACCTAATTAATCTACATAAAATCCTCTACAAAAAAGATTCAATACACTTTTTTGCTGGGATCAATATTAAATGAGATATGGAGGGAAAAATGATTCCCGAAAGGCCATAGTGAGGTTTGAGCTTCTCTAGCACGGACTCAGACGAGACCTGCAGAACGGCGCTGGTCTCCGAACGATACATGAAGATTGAACCGTTGGAAATCCAGACATATATGAAGCGCAGCTCAGACCCCAGTTTTCTAGCCTTACTGAAGAGTACCCTGTTTTCCTTTGTAAGGTGTTCATTTAAGTAGACACGTCTGGAACCTCCAGGAATCTCCAGCAAGTCCGTGGTAAGGCCTCGTCGAGCTCGAGCCGCACGCAGCAGTTGATCACGTGGAGAGCGATGAGTGAATGTCAAGATGATGGGGCGCGCGCGCTGCTCAACGTCGGCGCCGCTGCCCAGAGCTCCCGCTCGGCGTGCGTCCACTATGTCGCGCGCGTCCAGCTCCACGCCAGTCCACAGCACAATCATATTCAATATTTGGAGAGTGTTCTCGGATTTACTTTCGAGTATGCCCGTGATTTCGACGTCGCTGAGCAGCTGCTGTTGCTCTTTGCTTGATATTATCTGACAAAGACTCTACCTCTTTCACTTGGGTGTTTGAAGTCTGAGTTTCTGTCTTAACAGTTCAATCTCATCGGAGTAGATTAGAGACTTAGTGAACTCCTTCATTTAATTTTTCATGGTGACAAATGAGTCTCGCAACTCGTTCAGCGCAGCGGTGATGTGGGCCAAGACTTCGACCGGCATGTCTAGGCTTGCCAACTTATTTATGGCGGATATGAATTTGTTGTAGTCCTGGTCTACGGCGGAGACTTCTAATTGTTTGGATCCATAGACCACTTACCCTATAGACTCCGCATACAAAGGCGCCCCCGAAAGAAAAGCTTAAGCTCAACGAGCGCTAACCGGTTGCCACGGCCCTTATCAGTCTTTTAGTACGCGGCCGCCTGTTGACTTGGCAACATGCAATATTCGGCTATTTACTTTGCGAATAAAGTATTAAAAATACGTCGTATTGTATGGTTAAGTTGTTTGAAAAGTGTAGCAAGACAGCTAGCTTCCAAAAGGATAGAGTTTCATTTCACAGGCAAGCTGTTATTACTCAAAACAATAATAATTTAATAATTAAAAGTGAAACATTTATTACAAAGATGGCGACGCTTTGATTTCTTTCAACAGTGGTCAGTCTCTTTCTTTCACATACTGATTTTGCCATTTCCGTTTTTGTCTTAACACTGAAGTGATGTGAATGCACTAATTTCTTAGGTTGTGATACCCGTAATACTATGATATTTGAACTTTGGTATAAAACTTTGCGTGCAGAACGAATTTTTATTACTGAAATAAATAAATTATGTTGTTAGTTGTATATTACTTATGTACAATTATGAAACCACTAATGTTCAAATGTATTTCTATTTAAGTATATTAATAAATTCGGTAGCCCCAATTCAAATGTGCCTCAAAATGTTAAGTCGGCAAATTATAGCGGCAAAATTTGTATTATCGCGTAATCTCGATAAATAAAATCAAACTATGGCATGAAAATTGACAGGATGTGTTATTTATTGACATTAAATTACACGTCTATGGTCACGGATAAGAAAAACATTCTATGGTAACAATAATAGGCTGAGAATACGCCAAAGTAGGAAGGCTGGTTTTTACATATGTCATATATGATATTGTTATAAACAAACTTATACAGTTGCCAGACATTTCCTGTGGGCCGTAACTTATAACAGACACTTTAAAGTTGTTCCGGCCCAAGCGCCTGCCAGCATCCTCCGAGCAATGAAACGCGATGCCTAACCTACCCTAACAGCTAACCTAACGTTTTGTGTGTTTGCGACAGCTACTACCTGTAAAGCTGCCTCACTTTCAGCTTAGCGAGTATCCAATACTTTCTAAGTTTATGTTATACTACCGATCCTAAAAAAATCATTTTTCCTAAAATCACGTAAGTCTGTGGTGACTGGGATCTTGGACTATAATGTTTAATGTGGATTCATAATAGATAAGGGTAGCACGCGATAAAGTAAAGGTCTAGCGCTCAACTGCGGTTCCGGCGGTAGTGGAGCGCTGCGGGACTAATGTGTTTTCGCCCACATGCTCGGAAATGTTAACCTTACTATTGTCAAATCAGCCCGCGAAGTTGTAAGTTCCAGGCCCAGGCAAAATTAAAAAAAAAACAAAGTCATTATTTACCAACGGCAGCGGCCGCGAAAAATGTATGAAATTTCATTACGTACCTGGTGTTTTACTTTTTAAAACCATGTTTGGACTAGGATAACTACCTCCAAACAGCCAAACACTCGTGCGATCAAAATTCTTCCTTGTATATTTTACTTTTTAAATGTCATAGACTAAAAAGTTAAGCCTTTTCAAACAGCATTTACAACGTATTTAAAAGTGTGTCAAATAGTTTGACTTTTTTTTAATAGAAATTGCGTTCATAAACAAAATAAATTGCGGAAATAACATAAACGCGTAATAAATGTTATAGTTTAAACTATATTTTATTCAAATTGAATTTATTACGTTTAAATAATTTGTGATTTTATTTAATACTTTATTTCAGTGTCATACTAAATCGTACGTTTCCTTTCTTTTTTTCAAGGAAATGTTGGGACTGTGTTTAATATTATTAACAATTGTGTTAAATTTCCTCACATCTTGGAGAAAAGCACTATACAAGCCTCGACCGGGAAGGGCGGTTGCTGGACTCGTATATATCGCGGCCTCGACTGCGTCTCGGCCACGCTAACTCCACTCGTCCCGCAACGGCCTATTTCCCGGTCTGTGCAGTAATGTACTATTTCATTACGTCAAATTACGCGAGACTTCAGTCGGGCTTCGGTATCGCTGTCGTCAACACGTCTTATTTGGACTGGTCACTTCGAATAAAACGCACACAAGATTTGCAACCGAAGATGAGTCCTCCATTTTAGGGCTCAAACTCAAGGCAAGAAAATCAAATCCAAATTCCACAAAGCAAAGTTTAATGCTCATAAATCCGTTGCCAAGGTTACCGGACTGTCAGAACAAAGCGTACGACATTAATAAATCATTTATATTAAATCATAATTTTGTATGTATGTACCTATGTATGAAAACTCTTTACTGCACAAACAGAAAATAACGAATAAAATAAAAAAAGTAGATTTAGATTTAGTATTTCATACTTTGAATAAAAACCAATTTCTCGTATTTCGATTTAATCTAATTAAAATCACAAATAATGGACACTTAGGTACATTCTTTAGTATCTTTTCTTCGAGCGTGTCCCATCACAACTACTAATGGCGCGCACCATGACGAGCACACCTAATTATTCGTTGACTTCGAACTGGACGATCACGGTGCACTTGTCGCGTCCCGCGTACCGCCATTTTGGCTTAATGAGATACTAGACAAAATTGTCCGAAGCGGAGTCTATAGGGTAAGTGGCCTGTGTTTGGATCGAACAGGGGTGCTGTCAGATTTTATATTTTTGTCTTGGATCTTGCACGTCGGGCAGTAAAATTGTTGATTTGTTCAAAATGACTTTATGTCGACGCGATTCAGATTTAAGCAAAGCATGTGGTAGTAACCCGAGCACTTAGCGCATGTGATGGTACTCGGTCCACCTCTACAGTTTTTGTAGCAGGTGCCACACTTCATTTGATGCGAAAGTTTTTGTCACTGCTTTACCAAACGTCAGTTTTGAGGTTACCGGAGTGTTTTGTTTTGTTTTGCTTTAAGGGCCTTCTAGACGATCGTCAACAAGCCTTTCTGCAGAGGTGACCTTGTTGGAGGATTGGTTGGTGACGCCGTCGGCGTGCCGTCTACACGGTTGGCAACAAGCTCCCGATTTCAGTGTCATTTGAGCTTGCGGACGTCGCGGACCGAAACTAAAAATGGCTCCCACACATTCAAAACATCAAAAAGTTGAAGTTATAAAATATTTTGTTTATGTAGCATAAAAAAAATAGACTATTATTACTACAAATTAAAGGTTTTGTTGCCTTTAGACTTAAATTAACATTTAGACTAAAATAAGAGAGAGATGTAACGTATATTTAATTGTATGCAACGCATCATTATTTTTATCGGTACAATTTTAGGAGTAAATAGCTTATCATATAAGCTACGCATCGTACGCACTCCCGCCCTCGCCTGCTGCCGCAATGCATCTGCCTTGTGTTGGTTGGAAACAAGCGTCTACACGGTTGACGACAGCGGGCTCCAACCGCTGTTGGCAACACACGCCCGTCGATGAAGGTCATTGAAGGTTAAGTCGGCAAACAACTATCTACACGGCAGAAATGGCACGCCGACGGCGTCACCAACCAATCCTCCAACAAGGTCACCTCTGCAGCAAGGCTTGTTGACGATCGTCTAGAAGGCCGTTTAAGCGCAAAGTTAAGAGGATGAAAAACATTCACTTGCCGTAGATTGCGATGATGTGTTTATCCGGGCTCAATCCGGGGTATAGCTAAGCTATCTCCATTTCAAACTTCATCCAAATCCATCCATTCGTTGCAGCGCGAAGAAGTAACAAACTAACTCTACTAAACTAACTAACTCTAAATAGCCGAATCTCGAGACTCTCGAGTTCCGGCGAAAACGAAATAAGGGCTAAAGTCAGGCTCGCCATTTTGACGCTTTTAACAATCATAACGCCGCCCGAGCACTATAAACACGTGCAGCGGACTTCTAGCTCGCACGCTTTGTAACTCGCCGCCGCCGCATCAAACCAGATAGTCAGTCCCTCGCTCAGATTGGTCGGTGAAACTCGTGCCGTGCCTGTGTGTGGCGGAAAACGCACTCCTAATCTTGAGATGTTGTATCAAGCCCCTATGACCGTCAAGCCCACTTCTAGAGAAAACAAGCTTGTTTTCAGTCTGGCTCGAAACATAGTAACTAAGATAAGAAACCGACTTTCGGACAAATCGATTAACGCTTTAATATTCTTGAAGGCGTACTTTTTAAGACAAAAATACGTTTTAATAATTACTGACTGAATTATAAAAATGATTAACACTCACACATGAATGATCATACAAATGATTAATATATATCTCACTTAGATCATTAAAAGACTGTTAAATATGATTATTGAAACTCCTCAATTTTACGTCACGTCACGTCATTGAAGTTAAAAAAAATCGTTTGTTTGTGATGATTATTGTATTATTTGCATTTCATTCCTAGTCCTAATCTTATTTAAATTTGTGTCTAGCCTTGTTAGAAGAAAAGATCTCTATCAAAAATACCAGTTTATGTCTGATCAAAAGACTGAAAAGTAGATTAGGTATATTGTTTTATTTTAATTGTTGATATTTGTACGAATTTAGTTTTTGTATGTTTGTAAGAAGAGTTTTAATTTTGTTTCGTATTTCTAACTTGTAGTGCAAAGTGCAATGAAAGAATTCTGATTTTATTTGTTTTTCATTTTATTTTTAGCAATAATTTACAATTTCTTACCAAAGACTCGAGAGTCTAGACACCTCGACAAATTGGTGTCGAGAATTCTCGAATCTCGAGAAAATTAATGAGGCGAGAAACCAGAAACCCTACGTCAAACGTAATGAATAATAAAGATAAGTCTCATTAGTAGGATTAGTAGGATACTCGCATTAATAGGATTAGTGGATAATAGAATAGCTTTCGCTTCCTCGGGAACGGTCAAATTTCCGGGATAAAAACTATCCAATGTCCTATTCCAGGGCCCAACCTATATATGTGCCAAGTTTCATCCCGATTCGTTCAGTGGTTGAAGCGTGAAAGACTGACAAACATACACACTTTCACATTTATAATATTAGTATGGATAAATAATTGAAAGCGAGATCACGAGTTGGATAGGTGATATACTCGTACCTGAACATGCGTGTTCCCGAAGAGGTTATTGACTCGCGAGTAGTCGTTGACGACGAGGTCGAACTCCTTGCAGCGGATGTTGCGGTCGACGGAGGCCGGCAGCTGGAACAGGAAGCGGTGCCGCGTGAGCAGCAACAGCGCGTCGCGCGTGCGATCCGCACTCTCCTTGCGCGCCAGAATCTCCGCGAACAGCGCGTCTGCCACCGCGATCGACTCTGCACACACACCACACCGTGTATCCATTTGAGCAGAATCAGGCCGAGCAGCCTGGACTTGAGGCAAACCGCCTCAGTTTGAGGCTGCTCGCTCGACCCGACGCTGCCTCTAGTGGATACGCAGCTATACACCCACATTCACACTCCCGCACATAGTCCGGGATCCCACTGCAAGAAACCCTACCTGATAAAATAAATGAAAATAACTACACTGTAGGCGTAGCTGACCTTTACTAGCTTCAACTGCTCTTGGTCGGCCGCGGCTTAACTTGGCAAATTTTGCGCAATTGGTAAAAGAGTGGTGCGAAAAATCATCAAAAAATGAACGAAACTTGTATGGTAGGATAGAGGCCTTTTCAGACGGTTAAATAACAATGGTCGGCCAAATCCTGTGTTGGCAGGTTCCGGTGTTCGACCGAATTTGTGGTATAGATGAAAAACTAAAGTAAATGACCTATTGCATGTAGTTGTAACACATCTGTATAGACCGTTTGACATTCTATATTTGAAATTTGACGTAAATTCTATATTAGTTTTCTTAACAACTACATGCAAGACATCATTTACTTAAGTTTTTCACCTATTCCACCTGCCGCTAAAAATTAAATAAAAAAAAACAGATTTAAAGAGCTTAATTAACACAGCACGGGTAGCACCAAGTTGTTTTTTCTCGCTTGTCACTCAGTGCGTCTCTATCGTTACTGACTAGATAGAAAGAGAATCCGAGCGACAACCAATTCGCGGGCAACTTGTGCTAGCCGCACTGTTCCCGTATTTCTTGGTCGGCCTCACCTTAGCCTGGCAGTTTTTACAGTCGGACCACATTTATACTTTTCATAAAAAATAAAGTCAGGATTTCAATTAAGTCGTTATTTCCACTTGTTATTAGTTAGTGTTATTCCGTTTTGGTTGTCAGTTATTGTGGTTGCAGATGGATAATCCTGAACCGGGCCCGCAATGATATTACAGAGTTGATATAGATATGTTAAGTTCCTAGTAAACCGCGTTTGAAAATGGTCGCAGTTGCATATAGATAGCTATACAAACTACAATATGTTCACTTCTTTCACTAATGAACAATAGACAGATACAGAAAACACTAGAGTAAGAGAGATAGCTATACGTAAGCAGTTGCGCTTCAAGTGTCACCAAGAGGATAGAGATTATGATTTTTAATCGAACAGAACGGACATTGGTAGGGAGCAAAGTAGGTAGGTAACAAATAGAAATAAAAGGGGTTTTACAATAGTATAAAGGTATTTATTGATGTCCAATTTTAGAAATATTCATATACTTGAGTACATTATCCCCTTAATATTGTTTACTCTATTATATGGCACAGGTGGGCGGGATCTTTCGACCTGTCGTTACGTTACTATAATATTTATAATATGTATTTAACAGCTACACACCTTCAAACACACCAACTTTGTTCTGTTTCTGTAGTCCCACTTCTTAGTGATATAGAAAAATTAGGACTTTCATCATCAAGCTCGCAGCAAGCAACACCGCGGGAAAATCATAGTGATTTTTAAACAATTAAATGTTCTTCGTTGTAGTCGATCAACTATCTTAATCGAGATATCTTATCGCCACCCTTGAAATCCGTACCGTTGAGGAGTTCCGGTAGCCATCTGTGGTCTTCATCATCAGTTCCGCTTCAGCAAATAATACTTTCTAAATGCAAATGCTGGACTTGTTACTCAACATACTAAAATCGCTATATATTTGCCTACAATATTTGAGGAGTTCCTCAATTCCTCACTGATTCCCTCATCAGATCCTGGTTTCCTTATCATGGTATTACCCTTGGGATATTTCCTATCCAACTAAAAAAGAATCATCAAAATCGGTTCATAAACGACGAAGTTATCCGCGGACACACATAAAAAAAAATATACGGCCGAATTGAGAAACCTCCTCCTTTTTTGAAGTAGGTTAAAAATAGCTACTACAATTCGCGTCCAGAACTCTCTCGAACAATCAGAAGTAGTGATAACACCATGTTGCCTCTTGATTCGCACGGATATAATCGATACCATGGATGTCGCATCTGATTTTTGAATCTATGTATTTATAGATATGTATTTATAGAAGTTGCTTTCTCTTTTCGTAACTGAGCACGCGTTGTCTTTACAAATATTTTAAAATTAACTTAAATACGAAGTATTAATCAAATAGGTACTTAGTAAACTTACGCGTGATATGAGATCCCTTGAGCTTTAATAGCTTTCATTTGTTAATTTGTGCACTTCCGAAACACACACGACGGCATTGTAAACTATTTTGGTTCAACCTCGGCTCACACCAGTTTCGTCGCTATGTTTGGCGTGAACTGTTTGCGAGACAGGACAATTGGGTCTTTTGTGAAGCCCAACTCGGGCGCGGTAGTGGCATATCTACTTCTTATTTACAGGGTGTTAGGTAATGAGTGGATAATCCTTGAACTACGGATAGAGGGCACTTAGGAAGTTATGAAAAAGTTAAAATAGGTTAAGTAAAAATTACACGGTTTTCGAGATATTTGAATTTGATCATAGCACCATTCTAAGCTAATTTTTTCAAATGTTATTTTTTCTCTATATTCTTAAATACTTATTTTATCAGATAGGCATCACCATTAATGTGATACTACAATAGTTTTTTTTTTTAATTCCCGAGCTTAATTTTTGTGTTTTCTATCGTACATTGATCGAACTTTCAGCTCCCATGGTGAAAAAAAAATACACTATCGTCTAGTTGCCCATAAGCTTAAAAACATGCCAATTTATTGACAATTTAAAAATAGTAATTACCTGTTGAATTTAAAATCAACATGCCGAAATAATAAAAAAAATACACGCCCACCCACACTTTTCCTGATTTACTTTTTGTATCCCGGGCGTACAATTCAGAACTTTTTGTTGCAAAAATGACATTACTGACTTAAATGCCATTTATTCCAAATTTAAAAATATGCCCACTGCTTTTTGTTTTTTTTTTCGAGTTCAATGTTGAATTTCGCTATTATTGCGTAATGAATGGTGAATTGTGTGTTTAGATTGTTACACAATACACACCGATAGAATATGCTCGAATACCGGATTTTTCCTTGAAAAGTCAGTTTTTGGCCATGGTGTAGGAGGAAATAGCGATGGCAGACCGAGGGAGCGAGACGATGAAAATGTTCTGGATTTAATAGCGGCAAATCCTTCTTTGTCCGTACGGGAATAGCAAATAGCCTCGGACTGACAACGTGGAAAGTGCATGCAACTCTAATGGGGCTACCACACGCGCAAGCTTCACCAGTTTTGCCTGCGCAGGCCGGCTTGTACAGGGAACACGGAGCGTGTGGTTGGTAAAACTGTTGCACGTGCCAACCCCACGGCGCGGCTTGCGCAGTTTTCGACTTGCTTGAAATTCACCTGCGCAAGCCTGGCCTGTGCGTACTTATCTGTGCATGTGGTTGGATGTTCAGTTTTTTCGTGCGAGAAGCTTGCGCAGACCAAACTGTGGTGAAGCTTGTGCGTGTGGTAACCGCATAAAAATACAAGGATTGCACCCTTTTCATTTCCAACGTGTGAAGGTCCTATTGCCTAGAACTCTCTCTTCACTGTACGCGTTATGGATTCGAGGAAAAATCCGATAATCAGGATGGCGTCTGTTTGGGTAGCGTTCAGCGTACAAAATTGCAGCAGCTGCGCAGCACTAGCGTTGCCTTGGCACTCACCATAAATGTAATGCATTTGAGCATATCGGTGTGTATTGTGTTCGAATAATTGTTAAACAAAAAAAAAACAACAGAATAATCTGAACACACAATTCAACATTCATTACGCAATAAAAGCGAAATTCAAAATCGAATTCGAAAATAAAAACAAAAAGCAGTAGGCATATTTTTAAATTTGGAATAAATGGCATTTAAATTAGTGGCCAGTAATGTCATTTTTGCAACAAAAAGTTTTGAATTCATAGTATTCATGTAGCATATTCTATCGGTGTGTATTGTGTTCGAATAATTGTTAAACAAAAAAAAATCAACACTACAATCAAAACATTGAACAAGGGTGTTCATTTTCGAAAAAAAACCTAAAAGTTCAAATATCTCGAAAACCATGTGATTTTTACTAAACCTATTTTAGCTTTTTCACTACGTCCTAAGTGCCCTCTATCCGTAGTTCAAGGATTATCCACTCATTACCTAACACCTGTATATGTAATCATTCCTGGCCCGAGTTGAAAAAGTCAAACAACATAGGCGTCGGTATGAACAATAGGTATGTGATCGATGAGATAGCCCACAAAATGGGGTACACATTGATAAGGATACCTTCATACGAGGGCTGCCTTTTAAGTTCTGTCGTTTGCAAAACTCCCGTGATTATTAAAAAAAAAACTAGTATCATCTTAAAATATTTGAATTTAGAATTCAAAAACAAAAGAATGTCTCGAGATCGGCCGATTCGTTTTAGTACAGCGTCGGTTCAAAGTTGACAAGTCGGTTGTGAAAATGGAAATTTCGAAGGAAAATTTACGTGCGATAATATTTTACAACATTAAAAGGGGTTTAACGCGTCTTCAGTGCTTTGAAGAGCTGACTACGGTTTTTAAAAATGAAGCACCATGCATCCGGACTGTGGAACGTTGGTATTTGGAATTTCAACGTGGTTGCTCTAGTCTTAGTGATAGGCATCGTGAAGGCCGACCAAAAACAGCTGTAACCCAGGAAAACATTGATGCTGTACGGCAACTGATCGTCGAAGAGCGCCATGCGACATACCGCGAGATAGAAGCTTCATTAAGCATTTCAGGGACCAGTGTTCAAAATATATTGCATGATCACTTAGGTGTAAAAAAATTGATCTCACGCTGGATACCACATTTACTTAGTGAAGACCAAAAAACGGCTCGCGTTAGATGGTGCCGCAAAACTCTGCGGCAATTCAACCGAGGAGACTCTAAACACGTTTATGACATTATCAGTGGTGACGAATCTTGGATATATGCCTTCGATCCGGATTCTAAACAGCAGTCGACTGTTTGGGTGTTTCAAGATGAGCCAAAACCGACCAAAGTAATACGCTCACGGAGCACTTCGAAAAAAATGGTCGCCACGTTTGTAGCGAAAAGTGGCCACGTTGCGACCATCGTGCTCGAAGATCGTAAAACAGTTAATGCTGACTGGTATACCACTGTTTGTTTACCAGAAGTTATCGGCGAGATCCGAAAAAATAACCCAAGACGTCGTATAGTACTGCACCACGATAATGCTAGCTCGCACACCGCCCGGCAGACAATTGCGTTTTTAAAAGAACAAAACGTCGAAAATTTGGATCACCCGCCGTACAGGCCAGACTTAAACCCTAATGACTTCTTCACTTTTCCAAAAATCAAGCAACGTCTTCGTGGTCAACGGTACCGGACGCCTGAAGAAGCGGTTGAGGCATACAAAACGGCCATTTTGGAGACCCCGACTTCGGAATGGAATAAGTGTTTCGAAAACTGGTTCGATCGAATGAAAAAGTGTATTACATATCACGGTGATTACTTTGAAAAACAATAAATACCATTTAACACTTAAATTGTCTTTAGTTTTTTCAAACGACAGAACTTAAAAGGCACCCCTCGTATCACTTTGAACTCAACCCCATAGAAATGATCTGGTCACAGGTAAAAGGTTATGTTGCCACTTACAATAAAGATTTGAAAATGGCAACAATCAAAATATTGGTCCCGGACGCGTTCAAAACCACAACGGCAGAAAATTGGACCGCATATATTAAACATGTGAAGAAAGCCGAGGAGAAGATGATGTGTATTGATTATAACTGATGATGTAGTGGAAAAGTTCATAATTAATGTAAATGGATCAGAATCTCTAGACTCAGTTTCTGAAAGTGATTTAAATGTATTATTATTTGTTTTTAGTTTTATTTCCACCACCACAAGTACAACAGCCTAAACAATATGTCCCTCTGCTGGAGACATGCCCCCTCTCGTAATAACAGGGAATGGACATTAGTCCCTACCCTGGCCCAGTGCGGATTGGACATTTTCTTAAGAGTCCTATTTTAAATAAGTTTGACCATATCAAAGTTGAATCATCATAAATAATAAACCAAGGTTAGTTTTTTTAAGAAAATGTTACTAAACAACCTCAATAAATAAGTAAATAAATACCTAATTAATATACATACGTACATAAAATCACGCCTGTTTCCCAGAGGGGTAGGCAGAGAACACTTCTTTCCACCTGCTACGATCCTGACAAATGTCTTTAGCTTCTTCCACATTCATGCATAGTTATGCACGCACTTCGGCTTCGGGTACTTAAGATTCGGCCCTTTTCCAGTATTTCTCAGATTTGATTCGAAAAAGGACGCCTATGGCGCCCCTTCCGGCCCTCCCAATCACTTTCGCACTGTATATCTCTTTCGTCAATGTTCTTTCATCCATCCTTTCCAAATGACCGAACCATCGAAGCATGCACTTTTCAATCTTAGTCACTACATCTTCTTTTAGTCCACATTTCTCTCTGACTTTTTCATTCCTTACTCTATTAATCAGTTTCACACCGCACATGCTACGCAAAGAGCTTGTCCTGCGTCCTGCCACACCCAACATTCACTACCATACCTAAATCAGAGTAGAGGTCATCACTCCATTGTGAACAGCCAGTCGCGCTTTTTGTGAAACGCCCCTTCTGCTCACAAAGGAGTACAGGGCCCCATTAATTTGATTTCCCGCATTCACTCTCCTCTCTACATCCTTCTCACACTTACCATCTCTTGTAAACATACTTCCCAGGTACAAAAATTCACTCACTCAGTCATCTCCTCGTCCTTCTCTATCACCATGACCTTGTCTTGGCAACATTTACTTTCATCCCCTTTTGCTTAAATCCCTAATTCATCACTGTCACCATCTCCTGCAACTCAAGTACCGATGAAACAAGTATAACTTGACCATCGGCATATAAGAGGCATTTTATTAGCAATTCTTGCATACGCAAACCCTTATCATACTCTTTCAAATCTTGCATACAACTGTCCACGAATAGATTGAACAGCCATGGTGAGGCAACACAGCCCCGTCTAACACCTCTAGAGATATTAAACCAGGCCGAGTATGCCCCATTGATCCTGACACACGCTCTGGGGCCCTCATAAAGGGACCTCAAAGCCTGCACCAGGTTGCTGCTCACTATCATAGGCCATTTCCAGGTCCACAAAAGCACAGAAAACCTTTTGGTTGACAGCCAAGAACTTTTCAGTGATGTTCTTTTATGTGTTTTTCAAAAAAAAGTGTAGGTACATAGTTGAGGGCTAAAATTAAGATACGGAAACTTTAGTCAGTTGAGTCACGAAAATTAACTATACCGTTTTAAAACAAATGGTGGTATCTCAGGCAAAACTCCTGTAGCAAGTGCGACCATATTACTAACGGTTGAAGCTTGAGTCTGCTTCGTTTATTGAATTTAGGCAAACGAGCAGACGGATCGCCTGATGTGGCTTATGAAGGCAGTATATAAATGAATGATTAATTTTCGTGACTCACCTGACTAAAATTACAGTTTTTTAATTTTAGTCTTTAACTATGTACATTTTTTTTGAAAGCCGCCCATAGACCGTATTGAAAAGACCTGACCTAAAAAACTGAAATATAATTACGAAAAACTTTGTAGTTTCCTTTTTAAGCTTCTAGAAAAAGTTATGTATGCAATGGCACATACTTAGCCCTTAAGGTATTCGTGCCTGTCATTATCACAAAAAAAAGGATATGAGAAAGTATGTACATGAATGTAAACTCTTTATAGTTCGAAAACAGAGATTCAAATACAATATTTGCAAAAAAATTAAATGTACAAAGGCGAACTCAACCCTTTAAGGGATCTCTTCCAGCTAACCTTCGGGTGATTGAGGAAAATAAGAAAAGTAGAATGTAGCAACGAGCAGACACAAGTACAAAAACAAAGTTTCCAGAAACTGCGTGAACTAAATTTTAGATCTTATTTTAGAATAAATAGAGACATTATAAACATAATAATAATAAATATAAAAATAAGTAAATACACAAACATACATATATAAATATGACGGCGCGCAATCAAAATATCTTATTTGATTTGACAACCGAATTAAGTTACAACAAGAACTCATGGCCTTTACGTTTAGAAAAAGGGGTCCCCCTATTAATGAAAAGGCGATTCCGGTTGTAGAAGCAAAGAAGCCACGAATTGAAACTCGCAGATGCTATAATTGTGGCAAACTAGGCCATGTTTCTACTGAATGTCGAGGGACTAGTAGTCGTGATAATAGTTCTAACGCACGTTCTGAGTTTTCAGGCACCCCTTCACCACAACTGGTTAAAGAAGCCAGCGTGCAGAGGAAGACGATGACCCCAACCTGCTACGTCTGCGGTGAACGAGGCCACATCTCACCCAACTGCCCTAAGAATCCATCAAAAGTCAGCGACATACCGACCGAACGGCGAGTGGATATCTGTGCCATCAAACCAGCTACCGATCAGCTCTTAGACGAAACCGGTGAGAAGTTTTCGTTTTGTTTTGACTCTGGTGCCGAATGCTCTTTGATAAAACAAAGTTTGACTGATAGATTTCCAGGCAAAAGAATGTATAATGCGGTAACACTACTAGGGTTAGACAACGCCAGTTTAAATTGCAGTACCCAAATTTTATCTACGGTTTCAATACAGGGTTATTCTGTGCAACTGTTATTTCACGTAGTACCTGACGTTAGTATTTCTGAAGACCTAATAGTTGGTAGAGATTTGCTCGCATTAGGTTTCTCAATTGAAATATTTGAGAAGAACCTAGTACTGAAAAAGACCAAAGTAGTTTCTGTCTGTAACGTGGGGTCAAAAGTAAACAACTTTGAAGGGGTAGACAGCGATTTATCAGGTTGTGAGAGACAACACTTAATTTCATTGCTCGAGATGAACTCTAATTACTTCGTGGAGGGTACACCCACTAGTAGGGTTAGTACTGGTCATCTCGAAATTAAATTGACTGACCCGAATCGTATGGTTCAACGTAGACCCTACCGTTTGAGTCCTGAAGAAAGGCAGGAAGTACGCAGCCTAATTAAAGAACTCATAACAGCTGGGATCATTCGTGAAAGCAACTCTCCATTTGCAAGCCCGATATTGCTTGTGAAAAAGAAGGATGGAACTGATAGGCTCTGTGTGGATTACAGAGAGTTGAATAGTAACACGGTACCTGATAGATATCCGCTCCCACTCATTTCAGACCAAATTCAACGCTTGGTTGGAGCGAATTATTTCACATCATTAGATATGGCTAGTGGATATCATCAGATACCGGTTCATCAAAATTCAATTGAGCGCACTGCCTTCGTAACTCCAGATGGGCAGTTTGAATATCTTTCCATGCCTTTTGGACTTCGAAATGCGCCCTCAATTTATCAGCGAGCTATTAACAAAGCTTTGGGGCCATTGACCGAATCATTTGCGGATGTTTACATTGATGACGTCATAATTCCTTCCCGTACTATAGAGGAGGGTATGGATCGACTGCAGCTTGTTTTAAAAGCTTTGACAGATGCAGGGTTTTGTTTGAATATTAAGAAATGCGCTTTTCTTAAAACAAGAGTCGAATTTTTGGGTTATGAGGTGTCAGCTGGTGAAATAAGGCCAAATCCACGTAAAATTAGAGCTCTCACTGAACTTTCGCCGCCCCAGACCGTTACCCAGCTCCGCCAATTTATCGGCTTAGCTTCATATTTCAGACAATTTGTTCCCGGGTTTTCACAGAAAGCTGCCCCTCTTTATGGGCTTACCTCAGGCAAAGGAAAAATCACTTGGACACCTGGGTTAGAAAAAATTCGAAAGGACATCATAGACATACTGACTGACAAACCCGTACTCACGATATTCGATCCAAATCTCCCTACAGAATTACACACGGATGCCAGCGCTGAAGGCTATGGCGGAATACTCATGCAGCGCGTTAGTGGCAAATTGTTGGTAGTCGAATATTATAGTCGCCGAACTTCCAGCGCCGAATCCAAGTATCATTCATATGAGCTTGAGACTCTGGCAGTAGTTAACGCTATGAAACACTTCCGCCACTATTTACAGGGGATTAAGTTTGTGGTTGTGACTGACTGCAATGCAATCAAGGCGTCTAAATCAAAACTTGATCTTACACCTCGGGTGCATAGGTGGTGGTATTTCTTGCAAACGTTCGATTTCAACATCGAATATCGACAGGGCAAACATATGGGCCATGTAAACTTCTTGTCACGTAACCCTTTACCGACCGCGGAACCTATAAATAAAGTCGAACAAAAACGAGTAAATTTAACAGAAATTTCAGATAGTTGGTTACAGGCTGAGCAACAAAAAGATGCAGATATAAATTCCATTATGATAAAACTTCAAGCGAATGAACTAAGCAGCGATGTTGCTAGGACGTACGAAATTAGGCATGGTCTGCTCCATCGAAAGATTGATAGAAACAATGAGATTTGAGAGCGTCGGTGGCCTAGTGGCTTAGAGGGTCGACTCGTGATCGTAAGGTACCGAGTTCGAACCCCCGCGGTCACCATGTACCAATGAGTTTTTCTAACTTAAGTGCATTACCCGATGCTCTTACGGTGAAGGAAAAACATCATGAGGAAACCTGCACATTCGAACAGCTGAGTGTGTAAGAGGGTAATTGCACAAAAGATCCTAAAGGGTCGAAGTGTATCCGAAAGGGCCCATCTGTAAGATAAGATAAGATAAGATAGGGCATTTCAGTGGGCTATAATAAATCACGTACACGAGAACATTATGCATTTGGGATGGGAAAAAACTCTGGAGAAAGTTTATTGCCACTTTTGGTTTCCGAATATGAACAAATACGTACGTAAATTTGTAGAAAACTGCATAACTTGTAGAGTGGCAAAATCTAACTCAGGGAAAGTTCAAGCTGAACTCCATCCAATCCCAACGACTACGACCCCATGGCATACCATTCATATGGACGCTACGGGAAAACTAAGCGGGAAGAAAGACACAAAGGAGTACGTTTTTGTGTCTATAGATGGTTTTACGAAGTACGTGTTATTACATCATACGCGAAATATAGACTCAAAAAGTGCCATTCAGGCATTAAAGTAAAACGTCTCTTTGTTTGGAGCACCTACACGCGTAATAGCTGATCAGGGTCGATGTTTTGCGGGAAAAGACTTTAGGGACTTTTGCAATTCGCACAATATCAGTCTACACCTTATAGCTACTGGCACTAGTCGTGCTAAGGGGCAGGTAGAACGCGTGATGTGTACTCTGAAAAATATGTTGACTGCTGTTGAAACTAGTAAAAATAGGTCATGGCAAGATGCGCTACCTGATATCCAACTAGCTATCAATTGCACCACAAGTCGAGTCACAAAAGCGAGTCCACTGGAATTGTTAATTGGAAAGGTTTCCAGACCCTTAGGTTTAATGGTATTAGAAACGGACGAGACTGACGAGACTGACTTAAATTCTATTAGAGAACAATCGGCACGAGAAATAGAAGCTAGTGCGTCTTACGAAAAGGTTAGATTTGATAAAAGCAAAGCGAAGGTACAAAAGTTCAAAGTTGGTGATTACGTGCTTTTGGAGAACCACGAGCGTAATCAAACTAAATTAGATTCAAAATTCAAAGGGCCGTTTCGGATAGTTGAGCTGTTGGATGGCTACAGGTATCTACTTAAGGCTCTTAACTCTAATCGAACCTATAAGTACGCGCATGATCGCGTGCGGTCTATGCCCGAGTGTTACGTTCCATTAGAGTTAAGTACCGGTTTGGAGACTTCCTCCAATCAAATTGAGGCAGAATGTGCCGATGACGGCGCTGGTAAGAAATTGCTCGTACTTACATTGTGCATGTTTATTACTTATTTTCTGCCATTTAAGTGACACTGACTGAACATTATTGGACAAGCCTGTGTGGCTACGACACGACAAGCCTGTGTGGCTACGACAAGCCTGTGTGGCACTGACTAGTCAGTTTGGCAATGACAAGCCTGTGTGGCACTGCCGAGCCTGTGTGGCGCTGACGAGCCTGTGTGGCGCTGACGAGCCTGTGTGGCACTGACGAGCCTGTGAGGCGCTGACGAGCCTGTGTGGCGCTGACGAGCCTGTGTGGCGCTGACGAGCCTGTGTGGCACTGATGAGCCTGTGTGGAACTGATGAGTCTGTATGGCGCTTACGAGCCTGTGTGGCACCTATGACTTTGTGTGGCAATGATAACTCCGTGAAACAAACTGTCTTTGTGGCCTTTAGTAATTTGACCAGTCTAGTTTTTAGTGTGTATTGTTTACTTTAATAACGAAACAGATACTTGCAAGTAATTGAGTTTTGGTCAGGATGACAGAGTGGAGAATAGTATGAAACACTACGTTTGTCTTTGTTCGCAGAATCTGAGAATGAGGCAAGTACACACGAGGGCGTGTGAATACGCAGAACGGTCGTGACGGCGCGCAATCAAAATATCCTATTTGATTTCTTATTATTGTTTAATTTAGAAATAAGTAATAATGATAATGTTATGATTGGTAAAAATAATAAGGTAAATCGGAATAAGAGCGGGTAACCCCGAATAGAGTAGTAAGTGGCGCCACCGTGGTGAAGCGGGTCATTCAATGACAGCTGACGTGAGGGTTGCACACGTACTAAACTATTGGCTCTTATCAATCTGCCTCGATCTTTGAAATCTAAATTCAGTGTGTTGTAAAATTAAACGCGTGATTGTTGATTGATACGATAGTGTATTTATTTTGGAGTTTTCGCCATCATTACGCCCACATGGAGGGTAACCTCCAAGACCGCCCTGTCGGTCTTCCTGATGCCCCGTTAAATATATATAACACAAATATATAATATACATAAATAAATACATATTTATATATTATAATTGCGATTTGTTAATATCAGATGGCAGACGGTTTCACAGTCTGAAAGTTTGCAGTTGTTTACTTTTGTATTCTCCATTTTTGTACAAATAATTGGTTCGTGTGATACTTATGCGTATACGTCTTTCAGGAGCTTAATATGTGACAGGTGCACAATAGTTATATAATGAAGCTTCTTAAGGTACGAGTAACGAGGTTAGGTTAGGTTAGGTTAGGCGCGAGCCCCAGCGGGCCGAGCGCTATAATGATAGGGACGAGTATCTTTAGAGCTAATTATGTACCGTGGGATAGGTACATAAATTTTTCTACACGCATAAAATTAAAATGACAAAAATAAAAAACAGCAGTTTTTTCTGGATTTTCTGCTAACAAATAACTTATCATATAGTTTGTGAATTGAACTGTTAAAAGTTTACAAATTTGATGCAAATTTCAATAGTTACCTACTACCACAGTTCTGTCCATTAAAAAATAAATCATTCATAATAAAAACAATATTGTCATACGAAACGCCATTGTTGATATCTTCTTCTTCTTTTTACGTTTCGCAGTGATTTCGCCGATATCGAGTTTGGCGAGGGAGATCCTGATTGTTGATATTTATATTATCTTCACTGCGTGTAATATATAATTGCTGGTATCCATATTAAGCGTAACAATGGTGACAAATAACAAGTCTATGAATATTAATCATGTTTTTTGTGATTATATAAAAATGAAATTTTAAACGCATCATTAGTCTCAAAATTAATTTTGTTTTAACCTACGTCATTTCAATATTTATTAAAACATTTTCAACGATTTAATTTACGAATTAGGGAAGAGTTCACCAACAATTAAACGGATGGTTAAGTATACTCAATACTCAATACTCAATACTTTATTGCAATCATAATGTTTACAAAGATGGAAATATAATAAATGTCTCAATTATGAACCCTGTTGGGCACAGCAAACATATTTAGAGAGAGGGAGACTCATCCTTTTAATAATATGAAGAGACTTCATTATAAATATTTGAATTTATTGTATTTTTGTATAATTTACCTTTATTGATTAATTTAAGTAATTTACTTTATTTATAATTTGTCGTCTAAGTATTCATTTATTGTGTAGTAAGCTTTTGTAATTAGTAACTGTTTGAGTTTATTTAAAAAATTACGTTTATTTTTTTCTTGTCTTAATATTTCAGGTAAATTGTTGTATATTTTTATAGTCATTACGTAAGGGCCGGATGAGATGATTTTAAGGCGGGAAGGTGGCAAGATAATTTTATGTTTATGGCGTATTGGGCGTGTAGGAGGCATATCCTCGCGTTTTTTATAGAAGTATTCATGCTTACGTACGAACTTACATGCTTCTAAGATGTAGATGCTTGGAAGCGTAAGCAGTTTGTATTCCAGGAAGTAGGGTCGGCAGCTGTCAGTTTGCTTTATGTTGACTAATATCCGTATCAGTTTTTTCTGTAGGGTAAATAGAGATGGCGCGTCCGTACTATTTCCCCACAGAATGATGCCGTAGTTGAGCCAGGAGTAGGCGTATGCGTAGTAAGTGGCTAGAGCAGTCGCGAGGTCGGTCGTTTTTTTAATTTCACGGAGGGCGTAAACAAATTTAGATACTTTTGAATGATTTTTTTTTATGTGTGTTTTCCAATTAATATGGGTGTCAATATCTAATCTTAATCAGCTGTTAATCGTCCGTTTAATTGTTGGTTAACTCGGCTCTTAGTATGACAAATGTTTACTAAACGCCAAGACTGATATCCAGAATAGTCGTAACCATGGTAATAACAATGCTATTATGGTTATAAAATAACAGTTATTACCAGACCCCGTTATCAATGGAGCAAATTCATTGAAATAATGTCATAGGGCTGTAACACTGTAGACATTTCATGTACGTGAAACGTTATGACATATTTTATACATTTTAAAAAATAAAAACAATAGACTTGTTACATGTATTATTTAATGAGTTAGTTTTCTGAATAAATTATTAAAAGCTTTTCGACATAGCTCGTTTAAAAACTTTGTCGTCTAATACTAAAGCTGATGCATTAGCCATCAACTCTTCATTAATAACAGCAAAACTGTAGTAATTCCATTTACTAAGAAACGGGACCTCAAACATATTAAACCGCGTGACCCGTTTCAAGTACTTGGGACACCTGATCCCCGATGACCTGAGAGACGACGCCGACCTCGAGAGGGAGCGTCGGGCGCTGGCGGTGAGAGCGAACATGTTGGCCCGCAGGTTTGCGCGGTGTTCCAAGGGAGTGAAAGTTACTCTTTTCAGAGCTTTCTGCACTTCTTTGTATACATGCGCCCTGTCGGCCAACTATTCTCGAAGATCGTTTAGCGCCCTTCGCGTACAGTATAATGACGCGTTCAGGGTGCTGGTGCGGCTGCCGCGTCGCTGCAGTGCGTCAGGCATGTTCGAGGAGGCGCGCATCGATTGCTTCTACACCACTCTGCGCAAGCGGTACGCGTCTCTGGTGAGCAGAGTGCGCGGTAGCGGCAACAGCATCCTGGACATGATAGCATGTAGGTTTGATTGCCCCTACATGTATGCAGCTCCATGTAGGGAGCAATCGTACTTATTAATTGTGTTTTAGTTTTTTAGTTGTGAAAGTTTTGTGTAATTTTAATTGGGATTTTTAATTGTGATTTTATTTTTAAATATGATTTTTATTTTTATTTTAATGTTTATTTAAATTTGTGTGTAATATGGAAATGTTATTTCTGAAATAAATAATTTTGAATTTGAATTTTGAATATTAAACAGGTGTTCGGCGAGGAACTAAAATTGTCAGGTGAGGTAAAATATCTAGGTATCACACTAGATCTGATAAAGAGCTCACTTGGAAAAAACACGTAGACAACGCGATAGCAAAAGTGCTGAGAGTGTTTGGAATGTACAGATCAGCGTATGGCAAGACATGGGGCCTTAACCCTAAAGTATTGAAGTGGATCTATACCATGATGTTAAGGCCCATAATTTTGAATGGTTATATGGCCTGGTGGCCAAGAACAACATTAAGGATATGCAAGGACTCTCTAACTAAGGTGCAGAGGGTGGCCTGCATGGCTATAACAGGGGTGTTCAGAACGACGCCGACGGTGGCAATGGAGGTCCTACTAAACCTCCCACCACTGTCTATCGCCATACAGTCGGTCACGGATGGTTCAAAACTGAGCTCCGGTACGGGGGCGGGTATTCACGCCAAAGACTATAAAGTAGTAACGGTCTTCCAGTCTTAGTAACGGTAAGTAACGGTCTTCCAGGCAGAGTCGAATGCAATAATTGCTTGCACGCAAGAGAATATTGGTAGGCCTCCACAGTAGAGAACTATCTATATTCTAAGCGACAGCCAAGCGGCACTTAAGGCGCTGACAGCGCCTAAAGTAGACTCGAAACTAGTCTACAATGGAATCCAAAGCCTTAACGGGGCTTGGTAGACACAACAATGTGAAACTGATGTGGATTCCAGGACACGAATACATCGGACCGCATACGTCGGACCGGAACCATTTGTGGCACCATCACCGGGCACCATAAAAGCAGCCCTGCACAATAACGCCCTAGAAAACTACCAAAAAGAGTGGAAAACTACGGTAGAGTTAGGGCATGCAAAGCTCTTCATAGAAAGAGTTGACCAGAGCTGGACCAAAAAACTTTGCGAACTCAGCAGAAGACAACTCCGATATATTATCGGAGTGTTTACCGGGCACTTTGGGGTTAAACCTCTACTAGCAAAGATGGGCCTTTATGACAACACAGATTTTAGTATGTGCGGCGAAGAGGTGGAAACAATGAAACACTTACTGTGTGAATGTCATACCCTCGCCGAAGTAAGAATGAAAATCCTCGGTTATGGCTACCCAAAACCAAACGATTTCAAGGCATTGCCATTGAACTCCACTATCCACTTTTTGGAAGGGATGGAGGCTGCATTGGACTAAGCGCTAAAAGATGGGTAATTCATTACACAAAAGATCCCATAGGGTCGAAGTATATCCGTAAGGACCCCACAAATAAGATAAGATAAGATAAGATAAGCACTAGTAGACCATGTTTGATCGAGGAGTGGTAAATGTCATTATTCCATTGTATTTCCACAGCTGCAAAATCCCCCTCATTAAAAACAGTCCGATTATTATTAACCGGGTTAAAATCGTATATTGGCCAGTTTTAACCTTAACGGTTGTTAGTCCACCCAACGAAGACCAAAAACTGCCTCTCCGGGGAAAAAACTCGTGTATAAGCTAATTTTGGCTAACTTTGTTGTAGGGAATGGTGTTTTAAACCACATACTAAAACTACTAATGGGTTACAGCTAACGGGTGGGGGGGTGTAAAGGCCCCTATTTTTAGTTTTTCCTAAATAACTCGAAAACGGTGCGCTGGCCCATAGCAAAAAATGTTCCTGACGTGAACGTCAATTTAGAGTCATAATTTTCAACTTAACTGGATAATCTTACAAATGCACACAATTTTCAGATTCTGGTCAACATACCTGAATAATGTTTTCACAAACTGACTCGGAGAGTGGTAAAGAAGTGGTAATTTGAGCCGCAAATTCGTGTTTTATATACAAAAGGAACAAAAATAGTGGGTAAATTTACAATGTAACGTGAGATCTGGTTGAGAACTAATGTGGGACTCCTGTAAAATGATCTCAAGATATCTACGAATTTATAAAATGGATCTTAAATTTTACTTTCTATTTTAGGCATCGAAAAGTAGAATGGCCCCCTGATACATTTTTTCTCTGCGATGTTATATCGTCCCTTTACTTTCTCAAATTCGTACCTGATCGAATAGTTAGATAGGAAAAGCACTCATGTTCCCTAAACAATAAAGACTACTATCCTATCTAACTATTCTACCAGATACGAGGTTGAGAAAGTAAAGAGACGATATTTAATGAGATATGGAGGGAAGAATGATTCCCGAAAGGCTATAGTCGGGTTTCCATAGTAAGTCGGCTAAAATGGCCTCGGGTATTTTTTTGAGTACCTCTTATAATGAAGAATATTTATGCTGAGTATCAACATGTTAGTTAAGCAATTTGCTTCAAATTTTGAAATCATGTCCTTTTTATAGTTTTGCATGGCCTCCCAAAAAACAAATACTAAATATCATATAAAATAATAATAATAAAGACCTAATAAAAAGATACATTATTTTTTATGTGGTTGTGAAGTAGTGACACCCCTAGATTTTTTTTTCGGAATAGACCATAATTTGGCCTACTTGCCAAAATATCAAAATTTTCCAGGCGGTACTTCCTATCAAGAATGAGCAATATGTGTGGCCAAGTTCTGTATTCAATTGGTGTTTTTCAAAGTCGTATACTAACTCCTCGATTACCCGTTAGTATAAGAATAAACAATAACTACACGTAGAAGCGAAACTCCCGGCTCCCGACGTGCGCTCGACGCGTTAGATACCTACCGCCTGGCGACACCTGAGGTGTCTTGTCACTCAGGGGTGTCACACACGGAATATATGTATATTAATATGCAACAATATATATTATAGCAATGCATCTTACGATATATTTTCCGTACTAATTGACAGAGTCAACACATGCAGCTATAATATATATTCAGTTAGCCATGGGAAATCATTACTGCAGTCTATTTGGCTATAAAAGAGACAAAAAATGAATTAATAGATAAGAATAGTATTTTGTAATAAAGCTTTTTGAACCGGAACGGAACGTAAAAAGTAACTCTGGATCCCAGACTATAAAACTTATTGAGCTTAATTATTATTTTAAAGGTTGTTTATAAACTCGTTTCCGTGTTTTATAGATGATTAATAGCCACATAAGCCATGTAATTCTCTGGAGATAATCTTAATATCATCAAAAAGTATCATTACCTAATTTAACGTAAATGTAAAAAACTCATTTTGCAACAATGTTTCCACGTTGAAGAAAAACATAAATTTTCATGACTAAACTTGTATAACACATCTATAAACCGATTCATATGTTTCGCAAGTGACAGCCCTTACTTTGGACGCGGAAGACAGAGGGGCGTAGCGGGGTGAAGGGGGAAGTAGGTATTTAAAACGCGGCATTTGGGGCCTTGGTAAAGGAGATTCGCTTCTACGTGTAGTTATTGTTTATTCTTATGCCGTTAGCTTCAACCCTCCCCATCAGTACTTTTAGCATGTAGTATCCCAAGTAGCATTTCAAGCTGTATATAAGCTGTATTTAAGTTCAGTCGTATACTAAAAGCTGTATACTTTGGCTGTATAGATTCTGTATAAGCGCTTATACAGCCCTTATAAGAGGAAAAAGGCCCCAAATAATACAGCTTTTAGCGTTATTACAGCTGTATAGTAGCTGTAAAAGCAATAGATAAGCTGTATAAGAGCTGTTATTCGGTGTACAAGGGAACTATTACACTACAGATAGTCTCTTATAAGTCTCTTTTAAGACTAACAGTTTTAAATAAGGTTTTGAAGAGAATTACAAAAGAATAAAAATAATTTGAGAATTGACATGTCTATACAAATTGAAAATTGCTTTTACTTGCTTTTAAATGGCGACATTAACGAGAACTCAAAATAAGTAATAAGCTTTAATCACTTGGACAGCGGATGGTATAACGGTAAAAATAAGTGCCAATTAAAATTTATGATTAACTTGAGTGTTGTTTGCGGCAAAATATTCACGCGCCAGCAAAATAATCAAGAAAAACCAGGGAAATAATAAAAATTGGTTGTTTCTTTTTAAGGTTAGAATATCAAAATATATACTGAAGTACTAAATCTGAGACCACAGTCACGTTGTTTAATGCTGGTAATCATAATACGGCTTTAGTTATTGTCAAATATTGTCAAGTATTTCTTTATTTATACTTCCAAACGTGTTTTTATTCATTCCAAAATGGCGACAATTCTTAAACAACCTCAACTATATCTGGAGAGCATTATAAGCTTAGTAGCTGCACTATGTAATTAATGGAGTCACTTATACAGCTTTTAGCTTTTAATCAGCTTTATAATATAATTATTTTTATTCATTTGGCTGTATTTCGATTCTTTATACATAACTTATAATTCTCTTTAGAGATCCATATAACAAATGAAAAACCCTTAGGTCAAAACGTCTGATCTCTTCCTCACTTTATTTTATAAGTTTTTAAAATTGGCAAGCGTGGTTTATTATTATTTTTACTTCTCGTGGTCGCAAAGATTTGCCTATTATATGAAGGCAAAGCAATATTTGAACTGACTTTGAATGTCATCAACGGGGCAAGCAAACCGGGCTTTTCGGTTTATTTGAACGAATATTTATTTGACGAATTTTATTATAGTACCTATTTTATTTGGCGTCGCCTAGATATGACTGGTTTTTAATACGTAGGTACTCGTTGTACAATTTACTACTTGTAAATCCAGCACAGTCATCTCTCTTTTTGCCAGACGATAATAGGACGTTACATCGATAGTGATAGTAAGCCATTTTTTTAACTAGCTACTTAAATATATTCCAATAACAAACGGTTCAATATCGGGTCTTTCAAATATAGTACACAAAATTGGACAAAACTGTATATTTGCATTGAATATTGGTAGACCGTCGGTCGTTATTTGCTGACGAAAAAATAGATTTTTTGAAAATTCGTCGTCATCAACATTTGAGCTACTTGCGCTGCTGCATGAAAAAACGTCATAGTCGGGTCCCGAAGATTTAAATGAAGCCACACATTTGAAATAACTATTATGTTCAGTATTGTCACTGTTTAATATTTTTGCTACGGAACCTTCGTCAGACATCGATTGAACTGGCGCTTGATTGTTGGTTAATACATTGTTTTCTTCCTCAACAAATGATGCTTCACTATCATTACTTATATTTGTGTCGTATTTTTTTATATTTAAATATTCATTTTCATTCCTTACTTGACTGAACCCGATCTTTTTTCCCACATTTTACGTCCTAAACACAAATGATCCGAATAGATTCGTGCACCTGTCAGTAATACAGACTAAAGCTGTACTATAGTTGTGATTTATTCTTTTAGTTTTATAATACCCTCATAGACAGAAGTCATAAAACTACTATACTTAAATATAGACTAAAGCTGTACTATAGTTGTCATTTAATCTTTAAGTTTTATAATACCCTCATAGACAGAAGTCATAAAACTACAATACTTATAAGAGTGTAAAATTACGCCACTAGAAATAGTTTTAAAGCGGAGTTGACATAAACCCTTGTGCAGCAACAAGTGCCAAGTGATACTATAATATAACCTAAATAAGTAAGTGATTACAAGTAAAATACAGCCAGTATACAGCTTTAACGATTAGCTTGGAGTGTCACACAATACTTAAAGTTTTATAGTAGAGTTTTTATATTCTGATAAGGCACCCTAAGCTTACACGGATTCCTCTATAATGATTTTATACAGCATGAGCTGTATAATAAGTGTTAAATGACTCTTATAAATATTAAAGCTGTTCTTGAATCTCTTATGCGTCTCTTAGAGAACTCTAAGTTCTAAATTGGCTGGTATATTGATGTTGCCGACACTTACGTGCTACTTGGGATAAAACACCATTCCCTAGAACTATGCCAATATTCGCTTATACACGAGATTTTTCCCCTGATTTTCCTTCGTTGCGTAGGCTAGGGTGACGGCACCAATGATGGACACTTTTAGCTGACAGGCACCAGTAATGGACACTTCACTCTTAATTGAAATTTCATACGGTCCTAAATTGATTGTTGAAAAACAAATGAATTACCCTTATCTTCTATAAATTATGAATCAAGTGTCCATTATAGATGCCTTGTCCATTACTGGTTCCATCACCCAATGTAAACCAAGGCTGAAAATTGCGGAATTGCCTGCAAACTTACCTAGTATTCAACGTTTGAAGTCACAAGTAATATAATTAAACTCTACTATATTTGCTGTGTACAAAAAAATCTGGACCAAGAAAAAACAAAAAGTATTATACTTTTCTCAAACATGCTCTGAGGGCCCTGCCAAGATATATTGCGCTAACTAACGTTTCTATTCGTTTCCTTTTTATACCAATCGCGTCACTGGTAGATCACGTGACTTTTCGTATCACGTCATCTACCAGTGATGCGATTGGTTTAAAAACGAATGGAATAGAAAGGCTAGTTAGCGCAATGCATCTTGGCAGGGCCCTCTGGAAACGAAGAATGCTAAGCTAAGGCCCCTTGTCAGGCAATTCCTTGTTTTCCAGGCCTCTACAATAATGTACTATTGCAGAACAGCTATATTTACCTTCAATTGCTGTCTGTAAACTGGGTAAAGGTTCCTTCCCACTCTTCCTTTGGTCTTCTTCATACATATTTTTAAGTAGGACTAGCCGATCTAACTGGTCCATTACTGCTCCTGTGTTGGCCTTTAAAAAGCTTATTTGGCCCTCTTTCTGACTTTCGACCTGTTATTAAAATAAAAAGAATAAAAAATAATTGTTTATACAAAGGCATGACGAGCCAAGGTCAAAGTAGGGCTATTATCTAATATTAGGTACCTAGCGCCTAACATAAAAGATAACACGTTTATGTTTTACTTTTGGAAATCTAAGCCCAAGCTTAGCTAGCGTACCCTTTCTACGTATATACGATACGTTTATACGTTTAAAACTCGTAAGTCGACTTTGATCCAGTTACGGTTATTGGGTCGGGCTGATTTTTGGAATAAATACTCGTAAGTAAACCCGATAACAATGAAATATTATGGTGTCTTAGACCTGATTTCATGGTGGAGTCGGAAGGTAGCAACGGGATCTCCGCTGAACTTAAAGTAGACCCACGAAGTTTCGTATTGTTGGTTTGGTCTCTATAAACAGATGGTGACTTTAATAAAAAGTACAGTCATCAACAGAGACTCCATGCCTTGTAAAGCCAAGGCCTTTCTTTTTAAGCCTCTACAGACTGGAATATGAGTGTCAAATAGAGCAACTCCAGAACGCCCTAGTGATTTTCCGCTCCATAAGTCCGGTAACCGCGGAGGAAAAGAACTATCGACCCATTACATTACCTGCTCCTTACATCCATTTTGACCACAAAATTAAATGCACATTTTATTGCAAACAACGTTTTAACCTATTAGTTGAGTAATTCTATGTTTTTTTAAAGTTTTAAAACTTGTGTGACATGACATGATACATTTGGGTGTGGTGTTTAAAGTTCACTACTCTCCCCCCCCCCCTCCCTTGGCCGCTTAACAGTTTTTTAACATTCTTGGGACAACTGTAAGAGATACGAAAAAAGTGTCAAGGACAGAAATGTGTCATATTCAATTCTAAAAAGAAAAGGTTACATGTATTTTTTTTGTAGGATCGATGGTTTTCAAGCTATAGCTTCAGGTGCCAGGTAGGCCACTAATATATCGCCTTCGTACTTACCTCTCATACGATTCCATTCAAATATGGATACTAATATAATAATATATCATACTAATTTCTATGAACGCGTCGGCGATGGTTTTTTAAATGCTTCCATCGTGAAAACTACGATATGTACGAATATTTATTATATATCATTTTGAACCTTATTTAATCAGCTAACGAACAACGATAAAAGCAATACAATTGGTCTATTAGTTCTTGATTGGTTGACAATTTTGGTAAGTCATATTTGTATGGAATCGTATGAGATGTAAGTACGAAGGCGATATATTAGCACACATCGGGGTTTTCGGTACGGGAATGTTTGACATTAGCCAAAGAATAGGTATTGACTTAAGAAACAGTATACTCTAGCAGTATTCTACCTAATGAATAACTAATTGAAAAAAAAAACTTGAATAAACAATAAGTATTTCATAAATGAAATGGTCAGTCATTATCAACCTCTTCAGTTAAGTCCCAATTAATTTATAAGCAAATAGGTCACAGATATCGGACGCGTAAAGATTGATAGTATGACATATGAAATGAAATGATGAAATGAAAAATATTAATATAGTTTATTCTGAAAATCGTGTCGGCTACTAAATTTACTGCAGGTAATTAATAAAAGTTATTTTTATTATTATCTCATAGCCTTGATAGTAAAACTAAAGTACTAGATGACTTAAAATAAAATTGTATCACAGTGTGTATACAATTCGCAGAGAGGTAGTTATTCATTAGGCATAATATATACTTTTTCAGATTAACCTATCTGTTTATCTCTACTCGTTCTTAAATCATTCCCGCACCGAAAACCCCGATGTATGTATATTAGTGGCCGGTACCTGAAGCTATAGCTTGAAAACCGTCGATCCTACAAAAAAAATACATATAACCTTTTCGTTTTAGAATTTAATACGGAACATTTCTGTCCTTGACACTTTTTTCGTATCTATTATAGGTGTCCCAAGAATGTTAAATTAACGGGGACACATTTCACAATAGGGGAGGGGGAAGCGGCCAGGGGTGGGGGGGAGAGTAGTGAACTTTAAACACCGCACCCAAATGTATCATGTCACGCAAGTTTGTTTGATATTCCCATACATTTAATACACAGAATTACTCAGCTATATGCTCAAAATGTATGTAAGGTTTGGTTCCGCAGAACCTTAGTTTCTTCTTATTGACATTAGCAGTTGCCAGCAAGTCAACCGAAGCAAGGCGGCTCTCGGCTGCTTGGATTGACTGCAAGAAGGCTTATGACTCGGTGCCTCACTCATGGCTCAAAAGGATCTTAGAGTTGTATAAAGTTGATATAACTTTAAGGTACTTTTTAAGTGTGTGCATGAGGCATTGGGTAACAGTTCTTCGTCAACCAGGTGGTCGAGATGACCCCTCTGATTCGCCTAACGTGATAACGATAACAATTGAAAGAGGCATCTTCCAGGGCGACAGTCAGATTCCTTTGTGGTTTTGCCTAGCCTTGAATCCTTTCATTTCTGTGGTGATGGATTCGTAGAGAGGCCGAAGTCATTTCTTACCTATTTTATATGATCTATTTTCCAATTAGATCTAATTCAGTCATGAAGTTACTTTTAGAAGTCACAAAAATAATAAGTCATCGAGTTAGGCATAAAAGGTAGCCAAATTTAGATTTACCAGCCAGCCTGGGCCAGCTATTCGTATCTACATTTCAAATTTTATTCTAAATCTGTCTAACCATTTCAAGTTGAAAGAGTAACCTCACACACAACAGAGAAGGATTATTGTGATTAGCAGAGCTCGGAACAGGTAGTGCCTATTTACCTAAACTTGCAATATAGCAATATTTATAAGTAAAGTTAAATGTATTAAGCCTTTAGAGTACCTAATACAGTTAATCCCGGGAAATCCCGCATTTAATAATAATAAATAATATTTTTTGGTGTTTGTAACCACTCTTAGTTACGTCCTCTCGCGAAGTTTAGGTAAATAGGCACTACCTCTTCCGAGCTCTGGTGATTAGTGTGTTATTTGGGTCTAGTAAAGTTCTTAATACTAATAAATGAATAGTTACCTTTCTTTGTAAAAATACCATGCCTGCTCTCAGATCTTCAAAAGAGGTATTACTATGGTGTTCTAGAAGATACCAACCCGGTTGGAAGTTATCATCAGTCAGCTTTCCAGACCTGTAGAGACAAAATAGCGCATTGTTTCAGAGGGGGAGAAGGTTAGGCGAAGAAGAGATAAACCGTGGGGGCTGACGCAGTGAAAGCAAGGGAAAAGTTGCGAATGCACGTACGAAAGTTATGATTGCGTAGGTTCTTGAAAACCAGGAACATTGTACAGTATTAATAATTATGTGGCTGAACAGTCTCACTCCACAAATATTTACATCCCCACAATAGCCTAAGCAACGAAGACCAAAAACTGCCCTCAGGGAAAAAACTCCCATTTTTCCCTCCACATCTCATTAAATATTGATCCCAGCAAAAAAGTGTATTGAATCTTTTTTGTAGAGAATTTTATGTAGATTAATTATGTAATAGAACATTTTTTGCTATGGGCCACCGTTTACGAGTTATTTACGAAAAACTAAAAAAGGGACATTTACAGCCCCCCTCCACCCGTTAGCTCCACCCCCACCCATCAGTACTTTCAATATGTGGTTTAAAACACCATTTCCTACAACTATGCCAAAATTCGCTTATACACGAGTTTTTTCCGCTGATTTGTCTTCGTTGCTTAGGCTACAAGAAGAAATATTATTCTTATACACCGTGCCCGGGACGTACCCAAAGGATTTTAACAGCGTGTTCCTGAGTTCATTTGGAGTTAAAAATATCGTATAAAGTAGGCTCGATTCGGTCTAGTTTTCGAGATGTATCCATTTTTGTGAAAAAACTTGTTAGGGTGATGGAACCAGTAATGGACAAGGCACCAATAATGAACACTTGATTCTTATTTTACAGAAGATAAGGGTTATTCATTTGTTTTGCAACAAATGAATAACAATCAATTTTGGTCCGTATACAATTTGAATTAAGAGTGAAGTGTCCATTACTGGTGCCTGTCAGCTAAAAGTGTCCATCATTGGTGCCGTCACGCTACGAAAACTTTGGTGCAACAGACTCTTATATTTGCGACGTTGCCACTTTTAAGCAAGTAAAGTCATCTGACTAAATATCCCAATTAACTAAATCAAATGAACGCTAAACTCATCCATAACTTCTACAGTTATGGTTTATATTCGTCTGCAACGTGGCCTAAACTTGTTGCCTATTAATATGACACTCATAAGATTGAATGAATATGACAAGTATGCTAGTAACTTTCATTGTGATTGTTTACATATCGGTTGAAATTGTGAAATATTTACTTATAAAACACAAAAAAAAAGCAGAATTATGGAAAATGAAAATCAGTAACTAACCTTTAACCCACAGTTAAGAATAGCTTTAGTTGCGGACATGCGTGTACCTACAAATGGGTCCCAACCTCGTATAATAGAATATAATCCAGCATCACGACAGACCAAATAAGCGACCGAGGATGTAACCGGGATGAATAGCTTTGTTCAAGACTGGAGACAGTCCATCATAATCAGTGATCGGAATAGGTAGAGTATATTTACCTAAAGTTCGCAAAAGGACATAATATAGAGTGGTTACAACCGGATGAAATATTAATTTATTTTTATTGTATTCCTCTCTACGAAGTTTAGGTAAATAAAACTTCGTAGAAAAGAGACATAAACTGGAGACTTCGTTGCGACTACATTTACTAGTACTATAAAAATACCAGAAATCCGGAATTCAATGAAAACAAATTAATATTTCACCCGGTTGTAAGCACTCTATATTATGTCATTTTGCGAACTTTAGGTAAATATACTCTACCTATTCCGACCACTGATCATAATTATGGCCAGAAATAGAAACGGGGAAGCTTAATTTTGCGTAGCCGTACTTTTTCGAAATAAATCAGAGAAATACTGGAAAAGGGCCGAATCTTAGGTAGGTACCCGAAACCGACGTGCATGCATGACTCGATGTATGAATGTGGAAGAAGCGAAAGCGATTTGTCAGGATCGTAGCAGGTGGAAAGAAGTGGTCTCTGCCTACCCCTCTGAGAAACAGGCGTGATTTAATATGCATGTATGTATATATTTTGCTAATTAACTATTTACTATCTGAATATATTGATATATTAAATTGTTACAGTTTTCTGATTATTTTGGCGACGCGTTGGCAGTTTTTTTTTTTTGCTTACTTTTTTAGTTGGTAGTGATCGACCCTGCCTACGAAACTAGCGTTCCCGGGTTCGATTCCCGGTATGGGCAAATATTTGTGTGATGATCGCGAGTATTTGTTTCTGAGTCTTGGATGTTTTCCATGTACTTATATAAGTATTTATTTCTCGATATATGTATGTATTTATATCGTAATCTGGTACTCATAGTACAAGCCTAGAGCTTAGTTTGGGACTAGGTCAATTTGTGTGAGATTGTCCCTGATATTTATTTATTTATTTTATATATCTGTGAAATCAAAAGTTATAATTATTTACTAACCAATTTTATTCTCATTATCATTACACACGTTTTTTTAAATATAATTTTAATCTGTATACCATGGTCCATAATGAAATACGTATAAATTTACTATAATTATATGAATTTTGTGTAAGTTTGAAAAGAAAATATTTTTGGCTTACATCTAAGGCGTGATTTAAAAATTATTTCACGATTATCGGGTGCATGCAAGGAAAGCCGCGAGCAACAGCTAACTATATACTATTAAAATGTGCTGATTAAGCCCTTTCACTTGATACCCAACACGGCACCATTAAACAAACATTTTTATTTAGTTCATGTTTTTATGTCCTCTAGAAGGCGCCATTTTAAATTTAATTTGACGCCACCTAGCCAATTCCAATGATACCTCATTTGTCAAATTATGATAAGTAATTTCGAAGTTATGAGAGAACAGATGAACATAGGTACATACTTACAAACATATCGGTCAATAGCATAACCCTCCTTTTTGCTTCGCCGTAGTCGGATAACATATAGCCAGAGCCATTCGTTCTATATATAACCTAAACTCCCGTGATTCTTTAAGATTACTGTTTAAAGAAATTAGTATTTGACAGTACCTAGCGTCACAATTTATTTATTAGAATATTATTTATGTCATTAAAAATCAAGACTCTTTTGTTAAGAATTGTGATGTACATAATTGAAATACAAGAAATAAAAATAAAATTGCTATTAAAAAATTTCGTGTCCGTAAGGTATATAAGTCATTTGTTGGTCAATGCATTAATATCTATAATAATTTACCTGACGAAGTTTTAAAAGTTATCATTTCCAGCACTTAAAAATTACTTGAAAAAGTCGTTGATGTCGAAAGCTTACTATAGGGTCGAGGACTATCTAACAGAAAAAAATGCTGGGCCTAAATTAAACACCTAAATAACTTAGTAATAGCTTAGTCAGAAAAAAATTTAAACATTGTAGGTATAATTATTTTCTAGGAGACATGGTTTCTGTAGGAGAATGTATCAAAACTATGTGGTGTTTTGCGCCGTCATGGGTAAGTATATGTATATATATATATATATATATATATACATATTTAATTATTATTATTACTATTTATGAGTTCATCTGAACATACTGAGTTTCACAGTGCAATTTTCGTTTATACAAGCTACTCTAGTTGCGAAGACCCGTTCGAGTACAAAACACTCTGCAACTAGGGTTGCACAAGGCACGTTGAGTGGAAATTGAAAAAAAAGGTAACCATAGTTGCATGAAGCATTTTCCGTTTTAAGAACTCGCAACTCTAGTTGCACGAAGCACGTGAGTGGCTACGCGTGATATATATATATATATTTTAATGTTAAATTCATTGTTTTATATAATGCTAGGTTAAGTTTTATAATTGTATAAGTAATATTTAAAAAACGACTGACAGTTGAGTTTCTTGCGGCGTTTCTTCTCAGCAGTGGTCTCTTGCGACGCGAATTTAAGCGCTTGTAGAATTTTGACGTGTAAAAGTGCCCGTGCGGCCTACTTACTGAATAAACATCTTTTATCTTTTTATATTTTTTAACTTTTATATTTGAATTGATTTTGATGTCAAAATTGGAATGTTAAGGTTTAGGGATTCCAGTATATTGAGAATGTGGTATTTTAAAATTCTGGTATTTTGGGAATAAGCGGTCCCAATTACATAAATCGGCTTGTAATAATAATTCATGTGTAGGAAAAAGTTACCCATCCGGGAAGTAGTCGAGCAGGTCTTCCTCCGGGAAGTTGCAGTCGTCGCCCTCGGTGGAGAGGCCGAGCGGGTCGGGCGGCGCGCACGCGGCGGGCGACAGCGGCCGCCGGCCCCACGGCAGCGCGGGCGGCGCCGTCTCCTCCACCCACACCGCGCTCTCCTTCACCGGCCCTATCGATTCATGGTACCCTGCAATTGAATACCATAGTAACATGTTATTAACACCACCAAAAATGTGTTGTATTTAAATGTACAGTCAAGGAAATGTATTTGCGTACCTTTTTGACTCTTATTGTCATTGTGACAAAGAGTGAAAAAGGTACGCGAATACATTTCCTTGACCGTACGTACGAGGGTGGTGGTGGCTTGATAACTCAGTGAATTGTTGACTTAGGTAATGGAAACCAATTTAAAAATGTTTTTTGTTTCGATTCCAAATTCTTCGATAAACTATAGCGGTTTAAAATAAAATCTTAGCATGTGTACCTATGCAAAATGTGGTTACAGAATTAACAACAAGTTTTTAGAGTTGTTGGTAATTCTATAGCTCTGCCTACCCCAGTCTGGTAATAAAGGCGGGAAGGTATTTATGTAGGTACGTACACATGTAGTGAAATATCCTTTCACATCGTATTTTCTCGGAAATGTTCGTATTTGTCATGCTACTTCAGTCTGACTCAGTACCCATCAAGACAACGTGGGGGAACGTCGCATCGCGAGAGTGATAATCGATATAGCGTGGTTAATACCAGAGTATATTTTTGTTAATAAAGATTAAGTTTGTTTTCAGTTCTTTTTAATAGTCATGCCGAAAGCATTAAGACCTGGGAAACATTTAGATCGACAAGCCTGTGAAATTATTTTCAACATTTATTTATATTTCTTCTTGTTTACCTACACCTAATTTATATATATTTGATCGTGGTGATTTTAACATCAGGGTGTGACATACTTCAAACTCGTGGTTTGACATTTGACACTGATAACTAAAGTACTCTATTTATTTAATTCAAACATGTCACTTAATAATTCAATAATTCATAGACATGTCGGCATCATTCGGAAGTAGACGTAAGTTCCGAGTTTTCACGATGTGAAAGGATTATTCACTAGATCTGTACTAGTTATACGAGTCGTAGTAGAGAGCTTTGTTAGATAATTTTCACGAAATCATTATTACAAATAACCCGTGTTTTGTTTTTGCTTTTGAAGTCACCTTACATATGTAAACTAGCGACCTGCTCTCGCTTCGCTTCGGTTTATGTTAGTTTTCTGTAACACCCGTACAAAATCCAGAATTTATTACACATAAAAACCTTCTTCTTGTATCACTCTATCTGTTGCTGAAAAACTGCATTAAAATCCGTAGTTTAAAAGATCTAAGCGAACAGACAGCGGAAGCGACTTCAATTTATACTATATAAATACATTAATGGTAACTACAAGAGTGCTTTTAAATATAGCCTGTATATAGTGTAAAATAATACCGTGAAATACGCCAACATTGCCCGAATTTTATAAAATAATCATATATTTTTTTCTATAAGCCTCATGTTTTTTGTAATCTTTGCTGAAGCCATATTTTCATGTGCTTGCATTCATGTTGAAAAATAAGTCCTAAGTTTTAATTTAAACCCTGAGTTTATTGATTTTATATGGCGGGCAATTTTATGTGGACTTTCAGCCAACATTGCCCTTGATGATTTTCGACGCAAATATAGCCCCTACGTAGTTGAAATGAGCAATAGTTCACGAATTAGGAAAATGATACCGTTTATTTTAATCGTTGAGTAGATATCATCTTAACTTTCGCTTAAAAATAAGTGGGCAATGTTATCTAGGCATTCCGCTAATTTTAATACAAGTCACCAAAAGCGATTTCAAAATGTTAGGGTTATCAGTTATCACATTCGGCTTATATATTTAAATGAATGTATTTTGATTAATTTAATTAATTATTTTTTTATTTTCGAGTTTTAGGACATACAATATCGAGAACTTAAAAAAAAAACACGGTATTTTAAAAGTTTAACTTTTATTATAATAAAAATTTGAAAAAAGATTTAACAAACCCCAAATAACTTCTTTTAGGTCACTTGTACCTCTTCATTTCACTTAGTCTCCATAATATAGGTAACTGAGATCAATCAAATTTTCAAACGTATAATGTATCTAATAGAAAAAATACATAAAGAAAAGTTTCGGTTACTTGGACATTATACAAAGTCACGAATAAAGATTTACACTTACTTATATGCCTACAAACTATTTTGATAAATAATAAATCACAACCGGTAGGGACGCAATAATACTTCAAGTTTCTTTCTCAAGAAAATATAGTTTACTGTGTTAACAGCACGTGTCCCACCCCAGGGTAGCCTGCTTCAATTTACTATTTGATAATTATGAAATGTGACAACCCAGACGCTCTTTCGACATCGGGATTGCCAATTTCAAGTATATATAAGCAATTGTACGGTGAATCGTCGTTGTCATATAAAACCTAGAATGTTAAATCCTAAGCTAAAATACTCTGCAAGGTGTATTTTATCTACACCAGTTCAGACTTACTTGTCTTATATGGTAAACAACTTTCTAACCTCAAAATGTACTTTTTTGGCTAAAACAGCTCTTTTATCGTAAATAAAGTAAACTGAGAAAACATTTTGAACATCACTTGGCCGATGTATTGTCCGTGATTGCTTTATTTTATTTAAAATACCTGTTGCGAAAAAAAAGTAGCTTTTTGAGATTAGAAAGTTGTTTACTACTTAAGACAAGTAAGTCTGAACAGGGTTTATATTAATACTAGCTTTTGCCCGCGACTTCGTCCGCGTAGAACTCGTTTATCGCAGTTAAGTAAATTAATAGTTATAAGTAATTCTATAGTTTGACGTCCTCCCTGGCAAGAATGATCTTTCAAACGCATGTAATATTGAGCTCGAAATTTACCGGGACACCAACTTTAACCATTAACTCTTACGGGAGGGCACTCCCGATACCTCCGAAGGGTAGGACGTGACTTGCTCTGCGTCTATGACATTGTCTACCAAGAGATACTCCACAACATCGCCTTCTACATGAGACATATTTTTATATTTATCCGCCCCACAATTTCGTTTGTCGGTGCTAATATCGCCCTCTCGCACAAACATTATCTATTCTTTATATTGTTTTTTAGATCGGGGTACACGTTATTTTTTAGATCATCTGTGTTTTGTACAATATTACAGAATTCGCGGTTTAATGTATTCAAATCGTTACTATCTCTCGCCATACGATCTTCGACAATTTTTAGTAGAGCTGCCGGATATATTGCCCCGACTGTGTATCATGGTGTACCCGTAGTTCCTGGCATATTTGTAGTGAGGTTCGTTTTTTATATATATATACTCATATCGTAGATGCCGAAATGCATTTATTTTATCCGCTGGTGTGCCCCTAGTTATCACCGGTAGATGAGAATCTGTCTAAATTCGCCGTCTCAAAGCACCATCCCTCCCATGATAGTTTGGTTGCTCTTAAAATATCCATCATAGTTCAATATTACATATATTATATTATGAGTCTTAATACTAATTATAATGTAGGTATCTATCATTATAAATGGCGGAACTCCCAAACATCATCAGTGGCCGCTGAAAAAACAAAGACAATTATATTCTTCAAACAAATTTACCCAATACCCATTAATCTAATTCGGTTCTGCGGTTAATCCGTGAAAGCGTAACAGACAGACGACAGACATAATTGAATTGCCATTTTGAATTTCTACCTATACTTTCACATCATTTTCGAAATCTGCGTCCTCAAAATCTAAGAAAATGACAATTATGTCCACTTTTTAAAAAAGATCATGGCCTCCTTGAATACTAAATTTGACATAATTTTCATAATCTGCGTCCACAAAATGTAAGAAAATGATACCAATAACGACTTTTTCAATAAACATCATGACGGCCATTTTGAATTCCAAATTTGATATCATTTTCGAAATCTGCGTCAACGCAACCTAAGAAAATGACACCCATGATGACTTTTTCAAAAAACACCAAACATTGTCGTTATTCCCTCGGGAACTTTGAAATTTTCCGGGATGGGATTTTTCTGTGTTAATCCAGGGTGCTACACCCATTCTAAAATTTCATCCTAATCCATCTAGCCGTTGCAGCGTTAAGGAGTAACTAACTAAAACCCCCTTTTACCCCCTTAGGGGTAGTTTTTTCTAAATCGCTGAAAGCAGTATATTTTATTTATAAACAGTAGCCTAAATATCAATTTCCTAATGTAGCCATTTCGATATCTCCCATACAAATTTCTACTCCCCATTTATTGCCTGAGGGGGAGTTTTACGGAAATCAATGAAAGTTTTTTTTTATGTTAAACAGTATGAAACAGTAGCTTAAACAACAATTACCACGTTTCCAACTAAAAAAAATAACATAAATGACCAAATTGTCATACAAACTACCATCCCAAATCTCACCCCCTTAGGGGTGATTTTTGAGATATAAATTTAATCTAATTCAGTTCCGCGGTTTATCCTTGAATGCATAACAAACAGACAGACGACAGACATAATTACTTTCACGTTTATAATGTTAGTATGGATTTTCTTTGTACAGCAATATTATGTATACCTATCGATGTATAGTTTTTTTACCCCTTGAGTATTGTTTGAAATGACATTTTACAATTAAATAACCGACCAATTCGCCGAAAAATTAAATGCCTGTCAGTAATTATTTTCAAGTGATCATAATAACCGCCCTAATATTAAATAACAACCGTAGAATTAATACGCCGTGAATAGTATTGAAAATAGCGGAAAAAAACGTTAAAATCTGGATATGTCAACGCTGACAACTTCAATCTGACACCGCTCCTTTTGATATAGACTAAAAAAACTGAATGTAGGTACAAAGCCTGTCTCATGTTGTCACACTGGATGGCATAAGCCATAGGAGAAATAAATTATTCAATTGCGTAATTTTGTCAAATAATTACTAATCTTATTCTATATTAAAAATTATTTGCGTCCCCAAAAACTAAGAAAATGTTACCGGTGCCAACTTTAAAAAAAAAAATCATTGCCGCCAGCTTGAATTCTAAATTTGACATCATTTTTATAATCTGCGTCCACAAAATGTAAGAAAATGATACCCATGACGACTTTTTCAATAAACATCATGGCGGCCATTTTGAATCCCAAATTTGATATCATTTTCGAAATCTGCGTCAACGTAACCTAAAAAAACGACACCCATGATGACTTTTTCAAAAAACACAAAGATATTGTCGTTATTCCCTCGGGAAACTTTAAATTTTCCGGAATAGAATTTTCCTATGTGTTAATCCAGGGTATAAGCTATCTCTATTCTAAATTTCATCCAAATCCATCCAGCGCCATTGCAGCGTGAAGGAGGAACAAACTAAAACTCCCTTTTCCCCCCCTTAGGGGTAGTTTTTTCTAAATCGCTGAAAGAAGTATTTTTTATTTATTATCAGTAGCCTAAATACCAATTTCCAAATTGTTTATTTTAAAAATAACTTATCTCCTATACAAATTTCTACCCCCTATTTGAACCCTTTAGGGGATGAATTTCCAAAAATCCTTTCTTAGTGTTCCTTAGGGTACTCAAGGAATATTCCCTTCAAATTTCAAGTCCCTAGGTCCAGCGGTTTAGGCTGTGCGTTGATCGATCCGTCAGTCAGCTTTACCCCTTTCCATCCCTTCGGGGATGAAATTATCAGAAACGCTGAAATACGTATAAATTAATTTTCAATTTTCAACCTAAACACAAAATTTGAATAGTCTAACTTAAACTAAAACTGACGGACTTTCATACAAATTTTCATCCCCTTAGGGGTGGAATTTCCAAAAATCCTTCCTTAGTGGATCTTTACACTATATAAGGTATCTATGTGCAAAATGTCAAGTCTCTAGGTCCTAAGGTTTGGGCTGTGCGTTGATATATCAACAATCCGTTTTACTCCGTTTCATCCCTTCGGGGTTGAAATTATCATAAACGCTGAGACATGTATAAGTTGAAATTCAATCGCCAACCTAAACGCAAAATTTGAAGCGTCTAACTTCAAAACTGACGGACTTTCATACAATCGTTTTTCCCCTATTTTACCCCCTTAAGGGTGGAATTTCCAAAAATCCTTTCTTAGTGGATCTCTACACTATATAAGGTATCTATGTGCAAAATTTGAAGTCTCTAGGTCTAGCGGTCTGGGCTGTGCGTTGATATATCAACAATCAGCTTAGCATTTTATATAATAGAAGATTATAAAGAGGTAAAGTTTGTGACGTTGTAAGGTGTAATCTCTGGATCTACTGAACCGATTTTGAAAATACTTTTACCTATAGAAAGCCACGTTATTTGTGAGTGTCGTGCCAACGATGTGGGCACGGGAACAACTAATTACATATAATTAGATACACTCACCTGCGACTTCGCCATGATAAATAGTGGACATGCATTTCTGACTTAATTTTTGCGCGCAAAAGTACACATCGCCTTCAACGAGTCGCAACAAGCTTCTGAGTTAACTTCGACACGAATGCCAACCGCAGTGTTGTCACAAATATTATATATTTTCAACCATAGTAAATAATTTTGCCAAACAGAAGAAGAGTCTACATTTCCGATTTGTTTGTAAATTGCATTATAAGCTATGATACCCTTGGTGGCAATGTTGGCGTGAATCACGATACTTGGATTCTTCATCATTGGTTTTCCTATACCTACCTAAAATTTTATTTTCTTTATTACAGCTAGATCGTTTAATTCGTTTAGTTACCCAATTTTTAGCATTTGTTTTGCGATTAAGTTATTTCGAATGTCATCAAATATTGTTGACTACTATTGTAACCACTATTTAGGAATGCATTGTCTTAATTTATTTTATTTTTATAATTTACTTCGCACAATAATAATTAAAAAATCGCACTCGGTGAGCGTTAAGAGCAGACGTGTCGACAAAAATATTTAAATTTACTTAATACTCCTCGATCTAAAGTGACCCTTAAGTGCATAGTGTAAAGATGTCTTTTGTATAAACAGGTCTCCGCATACTTGCGTCCTTTTGACTGGTGACAGTGTTCTGATAATCAGTGTCGTTTCGCTAATCACCTCGAGTAAAGAGAACAGGTGAGATTTTTTATCTCAGTTACTCGTCCGCCGTTAATTACTAATACCCACGAAAGCAGCACTGCTCACTTAAAAACAACTGATCTTAAATATTTTTTGCGCAAAAATGAGTGTGAGTAGATCACCAATTAAACTACAAAGCAGTGGATCACAGCCGGACCTCTCGAGGTTTAGCGACGCGGACGCAACCGACTTGCAAGTCACTCTCAGAAAGCGCAAACAACCACCAGGGCCGGACTGCAACTGCAGGAATGAATTGGCACTATTTCGTGAAGAAATAACATAATAATTCACGGTATAGATGAAGCATCAACTGAGAACAAAGAAGAGAGACTGACACACGATAAAAACGAGGTACTTACAGTAATCCGAGTCACTGCAGAAAACCTCCCATATCCAGCCACTATTTTTCGACTTGGTAAATCAAACGAACAAAAAGCGAGGCCTATCAAAGTATGCTTCAACTCACCACAGTTTCCCAAACAAATTCTGCAAAACAAGAATAAAATAAGTAACCAGACTATTAAAACATATGCGGATCAAACTCCTGCCCAGCAGACGTATCTCAAAGATCTGCGACAACAGCTGAAAAATCGGCATTAAAGCGGAGAAAGTGACTTGACAATTAGATATATCATAGGCATTCCGAAAATAGTCTCAAAGATCACACCACCAAATACGGCAACCAATAGTAGTACATTTCCAAAGTACTGATAGCGATACGGAATGGATACGGAGCATAGATTACTGGTTTCATATGAGGATCTTAAACTTAATCAAGAGTCACTGAATTTTTTTTATACAAATTTACGAAGCATTGTTAAGCCCGGTAAGCTCGACGAAATCAAATGGATCATTAACTCTACCAAAAATAAACTACATCTGATATTGATAACCGAAACGTGGCGTGGATAAAAACAGAGCAGGAGGCTATTAACTTACAAATTCCTAACTACACTCATTACTTCAACTACCGCACAGATGCAAGAGGCGGCGGAGTGTCAATCACAATTACATAGAAGGACAGTATTCAAATGGTAACAACTATCTCTGGATTCATATTAATAAACTTGCAATGAATGTAGGAATGATGTACAGGCCAGGTGACACTAATATTTCAAATTTCCTGGTGGACTTTGAACACCAGTTACAAAATAGGCCGAGAGCGATTACATTTGGTGATTTCAACCTGAACCTATTAATTGTGGATAGAAATACAGAAAAGTACGAGGGTATTTTGCAATAATCCGGATACTTGAACCTTAACAAAATCCGTGAAAAATACTCAACGCGTACTACACCTACGAAGAAAAGCATTCTTGATCACATCCACACAAACCTAAAAGACTTTAAGCTCAGTCTGGGTCTCCTAGACTCGTCGCTATCGGACCATGCACAGATGTTTCTAGAAATTAAGAAGTGTAAACCTAGAGCACCTGAACGAGTTCAGTATGAAGCCCTCATCTATGAAGATCTTTACGAATACGCTACAAGATACAACTTCGCTTCAGAAAATCCCGACTACTCTATACTCAAGAAGGCAATAGAACATAACATACGCAGTAATACAGTTGTGAAAACTAAAATCATGAACACTCCAAGTAATGATTTGATCTGCAAATATATAATAAATAGTATTAACCGAAGAAATGACATATGGCTACAACTGAAGAGAAATCCTAGTAACACAGGATTACAAGCAACTTTCAAGGAAACAAGAAATCAAATAACTCAACTTATAAGTAAGACCAAGGACAATTATTACTATGAAACTTTCATGATCCCAAAAAAATGTGGACATTAATTCTGGGGTTCTAGTGAAAAAGGGTACAAATCGACTTAACTCGTAATAAGAAAGGGTATATACATGTACGGAGTATACTAGACTTATACCCTTTTTCACTTGATCTTCAGAAGACTTACACCCTAATTGGAATTAACCATCTATCTCGAAATTAAATTAAATTAAATCAAGTTCCTCCACAAGTTATAACAAGTTCTGGTATCGTCACCGATGGCAACAAAGTATGCGAGGTACGAGTATTTAATTCATTCTTTGCAACTATAGGATCCCATTTGGCTAACGAAGTACCAACGAAATTTCACAACAGTTCTAAATACACGATACCTGATTCTAAACAAACCTCTAATAAACTATCGGGACTAACACAATGTACTGAAGATGAGATTTCGAAAATAATTGATGATCTAGACTCGAATTCTAGTATTGGTATTGACGGTATAAGTACAAAAGCTATAAAATTTATTAAAAATCATATCCTTAAAAATGTCACACGATGCATTAATAACAACTTGAAGAGGGGGACATTTCCAGACGAGTTAAAGAACGCGGAAGTTAGTCCTATATATAAATCTGGTACTAAAACTGATCCTGGGATCTATCGGCCTATCTCAGTGTTACCAGTGATGTCCAAGATTTTCGAAAAGGTCATATATAGCCGACTTGACCAGTATCTGACGCAAATCGATTTTCTTTTCAAACGTCAATACGGCCTTCGCAAGCAATCGAATACTCTTTCAGCAACCACAGATTTAGTTACAAATATTAAAACAAATATCGATGCAAAAAATATATGTCTGGGAATATTTATTGATCTCAAGAAGGCATTTGATACAGTTAGCCATTCGATCCTACTTCAAAAGCTCAATAGCATTGGAATATCCGGTCAGGCGTATAAAATTCTTGAATCTTACCTTGTAAATCGCACCCAATTAGTCAAAATAGATAAATATGAAAGTCCACCTCTGCCATAACATTTGGAGTCCCGCAAGGATCAATTCTTGGACCGCTGCTGTTCCTCATCTATATCAACGGAATCAGTGATTTAACATTGCACGGTGAAGTGTCACTATATGCTGACGATACGTGTATCTTTTACTTCGGAAACTCAATAAGCAATATATTTCAATTAGCTCAAAATGATCTAGATAACCTTCACCAATGGTTCCAGTTTAATTTACTCACTATAAACATAAATAAAACTTCGTAGTTATGTCATCTTTAAAGCAAAAAATAAGAAAATTAATAATCATCCTCCATTACTAATCAACGTCCAGCTAAAACAAACAACACAAGAAAAGTATTTAGGTTTAACACTAGATAGTGGTCTGACATGGAAAGTACATACAGACAAAACTCGATCAAAACTATCCTCTCTTATGGGTTGCCTGCGTGGTATTGTTAGATTCCTCCTGCGTCCAGTACGTTATAATATTTATTATGCACTATTCAAATCTCATTTGGATTATCTCATAGAAAAATGGGGCAATGCCTCCAAAACGACTCTGAAAGATCTGCAGATAATACAAAATAAAATAATTAAGGTACTTTTTCATTACGACTTCCTCACTCCAACCAACAAAGTATACTTTGAAACTAAACTCATGAGCCTTAAGCAACTTTATAACTATAATACCTGTTTACTAATAAAAAATATCTTAAATAAAACGATAAACTGCCAACTATCCTTTAGCACAGTGGTCGTATCGCTAAAAAGCGACCTCTTCCTGATAACCTTTAGGTTGCTGAAAATTTGAAATCTACAGTTTAAAAGTTACTTGAAAAACAACACATCTTATAAATCAGTTCCAAATTCAACTAACAATAACTATTACTAATCTATTTATGCTTTTTCAATTTCATGTTTAAAATACTAACTAGTGCTTGTTTCTTTAGTTTCTTCAGTAAATAGATGCTTCTATTTTTTTTTCATTTGATCTGGTTACCCGCATGACACGATAAGTTGCTAACAATCTATTTAGAAATTTAGTAAATATATCGATATACACATGGGATATACATATGTATACATTGAAGGTCGTTAAATGAGTAGTCATTACCGGTTATTGTTGCATTTAATATTTATTAGACTGAAAACTTTTTTACCAGTTAAACTTTTAAAAGTATTAAAATATCGTTATCTTGGTAAATGAATGTGTGGATGGAATGGCCAAGAGCAGAAAGTTTGACTTCGGAACTTTGTTTGGACTAGTTAAGTTAGGACATAAACATACTAAAAGTCCCCACCCCTCAGAGGTGAGCCCTAAGGGGGGGGCCACAAAGGTCCCGTTTTTTTGTTTTTTTTTCAGGTACATCTTGAAAACGAATGCGTCATAGGAAATCTTGTTGTCATCGAAATATAATAAGTATGGAAGAGTAACTGACGCTCAAAATCTGCCCCACTGACCTAGTGCCAGCGGGGGTGGAGCTAATACTGAGTGCCAAACCGTCTATCTGTCGACTTTCTGACGTAGTGTCAAACGGTTGTTTATAATTCCATATATATTCTCATACTAAAACGTCATGGCCAATGTTATGCAATAGCGGGCTGCACACGTAGAGTTCGTACCGCGGCAAACGCCACGCACCATTCCAATCTTCGCTCCGAACCGTACGTGTAAATGCAACTGTAATAGCAAAATAGTAAAAAACCTACGGTTCGGACTGGCGCGTGGAATGGCGCGTGGCGTCTCCCGCGGTCGAAACTGTGTCGTGTAAAGGCCGCTAATATATCTTTAACGCAGTCAAATTGTACTCAAAAGTGCCCCTAGTGGGAAAGTTTTGGGGTAGTTCTGATTTCTTTCATTCTATATGTATTTTGGAGTGCTGAATCCGAATCTGAGGTTTGCTAACAAAATTTCGTGACGCAACATTGACATGTTTAAAAAAAATTCAACACGCACTTGAGACCGAGCGGTTCTTATAAAAAAAACTAAATAATGTTATTTGTGGAGAATTTTAAAAACTTTAATTTCTGTAAACAAGCCATTTACTAAAAGTTAATAGTTTCCGAGATTTAAGCAAAAATCTAAAAAAGAGCAATTTTTTTTACTTTTTTTTGCGATTTTGTGAATGTTGCGTCACGAAATTTTGTTAGCAAACCTCAGATTCGGATTCAGCACCCCAAAGTTCATATAGAATGGAAGAAATCAGAACTACCCCAAAACTTTCCTATTAAAAACACGATTTGACTGGATCACTACTTTGAATAATGTGAATTACAAGCATCTACTTCAAATGAATAGGAAATCAAATTAAATTGTATGTCATCTTTACTATCGTTAGTTTACGTAACAAAACAAATAGGTAAATGATCTTTTTAAATTTTCCAAAAAATTGATATGCGCGCTTGGGTGGATGCAGTTCGTCACAAATTGCGTAGCTAAAATTGGATGCTTAGCAAACCTTGCAGGATTTGCAACATCCATTTTGATGAATCGGCTTATGTCACTTTATGTCAATTGCAGACTTTTGTCTTTCAAACAGTATAAAACCTTACTGAAATTACTGTCTACTCAAACGTTATATCAATATCTGATATAAATGACTTCAAATCTTAACTTAATTAATATTTAGTTGATTATCGAAACCACTCGATACATAAGATCTTGTCATTTCAAAAAGTGGGCGTTTTGGAGCGGATTTGTCAGTCGTTTTTGTTAGAGGTTACCCTTTCATACTTATTATATTTCGATGGTTGTTGTATGACATTATCAAAGCTGATAAAATTCTCTACAGGGTGAATAATTGAGAATTTATTATTTTGTTAGAAACGGTTGTCTTTGTAATAAATGTCGTGCTATTGCAAATCAGACGGTCTTATTCTCTAGTTTAGACGATACTAAAACCCGTCCTATATGAGGCACGGCTCACAAAACCATAGTTTCGGAGAAATCATTTTTTTTTGTTTTTGTGAGTCGACCATAACGAAGGGAATATACGGTTAATGACGTTTGTTGAGATTATAATGATGCTTTGATATGGATAATGACGTTTTGTAATTCTTTCTATGAGCACTGATAAGAAAAACTCGAAAAATTGCATTATCAATGTTTTTATTTAAAATGTTCAGTATTTGGGCGTTTCTTAGAAAGGTTGTACCTAGTTAATACTAAAATTAAGAATCGAAATTACCTGAAATTTCAGTGAGGTTTGACCATGTTGTGGAATTTCATTGGAACTAATTATAACTTGTAGTTAGTAGAGTTTTTGAATTTTGGTCTGTTTTATTAACTAACTTAAAAAATATTTATTTTAAAATTACATACATACATACACTCACGCCTTCATACCCAGGTTAGGGTAGGCAGCGAATTACCAACAACTCCAAAAACTTGTTGTTCATTCTGTAACCACATTTTGCAAAAACAAATAATATAATATATATTAATTTATGTATGTATTTATGTACATATACAGTGGTGGTCACATAATTAGGGACACATTTGATTAGTGGTCAAAATTGAAAAGTCATATTTGTAGGCAATAGTATGGGAAAAAAAGAAGTGTCCCTAATTATGTGGCCACCACTGTATATACATACATCCATTAATATACAGGGTGTATTAATTTGTTTTAAGGTTTTGAAGATGATGATTATGCCAGACGTGTGCAGTTTTGTCGTTTTTTACTTCAATACGTTCCTCAACAGCAACGTCTATAGCAACGTGTCATGTCAATAAATGTCGATAACAATAAAATAAAAATAATGCCTATCTCTGTTTATTTAAATGTTTTCCCGCGCAATTTACTTTTTGATGTTCTTTTTTATTAAGTGTATTTTTAATTAGGTAGTTACCCTTGCAATAAACTCAAAAAAAAAACGTTATTTTTTAGTTACTTGCGTACCTATCGGATACTTAATTATTGAAATAAATTAATACTATTATTAGGTTTTTAATCGTTTTAGATGACTATTTTATGCCTTTTTTATCATTAGTAAAAAAAAATAGTCTCAATTCATTTATCTGATCGAATCTTACTTTCAAGTAAGTAGGTAGTTTCAAAGAAGTACTGGGTAATGTAAACCACCGTTTTAGATTGAAACCATATTTTGCCGAAAAACTTAACGTGATTCTAGACATGTGGTATACTGTAAGAATAGTCAGGAGCTGAAGAAGTTTTTATGATGTTGGAAGATCTGAGGAGCTAATAGATTTTTTTTAATTGTGCCATAAAGTTGACCGTGAGGATTTTATTTTCTGTCCTTCACACTCTGTAGGCTAATATTTATTTATTTGTTACTACATGAATAAATGTAACATTTCATTATAATACGCATACATTAGAGATACAAAAAATATAAATACTTTTGTGCAATCACATTTTAAAAAAAAGATAGGTAAACAAAATCGTTAACTTTTGGAAGATACCGAATTTTTTTTCAAAAATAATATTAAAAAACTCCGTGGGTAGGATGAGTGTTAATTGGCCTAAAACGTGTTGCAAGTGACCCTAGCTACCCACCCTATTCATTTGGCATACGACTTGCAATACACCCTGTATATCATATATCATGTGTAGTAAAATTTAAAAAAATTATATATGATCCATCACAACAAGTCCTTTTATATGATATGTCACACGGTATATAATGTTTTTTTTTTCTTATCTGTCCCCAAATGTGACCTAGAGGTCACGGAGCTATAGAGCTATATATAGAGCTATATTCAACATTATTTTACTTAAGTACATAACTTTTCAGCATTGGGTTCTCAAAAATACCTACATGTGTATCAGATTGGTTGTGACTGACGGACGGACAGACAGACTGACAGACAGACAGAGAGACATACGAGTGATCCTATAAAGGTTCCGTATTTTCCTTTTGAGGTACTAATTCTTAAAAATAGACAATGTATGGCTGAGCCCTGCGCGTTTTCCGCGCTCTATATCAAAAACGGTTAAGCGTGTTATCCTTCTTTTTTCGAAAAAACGTAAAAAAATAATTATGTCCTACAATTTTACTATAGATGCCAATGTCATCAAAAGCTTCGGAAGCGAGATTATGCTTAAAACCGAATCTCATGACCTTTGACCTTGAATATATTGAGTTTTATTTATTTACAATCTTTAAGGTTAAGGGCTTTGATCAATCTTGATCACGGCAGCCCCGTTGAACAAAGCTCTACAATATTAAGAGTTGTCCACGAGATTATACGTGACTTTTGAAACCACTTTAGAATGTCAAAATATAGGTTTAAATACAAGTTTATATTTTCTGCTATGCCGAGGTCAAAACGTATCTGGACTAATATCTACATTATTTTAAGGAAACATTCTTAAATCGTCTGTCCAAAGTGCCCTATTCGAAGAAATTCTTAATAAAGTGATTGCGCTTTTCCGAAAAAAAGGGCAGTATTCGTAAAAGACTGCCCTCACGACAATCCTCACAAAATAGTGGTCTGATCCCCTTCTTATGATTTTTAAATTCGGTTAAAAAATCATTATTAACTACAAGAATCAATATTAATCATACTAAGACGTCATTATTGTCGACGAGCGTCATTATGAAAACCATAGTTGTTTACAATAATGATGTCGACAACAATGATTATTAGGAAAAAACATGCCGAAACTCGCTCAAATACTTGCCAAATGACACTTACCTCAAATTTAAGTGCAACGGGAAGATATAGCATGTCGGCAATTCACGGACCGATGAAGAGCTGTGTGCGGATGGTAGGCAAGGCATCCTTCTCACTCTTACACACATTTCTTAGACATGGCATTCGACGTAAGTAACGTGGCGTCATTATTGTAAATATTCGTATAATTTTTTTAACTCATTAATTTCAGTTATTTTGTCATTCTAATATTACAATTTTCATTGCCCCTTTGAAGCTTACTTGTATGTGTATGATCTGGACTGTACCTTGATTTTTAATGTTATTGTTTAATTTAATAATTTCTAAAATCTAAACGTAGGTCGTGTTGGGACGCGAAGAATTATAGCGTTCAGCACAATATAAGGTTTTTTTTTTGTAACAACAGAAACACAATTTTAAGTGACTGCGCCACTCGCAACAGTTAACAAGCTCATCTAAAGGCATCAAATACTCAAGTGCTTTCGTCTTTATATAATCATACATGACGCGGACACCTTTTTTCATACTGTTCTGTTGAATATTCACCCTACAACTTTGATTCTATACATTTTTCACCTATTTTCAATCGTTGTCTAGATATGAGCTCCGAAAAAGGGACGATTTTCAAAACAGTGTTTTTCGCTAGGGGACGACACCTTGCCATTGGGACTATGCGCATTATGCGCTGAAACTTGGCACAGGTGACTCTTAGCTGGTATTGAGTAGATTCAGACCGGGAGCCATCGAGTGCCACTGCGCATTTAGTGGGGAGAGGGGGAGGAAGTCCGACGCTGCCGCGCTTTAATTGAAGCAACATTTCTCTAAAACTATACATATTAAGGCATGCAATATATCATTTTCGGATAAATTAAAGACGAGGAATCTATTTTTCGAACAAAAACAATGCACATTCTAACAAAAAAATGAACAAAGTAGAAAAGACTAAAAACTACCCAGGGAGAATGTGTATTTCATGGATACACCAACTCTGTAAACACAAAGACAGCTGAGCATGAGCGTAGGTATCGACTTAAGCAGTCTTCTGATATAAATCTCAATTTAGAAATCACGATCGATCATCGAAGTCAAGCAGGAATATTTTCTCTCAAACAGCCACAATAAAAGCAACCAGGGGCACGTTTTATAAAGCTACAAGTTACAATTTTACAGGTCTTAACTGGCAACACTGCTCAAATTACTGGTCATCATTGGTCGAGGTTGTGTCAAAATCAAATTGAAACTTCTAACCTGTAAATTGTAATTTGTAGCTTTGTAAAACAGGCCCCTGGTTGCCATTCTCCGATCTCAACTTAATGGAGAGAAATGAATGACTAAAATCGTGAGGTCAAAATAGCTGGTTTGACAGGATAGAGCACCCGTTGTATGGGAACTTTGCACTTTTGACTATGCGCTTAAACTTGGCATAGTTGATCCTTAGGTGGTCTCGAGTGAATTCAGACCGGGAGCCATCGAGAACCACCGCGCATTTAGTGGGGGGTTGGGAAGGGGGAGTTTGACGCTGCCGCACTTTAATTGAAGCCATATTTCTCTAAAACTATACTTGTTATGGCGTCCAATATATCATTTTCGGATAAATTAAGGATATCTTATATTATAATATCTGTTTACGAAGAAAGACCGGCAGATAGAACATATCCCACCGACTAAAGCTGCTTTATATCAGCATTTTCTAAGGGCCATATATCAATGGACGGGACCTTCTTCGTGCCCCCAAATCCTTGGGCTCACTTCCGAAGGGTGGGGACTTTTAGGATGTTTATCTCCTAACTAGTCCAAACAATGTTCCGAAGTCAAACTTTCTGCTTTCGGCCATTCCATCCATAATCTTTCATTGCCTGGACTACTTAGCAGGTAATCTAATTATAATATTTACACCTGTAATAGTCCATGTTTGTAATCACCTTAGAGACTAAGTAAACCCTAGACCTGTCACGTAAATGACGCGCTTTTTTTTTGATGGTCGTAATCGGGATTGTGGCAGGCAAACCGCTGTCATTTCAAATTGCTTACGTGTTCTTTTCATGTTAAAAGCAAATTAAACACAGGTTTTTTTAAAAATCAAAAACTTGTTTTATGCTAGTTTTTTTTTCTCTCTGTTGTGTTCTGTTCCGTGGCAATCTGTGCAATGGCACAATAAGCCTCTTCTTTGTGTGTTTTGTACTAGTCATCTAATTAGGGGATACTCCATTGAGTTCCACTTAATCACTGTCTTCAAACCTGCCTGACAGTACAGACAAGCTGTGTCGTTTAAGCCTGTGGTGAGTCACACTCCCAGCTCCCTCTAGTTTGCTTGCCAGCTCATTGACATGCCTGGATAGTCTTTTCTGGTAGGATTTGCTGCATGTGGCTATCTCTTGCCTGACGGTGTTGAGGTTTAGATCCAGATGTATAAGTTTGTTGCTTATGTAGTATGGAATGTCCAGCATCATTCTGATTGTCTTATTCTGAAATCTTTGTAGGATTTCAATATTGCTATTACTTGCTGTACCCCACAGTTGTATTCCATAAGTCCATATGGGTTTCAGGATTGTTTTGTATACAGCAATTTTGCAGTCATGTGATAATTGTGATCTACGTCCTGTCAGCCAGTACATCTCCCTGAGCCTGGCATCTAGTTGCTTTTGTTTAGCCCAGATATGTTTTTGCCATGTTAGTCGTCTGTCCAAGTGCATGCCTAGGTAATTTGCATCTTCTGCTTGAGGTATCTCTTGATTGTACATTTTTATTGGTGGGCAGGTTTGCCTTCTGAGCGTGAAAGTTACATGCACTGATTTGCTTTGATTAGCCTTAATTCGCCACTTGTCCATCCACAGCTCAACTTTTGACAAGTGTTCTTGTAGATTTGCAGATGCGGTTTGTGGGTTGTTGTGTACGGATAGCAGAGCAGTATCGTCGGCGTAGGTCGCAATAGTGTGGCTATGACCATGCGTCGGTATGTCAGCCGTGAACATCAGGTACAGGATGGGTCCGAGGATGCTTCCTTGAGGGACTCCCGATTCTATTTGGAACAGTTCGGATGTTTCGCTGATGCATCTTACTTCAAAGCAGCGCTGACCAAGATATGATTCTAGCAGATGAAAGAAAGAGTGTGGTGGCATGTTTTTTATTTTCAATAGGAGCCCTTGATGCCATACTTTATCAAAGGCCTGAGCAATATCAAGGAACACGGCTGAGCAATATTGCTTTTTTTCGATAGTTTGTCCTATTACATTGGTAAGCCGATGTACTTGCTCTATGGTTCCATGCTGTTCTCGGAAGCCAAATTAGTGGTTTGGTATAATCTCATTTAGATGTGGGCGCATTCTACTCAGAATCATCTTTTCCAGCAGTTTTCCAACCATCGGTAGGAGACTGATCGGTCTATAGGAGCTTGTCTCATGTGGTGGTTTCCCTGGTTTGGGTATCATAACAACCTGCGCAATTTTCTACTGTGCTGGGTAGAACGACAACCTGAGACATGCATTGAAGATAATTGTAGATAATAATATCCCTTTTTTTGGTAGTTGTTTGAGTAGAGTGGCATCTATTCTAGTCGTATCCAGGTGATTTTCCGTCCTTCATCTTCAATATTTCAATTTGAATTTCTTTAGGTGTAACACACTTTAGCGGTAGGCACATCTGTAGTGGCATTTTTAAGATTTTAGCTACTATTTCCTCTTGTTCTGGGTGATTATTTGGATGCGTTTGGAATACTGTTTGCAGGTGTTCGGCGTATACTGTTGCCTTCTCTAGGTCTGACCTGGCCCAGGGCCCATTATTAAATGTTATGGGTGGCACGTGGGATTTTGATTGCTTGAGTTTTTTGGTGGCTTTCCATAGCGAATATTTTGTGGCACTAGTTGGTGTTAGACTTGCCAGATATGTTTGTACAGTTTCATTTGTCAGTTCACTGATCAGTTTTTTTAGTTGTTCAGAGGCTTTGTTAAACTTTGTTTTGTCACTTGGGTATCCAGTTCGGTGCCATATTGAACGTAGTCGCCGCCTTTCATTGACTTTATCCTTAATTTGTTTTGGGTATTGGTGCTGCCGAGGCCGTTTAATTGGGCAGTCTGGTGTCGCAGTATGGGCTGCAATGTGTATAAGCCTGGAAAAAGATTCTATTGCAGCTTCTGTGTCGTCCTGTGACTTAAGTCTTATATTGAAGTTTACTTCATCATTGATTTTATTTTTGTATTCTTGCCAGTTTGTTTTATGATTGTAAAGTCTTATTGGTTGGTTAACTGTAAGTGCTTTGCAGTTTACATTAAGTATAACCTGTGAATGATCCGAGGATAAGTCAACACATTCTTCTATAGTGACATGACTATGTGGGATGTTTTTTATAATGAAGAAGTCCAGTAGATCAGGCACTTTATTTATGTCAGTAGGCCATTAGGTTGGCTTGCCATGTGAGATGCACTGCAGGTTGAGACTTCTTACTGCAGAAAGTAGCTGTCTCCCCCGGGGTAATGTTAGCCTGGAGCCCCAGAAGACATGTTTTGCATTCCAGTCACCTCCACAAATTATTCTGTTGCCTAGGGTGTTGAAGTAGTTTTCAAAGTCTTCCTTAGAAATCACATGTCTCGGAGGACAGTAGATTGCTGATAAAGTTGTTTCTGTTGAGTTTTCAATGATTTTAACTGAATTTGCCTGTATTTTTTCAGTGCATAATCCTTCTAATACATACTGCTTAAGATTTTGCTTTATAAGTTTAGCTGTTCCTCCATGAGAGTTTCCAGACGGGTGGTTTGTGATGTAGGTATTAAAGTTTTTAATACACAGGTGAGATCTTGGTGTAAACCGTGTTTCAGATATTAGAGCAACATCAATTTTTTCTGTTATCAAGAAAACCTCTAGTTCCTGACGTCTTTCCATCAGCCCGTTGGCATTACAAGTGACTATTCTAAGGTTTATGGACATCTTGGTTTTTATGCTAGTAAGCTTGTGTTATGTAGGTATGTATTTTATTTATAAAATGGTGCATTGTTGTGTGATCGGCTATAAAAGCCGCATTGAGCGAAAATCTGAGGTCGTGTACAGTATTTAGCTTTTTCTCGAAGTGATTTTTTAGTTTTAAACTGGGGAAATACCGCAACTAACTACGTGTAAAATAATACAAGATCATTAAAACAACTCTAAAATTTGGTTCAAAACCACTAGATTATTGCAGTATTAACCACTTAAATTTCATAAGTAGTTTAATTTCAATAAAGAATGGTTTGCCGGCAGCTATGCCTGTGGTATATGCAATTTGGCCAGTTTGTGAGGTGATTTGGGGTTTCTAGACAAACAATATTTTATTACCTCATTTAATGGGTTTTTTTTTTGGGTCCCCTACCTAAAAAGGAAAAAAGGTAACCCTTATAGGATCACTTTGTTGTCCGTCTGTCCGTCTGGCTGTCAAGAGCCTTTATCTCGGGAACATGTGGAGGAAATTATAACCATATACTGAGGTATACAGTCCCTTGAAGCTGTGAAAAACAAACTTCTAAGTAAAAGAGATATGGCCGTTTATACAGCAAAAACATATATTCCGATATTGTCAAGGGAATCAAAATTTATAGGGTATTTTCCGTTGACCTAGAATTATGAAATTTGGCAAGTAATATCGTCTTATACTACACGTAAGTATAGGGAAAAATTAAAGAAATTTTTAATTATATCACAAAAAAAACGGGGTCTTTATGCAAGGAACGGCAGTCCAAATCGTATGAAAATCCCTGAACGGAACCCTCGGGGCGCGAGTTCTACTCGCACTTGACTGCTTTTTATATTAGTTACAGTTTTTCAAAAGATGATGTTATGCATAGTGCAAAATGTGTGCGCCGCGCCGGTTTCACGCCATACACGCCGAATCTACACCGACGCGGCATAGAAAAAATGACAGCGGCAGCGTAAAATCGGCGTGAAACCGGCGCGGCGCGCACCTCTAAGTGCGTGGCTGAGATCTACCGGGCGATAGAATTGGGAGTCACTTCAGTAAACTCATATGTGCTCTCAACATTTTACGGATGAATGTATATTTAGAGATGTTCTCATTCCCAACATAAAAGAAAAATACATGTTGCACCAACCCAAAATAAGTTGGGATAAGGGCTGGAGTATGATGATGTTCTCATTCCCAACATGGTTCCAAGAAAAGTTTCAGGGAGTAATCATGTGAACTAAGTTTAAATAAAAATAAGTATGATGTGTGATTTTGTGATTACGCTCATACATTCCGCTAAATATCATATAATCAGTAATGTCTACACATCGGTAACTCGTGGCATTTTGGTAGCACTTGACAGTTTCTAACACTAGTGATGTGACAATGTTCTTCCTGTATGAATCGAGAAAAGGAAACCAATTAGAAAAAAAATATTTTCAATCATTTAATATATGACATTCGTGATAAACAATTAATATTTGTTCTAAATTTTTACAAGTCAGCCTACGTCTTCTACTTGAGAAAATCCACTTTGTGTAAGAAAATGATCTTTCAATTTCCACTGACTTAATGGGTAAAAAAAGCATTCTATTGTAAAGTTGCAGCATATTTTTATTATTATACTTCGTCGTATGATAAGATTAAGACCATGTAGGTAATATTAATTTATTATTTTATCTTGTCTGTAAAGACACTTAGAAAACTTGTCTCATCACTAATCTGTCAAGTGCTACCTAAATGCCACGAGATACATACCGATATGTACTAATGTCAAAAGTTATACTGTATTTATTATGGAGCGTTTCTACTGGGCCTAGCGAGGTAGCTTCACAGTCAATTTTCAAATCATGTTATTTCAAAAATGAAAGCTTGTGGAGCAATAATTCATAAGCAGTTCTTTCTTATGAAGAGTTCCATCAAATTTTTTAAATAAATAAAATATTCATTTATGACCTATCTGGACTTTGATAATTTTTTACCACTCCTGTACCCCCATATGTTATCATGCAGGTCTGATATAAAACTGGGTTAAAAGCCCCTGATCAAAGCAATTTATCACCTCTAAACTGAACAGTGGAAGTGCCTTCTCCTCCTGACTTAGTAGTGACAATGATATCGCCGCGGCCCTTGCAGGGTCCTGAACGGGCCACTATTTTGTTCTTACTCTTCCACTCAGCTGACAGCAGACAGTCACACCCACATATTATTAGGCCTGAAATTAAGTTATACAATAAACATTAAGAACGCAACGCCCCTTAATATGCAGTTTAATCCGCATTATCAAGGTATTACCCATTAGATCCGTAGAACTGGTTCCAAGAAACTCCCCGCGAATAGTGACTCTGGTACCAGGTGGACCTTCTTTAGGGGAGATACCTGTGACCACAGGCGGTGGACCCATCCTTCTTCTAGGTTAAATGAAGTACAGATCTTAATTCAATGACAGACTTTACAGTAGCTATTTAAATACTTTCTAACGAATAATTTGACCAAACTCCTTTGGCATGAGGTAATTCTTAAATTAAAATGGTAGAAGAAAAATAGAACACAAACTCAATTCTGTATGTATGTAGATTATAGTATAGATACCTTATAATCTGTGGATTATAGATAGATAGATCTTTGTTTTGTAGCATATGTCATTTGTGTTGCCACTATGATTTCGCCAATGTCAGGTTTAAGGAAGGCACACGTTTTAACGAAGAGAATGAACAATTTGGAAAAGAGGAATAAAATATATCGAATGTTTCGGATTCATATACTTACAAAGAAAACAAATATTTACATTTTTACAACTTAATTCTATTTTTATGAATGAAACTAACTAAATGTTTAATGAGAGGACTATTTACAAGAGTTAAAAAGTTTTTCATATTTACAGGACGAGGAAAATCCAAAGGGATTAAGTCGTAAAGTGAATATGGTAACTTAGGGCATGAAAAGAAAATATGATCAGGAGAGCCTTCGCCCAAACCGCACTCACAAAGAGAGCTATCCTTGATCCTGATCTTAGCCAAGTGGACTGGGGTACAAGCATGACCAAAGCGAAGGCGACAAAGGGTGGTGGTCACAAATCTATCAGCATGACGATAGCGGAAAAACCAAGGCTTAATTGGGATATTTGGTTGGATAGACGCATAATGACGACCTTTCTGAATACTGGAAGAGGACCAGATGCCATTCCAGGACTTTGCTAGCGAGGGCTTAGCCATGGAAACCAAGTCAAAAGGATAATTTTTGTAATGTACGAGAGAGCCAGACTGAGTAGCCTCCTTCGCACACGAGTCAGCCATTTCGTTACTAGCAATACCCGAATGGCTTGGGATCCATGCCAAAACTACATTAACATTTTTATTAAAACACGCATTTAAAGAGCTTCCTTGATTTTATAAATAACAGGAGACGTTGATGAGTTCCTAAACAAATTTGAAGATATAGCTTGAAAGCAGCTGAGGGAGTCAGAGAAAATTATTGAATTATTTAAAGAGTGAGATTCTACATATAATATGGCCTCTAAAACAGCAATAGCCTCACCAGTGAATACCGATGAAAAGGGGGGTAATTTGTAGTTCAAGATTATGCTAAACTTTGGAATCCAGACAGCAGCACCGATACAACCATCTTCAGCTAGTTTCGAGGCATCAGAGAACAAACATAACCAGTCCTGCCACCTCTGTGCTATCTGTCTGTTAAAGCACCTATCACCAGAACCAGAGTTTTTGTCAATGCCAAAATTAATAATTTGTGGTTTAAACACAAGAACTTCAAAGTCAATCAGAAACAAAGGGTTCAAGGGGAACTGTGATAAAGGGCAAGCCAAGTCTTTAACTTTGTTGAAACTTTTTAATATGGGAGGAATTACTTTATTAGATCAATGCCGTGAAGTGAATACAATATCTGAAAGACTTTGTAGTTTTGAAAGCAAAGGATGAGAGGAATATTGCGAAATTTTATAGAAAAACCGGTCACAAAGGTATTGTCTTCGAAGGAAAAGAGGATCCACACACTCTACTTGAAGAGCATTAATGGGAGTGGATTTCATGGCCCCACAAATTATACGTAAACACTTACTTTGGATTTAGTCAAGTAGAGATAACGCCTTTTTATTACAGGGTTCCAGTAGAAATGACGCGTAGTCGAAATGACTACGAACAATAGCATTATAAACAAGTTTCAAAGTGTAAGGATGTGACCCCCACCAAACACCAGCGAGAGCACGCAGAACATTGACACCCTTTTCACATTTATCGTCATACAATTTTGAGTCAAGAAACACACCTAAAAATTTAACTTTATCAAAAACCGGGATAGTCTGGCCAGTTATCTTTATTTCTACTGCAGGGGTGGACCTCTTCCTAGAGAACACCACTACACTACTTTTGGCAGCAGACAAAGACAGCCCGTGATCATTAAGCCAGAGGGATAAATAATCCAAAGCGGTATTCAGACGCGAACAAGCTACTGACACAGAAGTGGATGGAACATATAGAGCAATATCATCAGCGTACTGTAGAATACCGCAGAAAGAATCAACTGATTCCTGCAAACCTATGGTATAAATGCTATAAAGAATGGGACTTAGGACAGAACCTTGGGGTAACCCTTTAAAAAGGTGCCTGGGAGGGATAGAGTAGCCGTGTAAACGAATTACGAATGACCTATCCATAAAAAGATTACCTATAAAGTTAACCATTTTCGTAGGAATACCCAGGTGGATCATTTTCTGCACAAGGGTAGGGAGTAGTACACTGTCATATGCAGCAGAAATATCTAGAAAAACACCAACCAAAAACTCATTTCTCGAAAAAGCCAAACGTATATCAGTACATAAAATGCCAAGACTATCTATAGTGCCTTTACCCTTGCGAAAACCATACTGGGATGAAGCCAAGATACCTTTGCTTTCCATCAACCATTCCAGCCTGTTTTTAACTAAATGTTCAAGTAGCTTGCAGAGAACTGAGGACAAAGCTATAGGTCTGTAACTGGAGGGATCAGAACAATTCTTTCCAGGCTTTAGTAAGGGTAAAACAAGTTGCCTCTTCCAAGATTCCGGAATTATTCCAGTAGAAAAAATATTGTTTAAAAGACTCACAAATTTTTTTTTTGCCTCTGACGATAAATTTTTAATAAACGAGTAAGGAATGCCATCTTCACCTGGGGCAGAATCCCGAAGGCAAATTAGCACGCACTCAAACTCCGAAATTGAGAAATCTAGGTCCATCGCATTCGAGATCGTAGGAGAAGTTAACTAGAGGAACGGAATATTATCCTTATAAGGAACAAATGGAGGGGCTAGCTTGTCACAAAAGCCATCCAACCACTGCGACGGCTCGTTTGACGTGGAGGTGCTGCATGAGAGCGACCCACGGAATCTCCTTAAACCTTGCCAAACAATAGAACTAGGAGACCTTGGAGAAAGAGACTCGCAAAAGTTTTTCCAACCTTCTTTTTTTTTCTCGTTAATAAATATCACGTTTGTGCAACTAGGATTTATAATATTAGCAACGATTACTTACCTACGTAAACCTTTAAGGCCCGGTTTTATAAAGGTCCGTTAGTAAATATGTCAGATTAAATTTTAGTAACTTCATACAAGTTTTGACATTCCTGACCGAAATTTGATCTAACGGATCTTTATAAAACCCAGCCTAAATCAACTTTGGACTTATATTTCCTAATAAATAATAAGTAGGAAATAGGTCTCATTGCAACAGTGAGAGATTATTAAAGTGACCGCCAATCGCCATTTTGTTTTATTAGTGTTGCTAGTTTTATTTTATAAACTCCTACCATTACCATGATGAGCAATGATTGAAGCGGGTTAACTTTAATATTAACTTAATATGTAATACTTTAATGCATTCCTAGTGCCTAATTTAAATATATATACTGTGATAATCCTCACAATTTTAAAAATTAAAATGTTCTACCTAGATAACATTTCGTACTAAGAAAATCGTAACTTTTTAACATGGCAATTGTGTAAGACGGACAAACAAAGACAAAGTAAGTCTCATTAGGCTCGTGCACTTGATTACCAGAAAGTCAGCCTTCTGCCTTCAGATATTGAGTTCAATTTTACTTGTCGCGATTTTGGAAGTAAGCATTCCAGATGTACTTACTAATTCCATGTGTAATACCCCTTATATAGGTAGGTCATAGGTTGTGGCGGGCTGTTTTCCGCAACTCGACGACTTAAATGTGCGCCTATTTTGCGTGAGAGGGTTGGTGACACTACTCCTGCCAACCCAGTTCCACCAGGAAGCCTAGCAGACCCTTGACGTTGCCGACGACTTCTGGTAGCGACCTCGGTACCAGTCCGAGGTGTCGCGCTCGGTATGTTGCCACCTCTGAGCACTCCATGATGACGTGGGCCGCGGTTTCTTCCGCTGTCATGCAGGCTCTGCACAGGGGGCTGTCTGTAACACCTAAAGTGTGTAAGTGGTTATTGCCCCAGTTACGAGTCTAAGTTGAGTCCTTTTCAACTTCCGTAGTTTCCGTGACAATCCGGGATTTATTGTCGGGAGGGCTTCTTTGGCCTGCCTGCAGGTGCTTAGGTTGCTCCAGTATCGTTGGTGTTCTACCTTGGTTAAGCGTCGCAGTTTGTTACGCAGCCATCCGAACGGGAGAGGCAATATGGGCTCAGGACCCACTGCTACCATCTCTGAGCCCTTCCTCGCCAGCTCGTCGGCTGCGTCGTTACCACGTGAGTTGCTGTGCCCCTTTATCCATTGTAGTGTGATGGGATTGTTTTTACTTACCTTCGTCAGGGCATTGTGGCACTCAAGTACCAGCCCTGAGGTAACGGTGTGGCTCTGTAGGGCCTGGAGCACTGATCGGCTGTCGGAGAGTATTCGGATCGGGAGATCTATTACCTTCCGTGCCTCTATTGCTGTCGTAGCCACTATGATGCCCATGCATTCTGCCTGGAAGACTGTGCCGTGGGCCCCTAATGGTGTTGAGATGTGTATGTTTAGGTCCTCCGAGAATGTACCGGAGCCGGAGCCTGACCTTGTTTTGGATCCATCTGTGAAGATTCTTACCTCCCTTGGGTTCAGGCCCTCCCAGGGATCTTCGTGGAGCTGTATTTTGTACTTCTTGTCGAAGACAAACGTCTTCGGCACTCTGTCGGTCACCGCTTCTATTAGTGGGTCGTTACTTACCAACTCACATAGGATTTCGGTGTGTGGCACCTTTGTAGTTTTCCATAGGTTTAGTTTTTTGAGACGTACAGCGGTCGAGGCTGCCTCCTGTTTTATAAAGAGGTGTAGGGGTGGCAGGTCGAGTATGACTTCCAGCGATGCTGTCGGTGTTGTCCGCATGCATCCTGTAGCTGCCATGCCGGCCAACTTCTGTAGTCTTTGTAGTTTGGCCTCGACGGTCGATAGTTTGGTGCGTGGCCACCAGACCACCGCGCCGTAGCTAATGATGTGTCTTATAATTGACGTGTACAGCCATAGGGTGATCTGGGGGTAAGTCCCCAGGTTTTACCTACCATTCTGCGGCATTGCCAGAATGGTATCGTGGCTTTGTCAATTTTGCTGTTCAGCGGGCCAATTATGGTCGTGTTTATCGACGTAGATAAGCGTAGATAAAACATCTGTCACTTTCTGACCAGTATGTAAGTGCGAGAGTGACGGAAGCTTTATCCACCGCGATAAAGGCGACCATAATACGGGCCCAGGTGGTTGCTCCAGTTCAGTTTGTTGTCCAATATTACTCCGAGATACTTTACCTCAGTCGAGAGTTGCAGCTCTGTGCCAAATATCTTGGGGAGTTTGTAATTGCCTAGGTTTCGTTTGTTTGTGAACATTACCATCTCCGTCTTTTTTGGGTTGACGGATAGTTCGTTGTGCATGCACCAGCGTTCCACGATTTGCAGGGCTGAACGGGTGATGTCACATACCGTACCGGTGACGTTACCGCTCGTGAGGATTACTATGTCATCAGCGTAACCCACCGTGTAGTAGTGACAGTCGTTCAGTTTGGTGATCAGCTCGTTCACGACCAGGTTCCATAGCAGTGGCGAGAGAACGCCCCCTTGGGGGCATCCTTTCGCCACGAGTGCTTGTTGGGCCTTATCCGCTTTCAGTTTGATAATCCTTTTACTGAGCATGTTACCTATCCACTGCGTCATAACTGCGTTTACACCGTGCCTTTCCAGTGCCACTGTTATGCTGCTGAAGTTGGTCTTGTCGAATGCTCCTTCTATATCGATGAAGACGCCCAGACATAGTGATTTGTTCTTGATGGCTTCCTCAAGCCTGGAGACCACTGCGTGCAGGGCAGAGTCTGTGGATTTACCGTGTAATACCCCTTTAAGGGAGGCACACTTTTACGGTGAAACTGGTGAAAGCATGAAAGTGATCAATTTGGAAAAAAGGTATAAAAAATAAAGTATGTTTATATTAATGTCGGTTTCGTCAAAGACTACTATTGTACTAGGTACTGTGACAAAAGAAGTTAGCTCCATCCCTTTCTCTCGATTTAGTTTCGAGTTAGTTGTTTAAAGGGATGAAGGTAAAGTCACTTCGAGACTAAATCGAAAGAAAGAGATGGATCTAACGTAACTTCGAACCATCGAGAACAAAAAATGAGCGTATACTTTAAAAAAAAAGTGTACTCCCCACTTTTAAAAGGGGTGATAGACGGGCAAGCTTTAAAACCGCGATCTTAAAGGTCGCGAACTTATTCGGCTCGCGTCGGTGACACACGTTGAAGCTTGCTCACACTTCAAACGCAAAATGTCGTAGCTTTGAGTTATTAAGGAATTATATCATATCACATTTTAAAAGTCACTCATTTTAGGTCAAAGATGAAGGAAAACATTGATCCCGTGTAGCCAACTGTCAAGCGTACCACGTTTTTCTTCTGTGTACAACACAGCTTCCTTTGGTCAATGCCTGACATGTGAACCCTACTAAATTAAAGACGAATGAATAGAATAAGCGGCTAGTCGGATAAATAATTAAGAGAAAGTGTCACTTAATTTAGTCGGATTATTGTTGTTGTTCGCTATCTGTTCGCCCTTCGGTCGGAGTTTTTAAAATATTAGTCAGAAAATACATTAATTGGGCTAGTTAACAGTGTAATATTACAATAATTATAGTTTAAGTGCAATGGCCTGTGTGTTTCGTGGGTGCAAATCCCGAATAGGGAACAAAGAAAATGATGCTTAAAATATAACCTTTCAAAGGTGAGTGATGTTTTACATTAGATCTATTGATTTTCGGCCATAATGCGGCCGTTTTGCAAGTATAACTAGAAACATTATCATAGTATTACATGTTGTAATGAATACAAAGGCACTATGTGCAGCAAATGTGCATTTTTTATGCATTTTTTGATTTTCTTTCTGAAGTAAACAATAGTGCTTCCAAAATTAATATCGATAAGTAAACTTTCGATATTTTGATTGAGTACATGAGTAAATGGTAGCACAGACGCCTGTCGAATCCTTATTTCACCAAATGCTTATCATGTCAAAAGCTTAATTATTTCGTCAAACTCTAGTTTTGTCTAATCCTTGGATGTCTGTGGGTATGTGTTTAAATATCCAAAACTGAATACATTTTGAGTTAAAATAGCGATGCCGAACAGTTAAAAGACCGATGTTTTAAATGTCGAAAGTATTTGTTGGGCATGTATTTGAATGTCTAAAGTTACAACATTTAAAGTTTGTTATTCTAAACATTCGTTTTTTTGCGTTGTGTGCCTTTTAGACATAGGCATGGCATAATTATTGAAGATATTTGGATCGTTCGTTATTCATGTTCAATATTTTATCATCGCTGTTTTAATTTAATATGTATTTTTTACTTTTTACGTACCTACATATATCTATCGATCGTTAAAAGAGCCTACTATGTTTGATATTAATTAATTGTATTGTTTCAGATTTCCAAAAGCCTCGCCAGTCAGAGAGGAATGGCAGAAATTTGTTTTGCGCGGTCTGCGTTATTGGAGTAGGACACCCCGACCGAGTCACCTCAACAGACTCATTTATTATGAAGGCTGATAAACGGTTGGAGATGCTCTAACAGAAATGGTTCACCGTAGTTTCAGACGTTGCAATGCAATCCAGCATCAAAAAAGGGTCACGAACTGTCTTCCAATTACTTTTTTTAGGCTTATTCATCATTATTTAACGTTTTATTTCCAAGTAAAAACTGTCTTTATTTTTATTACACGACCAAAAAGTTAATTTCTCAATTTACGTTCCGAAATATGGTCAATTTTTAATTGGTAATCAATCACAATTATTATTGAAAATACTGTATGCCTTTTAATAGGTTAACCTAATTTCACATTTTAATTGCGGCTGCGCCGTATTTGTAATGCCGGCACCACACTTCGCTATTCGCTATTCGTTATGCGGCTGCGCCGTAATTGTTAAAATATTTGCTATCTCGCTTATGCGTTATGCGTGCGAATAAAGAAAACATAGACGAATAAACCCTCCACACATCGTCGAATGTAGGCGCATAAGCCGAATAACGAATAGCGAATAGCGAAGTGTGGTGCCGGCATTAAAATATTTGCTATCGCGCTTATGCGTTATGCGTGCGAATAAAGAAAACATAGATGAATAAACCCTCCACACTTCGTCGAATGTAGGCGCATAAGCCGAATAACGAATAGCGAATAGCGAAGTGTGGTGCCGGCATAACAAATACGGCGCAGCCGCATAACGAATAGCGAATAGCGAAGTGTGGTGCTGGCATCACATAATTGTGTAGTGTTGTTAATTGTTTATTTTGGTTCAGAAATTCTAGTTAAAACCTAAAACATAGAGGTAGTAAAGCATAGAGAGAGTATAAAAACGCCTAATAGAATAGTACTCTTCGCACCTGTTACAAGTACCCTTCGTTAAAAAGAGTCGTCTATATAATGACCGCTTTCGATTGAATTTCAAAAGCGTACCTACCATTTTTTATGTGTACGTGTGTGTAACTCTGCATTCGTGTGCGTAAGTTTGCAGTCAGTGATGTGCGGTTTATCGATAAATTAGGTTAACCTATTAAAAGGCATACAGTATTTTCATATATCAATATTTTCATTATTAGCAAATATTTTAATGCCGGCACCACACTTCGCTATTCGCTATTCGTTATTCGGCTTATGCGCCTACATTCGACGAAGTGTGGGGGGTTTACTCATCTATGTTTTCTTTATTCGCACGCATAACGCATAAGCGCGATAGCAAATATTTTAATGCCGGCACCACACTTCGCTATTCGCTATTCGTTATTCGGCTTATGCGCCTACATTCGACGATGTGTGGAGGGTTTATTCGTCTATGTTTTCTTTATTCGCACGCATAACGCATAAGCGAGATAGCAAATATTTTAACAATTACGGCGCAGCCGCATAACGAATAGCGAATAGCGAAGTGTGGTGCCGGCATTACAAATACGGCGCAGCCGCATAACGAATAGCGAATAGCGAAGTGTGGTGCCGGCATTAAAATATTTGCTAACGCGCTTATGCGTTATGCGTGCGAATAAAGAAAACATAGACGAATAAACCCTCCACAGTTCGTCGAATGTAGGCGCATAAGCCGAATAACGAATAGCGAATAGCGAAGTGTGGTTCCGGTATCAAAGTCCTCACCCACAGACTGACAAAAGATCGTGGCTCGCGACCAATGACGACCAAGGGCCTGTTTTATAAAGCTACAAATTACAATTTACAGGAAGCCCTAATTTGAAATTCGAAGTTCGAAGTTACGTTAGCTCCATCCCTTTCTCTCGATCTTGTCTCGAATGACGAGTTACAGGGATGGAGCTAACGTAACTTCGAACTTCGATTTTCAAAGTAGGGCCTCAGGTTACATGTTTCCATTTGACACAACCTCGACCAATGACGACCAGCCATTTGATAAGTGCTGCCAGTTTAGACCTGTAAAATTGTAACTTGTAGTTTTATAAAACGCGCCCCAGCCATTTGAGCAGTGTTGCCAGTTTAAACCTGTAAAATTGTAGGCCTCCATACATGATCCGTTTTGCCTTCAGGTCTAACAGACCGGATGCAAAATATCATCGTGTATGTGTAATTTGGCCTGAAGGCAAATCGCATCCGTCCGCCTGAACGGTTTTCTTGTATGGTGTCTTGTAAAGTCTTTACATGTATGGGCACTCGATCCGGTCAGGCGGAACTGACGCAGTTCGGCCTGAACCGATCGGCCTTTACATGTATGGGGGCCTTCTTGTAGCGAAGCTTGTAGCTTTATAAAACGTGCCCCTGATGAGATGACACACGGGCGAGTTAGCTCGCCGAGTCCAGTGATGTGCCGTGCCCGGGAACATTGCCCAGCGTGGGAATATTGCCGAACGTGCTGCCGGCAATATTGCTCGTAGTGGGAATCGTTAACATATAATTAGATATTCTCGCAGTTACATTTTGAAACGTTCTTTATTAAGTATTTTACATCTATACACTATTAAATTTAAATTATAAATTTAAATTATAAATTATAAAATAAATATAAATTATAAATTATAAATTATAAATATTATTAAATTAAACCTATTGCAATATCTTCATTAATATTCTCAATTTTGCCGGCAATATTGCCATCAATATTGCCCGAGAAACACTGCTGGCAATATTGCTGGCAATATTCCCAGTAATATTGCCAGCAAATTAGGGAATGAGTAGTATGGTCTGTGAGTGCTTCCGGTAGGTACTCGGAATTGGTGTACACGATTTACGATTGATGTAATCATGTTTTATCGTATCGTATTTGTAAATATAATCTTAAATCATGATTGATTAAATCGTTAGGCCGTTTACCCACTGCATTAAAATGTCGTGACGACGATCGTTTGTCCACCGCGACGATCTCGGTGATTCAGTCAGTGTGTTGTAGCTGTCAAAAACCAGCGCGGTGCGACGTCAGGACGCCGGTGTGGGTGGACAAGTTAAAACGTGTTTTGTATTGCCGGTACATCGGCCCTTCACAATCTCGGGCCGAGTTCTAGCGGTAGCGACGATCTACTCCGAAAATCGGCGGCCGGGATGATGGCGCTCGGGCGGCGGGCGTGCGGTAGACAGGCGGCCATAGTAAATGTATGTGTCGTTACTTCGGCGCCATCATATCGTACGCATATCGTACGTTTTCGTGTCGTTGAAGGCGGTAGTGGACAAACAGCCTTAAACCTGCGGGCCTAGTATGGATGCTATGGGTGTAACATCGTACCTGCGTTACTCGGCTCTGAGTTCTGATTATTTCTAATTTATTGCGTATATCTCATTTACTTGCAGACACGGTCCATTTTTTGGATATTTTCTTTTTCTGAAAATAGTTATAACGCATTAAAATTTAGTTCACAGTTCGACCTATAGATTTTTGGGACGCTTATTTCTTATATATATTAAAATCTACGGCGGAACGAACTTTGATAACGCTCACCTGTATTTTTCCTTTCTGTTTCATGTGTTTTTAACAGTATTATTTTATATTTATAGCTAAAATTTCAATGATTTGTTTGTTTTCATTCATTTGACAGTGCTTGTTATCTTTGTTGTCTAGACAACGGGCAGAGACGATATCTTAGGTTTATACTGAACCATGGAGTTAAAACGATGGTTAACCATGGAATTAATATCTGGCATGTATAACTTTGAAATTTTATGAATTTAGAATTTGTAAATTAAAAAAGCTAGATCACCAGGGTATATAAACGGCGGCTCGGACTAGAGCGATCAGTTCTCCCTCAGCCTCTTAAGTGGTGACTAGAAACTCTGAAGATAGGGTCAAGTCGGACCCCTAGAAGCCTCTATCTCACTCATACCAAAAGTCGACTTTGTGTGTGGCCAAGTCGGGCCCTACGCTTCAAGAGTCCTTCATCTACGAGGTTCCTGCTTTCCTCGGGAACCGCTACTCACTCTGACGGGTCCCACCTCGGGCCTACCTACCTTCGTGTACCACCAGGGCCGCTGCCTCTAGCGCCCCTCATTACAGCGCCAGCGGTGTTCCTGGTCCGACGACTCCGGGACGCGTACTAAAGGAAGTCCCGGAGGAACTACCTTCACCTTCGACTAATTTTTTTTTTTTTTAATTTATGTGTCATAATTATTTTATCTGTGTGAAGAAAGCCCAAGTGTTAAATAAATACCCAGACCCTGACTTACTATTGCTGTCCTTTTCTCTCTAATCTACCTCTCTTTTTCTCTGATCTTTCATTAACGTCTGGTACCTGGTCTTCCGAATTATCGGAAGACTACGTAACACGACAGTTTTGGCGCCCAACAAAATCGAATTATTTAGCACTTTAACCTTTTTCTAAATTCTAAAACAACACTCCCACTTGTGTATAAAGTCTTTTGTCTTTGATCCTATATTTCGGCCCCTTTACTTTTACGTTTCTTACTTCTTCTTCACACAGAGTATGTCTCGCCCTATTAGAAATATCTTTCTTAACAAACCTGAACCTGTAGATCGTATCCGCCTGGAAACCCCACCTAAATATCTAATTTCTTAAAAAAAAATTGAAGCCTTTCGTAATGGAAAAGTTTTATTACCATCTATTAGTTAATATTTTTCTTAGAATAAGTTTCTCTCTTCGTATGACACTCATCATATCTTTTTTTCTCCTTCATGGGCTTATTTCTATGTATATAGCTTCAACTTCTAGAGCGGTCGACCAACTCTGAAAAAAAGCCATATGGTCAAATTCTTTTTCTTTCATGGTAGGTCTACCCCTATCCACAATCTTTCTCTTGTGATTCGTCACAAATTCTCTAGTCGGCTCTAAACCGACTAGGCCTGTAAATAATACTTTTTTCTTTCTCAGTGGAGCGGCTGACTACTCCCTTATAAAAAAGCCTTAGGTCTTGTAAATAGTACTATCCTCGAATAATCATTTTTCTTTTTCCCAGTGGAGCGGCTGACTACTCCCTTATAAAAAAGCCTTAGGTCATAGCGAGGAACTTCTTAGGAGTGTGAATCGTTTATTTGAATCACATCCCCTTACTTTGAAAGTGATGAATGGAAGGGTGATTATGTTAGAGATGCATGAAAGGTCAGAAGTTCCTTGATGTATATACCTTTTTCTTCTCGTCACTTCTCTACCCTTCATCCATCTACACTTAAAAAAAAAAAAACTTTTCCATTACAGCACGAAAAAGTTTTTTTTCCTGGGTTTTTGGGGTAATGTAACATCGTACCTGCGTTACTCGGCTCTGAGTTCTGATTATTTCTAATTTATTGCGTATATCTCATTTACTTGCAGACACGGTCCATTTTTTGGATATTTTCTTTTTCTGAAAATAGTTATAACGCATTAAAATTTAGTTCACAGTTCGACCGATAGATTTTTGGGACGCTTATTTCTTATATATATTAAAATCTACGGCGGAACGAACTTTGATAACGCTCACCTGTATTTTTCCTTTCTGTTTCATGTGTTTTTAACAGTATTATTTTATATTTATAGCTAAAATTTCAATGATTTGTTTGTTTTCATTCATTTGACAGTGCTTGTTATCTTTGTTGTCTAGACAACGGGCAGAGACGATATCTTAGGTTTATGCTGAACCATGGAGTTAAAACGATGGTTAACCATGGAATTAATATCTGGCATGTATAACTTTGAAATTTTATGAATTTAGAATTTGTAAATTAAAAAGCTAGATCACCAGGGTATATAAACGGCGGCTCGGACTAGAGCGATCAGTTCTCCCTCAGCCTCTTAAGTGGTGACTAGAAACTCTGAAGATAGGGTCAAGTCGGACCCCTAGAAGCCTCTATCTCCCTCATACCAAAAGTCGACTTTGTGTGTGGCCAAGTCGGGCCCTACGCTTCAAGAGTCCTTCATCTACGAAGTTCCTGCTTTCCTCGGGAACCGCTACTCACTCTGACGGGTACCACCTCGGGCCCACCTACCTTCGTGTACCACCAGGGCCGCTGCCTCTAGCGCCCCTCATTACAGCGCCAGCGGTGTTCCTGGTCCGACGACTCCGGGACGCGTACTAAAGGAAGTCCCGGAGGAACTACCTTCACCTTCACCACTAAATCTCTAACTTTACCCTGGTGATATTAGGGACTAATTTTTTTTTTTTTTAATCTATGTGTCATAATTATTTTATCTGTGTGAAGAAAGCCCAAGTGTTAAATAAATACCCAGACCCTGACTTACTATTGCTGTCCTTTTCTCTCTAATCTACCTCTCTTTTTCTCTGATCTTTCATTAACGTCTGGTACCTGGTCTTCCGAATTATCGGAAGACTACGTAACACGACATGGGCCCCATTCCAATGAATCCGAACACGATTACGATAGCTTTCCTTCGCGTCCTCCCACGGGCGAAACATCAAGGAAATGTATTCGCAAACCTTTTTCACTCTTTTCACAATGACAATAAGAGTCAAAAAGGTACGCGAATACATTTCCTTGACTGTAAATACCTAGGTTTTATCAGTTCTGAGGAAAGACTGGTTAGGAATTCAAGTTGTTGCAAGCCTTTGTTATTGCTATTGCACTTTTTAGTGACGTTATTTGACATTCAACCTTATGGTCTCCCCACACCTATCGACGTAGAATCGGCGTTAGCTGATCAAAAAACTCTTTATGTCTACGCAATAAGAGCGAAACAAACGTCCATCGGCTCGACCGACAGGAAACGACGTCTATCGACTGGAAATTCTTCGCTCTGTTCGCATCCGTACCACGCTGTTAGCATCCAACTACACGCATTCGCATTCTTACATCACCGAGTACCACCGATCGGCGCCGGCGAGGGCTGAACAGTTCCGACCACGGCCGAGTACCTATGATGAGAGCTGATTAGAGCTGGCGACAGCCGTTCAGCGTCGATAGGTTTGGGGAGACCCTTACGTTTACATAGAGGGCTATCTGACGTCTCGAATGCATTACGGGGCTGCTGCAATAGCAAATCGCTGGCGATCGGGAATCTCTTAGCCCATACCGAGGATGAGACTGCTGACGTAGGTTTACAACCGCTGAGATGGCCGATCGGCTAAATGCGAATAGTGTGGTGTAAAACACTCGGCGAAAGCCGATTCCGCGTCGATAGGTGTGGGAAGACCCTTAACACTCACTACATCAAGTACGTATCGTAGAACCACCCGGCGTAGCGTAGTGGATGTAGTGAGCGCATGCCCATACAAATACATATGAAAAATACTAACCGCTCGAGGCGAGGCGGTGCTGGTCGGGTGCCGGGTGGTTCTAATGAGCTGTGACCTTAAAACTGTAAAAAACCGGCCAAGTGCGAGTTGGACTCGCGTACGAAAGGTTCCGTACCATTATCTATACGACGTTAGCAAAAAAACGGCAAAAATTCACGTCTGTTGTATGGGAGCCCTTAAATATTTATTTTATTTTTATTTAATTATTTAATTTTTAAGTGAAAATACAATTAAGGTAAACGTCCGAGTGCTCGACGCTGTACTAGTATATGGCATGGGTATTCTATTTCAAAGTGACGGCTTAAATTCGAATGAAGAATTATCCTCTCAGTTCGAATTGAACCCATATTGCTTTGACATACAGTGCCCATGCCATATACTAGTACGGCGTCGAGCACTCGACGTTTACCTTAAACATTCTGTGAATATTTCAAGCGTCTACTTGTTGCCGTTATTAATATCGAGCAAAAAACGGCAAAAAAATCACGTTTGTTGTATGGGAGCGGGAGCCCCTTTAAATATTTATTTTATTCGGTTTTTAGAATTTGTTGTTATAGCGGCAACAGAAATAGATATTCTGTGAAAATTTCAACTGTCTAGCTACCATGGTTCATGAGATACAGCCTGTTGACAGACGGACAAACGGACAGACGGACAACGGAGTCTTAGTAATAAATAGGGTCCCGTTTTTAACCTTTGGATACGGAATCCTAAAAACATTTTTGAGATTCTCATAACTTCAGAGCCCTTTAAATTTTCCAATTAACCCCCCAAAAGTGGCCCCATGTTTAAAATTTATTTATTTACATTACACGGCCGTATTTAGGTCACTGACTTACATATGTGTACCAAATATCAACTTAATAGGTCCAGTAGTTTCGGAGCAAATTGGCTGAGACAGACTGACAGACTGACAGACAGACAGACTGACAAACAGACAGACATACAGACAGACAGCCAGACAACGGAGGGATCCTATAAGGGTTCCTATTTTCCTTTTGAGGTACGGATCCCTAAAAAGGCCTTGGCAAAATTGCCGCCATTGCCTGAAACTTGCCTCAGTCCCCGGTAATATTGCCGTCTATCACCCTTTTAGGCTGTCCCCTGTGTTTGAAGCTAATAAAAAGTAAAATTTATATGTGGCTAATTATTTTAAAGTTTGAAAAGCATTTAAACATATTAAACCAGTAAAATTCCATTAACACCTATATTAATACTTTGCGTAATCTAAATAATGACCATTTTAAACACCAAGGTATAGGTCTACCAGAATCTCATGAAAAATATAAAAGTAAAAATAAATCGATTTTCATATGGTAATGTTACCTTACGCTTGTCAATTCAATTTCACCGCTTGTCAGAGTTTGTTATGTTTATTGTTTTTATTCAAATATAGCGTTAGTTATCAAGAAAATGCCCTAAAAGCCCTTCGATCTCAGGCGAAAAATATCGTTAATCATGTGTACTCGTACTGTAAAAATTGTGAGCAAGAAGATGTAAATCAAACACAATATTTGGTTTAGTGTCGTGTTTTTAATAGACTAGAAAATGAAGCCAAATAATATTGATACTTTAAGTTCCTTTGTACACTTGCAGGAACGTTACTTAAAACTGCATTAGGCTTTTATGTCTGAAACGTAAAAGTCCATTTAGAAACCTTAATAATGAGGTGCCATTTAATTCCAGGATTATTTTATTGCCACCGCCTGTGTGGCACGGTCTTCATGATGTTTTCATGAGAAATAGAAAAAAAATGCCTCACATTTCCTCAGAATACGAAAATTGGTTTACATTAAAGTGCATATAGTCGCTTAGCTAACAAAACCGCGTAAATGAACGATTGAACATGAATTAAGAGTTAATTTAATTATAATACAAAATTCAAAATTGTATACTTTAATTAGGACCTGTGCGGTATTGTTAGCTAAGCAACGATACGTCATTGAGTTTTTGAAATCATTTTCAAGTAACTAAATACTAATAATAAGGGGGTTCTTGTCTAGCTGTCATTTTGAAAACATCTGTCTTTTTATTTCATTTCTTGTAGTCTCAGATCCGTAAGTCATCACTGGCAACACACACTGGTCAAAGACTTTTGACTTCAGACACTGCGGTAATTTGGACGAAAAGGTGCTACGAAGCTTCCCGAACGCTGCCCATCCGAGTCAGATTCGACGAGTGACCTATGCTCATTTAAAAACAGGTTGATTACCAAAAAATTACATAAATTTGGACTGGACATGTCGGTTTTGGATTATGTCCAGTTAGGTAGGTCTAACTTTGAGAAAGAGGTCACTCGTCGAATCCGACTCGGCTGAGCAGCGTTCGGGAAGCTTCGTAGCACCTTTTCGTCCAAATTACCGCAGTGTCTGAAGTCAAAAGTCTTTGACCAGTGTGTGTTGCCAGTGATGACTTACGGATCTGAGACGTGGGCGCTAACAATGGGCCTTATAAGGAAGCTCAAAGTCACTCAGAGGGCTATGGAGAGGGCTATGCTCGGGGTTTCTTTGCGTGATAGAATAAGAAATAATGATATCCGCAGTAGAACTAAGGTTACCGACATAGCCCGAAGAATAGCCAAACTTAAGTGGCAGTGGGCGGGGCACATTGCTCGCAGGACTGATGGCCGATGGGGTCAGAAGGTTCTTAAGTGGCGTCCGCGGACCGGGAGACGAGCTGTAGGTAGGCCTCCAACAAGATGGAGTGACGACCTTGTAAAAATCGCGGGAACGCGGTGGATGCGAAAAGCACAAGATCGGTCTGAGTGGAGAGCCTTGGGAGGCCTATGTCCAGCAGTGGACGTCTTTCGGCTGACATGATGATGTCGGTTTTGTCACGGCTAAAATTACTAGTTGAAAACATACAAGGACTATTTTAGCTTTTAAAATAGCCACATCATATACATATGTATATGTATCAGAATATAATTTTGAATATGAAATGGGAAGAGAACGTCAAGTCGTTTTGCGACACTTTGTCCCGAGACCTACAGGCTGACCAGCAAAGTCGCAAGGCTGAGACTAGGTACAACTTAGATGAAAACAAATTGCTTTAATCTAAGGATATAACGCTTGTAAATTTTTAACTGACTTCAAAATAGGCGAAGGCCTTTTTCTAGGAAAAGCAGTTAGAAAGAGACTTCCGCTTGTAATTTGTAACTTGTAGCTTCGTGGAACGGGCCACTGGTCTAACTGACCGGATGCAAAATAGCATCGTGTATGTGTAATTTGGCCTGAAGGCAAATCGCATCCGTCCGCCTGAACGGTTTTCTTGTATGGTGTCTTGTAAAGTCTTTACATGTATGCGCACTCGATCCGGTCAGGCCTTTACATGTATGGGGGCCTTTAGGTGTCATGAACGTTATACGTTTTAATAGTAATTGGTATTATATATTAATAACGTTATACTTTATGGAAATAGATATTTTGAAATTATATCTTTCGTTCATTATATCCACTGAACGTTATACTAAACATGTTTATACAAAGTGAGCGTATATATTGTGAGTGTTATATTATCCGTTGTTATATCTCGTATTACTTACCCAATAAAAATAACGTATTTAATGCTACCTTTAGGCTTAATTACTTCACAGAAGATGGAAGGTGGATGAAAGGTGTCCCAGGTCACCATGATACACAAAATGGGAAAACCGGTGACTGAGCCTGTCTTAGGCCAGTGTTGTCTAAACTATGGGAAAGAATCTTCCTGTATAGACTGAACAGACTCCTCCATAAAGCAGATATAATACCCCAAAACCAGTTTGGCTTCCGCAAGCATCATTCTACAGTGGAGCAAATGCATAGAGTCTGTAACACCATTAGACAGGCTCTGGAGAAAAGCAGTATTGTTCAGCTGCCTTCCTGGACGTCCAACAGGCCTTCGTTAAGGTTTGGCACAAGGGCTTGTTGAGCAAGATCAAGAAACTTCTACCACACTCTGTATACCCTATAATAGAAACATATCTACGCGACAGAACCTTTCAAGTCAAGCTGGGCGAGGCCCGATCATCGTTCCACAAGTGCTTAGCCGGCGTGCCACAAGGATCCGTTCTCGGACCAGTCTTATACAATATCTACACTTGCGATCTTCCACAGCTGATCTCTGTGACAACCGTTGCAACGTTTGCTGATGATACTGCTTTTCTATCCTGCAGCCGGGACCCAAAATCGGCAAGTGATCAACTACAGACCCAACTCGACGCTACCAACCAGTGGTTACACTAATGGCGAATAAAGGCTAGTGCTTCGAAATCCCATCACATAATTTTCACTTTGAGAAAAGGTGTGAGTCCCCCCGTGAAACTTGGAAATGACATCCTTCCGCAAACCACCAACGTCAAATACTTGGGATTTCGATTGGACCAACGATTGACCTGGAAGCTTCATATAGAACAGACACGTGATGGACTACTATTTCGATTTAGAAACCTGCTTTGGCTGTTGGGTAAACAATCAACCTTATCGCTCACCAACAAACTGATAATCTACAGCTCAATTTTGAAACCTATTTGGACATACGGTATTCAAATGTGGTCATCAGCAAGCCGATCAAACATTCGACGTCTCCAAAGGGTTCAAAACAACATCCTGAGAGTCATTGCAGGGGCTCCATGGTATGCTAAGAACAGTGAAATCCACTCCTATCTCGAGATCCCAACTATCCTAACGGAAAATAACGCTCCAGAAGGAGCTACAAGCAACGCCTCAACCTGCATCCGAATCCTCTAGTAAAAGAACTGCTCCAACCCAGAAATGTAAAAAGACTTAAAAGGGCTCATGTATTTCCCTAACTAAAAGGGGAAAAAAAAACAACCCTTTCGTACGGCCACCCCCACCATGCAAACCGGCAGATTAACATGCCTCCGTTATCAGAGACACGTGGGAGTTATATACTATCAATACTGACGCGCTCGAGTATTTCCGTTTGACTGTTTTTTTTTACATTTTTGAAAACCCGTACACGCTTCCCTCTCCGCTGAATGGATACACATCATATAACGTTTTTCCTTTCTACCACCTAATCTTCAAAATCTAATAGGTCCCCACGACGCTCGAGTAAATCCCCAAATAGCACCTTGGACTCCCCTACTAAAAATACACTACCGGTTCTATACAAAATTGACGCCTTGGGCCAAAGATGAAGGAAAACATAGATTCCGTGTAGCCAACTATCAAGCGTACCGCACTTTTCTTGTGTACAACACAGTTTTGTAGCCAATTTTTATTGGTCAATTCCCGACATGTGAACCCTACTAAATTAAGACGAATGGATAGAATAAGCGGCTAGTCGGATAAAGAATTAAGAAAAAGTGTCACTTCATTTAGTCGGATTACTGTTGTTGTTCGCCCATCGGTCAGAATTTCAAAATAATACGTAGAAAATTTATGAATTGGACTAGTTAACAGTGTAATTAAATACTAAAATATAGTTTAAGTGCAATGGCCTGTGTGTTTCGTGGGTCCAAATCCCGAATGGGAAACAAAGAAAATGATGCTCAAATTATGAGCTTTCACAGGTAAGTAATGTTTTACAATAAATCTGTTGATTTTTGGCCATAATGCGGCCGCTTTCCAAGTATAACTAGAAACATTATCATGGTATGTAATGAATACAAAGGCACTTTGCCTTCATTACCTTTGAATGTGCAGCAAATGTGCATTTTTTTCGCATTTTTTGATTTTCTTTCGGAAGTAAACAATAGTGCTTCCAAAATTAATATCGATAAGTAAACTTTCGATATTTTGATTGAGTACATGAGCCAATTATGTCTATGGTTATGTGTTTAAATATCAAAAACTGAATACATTTTGAGTTAAAATAGCGATACCGAACAATTAAAAAGTTGATGTTTAAAATGTTGAAAGTATTTGTTGGTTATGTTTTTGAATGTCGAACGTTACAAAATTTAGGCCCTGTTGTTTGATCAGTAGTTAAACTCAATAATTGTTAAAATTCGAAAAAGGAATGGAAAATTTGACACAGTTCCTTGAGATTTTAACCATTAGTAACGTTTTTTGACGATTCGTTAGTTTAACTCGCAGCCAATCGGTTCGGACGCGCACGCGCTCTCAACGTTATCTATAGTTACGCACCTACCGCCGCGCGCTCGGTAATCATGAAATGCGGTAAATGCTCTAAAGCGGTTAGCAAAACATTGCCTGGGATAATGTGTAGTAAGTGTAACAAGTGGTTTCATGCGGAGTGTACGTCTATTACGACAGATCAATTAAGTGCTTTACAGTCAACTAACTCGGTCGACTGGAAGTGCAAACTGTGCGTGGGTTCCACCAAACCGAAACGTTTGTCGTGCATACTACCTGAAGTTGAGGATGATGAAAATACTGACACTGAAGTCCTAACAAACAGCGTGACCAGCAACATTTTAATGGAGCTCCGCCGAGAAGTACGTGACGCAATCCGCATAGAAATGCAAACGTCACTCCAATTCTTCTCGGATAAGATCGATGACTACGAGGTCAAAATGAAATCACTCCAAGATAACGCCAAAAACCTAGAAACTGACTGGAGCAGAGAATAGCTGTTTTGGAGCAAAATCAGCTGGCAGAGTGTGTAGAAATATGTGGTGTAAAGGAAACCGATAAAGAGGACATCTCAAGTGTGTGCAATAATGTCTGCACTGCATTTAAACTTAACCCAGACGCGATCGTCAAGGCGTACCGTAAAAATAAAAAGGGAAACGCGCGGACTACCGCCTCAACATCGACCATAGTTGCAACGCTCCGTGAAGGTCGTCGCGAAAAATGGTTGTTGGCATCGAATAATACCCAAATAACGGGCCAGAACTTGGGCTTAAACGAAGACAATAAAATTTATATCCGCGAACTGTTGTCACCCCACATGTCATATCTTTTGTGGAGGGCAAGGTCAAGCCTAAAGGACACCGAGTTGTTTAAGTACGTGTGGTACAAGAATGGGAAAATCGTGGCACGAAAGTCGGACAATGATAAGGTCATAAATATACGATGCGAGAACGACATAAAGAACCTTGCTGACCAGGCGGTAAATATGGCACAAACATGAATAATCTACATACTTAGCACGGATATCATTACCTATGTACAAGTTTACAAATATCTACAAAATGAATGATGCATATTCATTTATCCATGAAAAAACACATGATGATTGGAATTCTTTCATAAATAACATTGACTTGCAATTTAACAACAATCTTAGTGTACTACATATGAATATACGTTCATTGCTGAAAAACTTTGCCCATCTTGAATATCTAATATCTAGCAGCCAACAAACCATACATGTCATTATACTTACGGAGGTGAACATAAAGGACGAGTGTAAAAACTTATTTTTATTACAAGATTACGATATGCATGCAACACTTCGACAACATAGACGAGGAGGCGGCGTGATCACATATATACATAAAAGCGTAAGCTTCACGAGGCATGAGGTATCCACATTATATTCTGAGTGCATAACAGGAGAAATCGAAACATCTAGTAAGTTAAAAATTGGTTTATGTGCAGTGTACAGACCCCCGAACCTGAACAAAACCGCTTTCGTTGAAGAAATAACTCGATTGATCGGACTGCATCCACGTGAGTACTCTTACATGTTGCTGGGCGACATGAATATCAACTTGTGTGATCGTAACCCCACGCGTACCCATTACCTGAACTGTATGAGTGAGCTAGGACTGGAGTGTGGCATCACGCAATACACGCGCGTTGAAAGCAAAGGCGACCTTATAACAAAATCGTGCATAGACCATGTGTTCCTACGCTCAGTAAATTACCGCGAGGTGTACTCCGCTGTGATAAACAATGCGATCGCGGATCATTTCATGACGGGTTTAGTTATAGTACAAAACTCGAATACTACAAACTTTCACTATAGGTATGAAAATAGGTAAGATAATAAGAAACTAGAATGTGAACTACGCAAAATAAATTGGGACCCTGCCTTAGAACTTGTCTACCCAAATGACATTTTTAAATTTATAGCAACTCAATTTAGCGAAGTTTATAATAAATGTAAGACAAACACGAAAATAAAAGTAGGGAATAGACAGGACTGTAAATAGGTCAACAATCGCATTATAAATATGAGTAAGAGAAAAATAGAATTGCTAAAAATATGTAAAAAAGACGAACATAATAAAGTAAATAGATTATTATATAATAAATATAGAAATTTATCAAATAATAATTTATTTAATAATAAATAATCCAAATAAAAAAGGAAATATCGAATAACTTTAAAAATCAGAAACGAGTTTGGGAAATAATTAACAATATCTGTGGCAGGGTCAGCAAATCAGTTGATGATGTAATAATAAAACATTTTAAATTTAGTATAAAATCAGTCTGTAACATTTTTGCCCAGGGTTTCAGCGAAAATGTTAACAATATTTATTCTTCATGTAATCTTAAATTATTACCTGATACACTGTACCGTAGGGAACCTATTGTAACAATGAGAATAAAACAAGCTACAAACAATGTTATATTTAAAATAATTAAATATATGAATAAGAAAAAAAGCCCTGGCATAGATGATATCCGTGTAAGAGACCTGTTATGTATCAGTAGAGAGATCACACCAGTAATTACCCACTTAATTAATGCATGTATTGCCACGTCCCTATATCCCGACCGGTTGAAGATGGGTATAATTCGACCTATTTATAAAAAAGGTGCACATAACGAGGTAAATAACTACAGGCCCATTACTATCTTGTCTAGCATAGATAAGGTAATTGAGAGGTACTTCGGAAATGAAATCACAAGCTTCGTAACAAAAAATAACCTTATTAACCAAAAACAGTACGGATTTCAAAAAGGCCGAAATACCTCTCAGTTATTGTCGAGCGTTGTTAATGAAGTCAACCAGCATCTGAACAACCGTGATCAGGTGCTGGTTGTCTTCATAGATTTCAGCAAGGCATTCGACACCCTAAATTACCCCACACTTTTTTTCAAAATTAAACCAAATTGGTATACAGGGCCCCTTCCTGGAGTGGTTCCGCAAAGCTACCACACAAACCGGAACACCGTGGTGCGTGTGAATGGTTGTGACAGTGACCCCATCGCTACTGATAAAGGCACGGCCCAAGGGTCCATTTTAGGTCCGACCGAATACCTGGTCTACGTTAACGACATGTGCAATCTATTCACGGAGGGCTCTGTATACCAATTTGCAGATGACACATGTTTAGTCACATTCGGTAAGGATGTCAGAGAGGCTCAAGTTATGATGCAGGGCAACTTCGACCTACTTTGTAAGTGGGCGCACGATGTGGGCTTGGTCATAAATGCGAGTAAAACGAAACTCTTACACATACGGTCTCCATATATAAAAATATCTAGTTGCCCTCAAATCAAAGCGCATGATCCAAGATGCCAAGTTAGCCGTACTTAAATTTAAATTATAGTACATTAAGAATGTTGTATCTATCTCTAGCTGACTCGGTAATAAGTAATGGCCTGAGTAGCTACGGACGAACATTTCAAACTAATATAGATAACATTTACAAACTACAAATAAGTATACTAAAACAAATTGTACCTAAACATATGAAATATAAAATAAAAGACGAATTCGACCTACTTAAACATTGTAACGTTTTGTCTGTTTTTAACAAAATAAATATGTCAATAGTCCTCGAAGAATGTGATAAAATAAAATTGTTAACAACTAAGAGTCGACCTACAAATTTTCGAAGTTTAATAAATCAACCAAGGTATGTATTACCTAAATATGTTAATGTATATGGTAGAAGGACGTGGGAATATGTTGCCTAATATTTTAAACAAATTACCTGAGGACGTACAAACAAGGGTCTTAAATAGTAACAACAAGAACTCATGCAAGAACGCAATCAAAAAATATTACACTACGGCACTCAACGAAAATGGGTAATTACTGGTAGTGGTTGTAAGAAATAATTAAGAAATAATAACTATGTTAACTACTATTATATTATCTATAGGTACTTACTTATTCTGTGAGCGAGGCGTATTTCATTCGCGCTGCATATAAACCTCTCACAGGTTTCCGAAGCGCGTCTTAATTTAAAAAGAATTGTAACTGATGACTATAGTAAATAAATTGAAAAAAAAAAAAAAACTAGGTACAGATCAAACAACAGGCCATTAAAGTTAGTTATTCTAAACGCTCGGTTTTTTGCGTTGTGTACCTTTTAGACGTAGGCATGGCATAATTATTGTAGATATTTGGATCGTTCGTAATTCATGATCAATATTTCTGGACATCAGAGCCAACTGGTTGGATGTCTAATTTAAATTACCAAAATCACTTTTTTTTAGAATCATTCTCAATTTTTTGTCTTCTTTCAGGCCATCTAACCGTTATATCGCTATCTCTTTTATTGACGAAGTTAGATTTACTAAAAAAGGTCGGATGTCCACAATACCTTAGAAAAAAAATAACGGATGTTTAAATATGACTTTTTGCTTCTAGTAATCTTAATGTATGGCTTTAAAAGTAGGTCTGATGTTCACATAAAAGGGATATTACATTATCCTAAATTTAGTCGTCCTGACTGGCTTGTAAGGGAGGGGATAGTTAGGAAACTCCTGAGGGCTCAGACAAGATGCACTACGCTAACTAACGTTTCTATTCGATTCGTTTTTAAACCAATCGCGTCACTGGAAGATGACGTGATACGAAAAGTCACGTGGTCTACCAGTGACGCGATTGGTTTAAAAACGAATCGAATAGAAACGTTAGTTAGCGTTGTGCATCTTGTCTGAGCCCTCTGATCACACTACACTAAATTTGGTCACTAAATCAGTTTGCAACGGCGTCGGACGTGTCGAGTGTGATGGCTCCAGTACTACCGAAACAACAAATATCGGCCTTGGAGTAGCCTTGGCTGTTGCAAGCATTGAAATAAATGAAAATAAAGAGAAGGATATGGATCAAGGAATATTCCTCGAGCGTGGTATCTCTTATTTTTCATAATTTCATTTGCACTATTTTCATTTGCCATAATGATCACTGGCTATAATCTTCATAATGCCATAATACTCTAGTGTCATAATGTTCAACCTCCCTAATATCAGATACCATAATAACACTTTCCATAATATTTACTTTCTATAATGTTCATAATCCCTTATATTATATGCCATAACACTTCATTTGCCATCATTTCGGAAAAAGCAGACCCAGACTGTATCAGTGTGTTTCAGTGGGTATAATGAAGTACTGGTACAATCTAAATTACGTACTACTATTATAATAACTTACCTATTCTAACCTACCTACTGTAAGGAAGGCCAGACCAGATTTTTTTATAGTACTACGCATAATACGCATTCTGAATGTTTTATGGCAAATAATTATTATGGCGTTTAAAATGTATAGCATACAATTTTATAACACTTGATAATAGGGAAAAGTATGGCATACCTATCGGTATGGCACCTAACAATTATGTCAAGTGAAAATATACCAAATGATCATTATGGCACATGATTCGTTATGATTTATGGCATATAAATTTATGTCATATGAAATTCGGGCAAATGAATTATTGCATATGAAATTCGGTCAAACGATAGAGAACCGTCGGGCGTATGTTTGCTTTCTGTCTCTTTCCATCGCCCATTAAAATTTATCGCTATCTCTGTTTGTTGTGGATATTGTGGAGATTCCCCGAACCAAAAGGTCTGATATAAACACCAGGCGCTCCGTTCTAAGAAAATAATTAAACCAATAACTCTTATTGTGGAGATTCCCCGGACCAAAATTTCTGATGTTCACATAAGATTGAATATATTTCCATTTCATTTCGAGCCATATAGTCTGATTTAAACATACTTCCTATTCTTATTGCGTGTTCACAAATTTTCTTACACCCAAAGTTAATATCCGACCACAGCTTAGCATATGACTTGTTAATTTTAGGTCGGATGTCACACGCTTTTGATAATCAAATTTGAATTGCAATGTTATTGATAGCGTAAGGTATGTCAGAAAATACTTTATGCTCCTTCTATATTAATTACTAGTTTTCTTTATTTTATTTTAAGTCAGTGTCAAACGTTTTAAAGTCACTTTTGCTTGTCCTGAAAAGTGTCAAAAATGCACATCCGACCAGTGGCCATATTAAATTAAAACAGCGATGTTAAAATCTGGACATCAGAGTCAACTGAGGCCCTTTTCACGAAGCTACAAGTTACAAATTACAAGCGGAACTCTCTTTCTAGCAAAAGGAGTTAGAAAGGGACTTCCGCTTGTAATTTGTAACTTGTAGCTTCATGAAACGGGCCTCAGTTGGCTCTGATGTCCAGATTTTAACATCGCTGGTTTAATTTAATATGTTTTTTATCCGTACCTACAGCTACATATCTATCGATCGGTAAAAGAGCTGTGAGATGTGTGATATTAATTAATTGTATTGTTTCAGATTTCCAAAAGCCTCGCCAGTCAGAGAGGAATGGCTGAAATTTGTTTGGAGCGGTCTGCGTGATTGCAACGGGACACCCCGAAAAAGTCACCGACTATGTTCGAAACATTTTTCAGCAGACTCATTTATTATGAAGGCTGATAAAAGACTTCAAACAGAAATGGTTCGTCGTGGTTTCAGAAGTTGCAATGCAATGCGGCATCAAAAACGAGTTACAAACTGTCTTCCAATTACTTTTTGGAAGGCTCATCATTATTAAAGATGTACGTTTTATTTTCAATTAAATACTGTAAAAACTGTCTTAATTTTTATCATACGAAAAAAAAGTTAATTTCTCAGTTCACTTTCCGAAATAAGGTCAATAATCAATTGGAAATCATTCACAATAGCGGTAAGCGGTTAGACCGCCTGTTGTATACCTGGGGCCTGTTTTATAAAGCTACAAATTACAATTTACAGGTTACAAGTTTCCATATGACACAACCTCGACCAATGACGACCAGCTGGGGCACGTTTTATAAAGCTACAAGTTACAATTTTACAGGTCTAAACTTACAACACTGCTCAAATGGCTGATCGTCATTGGTCGAGGTTGTGTCAAATGGAAACTTGTAACCTGTAAATTGTAATTTGTAGCTTTATAAAACAGGCCCCTGTAGTTAAAATGTACTGTTCCGTGTTTTGTTTTTTTGGTGTTCAATGAAGAGTTTTTCTATTGTATTGTATTGTAATTATTATTGAAAATACTGTATGTCTTTTAATAGGTTAACCTAATTTATCGACAAACCGCACATCACTGACTGCAAACTTTCGCACACTAATGCAGAGTGACACACACGAACACACCTAAAAAGTGGTACACTTTTGAAATTCAATCGAAAGCGGTCATATATAGACGATTCTTTTTAACGAAGGGCATTTGTAACAGGTGCGAAGAGTACTATTCTATTAGCCGTTTTTATACTCCCTCTATGTTTTCCTACCTCTATGCCTTGGGCAAAGTTTTGTTCAAAGGGCAAAGTTGTACGGTTTTACGGTAGTCTAGGAAGTCGGACTCGAACATAAAGGGTTCCGACCATTCTTGTAAGGGGGCTTTAGTTTAGTTTTTTTTCTATTTGTTGTTATAAGTAAGTATTAGGTATTTACTTTTTGGAAATTGCATGTGTCCACCACGGTTCACATTATACAACAAATGTTAAGGTCAAGCATAAAATGCCTAAAACGCCATGTTTCTTGAATGGGGCCCTCACTATTTTTTTTATTAAACAGATTTTTATTATTTGTTGTTTAGCGGCACATGAAATACACACCGTTAAACTTTCTGCCTATTACGGTTCACAGACGGATAGACGAACAAATGGACCGAGGAAGCTTAGTAGCTAACAGGGTCCCGTTTGGTTACGGAACCCTAATAAGAAGAAGGTACGTATAGCCCATAGGGTTCCTTTGATTGTTAAAATCTCATGCACAGAATAAGAACATATAGCATAGAAACCGGACCATAAGATGTACTTTATTTGCGTCATTTATCTTTCTCTACTTTTTAGATTCCGTATTACATGAGAAAAAAATGAAACAAAAAGTAGGCCGTTTTTTTTTCTTTACCTGTCATTGTCACAAGGTTTTACACAGGGACTTCTTTGTCCTTCCTATAGGAAGGATTTGTCTTTCCTTGTTTATAGGTCCAAATACTATAGGTGCGTATAGGTCCAAATCACGCCTTACTTGTGAAGATTATCAAATAACAAAAGAACAGCTATAGATTCATCTATTTCCAACTCATTATGAAAACCATAAGTAAAAAAGAGGTGAACCGGTATTTTCTGCTTATTCAGTACGGTTTCTATGCCTTTAGTCTTTATTCTGTGATCTCATGTCATTTGATATGTCATGTATTGTCATGACATTTTATTTATTATCTGTTCTTTTTACTTACTTATGTCATGTCGAATCGAAAAGTTATTAATCCGCAATTTTGCTTTAAATATTAAATTTATTATTATGCTCAAATAATTAGGTTTATTCAATATTTTGTACTATTTATCAACACTATTTATTTGCTGCATTGCACTTACTGCAAGTGAATTGTATTTTTAATACGCTTAATATTAAAGTATGGTACGTGATATAACCTGCAATATCCCACAATATTTAACTATTATGATGGGAACATTAACGATTGGATGTTTACAGGCGGGCTCAGTCATCCTGGCTGGCCTAGGCATAGCTGCGTTTGGTTTTGCTGGTCGTTATCTGCTGAAGCAAATGCCTAATGCTTCTGTAAAATTCGCTGAGGCTGTTAAAAACTTGCCAAAATTTGATGCGGAATCATTGGCAACCTCAAAATATTATAAAGGTGGTTTTGAATCTAAAATGACGAAAAGAGAAGCAGCTTTAATTTTAGGTGTAAGTCCGACAGCAAATAAAGCCAAGGTCAGTAATTCTTTGGAGACATGCTCCCTTTGACACTGGTTTCCTTTTTTTATCTAAATGCTACGTTGATACAAAACGTTCAGGAATTGAAAATATTTCAATGAAATAATCACCTCTTGTGATACTACTGTGCCTTGCTTGTGATTATAATTTTTTGAACTTATGATATTCTGCTGTCACAGGTATCATCCTACATTAACCGAATTTCAAAAGAGTGTAGGAGATTACTGTTTAAAGATGCGTGCAAATTGAAGGCAGCCTAGGGAGCACAATATTTTAGACCATCCAAATTTGGTTGTGTATAAAGACCAGGGACCGGAAAACCCTTTCCTTTGCTTAACTCGTTCGAATGGCTTACCTGTTCATATGATATGCTAATAGTTCCGTGGGCCCGGTCCCTCCCTGAGAAAGACATAACTCGTAATGTGTAGGACTAGATAGGACTTCGCAGAAGCTTGATTTTCAAAAATAGTTTTTGAATTTACCATATGAATATGGTAGTTTTTCTTCTTTTGCAGCAGGTGTAGTCACACATTCAGCACCATGTAAATAGAGCTGCAGCAGCTGCCTCAGGCTGAGCTGTTCAAATTCATACACATGTTAATATTAGATTGACTCAGGATCCGCCTGTGATAAAGTTCAAACTTGTTTTTTTGACTAACAACACGTTAGTCCAACATGTTTGCTGTGCTTAAATTGCATATTTCTATCAGTGCCAATTAATACTTGGTAGCTTTTGTGCATTTACCTTCTACAGACAGGTCTTATTCAACCTAAAACTATATCTCACAACATTGACAAAACCACACTGCAACACAGGAAACATAATCACTAGTGATCGGATCTAGGATGAAATTTCCCGGGGTTGAAGTCTGTTATGTTAACATGGATATGAAAATGACTTACAATCCTGTGAGTCTTTTTGCTACCTACCTTTATAAAAAGGTAAATAACTTTTAATTTTAAGTAGTTTACACTATAAAATTAATAAAATATGTATAACAACAAAAAAAAAAACAGTACTGCATAGAAGAACTGAACATAAAAATATTGAAAAAATAATGGTATGTTACTTTAATTATATAAGCATGACTACAACATAGTAGTTTTAATTTCATTTTATTTTTAGGATAAGTTTTTGTCATGTTTTTATTCCTTTTGTCTAGGTATTATTTTTTATTACGTAAGGGATATAATTAGTATGCTATTGTGTTGTATTGATGTTTATTTTTTAAATTTTGTTTCAGAAAGTAGTAACTCGTTTATTTATACAATTACATTTCTGCTTAAGAGTTATTTTATATCTAAAATATTTTTAAAATAAATGACCTGTTATAGATAGCAAACATTTTCATTTTGTTTATTTAGTTTAACCCTCGACAAAAGTTATTAATTATTAACAGTAACCCATTTTCCAAAATCCCGGGAGGTCCCGAGTCACATCCATGTATTAAGCATAAAGTTTGAGGTTGTTCACCCCAAATTGCATCCTAGATCCGATCACTGGTAATCACACATTTTAACAGAAAAAACTAAAAGTACCTATAAGAATTGAATATAGAGATAGGTTATAGGTTATAGGTTAGAGCGGGCTAGTTTTCCGCAACTCTACGACTTAATGTATGCGCCGTGGTTGCGTTCTGGGTTGCTGGCAATACTAGTGATGTACCGTTACGGTAAATTACGAGAACAGAGACAATTTTAGGGTAACGTTCTCGGTAGTGTTCTCCGTAACGATAATTATCAAGAAAGTAGTCTAAGTTTTAAATTTTCTTAACTTTTTTTTACATTTCATTTTTTAACACACATTTCAATTAATAACAATAGTCTACACAAAAAAAACAATAAATAGACTAAAGGAACTCTTATATTACCAAAATTACCGTATTTTACCGTCGTAAATTACCGATCATGTTCTCAGGGAACCTGCATCCATTTTTTTCATAGAAATGGTTGCGATCTAACTTCTTGAATAGAAAAAAACCGGCCAAGTGCGAGACAGACAGACAGATGGACAGTGGAGTCTTAGTAATAGGGTCCTGTTTTTACCCTTTGGGTACGGAACCCTAAAAATGATTTAGAGTTTCAAAATGGTATGTTTTAAAGTATTATTTAGTTATTTGCACCACTACGAATCTATATTAATAATTTCATACCGGTCTACGGTAGACTCAAACGAAATGCACACCAAATTGAAGAGCGTAAAAAATTTGTCGATCCGAGTCGACAACTTACAGGCGGAAAATTCAGATTATCAAGTATTTTCAATATAAAAATGATTTATTTTATATATAAAAAATGGCGTTGCGAAGTAAACATGTCAATGTCATCAATGTGGCGTTGGTGTCACGCAAAGTTGTCACGTCATCACGTGCCATAAAGTAAAAAAGAGAGGGTCGCCATTTGGTTTCCTTGGGGATAGCACGTGTTTGTGTTTGACCTGCGAAATTACGTTGCCGATTGCATTGTTTTAGTGTTTTGTTGTGTGCCTCGTGTACTTCGGACGTCAGTAAGTGTTTTAACCCATTTTGTACGCTGCTAACTATCCTGCAATGTCGCCTATTCCGCCTAAACCGCCTGACCTGACTAGCAACATGGAGTGTTCTGTCGACTCTGAGGCTGCCGGGTCGCAAGATGCGGTAGCCGCGGTGTCGATGGACTCCTCTGACCCATCCCGTAAAGCCAGCAAGAGACCATTGGAGCAGGAGGATGCTCAACCGCCGGCTAAATTGTCGAACAGATCACCATCCGATTTCATAATTTCCTTGTTCATCCATCCCAATCTAAAAGAGGGCAGAAAATACTCTAACAAGGATGAGGGCCCTTTCCTCGTTCACGTTTCTCGCATTGAGTCTAGCCCATCTTCTAGCGCTACCCTGAACCCAATCAAGTTCGGCCAGGTTATGCTCAATTCCCGCGTGCAGGATATTTCACGAGGAGGAATCAAGAAAGTAGGCAGAAACCGTATTAGCGTTGAATTTAAATCACCAGCGGCAGCTAACTCATTTCTAACCAACCCCCTTCTGGTCTCTAATCACTACGGGGCAGTAATCCCCGTATGGGGATTGTGAGGGGAGTTCCCTCTGACCTCTCCCTGGCGGACTTCGTCAAGGATGCTGAGGTACCCTCCGGTTGTGGTGAAATTCTTAAGGCTAGACGACTGAATAGGAAGGTTTACAAAGAAGGTGGTATAGAATGGGTCCCCACGGGGACTGTGGTTCTAACATTCAGTGGTCAAGCTCTGCCCCATAGAATATTGTGTTGTTACACTGCCATGCCTGTGGAGACATATCAGCTCCCTACAATCCAATGCCACAATTGTTGCAAATTTGGGCATGTTTCAGATCAATGTCGATCGAAACCAAAATGTTTTAAATGCGCCCAAGAACACAATGGGAAAAGTTGTTCTACCCCAGAGTCGTTAGCTCTTTGCCTGTTTTGCTCGGGTAAGCATTTTGCCACGACTCAGTCCTGCCCCGAGCAAACCCGGCAAAAGTCTATCAAAAACACAATGTCCCAAGAAAATGTCTCCTACTCGCAAGCCTGTGAAAGATTCCCTCCCGTTTCAAGAACCTACTCAGATGCTGTCCGTAGTAACACGGCCCAATCTCCATCAATCCCTTCCCCTTCACCCCCTCCCAACCATTCCTATAGGAAAACAATTAATATCCCAAGATCCCCCCGTCACCCCTTGCCACAAGGTTATGATCGTTTGGCTCATCAGTCAATTATTTCTGAACGTGACCCCCCTCCCCCGAGAAATGGTATCGCCCTCCAGTCCCAAGCCCCCCCTTCTCCCCCTTACTCCCAATCCTCGTCTTGGCAATCTTCTGGATGTTTTGCTGTCCCTTTTGATAAATATGTTCAGCAAGATGAATGACTTCCCTCTACCGCCCAACGTCGCCGATAAACTTTCTGAATTCCTAAACATTATTAAAATTCCATTTCATTCAATGGAATAGTCACAGTCTTCGCCCAAAACGAAATGAAATTTTACAAATAGTTGCCTCGTATGATCCTGTCGCCTTTGCCATTTCGGAGACTTGGTTGGTCCCGGGATCCCGATTTCGGGTTCCTGGGTACTCCTGTCTCCGGGATGACAGAGGTGACGGCTACGCAGGAGCTGCCCTTCTTATTAGATCATCTGTCATATTTTCCCGTCTTTCTCTCCCACCCATTCCATCTGGCATCAACGCGGTTGCTGCCAAAATCATGGATATATCAGTCCTTTCCATCTACATTTCGGACCCCCACTCTGTTCAAATTTCTGATCTTGACTCCATATTTTCCTTCCTTTCTGGCTCTTTCCTTATCTTAGGGGACTTTAACTGCCACCACCTTATGTGGGGAAGCGCAGACTACGACGCCCTAGCTTACGATTTGGTGGATCTTATGGAGGATAAAAACATCTGTCTCCTCAATGATGGCTCTCCGACTCGCAGGACAGGTCCAGGCCAGAATGCCAGCGCGGTAGATCTTTCCCTTTGCTCCTCTAATTTTGGTACACTTCTAACCTGGTCTGTTTTGTATGACTCTTACGGTAGTGATCACCTCCCTATTTTAATTTCCTGCCCCACCTCCTTTTTCTTAACCCAAAACCCCATCAAGTTCTCGTAGATACCTTCTTTCTAAAGCAGATTGGGACCAATTTGCCAGAGATTGTGACGCTTTCGTCAATGAATTCCCTGTAGTGTCACAAGATAATGCAGTGGATTGTCAAGAGAAATTGGTGTCCTCCCTCAAAGCTGCCGCAGATAAAAATATCCCTTTTAATCAAAGATGTAAAACAGCTAAACCCTCTCCCCCCTGGTGGGATTCGGAATGTTCGGACATGATCCGCCGCAGAAAAGAAGCCGAAAAAAAATACTGTAACTTCATGACCTTAGTTAACTTCCTCCTATTTAAAAAAATCGCGGCATTAGCGAAGCGAATGTTTAAAAAGAAAAAGAGAAAAGGATGGATTCGATTTTGCCAAAGCATATCTCCCCGGACTCCCGCGACTTTACTATGGAGAGCAATTAAACGCTTCCGTGGATCCTTCCTTCCTTGCGACGTCTCCAGCAACGACGCTTCTGTTTGGCTCAAGATATTTATTGATACTCTGGCCCCTTCTTCTGCCCCTTGCTTAAATTCCCTCCCCTCCCCTTATGTTAATAGTCGCCCCAACAGATTCGACGAGCCTTTTTCATGGTCCGAACTCTTGGCTTCTCTGCACCACTTGAGACATTCCTCCCCTGGTCCGGATAATATTCCCTACTCTTTCATATCTAATTCCGGGCAAGTCACTAAGAGAATGTTTTTAGATATTATTAATAACTTTTATGATCTGGGATTTGTTCCGGATTCATGGAAAAAACAAATTGTTATCCCCATCTGTAAACCAGGGAAAGATCCCCTTTTACCGCCCTCCTATCGCCCCATAGCTTTGTCCTCCTGTTTATTAAAAATAATGGAACATATGATAAAGAAACGGTTGGAATGGTTTGTTGAATCCAATAAGTTATTGGCCAGAAGCCAATTCGGCTTCCGCAAGGGAATGAGCACTATGGATAACCTATCTATTTTGACCACCGACATCCGGATCGCTCTGACAAAGAATGAGTTTCTTGTTGGGGTGTTTCTCGACATTTCTTCGGCATATGACGATGTGATACTCTCCCTACTCAGAGATAAATTATCAAAGCTGAGTTTGCCTGAGAAGTTTACTCATTTTATATGCAACTTCCTGATGGAAAGAGCTATAGAGGTTCGACACTGTGACTCCCATTCTCCTCCTAAACTTATTTGGAAAGGTCTCCCTCAAGGATCTGTGTTAAGCCCACTACTATATAGCCTTTATACTCACGACCTTGAGGACTTCGTCATCCCGCTATGTCATGTCTTACAGTACGCAGACGATTTAGCCTTGTACACTTCTTCCCACTCGGCCGAGGTTGCTTCTAACAGTCTCAACCAAGCTCTTTTTTATTTGGGAGATTGGCTTTCTTCACGTGGATTAACTTTATCGATATCCAAAAGCATTGTGGTAATTTTCACGAGAAAGAGAGCCATTCCCCCAATTGAAATTGCCTTTAACAATCAACTGATCCCCATTAGCAATAAAGTTAAATTTTTGGGCATTCTCTTGGACTCACGCCTTTCCGGGACCCATCACATAAATTATACAGTTCAGAAATGTCAATCTAACATTAATATTCTGCGGTGCCTATCAGGGGTGTGGTGGGGTGCCCACCCTTATTCCCAGAAACTGCTCTATAATGCCATTGTTCGCAGTGTTCTGGATTACGGTGCATTTATCTTGGAACCTTGTAGCAAGGTGGCCCTAGGCAAAATGGACAAAATTCAGTTTCAATCTCTTAGAACTGTCCTGGGAGCGATGAAATCTTCCCCGACTAACTCTCTGCAAGTAGAAGCTGCGGACCCTCCTCTTGCTCTCCGGCGACAATACCTTGCTGACCGTTTCTTTTACAGATTAGCTTCACTCTCCGACCATCTGATACCCAAACTTTTTGAACTCTCCTCTTTGATCTCTAATAATGTATTCTGGTTAAATAAATCTATCCCGTGCCTGATAAAGAACCTCCGCAAATTAAACAATCTTCCTGACCCAACTTTCTCTTGCTGGCTTTTCCCTCTTTACTCCACTCCATTTGATGCCTTAATTTTCCAACCGAATATAGTCCTTGATTTCGGAATCGCAAAAAATCAACCTGGGGCCAATGAGCTTTTCAACACTAACATCAATTGTTTTTGGCATGACTGGATGACCATATTCACGGATTCTCCTAAACTTATGATTGATGGTGTAGTGGGCTCGGCAGTATGGATTCCTAAAGACGCCAATATTCTAAGCTTCAAATGTCCCCCTCATACATCGGTATTCACTGGAGAATTGGTGGCTATCCTAGAAGCTATTAAGTATGTAATTTCTCACGGGATCAATAGAGCAATTATTTTTTCGGATTCACTGAGCGGCCTACAGACCATTAACTCCAATCAGTTTGCATCTAAACATACTTTCCCCCTTGTTCTACTTATCAGACAGTCTCTGTTTGAATGCCATCTTCGTAACATTGAAGTTTCGTTGGCTTGGATCCCTGGTCACTCGGGGATTGTCGACTCTTAAGCTAAAGAAGCCATAGAAATAGGCAGTCTGGAACACTTCCATAGCTTCTTTCACGATCTTTTTTCCTTGGCCAAATCCGAACTTGACAAGTGTTGGCAACTCTATTATGACCGTTCAAAATCAATTAAAGGTCGCTATTACAGCGACATCCAACCCAGTATCCCAACTAAACCATGGTTCTATCGCTATCGTCTAGTCGACAAGCAGACGACGTCGGTCATCTGTAGACTCCGTATTGGTCACACTTGTACCCCCTCGCGCCTGTACAGATGGGGTATTATCCAATCCCCCATCTGTGAGTGTGGCCTTGAGGAAGGCACTGCAGACCACATTATTTTTAATTGCCCAAACAGAACAGTTTCCCTGTATAACATTCTCCCTCCCTGTGTGCCAAACCCATAGATCTAAAATCTCTTCTGTTCCTTTCTTCCACCAACAAAAATGTCTTAAATTTACTAATTAAATACATTCATTCTAAAAAAATTAAACTCTAATCAATTGCTTGCCGTCGCTTTTGTTCTTTCCCTTTGTTATGTATTGTCTATATGTTTTGTACTGTTTTGTGATGTCTAAATGTCTTGTGTCCGTTTATTTCAGTGCGCACACCAAAACCATACTGTACGCCAGACCCTGTTTTGGACCCATTTTTATAACCGGTCAACCTCGCCATACACTGTGCTGTTTTCAGGAGTCATTGGCAGTAATGGTCGCTAACCTAAAAGTGATCCGGTTGCCATAAACAAAAAAGTTGAAGTTGAAGTTGAAAGTAAAAAAGATTGATTGATTGTGTCACATGTGTCACAGGTTCGGGTTCGTATTCCGTTCTCCATTGTGACCTCTAAGGTCTAATTGCTTTGATTGTGAGACAGAGATCACAGAGACATCAGAGATTGTATATCTACTGGTGGAATATCGATACATAGGTGAGCTGTGAACGTGTTTGTGACACGTTTGTGATAATATTAAGACTGGGACTGCACCTCAGATATTTCCATACGATAGTCTTTACAATGGCAATTTCTTTTTTCAAACTGCTTCACATAATAATCTGACAAGAAAAAAACTGCGTTTATTTTAGTCAGTCAGGCCAATTTGTTTAGAGAATAGGATTTTCTATTTTCATTTTCAAAAGTAATCCAGTCAGTGAGCACTTAGAATACCATTCAGTTTGTACTCCTCTCTCACTCGCTCTCAATAAGAGAGTATGATAGCGAGTTAGAGACAAGTACAAACCGAATGTTTTTTAGTGCTTACGGACTGTAAGTACCTACCTAGGACCATAAACCGATAACTACAGAAGTATCATCAACGTATTATAAAAAAAAATTGAACATTGGAATGAGTCTACATTTCACCCGAGCGAAGCCGGGGTTTCATCTAGTAATTATAAAAAATACAATAAGAAACAGATTAGTAGATTTGGACATTTTTGGTATGATTTATATTGTGTATCTTGTTTTAGTTACAAATATGCATAACAATAGTTCATTTACTAATAAAATGTAATTTTTACAGCCAAAATTAAAATATTAAATGCGTTTAAGTTTATTTGTTTATTTCTACATGGAGACGAAGTCATTTGAAATAATAAAAACATCAACTGATCACCAGTGATCGGAAATAGGTGAGCTAATTTGCCTAAACTTGATGCATGTTCATTCAATAATGTATTCCCATCTCTCTCACGCATGAATGAATATGCGTCAAGTTTAGGCAAATTAGCTCTACCTATTCCGATCACTGCTGATCACTTATGCCGCCGGCAGCCACCGCTAGCCGCTCAGCTACCCGCGGCCGTCGATACCACGGCCTTACGTTTTATGACACGACTCTGACGAGTCGAGTCAGGGGTGCGGCACGCTCGGTCCGCCATTTTGCCAAAACTGGCATTCCATTTTCGGGTTCGCTTGCGTTCAGTGGAGTTTCGGAATATTACTGCGGGTTTTTGTTGTTCGTTTAGTTTGTTAATTTGTTGCTTGTTGTGTTGTTGTTATTTGTTTTGTTTACCTTATTTGTTGTGTTACGTTACGTTTTTTACGGATAGTGAAGTATGGAACCAGAGGCTGGACCATCTACTGGTGAACCCAGTAAACGTTGTCGTCGACGAAATATACTCCAACCTCAACAAGGTTCTAACTGGATGCCTTTTACTTCACCACCAGCAAAACGGCGGAAGACAATTCTTAACAGTGGAGAACGGCTTATGATTATTAACATTTTTAAATTTGTTACAAAAACAAAATGCGAAGATAAGTACGTATCCAACCATGACCTTGTGAAACAAACTTCGGTAATAAGTGGAGTCAATGAAAGGTCTGTTTACAATGTGTTAAACGAATATAGAGACACTCACAAAATAACAGAACCTGAAAGAAAACGGGATCGGCCGACTGTGGTTGAGAAAGTTGACGATTTGGATAAATCGGCAATCAAAAGAATAGTTCACAGTTTTTTTCTTAAAGGTGAACTCCGAACCCTAAAAAAAATTCAACAGGCTGTGAATGAAGATGACCGGCCGAATTTTTTATATGAAAGCCAAATTTAAATTTATAATTAACCTCTATTACACCCAGCCTTTATCATTACTGGAGTAATTTTAAAATAGTTATTGTAAGCGTCAAGGTTTACAACCCCTGCAACGCTAAGTATTTTGACTAGATGAACGTATTACCGGTACCAAAATACATTAGCGAAAGTAAAAAATACTAATTTCGGGATGTTTCGAGGAACATGGGTGGTGTAGTTATTACTATCGGCGTTTTCTTGGTAGAGGGGTGTCAATGTCCTCTATTGACATGCTAACTGGCACTTACTATAGTTGGTAGTTGCTCAAGTTGCGTTTGTTAGTGAACAATACCATCTCCCTTTTCTTCGGGTTGACAGATAGTTTGTTGGTTGAGCACCAGCGTTCTACGATACTTAGGGCTGAGCGGGTGACATCGCAGACCGTGCCGGTGACGCTGCCGCTTGTGAGTATCGCTATGTCGTCCGCGTAGCATACCGCGTAGTAGTGACTGTCGTTTAGTTTGGCGATCAACTCGTTCACAACTATGTTCCATAGTAGCGGGGAGAGAACGCCGCCCTGGGGACAGCCCTTTGCCACCAGTGCTAGTTGGGGTTGTTTGCATTGAGTTTGATGACCCTTTTGCTAAGCATGTTACCTATCCACTCGACCAAGGCCCGTATTATGGTCGCCTTTGTCGCGGTGGATAAAGCTGCCGTCACTCTCGCACTTACTGACTAGTCAGAGAGTGACAGGTGTTTTATCTATGATTATCCACGTCGATAAACACTGCCATAACAGGCCCGCAGGGTCGGGTTCGCCCCGTGCCTGACTAGCGCGGTTGTTATGCTGTTGAAGTTGGTCTTGTCGAAGGCCCCCTCAATATCTATGAAGACGCCTAGGCACATAGATCTGTTCTTGATGGCTTCATCTACCTTGCTTACTACTGCATGTAGGGCTGAGTCTGTTGATTTACCTTGGCTGTAGGCAGGTTTGTTTGGGTGCATTGGTACGTTAACCAGGCAGCTCTCCCGTAGATACCTTTCGCATAGCCTTTCCAAGATCTTTAGTAGGAACGAGGTTAGGCTAATGGGTCTGTAGGATCTGGGGTCTGAGTAGTCGCTCTTACCTGGTTTTTGTACGAGTATGAATATTTCTTTGACCTCCCTCCACCGTCTAGGCACATATCTATGTGCCAGGCAAGCGGTTAGGATCCCGGCAAGAGTCCGAATTTGTCGCTCGCCCTCCCACTTCAGTAGGGCTGGGAAGATCTCGTCTGGACCCGGTGATTTAAAGGAGTCAAAGCTGTTAATTGCCCATTTCACTTTATGCAGTTGAGGGCCTGTTCCCAATCTACCGTGGTAGGGGCCTCTTCGCTCGTCCAGCTGGTCGACTGTGATATTACCAGAGGTCGGCATAGGCAGTGCCTATTTGCCTAAACTTCGCGGGAGGACGTTACTAAGAGTGGTTACAACCACCAAAAATAATGATTTCTTTTTATTGAATGCGGTATTTCCGGGATTTTCTTAATAATACATAAATGTGGACATTGATACTAAAACTCAATATCACATGTTAAAAACATTTATTTTATACAATTTTACATGATCAAATGACATATTCTGATTTATTATAAGGCTTGCGTAAGGAGCCCATGGTGTGCGTGGTCTGGTTGGAGAGAGCCTTCCTCACCCTGTTGGCCTGTGAACATACTTCTATGTTGTTGCAGAAGTTACGCCATGACCTCGTACTCCTATTCCTGAGGCGTTTCTTGTACCTAGACTTGGTCGTTTTGTAGTTCTCCCAGTCGTGGTCTGCGCCTGTGTTCATTGCTCTGTTCAGTTGTCGCCTTGTCTTCTTCCTGAGCGTCTCTAGCTCAGAGCCCCACCATTTTCCTTCGCTGTTGCGGTTGGCCGGTGGGTTGGAGAGAGGACAGGCATGATGATAACTTGCTACAATGGCCTCCGTTAGGAGAGTTACCTGATTTTGTATCGCTTCGCAGCCCTCGACTTGGGAGTTGGGCCGCCGACGGCAACGTAAGTTCCAGCCGCTGGGTGTATTGCAAGCGGTTGGTTCTACGTGGGTTCCGCCGAGGGGTTTCTGCGATTGTATTTACCTGAATACCGAAACGTATCCATCCATGGTCTGAGCACGACACAGTTTCTTTGAGACGTGCCAGTTCATGATGTACAGTCAACATCATAAATAAGTGATCATTTATGTACCTTGTATTTACGTCGTGTTTGAAATGTCATAAAAAATTGTGAAACGATTGAAAGCGACAAGGTACATAAATGATCACTTATTTATGCTGTTGACTATACTGTGTAGTTCCTTCAGTTTCTAAGGTCAAGTGAATGATTGTGCTACTTCGTCTGTTTACGAATGTGTGTTCAGAGCCTGTATTAAGGACTAGCTTTTGCCCGCGACTTCGTCCGCGTAGAACTCGTTTACCGCAGTTAAGTAAATTTATAGTTTTAAGTAATTTTATAGTTTGACTTCTTCCCTGGCCAGAATGACCTTTAAATCACATGTTATATTCAGCTCGAAATTTAAAAAGAAGTTGAATTGGATAAAGTCATCTAGGTTAATAAATTTTCGTGTACAATATTTTTTGTTTTGCCATCTTTCGCTTAAACATGAAGATTTCGTGGGCTGGATACTCTTGAACATGCTACATACAGTTGCCTATGGGAAAAACAGTTTGCTTCTAAATGTACACCGCACAGTGTTCGTATTGACCAATCTAGAGGGACAATTAGACCTTAGAGGTCACAATGGACAACGGAATACGAACCTGTGACACATGTGACACAATCAATCAATCTTTTTAAGTTTATGGCACGTGATGACGTGACAACTTTGCGTGACACCAACGCCATATTGATGACATTGACATGTTTACTTCGCAACGCCATTTTTTATATATAAAATAAATCATTTTTATATTGAAAATACTTGATAATCTGAGTTTTCCGCCTATAAGTTGATGTGCATTTCGTTCGAGTCTACCGTAGACCGGTACGAAATTATGAATATAGGTTAGAAACTTCCTTTTTAGTCCATACCCTATTACTAAGCCACTGCTGTCTGTCTGTCTGTCTGTCCGTCCGTCTGTCACAGGGCTATATCTTTTGAATCGTAATAGATAGGGACATGAAATTTTCACATATTGTGTATTTCTATTATAATAATAAATTAAAAAATCAAAATTTAATTTAATTTAAAAGGCGCTCCCATACAAAAAACGTGATTTTTTCGACGTTTTCTGCTCGAATGGTTGAATGATAATTGGTAGATACTTCAAATTTTCACAGAGTATGTATTACTATGGCCGCTATAACAATAAACGTTAAAAAAAAAAAAAAGTTAAAAATTGAAGGTGCTCCCCATACAAGAAACGTATTTTTTTTTGATATTTTTACTGTACGTAACCCTTCCTGTGCGAATCCGACAGGCGCTTTGCCGGTTTTTTAACATTTTGTCTTCAATTGATCCATGAAAACACAATATTTAATTTTGTACCTCTAGATTGGTCAATACGAACGCTGTGTACCGGCTACTTCTAGTGTTAGTCCTTGCGCTTTGTTTATGTTCATGGCAAAAGCTGTTTTTAAAGGGAATTGCACTCTTTTAAAGTTAAATGGTAAATCTTTCGGAATTACTTATAGGAATGCAGGGAATTAAAACATTTTCTCCTTTAGCAATTCCTGTCATAATTATTGCCCTGACGATATTTATGGAGTACCGGAGTACCGGAACACCAAATTTAAGCAAGAACTTATGAGAGGGCACTCCCGATAGCTCAAACAAGTTCAGGAACTCTTAAGGGTAGGACGTGACTTGCTCGGTGTCTATGACATTGTCTACCGAGAGATACTCCACAATACCACCTTCTACGAGAGACATATTTTTCATTTATCCACCCGACAATTTCGTTTGTTGGTGCTAATATTGCCCTCTCACAAAACCATTATCTATTCTTTATGTTGTTTTGAAGATCGGGGACGTTATTTTTTAGATTATCTGTGTTTTGTACAATATTATAGAACTCGCGGTTTAATGTAATCATACCGTTACTATCTCTTGCCATACGATTTTCGCCAATTTTTAGAAGAGCTGCTAGCCCGACTGTGTCATTGTGTAGTTGTTGGCATATTTGTAGTCAGATAGTTTTTTTTTTTTACATATACCTATATTGTAGATGCCGACATGCGTTTATTTTATCCGCCGGCGTGCCCCTTGTTATCACTGGTAGATGAGAATCTGTCTAAATTCGCCATCTTAAAGCACTATCACCCTTGATAGTTTGGTTGCTCTCAATGTCTATCAAAGTTCGATATTATATATTATGAGTAGTGATCGGCGATCGGAAGCATTTTATGTCAAATTGGTGACGAAATTATTACATGGACATGACTATTTCATTTCTTGTAAAAAAAAATACCTTACTAAAAATGTATGTATTTTTAACGAATTTGTTAGAAACTTGAGTAATAATGATAACAACGAAATATCAGTTTACGACTATGCACCTCTCACATCTGTTGATGTCGAACGGTCGTTCTCTTTATATAAATGGATCCTCAATGTTAAAAGGAATCGATTGACAATATTAAACGTAGAAAAAATAATGATTATTTACTATAACAAATTAAATTCAGTTACTTTTTAAGAAAGGTTTTATTTTGAACAACACCGACTTATCCATATTAGTCATTACTGTTCATGACGTAGGACGTCAAAGTGACATAAAATGCTTCCGATCGCCGATCACTCATTATGAGTAATGGGCGGACAACGGATGTAATATGGTGACGAAAGCACAAGATGGATAAGACTTTTGTTAAATTTCGACTACTATTTATGTGTGAAAATATATTCAGTTTTTACCATAAATCAGTACATATTTTGTATATTAAGAAAGAACTGAAGTATACTTTACGAATACGCCCCTCTCACATCTGTACTGTAGATGTGGAGAGGTCATTTTCCCTATATAAGTAGATACTGAACTATAAAAGGAATGTACTGAAAATACCTAATATTTTTTTTATCATAATTTACTTCAACTATAAAATTCTATAACTTTTTTTGCAGTGAAGTTTTCTTTTATTTAAATCAATTGTAGTCATATCCATATTACGGATATCGTTTGACATTACTTTGACGTAAATTGCATACGTCGTCCGCCCATTAATTATGAGTCTTAATACCAATTTTAATGTACGTGTGGATGTTGAATCCCGTCCCAGGGCGTCGGTCGAGGTAATGGGCCTCAGCCCGAAGCCGGCTTGTCGACGATGGGGTGTCGCCGGAATAAAACACCACCGTTCTTGTAAATATCTACTTCGATACAACACATTAAATGATATTAACAATAAAGAAATTGAGCACTTCGAGAGGACCTTGTTTATAATATATCACAATCGATTATTCTAATATTATTAAAAGTTATTTGCGAGCACAGGGCAGGAGTCATGTTGCTCTGTCTGAGTGACAAGAAAAAAGTGATGCCAACCTTCGGGGTGATTTAAGTCGCCACACCACACCCCCACGGAGAAAAGAACATGTTTTTTTTAAATTATAAATCTAAAATTTGTTTGAAACGTACCCTGCGTCCGGATCTAGTAACGGGCGCTCGGCGTTCGACAGGCGCGGGCGGCGGCGCGGTGCGGGCCGCAGGCGTTGGGGTGCTGACCGTAGCGTGCGGCGGTGCCGTGCGAGAAACTGCTGTCGGAGGGAACACCGCGGACAGTGCAGGTGCGCTAGTTACGCTTCCGGATGTCGTTTGCGCGTCCAACTCTAAATGAGTGGATTTCACGCGATTTACCAGTTAACTTTCAAAGAGTGCAATTCCCTTTAGAAACAGCTTTTGCCATGAACATAAACAAAGCGCAAGGACAAACACTAGAAGTAGCCGGTGTACATTTAGAAGCAAACTTTACTGTTTTTCCCATAGGCAACTGTATGTAGCATGCTCAAGACTATCCAGCCCACGAAATCTTCATGTTTTAGCGAAAGATGACAAAACAAAAAATGTTGTATACTAAAATTACCCAATTCAACTTCTTTTTAAATTTCAAGCTGAATATAACATGTGATTTAAAGGTCATTCTGGCCAGGGAGGAAGTCAAAGTATAAAATTACTTAAAACTATTAATTTACTTAACTGCGATAAACGAGTTCTACGCGGACGAAGCCGCGGGCAAAATCTAGTATATATATATATATATATATATATATATATATATATATATATATATAATATATATATATATATATATATATATATATGTAATATATAGATATTAAGGTAAGTAGACATTAGGTATTCAACAAGGAGCTTACCTCTGTTGTTAGCGGTTTTCATGCCCCAGAGGGGGTGGTGTGCGTTGGAGTCCGTGGCCACGAATCAGCTGCAGCTTGTACTCCTCACAGTGGGCCACCAGCCTCGTCATTTCGTGTAGCGGTGTGTCTTCTGCCTCAGGCATGTAGATGGAAGCTAGGACCACCACCGGCAGGCTGGTTTTATTTTATTTTATTTTGTTTACCAACTGTGCGGACTCGCACCTGTGACTGGTTCGTGGCGGGTTCGGGGCAGGTTCGGCGGAAGAAAAACTGCTGGTGATTGATTACAGACGTATTGGAGAGGGCGGAGGCTCTTCTTATTACCCTGGCGAGGAGTGGCAATGGAATGCGATGCTTGAAGGTTTAGGTGCCTTTTTTATACGAATTTTCTCGGCCTCCGTCCTCCCCTCCACTTTCGTTTATTTTCCGAAATTTACCTTAAATTCTAATATAATAAACATCTTACATACTAGAAAATCTTATTGGAGTATAGGCGCTATCTATCAACATTAAAACTGAAACTATTTACATACGAAATTATAGAAAATTCAGTGAAAATGTGTTTTTGCGCCAATAGGTGTTTTCCCGCCATTTTCATATGGCCGGGAAAACGCCTAACGCGCAGGCGCGCACTTCCCCACTCCGCATGGTGGCGTACCTCTTGCGGCGGACCATGCGGAGTGCAAAACGGACATGGTGCGTGTGACGTTCTTGTAAATAAAGAGAAATCACGCGATGTCTGCTCTGAACGAGAACTGCTTTGGGTTTATGATGCCCGTGTAATTTTGTGGGGAAATTGTTTTACGCGCACTTTTTTATTTATTTTTATTTATCTTCTAGTATCAAACTGCCAACTAGAGCTGATTATTCAGCTTTTCATGTATAAATAAAAACCTATTTTTTTTTTAATAATGGTGCTCTTTGCAGAAATCCTAATGGAGTCAAAATAGTTTTCACCTTCATATATTTTTTTGTGATGTGACCTGTTCTTGCTTACCTCTGTAGTCTTTTTGAAGGCTGTCCACAGGTCTGTACCGATAGTTCCAAATTCAAATAACATGATATTTAATGGAATTTCATACTTACTTACTGGACACTTTTTCATTCCGAATTCAAATCCTCTCTAAACTTAGAAACCCAATTAGATTCCAATATACGTCAAAAAACTACCAAAGATGGCGGAATGTCACAGTTACACGGTGTCATCATCATTGTGACGTTTCAGGAAAAACCAACCTTTTGGTTTAATTATGTTAAAATAAAACAATATAAGTTATTTCCACAATATGATAAAGGTCATCCTGATTTTAATCAATGTTTGTTGAACCTGGTACAGGCTCCATTTTACTTGCGATAAAGCAAAACCCACGAGCAAAACACAAACTTGAAACAATAACGAAATGAAACAACAAAAACTTAACGGAAAACAAAAACTTAACAATGGAAATCACCACGGGGCGAATAGGTACAGAAAACATTCGAGCTATCCAAACGTCAGATGTCGAATGAAGTGACAATAGATGTTATGGCCGCCACAGAACCACCATGTCCACCATAAAGGTTACCACACATGATCAACTGATAATTTTTTGAAGATTTCGGTCAAGTTTTGAAGACGTACGTAAAAATATGATTGATTTTTTTTCCTAAAAATGTAATCGCACATAATGAGAATGATAATTGGTACCAAATGTTATTAAACCCTGAGTTATTGTCATTGTTATTTAAACTTTTCTCCTATAAAACAATTTAATTAAATATCTTTTTTTGCGACGAGTATTTAAATAAGATTGTTTATTTAAGAAGGAAAATGAAATGTTGCCTTTAATATTATAAATAAAATAAACAGCTACCTATACCATTAACAGAAGTGAAAATTTACCGATCGACCTAATATGACATTTTAATGGCTACACTTTTTTGACGTATGTTGGAATCTAATTATGTTTTTTAGTTTACTTACCAGACGGACACTTTTGATCATTGCCTGGTAATTCTTAACTTTCTGGTGACTTTTTAATGATGTAATGGCGACTTTACGTATCATTTTTGAGAAAACGATTAGGTATATCATGGATGTCAGTGAGTCGTGCATCGTGCATGAGTAATCTACGCTTAAATCTACCTACGCTTAAAAAGGGGCATCTACTGTGTTTTTGCACCACTGTGATATTGTAATCTTATGAATGATGTAAACTTTTTTTGAAAAAAAAATTACCTTGCCGAGTTTCTTAGATACGCCGGTTCTTCTCGGTAATGCTTTTTAACATTCATAGGTGCATTATATTATGCCTAAACTTGAAGAATAAAGAACTTTGACTTTGAACTCGTACCAAACTATAATTTCATCAACACCATCTTGATAGTTGGAAATCCACTACCGTGCGTTTTTCGAGGGCCTTGCCTCGTTCCTTATCTATGTTGAATCGGCATTTGGCGTCTGTATTTCCGAACCAATACGACTTGGGGGCCATCGAAAAACGAGCCTACTCTTTTCTCAAAGGCCGGCAGCGTACCTGCGATTTCTCTGGTGTTGCGTTCGTTTATGGGTCGCTTACCATCAATCAGGTGGCTCGCTTGCTCGTCTGCCTCCTTTTTCACATAAAAAAACCAGTCAAGTGCGAGTCGGGGTCGTGCGAAGGAGGAACAGTATTTTTTTGTTCATTTTTGGCTATAAATTATAAAGTACATCACGGAAAATAAAAATAAAAGATTTGAAATTTCCAGATTAAGCCCTTTCCTATGACACATTTGCTATAATCAAACCACTTTCATTTTTCAACCCCCCGTTCTAGACCCCTTTTCAATTATTTATTAAATTAATTTCATTTTTTTTACTAAAAGCAGATGCGGGCAAGCGAGTTGTACAACTAGGCTGAGAAATCCTGCTGTGACATACAGACAGACGGACAGAAAGACAGACAATGAAGTCTAACCATAAGGGTTCCTTTCTAAGGCCTCCATACATGATCCGTTTTGCCTTCAGGTCTAACTGACCGGATGCAAAATAGCATCGTGTATGTGTAATTTGGCCTGAAGGTTAATCGCATCCGTCCGCCTCAACGGTTTTCTTGTATGGTGTCTTGTAAAGTCTTTACATGTATGGGCACTCGATCCGGTCAGGCGGAACTGACGCAGTTCGGCCTGAACCGATCGGCCTTTATATGTATGGGGGCCTTTACCATTTTGGTACGGAACCACAAAAACGTTTTGTTCTTTTAAGTCTTCTCACTGTGTGTTGTCGAGGAACTGGATCGCCTCGACGTTCATAATGATAGGAATTTTGATTTTATTTTGTGCAAGCCCATTAGTCTGAAAGTTTTAATTCTGAAACTACATTCCTCGTTTTACAACAACGTGTTAACGTGTTACATCTTTTTTATTGTCATTGTATTGTTTTTTTTTAAGTACAATAATTACAATAAATTTTCAACAATGGAATATTTAAACATCTTAAACATTATACAATTTTATCAACATTACCCCCTACCAGAAAATGGTTTTGTTTTTCCAGGTAAATTCTGGTTACACTCAACACTCGAGCCGCACTTTGATATAATTACTTTATACAACAATTAAAAACAATGCACATTGTTTGATTTGGGTATTGTTGATTTCCAGATTCGGGATGCTCATCGAAAAATAATGTTGCTCAACCATCCAGACAGAGGAGGATCACCTCTTATTGCTGCAAAAATTAATGAAGCTAAAGATGTCTTGGAGAGCGGAAAATCTTAACTGTGAAGATCGTCACAATCCTGGTCGATAGTAAAATATTATGCAAGTGTAGATGTCCTAGAAAGTGTGAAATGAAATATAGTTTTACTTTAACACAAATCAAGCATTCCCATGAAATCAGTTATTTCAAGCCTTGGTTTTTACGAGTGAAGTAATCTGGTAACTCAAGTCTTCGGAGTCGGAAAACTTTTCTAATGTTGACAGTAATGCAGCCAATCTAGGCGCTGCGTATCATTTTATCATTGGAACAAGGCGACTTGTTAAGGACAAATTAAATTGGATGATTAGTTTTGCATTTGCAAATACTAAGGCTAAGAATTAGCATTCATGGGAGATGATGTAGTTATAATTACATAATATTGGTAATTCGTAATTATATTGCTATGTCAGTAGACATACTTTATGGACCTTATTTTTGTTGATTACAGTGTTGAACAATAAATCAAAGTTGAGCATTAAACGACTTATTTATATAAGTACCTACAATTATTAACTGGTACCTACCGAGTAACTAAAAACGGTCAACGTAGGAACAGCCCAATCGACACAAAAATAGAAACATTAAATGTAAAATTAAGTATACTAAATCTTTGTAAATTGTCATAGGTGTTGGCTAGGCAGGAGGCCTAGATTGATTGTTATTTATCGTCAACGTATCGTGAAAGACAAACAATATAGGAACATCCCAATCGACGGAAAATAGTTGCATTATAGTAGATTGTTCAACAAGGGACTAAAACAAGCCATAATGACACGAGATGTTTAGCCACGCGAGCGGAGCGAGACACTCATTTAACAGTTCACTTTTATGACGCAATTAACCTAGTAATGGTGGCCTACGAACGAAGCTAGCGGATCCGAGTTCGATTCCCGGTCTGGACAAATATTTATGTGATGAGCGCAAGTATTTGTCTCCGAGTCTTGGGTGTTTTCTATGTAGGTATATAGGTATTTATTTCTCTACATAAGTATGTTTTTACCTATCACCGGACTATGGGAGTCCCAGACATTTGGTAGGCGTAGGTAAATGGAGCCTAAGCCAACACGCAGAGGCCCTTTAGACAAGTTTAATTAAGTAAAGTGATGGGACACCAACCGGCGATTGTCCCTGAGTTCAAACCATAGAAGTGTGCCCCCATGGACAACCAACGGTTAGTATAAGACTATTAAGGAAGGATGGGAACATAGTATGTTTATTGTTACAGTAGGTGGGTGAATAATTGAACATTTATTATTTTGTTAGAAACGGTTGTCTTTGTAATAAATGTCGTGCTATTGCAAATCAGATGGTCTTATTCTCTAGTTAAGACGATACTAAAACTCGTTCTATATGAGGCACGGCTCACAGAACTATAGTTTCGGAGAAATATTTTCTTTTTGTTTTTGTTTGTTGACCATAATGACGCCAATGTACGGTGAATGACGTTTGTTGAGATTATAATGATGCTTTGATTTCTATAATGATGTTTTGTAATTCTTTCTATGAGCATTGATATGAAAAACTCTAAAATGTATATTATCAGTGTTTTTATTATCATTTTCAGTATTCGGGCGTTTCTTAGAAAGATTTTTCCTAGTTAAATAGGTACTAAAATTAAGAAACTAAATTACCTGAAAATTTTCAATGTAGTCAGCGAGGTTTGGCCATGTTGCGAAATTTCATTGGAACTAATTATAACTGGTAGATAGTAGAGTTTTTGAATTTTGTCTGTTTTATTAACTATGTTAGAAAAATATTAGTTTATAATTACATACCTACATACATACACTCACGCCTTCATACGTTATTCATTCTGTAACCACATTTTGCACGAACAAAAAATGAAAAAAAGAATATATCGACGGTAAAAAGCGTAAACGTTGTAACCCGCAAAAGCAAACTTTACACCAGAGCCAAAAAACTTTTGAAATTTTACAAAAAAAAACATATTTTTTTTTATATTTGATCGATCGGTGCCATTTTTATACCACATATGTATTTTCAAATTCCCTATTAGATCATATGCCTGTCGTGTACTACAAGTGACTAGGTTTCTTTTTAGTGTCGGTTACAGCAACCTGACTTTTTTTTCAATACGATAAAACGCTGTTAATGATTTTGTTAAATATATGGAAAGGTATTATCAGTGTGATTTCTAATAAGCGTTAGTGCTGTAACCACCATTCTTTAAATGTTGAGCACTGCCTAAATTGATGTTACGCTGCAGTGCATGCAGTTTAAAAAAGTCATAAATGTATTTAATGATACATGTCAAAATAGGTTATTGATATTAAAATGACGTAAATACGAGATAACATTTATTACTCCTTTTTTTTAAATGTTATCCTAAAAAATTTAATCTGAGAATATACTTCCTGATATATGAAGTATTTGTAATGATGCATAATTATCGTAAAAACAAATGTATTTCTTTTTTTTTTCGACTAGACTTATCTAATGGAGGATTATATATTATATATGTACATACATACATATACAAACATATTCGTATTAATGAATTCTTTAGGATAACATTAAAAAAAAAGGATTAATAAATTTTATTAAATTTTCTGTACATTTGGTTTTTACAATAAGTATTAAATATAAAAGAAAAAACCTAACCTACGAGTGCCGCCGGCATCGGGGCAGGGGTTAAAGCTACCGGTGGTTAGGGCTGCAGCGAGAGGAACCTCCTCACAATGCGTGCCGTGTCGAGGAGTAGGAGTATCTGGCCCTTGATCCAGCCATCTAGCGAGAGTCTCTTGAGGTGTTGGTCGAGACTCTTCGCTATAAGACTGTTTGCTGAAACAACTATCGGAACAATGATCGTCGAGTCAACATCCCAAATGGCGGTCACCTCGTGAGCCAAGTCAAAGTACTTGCTGAGCTTGTCCTTCTCGGCCTTCACGAGATTCTCGTCATGAAGGATAGTGACGTCGACGAGCACTGCCCGGCGTTGAGATCGATCCGTCAACACGATATCAGGCTTATTGGCAACAATAGTCCTGTCCATGATGACAGATCGATCCCAATAGAGCGTAGCACGACCATTTTCGACCATTTAGTTCCTTGCTCTTTCATACGATCTTGCGGTTTTCAGTGCTCAAAACCGTTGGTTTGCACCAGTTCTCGTTTGACAAGGAGATAGGCGTGAGACTCTTATCTACTGCAACCACATCACGATGCATCCCACACTCATTGCTAAGGAAATAATCCCTGAGATTGCACACCTCGCGGTTGTAGAGATTCTTAGCATTTACCATGCCTCGACCTCCACATATTTCGGGATGTACAATCTCATAACAGATGAGCGTGGGTGCAACATGCGATGTGATTTAAGCAGTAGACGGACCCTCCTATCCAGGGCGTCCAGCTCAGTCTGAGTCCACCTTAGTATGCCAAAGGAGTATGTAAGCAGCGGCATCACCCAGCCATTGAAGACGGGCATCTTATTGCTACCCGACAAAAGACTGTTAAGAACTTTTGTCAAGCGGCAGAAGAAGCGCTGACACTCACTGACTGCTTGACATCGCCGTCCATAATACCCAAAGACTGTGATGTACCAAGATATTTGTAGGTTTCAACTTCGGAGAGAGATCTGAGAGTCCTTGTCTCAGAAAGCTGCAAATTCGATGAATTTACAACTTTCCCTCGTTGAACATGTATGACCGCACACTTATCTACACCGAATTCCATCTTGATCGCATTACTGAACTCTTGTGTAATTTTCAATAATGCGATAAGATCTTGGCGCTTCGATGCAAACAGTTTGAGGTCATTCATGAACAATACGTGAGAAATGACTTCAGCCTCTCTACGAAGTCGATAGCCGAGCCCGGAATCTGTCAGAAAAGAGCTGAGAGGATTCAAGGCTAGGCAAAACCACAAAGGACTCAGACTGTCACCCTGGAAGATGTCGCTTTCGATCCTCGACCACCTAGTTGACGAAGGACTCTGATTCACTGCCTCATCATCATGTCAGCCGAAAGACGTCCACTGCTGGACATAGGCCTCCCCCAAGGCTCTCCACTCAGACCGATCTTGTGCTTTTCGCATCCAACGCGTTCCCGCGATCTTTACAACCTCAGCCTCATACATACACCTAAAAAGGACCTCAAAGTAGCCCCGTAATACGCTCGCATGCAATTTTCGTTATTTGTTTATGACCATCGCATGCGGCGCACTAAACAACCGGTAGCGGGAGCCGTGCGCGGAGCAGGATGCCCCGCAGGCCCCAAGCGTGCCGTATATTATTATTATGATAGTTAAAATATCACAAGTTAACTTACTCATGAAATAAAGTAAATTAAAATTAAAAACATCAATGTTTAACAAACTGAAAAGCTCAAGACACTATACTAGCGCTTCCTTAAACTAATAACTATTATCAAACTATTGTGCAAATTTGTTAAGTAGTTTTAATTACTTATAATTATGTAAACAAATGCAACACTTAATTCTCAGATTTTATCATAATAAGTCTTTACTATTTAAATGAAATAAAAATTTCTTAGTATAGTATTAACTATTCACATTATTTGCACTGGTTTCCTATTAAAATAGATATAATAACATTTTAAGCTTTTGTTGTCAGTCGGCAAAAGACCGTTACACCACACACAACTTACCCCCACGGCGGTCGCAGACTGACAGATCGGGGCGGTAAGCCGTTACCCACATCGCGTGAGCGCGTATTTAAAAAACGGTAAACTCAAGCGACCACTTATAAGCAATCGTTTAAAAAAGGAAGTAAATGTAAATAATATTTTTGCGTATTACTTCATATTTGGTGTAACTTGTGAGTATTAAAATTATGTTGTATGAATAAAACGTAGTAAGTCACTATCATCTAAATATATTTTAGAGAAAACATAGTACAGGTCCATTCACAAGAGTTGGCACGAATGGATTGACCGAAAGTAATGTCACCTATCACTGTGTGAGTGCCGTGTTTTGAACGAATGTTCGAATTTCAAACCGAAAACCTGTTATTATTTTACACACTTGTATACTTTCGTTCACTCATTCAATCCATTCGTGCCAACTCTTGTGAATCGACCTGTAAGTGTAGTGTCACTTTTTTTTTCAATACGCGTAAACGGTGTAAATGACAGTGGAAATGGTTTTATGCACGCAGTAACCTACTGGACTCGAATAATTAGTAAAACATTAATTGGTGTAAATGCAAGTGCAAAATAAAGACCTGTTTTTCGGCGGCTTACAGGAATTAATTTTGCTATATGTCAAAAAAGTACATACAATTTCAATGCTGTACAGAATTTTCTAATCGTCGTAGAGCCATGAGACCCGGACCATTCGACGCAGAAAAAAAATCTGATTCCGAATATGCAAAAAAAAATTTTAGGTTTTTTTTTTTTAAATTTATTATTCATAATATTTATAAAAATTACAAAGATATTGGCTTAATACAGCGAACGGAAACCGTATGCGGTTTATTTGTCGCTGCTATCGCTCAGTACTATTTAACTTATTTTAATTGAAGTAAGGAAAAACTAATCTAATCGCCACTTTTATGACCAACCTGCAAATACATTTGTTTGAGATTTTTTTTACATTTTTGAGGATCATTTCGAATCTTATCATACTCACATACATTGTGGGTTACAGCGTTTACGCTTTTTAGCGTCGAATTATATATAATGTGTAATTATATAGAATGGACAACAAGTTTTTAGAGTTGTTATATATGTACATATATATGTAAATATAGTTATATTTTTTTACAAGATATATGTACAGTGGTGGTCACATAATTAGGGACACTTGTTTTTTTCCCATACAATTGCTTACAAATATGACTTTTAAATTTTGACCACCATTCAAAAAGTTCTTGACCAATTTTATTTCTAAATACAATTTACTTTAGATCATTAACTAAGGTTTAAATTTATGTACAATGAACTACTGTTAAAAACGAACCTTATATTTTATAGGGATTTAAAAACTTAGTGCTGACCCGTCCATACAAAGTTTTACAAATTCGTATGAACGCGAGGTATTTATTTTTTCAAATCCTTGTAAAATTAAAGATTCGTTTTCAACGGAGATGAATTGTACATACATTTAAACCTTAGTTCATTAATGAACGATGAGTGTAACTAAATATTAAATTAGTTAGAACTTTTTGAATGGTTATCAAAATTGAAAAGTCAGCATTTGTATGGGAAAAAAACAAGTGTCCCTAATAGAGAATGTCAGCCAGTTTAGATTTTTGGCTTACCGTATTATTCATTAAAAACTAAAAATGGCTGTAAAAAAATCATTTCGATACGTCAAATAGTTTTCGAGATATTAAATTTTAAACATCGTTTGCGGCGCTCGAAACCCGGCGGCTAGCGCTCACGCATGATGACGTCATCGCTTAACAGCGGTACGCGCCCTTATATGAAAAAGTAAGTTTACAGGGCTATAACTTTTTAACCGTTATAAGTAGCCAGTTGAATTTTTCACAGAATACGTGTTATTATAAAATCTATCGTTTAAAAATATACAATGAACAATCAATTAAATCCCAAGAGGGGTCCCCATACAAGAAACATGAAAATAAAATATTTTTTTTATAATTTTTATATGGATTGTATTTTTATAATGGCTTATTATTTTGATGCTATTTTAAGCTTAAATTGTAGTCTAATTTTCATTGTTTCCGACTAAATAGCAATCTCAAGTAAAACTGCTACAAATATGTGACAAAACTGATTTTATCAACACGATGTTTTAGGCGGTCACCCATCCTGTTATAGACTACGCTTGTACTTGCTTAACTTTGTAAGTCGTAATATATTTACGAATTCGTTTTGATGTTACTATGGCAGCTATGTTTATCTATTATTCTGTATTACTTAACTAACTGTCTGTCACTGACCGGCTTTTCTATTTGTAATGTTTGTCGAATATGTTGGTTAAATAAAATTGAATAATAATCAAGCACTTTAAATTTTGGGATAGTGGCAATAATGCCTCGACCTAGCAAAGCGAGAGTGTTGTAGGTATGCAGGTAGGTACGTCTATCGACTTGATAGCGGCCGCGCGCGAAATTTGAAATCGATGAAATGAATACACGAAGTATCAGAACTACTGCTAGGTCAATCAAAAATTCATGTTTTATAGTTCACTCTTTTATACAGTAGTGATATTAATTCTAAATTAACACGAAATTTGTAAAGAAAGGCCTACCACCAAAGTTAAGCAACCACCGCTTATAGTCCATTCGCTTAGATAGTGTCGCTACACTCGCAGGTGCTTGTGGTTATTGTAATAAAATACGAATATATTTCGATGTAAACTGCCAAATTCACTAGCGGGTGTTACGGCGCAAGTAAATTTGGCAGTTTAGGTATGGCGCATTATATTCGTATTTTATTACAATAACCACAAGTACGTGCAAGTGTAGTGACACTATCTAAGCGAATGGAATTTACCTAAACATCAATCGTGTTGATTTAAACTAGGCACTTTTTAACATATTTGTAAGTTTTACTACAGTTTACTGTTTGGTCGTAAACTATATATGTTTGTATGGAGTGTTGATTATTATCTAAACTTAATGTGACACCAAAATAAAAAGCTATTATACAAATACAACCCGTACTTCGCCTTCCAAAGTTAAACAACTACACGCGTAGTCTAAAACAGGATGGGTGACCGCTTAAAATATCATGTTGATAAAATCAGTTTTGTCACATATTTGTAGCAGTTTTACTTGACATTGCTATTTAGTCGTAAACTACAAAAATTAGACTACAATTTAAGCTCAAAATAGCATCAAAATAAGAAGCTATTATAAAAATACAATCCGTATAATAATGCTAAAAAAAATGATTTCTTTTCATGTTTCTTGTATGGGGACCCCTCTTGGGATTTGATTTATTGTTAATTGTATAATTTTAAACGATAGATTTTATAATAACACGTATTCTGTGAAAATTCCAACTGCCTACTTATAACGGTTATAAAGTTATAGCCCTGTAAACTTACTTTTTCATATAAGGGCGCGTACCGCTGTTAAGCGATGACGTCACCCCAGCAAGATGGCCCCCGCGCGCTTTAATATTATTGACCCAAATTTTAAACGTTCATAGAATCAAAACTACCGAGTCTTTTTAAATAAAATAAAAAGTAGTATGTTTGTTTATTTATAAACTTTACTGCTACAAAGTTTCAAGCGATTTGGCGTACCTACTGACATTCTTCATTATGTGACCACCACTATATATATATATATATATATATATATATATATATATATATATATATATATATATACACATATGTATATACTTATATATTTACATATATATATATGCTTATATATATACTTATATACAGGGTGTAAGCGACGGCTCACCGAAAACTGAAACTATAGCTTCAGACCATTGTACTGAACTGAAATCCTGTGAAAATTTTCCCAGGAAAACAAAATTTTTCTCCAATTTTTTTTTCACGTTTTTGCATATTAACCGATCTAAGACAATGATATCTAATACTATGAAATACTGAAGCTCTTTTGTAAAAAAAAAACTGTGAAAATGGCATATTCACGAAAACAAGCAATGCAACACGTACGAAAATCTTATGAATGAATTACAAGCAGCGCCTATTCCGTAAAGTAGAGTTCGTTCACCGCACGCCAGCACAAACCTACTATACCGCCGCCGCCGCCATTGGCGATTGAGCGAGACGGACGCGTACGTCTCCCGCGCCGTGCATTAGGCGAGCGAGCGCTTCACGGACTCAGTTTGCGGTGGCCTGCCTTGCAGAAGGATGTTACATGACGTGTGCAGCGGAATCATACGACAATGAATATCGTGGCTTAATTGAATTATTCACATGTAAAATTTTACATTTTTTGATAGAAAACTAAGGCCAGGTTTTCATGAAATGGTGTTCAATGTAGAGTGGCGTGTTTGGATGGCTTTTTTAAATGCAAGTTGAGCCGACACGCGAAACCTAAAGGTCAAAATGTCAGTTAAGATTTAAATTTAATAGTTAGGTTAAATTTAATAGTTAGGATTGTTCGCGATGTTATCAGAAGTTAGCACATTAAGTAGATAGGTCTGTGCTATTTTCAATTGTGCGGTTTCTCTGTAATGTTTTTGTTTAGTGTACCTACAATAAAGTGTTTTGTATTGTATCGAGTTGTTATTAGGGACCTATTGTTCAAAAATGTACCTATCGTAGGTACCTACTAGTGTTGCCAGACGTCCCGATTTACGCGGTACGTCCCAATTTTCAGAGGTCTATGGACAATTGGACACGTCCCGATTTACCCTTGATCGGAAATTCGGAACGCCGATTGTCCCGATTTTAGCACATTCCTAGAGTGATCATGAATAAGATAACAAGTGAAGGACTTGACCTGGCAACACTAGTACCTACTTAGGAATAAATAACCTCCTACCTACTTTGAAATGTTACGTAACTACCTACCTAAATAGAATTTGGTTATTGTTTATAACCGAAAAAGTTCACGTGTTTGTCAGATGAGGTCGTACCTAGGTACCTACATACAACACAATACAAATACTCTTTATTGAACACCAAAAAAAAAACACGGAGCAGTACCTACTACATACCTAACCCATTTTTTACTAAACTTGTCTTCTATTAATCTTCTCAGATACGTTATGGCGGATAGGTGTATTGAACGAAATGTTTGTGGTTCTAATTGTAACATACTTACTTACATAAGACGACTAAGTACCATTACAAGACTGCGCCCGAACAGATTGTTTACATGATGATCCGAGCCTCCTATTCTACGCGGTCAAACCAAATTGCTTTTGACATGCTAGGTCAATGATATTTTATATTTAGATACGTTATGCTCATACTAAACGCACATAAAATTCGTCGCCAATTACTGACAGTGGCTACAAAGTACATGTGGCATGTACAGACAAAGACGGCAATCCGTAGCGAACGCTATTGTTAGAAAGAGATAAATAGTTGTTTCAAATTGCTTACCCGAATGACGTGGCGTGCCCGCCATGGCCGCGTGATGGCCGCCACAAAATATGGCGATGTAAACAAAAAATGAAAAAAATATTTACGGTAGTTACGAATGAAATGAGACATCCTTTCGTCCTTTTATAGTTACAGTATAATTTCGGCAGCCTCTAATAACACAAGACGGCATTTTTTATGACTTATATTTGTTGCATCTCGGTAATAAAACTTTACTGTTTTGACGCATGCGTGTCAGCGGCCACGGCGCGACTGAACGATAGTAAGGCATTAGTAAGGTAATTACCTTCCTTTTCGAGGAACGCTTATGCGCGCAGATGACGTATCTTAATATAAAATATCATTGATGCTAGGTAGGTACCTATTTATCGTATTGTTTTTAACGAGGCCGCTATTACAGTCAAGAGTTATCTTATCAATCATAATAATGTTGACGATGCGATAGGAAACATGTCGAAGTAATATTGTTTTACCGCGTATAATAGAGACCCTTTAGCTATTTTCTTTTTATGTACCTAATTAGGTACCTATTAGGTGGGCAGGTAGGTTGGTATATCGGCTTTTTGACGAGCCATAGGTTTGGTGTTTGACATGCTGTGGTTATGTACCTACCTAGAAATTTTACATTTATGTTGTCACAATAAGCAAAGGTAAAAACTAAAATAGAAAATGTAGGTAAGTACCTAGGTACCTACCAATACAAAAATAGTTTGACGTGTAGGTACAATCTCATGTGAAGTCATGTGGCATCAACCAACAATCATGGAATTAGTAAGTACATCTGGAATGCTTACTTCCAAAATCGCGACAAGTAAAATTGAACTCAATATCTGAAGACAGAAGGCTGACTGTGGAGCGAGCCTAATGAGACTTACTTTGTTTGTCCCTCTTACACAATTGCCATGTTAAAAAGTTACGATTTTCTTAGTACGAAATGTTAACTAGGTAGAACATGTTAATTTTTTAAATTGTGAGGATTATCACAGTATATATATTTAAATTAGGCGCTAGGAATGCATTAAAGTATTACATATTAAATTAATATTAAAGTTAAACCGCTTCAATCATTGCTCATCATGATAATGGTAGGAGTTTATAAAATAAAACTAGCAACACTAATTAAACAAAATGGCGATTGGCGGTCACTTTAATAATCTCTCACTGTTGCAATGAGACCTATTTCGGCTTTTATGTGTTAATAAGAAATTTTCTTAAAAACAATGGTAAATACTATTTAGTTGTGCTGTGAGTGGCTGCAATAAAGAATCATATCCAGGTTGTGGGATATCCTTTCACAGGGAAGTTTGTGAGATTTCTGTTAGTAGGGTTACCATGAGCAATCATTAATATCATTATTGCTAGCGTAGCGAAGTCACCTAACAAAAACGATTTGATTTCAGACTGCCTGCGAATGGAGAAGTAAAAAAGAAATGGATCGAAGCGATTCCTGGGAAAGTAACTAGCAACTCTGTTGTATGTAGTTTACATTTCAAACCTGAAGATTATCTGACGGAAGCTAGAAAAAAAAAGATATCTGAGGCCCGTTTCACGAAGCTACAAGTTACAAATTACAAGCGGAATTCTCTTTCTAACTCCTTTTGCTAGAAAGAGAGTTCCGCTTGTAATTTGTAACTTGTAGCTTCGTGAAACGGGCCACTAGAGTAGTTGCATCTATTTTTCCTAAGGTAATTTAAGGTAATACCGTAAAATTACTCATTAAATATGTTGGTTAATGAAAGCTTAAGGAGGACAGAAAAAATATTTAAATATTTTTTACAAATTTACGTGTTTTGCTGATGACGTTGGGGTTCCTTGATCGAGTTTTTCTCGTTGTGTTTGTCATTGTAAATAAATATGAAAATGATGAAATAGACAGAATATTGTAATAATTTTTGTTCAAAGAATCATTAATATCTTGCATGTAACTTCAAGACTGCATGCCGGATTGTAGTTTTATACCTCGTTATCAAGTTGGGAACTATTAAATCATACTTTCGGACAGTTTATGATTATGCGTAAACAAGGGGAACCAATTAAAATATGGTCACCTTTACTAGAAAGGGACGCACTAAGTTTTAGTAAGTTTCTTTCGGCTCGCGTTATCGGTGTAGTGCACCTTCCAGATGTACGTGAGTACTTACTAATTCCATGCCAACAATAGGTCAGGTCTGTTCATCCTTACTTGTCTTATCGTGAAAACAAACGTGACTTCATGGGTGATACTAGACAATGACTAGTGATTGGAAATGTCGATAAAATATATTGATTGATTTTGTTATAAACACTTAAGTTTACCAATAATTTTAACACAGTTGAATGTTTTCTTCACATTTCTAACTCAAATGCTGTGGTAAATGCTATTTCATTATCCAATCCTATAGAAGTACTTTAGTACTACCTATGTCATATTTTTATAGAGAGATATAAGAAAAAATACAAATATATAAATCTGTATGCACGAATACACCGATAATCAAAAGTAGACTTTAGTAACTCACTCCCTTAAACCGTTACAAAGAATTTTCGCACTATACACTTCGAATATTCAGATGATCGTTGTCGCTCTTGTAACCATGAAATAATAATAAACTGTGATGTAGTTCCACTTCTTAGTTGATATGAAACTTGGAGACATTTCAAACTCGCCGCAAGCAACGCCGCGGGAAAGTCATAATCATATTCAAACATTTAAATGAATAGGTACCGTTGAGGAGTTCCGGTAGCCATCTGTGGTCTTCATCATCAGTTCTACTTCACCGAATGATACTTTCTGAATGTAAATACTGGACTTAAAACTAAAAATACTAAAATCGCTGTATGAATGCCAATAATATTTGAGGAGTTCCCTCAATTCCTCACGGATCCCCTCATCAGATTCAGATTTAGTGACAATGGAACCATCTCGGAAGTATACTCTATCAAACCAAAAAAGATTTCTTAAAATCTGACAACTCTGTAACATGTTTAACATCTTTTTTTTTTGAGTCGTTACGATATTATGTCAGCCCTTTTTGATGACACACTTCGGCATCTTACGCCTTCGTCGATTAACAGACGACTAAGGTAAGAAGTGTGCTTAACCATCATTGAGCACAGTTGTACCGTCTCCCGCGTTTTGCGCGCTGATGCGAAGTCCTTGTGTATAGAAGGTCAAGGTTTCGCTAAAACTTAACTATTTCTGTTTTATTATAAAACATAAAAAGATGTATTGGGAAACGTATCTAGTAACAACACAGACGAACAAACATCCGATCGTATGCAAATCGAAGTCCTTGAAGAGTAGCCAATAGTTGTCAGTTCAGAGAATATCACCGTCCAAATCACATAAGGTATCACAAATCCGTAAGCAAGCCAAGTCGTCAGAAATATCACAAAAAGAGCACCCGTTATATAATAATTTATTGTCCAAAGTATAAGTCCAAAGTTGATTTAGGCTGGGTTTTGTAAAGATCCGTTAGATCAAATTTCGGTCAGGAATGTCAAAACTTGTATGAAGTTACTAAAATTTAATCTGACATATTTACTAACGGACCTTTATAAAACCGGGCCTTAAAGGGTTACGTAGGTAACTAATCGTTACTAATATTATAAATCTTAGTTGCACAAACGTGATATTTTAATTTTATCCTAAAAAAAATTAATAATTCCCAAAGAAGTAAAGACTTCTACACGGAATGAGTCCGCCACACCATGCTTTTAATGAACGCGGAAAATAAAGTATCAAGACCTTTAAATCCTATTACCCCAGAGTTGCAAGCCCTAAATTTAAATTTCCCTTTTTTTCATGAGATTCTGGTAGACCTATAATAATATATATTCGTATAATGTACCTACATAAATAACTGGTTAAATTCAAATATTATATACTATTCAATTAAAAATGAATGACGCCAGTATTCTCGACTAGTTCGACTAGCCATAGATACCTACCTAACGTACTGCATTAGTTACTAAGTTACTAATAAATACTAAGTACTTACAAATACCTTATTCTGACAAGTCGAAGATTTATTAATTTATTTGTGAACCTTAAACAACATCTTCCTCTTTCTTGCCTCGTGTGGTTGCCGAGTTAGAATAGTGCCACTCCATGTCTTCCCGTGGATGTCATAAGAGACGACTAAGGGAATAAAGGCTTGTAGTACTGTTAGGCGATGGGCTTGCAACCTGTCACTAATACGCTGGTAAACATCTTAGCCTAATTGTGCAAATTGTGGTTATAGAATTATCAACAAGTTTTTAGAGATGTTTGTAATTCTGTAGCTCTGCCTACCCCACTCTGGGAACGAAGGCGTGAGATTATATATGTAAACAACATCTTCGACTTGTCAGAATAAGGTATTTGTAAGTACTTAGTATTTATTAGGTACCTAGTATTTGTAACATGCGATTCCAAGTACCTTAGCAGCTAATGCAGTACTTTAGGTAGGTATCTATGGCTAGCCGAACTAGTCGAGAATACTGACGTCATTCAATTTTAATTGAATAGTATGTATGTATGTAAAACTCTTTATTGCACATAAACAATTACAAAACATTTTGCATCACTATAGATAATGTACATAGGCGAACTTATCCCATATGGGATCTCTTCCAGTTAACCTTGGAGTAGAATAAGCCAGGATAATGCGAGAGGATAGGCAAATTTACAAAATAACAGATAAAAAAAGAAAGTTACATAAATCTAAAAAACAGACATTAATAGTAATAATATCCGCTTTAATAAAATAAATATATAGGTAATAAAATATACTAATATATACTACCACAGCAATTAAAACCTACAACAGAGCTAAGGAACAACACTTACGACTCATCTTGTTCATTTAACCACAACTTCTTTAACTTTTCCTTAAATGAACAGACAGATCGAGATTGCCTCAAGCACTGTGGAAGCCCATTCCATAATAGTATTATGGAATGGGCTTATATTCTTGGCTTATATTAATGGGTTTTATATTCCGTAATAATATTTGAATTTAACCACTTATTTAAATACATTATAGGAATATATATGATTAATATTTTCTCAAAATTCTTCGCAGTCAAGGTTCTTCGTATGCGTCCGATGCGTACGATGCCGACATGTGGACGCTTAACTTAAGCCGGCGACCAAATTATTAAAATTTCATATTTTATCGTAACTAGGTTAAATTTTATTAAAATAAAAAACGCCACGGGAATGAGATGAACAATCCAATGGTCAAGAATGAACCCTATATTTTTTTGAATTTTTCATTCTTTGCAAGATAACGATACTTTAAATTTCAAAAAAGTAAAATCTATTGCCACTTGTAATAATGCGCATCATTTACGACTGCGTCCTCTTCTATCGCACTGGATTTTTCGCTGGAACCTTTCCGTCGCACGTATTCATTCGGAGCAATGATTCGATTTTTAAAACTCGACAACCGGAACCGAGACTGATTTTTCGCAGTCAACCCTATATCACCGTGTTCGCAATGAAATTATCTTCATTTTGGTATAATTTTTTTTCAATAAACGGACCGGTGCAAATTATTAGTAACTACTGACTTCCTGTTTATACCCGCCTACCCAAAAGTTATGACGGGAAAACAATAGTCAACTTAACGATCGCATATTCTATAGGCTTCATACTTTCGATTGGTATGTAATTTACGTAATAAACAAGCCGGAGCAATTTAAAAAAAAAACCTTAACTTTTTAATTAATAATATACTTGACTGAAATTTTTCAGTCAACCTTATTCACCATATATTACTTACCTACCATATTAAATTTGATATAAAATACTTTTTATCGAATGAACAGCCCGGTACAAATCGTCTCCTATTCGGATCTTAGACCATAAGTCTCAGCAGTTGAGAGTGTTGTATGGAAGGGTGCCTCTGAGTGAACTTGCACTATGTTACGGTGTCGCTCCGATTCCGCGGTGTAAGCAACCGGGCGAGGGCCGTGGCCGGCACAGCTCACTTCACCTGTCGCTTGATACCTTTGTATCCACCTACGAACTGTATTTTTCAGCAAATATAAAAAAAAAACCAATTATTAACAAAACATAAATAAATAATCATATAGGTATAATCTCAGTAGGTATTCATATAGGTAAAATAAATAAATAAATAAAATAAATAAGCTATATATCTCTTACCGTTATTCCCATATCTCGTGCTATTTTCTTTATTGATTGCTCCTGTTCCCGCAGAACAACAATCTTAGCCTTCAAAAAAGTAGTTAATCGAACTATTATAAGGATTATTAAATCGGATAATATTAGCAAGCGGAGAGATTCACACGGCGGATTGGCACAAATTGTAATAATTTGTGAAGTCATTATAAAGTTACCCTCAATCACAAAACAATAAATGCGGCGAACAATTTCGAGTAAGTACCTAAACTACTTATTCTAATTTCAACTTTAAGTCGCTGTTTAATACAGCAGTCTTCGATGCCTTTACGAATTAAAATGACGGTAGATGCAACCATCAGTAACAAAGATGAAAGCATATCTATCTATCTTTACTAACTTCAACCTATAATAAGTACATTGAGGAGTGGAACATGGTGGAAGTTGCAATTTAAACCATAACGTTTAGAAGATTAGGTCGTTATCAAAATTGTTATATTTAAGGACTAATGCAATTCAAATTTTTGCCAAGGTCGTCAACGGAGTCGATAGCCTAGTGGTATAAGGCGTCGCGTCGTAAGCTAATCGGCTAGCAGCGGCTAGTGAAGCGGGTTCGTATCCTCAACCGCACATATGAAGTGTCATGTCTTTTTGTAAGTTATTATTGATATTTGGTTCGACCAGAAGCCGAATAGCAAAATAAAGAAATTATGATATTTGAGTGCTATCAGTGGATGCTCGGGAAGAGGTGGGTGCGGGACGGGGGAAGCGAGCCGCTCACGGTGGACGTCACGTGACTTTCGCCGTCGTGCGATAATCTTTAAAGTCTTGGTCCCTTTTCTCTGACGCTGACTGTACAATTCTTAAACACTATTAAGGCCCATTTAGATTATGCAAGTTTCTTGTACGAGAATCGGCAATAATTGTATGCAATTATTGTGTTGCAATAATAGTGTTTAAGAATTGTACCAAACGTAAGGTTTAGACTGGGCAATTTTTTATTTTCTCGATTTTATTGTATGACATGTGCAAGAAAGTTGTATAATGTAAATGGGCCTTTATTGCAACAAAATAATTGCATGCAGTTATTGCCGATTCTTGTACAAGAAACTTGCATAATCTAAATGGGTCTTTATCGCCCGAACGAAGTGGGGTCTACGAGTAACTCAGTGGACATTCGTATGTTTGTATGTTTGTTCCACAATAACCACCAACCACCACAATGGTTGATCCGATCTGTATGAAATTTGTTAGAAGAGAGCTGAATACAATTTTTAAGTTCGATAATGAACATAGGATCGGTCTGGGGGTTACAGAGTTAGTGGGGAAATCAAAAGGACTCTGTTCGCGTTAAACTATTAGGTACTAGTTAACTTGACAGTACAGGCGGCCGAGCTGTCAACAATACGATTGCAATTAGAGGTAAAGCCAACTAGAATTGATGCCCTAGCTAGTTTTTAGGATTCCGCAGATAAAATGACTGTTTCGTGATGCCCGATGTCTGGTGACAAGTGAGTTTAAAAATTGTGCCCCCCCGCCCCCTTTATCTTTTAAACCACATGCTCAAAAAGTATGTTTTATTTTACAAAGGTAACATAAATAACTACTTTTAACAAAAAAATATTTTCATCATAATCGGATATTACCGTTTTTGAGTTATTGCTGAAAATTTGGCCGTGACGCATCCAAATGTCCGGCCGATCCCCACCAGGGTTCGGAAACATGTTAATTTTTTTCCACCAGCTCGTCAGAAACGCCATACATTTCAAATAGAGCATTTTCATTTCGATTCTGCTTGAACAGAATCAATCAAAGAAACTGTTCCTGCTCGAAATAACGGTTAATTCCGCTCGCTAATTTGTTCGCACCGCCATCATATTCTCGTCTTTCCTACCTTATTAGCTAGCTGTTCAGTTACATTTTCACTTGCTCAGCTTGAAGTCAAGCGGGCCTTATCATTTTAGTCGCCAAGCCATCCAACTGCAGGACCGAACCAAAAATATCTAGAGCCGTAGCCAAGATGGGTTAGGCTCGTAAAACACACTTTCCCGAAATGGGCACTTTCTGCAAAGGTGCACTTTCTGCAAAATGTACACACCCAAAATGTACATACATACATACATAATCTCACGCCTTCGTTCCCAGAGTGGGGTAGGCAGAGCTACAGAATTACAAACATCTCTAAAAACTTGTTGATAATTCTATAAAATTTGGAAACTTTCCCGAAATGTGCATTTTTTCAAACAGTGCACTTTTCCAAAACGCACGCTTTCCCGAAATGTACACTTTCTCTTTTAGGGCACTTTCTCATAAGGTACAAATTTATTATTTAGACACTTTCTTCACACACACACGCTTCACACATTTTTTTTAAATCCACACGCATTTTGTCTTAAATTAAATCTCAACTAAATCGATTGTGTCGCGAGCCATAAGTTTTGATGGCAATGTTCACTTTAACTGACCTCTATACCCTATGTGCTCGTTTTTTTTTTGTTTTTATCGAAAAGTCTATACGTACTTATAGGTACATTTATATATTTTTGAAAGTCCCGTTATTGCAAAAACGGAACGCTTATAGTTTCGGTCTTTCTGTCCGTCTGTCCGTCCGTCTATCCGTCCGTCTTTCCGTCCGTCTGTCTGTCCGTCTGTTTGCATTTGCACTAATTCATAGAAACCCTTAGTACTATAAACAGGGACACCCCTACCCCTAAAGTGTACTTTCCAGGAAAATATACCTTCTGCGAAAGTGCACATTCTGGGAAAGTGCACTTATTGACAAAGTGTACATATCGGGAAGTGACCCTTCTAAAGAAGTGCACCTTTAGAGAAAGTGCACATTCTGGGAAAGTGTGTTTTACGAGCCTAAATCGTATCACTCAAAATGTATGGGATGACATTTGACGACGTGGCTTATCGTAACGCACATGAATGTCATCCCATACATTTTGAGTAATTGTCTAGGGCTTCTGGTTAATCCCAGTGATCATAAATTCATAACTCACGCGAATCGATTCCGCATCGAGCGAGCGTTTACAAAAAACCTGGTTAAGAACCATAATTAACCAGTATTTTTCAAACTGTTCCCAAGCCCTGATCGCCACACGCCCCAAAATTGCAGTTCAATTAAATCGTAGCTGCGTTCTAATACGGTGCCCCGACAGACCAATACCTATCGGCCAGCAGACTGTTAGTTTGTGTTGTCCTTAAGATTGAATATCGGTGACGATTTTAGTTTTATTAGATTGTTTTGAACTTGATACTTAGGTAAATAAGTACCTATACGTAGGGGCATAAAAAGGACTTTGTTTTACATAGAGATGGTGAAGCAAGAATTTTTTTGGTGGACATAGTTGCATGGGGTACTAATAAAAAGCTAGAGGGAGGCGTGCGTGATCTTGAATTGAAAAATTCCTCAACAATTAAGTTTATGACAAAGAATAAACAAGACAAATTTATTGTGCACAGTTGGTGCATACGGATCGGAAAAACTCATTGAATCGGAAAAAAGATATAACGTCGGCGACAAATTTGGTTCCTATGATAATAGCACAAACCATGAAGAAAAATAACAAATACTAAAAAATGGTCAAGTGTGTTTATATCGGAATATAATAATACCTACCATGCAGCGGTACGGAACCCTCGGTGCGCGAGTTCGACTAGCACTTGGCGGGTTTTTTTTATGTCTTCTTGGTAAAAAGTTACAATAGCGACGAAATAAATCATTCAACTCATTCCTCATCCAATTACATTAATCAATATGTAAATTCAACAGATATTAATAAATAATGGTGTTTGAGGGCTGATCTTATGATGGACTCTTAAGGTGGCAATACGATTTCCGCTGTTAGTAACGTAGACCAAAGAGATTTAATATGTTACTACTAAGTACATTTACGAGGGCCAAACCGAAATGATCGGGAATTGAGTACTTGGGATTGACTTAGCATAAAACCTTTTTTGTTACGTGAGTACTGGCCACTTGCAACCGTAATGACATTTATACAATTTAAAAAAACTCGTTTTTTTTCGTAATGCCAGTTTAAATTTGACAAGACGATAGGCAAAATGGAGTTCAGGAATAGTTCAGGCGTGAAAATTTCCTTGCCATCATTTTCACAACTTTCGTCGAGGGTTATCTCAAGATGAATGTCTCGGTGAGCTTGTTTCCATATATAATGTGGAAGCACCAAGCCAAACGACTATTTATCGCTGGTATTGGGAGCTTCGATGACGTCGTGCGTCTCTCAGCACCGTACATTCTAGTGGTCGACAAAAATCAGCAGTAACGCCTGAAAAAGTGACGGCTGTGCAAAAAAATCTACAAGATGATCGGCATGTGACATACGAACAGATTCACATTTTCATAGGGATTGGAATGACTGCAATTCAAAATATTTTGCATAATGAGTTGGGCGTCAGAAAGTTAATTTCCCGCTGGGTACCCCATAATTTGTCTGAAGAGCAAAAGGCGGCTCGCGTTGAGAGGTGTCGGTCTACTCTGAAACGCTTCGATGGAGGGAAGTCAAAACTTGTCTATAACATCGTCTTAGGTGACGAATTGTGGATTTATTCTTATAAACCTGAAAGAAAATATCAGTCGGCAGTTTGGGTCCTCGAAAGCAAGGTGAAGCCAACGAAAGTGGTGTGTTCCAGTAGCGTATCGAAGAAAATGATCGCTCCGTTTGATTCCAAAAAAGGACATGTGGCCACAAATCCTTTACAGGAACATAGAACGGTTACCGCCAATTGGTAAACTTTGGTTTGTTTGCCAGAATCGATGACTAAACTCCGTAGAGGTAATGGTACAGTCAACAGCATAAATAAGTGATCATTTATGTACCTTGTCACTTTAACGTCATGTTTGAAATGTCATACAAAATTGTGAAACGATTGAAAGCGACAAGGTACATAAATCATCACTTATCTATGCTTTTGACTGTACACGCCGCATCATCTTACACCGTACCGACCGTATGTATTTTGTGTAGGTTTAAAGAGAAAATATGTTTGGCTGACATCTGAGGCGTGATTTTAAAACATATTCCCAATTATGGGGTGCATTGCATGCAAGCACGGCCGCGAGCAACAGCTAACAATACATACATATTTAAAATTTGCTTTTTAAGCCCTTTCATTTGATACCAAACACGGCACCAATAAACCAACCTTCTTATTTAGTTCATGATTTTATGTCCTCTAGAGGGCGCCATTTTATTTTTATTTGATGTCACACACGTGTGACCAGTTGACAGACGCTTCCAATGGTATCTACCTCATTTGTCAAATTATGATAAGTAATTTAGATGTTATGAGGGAACAGATGAGCATACATACATACATACGTGCATACATACACACATACCGATCAAAATCATAACCTTCATTTTAGCTTCGCCGTAGTCGGGTTAAAAGAAAATGAACATAATAACACTGGGACACAGAAGGAAAATGACAAATCAATTTGTCTAAGCGAAAAGCTGAAAGTAATAGTACATTACTACAGAGGCCGGGAAGTAGACTCCTCCGCCTCGTAACTATCCATAACGTCTATATGAACTCGGCCGGCAACCCCACTTCAAGCCGAGGTTTGTATAGTGCTTTTCTCAAACATATAATTCATTAAAAAATTTAAAACAAAAACTACAATGTCAAATACTAGCTGTGCCTGAGTAACCTACAGTGCTCAGTCATTCGCGCTGTGTCGGGTGCGAGCGCCCGCCCGCCGCCGCTGCGCCGCCGCGCGGGCCGCACCGTGCTACATACACCGCCTGCGATCTAAGTTGCGCTACGTACTCCTAATAACCATACACCGGATTGACGGGGGCAAAAATGTACCAGTGCTAGTGATTCATTAAATATCGACTAAGTTTATCGACAACTTTTTTCGTGACATGGATCTTGCATTTCTTGCAAAAGTAAGTCGTACCTATAACTTCTATATCTGAATGATCAGCTTTCCATGAAGATCAACGATTTTTTTCTTTCGACGCATTTTTAACCGACTTAAAAAACAAGAAGGTTCTCAATTCGTCCAAATGCTATAGAATATTGTTGTGCTGAATTAATTTGTTGTTCAATGTAATTTCAATAGTTATCAAAAGTGACTCGAGTCCAGAGTCAATGTCAGATACCGGTTGTTTATAGTTGCGATAAATATAAATAAAAGAGGTTTGCACATAATTAAAAGGTATCCAAACTTGGCCATTACTTATGATAATGATGATAAGAAATTGATTTTTATCGATGTCGATAAACTTAGTCGACATTTAATGAATCACTAGCACTGGTACATTTTTGCCCCCGTCAATTCGGTGTATGCTAATAACCTCTGCCCTCCTGGTACCTGGTGCCTTTATGCAAACGCTTTGGTTGGAAGCACGGCTAAGTATATTAAAAAAAAACAGCTATTTAGGCTGTTCATAAACAGCCGCCATGTATACACAAAAATAAAAATAAAATTACTTCCAGGCCTAGGCCTTCAATTTTGTATGAAATTCCTTTACAGTTCTCTCGAGGTGTTCCGCCCGCAACGTGATACTTTGAGGCCTAAAATAACTAACATAACGCCAACATTCCATTGCATATTTGAGAAATAGTACATTGTTGCAGAGGATAGAAAGTACGCCGTTTTTGGACGAGTCATATAGTGGGCCGAAACGTAGTTGAGGCCCTCTAGTGTACGAGTCCATAAATTGCACTTTTTACCGAGGCAGACATAGTGCTTTTCACAACTACTGAGAGGAAATAAAATAAAAATTCATATTCAAAACTCAAATTTTGAATTCATGTTAATGTGAGATCACCGCCAATTTTACAATAGATAAGTAACTTTTTTTAGTCTGGACCCCTATTCTCGTGGCACAAGAGATTAATAAACTAACATGCGAGATGAAGATGTCAACTCCATATAAAATTGTATTTGTTTCGCCATATCTCCCATGTAATTTCATATCTAGTGGTTCAAGATTAGGGGCCAAGTTTGAATTACATTTAAAAAAAAGCAGTGCCATAGTTTTTAGTCTGTCTATCTTTTAGCAAAAATACACCTAACGTTTTACGACACAAAATGGTGTGTTCTGATTGGTCGATTTAATTTTTTCATTTTAAGGAGCTTGACACAAAAATTGATTGATTGATTTTCATTGGTTCTCAAAGTTGCACAACAATGTTCTCGACCAATCAGCAAACACGCCGACAAAAACATTCTTGGTCTGTCCTTATAAGTGACGTTTTGTGATCCCAAACAAGACCATCTATGGCCATATTTCCGAGCAGTGTTGGGAAAAGTCTGTTCCTATTCAGACTGTCAATGACAACAACAAGTATTAATAATAATTAAATAAGGGCGCGTTCACATAGAACGTGCGTTTTTACAGGATCCGTTTTAACGGATCTTGATGGCGTATGTAGTTGTATGAGTGAATTCACACCCAAAACAGTATTCTGGATCCAGTAAAAAAGAAGATTACAAGGTGAAAAGATCCGTTAAAACGGATCCTGTAAAACGGAAGTTCTATGTGAACGCGCCCTAACCTGAAATAACCTCACTGTAATTGTCTAAAGATAGAGGATGAAATAGTAATGAGCAGGGAGCGAACCTTTGGTGCCGGTGACGTCATTATGACGCAAATTCACATATATGATGCTTTTATATAAACAATATTGGGACACCCCGCTGATTCTTAATAATGCTATAATGATAATGTAAATATTAAAATAATGACAAAGACGATATCCAGCCGTTCTGACGAAAATATTTTGTCGGGTCATGTAACTCTAACCAAAAATATTCTTTCCACAAGTAAATTAAAAACATTACTTAAATTAAATTTCGTTGGATTTCAAAGTATGCAGAACGCTTTAAATTCAAACATAACATCCCATGTGCTTAGTTGTTGTCAAATGTTCTTCTAAATTCCTTACTTTTGCTGTTAAAACATTAACAAAAAATTCAATATAAATTTGTTATTGTCTCCACCAATTTTCTTTTTAATATGACAATGACAATCAATTACCTTATTTATAAGTACCGATTGCCGTCTCAACTCAAATGTCAACATCGGTAAACTAAAGAGGCCAATAAATTGTTATTAGTGATGATGTAAAATCTAGATAAAAACACTCTGTATGTAGCTTGACGTCATACGCCTGTCATCGGCACCAAAGTTTCGCTCCCCGGTAATGAGAATAATGTTACCTCTAATGAGTTTATTAAAAAGGTTGAATATATATTCATCATCATCATCGTATTATTATGCTGGGTGCGACAGAGACGAAAACCTCACTTATCAATCTAATCTATCAAACCTCACTAAATTTCAATGTCAGAAATAGTTCGAAAAAAAATATCTTTTTGACAAGACACTGTCATTGTAATGGTATTTTCACCGAATGTGCTTTTCATCAAAAAATACAATATTAAATAGAGATTACTACCTTAAAATGGACCTTAAGACAGTGATAAAGTGTATGAATAAATAATATGACTAGGCTCACCCTTCAAAAGTACGCGAATATGGAGTTATAATGGTAAATTGATTTGTTTATAAGAGTGACGGAACGAATAGGAACAGACTTTAGGTAAGTTAGGCATACTTGTGTCTCAATTTCTTAGATCAAGGAGAATTATATATAGATATATCTAGGTCAAGTAACTAATCAAACAATACCCGCGGTCCCGCGTATTATAAAATTACAATAAGTAATACTGGACTAAAAAAAACGAAATGTTCGTTCACCCGTCTCTTGACGTTTTATTAAGTAATCAACCGTAGTTACATTTGGTGGTCTTCTATCTGGGGCGATGATACCGAGCTGTAAACAAGGCACCGCCTACCGGCCTTTCATCGTTGCTCCTTCTGCAGTTGTTCCCGGCGCTGGCCGGCAAATTTCGCCCGGAGCTTCGATATAGTCGAGTTAGACAACGTGCCGGGGACTTTAAAAATAGCCTGTAAAAGATAATTTACTTAAACGGAAATCATGTTTTAAAAAAAAATGATCCGACTTCAAATCACAATTGGCGAAAATATCGTCAAATATAAAATTTAATTCCCCATTTTTCTACCCTTAGGGTTGGTTTCATAAAAGTTATTAAGGGACATATAGCTGGGGTCTTATTGAACAAAAGTGTTACAATATTGCGTCGAGTAAAGTAATGCCACTTGGCATGGTTATTATACAGGTCAAACTGAGCTGAAAAAGCCCGTTAGCCAACCTTGACTCTGCAACTGGGGGGAGGGGAGGGGGTTTAAATACCGAACTGCCGGCGTTTGGAAAAAAAATCGAATGGATGCAATTGAGGTAGAAAGTCAAGTTCGGTGTCCTTTTCGGATAAATCAAAGACGGCCAATTCATTAGCCATATCATTTTTGTATGTTCTCATAGAAAAAATAATAATACCTACAATTGTGTACTCCAAGTGGTAAAAAAAGTATATAAGAGAACCCTAATATTTTCAGATTTTTAGATGGGAGATGGTAAACAAAAATACTCAACAAAAAGCTCTTTAAGTGTAGATTGAGAAAACATTAACATTAAATAACTTAGTAAACATTAATAATTAAAAAAATATATGATACCTACGTATGGCGGTATTCGGTACCATAGTACGAAAAAGAGCTAAAATATGGCAAATACCCATTTAGGTTGAGTCGTTTCATATTCGGATAGGTGCATACAAGGGTTGCTTTTTTAAGTTGTGTCGTTTGAAATAACCATAGACAATTTGGAAAGTGTATTATAATGTTATGTTTGTCGAGAATTCACCACGATATTTGATACACTTTACCATGCTCTCGAACCAGTTTTGAAAACACTTATTCCACTCAAGTGAGGGTTGCCAAAGTGGCCGATTTGTATGCATCCACCCCTTCTGCGGGTTGATCACGAAGACTGTTTAATTATTGGGAACGTAAAAAAATTGATAGGGTTTAAGTCAGGGCTATCTGGCGGGAAGTCTAGAATTTCGACGTTTTCCTTGCTTAAAAACGGTTTTGCCACTCGGGAAGTGTAAGAGCTTGCATCGTCGTGGTGCATTATCATTCGGCGTTTCGAGTTGTTTTTTCTGAACTCTGCGAAAACTTGTGGCAAGCAAACTATCGTATACTAGTCGGCATTAACCGTTTTACGGTCTTTCAGCACAATAGTGGCAACGTGACCAGCCTTTGCCACAAACGACGCGACCATTTTCTTCGAAGTGCTTCTAGAGCGTATGACTTTTGTCGGTTTTGGCTCACCTTGGAGACCCAAACAGTCGACTGCTGCTTGGAATCTGGATCATTAGCATAAATCCAAGATTCATCACCACTGATCATATCGTAGACGTGTTTTGACTCTCTTCGGCCAAAACGTTGCAAAGTTTTTTGACACCATCTAACACGAGCCGTTTTTTGCTCATCGCTCAGTAAATGTGGTATCCATGGCAAGATTAACTTTCTTACACCGAGCTCTTCATGCAAGATTTTTCTAATTGTTGTCCCTGAAATGCCCACAAGTGCCTCTATTTCACGGTATATCACGTGACGATCTTCGACGGTCACCTGTCGTACAGTGTCGATGTTCTCTTAGGTCGCGGCGGATTTTGTACAACCTTCACGTTGTTTGTCGTTGAGATTGCAGTGTCCACGTTGAAATTCTAAATACCAGCGTTCTACAGTCCTAAGGCATGGTGCTTTGGTACTGAATAAAGAAGTCAGCTCCTTAAAGCACTGGATTCGCGTTAACCCTCTTTGGAAGTTATAGAAAATTATAGCACGCAAATTTTCCTTAGAGATTTCCATTTTCACAAGAGACTCGTTTACTTTGACACGACGCTACAGACAAACGGTTCGAGCAGTCAAAAAGCATTCTTTTGTTTTTGACGTCTAAGTCAAGAAGTTTAAATTACTATTTTTATAATTGCGGGAGATTTGTAAACGACAAGACTTAAAAGGCAGCCCTATATAGGGTGCAATCAGAATCATTTTCATCCTTCAATTAGAACAATCCTTCGAAAAGTTGCCCCGTTAAACGATGATGTTGTATCGCACCCAGTAATAGATTGGAATAACGGCAGATCGTGTTTTTTCAGGACGTAAAATTATAAAAGAGAATTCCTTAAAATACCCATTTATAAATAACTTTGCAGAAATCAATTGATTTTAGATTAATTACCTAAACTCAAAGCTATTGTGGGGCAGGCCACATATATTGGTGTGATTTCCTGGTGAAAATGTGCACCCACAGTTCTTCCAGTCCTTGTATTTTTGGAACACATGGCACTGCTAAAACTACCAAATCTGTGTCTCCGGTTCTCACCAATGTACTTTTGAATGTCTTCTTGAAACCGCGTCGGCTAGGTTAGGTGGAGCATCATTCGCGTGTCGGCCTCCTCGTGCAATATTTTCACAGTTTTACTGAGAGCTTATTCAGAGGCATCGGTAATAACGAACTCTTTTACCAGTTGGAATGGCCATACCCGAATAGCAGTGGGTTGATAGCAGGTCATACAGATCTTTTTTGTTTGCTTGTTCCCTGAGAAAATGTACCCATCTTTTCGGGATTTTTGTATTTGTATATCTTGACGCTTGCCGCCGCCGCACTGTGGATCGAAAATGGCCTCTCCATAGAAATAGGGACTTGCCTATTTTTTTAATTGAAATCGAATCAATTCCTCATAATTAGGTAAAAAAATGAATATGGGTAAATTTGGCTGGAAAACTGCCGAGTAATAATTTTTTTACGAAAATTTTGTATGGAGCGTATATGAAAAAACGGAATATCTCAGGAAGTGCACAATTTCCCGTAATATCCTTCCGCGCGAATTTAGTACCAATTATTTATGATTTTTCGGCATACTCAAAACCTCCCGGCCAGGTGCACTTTAAAAAAAAAAAACCTTTTATATAGGGAAAACTTGGTTTTTAGTAGGTAGTTAAGTTTGCAAGACACGTTTTATCATGGAATAAAATTAAATAATGGCTTTAGATGAGATGGATTTTCAAAAATGAGTTCAAGTTTGCGAAATGAGTTGCGAGTTTGGCAATTTATCTCCCTGCCCCCAATGAGCACATTCAGTGCTCATTAAGCGTATGATTAAAATTAAAAATTAACTTAATTACTCTTAATTATTCCTAATGAGTTTGTATTAAGTAAAAGTATAAATTAAATATTATCTTATATCATTAAGGATGGATAATTACCCAGATTTCAATGGGCTCTCATTAGTAATATGCAATAAATAGGCTGCAGTTTAATTTTATTGTTTATTCTTTTTGGAACGTATCAACTGCTAACATCACTAACTGCAAGCAATGGAGGGTTGAACGAACAACTTAGATTTGTACGTGATTTTGAGAAATCAGGAGCCTTCGTTTAACCACGAAGCCTTGCTGGAAGAAGTGGTTACTAAAATCAATGGACAACTATCTGAAGAAGACTATGATAGCCTCAAGAATTTTGCCGAAGATTTTCAAGATCTGCTTCGGAAAGATGGCAGAAGTGCCGAAGAGATACGAAAAAGTTTAGAAGTACCTATGAAAATTGGCTTATGGAAAATGTTGATTGGCCAAGCTTCGTAGTTTGGCGAACCAATTCACCGAACCAAGAATCAGGTGATTTAAACTATGAAGAACCTTCGACCTCATCGGTTGGAATAATGACTAAACGTAAGTCATTCGCAGATCTGGGAACCAAACAGAAGATACAAAGATCGAGTGACTTACAAACTGAAAACGCTGATAAATTGGCATATGCTGCAGCAGAACGTTTTAAGCAGGATGGCCGCGATGATATTGCGGCCGTAATTGAATATATGCTGCAAAATCCAGAAGCAGCATCTAAATTAAGAGAAGTGACAATCTCTACGAAGAAACCCGCAACATCTACAATATATACACCTGAAAAAGCACTAAGTCTTTTTATTTCACTCAAGTTGTCTAAATGGCAATATATGATACTGCGAGAGAGTGCTATTAGAGAAGGTGCAGAAAATGTGTATCCGTCATACTACAGAGTGCAAAAAGCTAAACTAGATTGCTATTCTCCGAGTGAATCAATAACTATTACCGATTCTTCAGCCAAAATTAAACTGCAAGCATTATTGAATATAACAGTGAACAGAATAATGGATAGTATACCTGAGCACGTAGAAGACAAACAGACGGTACTTGTTTCTAAATGGGGGTGTGATGGTGCTTCGAGCCAAAGCAGGTACAAGCAAAAGTTGAGTCATTTCGAGCAAGACGATTCCAGTGTTTTCATGACAACCCTGGTACCATTAAAATTAACTTCAGGAAATGATACAATATGGACGAATCCCAAGCCTTGTTCAGCGTTATATTGTCGTCCAATACAGTTCAAGTTCATTAAGGAGATCGAAGCCGTTGTGCTTGCTCAGAAAACGGAGATAGACAAGGAAATTGAAGATCTACTACCCACAGAACACAAAACCAACACAGTGAAGCATGAACTGAAGATGACGATGGTGGACGGCAAAATTTGCACTTTTCTTTCAAAAGCCAGATCAAATGCAACTTGCAGTTTATGTTTGGCTAAACCAATGGAGATGAACCTTCTCGATAAAGTTCTTACAAAACCTGTGGATACTGGTATATAACAATATGGGTTATCATCTCTACACGCTCGCATCAATACGATGGAATGCCTTCTTCATATAGCATATCGCCAGGATTTTAAACAACGGGCTGCGAGAGGGAATGAGTTTAATGAAAAAATGGCATCAAGGAAGAAAATTATTCAAGATCGTTTTAAGGAAGAAATGAATCTCTTGATAGATGTGGTCAAACAGGGGTCAGGAACGTCTAATGATGGAAACACAGCCAGAAAGTTTTTTGAGGACCCCTGTAAAACAGCAAGCATTACAGGACTAGATGAGGGCTTAATCAGGAGATTTGCAGTAATCTTGCAAGCAGTTACTTCAGGAGAGGTAATATATGTAAACAAATATAAAGATTACGCCCACGATACAGGAAAAAAATATGTGGAATTATACAACTGGTATCATAATTATGTCCGCAACGGTTCATAAATTACTGGTGCATGGAGCAGACATTATAGCCCATAACGCAGTTATAACGATCAGCAATCTCTCAGAAGAAACGTCAGAGGCCCGGAATAAAGACTTTAGAAGGTTCAGGGAACACAACTCACAAAAAAAGAGTAGACAAGATTCAAATCATGACATTTTCAATATGTTACTTCTGTCATCGGATCCCAACCTTACCGCAATGAGGCCAACACTAAATAAAAGGAACAGACAAACCTTATTTAAAGGCCTTGGACCTTCTAATCAATTCCGGACCGCAAAATGATTCGGTATTGGATGCCGAAATAAGTGACGCAGAATAATAAACAATAAAATTAAACTGCAACCTATTTATTGCACAATACTAATGAAATCTGGATAATTATCATCCTTAATGATAATTAAATAATATTTAATTTTTACTTTTACTTAATACCAACTCATTAGGAATAATTTAGTTAATTTTTACTTTTAATCATAAGCTTAATGAGCACTAAATGTGCTCATTAGGGGGCAGGGAGATAAAGGGCCAAAAAGTGAGACATTTCATTATTACAATGAAATCATTTTTGAAAATCCATATTATCTAAAGCCATTATTTAATTATATTCCATGATTAAACGTGTCTTGCAAACTTTAATACCTACTAAAAACCAAATTTTCCCTATATAAAACTTTTTTTTTTTAAATTGCACCTGGCCGTGATATTTTGAGTACGTCGAAAAATCATAAATAATTGGTACTAAATGCGTGCGGAAGGATATTACGGGAAATTGTGCACTTCCTGAGATATTCCGTTTTTTCATATACGCTCCATACAAAATTTTCTTAAAAAAATTATTACTCGGCGGTTTTCCAGCCAAATAGACCCATATTCATTTTTTTACCTAACTATGAGGAGTAGATTCGATTTCAATTAAAAAAATAGGCTCTTTGAAAATTAAGTGTCTATTTCTATGGAGAGGCCATTTTCGATCCACAGTGCGGCGGCCGCTGCTTGATAAGCGGCTACTAAACCACTGAGCCACTCTGAGCGTTAATTAGGCACTTGAAATAAAGCACCTGATGTCGTTGGACTGGTACTTAGATACATTTTAGTGATAAGCGTTAATAACCTCCGCGCCGATCCATATTGTAATGTAACCTTTATGTTTAAAAAAATCCCGGTTAGTAGTTTTCATGCATAAATATTTATACAATATTAAAATAAAACATTCAATGAAACTAACTAAACATAAAATCGTAACTAAAAAAGTGTAACTAAAAATAAAATCGGTTAAGTACTGGTGGCCGGTTGCTAAAATTGAATAAGAGTCATATTTGTAGGCAATTGTATGGGAAAAACGCATAATAATTCTGTAACCACATTTTGCACAATCAGGCTAAGATGTTTACCAGTCTATTAGTGACAGGTTGCAAGCCCATCGCCTAACAGTAGGTACTACAGGCTTTTACACACTACAGGTCCTTAGTCGCCTCTTACGACATACACCGGAAGACATGGAGCACTATTCTAACTCGGCAACCACACGGGACTGACAACCAAACGCGACCCTTTTTTATTCACCTATTTGTAATTTAAATAAAACTGGTAAATGGCATTTGAAATATCTGTTAGTTCGAACTTGGAACTTCAAACCGGACATTACGCTGTAAATTATTTAGTGCCTGAGCATAAGAATAAACAATAACTACACGTAGAAGAAAAATACAAAATATAATTCTTATCTATTAATAAAATTTTAGACACTTTTACTTTTACAGCCAAATAGACTGAATAATGTTTTCCCATGGCTAATTTAATAGGTACGTTTAAAAAATCAAATCGCGACATGCGCGGTGAAACAAGTACAACGACCGCGCCGCGCCGCGCTGCACGGCATAAAGCCCATAACAAACGGAGGTATAATATATATTATCTTTGCTATAATTAATAGACATTATAGCAAAGAACCACATATACTAAGATATGAAAATATATATCCATCAGATTCATTATAGTGGCGAGGGAAAGAGATAAATATGTCTTATAGCAAGGTCTATTAAGTTATTTTAAGATACCTTGCTATAATCCCATATAGCCATTTTCGGTCGCAGACTTTTCAAAGCAGTAACAAGTCACATTTGTTTCGTAACTGTTTCGGCACATTGCGACTGTGTAAGAGTTTGGTTTCTAAGTGTAGTAACAGTTGATATACAATGCTACCACTAAATAACTGGTAACAATGTTTAGTCGCTGCGTCCACAAATAACGGAAACATTTGTGTCACACATTTTTATACACTTTGCGTTTAGTTTGTGACTAGTGTACAAACTAGGAAATAAAGTGTGGTAACCGTGTAATACCGTTATAAACGCGAAGTGTAGTAATGTTACGTCAATGTTTCGGAACTTTGTAACGGTAAATGACGGTGTCCGTGAAACTATGAGAATCTCTGTAATTAAAAAAATACATGGAACCATTTTGTGATTTCAGTAACTTTGTTTTTACTTTAAGTTTCACGTCGGCACATGTCGACACAAACTAGTAACTGTGTGACCACTTGTGACTGCAATGTTTGTCCGTCATAATAACATATTTATATCATAATTAATAAGTTTTATGGTTTATTCTTGCTTTTATATTTATTGTTATTGCTCAAATATATTATTCTGTCTATGAAAGCTTCAGAGATCTTTAAATTATAGACTTATTCAATAATGCAATAATACGCAGTACAGTCATGTGTTTCGGGCTAAATTATTTTATGATGGCGCGTTGATGAATTTCAACCAATATGATCAAATGACACGATGAAATTATTTTCCCATTGAAATTTGAACACAATCATAATGAATTAACACTAAAACGAAATATTTACGTTGTCAAACTTTTTTATGATGGCGTCTCTTCTTATGTATTTTTTTAAATCACTATGAAAACGACATCAGACACTCCAACGAATTTCATTTAAAAGAGTGAATGAACGAATGATTTCTAACGAACTGGTTTCAAACTGGGAACATTGTTACCACACGGCGACGGAACAGTGAAACCAAAAGTTACTGTGTCGACTCTTCCCCAATTTTAGTCGTCGCGACGTAACAATTACGAAACAGCGACCAAACGTGTTACTAGAATCAGTCAGTGTCTACACATAAGTTTCGACAATTTTCGTAACGGCTACCAAAAATGGCTATATGGGATATGTGTATTAATATATATTATAGCTGTGTATGTGGACTCTGTCAAGTAGTACGGAAAATATATCGTAAGATGCATTGCTATAATATATATTTTGGCATATTAATATATATTCCGTGTGTGACGCCCCTGACTGACTAGACACCTCAGGTGTCGCCAGGCGGTAGGTATCTAACGCGCCGAGCGCGCCTTGGGAGCCGGGAGTTTCGCTTCTATGTAGTTATTATTTATTCGTATGGTCTGGGTTGAGGCATAAGGCCCTAATAGGTAAGTAGTAAACGTCAATTTTCAGTAACTGTGAAGATTCATCCGAAGATTCACTGTTCAGGAATAAAGCTAAGATTTGAAGAGATTTAATACGACTTACTTGCATAAATTCATGACAATGCAAAGTGCTGGCATTCTTTACAATGGCTTTGAAACATTCTGCTAGTGATGTGAAGTCATTACACGCCATTATTGCTGCTCGATTACACTTAATTAGAGTAAGGCAAACTCTAAAAAGGATTTTTGAGCCTTCGTAAAATAAACAGTCCCATATTCTAAGCACAGTTTCCACTGGAAGGACTTCAGCAAACAGACATACAAACCACTTAGTTGTAATGACAGCCCAAGGTAGCCCTGCAACGAAATTAAACACTTCCATCAACAGATCTGCCAGCCAGAATCTATCAGAACAGTTGTTGAAATTCCAACAGTGAGTTGTATAAGCCGCCTGGCCGTATCGTTAAAAAAACCGGGCAAGAGCATGCCTGACCGTACTCAGTGTAGGGTTCCGAAGCCGCTCATAAAACAACAAGTATGAACTATAGGTCTAACGCATGACTGAGTCCGTTCCTTAGGTATGGGAGCGGCACGGGAGGGGTGACAAGTCACGTGATTGGGCGTGTCCTAACTATCTCGCTATACACGATAAATTATAATGAAGATATCTCTTACGATATGCTTATGATATTTAAGAGCGTGTACATGACTCAAATTGATGAATATGTTGGCGTGTGACAATAAAAATAAAAAACCGGACAAGTGCGAGTCGGACTCGTCCACCGAGGGTTCCGCACAAATTTGTAGGTTCATATTATAAATACTTCCGGAATCTCGCAGTTTTTTCCGAGCTAAAAATAAATAAAGAAATAATTATTAATAAAGAAATAGAAAATAAATAAATAACACGTGGTTATATAATATATATTTTTTAATATTATTATTTACAACTGAAATTCTAAATAAAATTAATCTGAATCCATATCGCTGTCTGTACCCGTATCAGTGTATGTATGGCTCGAATCACATTCATTATCTGATAAGTTGATCCATGATCTCGTCACTAAGATGGTCATTTTTATAATACTCTTCCTCCACTTTATTTACGTGACTGACACATTTTTGCCATTTCTCCACTGAATACTTCGAAAATAGCTCAGCCTGAGCTCGTTTCTTCTCGGTTAAATTTAAATTAATATAATTTCGTGCCAGTTCACCCTTGATATCTCCCCATACTAATTCGTTAGGGTTTAAATCCGGATGATACGGTGGCAAATAAAGTACTGTATGACCCTTTTCTTCCAATATGACATCAATTTTGCATTGTTTTTCTGGTTTATTTCGTTTTATTAATTCTAGCAAATCCCTCGTTTTCATCGCTTCAGTGTATTTAACATTATGGTGTTTTAACCAATCCTGCATTTGCTTTTTCAAGGAACACATCGTGGGTGGTTTATCCACAAACACGACGTTGCAATGGTATTTCGCGTTATCCATAACTATTACTGAATTAGGAGGAAGACGAGGCAAAAGTTTTTCGCGAACCCACTTTTCGAAATTGTTGGAATTCATATTTCCATGATAGTCTTCTGTCTTTGTATTTGGTTTGAAAATGGTTAAAGCGTTATCGACAAATCCTGAACTTTCACCAGCATGCACGATGCCCAATCTATTTCCTTTACCAATTGAAGAAAATGCACCTCTTTCAGAGTCTGATTGCCAACACGCTGACACATTATGGGATTCATTTACGTAAGTTTCATCTTGAAAAATATTGGTCTGTCTTTTGATCTAAATTTTCTTATTGCCGTAATATATTTGCCTCTCCATTGTTGAATTGAATGGCGTTCTAACAACATTTCTCTCTTTGATTGGCATTTTCTGTATCGGAATCCTAATGCACGTAATATAAGTCTCAAGTATGTATAACCACATTTAATAACTCCATCTTCCGCTAAAACTTGTCTTAGTTTATTGATCGTGGGAATTTCCTTTCTTATTGTGTAGAATTCTGTAATCTTTCTTCTTATAACACCTTTAACGAAATCGTCAATTTCTATTTTATTTTTTCTCGTCTGTTTAGGCCTTCTTGGTGAAGAAAACTTCACATTACATTCCACACTTTTTCCCTCACTGCGTTGTGCACTTCTTTCTGACAATCCTGTTGCCATGGCAACAGTTTTATGTATATTAATGTCATCTTCATGCTCAGCAGAATTGGGATCTAATTTTTTTATTTTAAAATATTCGTACACTTTATAAACAGTTTGTTTAGTTTGAGCCCTTATTGGAGGACTCATCTTTGGATGCAAATCCCGTGTGCGTTTTACTTGAAGCGACCTGTTCAATTAACACGTAATGACGACAGCAAGGCTGGACCTCTCCCGTGCCGCTCCCATACCTAAGGAACAGACTCATTATGCGTTAGACCTATAATTCTCTATTTAAAGTTATTTGGTGCTATCTTAGATAATTTTATTAGGTATAAACACTTAAGTCGCTTGTATCTCAGGAACCAATAGAGTCTACTTAGTCGTGATAGTTTTTCTTTTAAAATCGTTACATGTGCTTTCATTGTAGTTATTTTTCAGATTTTAGTATTTGTAGTATTGGCTGTAGGGGGGGGACACTTGACTCTATCAAAAATTAGCGCTTTAAAGCTTAATATTTCATAATGGGATCCCTTGATCAAAAATTTACAAACCCGCAATATTTTTGATAGACCTATCCAAAGACACCCCCCCCAAGGGGTAGATTAGAAAAAAAATACATCCCCGCGTTAGCTGTAGGGGAGGTACAAAAAAAATATAGAGATTTTTTTTACCACTTTGTTGGCGTGACTAATATGTAATGTATATTCATGCCAAATTACAGCTTTCTAGTACTAAAGAGTCTCTGAGCCAGGCTGCGGACGAATGGACGGACATGGCGAAACTATAAGGGTAATAAGGGTTCCTAGTTTGACTACGGAACCTTAAAAACGATACGCACGATCTTGAAGGCCCTCATATTCACAGTAACGGGACTAAAATTTAGGACCATACGGGAGCTGCGCTCACATAGTGGGATGGAAGGATGGAGGAGAACTCCCTCCGCCACTGGATCTTCAAGCTAGCGCCCTATAACAGCGAGTTCTTAATCGAACTGCTTGGTCTCCTCAGGGTCCTTCAAATCGGGTGACTATTCCTCTTGAAGATAGAACGGTTAATGCCGATTGGTACACAACTATTTGTTTGCCGAGACCGAGGCGAATACTTGATAAACTATAAAAAATATTTCATTCAGTTTAACTGCATATTTTAATCCCGAAACTTTCAGTTTGACCCTCATAATATTTACATCGGTCATTTGAAAGTCTGAGCATTTTGGGATGGTTGCGACTATTAACCAAAATTAGATTGCTTGGAAGAAAAGCAGCTGTAACTTTTTTTTTCCCATAACTATCATAGCATTTTTTGCACGATTTCGAAATCTTGATAAACTCCGCCAACTTTTGAGATAAGATGGCACCTACGTCTGGATTTCAATACGAGGTTTTAAATAATGTATAACGAGAAATTTTGTTGTGGCTTAGAAAGTATGGATTTATGTCAAATGCGTTAATATTTTGGAAATATGATATCATTCCCTATTAGACTAGGCCCAAAACTGGAAAACGCGTCTCTTAACCAATGCAAGCGGCAAATCATGTAACAGTTGGGGTGACAAAGTTATCAGAGGGTTTTGACCCTGCAGATACGGATCTGCCTGTCGCCATTCCGAAATTTGAACCGGAAGTACGGTATACCGGAAAAGGTGCAGCCCATACAAAACTTTTCGTCGTACATTTAGTAAATCGTTGTTCCGGTACTCTAAAAAATTTAATTATTAAAAATAAACAAAAAACCCGACTGCAAAAAAAAACAACTGAAAAGCGAAAAACAAGCTAAGTATATAATCTACAGAAAATTGTAAGAGCAATGTACTTATTGGTATTTATAACAATTTAAATTTAACTTGAATATTGGAAAAGGTGTTCCAGGCGGGGACAAGCTAGTCCAAATGTTATTCAAGAAATAGGTTTTGAAATTCATTGCTTGTCCCCGCCTGCAATAACTTTTCCAATATTCAAGTTTAATTTAATAGAGCGTCACACATCTAATAAAGATATCGAATGAGAAAGACTTTGGAAAGATCATGACACTGTATTCCGAGTTGCAGCAGTAGGCAACAATATTCTACTTCTATTTTTAGTTTTTGCTAAGTTTACTAGATATCGTTTTGTATGAGAATGAGATCTTTTTGGCATAAACTAAACGCTTTGGGCGACCAGTAAACGATCACATAACAAGTTTAAATTTGATACATAAGTAACTAATTTGTAGCAAACAAAAATAAGCCTTGTGGAGGAAGGATTTGTTATACTTTTTTTTTCTTCATACTATTTTGGACCACCCTATTATATACCCTATGTCACTTCGGCAATTAAGACGAATCGAATAACACCTCGTATGTTAAAATCCGTCAAGCTGTTTAGGCTGCAGAGCGTGCCCAGAAATAGACATACATACATACATACATACATACATACATACTTACATACATACATACATACATACATACGCTCGAAAAACATAACCCTCCTTCTGACGCAGTCGGGTAAAAAGGTCCAATTGTTATGGTTTTTTGATATGTTGTAAAGTAGGCAGCAATTTTTTTAACGCTAGCTGCCCATAGGCGATTCCATATCTTCGTCCCTAGGAGACCTGGAAAAATCTTTGAATCCAAAAGTTTTAGCAAATTTTGCATTCTACAATACTTATTGTAGAATTAGCACTAGAATGAACTCTTAACGACATTATAGGCATAAAACTGAAAAAAGTGACAGTTTTCCAAGATGGCGGAGAAATATATAGAGCTGAAGGGACGAAAAATGACGAGTAACATTAACGATACGATTTTAATAGGGTTAAAACCAAATAGAATCGAGTAAAATATTTGCAACACCGATGCTTTGTAATGGAAACATTTAAAGAAACTTACTTATATGAAGTTTTACTGTTTCATTTCTTACAGAAACATTTCAAATTAACTGTGAAACCTTTCAACAGCAGAAATGTCTCATCGGAAACTTTTAAAATCCTTCTAAAATTGTCCATCGCTAGGTATTGTCTACACTATTTATCTTCGCGCAGAGGTAGGTACTGCGGTACTGCCGTACATTCATTGCCCATCACCAAGCACGCAATGTCGGGTCGCACACAGATACTGTCGTACAATGACATGTTATCCTCAGTAACGTCGTACAAAGGTACTGTCGTACACTGTAACGTCGCACAATAGTACATTGTGCATCAAGGGCGGTATAAAGGGGATTGCTAACGAGAGACTATTAGAAATTTAGAAGCCCGACGCCGAAGGCGGAGGGCTTTTAATGACTCCAGTTCGTAATCCTCTTCATGCCCGTGATACACACAATGTTTTTCATCACATTTGCGAGGAAATAAAAAAATAGAGAAAAAATATACGCTTCGGAAACAACAATCAAACAAATGAACTCGACTCGCTAAAAGAGTTTGTCAACTTTTTTCAATATAGTCTTCCACAGATAATGATTGGAACTGCTTTAGTTTTTAAACTTGACCGGCCATACTGCCAGATTGTACCGATTTTCAAAATGAAATTTAATAAAATAATTGCAAATGTCTCTGAAATAATTGTAAAATATAAATATAATGCAGATAAATGTACCGTATAAGTTTGCGGTTGTGTCCTGACTGCCAGACTATTTGTTTCTTAAACACGCTAAGCGTGCTACTTTTTCTATAAAACCCTTTCGCGGTTGGCTTCTGTACCCAGCAAGACGCTCCAGCTTGAGCTACCCAGAGTGACTTTGATTCCGGTCTTAAGCTCAAAGTCGTGCCTTTCCACACCGTAACGTGGGCACTGGCAGACAATGTGCCTGATGTCCTCGTCATGTGTCGGGTCGCAGACACACGAGGGTATGTCTTTCATTTTAAATGGGTGGAAATAGGCATGAAGCCTCCGTGATCGGTAAAAGCTTGAACCAAAAAGTTTTTGAGTTTGAGTTTCTTTTATATGCTATTAGCAACACTCACGGTGGAAAAAACTTCTCAGTAGCCGCAACTATGATGCAAACGCTATTAACGTTTTTCCAACGTGGTTTATCTTAATGCACGAGAATGTCATTCGCACCCGTCTCGGAGGCTTGCAAGTTGTTTATTCCATACAAAGTGAAAAGCAAACACTGGTACACCTAGTATGGAGAAACAAACTTTAAGTGATTACTATAAAGAATCGGGCAAATAGTTTTAAAATCTTCGCTGATTCGTAATGATTCTAATAATATAAGATACCACTGAAAAACTTATGAAATAAAACATTAAATTAATTAATTATCGTGACATGGACATAAGGGAAAATTACAAAAATTCAGATTAAAATGATAATATCTCCGAATCTAGTAAAAATCGCTGGACATACATAGGGGTTAAATCGATAGCTTTTTAGCTGCTCTATCAGCTCTCTTAGTTTTGGCGTTGGTTTTTGGGACACCCAGTATGATAGAACAGACTGAACTAATTACCTACAACCAACATTTTTATTTCCTCTACAAATATTCAATGAAGTAGTGCCTATAATTTAGAAGTAAAATGATGAACAATTAACACCGTCCAAATTATTGAAACTTACTTTAAAGATGCCTAACTTCATAGTAGGTACAAAAATCAAAGAATCTTTCCGTTTTTAGCTTGTAGAAAAAGTAATTTGTGCAACAGTACGCAATAAGCCCTTAAGATGCTCGTGCTTTTTATGGTGCTGATAGACTTGAGCATATTCGCTAGAATGCTCGACTAAATGCTCCAGACTATCGGCAACTTTAATAGAACGCTCGGTTATGCCTCGCATTCTAATTTCGGCACTGGAATGGGATCGGAGCGAGAGTTGACGTGAATGATTACATTTAGACAAGTCAAAATGGACCCTATTGCACTGAAAATAAAGATCATAACACAATGAGTATTTTCTTTTACGTTTTCCATCCATTTTATCTTAAATACGGAACCCTCGGTGCGCGATTCCGACTCGCACTTGACCGGTTTTTTATGTAAAGCACTTTCGGTGAAAATACAATGAGAAACAAAACAATACAAATGGTTGTCATAATATTTAACTTTTCGAAATATTCTTGCTGTTGAAAATGTAGGTTGTTATCAGACATGAAGTCTTTCTGGCAAATGTGAATTAACTATGGGTTTCCTTCCGATATTAAATTTATCGATAACTCTTTCAAACACTTAGGTAATTCAAAGTAACATTTCATAGTAGATAGGTATTAAGTACAGCGGATAAAATATAAATTAACTAAAATACTAACACTACCCATCGATGTTATATAATGATAGGTAATATTTAATGTAAGTAATTCACAGGCATGCTTTTTAGAACTTTAAAATTCAAATAACAATCAATTTTAATAAATAAAATGTTATTATTCACGTGGTTGTTACAAAAAACTTCTTTTAATGCTATTCAATCGATTTCCATACAAAGTAAACTAAAACCAAGAGTGCCTTGCAACAAAGGCCTATTTAGGTATATTTTATGACATTACATTACTTATACATATATTATAGTTATTTCATAGTAAGAAAGTACAATTTATCGATAAATTATAAAGAAGTCCCTAGGACAATTTTATTCGTGCCACAATAAATTTTGTCTGGTAGTGATGTATTGATAGATTTGATTGATTAATTAATTAAGAGAGGCTTTTACCCAGCAGTACAACAGAGATGAAATAAACGATTAAGAAAAAATGAATGGCGTTGTTAAACATTTAGAATGGCTTTTTGTTTTAATAAAACAAACATATTAAGATGGCTACCAGAAGATCGCGCCGAGTGTTTAATCCTCAAATCGAATTTGATGTTACGTTAACCCTGTCCTTTCTCTTTTTTTCGATCTCGTCATAACTGTGGAGTAAAAGGAGTTCAAAGTTTTGTTACTAGTGTTTCGGAGTAACCCACCTGGGTGCGTGTGACGGAAGCGCGATGCACATTGACGAATTGGCTGGCTAGAGATTGCCCCTCCGTCCACTAGGATCCATTGATAGGATCCATTAAAGGGTTCTAGTGGACTTTGTACATTCAAATCCATTAATGGAGTAGAGTGGGCATTAATGTACACTTAAATCCATTTGGAGTCGTTTACACTTTTCAATACGCTGGGATCCATCAATGGGAACGAATAATAATCAAACCACAGTTAATAAAAAGTAATGGGAATAAAAGTCGCGTGTGTTCGTTAGTTAAAACTGCTTATCTTAGTTTTTCCACAATCATTACATAAGGTTATTGCATCTACGAGATACGATACTAATGAGGATATCTACTTATTTTTAATCAATAAGTTTTAATACCTACGCAATATTGAAATTAAGAAGAGATTTAAAAGGCAAAAATTAATCGCTTGGTTGAATAATATAAACTACAAACATCGATATAGAGATGGTCGATAAAAAAAACATTCAATCCCTACAAAATAGCGATGTCACTGCGACAAGATAACGGGGTCTGATGATGATGATGATGATGATTTTGATGATAATGATGATTATAAGGATAATGAGGATGATGATACCAACAGCTTTTAAAACCTCTTTTAAAGGATAACCGGATGAAGGAGTTACCCGTTCAATGTTTTTCGTTTTTGTATCCTGTCACTTAAAGAAATAAAAGTTAATATTGGACGGTGTAATTGTATGTACGATTGTACGTTTGTCTTAGAGTGGTCGGACACCTTGAAGCGGCCTTGTTTCTGATGTCAAAGTCCAAGGCCAAAATGAGGAAATAGTTTTGAATAGTTTTGAATAGTTTTTGATAGTTTGTAATCTATATACAGGATGTCCGGGATATAGTGGACTGCCTTACAGGGCTGGATAGCTCGGCTCAGGAGTGTTGAAAATATGATAAATCATCAAATTTTAGAAATGCGGTACCCTGGTTTACCATTTTCGATGCCGCGACCACAGTTGTGCGGACTCGCACCTATGACTGGTTCATGAAGGGTTGGCAGGGCAGGTTCGGTGAAGAAAACGCTCGGTGGATTGATCAGACGTTTCGGAGAGGGCGGAGGCTCTTCTATGTTGCCCTGGCTGGGAGTGGCTCTTGAGTGCAAAGTCTATGGCCGAGGGTCCCCATTTTATACAAATTTTCCGAGCCTCCGTCCCCCCCTCCACTTTTCTTTATTTTCAGTGTTTTCCTTACTATCTAATACATTTGGGATATCTTATACAACGGAAAACCTTACGAACTATCGGCGCTATGATTCGGTATATAAAACTTATCTATTTGCTTACAAACTAGGAAAATATTTACAAAAGACAGTTTTCGCGCCAGTAGGTATTTTCCCGCCATTTCCATCCGGTCGGGAAAACACCTACTGCGCAGGCGTGACTACCCCCACTCCGCATGGTGGCCCTCCCTGGTGGAGGGGAGCCACGGCGCATGCGTACTGCCGGGTAGGTTTGTTTACGTTCTGTAAACTACGGCAAAACCTACCCGGCAGGGGTTCTGAATAAAGATAACACAATTAAGAGATTCTTTATTAACCTATCTGCCTATTTACATACTTAAAAACTACTTATACGCTAACACAAATACGAGAAAACTATTACTAAACCTAACCATCTGTTCGCGTATATACAAAGCCCTACTATAAAAACTAACTGCACGTTCATGTATAAACAAAGTCAGTCAGTCTACACGATTTTGGTCGCCGTGTGCGGTGTTTTGGGGCGTTCCGCACATCTCTCCCGCCGTGCATCGCTCGCCGTCGGAGCGTTGCATATCTTCGTGGTGCGGGTCGCCTGGCTCGGTAGGTAGCACGACGAGTTTCTTGGTCGGTCTGCGCAGCACTCCTCCTTTGGTCCGGACATCTACGGCGCGTGTCACGCCGTCGGGTCCCGGGTATACGGCGACTACTCGTCCGCGCGGCCATGTGTTGCGCGGGAGTGTCCCGTCGGCGATGAGGACTATGTTGCCGACCTCGATCGGAGGCCCGCGGCCGTGGGGCTCCCGCCGGTCTTGCAGTGTGGGTAGGTACTCCCGTACCCAGCGGCTCCAAAAGTGGTCGGCTAGACGCTGCGATGTTCGCCACGTCGCGCGGCCGACCAATGTTGAGTCGTCGAAGGTACCCGGCACGGGTACCCTGGCGGTACCTCCCAGCAGGAAGTGGTTCGGCGTGATGGACTCGGGCTCGCAGGGGTCCACCGACACGTGTGTGAGCGGGCGGCTGTTGACTGTGTACTCCGCTTCGGCTAGTAGCGTGCTGAGGGTTTCGTCGTTCGGGTGGCGCTCTTCTAACACGGCGTAGAGGGAGTTTTTGACCGCCTTCACCATGCGTTCCCAGGCCCCGCCCATAAATGGGGCGCTGGGGGGGATGAAGCGCCACTTGATGAGGTGCTTCGCGGCCTCTTCTTGCGTCGCCTCGTCGAAGGCGTGGCGCAGCTCCTTGTCCGCGGCGTGGAAGTTTGTGCCGTTGTCCGACCAAATTTCCGTAGGGCAGCCGCGCCGCGCGATCATCCGTCGGAGCGCCATCACCGCCGAGTCCCCGCTGAGGCTGGGCACCACTTCAAGGTGCACGGCTCGTACTGTGAGGCATGTGAATAATGCGACGTATCTCTTCTGAGTACCCCGGCCCACTGTGACAGTTAGCGGGCCAAAGTAATCCACTCCTGTATAGGTGAATGGCCGCTCGTGATGCGCCAATCTGCTCCGCGGGTGATTCCCAGTGGGCGGGACCGCAGGCTGTGATTTCTTGATCCGGCATGGCAGACATCGGTGCAGCACCATTCTTGCGACCGGGCGTAGTCGCAATATACAGTAGTGTTGCTTACATTCATTGATCGTCGCTTCTACCCCGCCATGTTGTAGCTGTCTATGTACATAGTCTATGTACAATTTTACGGCTGTGTGATTGCCGTCAAGCACCGGAGGGCGTTTCTGTGACTCGGTGATTCCGTCGGCGGCGGCAATCCGTGTCTTCAGAGTTATCGTCCCGTTGACGAGTTCGACCGCCAGGGGGCGTAGCCGGCTGCTTGTGGGCGGGGCTTTGTTGTTCTGTAGGCATCGTAGTTCTTCGGTGAAAACATCGTGCTGACTCGCTCGCACGATCAGTTGCTCCGCCTTGTGTAGATAAGTTGCGTCGAGCTTCTTGTAATTTCCGGCTTCGTGCAGGTGTCTTGACGATGTTTTCTTTTTCTGTTTTCGTTCGTTGCGGGACCATTCTGGATCGGTTTTTTCGTTCTTCGCTGTACGTTTGTAGTACGACTTCGCTCGCTGGGGTCGACACAGGTCGACGAACTGTAGTACTCTGGCGACTGTACGTAGTAGGCGTTCCCAGCGTGAGAAACGTTCGGGGGCCGGGAGCCAGCTGTGTTTGCAGTGTTCGGCGATCAAATGGACCTTTTCTTCCCCGGTGTTCTCGCTATGCAGCTGCGACGGTTCCGTCGGCCATGTTGACGGGTCGTCGCGTAGAAACTCCGGTCCCGTGAACCACCGATGTTTGCTGTCGAACTCCTTCGGTACTTCTCGGGTCGCCTCGTCCGCGACATTCAGCTTGGTAGGTACCCAGCGCCATTCTTGTATCGTACTATTTTCTTCAATGGCGGCTATGCGGTGCGCGACGAATGGGCGATAAGTGCGCGCTCCCGCCCGTAGCCACGCTAGTACTGTGCGGCTGTCGGTCCAAAATGTCCTTTTCGTTGGCTTGTCGTCGTGTTCGTCGACGACGGAGGCGGCCATCCTGCTTCCTAGGACGGCGGCTTGCAATTCCAGGCGTGGAATTGACGTGATTTTCAGCGGCGCGACCTTCGCTTTGGCCGCTATCAGCGACACGTGCACTTCGTTGTCGGCGGTTATCAATCGCCAGTAGAGGGCGCTTGTGTAGGCGGTCTCGCTGGCGTCTACGAAGATGTGTAGCTCCCGTGCTACGGCGTAGCTGTAGTGAGTGTAGCAACGTGGGATAGCGACTTCTCGTAGAGCTTTCAAGTGCTGTGTCCATTCGGTCCATTGTTGCGTTAAATCTTCATCTAGCTGCTCGTCCCAGCCCGTTCCGCGCCTCCATACTTCTTGGAGTAGCTTCTTCGCGTTGATGGTGACGGGCGTGGCTAGGCCCAGCGGGTCGAATACCGACATCATTATCTTCAATACGTGGCGCTTGGTCGGTGTCTTCGAGTCGAGGGCGTCGGGCGGCAATCGGGTGAGGTCCAAGTTGAAGGCGATTTCGTCGGTTGCGGGCTTCCAGATTTGACCCAGTACACGTTCGTTTTTCATCTCTGTCTTGTTCAAGTCGATGTGTACGGGTTGCGTGGGCTTCTCGGCGACGGCGGCTAATACTTCCGTAGAGTTCGACGTCCATTGTCGTAGCTCGTAGCAGGCTTGCTTGTGTATGTAGCGGACGTCGCTCGCTGTCTGGATCGCTTCCGCTTCTGTCTTGAAACTCTGTAGGTAGTCGTCTACGTAATGATGACGTATTATCGACTTCACGGCTTCCGGATGCGTTTTTTCAAACTTCTGTGCGTTCGTGTTCTTTATGTATATGGCGATCGACGGTGAACACGTCGCTCCGAATATCAATGACGTCATCCGGTATTCTTGTGGTGGGGATGAGTCGCGGTCGGCTCCCCTCCATAAATATCTCAGTGCGTCTCTGTCGCACTCTCGTATCTTTACTTGCATGAACATTTCTTTAATGTCTGCTCCTACGGCCACCGGGTGTTGTCGAAATCGCATCAGTACCCCTGGTAGCGATTGAAGTAGGTCGGGCCCGGTGAGTAGGCGATCGTTGAGGCAAACTCCTCTCGTTCTGGCTGCCGCGTCGTGTACTATTCGTACTTTCTCGGGCTTCATTGGATTGATCACGGCGAAATGTGGCAGGTACCACACTCTATTTTCTTTGTGTGGCGGTGCGGGCTCGGCATAGCCCTTTTTCAGTAAGGCGTCCATTTCTTCATGGTATCGTTTCTTGAGCTCTTCGTTCCTGTCGAGTTTCTTTTCTACATTATGAAGTCGTTTCAGCGTGTTGTCGTAGTTGTCTGGAAGTAGTACATTTTCATCTTGCCATAGTAGCGGGACTTCGTAGCGGCCATCTTTGTTGATCGTAGTGAAGTTTGCGAGTGTAGTTAAGGCTCGCTCTTCCGGGTCGGATTGCGGTCGCTTCGGCTCGACGAGTAGTGACTCCAGTGCGAAGTACTCGGCGAGTTGTTTGTTCATATCGTCGTCGCTTTGGTTGATGACACAGTTCATAGTGTGTACTCGCTTCCCGATGGTGCGCGTGTGTGCGCCGTGTAGTACCCAACCCAGTGGCGTTAGGGATGCCACCGGTTGGTGTCGTTGACCCCGGCGTGTCTCGCTGCTCACGAGTAGGTGCCAGTTGTCTTGACCGATGATCATCTTGGGCTTCGCTGAGTTGTACTTCAAATATCCTTCTATGTCTTGTAGATGTTCGCAGGCGTGTAGATCTTCTTGTTTGATCGACTGTGGCGACAGGTGAAGGTCGTTGATCGTGCGGGCGTAAATCCTATGTTCTTGATTTACCCCGCGGATGTGGAGCGTGACACGGCGAGATCTTGATGCGTCAATAGTCTCGTTCGTGATGGCTTCTATGCGTAGTGGCTCCGTGGGCCCGTCTAGGCCCGCTTCTTTCGCTATGTCTTCATGTATAAGCGTCACCGTCGATCCGTCGTCCAGTAGTGCATATGTATGCAATACTCCCGCCGGTCCCGAGATTTCTATGGGCAGTATCTTCAAATAGGCTCGTGACTCGGCCGGGGCCCATGTCGAGGCGACGGACTCGGTGCTTCGTTCTTGAGGCTTCTTATAATGAAGTAGCTTGTGGTGAAAGTGTTCGCAGCTGTCCTGCTCGCACTTGACGCGTCGGCAATTGTGCGTCTTGCTCCGGTAACGTAGGCATCGGAAGCATAGTCGTTGTTTCTTGGCGGTCTCCCAACGCGCGTTGATGTCTTCTTGAAGAAATTTCTTGCATTTTTCTATTTCGTGTCCCGCTTCGTTGCATACTGCGCATTTGTACGTTGGCCTCTCTGTGGTTGTGAAAGCTTTCTGTATTCTTCTCGCATGTGGTGTCCCGTGGATGTCGATGTTCTCGGGTTGTGCATAGGCGGCACAATTGTCGGCTTCCCGCTGTAGGAACGCTGCCAGTTTGACGAGTTCGGGTTCTTCATTTCGCTGCGTTGCGGCGTAGTCGAACCATCTGTAGCGTAGGGCGGCTGTGAGCTTATCCATCATGGCTTTCGTAGTCTCGGGGCTATGTAGGTAGTGTATGCGATCTAGCGCTTTCAATGTGGCCATCGTGTTGTTCAATCTGCAGGCGAAGATGCATATGTCTTGCGGCGCGTCGGTGAGTCGGGGCAGTGTTCTGAGGCGTTCCAACTCGGCGCGTGCAATTGAGTCTGTTCTTCCAAATCGGGATTCGAGGGCTTTCATGATTTCTTCGGAGTTGACGTTGTAGATGAGGAGATTTTCAACGGCTTCTTTTGCTCTTCCTTTCAGGCTTTTTCTTAATCTTGCTACGTTATCGGCATCGGAGTAGGTCGTGGCGGACCCGGCGTAGGCTGCCTTGAATGACAGCCATTCTTGAGACGACCCGTTGAATTGAGGCAGGTCGATGTTGTATCGCGATGAATTTCTATGACCGGACTGGGCGGCGATCGCGATGGCTGAAGCTAACTCGGTGATGCTGATGTTCTGTTGGCTGAGGGCGATCATCGAGTTATTCTTCGGTTCTTCCTCCTTGGCATATATCGGAGGCGGCTGGCGGCCTGTTTCTTCGTAGCAACGTCGTTGTGGTGGCGCGGGAACATAGACTGGAACGTAGGCGGGAGCTTCGGCGTTGAGAGGTGCGGTGGCCCCGTCGTGCTCGGCAGTGGCGGCGGCGGGGCGGGCCCCGGGCCCATGACGCTCGGCAGTGGCGTGGCTGGGTCCGGCGGCGGCGGGTTGCGTATCCCTGGCATCAGCTGGCGGCCGCGGCGGCGGCTGGTTCTGTGGGGTTGCCAGCTGGGGATCCTCTTCATGGTGCGGTTCATTGGCGATGGCTAGCACGTGTCTTCGGTTAGACGCGAGCCACTCGTCGACTCGCTGCTCCGTTTCGTAGGTCGACATCACTGTCTTGTCGTCCTCTTCGCTCTCTTCGGCTTCTAATGTTGCGATTCGGGCTTGAGCGAGTTCCAGTTTTATTTTCAAGGCTTCTTCCCGTGCCTGCGCTAGGCGAAGCGCACGGCGGCTTGACGTTGTACGGATTGATTTTGACGTCGAAATTGCAGGGCGGCGTGGCGGCTCGGCGATTCCCTGTGATTGTGACGTCGTCGTTGACTCCTTGGGCGTAGAAGTGTCTGTAGTCTCCGTTGTTTCCGTAGACGGGATGGTTGCTTCGTCCGACGAGGATGGGTCCCCGGCGCCGCCAAACATTAATTGGCCTAATGTCTGGCTTCCTGAAGCGTTTCTGGTTACCGGCGGCATTTTCTTCCTTTTCTTTGTTCAGTTGTGAAGGACCAATATATCGCAGAAATCCGGTTCGAAGTTGACCAACATGTGCGGACTCGCACCTATGACTGGTTCATGAAGGGTTGGCAGGGCAGGTTCGGTGAAGAAAACGCTCGGTGGATTGATCAGACGTTTCGGAGAGGGCGGAGGCTCTTCTATGTTGCCCTGGCTGGGAGTGGCTCTTGAGTGCAAAGTCTATGGCCGAGGGTCCCCATTTTATACAAATTTTCCGAGCCTCCGTCCCCCCCTCCACTTTTCTTTATTTTCAGTGTTTTCCTTACTATCTAATACATTTGGGATATCTTATACAACGGAAAACCTTACGAACTATCGGCGCTATGATTCGGTATATAAAACTTATCTATTTGCTTACAAACTAGGAAAATATTTACAAAAGACAGTTTTCGCGCCAGTAGGTATTTTCCCGCCATTTCCATCCGGTCGGGAAAACACCTACTGCGCAGGCGTGACTACCCCCACTCCGCATGGTGGCCCTCCCTGGTGGAGGGGAGCCACGGCGCATGCGTACTGCCGGGTAGGTTTGTTTACGTTCTGTAAACTACGGCAAAACCTACCCGGCAGGGGTTCTGAATAAAGATAACACAATTAAGAGATTCTTTATTAACCTATCTGCCTATTTACATACTTAAAAACTACTTATACGCTAACACAAATACGAGAAAACTATTACTAAACCTAACCATCTGTTCGCGTATATACAAAGCCCTACTATAAAAACTAACTGCACGTTCATGTATAAACAAAGTCAGTCAGTCTACACGATTTTGGTCGCCGTGTGCGGTGTTTTGGGGCGTTCCGCACAACAGTTATTAGATTTTTCAGTATCGTTTGCTGTGAAAGAAAGCTGATTAAATTTGCTTTAAGATTCTAATAACGAAATCAATAAATAATTAGCAGTTTTTAAATTTTTCAAGTCAAATTTAAAGTTCAAGTGTCTGAGTTTTTCTTCCGGCAAGTTGACATCGCAGTGTAATTTTTTTTTTATGAAAACCTAGTGCTGCATTCTTAAAAAAATGCCTGTTTAATGGAGATTCTAAAATGATATCACAATTCACATTATTGATTATAGCAGCAAAGTTATTATTAAGTTCGTCCAACAAAGACTGAATTCTATCAAACTATCGATAGTTTGATCAAACTTTTGCTTCCGTTTAAAATAAAGTTAACTGGTTTTAAATGTTTTAAAAGACAGTTTGCCTGAATCTGAAATACTGCAACACTATGATAAAAGGTAATAAATACTACGACAATAGCCTATTAGGTCGATAAAAATTATATCACATCATCAATATAGAACAAGCGATTATTGAAATGGAATTTATGATATATCTTTATGGCAACGGCGGAAATTGGTTGCTTTTGTATTTAACATTCATCTTTTAAAACATTTAATTTAAAACATTTAAAACCAGTCAACTTGATTTTAATCGGAAGCAAAAGTCGTTTTTTAAATGGGTTCGGTTCTGAAGGCCTTAGTTGCATTTAGCCTTGGCATTCAAAACGTCTCAGTAGTCCACTGACCAAGTATACAAAATGACTTGTTTATCTGATGACATGGTTACAAAATTGTCTTATTTTCGGGAAGACGTACTTAGCAAAACGACTAGGTCGTGAAATGCACAAGTAGGCAGAATGACTAAATTGTGTAAAGTCTTGATTGTATTAAGGACTATGTAATCAAAAGATCTTGTTTGTTCAATGTCTTAGTTATAAAACGAGCAAGTGGATGAAACGTCATAATTGCTAAACGACTAAGTTGTATGAAAAATTTGTAACTGCAAAATTAACATTTTGTGAAAGCTTTGCCAAAAATTGCGATCTCTGAACATACTTAAAACACTCTCGATCTTGTCACCTTTAAAAATACTACATCAAAATCGGTCTACCATTCATGACTGTTACCACGAAGTGCTTGATTCGTTCGTTCGCACCGTGCTGTCCCCGTCACTCATGTCGTATAACCAGAGGTCAAACGCAAACACATTATTGATTTTAAAAAAAAGATGGCGCGCATTATGTAGGTGATAATAAAATAATGTTTTGTCACACCTGGACAAATTGCTACTTAAGACAATTTATATACTTTACGATTTAACTACATAGTCTTTATATTTACTATAAAGACATTCTCATATATTGGCCGTGAAGATTACCAGACCATTAACCTAGTAAAACATTATGACATTAAGTCATTTTACAACAAAGTAATTCCGTCTACTATGGCTTTTTAGCAATGGGGGCGTTTTACAGACCAAGACATTTAGCTACCCGGCCAAATATACAACTAAGGCGCTCTGCTCGCTAAGACTAAATTCAATTAAGACCTTCAGGACCGAACCCTGTTAAATTCGATAGTTCGATAGAATGCAGTTTTTTGTTGGATATACTTAATAACAACTTCGCTGCTATAATCAAAAATCTCAATTGTGATATCATTTTAGAATCTCCATTAAACAGGCATTTTTTTAAGAGAGCAGCACTACAGGTGTAGATACATTTTTTTTAACACCGTGCGATGTCAAGTTTGCCGGAAGAAATACTCAGATTTTTAAACTTTAAATGCGACTTGAAAATTTAACAATTCTGCTAATTATTGATTAATCTCGTTATTAGGGTCTTAAAGAAAAGGGTGTAGCAGGTTAGCCCTTCAAAAACTGCCCCCAAAGCTTTGAGTTTGGAACTATTATCAGTTGATGCCCCATGAGAAAAAAAAGGATTTCTTTTTGTATTTATTTATTTTATTTTACTTATATCTTTAATTCTTATTACAAATTCAATTTTTTTACAGATGAAAACTTGTTTTACGGGTACGGCGCTTTGAAGAGGAGGGATCTTTGCTACCCCGGCAAAGAACGGGTCTGTAGACCACAACTCATAAGCACAGCAACAGCACACCCCGTGTCAAACCACGGTGAGGGATTAAGAGGAATAGATTTAAACCAACAACTCACTACGCTGGATTATTTAATACAAGTCTGGATACTATTCGTCGTGTTCTACAGTGAGGGCAGGCATCGTAGGCATGCTGCCAAACCCATAAAAGAGCATATAATTAGGGTTATTCCTTGGCCTGGCTAGGTCACCATAACATAATCACCAGAATGAGCGAACTCCGAAAGCCTTAAAAGATCAGTGTTCAACCAATTGGGGGTATGGTTCCAATCTCTGTAAGAATCCTATCTTTTTTTTTTATCTAATTTTTTATAGAGGCTTTAGTACACATATGAAGAATCCTATCGATTCAATCCGTTCCCGAATGCAAGGTGTAATCGAACAGAGTGGGAGTTACACTGGGTGTTGAAGTTTAGTATATAAGGGATGCGAGTGGATAACTGGAGATCGGGTTAACGTAAGTAATGAAAACAAAATTAAACATTGTTTTCGCCTTTTTTACGTGTTTATACTATTTTGTGACAATAAATAATTATCTTATTTTAAATATAAGGTCAAACAAATCACACCATTAATTTACACACGACTGTACAGTTATTATTGTTATATAATATAATATAACTGGTCAAAACTGTAGAACATAGTTAAATATAATGCGTTTGACTGTTAAGGTAGCCCGGTCTCTAGTTAACAATATATTTGTTAATAATTACTATTTTATTGTGGTTAAGCTTCAATCTCTTTTCAATTTCGGAAACGAATACTTAAGCTATTACCTCAATATGGTAGGTAATAGGTAGTCGCCTTATTGTTACAAATGTAATATTATAAACAATCTAATTTTACAGTTTACTAAATTGAAATTTTAAAGAATTAAATATTATACTTATAAGAAATAAAGATTTTTTTATTTTGAATAACAAAAGTATCATTTTTTGAAAACGATAATGATTAAAAAAAGAATACGTTTATGTATTTCGTGAAAAAACATAGTTTAAAAAAATATAATAGACAGAGTCGATCTCCCGACCCACGGTCTGACCCTGTGTTAATCACAGGCTTTAGGCAGGGTATCAACTAACTACGCCAGCGGCCCTTCAGGGTGAACTGGCGAAATTATCGATTCTAATACTAAAACGTCAAATAAGTAGTTGTAGCAAACAATAATCGAACTACCTCAGTTAAAAACGCCATCTAAGTTGTTTCTTACGAAAGCGGGCTCACGTGTTCACAGCATTATAGACGTTAAGGTGTCCATGCACTTATGAAGCCCACTGTACATTCCTATTCTGTAAATATTGTGTTTGAATTTCTGTGTTTTATGCGATAATGTGTTTGTGTCTACATACATACATACATAAGTACACACGTTCGCGGACATATCGAGGTTCATTCAAATTTTACTTCTTAAAACCTTTTAAAAATGTCATTTAAAGAGAAAAAACAACCTACTTTTTTTGCTTCATTTTCTCTTACATAAGTAGAGAAAGATAGCTGGTGCAAAGTTCATCTTATAGTCCGGCTTCTATGCTATAGTATGTTCTTATTCTATATTGAATTTTATTTAACTAGCAACTTTTTATTTGACACTAATTCATGAATGACGTAAAATGTGACACTAGTTCAAGTTTAGCATACTAAGCCCACTGTGTGACGCTTACGAAGGCGCGACGCCTACTCAGGGTCCGTGGGACGCGGAAATTTGCGCTGCGTTGGCATCGCGCCACGGGGATGTTGCGCCCTCTAAATGCCACCCCCTTAAAGTTTAGAACTTTTTGGCAGACAAATTATGTGACGTCTATTTCACCAAAGACCAACTCAAAGAATTGTCTGGCTGGTCTTTCATTGGCCAGACTTCAGTTCGGCGTCGGGCATCACCGTCATCAACACGTGTAATTTGGACTGGCCGCTTTGAACAAAACGCAAACGAGATTTACAACCGAAGAGGAGTCCTCCGATTAGGGATCGAACTAAACAAGTTGTTGTAAAGTGTACGAATATTTTAAGGCAAGAAAGGAAAAACAATAAAGCATAAAGATGACATTAATGTTCATAAAACTGTTGCCAAGGTTACCGGATTGTCAGAACAAAGCGTACGACATATCATACACACAGTTAAAAATTTCAGTCAAAAGATTTATATTTAATCATGTTGTAACTCATCTTGTCGGTTCAAATTGTCATACGCAACTATACCAATTCAATTTAGGAACAAACTAGTAAATATCGTAAGAGATATTTCGATACTATTCATCACGTATATATAGAGAGACGCATCACAAGTATCCCCTCCCGCACTGTTTCACTACCTCAGGATCCTACTCAGTTATGCGCTATATTTATACAGTTACTATGAATTAAAAGACTTATACAGGGTGGTGCTCGATAAACTGTACATATTGAAAGGGATGAAATTTTAGGTTAATTTATAAAAGATAAAAGATAAAAGATGTTTATTCAGTAAGTAGGCCGCACGGGCACTTTTACACGTCAAAAATCTACCAGCGCTTCGCAAGAGACCACTGCTGAGAAGAAACGCCGCAAGAAACTCAACAGTCAGTCGTTTTTTTTTTAAATTACTTATACAATTATAGAACTTAACCTAGCATTATATAAAACAATGAATTTAACATTAAAATATATATATCATGCGTAGTTGAGCAGGAAAATGTGTCAAAACTCAGTATGTTCAGATGAACTCTTAAATAGTAATAATAATAATTTTATATATATACATATACTTACCCATGACGGTGCAAAACAACCACATAGTTTTGATACATTCTCCTACAGAAACCGTGTCCCCTAGACAATAATTATACCTACAATGTTTAGATATTTTCCTGACTAAGCTATTACTAAGTTATTTAGGTGTTTAATTTAGGCCAAGCATTTTTATCTGTTAGATGGTCCTCGACCCTATAATAAGCTTTCGACATCCACGACTTTTTCAAGTAATTTTTAAGTGCTGGAAATGATAACTTTAAAACTTCGTCAGGTAATTTATTATAGAAATGAATGCATTGACCAACAAATGATTTATATACCTTACGGACACGAAATTTTTTAATAGCAATTTTATTTTTATTTCTTGTATTCAAATTATGTATATCACAATTCTTAACAAAAGAGTCTTGATTTTTAATGACATAAATAATATTCTCATAAATAAATTGTGACGCTACTGTCAAAATACTAATTTCTTTAAATAGTAATCTTAAGGAATCACGGGAGTTTAGGTTATATATGAAACGAATGGCTCTTTTTTTGTAACACGAATATAGTCTGTATGTCAGCAGCTTTTCCCCAAACCAGAATACCGTACGACATAACACTATGAAAATAACTATAATAAACTAAGCGAGCTGTCTCAACATTGGTAAGTTGCCTGATTTTCCTAACAGCATAAGCTGCCGAACTTAATTTACCTGCTAGTACTGCTATATGGGGACTCCATTGCAAGTTTTTGTCTATAGTTATCCCTAAGAAAAGCGCCTTGTCCACCATCTCCAAACACTCATCATTTAGAAATATACTAGATTCTACCGGTCTAACATTAGGCAAAACGAACCTAACACATTTAGTTTTCTTAGCGTTAAGTAGCCAATTGTTAATAGTAAACCAATTAAGTACTTTAACCAGCGTGGCGTTTATCCTACTGTAATCGACGGATTTTCGGTCCACCTTGAAAATTAATGAAGTATCATCAGCAAATAGCACAATATCACAAAGGTTATCTACCGAGGGTGGTAAGTCATTTATATAGACCAGAAATAAGAAAGGACCTAATATAGAGCCCTGAGGCACACCTAATTTAACAGTTGCTCCAATGGACTGTGTTTGGTTTACAACAACCGTTTGTGTTCTCACTAAGATATGAAGACATAAGATTTAGAGAATTATTTGACAGACCATAATGTTCTAATTTTAATATAAGAGTCGCATGATCTACGCAATCGAAAGCTTTGGAAAGGTCACAAAAAATTCCTAATGCATCACAGGATTTCTCCCAAATATTGTATATATATTTAATGAGTACAGATGCTGCATCAGTTGTGGATCGTCCTCTGGTGAAGCCGAACTGATTACTGTTAAGCAGTTTATTTCTATTGAAGTGACCTAACATATCTTTTAACATTAACTTCTCAAAAACTTTACTTAAAACCGGTAGAATAGAAATGGGACGGAAATTCGTTAAATCACTCATGTCGCCCGATTTAAAAAGTGGTATGACTTTACTATATTTCATAAGATTTGGAAAAACCCCCTCTGAAATGCAATTATTGTAGATTAAAGCTAAGTGAGGTGCAATTATATCTATGACATGATGGATCACTTTAACTGACGCTCCCCATAAATCCTCAGTTTTTTTTAAACTGAGCGATTTAAATACCTTAACAATAGAAATTGAATCTACATGGCTAAAATCAAAGGTTACATTACATTTAGTAACATTAGCACAAAGTAGTTTTTGAGCTACAATCGCAGATGATTGAAGACATTTCGTTGTATTAATAGCTATAGTGGAGAAATAATCTTCGAACGCTAAGGCCACGTCTTTGTTTGACGTGATTTGTTTGTCACCCTTGTTTAGGGTGACTTGATTATCACGAGTTTTAGATTTACCCGTTTCTCTATTTATAATTTTCCACGCCGTTTTTACCTTATTACCAGAAGCTTTGAGTTTAAGACTTAAAAAGTTTGACTTAGCAGTTAAGCAAACTCGCTTGAAGGTCCTCGAATAATTCTTAACGTAAACTAAGAAGTCAGCATTCTTGTTCTCCTCCCTCTCTCTATATAGTTCATAAAGCCTATTTCTACTTCTATGGATGCCTACAGTAGCCCATTCACTAAACTTAGTTTTTGACCCAGAAACAGTTTTCATCTTAAAATTGTTGTTAAATTGATGAAGAATTACATCAAACAAATCTTTATAAATACTATTAGAATCATTATTTGAAAAGGATAACCCACAGAGATTGCTCTCAACTTTATTTTTGAATAATTCTAAACGATTGCTAGTTATGGGTCTGTATGTTATTGCCTGCGGTTCTTGATGAAAATCATTTAAAAAAGAAGCCTTCTGGCCACTATGATCAGAATTAAAGCAATTAAATATTTTCTTATCCAAACACTCGCAATTACAATAAATATTGTCTAAACAGGTAGCACTTGAAACACCTATCCGTGTAGGTTCAAAGAACAAATTACCTAAGTTAAAAGATTTAAATAAACTTAAGATCTTAATAGTATTATTTGAAGATTCCAGTAAATTAACATTAAAATCTCCACAGACAATAACATGCTTTTGGGTTTTACATACTAATTTTAACACATTTTCCATACTGGATTCAAATGTGCTAAAATCAGCCGACGGTGGTCTGTAAACACAGATAATTATGTAATTTTCTAATTCTATGCATGAGATTTCTACAAGCCTCTCTATGGATAGCCTAACAATATCTTTCCTTTCTTTGGATTTAACGGTACTTTTAACAATTATTAACGAACCACCATGAATGGCGGATTTTCTGGCAAAAAAACTAACTAATTTAAAATTAACGAAATCAAAAATTTATTGATCTGGTCTAAGCCAATATTCAGTAATGCACATAATGTGTACATTCTCAGTATCTAAAAATAATCCTACTTCTAATTCTTTGCTGGAAAACCCTTGAATATTTTGATGAACTATATTTATACTCAAAGGTGTTTCCGCTGTCCTATACTTTAGTTTAAATGATTAGGAATGGAATTTGTACCACTGTTATATCTATTTGGTTCTATATTAAAAGCCAAAAGTTCTACCAAAGTTAATATATATTTCTTTGGCAAATGAATTTTTTCAGATGTTAGCGTGAGGTGCTTAATAAATTTATTTAAGTCGAAGAAATGATATTTACTATTATGACATATAGCATTATACATTAAAGAATTTAAGTATGCTATTTTATTATTATAATTGTATGGCATAGTTTGTGAATATGGTAATGCACAAAGTATAATTTTACCTATGCCTGCCTCTTCAATAAGGTTTAATGTTGACAATAATCTACCTACACTAGACTTATCTATACCAAGACTGTTTCCTACTAGAATCACTAGAGTAGTAGAACTGTCATAACTTCCCTTTGATATTAAATGACATAATTGCATAAGATTTGCATTATGATAACAAAAAATTGTTACATTTTGTGTCAATTTGTTTCTTAACATGGAACCCATTCCAGACCCTATCTGATCCGAATAAATAATAGTTTTATTATTGCTAATTTGTCTAGGGGACTCATCTAAAACTATTTTTGGGGCACTTAGCTTAGAAGAATCAAGAGCCACATCTGGCTGAACCACAGCTGTTGGTACAGTTCCTATACAATTACAATCACCAATGCCATTATTAATTAAAGAATTAAAACGGTCTTCATTATATTTACTATTCTCCAGCAATTGTGTGAATGCCAGCATGTGCTCCTTGATTTCACTTTGAGCCGTTAAGTATTTTATTGACATGTCCTCAAGTTTTTTTCTTAATCTACTAATCTCTGCATTTAATTTGTGAACATTTAAATCATGTTCAGTCCTATCTAAATCTAATTTATTATTGCATTTTTGCACCCTATTTTTCATATGCACCCTATTTTTTATAGGAAAAACAATTTAAAAAAAAAAATGCCACTTTGTTTTTTCTTAATTTTTATAATAAATTACAGCAAAAATATCATTGTTTTCCTAAAAACACGATTTTCTCAAAATTTTGTAGATATTTCACTAATTTTTTTGCTTATTTTTATTCCTCGTTTAATTTTAGATCTAAAAAAGGTAAAAAAAAAAATGTTAAATCGCCGCAAAATTTTGAGAAAATCGTGTTTTTATGAAAACAAAATGATATTTTTGCGGTAAATTTCCACAAAAAAGCAGTTACTCAGTTATTTTTTTCAATCGCTCTAATATTGTTATCAATTATTATAAACCTAACTAATGTCAATACTAAACATTTTGTTTTATCTTTTTTGGGCTATTAGATCAAAAGTTACACTGTAACAAGTAAGTGTTAAACCCAAACTTTATTAAAAAGTTAACAATCTGTAAAAAAAAACCAGTGGCTAAAAAATAAAAAATAAATTGTTTTACCTATAAATTAACCTGCAAGTTCATCCCTTTCAATATGTACAGTTTATCGAGTAACACCCTGTATTATATCAAACGTATTTGTTATTTGATGATTCGTAAAAAAAACATTGCAATTCAATTTACTCAAATCCAATTCTCTGTTAGTGTCTCCGATGGAGAACTACTTAATTAGAAGTAAAAATTATTCCCATCACTAGGTATTTCATCCTCTATCAAAAGACAATTAAAGTCAGCTATACTTGTTATTTTCATTGGCAGTCTGAATAGGAACAGACTTTAATAATGCCGCCTGCGTTTTACATACATAAGCGGCCTTTACACGTAAAGTTCGGACCACGGGAAACGCTACGCGCCATGCCCGTCCAAACCGTACATTTTTTACTATTTTATTATTACAGTTGCATTTACACGTACGGTTCGGAGTCAAGATTGGAATGGGGCGCGTGGCGTACGTAAACTTACATACTATGTAGATAAGTTGTTGGTTCATATTTAGAAAAAAAAATGGTGTAAGTACGAACCTGAATTGTTATACAAGGTGTTTTATATTTTAATTATTTTTTTTCGAGGAAAGGAAGTATTTAGAGGGCTGGTATTTTTTTAAATAGTTTCTATTTGTTACAGCCATGGTCTACTAAAACAAGGTCTGAAAAGGGACACTTTCTACGTCATCACAAAGTTGCCACTTGATTAACCACTACCCAAGAATAAGGAAAAAAAAATGATTTTAGGTTAGTGTTCGATTTAATTTCAAAATATATATATCACAAATAATATAAGTCACGAGCATAGTTTACATATTTACTTTCATGGAAGGTTTTATTTTAATATTATATATACATTTATGCATCAAAATAACGAACAGGGATTTTTTTAAACAAAGGCTACATTACAATATGGAATTACAACCTGTTACAAATTTGTCAACTTGATGTTTCTCGTTATACTATTCGAATCTATGGCAATCTCATATTCCGCTCTCGCTCGGTATCATTACTCTAATGACACGCCAATGATTTTCAAACTGTCGCGGTAAAAGTTGTCGATGTCATTTTTTGGTAAAATATAAAACGGTTAAATGCTCTATTAAAAGCTGTAAGAGCAAAAAGGGTAGGGCACAGTCGGTTTCTATACTTTTCCACCAAAAGAATCGCTTGCCGAGGAGTGCTTGCGATATTGCAGGCCTAAAAAACCACGGTTTAATATATTATGGTGAGTAGTATTTTATGTCCTGTTGTTCCTAAATGAGAGGAAGCGCCTAATCAATATTCAAGTTCTCATAATCCATAGCTCTAATATTTAGAACTTATTTTTTATTTTGTTATGAGTATAGTCGTATATTTTCCATTAATCGTTCAACATTTAAGTACCCGTAACCGGTGGTCACAGCACATTGCTCGTAAAACTTATACCCGTACCTACGTCAAAATGCAGCAACACGTCTATACGTTTTTTTTTATAGAGAACAGTAAATGGTCAAAACGTAAAACCTATATACAATGATAGTCTTAAGTTAGTATATATAGGTCTACCAGAATCTCATGAAAAAAAGGGAAATTTAAATTTAGGGCTTGCAAGTCTTGCAACTCCGGGGTAATAGGATTTAAAGGTCTTGATACTTGATTTCCCGCGTTCAATAAAAGCATGGTGTGGCGAGCTCAGTCCGCGTACAAGTCTTTAGCCCCCTACGCATTATCCTTCCGTGCCATCTCTCCGGGCACGATGCATGACGCAAAACGATAGTGCGTAGACTTGCTGGACGTCAATAATCACGGTAATAATAATAATAATTGACGTCCAGCAAGCCTACGCACTATCGTTTTGCGTCGTGCATCGTGCCCGGAGGGATGGCACGGAAGGATAATGCATAGAGGGCTTGTACTTCTTTGGGAATTGTTAAGTTTTCTAGTATTTTTGCAACTAAGATTTATAATATTAGTAACGATTAGTTACCTACGTAACCCTTTAAATCAACTTTGGACTTATATTTCCTAATAAATAATAAGTAGGTTAAATTGAAACAATCGTGTTCTAATAATATGTACTTATGTTTATTAGGATTTAGTTCAAAATTACTTCAAAAATTCGATGACGTATCGTCGCTTAGCTAACAATACTCTCAAAATTGAAGTTTGTATTATATTAAATTAACTCTTAATTCGCGTTCAATCATTGACTTACGCGGTATTGTTAGGTAAGCGACTGTGTTATGCAAATTTAACGTAAATCAAAATAAAGTCGTATTCTGAGGAGGTGCGAGATATTTCTTTTTATTTATTCCTCATAAAAATATCATGAAAACCATGCCGCACAGCCACGATTCGCCATATGGTGGCAATGGGTAATCCTGGAACTAAATGGCACTTAATTATTAAGGGTAGGTACTAAATAGACTTTTGCGTGTTAGATATAAAAGTCAAATGGGGTGATAAGTAAAGTTCCTGCAAATGTACAACGGACCTTAAAGTATTATTTGGCTACATTTACTAGTCTTTTATAAACACGACACTAAATCAAAGATTGTGTTTGATTCACATCTTCTTCCTTACAAATATTACAGTACACATGATTAATGATCTTTTTCGCTTGAGATCGAAGGGCTTTTAGGACATTTGCCTGATAACTAACGTTATATTTGTGTAAAAATAACAAACAATAACAAACCCTGACAAGCGGTGAAATTTGAATTGACAGGCGTAAGGCAACATTGCCATATAAAAATCGATTTCTTTTTACTTTTAAAATTTTCATGAGATTCTGGTAGACCTATACGAGCAAACATTTTAAAATTACCTCGATTTTAAAGTTTGGAAATCTTCGGTTGACGGATATGACGTAGTACGTGTTCACTCACGTGATCACTGCTTCTCGGAAGAGAATACCAGGCGAAGTATATAGGGTGAGAGCCCAGTCACCCCAGACTTACGTAATTTTAGGAAAGATGAAATTTTTAGGATCGGTAGTATAACATAAACTTAAAAAGGAATGGATATTCGCTAAGCTGAAAGCGGGGCCGTTTTGCAGGTAACCAGGAACCAAAGGTGGAAAAAAATCATGCTAACTTACGTCAAAGTAGGAAGGCTGGTTTTTACATATGTTATATATGATATTGTTATAAACAAACATATACAGTTGCCAGACACTTCCTGTGGGCCATAACTTTTGACAGACACTTTAAAAGTCGTAAAAAAAGGGGAACTTACGTCATTTTAGGAAGGCTGAATTTTATATATATTGTTAAGTATAATATTTTAAACTATTTTCCAAAGAGCCAGACAAATCTGACGGGCCAAACATCCTGCCAGACTCGTTAAAAGTTCCGCTGTGCGAGGAAGCGCGAGAGCATTAGAGCATTATTCAAGCGCATAAGTACAAGTGAGATGCACTCTGACTCGTGAATATCTCTCTTACAACTCGTGGCTACTCTTGATTAGAGGCTCTGGCACACCAAACGCGTGTCAGGAGCGACGCGCTTAGAACGCGGGCACGCGCGAGCTATACATGTACGTATCTAAATACATTAACTATACTAACAATGTATTACATGTCATTATTTAGCTAAGATTTGGCTCATATTTACTTATTTTACTTTAGTCCTTTAAATTTTCTTATTTAATATTAAACGTAATTATTGAAACATCTAGTCCCTTTCACCGTTGTACATTTGGGAATTTGTTGTTACAACCATTGCATTTTCCTACCGCTCAAAGGTTATCTGGAGGAGATCCCATGAAGGGATAAGTTCGCCTTAGTACAAACCTTTTGTGTTTCTGTCTATGTTTGTTATTTTCCCGTTCTTAATGTATTTAGATACATACGTATATAGCTCGCGCGTGCCCGCGTTCAAAGCGCGTCGCTCCTGACACGCGTTTGGTGTGCCGGAGCCTCTAATCAAGAGTAGCCAGGAGTTGTAAGGGAAATATTCACGAGTCAAAGTGCATCTCACTTGTACTTATGCGCTTGAATAATGCTGTAATGCTCTCGCGCTTCCTCGCACAGCGGAACTTTTAACGAGTCTGGCAGGATGTTTGGCCCGTCAGATTTGTCTGGCTCTTTGGAAAATAGTTTAAAATATTACACTTATCAATATATATAAAATTCAGCCTTCCTAAAATGACGTAAGTTCCCCTTTTTTACGACTTTTAAAGTGTCTGTTAAAAGTTATGGCCCACAGGAAGTGTCTAGCAACTGTATATGTTTGTTTATAACAATATCATATATAACATAAGTAAAAACCAGCCTTCCTACTTTGACGTAAGTTAGCATGTTTTTTTTCCACCTTTGGTGTCTGGTTACCTGCAAAACGGCAACGCTTTCAGCTTAGCGAGTATCCATTCCTTTTTAAGTTTGTGTTATACTACCGATGCTAAAAATTTCATCTTTCCTAAAATTACGTAAGTCTGGGGTGACTGGGATCTTGTACTAATATTACCATGGTTACAGCAATATTTGTGCCAAATTTGGTATTTGTTAGTTTCATACTTTTTGAGAAAAAAATAAACGTTTTAGGGTTAAATGGATGCCGTGAGGTTCCAGGGGGTAGTAGAGGGTTAAAAATTGGTATAAAGTATTTTCTCCTCAAGGGGCATCATCTGATTATTAGTTCCAAACTCGAAGCTTTGGGGGCATTTTTGAAGGCTATCCAGCTATACCCTTTAATCAGCTTTCTTTCACAGCAAACGAAACTGGTTTTTTTTAATAACTGTGGTCTTGGCATCGAAAATGGTTAACGAGGGTACCGCATACCCAAAACTTTGAAAAAATGAGATAAGTATTTCGTTTTCCGTGCGACTTTTACTAAACATGATTTATCATAGTTTCAACACTCCTGAGCTGAGCTTTTCAGCTCTGTAAAGTAGTCCAATATATCCCGGACACCCTGTATATAAAAGAAGAAACTGACTGACATGTCAACTTACAGCCCAAACCTCTGGGTCTAGAGATTCCAAAGGACACCGCACGGAAAGTATGGAAAAAAAACTTCGGTGATTTTTGATAAAAATAATATATGTTACGTGTCATGATCAATATATAAAATTACTTGGTGGGCAATAAAATCCTATGACTAGTTTTTGAGACAAAATATTTAGTAAACAATCATATGGATATTAGTCCCATAGAAAAATGTATGAAAGAAAAAAAAAGTATCCAGTTTTAAAGGAAAAAAATATATGTTTTAGGAACCATTTAATTTATCAACTTCATCAAAAAAAGTGCTAAAAAAAGTGTTTGTAACTTTGTAACAGTAAAGTTTATAAATAAACAAACATACTACTTTTTATTTCATTCAAATAGACCCAGTAGTTTTGATTCTACGAACGTTTAAAATTTGGGTCAATAATATTAAAGCGTGCGGGGGCCATCATGCTGGAGTGACGTCATCGCTTAACAGCGGTACGCGCCCTTATATATATGAACGAGTAAGTTTACAGGGCTATAACTTTTTAACCGTAAATTAATAAGTAGCCAGTTGCAATTTTCATAGAATACCGTAAACCGGAGTTACTTTGATTTGCGGGGTGACTTTGATAGCAACTACCATTCCACACAAATAATACAAATATGTATTTTTGGGGAGTTGGAATAGGGTAAATCCGAGATAGATGCCGCAAAGGGATAGGCGCCTATTTTTCGATGCACGACGCAAAACGATAGTGCGTAGGCTAGTTGGACGTCAATAATCACGGTAATAATAATAATAATTGACGTCCAGCAAGCCTACGCACTATCGTTTTGCGTCGTGCATCGTGCCCGGAGGGATGGCACGGAAGGATAATGCGTAGGGGGCTTAATAGTTGCTCCATGATCGAGGTATTCGATCATAAACTACCCCTTGGCTATCCCAGAAAAGAGAGCCCATGACCTTATCGGCGGATGGGATTGCCTTAAATTTCTTCGGAGTCGGAGATGACGGCCTCTTCCAAGTCATGGACTGTTGTTTAGTTTCTGGGTCGTAATGGTGAAGCCACGTTTCCTCCACAGTTATAAAACGAGCCAAAAATTGGTCAGGATCTTGTTGTAACAAGTCCAAACAGCTTTGTGAAATCCGCAGTCTGGTTTGTTTCTGAGCGTCCGTAAGCATTCTGGGCACCCAGCGCGCTGATACCTTTTTCATGCCTAAATGGTCATATATAATTTAATGGGCACTCCCTATCAAAATCTTAACTTCCTCCGCTATAAAACGAATACTTAACACGACGGTCCGTTAAAATTATTTTCTCGATTTTTTTATCACTTGTTCGGTTACTGCTGTGTTCGGCCGTTCTGAGCGTGTCGTCATTGGTGCTCGTTCTTCCTCTTTTAAACTGGGCACACCACCGTGCAACCGTAGGATAAGAAGGAGCGTAAACCCCTACCCCCTTACTTATAAACGTGGAATAACCATGGAGTAGCTAAATCATATTTTGTCCTTTCCTGTCATTGTGACATTTGAATTTGTCAGATAAGTACAAAACATGGTTTAGCTAATTCAAGGTTATTCCACGTTTATAAGTAACGGGGCTAATGTTTCTTGCAAATCTAAATTAACCTGCTCTGTAGTAAAATTTTTCAAGCACAGATATTTAATTACCGCACGAACTTCAATTTTCTCCATTATTGCCAATTTGCAAAAGAAGTAAATGTGTTCGATAAAAAAAAATGCCAATTTTTTATTTTTATTTATCATATCAATTATATGGGCTATGCCTGCCAGTACTTTTTTGTTTCCGTTCTAAAGAGTTTGTATGTCATTCTCATTACTTATTGCTTATTGAACACCCCTTGTAGTTTCATCTCTATTCGTTTGTGAACCTTATCCAGGGACACACTGTATAATAAAATAGCACACATACTTAGCGACTTAACATTTATATAACTAAATCAATCAAGAAAAAAATCCTGAAATTGTCAAATTTGACTTTAATTCAGGAACTTTTCAGACATTTTGGTCCATTCACTTCGGAGATAAGACCCGTCATTTTTTGTACATTTTTGGCTATAAATCAAACAGCATGTCACAGAAAATTATAAAAAAATGGTTTTGGAATGTGCAAATTGAGCTCTTTCCTATGACACACCACACCGTTCGCTTTAATCAAGTCACTTTCATTTTTAAACTCGCCATCCTCGACCCCCTTTCAAATACTTATAATAATAATTTCATTTTTTTTACCAAAGATACATGCGCGCAAGCAGGTTATATAATTATGCCAAAGGGCATTGTGTAAGTTTGTATGAATCTTATTGCCACATTTGTCTTCAGCGGCCACGGATGATCTTCTTATAATGGATGGAGAACCTCTTAATACACATATATGCATAAAATTGAATGCGTTAAATAATATCGGAACGGAGATATTGAAGATCTAGTTATTACGTTTTTGGTACTAAAAGTACGCCCAGGTATAAATATTTAAATATCTCGGCTCCCATGCATTTAAGAGTTTTACATGACATAACAAATTTGCTTATTTTGAATAGATCTAGCCAAATTCATCACTTTTACGAATGGCCGCTCACCTTAAAAATGCATGACTTTTACAAATGACAACACTTTTCTTTTACCCAAATCCCTTTCAAGTTGATAGCTTCTATAGTTTTTACCATTTTGGTACGGAACCCAAAAAACCGAGTTGCTTCCAGCTCGAGCTCCAATACTGTTGTAAATGAAAGTTGTACATCTATCTTAACCTACTACGTTTGCGCTTACGCAACTACAGCTTCAACGTTTTTCTGTATATTGCATGAATGTCAAAGTAAGGTAAAAGCTCCTATTATGGACAGTGCTCCAGTTATGAACAATCCCATAAATATAAGTTTCCGAGATTGATATGCTTTTAGTGTTACAATTAGATAATAAGAAATTATTCGGGATTACCACTATTAGAATAAATGTTCAGTATTGTAAGTATTCATTTAAAAAAATGTTAATGTTTATCACTGGGGCATTGTCCAACAGATCTGTGACAAGACACATACTTAATGGGTTAAAATATATAGTACAAATTAGGAAGAAAACCCCAATGTGTATGCTCTAATCCTGGCCTTGTCTCATCAACTCAAGATTCATATCGTCCAAACTAATCCTGGAAGGCTTGATTACCAGTCTTCTGTTTATCATTTACTCGTATGTCATAACATAATGTAAAGAATATACAGACAAATATGAGGCTACTAATTAAATTGAAGAGATTTAAGCCACTTAGTGTTAAGTGTTCCATTCCAATATACATAGATAAAATAAAAACATGACTATGTTGGAAATTTGGTTTTTATGATGAGAAATCTTTGTTTTTTACATCATTCAATGATTAAAAATGAACACATAAAATGTATAGGTTTACTTATCAGCCAGCTGATAAAAGTACTATATTGATAGCTACATACCAAGGTTTATCACATGCTGGTGTACATCTGGCACTTTAGATTTGACAAGTTCTGATAAAACTTCTATATCTACAATTAATCCATCCATTGTCTTGGTATAATAGTCAGGAAGAATCTTCTCAACTAACATTTTTAGAAGCCAAAACGAAATCTCCTCAGATTTTGTTGACAGTAACAGCATCCCTAATGAATGAATGAATGAATGAAAATACATTAACACTGGTGTCACACCTGATGACAGGTACATACAGCGGTAGCCAAGTAATTGAAACGCTTGCGTTTTTCCATTACAATTGTCTACAATAGGTTTATAGGTAGTTTATAGGTCTACAAGTACTTCTTCAAAAATTCTATAGTTAGGCACACTTATCATTAATTGTTAAATCAAGACTGAAGATAATGTTCAGTCAATCCCTGTTAATTTCGTAGATTTTATTTAGTAAGGATTGAAAAAAATCTCTTCAGCATTTACACTAATATTAGTTTTGTAATGATGTCAGCATTTTACATTTATATCCAACTAATCAAATAGTGTTTGACCAATTATTATCTTAGTTACCACTTTAGATAAGTGATAACGGATAATGATGACCTTAGATTCGATAAGTCATATTTTTAAGTAAAAAAAACACCAAACAAAGTGTATCTTCGATGAGAAATGTACTTCTTCATAGTTGCTCAACTATCTTAATCGAGATATCTTATCGCCACTCTTGATTATAGGTACCGTTAAGGAATTCCGGTGGCCATTTGTGGTCTTTACCATCAGTTCCGCTTCACATACCGCTTTCCAAGAGCAAATGCACGAGTTACAGTGAAAAATACTGAAATCGTTGTAGATGCGTCTATAATATTTGAGGAGTTCCCTTGATTTCTCCAAGATCCCATCATCAGATCCTGACGTGTTGACAATAGGACCAGCTAGAAAGTATATCCTTTCAAACAAAATAATAATTTTTCAAATCGGTCCAGTGGTCTATGAATAATCGCGGTACGTACATAAAATAAAATAAAACCCGACGAATTGAGAACCTCCTTTTTTGAAGGCGGAACCTCCTTTTTTAAAAATAAAATCATAATATCAATCATTATGCACTTGATTTGGAAAAATAAATGATTGGCGTTCAAACTGTATGGACGCCACTTTAAATCGTGCGTTAAAAAAAAACGATTTTGGTTTTATTGCATAAATGGCCTACAAACTAACCAAATTATATGGTGAAAAGTGGCGCTTTGCAGTTTTATGCCTAGCGTGGTAGATATAGCTCAAGTCACTATTCTACTACGCAGGTTCCCTCCATCTTTTTTATGAAATGGTGTCCCATTCGCATTTGCAGCGTTAGACGTATGTACGTTTATGTAAAAAAATTACATATTTTACAATAAACAACAAATTATATGAAAATAGCGTATTTATATGAAGTGAAAAATGGTTTATAAAAAAATACGTCACTGTTGTTGAAAAGTTTAGATTTAGGGTGGGTTTAGACCAAACGAGCGAATTCTCTAGAACATGTATTGTCTTTATTTTTACAAAGAAAACGTAAGAGATAGTGCCATAGAATTCTTGCTCGTTCGCTTGGTCTAAACCCACCCTAACATAGCGGCGTATCACAATACCCTAAAATGACACTTTTTGATTTGAGGCTAAAAAGTTGCTGCAGTATTTGGTTCGAAAGTGACTTTTCGGATATTGACATTTCTTTATTGTGTGTGTGTGTGTGTGTAGTGTTTTATTTTTAATAAAATGCGTGAAATAGTGCACATTACATTCTTCATTGAAAAACTATTAAATAAAACGGGAAGAAAATATTTGCCCGGCAGACGTAAGCAGGGTTGCTGGCTGTGATTTGAGTGAAAAAGCTGTATTTCGGCCTAAGTGGCATGCAATAGGAAATGCCTATTTCCAACATTAGAGTGACGCGGGGTGATATCGGTCAATAAAAAAAAATCGGTCGGTCGGTAAAATAGAATGGTTAAGGGAGGATAAGAAGTATAGCTTAGTGGAAGCTAAGAATAAGTTAAAGAAAGCATTTTTAGATAACTTGCCTTGATTTCAGCTGTTGTGAGTTGTTATTATTAGATTTGTCGTTGTAGCTCAGTTCGATCTTACGGAAAGCATGGAATGATTGCAACTTAAGTATGGATCTATTCTATTCTATCCTGTTCTCTGGTGTAGGGTACCTACTGGACTCATTTAGGTGCATAGTATAAAATTAAAGAATGAGCGCTGTCTCGCCAACAAACTGCGTAAGCAGTTTGGCGAGTAACTTTAAAATTAGTTATGTATATGTGCCTTTGAAAATAAATTAAATTAAATTAAATTAAAAAAAATGATAGGGAATCTTTACATTTCCATAGGGAGTGACATACATCACTACATAGTATAAAACAAAGTCGCTACCCGCTGTCTGTCCCTATGTATGTTTAGATCTTTAAAACTACGCAACGGATTTTGATACGGTTTTCACAGTCATTTAGAGAATTGATTCCGGATGGTTTATATGTATATTTCATTCTAATTAAGTTTTAATATAATTGAGAAAACTCAATGATTTCTTACCAAGTCGTCAAAAAATCGATTTTCGGGCGCTTACATAGCATATGCTGGCTAAACCTTAAGAGATATATCAAAATAATGTAACGAAGAATTGTAGTTTTTCAAAAAACCTAGAGAAAAGTCCGAGATGGCATATGTCTATCTCCTAAGGTTGACTCACAGTAACCATTTTTATCTTTAAAATTTTATTAATAAATATTAGGTTATTTGCGAAGCTATTTTCTCCAATTCAGTATTTATTCTTATCCAGATACCTTACTTACCTTGGGCATTTAATGTAGATTAAAGTTACACTATATCATTTAAATAATACTTCAGAAGATAATTATGGCAGTTTCAAAGTTACGCGCAACCTAAATCTATATTATCGGAACTTGGCCGGGCCTCCGCGCTTCGCCCTTTAGTACCTACAGCCATAGGAATAAACAATAACTACACGTAGAAGCGAAACTCCCGCCTTCCGACGCGCGCTCTGCGCGTAAGATACCTACCGCCTGGCGACACCTGAGGTGTCTAGTCAGTCAGGGGTGTCACACGCGGAATATATATTAATATGCAGAAATATATATCATAGCAATACATCTTACGATATATTTTCCGTACTAGTTGACAGAGTCCATACACGCAAATATTATATGTATTAAATTAGCCATGGGAAAAGATTACAGCAGACTATTTGGCTGTAAAAGTGACAAAAAAATATTAATAGATAAGAATAGTATTTTGCAATAAAGCTTTTTCAACTTAATAAAAATTCAAAGTAAATGGACCCGAAAGGAACGTAAAAAGTAACTCTGGATCCCAGACTATAAAACTTATTGAACTTAATTATTATTTTAAAGTTGTTTATAGATTCGTTTCCGGGTTTTATATAGATGATTAATAGCCACATAAGCCATTAAATTTTCTGGAGATAATCTTAATATCATCAAAAAGTATTATTACCTAATTGAACGTAAATGTAAAAAACTCATTTTGCAACAATGTTTCCATATTAAAGAAAAACATAACATTTCGTGACTAAACTTGTATAACACATCCATAAACCGATTAAAATAGTTCGCAAGTGACAGCCCTAACTTTGGGCGCGGAAGACTGAGGGGTGTAGCGGGGTGAAGGGGGAAGTAGGTATTTAAAACGCGGCATTTGGGGCCATGGTAAAGGAGATTCGCTTCTACGTGTAGTTATTGTTTATTCTTATGCTACAGCCTACAGCATCCTATAGTAACAAAAAATTTGAATTATACATATAAACCATCCGGAGTAAATTCTCTAAATGCCCGTGAAAACCGTATCAAAATCCGTTTCGTGGTTTTAAAGATCTACGCATACATAGGGACAGACAGCGGGAAGCGACTTAGTTTTATACTATGTAGTGATATAATAAAGAAATACAAGCTTTTCAAATTATTAAGTTAGGGAAATGGGTAGGTAGTTAGATTGAGTTTAAGTTTTGATTAAAAATTATTTTTATGTTGTTTTTAATATTTTTGAATACAAAGTAGGTATATTTAGGTAAATAAATTAATAAAATTAATAGGTAAATAAATTAATATTGGCAACATAAAAGTGTTTTTTTTTTTAATATTAGGTTATCAACAAGAGGTAGTGTTTATTATTTGATTTTGGGGATTTAAGGGATAAAACTCAATTGTTCTTATTTTAAGATGGTGTTGTAAATATTCAGAATATGTAAGTGCCTACAATGATATTTTATATTAAGATACGTTATGCTCATACTAAACGCATTCAAAACCCCTGACTAATTACTGTCAGAGTCAAAGACGGCAATCCATAGCGAATGCTATTATTAGAAAGAGTTAAGTAGATAAAAAGTAAGGCAATTTGCCTTCCTTTTTGAGGAACGATTTTGCTCGCAAATGACGTATCTTTATACAAAATATCATTGAGTACCTACGTATTTCCTCCCTATTTGATTGTCAATGAGAAAGTGTGTTGTTTAGTTATAATAGGTTTTAATTTTTTCTTATTTTGAGGTTGTTTGTGTTGTAGATATTTCGAATATAAATACTTTGGTATTTCCTGTTGTAAATTTAAAAATAAATGTTATTTTTTATGCTTTTAGCATATTAGGTACCTTAGCCTGGCTGGTGTTATTTTAGTATTTGTCTCCTCAATGAAGCAGTTAGTTAATTTTGTTGATTTGGGTTAATAGGTGTAAATATTGTTTGTTTTTTTTTAAGGAGACGCGAAGAAGTCGTTCTAATATAGATCGTAGAGTTAGGGATAATATTACAAACAATTTGCGTCTTAACGATGAAATCAACGAAGAAAGGGAAATCAGGCTGTGTAATAGAAGAGAAAGTAATTATTTGCGAAGAAATAGGGAATCGTCTATTGAACGTGACGTTAGTCTTAGAGTTGATAGGGATAGACATAGATCTCAGCGAGCCAGGGAATCTTCTACTGAACGTGACGTTCGGCTTATAAGCGACCGGGATAGATATAGATCTCAGAGAGCCAGAGAATCTCCTACTGAACATGAACGTACGTCCACATGTAAGTACTTCTGATTTACATACATACATACTGTTGGAAAGTTATCAATAAAAGTCTGTGGTGTCTATGCATACATAATGTAATATAGAGAAATAAACTTTTGTCTATTCCTAACCATCAACCAACGTGTATTATTAGGTTACGGGCTCCAGCCATTTTTTTGCGATAAAAAATAGTTATTGTTAGTTTTTTCGCGTGTGGTGTTAAGAAACTGACCTCTAATTTTCTGACGAACGTGCCGAAACTCAAGGGTCGTGACAATTACGACGATTGGGCGTTCGCCGTGGCAAAACTTGCTGATACTGGAAGGCGCGGACAAGTATCTGAAGCAAGAAACTGCTGCTGCAAGTGCAGCAACAGTAGACGCGACAGATGCAAAGGAACGAGCTAAATTGATTTTGACGATAGATTCCTCGTTGTTTGTGCACATAAAGGAGACAAAGACCACGAAAGAATTGTGGACAAAATTGAAGAGTTTGTTCGACGATTCAGGATTTTCGAGGAGAATTACTTTGCTTCATCAATTAATTTCAATCAGATTATAAAACTGTGAGAATATGATTAGTTATGTGACTCAAATAGTAGAAACTTCGCAACGGTTAAGAGGCACCGGATTCACAATTGACGATAATTGGGTTGGGTCATTGTTACCAGCCGGTTTACCAGAAAAGTTTATGCCCATGATTATGGCAATTGAGCATTCCGGAATTCAAATTACAGCAGATTCCATAAAAACAAAGTTATTGAATATGGAAAATATGGATTCCGTTGAAATGGAAGGTACTGGAAACTCAGCATTAATTGCACGAAGTTGGCAGAAGAAGAAACTTGGTAAAGTTGGCAGCACTAGCAAACATGGCGGACCACCGAATCTCTATGCGCCGAGTACGTCAAACTCAAATGTCAATGTAATGCCGGCACCACACTTCGCTATTCGCTATTTTTATGCGGCTGCGCCGTATTTTTTTAAATATTTGCTATCGCGCTTATGCGTTATGCGTGCGAATAAAGAAAACATAGACGAATAAACCCTCCACACTTCGTCGAATGTAGGCGCATAATCCGAATAACGAATAGCGAATAGCGAAGTGTGGTGCCGGCATTACAAATGCAAGCAAACTGGTCATTACCGCAACCAATGTCCACTATTGAACGAAAAAACAGAGAAGAAAACACAGACTAACGCGTTCAGTGTTGTTTTTCTTAGTGGGAAGTTTAATAAATCTGACTGGTATGTTGATTCCGGCGACAGTATGCATATGACTGCGAATGAAAGTTGGTTGACGAATAGGTTAACTTTGTAAAGTTTACCAGAAATTTAAAAGCAAATGAGACGAAAGTACCTGTAATATGTTCGGATGATGTAGAAGTTACGACAAGTTACGATTATGAAGTCACAGTGAAGAATGTGTTGTGTGTGCCAAGTCTCACCACTAACCTTTTGGCGAACAATTATCAATCTCACAGGCGCTCTAAACACATTGATGTGAGATACCACTTCATTAGAGATGTTTTAAGAAATGAAATAGCCGAAGCAAGATACTTGTCAACAACCAATATGCCCGCTGACTTATTAACTAAAGGCCTACCAAGAGTTAAACATTATAAGTTTATGGAAGCCCTTGGTATTACAAATAAAATAAAATAATTGTAATTGGTAAAGTATAAACTTCGATTATGTATGTGTAAAGTAGGTTTGTTTTGTGGAACCACTATGTATTGTGGGAAAATTCATTTTTTATTGATAAAGTGGGGGTGTTGGAAAGTTATCAATAAAAGTCTGTGGTGTCTATGCATACATAATGTAATATAGACAAATAAACTTTTGTCTATTCCTCAACCAACGTGTTTTATTACATACATTAGATCACGCCTGTTTCCCAGATGGGGTAGGCAGAGACCACTTCTGATTTATGGCCATATAAAGTGAATTTTGCATTCCTCTGCCAACCTCTATGCAAATGCACCTACCTAAAAATTTTTTCACCATTTGAAAAGTATATTATTCTAGATGAACTTGGGTTATTTCTACTTATATTAACCGAAGCGAAGCGAGGGCGGGTCGCTATTTCAGTATAATTTCAAACTTTTTATCAATAATAATACACATTTCTAACATGATTCGAATTTTATTTCGAGATAAATCATTGGTATTAATTTAGAAATGATATAGAATAGTGAAATTTTGTGGCCAAATAAGGCTTTATCATGAATTTTCTGATTAAACTTTAAAACCAAAATGTAGACAAAAAAACGCTTAAAGTAAGGATTTATAAAACTTGTATACTTATTTGACACTTTTTTCAATTTAAATTAAACGTACTTTGAACGCTTGCCCTGTAAAATTTAGTTATTTTGAATTACGGTACTTTTCTTTTTAACGCACGATATAATTATACATTATATAATATAAGGTCGGTAAGGGATAAGTTAGCCTTTGTACATACCTTTTGTTTTTACCTATTTTGTTGTTTGTTATTTTCCCGTTTGTACAATAAAGTATTTACATACAAAGATACATGTACATAACGTTCGTTTTTAACAGTAGTTCACTGTGTACAGTAAACCAATTTGATTCCTAGGCCACTATGAACTTTGTCAACGCGACGTTGTAAACCAAATCATAGGAGTCTCTTACGTTTGGTTGTCAACGTCACTTTAACATAATCCATAGAGCCTAGAAATCAAATTGGTTGACTGTACATCAGTTTAAACCTTAGTTTTTGATCCAACGTAAATTGTAGTTAGCAATACGAGGTGCAGTCCAAAAGTTCCTGGCTAGAGAAAATAGCGGTTTAAAAATAAAAAAATGATGTCATTGTGATTGTCATTTATTCTGCTTTTTCGTAGATAGTTTTGAGGTTTCTGTTGGTCGTGTTTTTGATTTGACGGCATTCAGAACAATAGGAAGCCTAAAAGTTTTCGAAATGCTTAAGTTGGAATATCGTTCCGTGATCAAGTTCCTGACAAAGGAAGGGGTCAGCCCGACCGATATAAAAAAAAGGTTAGATGCTGTGTATAGGGATACCTCTCCGTTATTTTCCACCATTAAAGATTGGAGTAAGCAGTTTCGTTTAGGGCGGGAGTCCATTGACGACGAACCTCGCTCCGGCCGGCCTTTGAAAGCACTCCCCGTGGACTGCGTCAAATTAGTGGAAGAGGAAGTTCTGAGTAAATGAGGACTGAAGACTAAAGAAAAAGCGGCAAGGACAGGGCTTTCGAAAACTTCACTTGTCAGGTTTCTTCATGAACATCATCACATGAATAATGTTAGTACAATTACACGGAGAGAGTTATTTGGAGTCAATTGTTATGGAGGCATAAACCATGGTTTTGTACTGTGATCCTCTTTGCAAAAGGGAATCGATGGATTGGCTTCATCCTGGTGAAAAGCCGCCTAGGAAAGCCAAGGTAACATAATCCACCAAAAAGATAATGGCTAGGAATACCACAGTAAATGGTAGCTACTACGCCACCCTTATTGAGCAGTTACGAGAGGCGATCAAGCAGAAGCGTTGTGGAAAACGTAGCAGAGGTGTTCGTCTTCTCCACGACAATTTGGCTTTGAGGAAAGTCGCCACCAACTTTATAGTCCCGACCTGGCCATGAGTGACTATTATTTAGAGATTTTAGCTGCGAATAAGCTAAACAGAAAAGACAAAGATGGTAAATGGGTTAAGAGTGAGAAAGTACGGTTAAGCTTTAAAGGCTCTGACTTGCTACCATATGTATATTCATCTGGGATAAGGATGGAAGTTGAGCCATATATTTTTCCTATGACGCAATGCAGCAATTGTTGGAAATTTGGCCATATTAAAAACTTCCTCCCCTTAAAGAATCAATTTGGTCCAAAATGTGGAGGAGATCATGACAATTGTGAAACCCTATCTTTTAAGTGTAGCAACTGTAAAGGTGATCATATGTTAGTTTAGTTTATGCCCAGCTTTTTAGAAGTAAAAGAGAATAGGAGTTATCATGTCTCAGTATAAATGTAATTACAAAATGGCACTTTCAAAAATGGGGAATAATATTTCCAAACGGAGGATTTATCTGAAGTGGTTGTTAGTTCCCAAGCCAGAGCAGAACCAATAAACTTAACATCTTTTTCAGGGCCTAAATCATATGCGGAGGTTCTTAAGAAGCGAAATACAACTCAGAGTGAACAAAATGATACTAATAAGGAAACTGCCGAAAACAGGTATAAGTAAACAGAAAGAGTGAAAACGGAAAAAACAAAATGAAAATGTAGGTGATGAGTTTTTAACTCTGATATGGATTTTTCACATTTAACTGAATCAAGTAGCCCGCAGATAAACTCAGGTAGCCAAACAAATATTAAATTAAAGAAGATAGTTAGTTGTATGACAGATGTTTAATGAAGATATAGGAGATAATATTTTCAAAGGATAGTTGGGGTGAAAAATTTAGAGTTTGGTTAATTATATGTTAGAGGAAGTTAAGCTATTTGTGAAGAAGTAGTAGTAACAGTAATGGATAGTCAGGTAAGAACAAATTCATTAATTAGGTAATATTATTCAATGGAATGCCCACAGTATCAAGCCGAAGTTAAAAGAATTTGAAAACAATTTATCTTACGAAAAAATACATATCGCTGTTATTTACGAAACCTGGCTTTCTGAAGATGATATTATAAGTGTATCTAACTTTAATGTGTTAAGGTTGGACAGAGACGCTGCTTTCCGGTGTTAGCATTGTTGCCCACAAATCGATTCTAATGCAGCTGTATACCTACGTTTTGCCTAACCCGGACTAAGTGCTAATTCTTGAAGATGAAAATTCTTACGGACTGAAAAATATAATTTGCATTTACAGTCCTCATTCGCAGATTTGTACCTATTCATAAGTTTTGAGACGAAATAAAATGTTAGTAGTTATTTTTTTGAGTTAAGAATATTTTTAAAATTTTCAGAAAGTAATTATTACTCAAAATGACAGGCTCTATTCTTAATACGAGCTCCTTGACGCCTTGTTGGCAAAAATGGAGCGGAACGAAACCTTCATACGAAACGACCCACCATACCATCTTCTTATCTTATCTTGTAGGTGGGGTCCTTACGGATACACTTCGACCCTATGGGATCTTTTGTGTAATTACCCCTCTTTTAGCAATTAGACCAATGCAGCCTCCATCCCTTCCAGAAAGCGGATAGTGGAGTGCAGTGGCAGTGCCTTGAAGTCGTTCGGTTCTGGGTAACCACAACCGAGGATTTTCATTCTTACTCCGGCGAGGGCATCACATTCGCACAGTAAGTGTTTCATTGTTTCCTCCTCTTCGCCGCATAATCTACAATCTGTGTTGTCGTAGAGGCCCATCTTTGCTAGGAGATTTTTAACCCCAAAGTGCCCGGTAAACGCTCCGATAATATATCGGAGTTGTCTTCTGCTGAGTTTCCAAAGTTTTTTGGTCCAGCACTGGTCCACTCTTTCTATGAAGAGCTTTGCATGCCCTAAGCCTACCGTAGTTTTCCACTCTTTTTGGTGGTGTTCTAGGGTGTTATTGTTCAGGGCTGTTTTTATGGTGCCCAGTGAGGGTGCCACAAATGGTTCAGGTCCAACATATACGCCCTTGGATCCTTTCCTTGCCAGTTCATCCGCGGCTTCATTACCGGGAAAGCCCTCGTGTCCTGGAATCCACATCAGTTTCACTTTGTTGTGCCTACCAAGTCTGTTTAAGGCTTGGATTCCATTGTAGACTAGTTTCGAGTCTACTTTTGGCGCTGTCAGCGCCTTAAGTGCCGCTTGGCTGTCGCTTAGAATATATATAGTTCTCTTCTGTAGAGGCCTACTAATATTCTCCTGCGTGCAGGCAATTATCGCATACATCTCCGCCTGGAAGACCGTTGCGTAGTTACCCATACTTATACTACTGTTATAGTCATTGGCGTGAATACCCGCCCCCGTACCGGAGCTCATTTTTGAACCATCCGTGTACCATATCGCGTTGTCTTCCTCCGCTAGGTGCAACCCATCCTTCCATTCATCCCTTGTCGGAATGTGGATATTGAAATTCCTCCGGAATACATACTTGGGTTGCATTTTATCGCAGCCCATCGTCAGTATTCTTTCTAGAACTACATTATGTGCCATTTTAGTGTGTCTGGTTCTAGGCGCGGCGTCATTCCACAGGCCAGTCTCTTTCAGCCTCTGTAGTGACTTGCACGCCTCAGACTGAATGGCGATGTGCAGCGGTGGGAGGTTTAGGAGGACCTCCATTGCTGCAGTTGGTGTCGTTCTGAACGCCCCTGTCATAGCCATGCAGGCCACCCTCTGCACCTTAGTTAGAGAGTCCTTGCATGTCCTTAGTGTTGTTCTTGGCCACCAGGCCAGGCAGCCGTACATAATGATGGGCCTTACCATCATGGTATAGATCCACTTCAGTACTTTAGGGTTAAGGCCCCATGTCTTGCCATACGCTGATCTGCACATTCCAAACACTCTCAGCGCTTTTGTTATCGCGTTGTCTACGTGTTTTTTCCAGGTGAGCTCTTTATCTAGTGTGATACCTAGATATTTTACCTCACCTGACAATTTTAGTGCCTCGCCAAACAGCTTAAGCTGCTTGATCTGTTTGAGGTCCCGTTTCCTAGTAAATGGAATTACTACAGTTTTGCTCGGATTGATGGATAGTTGATGTCTAATGCACCAGCTTTCCACCTTTTCCAAGGCTTTCCCCATGATTTCCGATACTGTTCCCGGAAACTTCCCGTTGATAAGTATCACAAGATCATCTGCATACCCAACAGTGTGTAGTGGGCCAGTGTTGAGTTCCTCGAGGAGAGAGTTTACCACCAGACACCACAGGGTTGGTGAGAGAACTCCCCCCTGGGGACATCCTTTTGTCGTTGTGGCGTATAGCACGTCGCCCAAGAGACTTGACTTTATTAGCCTACTGTTTAACATGTTGCCTATCCATTTACATATGGTTGGTTCAATGCCGTGCCTAGCAGCCGATGTGCTAATGGCTTCGAACTCCTATCAAATGCCCCCTCCACATCGAGAAATGCCGCAAGACAGATCTCTTTGTTCTCAAGTGCATTTTCAGCTTTATTCACTACAAGATGAATCGCAGTATCTGTGGATTTACCCGGTTGATACGCGCATTGCATTTTATGAAGTGGATGCCGCCTTAGAGGTCCGTCTCTTATGTGCCTGTCTACCAGCTTCTCTAGTGTTTTCAAAAAGAATGATGATAGGCTTATAGGCCTGTATGCTTTGGCATCACTGTAATCTGCCTTGCCTGGTTTTGGCAGGTAGATCACTTTTACAAGCCTCCAGACATGTGGAACGTGCCCGAATGCCAAGCACGCTCTGTACAGCCTGCTTAGGTGCGGTACAATTACATTTGCGCCCTCTTGTAGTAGGGTTGGATATATCTCATCCGGGCCCGGCGCTTTGTACGGTTGAAAGGTAGACAATGCCCACCTTATCTTGCCGTCGTCGACTACCTTTTTGGCGGTGTCCCAATTGTACCTTGTCGTCCGTGCTGTCTGCTCTGACACACAAATTGGTACACTGGCTATTTCGCTCTCACGTATGATGGAGCCGGGAAAGTGTGTGCTACACATAACTTTCAGGGTATCTAAACCCGTTTCTGTCAACCTTCCCTTATCGTCCTTTATTGACGTTAATGGAGTTGACCTTGCTACTGCTAGAGCTTTTGTGAGCCTCATACCTTCAGGTATCGAGCCTATTTGGTTGCAGTGGTTCCGCCACGCACTCCTTTTTGCTTTTCTTACAGCTTTATTATACTCCGTGAGCTTGTGAGCGTAATTGCTAAAGTCATTCGTCGCTTTCGCGTCATTGAAGATCGCCCTAGTTTCACTTCTGATTTTAGTTATCTCAGGGTTCCACCAGGGTATCTTCTTGGCTAGCACCCTTTTTTCCGGGCAGTTATTGGTCCACGCAGTGTGTATCGCGCGTACCATGTTGTCCGCTTCAAATTCAATGTCAATAATAGAATTGAGCTTACCTTTTGGATCTCCTAGTTCTACCTTTAGGTCACGTTTAAAGGATGACCAATCGGTGTTCCTAGGATTTCTTTTACGCACAGATTCAACTGCTATGTCGGTCCTGTACTTAAAGCATATGTACCTGTGATCTGAGAGTGAGATTTCATTGGAGACATGCCATGTGTGAATATCTTCGTAAATGTGGTTAGACGCCACCGTTATGTCAATTACCTCTCCACGCCTAGCATTGACGAAGGTCGGGCTGTTCCCTTTATTAAGTAGTTGTAAAGAAGAGCTCACCAGAAAATCCAGTAACTTCTCTCCCCGCCTGTTGACATCTGAGCTTCCCCAGATGACATGGTGTGCATTGGCGTCGCAGCCGATGATCAGGTCGGTGTTCGCCTGACTTCCAGTTGCGACTAGACTCCGGAGTTGAGGTGTGATGGGGTCCGTCGCTTCGTATGGGAGGTAGGCAGACGAGATGATGAGAGTCTTGCCTACCCTCCTCTCCTGGATCTTTACAGTGGTAAGATCCCTGGAACAGTAAGCATTATAAGGCATGGCATTTATGCCGTTTTTGACATACACACAAGTCCTCCATACCATCACACTCGCTGGATGATGGGAACGCGATACATTTCGTGCTGTAGCTGGAACATTTTTGCTGCTTTTAGCATAAACTTCATTGTTTTGTCGGTTGAACATATCTTCGAACGTGAAGATTTTTTCATCGGTGAAGAGTATTTTTTTCGCATCGTGTCTCGCAGCGTCGGACAACGTTCGCGTCGTAATTTACGAAGGCGATCATTAAGGAACTGAACTTTCCTACGATTCTAAACCTTTGCCTTGAGATTGTACGTGGGTCGCTAAATAAGTTTTGGGATAAGAAAAAAGTATCCAACATATAACCACAATTTTTTTACATTTTTTCGAAGTACTTTCCACGATGCTCTATAGTTCTATACAAACATCCATTCGACTAAACCAACTCTGGAAATACTTTTGCCAGTCTTGATCTGAGAGGTCAGAAATGGCTACTTCGTAGGCAGCGACGGCTTCTTCGGCACTCGAAAAAAACTTTCCTTTAATTTTTTCTTTGACAGTTGGGAACAAAAAGAAATCACAAGGAGCTAAGTCAGGGCTGTAGGGTGGGTGAGTTAGGGTTTCAATACCAGATTCCTCAAGAAACGCCTTCGTTCTGAGGGACGTATGTGAAGAAGCGTTATCGTGATGCAGCATGATTCCTCGAAGCCCGACCATTGGTCTACGCTCTCGCACAGCTTGGATAACTTTCGGCAATGCTACTGTTGTGTACCATTCCGAGTTAACTGACCTACAATTTTCCAGCATGGATGTCGATAAGTGTCCACTCCGACCAAAAAAACTAGCCACCATTTTTTTACCAACATTACGTGGTCTTTGCAATTTTGTCGGTAACTCTCCGTCTGAGTAGACCCATACCGAAGATTGCTTCTTACTTTCGGGGTCATACTGATAGATCCATGTTTCGTCACCAGTAATGATTTCCGAAACACGTCTCGACGCCCCGTTTTCAAAACGTTGACGCATTTCACGGCACCAATCCACACGAGCCTGTTTTTCAGTTTCGGAAAGCAATCGCGGGATCCAACGACAACAAAGCTTCCTGACTCCGAGATGTTGGTGTAGGATGGTGTTCACACTAAACACCAACAAAACACCACCGAAGTAATGCCCAGGATCTTCTCGATGTCCTTGTATGTAATTCGTGGGTCTTCCCTTACCAACATTTCAGTAGTCCACACATTTTCTGCAGTTACTGCTGTTTGCGGGCGTCCGCTTCTTTGATCGCCTTCGAGATTAGTTTTGCCCCTTTTAAATTCACTAAACCACCTAAAAATTGTTGCCCGTGAAGAAGCAGACTCTCCCAATGCCGATTGTAGTCGTTGCAAACTTAACTGTTCGGTTAAACCACATTTAAAATCGTAATAGATCATAGCACGCAAATGTTCGCGGTTAAGCTCCATCGTTTCAGCCAAAAAAACGCGGGAAGCGTTGTAGTAAAATGACAGGAACATCGTATTCTTTTTTAAATTGAAAAAATGGCTTATGGCATTCTATTTTTAAATAAATTTGCTTTTTAAAAAGGTATAATACCCATGCGTTCCATTTTTAAATTTCGAGCATCTCAAAACTTATTGAGTGACCTACGTATTTCAGTAGATAATTTGTTTACCTCAACACGCGAAATGTTAGTCTGCAGAGCGATTTATTTCTGGGTCAGACGTTCGCAATCGTCTTTACAGACCGCGGGCAACCACTCGTCTGGCGATTTTTCAGAGAATAAGTCTCCTTGTAACGTTTTATAGTGTAATATATGAAGTTGCGGCTAATCCCAAAGCATTTTAAGACACGGAAAATCTCCATTGATTTTTTTCCCGCAATATGTTGCAAAATGACAGTCGCACGTAATTTTTTTGCTCCCGCCATCACAAGAAAATTACTTAAAATACTTAAATAATAAAAACATACAAATAGAACACAAAAATATTCCAAATTCAACCCCAGAAATATGTGTCATGCGTGCTGAATTGGTAGCCATTCACGAAGCCCTAGTTTACGTGCAGACCATAAGAAAAGATAAGGTGGTTATTCTATCAGACTCGAGGAGTGCACTCCATCATCTGGCTCGGTGTGTCTCGGGCGCCCGAAGTATGCCGATAGCCTACGATATCCTTAAAATTGGGGTGCGTAACGGTCGGTATAACAACTTTTGATATATTTTCACTAGATATAACGATTAAGGGATATAAGCTCTTTTGGTATAACAATATTTGGCATATTCTGATATGATCTAACTATCATCAGGTATAATGAACTTTTAATATAACAACTATTAAACTAACAGTAATAGTTATAACGTTTATGTGATATAACTGTGTTCGATAAAACGCTCAGTGGGTAAAATGTAGTACTGGTATAATCTGGAATACGTACTAGTATTAATAATAACCTACCTATTCTGCGTTAAGGTAGGTCTCCGTTAATTACGATGACGAGCGAAGCAAGGAGGAGTGTTAGGAAGAACTGCGACCCTGCAGCGCGCGAGCCGAGCGCGCGAAGCGAGCGTCCCGCGGCAGCTCCCGGCGAAGCGCCAGAACCGAGTTTTTTTTATAATACTATACTACTATTCTATGATCCCTTGCAGATGTATACGTAGACGTTTTTATATCTTATAACACATTATATCACTAATATTTATATCATACGTTCATTATATTAGGTAAACATTATATCAAACATTATTATACTTATTGAACAGTATACACCAAGAAAATATCTACTTTGTTGTTATAACAAAATATTATTATGCCCCTTGAGTGATTATATTCTATGAAATTATATCAATTGTTGTTATATCTAGTGAAAATATATCAAAAGTTGTTATACCGATCATTACACACCCTTAAAATTGTACATAATTTGCATTCTTGCCAAGTCCGGATTGTACTGCAATAAATACCATCTCATTTAGGTGTTACTGGTAGGCAGATAGGTTGGCCAATCTAGCCGTCACCTGTTGAGTGGTACTTTTGTGTAAACCTCATGGTATGGAACTCATGTCATGACAGTAGCTAAAAAAGAAATTGTTAACAATTGGCAGAAATCGTTTGAGGCTGTGTCCGTAACAAAAGGTATTTGGTACAGTTTGTTTGTGGTTTTGGGTTCCTTGGTTTGATCAGGCCAGCTTCCCCAGGGATTGACTTGTTATAGTATTTCGGCTAGGATCCGGTCACATTCCGTTATATATTTTTTTAAATATGATGAGAGTAGTTCAGTCTCCTTTGTGTGAAAGGTGCAACACAACAGAAGACCTAACACATTTTTTCATGTAATGTGACCAGAATAAGTCTCAGGGATAAATATCTGAGTCACCTGAACTTATATAATGGTGCAGTGAGCAAAGTGCTGACACTCTCTTTGTCTAGAGATGCTAATCTGATTTAAAAATTTGTAAAGCACTCCTTTACTGCCAGAGATTGTCGCTCTGGAGGATTAGTTTGTAAAGAATAGAAAGGAAACTAGACCAACAACAACCAATAGAACAAGCAGGATTCCGCAAGCACTTCTTGGTATTAGACCACATCCATACTGTAAGACAAATTATAGAAAAATATGCTGAATACCAGCTTACATACTACATAGCTTTCTTTGATTACAGTATAGCTTTCGTTTCTCTGATACACCCAAAAATTTGGGAAGCTTTAAAGGAACTGGGTATAGTGCACAAATATAATTATATAAGAATTATTAAAAATATTTATAGACACACTTCGGCTTGTATCCCATTAGAAAAGAAAGGAAATATGTTTCAAATACAAAAAGGCGTGAGACAGGGTGAACCATATTCACCAACACTTTCTGGCTGTACTATAAATGATCTTCAAGAATCTAGAATGGAGAGACATCGGCATAAATATAAATGGCCGCATGCTAACGCACCTACGATTCGCTGATGATATTGTATTATTAGCAAAAACACCAGACAATCTAAGCAAGATGATAAATGATCAAGCATCAGAAAGTGCAAAAGCCCGCTTGAAGTTAAACCCGGAGAAAACAAAAATCATGACCAATGGCAACAAAGATCCTGTAACAGTGGAACAGACCCAAATCTCCTATGTTGACGAATACATATACCTCGGTCAACTGATGTCTCCAGAAGACAACGAAAACAAAGAAGTTAAAAGAAGAGTTGTCCATAGCTGGAAAAAATACTGGGGCCTAAAAGAAACAATGAATGACAAGAACCTACACATCTCAACGAAAAGCAAACTATTTAACACATGCATTCTGCCTGTATTGGCATATGAGAGCGAAACATGGGCTTTAACAAAAAACGTAGCAAACAAACTCTCCATATGCCAACATGCCATGGAAAGGAGTATGACAGGGATCAAAAGAAAAGACAAAGTAAGGAATAGCAGCATCCGAAGCAAGACTAAGGTCCAGGACATAACTTTGAAAACAAGGAGACAAAAGTGGAAATGGGCAGGCCACATGATCAGAGGAAAGGATAAATGGAGTAAAATAGTCACACAGTGGTACCCAAGGGAAGGAAAAAAGGGAAGGCGAAGAAGGTGGGATGATGACGTTAGACAGGTCGCAGGAACAACATGGGGTAGAGTAGCCATAGAAGGGCAGAATGGAGAAGATTGGAGGAGGCTTTTGCCACCTGGCAAAAGGTAAGGTGGGGCAAGTGCGTCTATGGGGCATCTCCTAAAAATTATATGGTGTGTCGCACTTGACCCGTTGATGCTCTTACCCCACCTGAGCTTTCTTTAGAGCACACCTCGTAAAACTAGTCAAAAACTTTTTGGTTGGTGGTCAAAATTGAAAACTCATATCTGTAGGCTATTTTTTGAATGGGAAAAATGCAAGCGTCCCTAATTATGTGACCACCACTGTATTTAAAATATTTTCCTGTAACATTATTGTAATAGGAAAACAGGTGTTATTTCGTGACACATGCACTAATTTTAATTTAACCCCTGGAGCATCAGCAATTCTAGACTTTCATACATTTAATATGGAATGTGCAGCTCCAAGAGGTTAATATCTGTTCTAAAAACAATAAATGTATTTCAGGTGGACGAGAAAGTATTAAAACATACCTGCAATATAATTGAGCCCCTGACAGTAGCCCACAGCCCTGTTGTTATGAGCATATGCAATAAGAATGTGGAATAGGTGTGTCTGGTGGTTGGCTTTTTTAGAGAAGTAAATATTGTCAGGAAATGTACGTGGTAGATCTGTCTTGACTAAATCCACTAGTTCTTTTTCAAATGGGCTATCTAATATTTTATGATATAAATCAGGGCTTTGATTTTTCACTTTCTCTACTTCCGATATTGCAATCCATACTGATGGTCTATATTCACCTAAAAATGATAAGCCAAATTTATTGAAAATGATTAATATAAAAGCAATATTCACTTTAACTGTATAGTCCATTCGCTTAGATAGTGTTGCTACACTCGCACGTACTTGTGGTGTTACGCCGCAAGTGAATTTGGCAGTTAACATTGAAAAATATTTTTATTTTATTAAAATAACCACTAGTACCTGCGAGTGTAGCGACACTATCTAAGCGAATGAACTATATTTGGGTCATTCCACCGTTTCGGTTGTTACACTGAACTCATATAAGGGTGATTCCACGGGCGTTTCAACCGCCAACAGTTCCCTGTCATAAATATTGAAAGCATGAGCTACACCAACCGGCTAACATTCACACAGAGCTATACTGTTATCGTAATTCTTGCCACGATTGATCGAATTTGTATATATTATTGCCTATTTCTTAAATACTCAGGACAGCAGACTGACGGCGGTTGAAACGCCCGTGGAATCACCCATAATAAGGTTTATTCCGATATTGTAATAAGGAACTAGAAAATATAACTATTGAATGGTCTTTGATAATATTTTCTTTTCCTGAACACGCATAATTAAAAGTAATAACGAGAGAATCAACAACATAATCAACAATATCAATAACATTCAGAGGCATAAAGCTGAGCGGAGACCATTTTAGCCGTAATAAGAAATAAATGTATTAGGTTAAGGCATTTTTTAACTGTTTTTCTATGTGCCAAATTAATTATTTTACATTTCATTTATATTTTTACATTTGTCAGGTGTAACGGAGGAATGACCCATTTATTTCACTAAAACTAAAAACGTAATAAACAGTACTTGGTATGCCTTTTCGAACGTATCTTTTTACGAGGTTGGTACGTTTGACCGACTTTCCTTCTCCGAGAAGCGAGGCCCATTTCCGAGCTCTCGTCGCAAGCACTCTCAAGTACACCGATATAAACTGTTCGTAACTCTCGAAATCAAAGTCTTCATGCCTTTCGAATCCATATTCATCTATTTTGCTAAAATATACAAAAAATCTGAATTAGCAGACTGAAAAATATGACAACACAATACAAAATATTCATCAATTATTTACCTAAAGTTAGACAGAGTCATTTTATGTTACAATGTGTTTTACACTTGTATACTCAACCATTATCATAAAGCAATTAACAATGTCAGTTAGACAGTTGATTTTATTCCACCATTAATGGAGTAATTTTCATTTAGACTTGATCAGCGTTCCGGAGCCAAGAATGATTAGAGTTCGGGCAGTGAACACGCACGTCAAAAGATACTGATTATTGTTTAATTTGTACAGTGATCACTGACATTACGGACGGTCATCTGTCAGCATTCTGTCAGTTATGTCACTTCACTTTTTATAAATGTTTATGGCCTGGATGCTAATTCCTCTAAGCCATTCACTTATGCGGCTGCGCCGTATTTGTTATGCCGGCACCACACTTCGCTATTCGCTATTCGTTATGCGGCTGCGCCATATTTGTTAAAATATTTGCTATCGCGCTTATGCGTTATGCGTGCGAATAAAGAAAACATAGACGAATAAACCCTCCACACTTCGTGGAATGTAGGCGGATAAGCCGAATAACGAATAGCGAATAGCGAAGTGTGGTGCCGGCATTACAAATACGGCGCAGCCGCATAACGAATAGCGAATAGCGAAGTGTGGTGCCGGCATTACATACGCGAACAACAAACATGCCCCCCACACTTCGTGACGGTATGGTGAACATGCCAAATATGTGTGTTGTTCGCGCAGCGATACCTACCCTTATCTGTGGTAGCGATGGAGATCTGATATAATTCTATGAATCGTATTACTGTTTCGTTCATTCACTCCATTATCTTATTAATATTAATTAGTTACCCACTAAACAAACTTCAATCAATTAGATTCCAATACGACGGATAAAGCTAGAAACAAATTTTAGGAAGAGAGGACAATAGAGAGATCTCTCTCCAGGCGGGTGTTATGCCTGGGGACCGAAGTCCATTGGAATGAAGTTGAAAGTTGTATATATGTCATCTGACTGGAGAAACTTCGTTAGCGCGTTGTAGAACACTTAAGTTGCGCTGTCTGACGCTGGTGGCGCTAGCGAGGTAGCGAGTTGGTTGATACAAGTTGCCGTTAGATGTCGCTAGGTCGCCACACCAGCCCCCCTTTGAGACCGGAGGTTGATAGTGATGACGTGCAGTCTGTGCGTTGAATTGCCGCTTGCAAGTGCCAGTAGGGATGTCTCCAGTAGTGCTCAGAGCCGCGTTGGCGAGCGTAGCAGGAGAAGAGGAGTGAGTGGAGTACACAGTGAGTCGTGTACCTGCTCGTGAAGTACTCGTAGTAGGACGCAGTGAGTCGCGTTGTTGAGTGAGAGTAGTGTGCACACTGTAGACACCAGGCATAGAGATATGACAGAATGCTAGTGGTGCACAGTGCGGGTTGTCTGGCTTGCTGTGAAACTGCGTCATAGTGCTTGAAGGTCGTCAGGTTGCGTAATTCTCCATTGTCGAGGGTCACCAATGTAAGATGACGATCACGTCGGGGTCACCAATGTAGGATGACAATCACGTCGGGGTCACCAATTTAGGAAGAGAGGACAATAGAGAGATCTCTCTCCAGGCGGGTGTTATGCCTGGGGACCGAAGTCCATTGGAATGAAGTTGAAAGTTGTATATATGTCATCTGACTGGAGAAACTTCGTTAGCGCGTTGTAGAACACTTAAGTTGCGCTGTCTGACGCTGGTGGCGCTAGCGAGGTAGCGAGTTGGTTGATACAAGTTGCCGTTAGATGTCGCTAGGTCGCCACAAAATTATCGGATGCGGCTTACGGACGCGGCTGACAGCCGCGACTTATAGGTATCAAGATAATGAGTATACACTGAATTGTGCAAACTATCGGACGTAAGCCGTGGACGTAACCTTGAGCGTTCGGACGTCCGATAGATATCTGGCGCGCTGGATGTTTTTGTCAGCCGAAAACGTCCGTGGACGGTATATAACGTCCGCGGACGGTAGCCACGGGGTGCGGCACGCGTCATAGACATATCTTATAGGCGTCCGTCAGCCACGTCCGTCAGCCGCGTCCGATAATGTGTTTCCCGTTGTTGCGCGTCCGCAAGCCACGTCCCGTTCGAATGTGCACACTTATCAGTCGTGGCCGTCAGCCGCGTCCGTAAGCCGCGTCCGATAATTTGTTTCTAGCTTAAGAACTTGAAAAATCACGTCGAGACACCACAGATTATAATATGGGGGCAAATTAATGAGTGCACGAAGTGTGGGCAGTCGATGCGCTATTCGAGTTATTCGTGTCCTTTGATGTGTGCCAAAAAACCGACAAGTCGACGGATACGAGTTTTCGCTATTCGCGTTTATGCGTTATGCGTGCGAATAAAGCAAACATAGACGAATAAACCCTCCACACTTCGTCGAATGTAGGCGCATAAGCCGAATAGCGAATAGCGAAGTGTGGTGCCGGCATAAAGGACGACATATATGGGCAAAAATGTCCCCACCCACCAACAGAGATGAAACATGTCTCAGTTTATAAATCTTGGCAACATGATGTATTTTTACTAATAATCCAGGCAACGAAAGAGGTATGGAGGCTTTTAAGAAATGTTCTTGTATTGCATTATTAAAGCTGATAAAATTCTTGAACTGTCAAATATGCTTACTTATTATATGTTTCATTTACGCGAATTAGTTCCATGCCCATCTTAAAGGGGTGATAGACGGGCGAGTAAGTACGCCGTACCGAACGGAATAGCAACGCAACGGAACATCTATAATCGGATGAGCTGTACTGATTATTCGCCGGTACTTTGATGTTCATGGGCCAGTAAATGTATCTTTGTGAAAATGTATAGAACAAATTCGGCTGTGTTTTGTAGGAAGCCAGTTTTTGCGACCCGTTGCTTGTATTCATCTATTTTTTATAAGAGGATCTTTCGGAAAACTGAAACAAAATTGCAATATAGTAACTATATTTTTAAATTATCGATATAAATCTATAATTATTATCCTTTTTGCAATAATATTTAATTTTGACTACCTACTACTTCATCAATCATCACACGGCTACATAATAGTAGGTCTAAATAAGCTTTTGTTGCCCGCTGTACTTTTTTTTGCAAAATCTTTATCTGCTTATCAAGAACAAACTATTGAGTTCTAACACGGTGGGTCTACGTTAGGAATAGCGGAGATCCTGTCGCCACCTTCCGACTCCATCATCAGATCACCTCTAAGATACCATAATATTGCATTGTCATCGAGTTTACATATTATGTGGTCCAAATTTCAGCCCATTCCGTTAATGGGAAGTGGGTCAAATTTAATTTGCAAGGTTTGACCCGTACATATATACATACATACTTACATACAGATATACATACATTGCAAGTTAAATAAAAGCTTGTAAAAATAATTATCATTTTTTCTGTTTTCAAAGTCGATTTTAATCGACTAAGAAATCGGCATTGAAAATCGCAGGGTACAACACTACATCTTACTTTTGACAGAAAAATGAGAATTCAACCTTGAACACGTCTCGACAAGTGCTCGACAGTTTGGATTGGTTTATTTTCGTTGCTGGTTGTCAATGCATGCCAAGTCTGGCGCGTCAAATTAAAGCAGCAATGGAAAAGTAGCATTAGACACAGAGTCGCCCGCTACTGTTTATATGAAATTAATACTGAGCAACAAAATAAATTATTTTATAAATAATAACAGATATTTTAGGGCAAAGAGTACTTACCGATGAAAGGAAATATCCTGTTTTACAGCTCCTTCTTTTTTGGTGGTGTTTGTACAGTTGATTATTGAGCAAGAGGGCATTTTGTTTTTATATTAGAACGTCACACGCGGTTACCGGTCGAGAGCGGACTGAGCATCGCGGCGAGCAATGGGGCTCTCGGCCCTTCTTTTCGGCACGCGAGGTACATACACTCTTTCATTCTATCTCGATATAGTTCTGTGCAACGGATGTACTATAAAACCAGCTATTTTGACCTCTCGTTTTATGTCCATACATACTCGTACATGTAAATTTCTCTCCATTAAGTTGAGATCGCAGAATGGCAATCAGGTTACTTTTATTATTAGGCCAAGCCAATAAGAATTTTTCGAGGAATTAATTCCCAGCAAGCTAGATATCATTTTATTACCTTCTAGTCCTGGCAATGAAAAATTGTGGATGGAAAAGTTGAAAGCAGAAAGTTTGACTTCGGAACTTTGTTTGGACTAGTTAGGAGATAAACATACTAAAAGGAGGTGAGCCCTTTGGGGCACAAAGAAGGTCCTGTTTTTTTGTTTTTTGTTTACATCTTGAAAACGATGCGTTATAGGAAATGGTGTTGTATGGCATTACTAAAGCTGATAAAATTCTACAACTTTGATTCTATACATTTTTCACCTATTTTCAATCGTTGTCTAGATATGAGCTCCAAAAAGCGGGTGATTTTCAAAAATGTATTTTTGGCCTCACCTATTTTTTCTTACATTTCTCTCCAACTTGCATATATATCGTCTGTAGAAAACAGCACCCTACATAGCTTGCACGAGGAAGGCAGCTGTCAGAGAGTAGAGGCGCCGAGTTGTAAAGCTTTCCACCAGCGCCTGATATGATGACCACGACCACTCTGTCAAGAGTGAAAACGTCAAAAAATAAGACTTAGCTTGTAGATAATTTAATTCTCTTTAAGAATATATATACATATATTAATGTATCATCTACCGTTGAAAAGTTATACCACATTTAAAAAATTCCGCACATATAAATATTTCTCATCAATATATTGCAAAACTCATTACTTTCGCTATTATCAGATGCAACCGTAGATTTCAAAGTTACATATCAATAAAAAAATGTCCCATAACATACATAACCTGCAATCTACGGTTGCATCTGATAATAGCGATAGTAATGAGCTTTGCAATATATTGGTGTGAAATATTTAAATTTGCCGAAATTTTTAAATTGTGGTATAACTTTTCAACGGTAGATGATATATTAATATATGTATATATATTCTTAAAGAGAATTAAATTCTCTACAAGCTAAGTCTTCTTCTTCGTCGTTTTCACTCTTGACAGAGTGGGCGCGGTCATCATATCAGGCGCTGGTGGAAAGCTTCACAACTCGGCGCCACTACTTTCTGACAGCTGCCTTCCTCGTGCAAGCTAGTCCAAACAAAGTTCCGAAGTCAAAATTTCTACTTTTAACTTTTCCATCCACACCCCCCTTTCGAGCACTCGTTTACCACAGTATTCATTTGGTCCTAAATGCCTGTAATCCGAGTTTGCCCAATCCCAGGGGCACGTTTTATATTATAAAGCTACAAGTTACAATTTTACAGGTCTAAACTGGCAACACTACTCAAACGGCTGGTCGTCATTAGTCGAGGTTGTTTCAAATGGAAACTTGTAACCTGTAAATTGTAATTTGTAGCTTTATAAAACAGGCCCCAGGAGGTGTGCACAACTTTTGAAGACGAAAAAAATAATTGTTTATTTTTCGCTTAATTTTTTTTGCCACTTCTCGCGGAGGCACAACTACCAAAAAAATACGTGATAAGCCACAAATGTCATTTGTGTATTCATTTAAAAACATTTTCAAATAAAATGGTGCGTCATGTCAAAAAAATGAAGCGAAACTAGTTTTGAGCATTCATTTACCAAACTATATATGGCGACGATCGCCATATGTAGATATGGGGTCGTCTTGGAAAATCAAAATCGTATCGTATGGAATTTGTTTAAAATCAAAATACTTGATGCGCTGAGACAAGTGTACTTTACTCACTTCCACTCGCTGATGACGTATGGATCACTTCTTCGGGGAAATTCAACGGATGCCAAAAGAGTGATGGTCTTGCAGAAACGTATGTACCTATTAATGCAATAGAATAACCTGGCAACCGCATGAAAAGCTTTATATGGCATGAATATAAAGCTTTGGTATGTCAATTTAGCCTGCTGACATTAATAGGTATTTCTGATCACGTAAACAGGTTAATTCAAAACTGCAAGAATGCAATACGACGATGTACTCCAGCGGTTGAACAAAAATAGGTTTTGATAAAATTAGAGTTTGTTCTTTTTTGATATGTCGTTGTTATCGTATCGTATGTTAAATAACAAAAAAATGATAGAATATTTTAGTTGGGGGTTTCGGCCATATTGATATATTTTAATTTTTGCCAACAGCTCTGTAAATATAGAACTAGAGTTTAAAAAAACTGTGGCATATCGTATAACAGTTTAATTTCTTTACAATATTCTGATTTTAGAAATCTGGAATACCTGCATTCTGGTAAACAAAAAAATGCAATTAACAATTATGATATAATCGATCAACTTAATACCTATACTGGAAAAAAGTTAGAAATGTAGACCATCGGCGTGTCCAGATATTAATTTCTGGTGAAGCAGTAAAGCCAATATTGAATTAGAGTTTGTAGAGTTAATCATAAGCAGTCATGACAATGATCTCAGTTACCAAACAAAAGATTAGAAATATAAAGTCAAGGCGACACTAAATAATGATACGTAAGCACTCCGTGCGTTAAATACGTATAATTCAAACGCGCGGCGTGTGCGCGCCTCGCTAGGGGAGCGGTCAGCGGTGGCGGGGTTGCGCGGTGCCCTTGATTGCGGCACAAAATAGATCTGTTTTGTGACTGCGGCGCGGCCACGATCCCATCACGTTACTCGAAAAAATTTGCAAAGCCGTTAAGTACAACAAACACAAAAAACTAACTCAAAAAACAACAAGTACGAACTAATTTTCAATTAAAAAAGTTATTTGGTGCTGTCTTAAAAGATTTTTGGTAGGTATTAACTCTTTAATCGCGTGTTCTTAAGAACCAATCAAGTTCGGTTCCGAAGCCGTATCTACAAACAAAATAGACCTCAAGACAAACTTAACTTGGCCGTTGGAAAACTGTTATTCCCATACATCGAAATAGGTCGCGGTCAGTTTACCAACACCACAAATAACAACAATTAAATAATTACGTGTATGGGAGGTAACCTAACCTTTTTTCAAGATTTTATTTTACCACTTTGTCTGCATGACTTATATGTATATTCGTGCCAAATAAAAGCTTTCGGACGGACGGACGGACGGACGGAAATGGGGAAACTATTAAGGGTTCGTAGTTGGACTACTAGCCATCAATAAAATTTTGGAAGCCACTACTATGAATAATTTAACAATGCTCCAGACCAGGGGGACCGGTGCGGTCCGGTAACCCCTTCAAGGGTCTTTGAAAGGGTTTTGTGAAAGGCTTTGGTTACCAAAGTAGTTCCTCGTCAAAACCCCTTCAAAATATTTAAGCGTTATTTTTAGGGGTAACCCGTTGTGGTATAAAAGCCCTTTCCATGGGCTTATAAAACCGCTTCCAAAAGGGTAACCTGTTGAAGGGGTTATCCTTTCGATGTTTGAGCAATTTTGCATCTCTTTCCCAAAACGTAAAAATCTATATTGCAGAGTGTTACTTTATGTTCGCCGTCTAGCGGTGCAATGTGCAATGCTAAAGCTACCTTGACTTTACTATTTGTTTCCGATCAGCGTAGTGTCAACATTTCTTAATTGAAAGTAATTACTTATCGTATTTAATCAGTGGTCTGGATTTTTAGATTTTGATTTTAGTGTTTTATTGCAATTGGTATCATATTCTCCAACTATGCCATAGCCAATTTACAACGTCCAGAGGGAAAAGCTACCCGTTTAATTCTACTAAATATTTTTTACATTTTTTTTTCATTACATTACCACTTAACTAAATGGGACACGATTTCTTTTTTGTTAAGAAATAGCCGTAAAAAAATACCTAAAACATCATTACCCTGGTGGTGTATTGTATTGAGTTGAATCGTTAGAATAGAATGTAAGTTAGTGATTTGAAAAAATAATTGGTTCGTGTGTTTATCGCAGTTTTTTTTTAATCTACAAAAAAGGTGTCCGGAGCTAAGTTATCATATCCTTGGTTTCTCAATTAACAACATCTACACGCCTAATTAAACGGTTTGGGAACGGGTGTTTTTGGAAACGGATCAAGACAAACGTATCTTTCGAGCGAAACGATTTTGGAAAACGGATTATTTTGGGATACGTCTTTTGGGAAACGGATATTAAACCAAATGTATCTTATGGGAGATGGACATTCTGGGAAACACTTAAGTATATCGGGAAACGGATTGTTAACAAAACGGTAGTGACGGGAACGGATGTTTTGGGAATAGATATTTTGGGAAACGGACAGAACGGTCCGAAACCATTTAAACGACTATCGAAGCGATGCTCCCGCCACCGTTCCTAACGCTTGTCAGTAACGCTCTCAACGCCGTGGGGATTACGAATATCATTGCTCTGTATTTTCATATTATCAACTAGTTTTTAGAGTTTTGGTAATTCTTTAGCTCTGCATACCCCAGTCTGGGAATGAAAGCGTGAGTTTGTTTATGTATTTTCATATTAAATTTATTTCCTGCGATTGGCATACAGTGTTTTGTTAAAAAGAACTGCACTGACTGCTTTGACTGCATGTGTTGATTTAATAGTTATTCCTATAAAAATAACAGTTTCGACATAACCAACAGGAAACATACTTTTTTCATTCCCTGGTTCTCATTCCCTTGGCTTTTGAAGAGGGTGATGATAATGTTCTTACAAATAAAAACAGGTTTTCCTTTTATTCGCATTACAAATGGTTAATTAATTAATTTAAAACTTTATTCCATTCATAACATGTCTAAATATTTCTCTGTCAATTGGGATAGACTAAATAATAACTTACGGTTTTTACAAAGAATAGGTAATTTAAAGAGACGTATTTTATTAATTTTGTATTTGACCCAATACTTTTGTTTTAAATTTATTTAGCAGACATTTTATGGATGACATGATTATTTTAAATTTGGGTTGGCATTTTCTAATAAAATACAACAAACTATGATATCTAATGATGAAAAGTGATAGTAATAGTGTATTAATATATGTGTAAATGTGTATTCAAGCGGTTTTCACCTAGCCCGTAAGATACACGTAGAGGTTAAAAAATACTTTTATTGAAATATCCGAAATATAATATAATATATTTAAAAAACTTAATAATGCAGAACGGCTTTAAAACCCTATCCCTCGAAATGTTTTTCGAATTAGAGTAATTGTAAAAATATGAACAGTCCCAATTATTCCCAATTAAGGACATATTAAAAAAAACCTTTTTTGGTTTGATAGATTACGAATACTGTAATAAATCTAAAATGGGACTTAATCGCGTCGTAAGGTTTTATATCTACTAATTGTAAGAAGTGGGATTACATAAGAGCTTATTATGATTACTAAAAAGTAAAAGTAAAACAAAAATTAATGTTTAAAAAAACAAAAAACCGACTTCTAAAACGCGAAAAATAACTTCTTTTAAAATGGCTGTTAGGTTAGGTTAGGTTAGGTCAATCCAACTGACGTCGGCGCTTACAATATTTTTAAACAAAAGCAGACTTCAGTTGGATTTACCTAAATTACCTGCCATTTTAAAAGAAGTTATGTTTTGCGTTTAAAAGACGGTTTCTGTTTTTTATATACTGTTTAGTGATGCTATTTTGAAGTACCACTTTTCAATTAATAAAAAACTATAGAACATTTCAAGTACGCGGCAAGCAACGCCGCGGGAAAGTTATGGGCATATATTTAAACCTAAATGTGTTTCGTCATAGTCGCTATCTTAATCGAGATATCATATCGCCACCATTGAATAGGTACCATTAAGGAGATCCGTTAGCCATCTTTGATCTTCATCATTAGATCCACTTCACCAAATAGTGCTTTCCAAGAGAAAATGTACGAGTTACTATGACACATACCGAAATCGCTACCTAATAGGTGTGCCTATAATATTTGAGGAGTACCTTGGATTTCTACAAGTACCCATCGTCAGAGCCTTTCAAACAAAAAAGAATTGTTCAAATTGGTCCAGCAGTATTTGAATAATCGAGAAATAGACATAAAAAAACCTACGAATTGAGACCCTCTTCCTTTTTTTGAAGTCGGTTAAAAATCGTCGGGCATTTTTCCGCTCGGCCCCGGGCGGGAAAAACCCACGCTACGCCACTGTAACCTCATAAGGGTAACCCTTTCGTATAGGTTAGTCAAATGAATGGTTTATCAATTGAAAGGGGTAAGCAAGTTAACGCTCTTAATTAAAAAGTTTTGACTTGAGTTTTTTTTTATTATTTCGGATGCGTTTTGTTCGCACATCGACTTACTTGGACTGTCAGAACATTTTATCCGTTTTTGCAACAAGAATGAAGGTTAATGTTGAATGCTGATATTTATGAATTAAAATAAAGTTATAAGACTGTATTTACCTAGTGTTTTTTACTCGATGCAATTCATTAATTGTGATGTTAAAAATTCAGCACTTTTAACGTTTTACGTTTTGTTAGCTGTCAAATATCACTTAGGCTGCATTCAAATGTCAAAACTCTATCTTCACATGTGGATAAAAAGCGATTTTCTCAATAGATATCAAACAAACAAAATGGGCTTTCCGAGCTAGTGAGATGAAAATTGTTTTTAACCCACTTCAAAAAAAGGAGGAGGTTCTCAATTCGTCGGGTTTTTTTTTTTATGTATGTTCCCCGATTACTCGAAGACCACTGGTCCGATTTGAAAATTTTTTTCGTTGTTTGAATAGGTATACTTTCTAGTTGGTCCCATTGTCAACACGTCAGGATCTGATGTTGGGATCTTGGAGAAATCAAGAGAACTCCTCAAATATTATAGGGACACCTATAGCGATTTTGGTATTTTTCACTGTAACTTGTGCATTTGCTTTTGGAAAGTACTATATGGTGAAGTGGAACTGATGATGAAGACCACAGATGGCCACCGGAACTCCTTAACGGTACCTATTTCAAGGGTGGCGATAAGATATTTAGATTACGGTAGTTGAGCGACTATGACGAAGCACATTTAGGTTTAAATATGACTATGACATTCCCGCGGCGTTGTCTGCGGCGAGCTTGAAATGTTCTATAGTTTCTCATTAATATTTAGAAGTGGAGCTACGTAACAGCATAAATATGACCACTAAAAAGTATAAAATAAAATAAATGTTTAAAAAAACAAAAACCCGCCTTCAAAAATGCAAGAAATAATTTCTTTTAAAATGGTAGGTCAGTCCTACTGCATTCGGCTTTTGGTTTAAAATATTGTGGGACGCCGACTTCAGTTGGACTGACCTACCATTTTAAAAGAAATTATTTCTTGCATTTTTGAAGGCGGGTTTTTGTTTTTTTAAACATTTATTTTTGCAATAGGAAAAAAATACAGAACACATGTTAATGAATATGGCAGCTATTGTTTGGTGTAGGTACTACGATAATGATCCTCTCTAACTGAATGTGTTAATGTTGTTAACATACTTATTCCCTGTCAAGAATTAGATGTCGATTCCACTTTGTAAGGCAATTTAAAAACCGGGCAGTGAATGCCAAAGTCATTTCTTTGCATACGGAATTTACATCTCGTTACTATCTGAATTGTTATTGTGATTGTAATGAAATATATGTATGTATATTAAAATAATGCATTTAAAAAGTCAGTATTAAGTCTTCTGCTGCATTTCGCTCCTACAGCAATCTCCGCCGTACTAGTACACTTAAAGCATTAAGTTTCTATCCTGTGTAAGGTCTTCCTGTAAATGTGATAAATACCTATTTAATACTCAAAGTAAGAGTCCTGCGAGCCAGTTGATGACACAGTTAATACATAGCATAATTTCGAAAATCAAATTTCTTACGTACGATATTCCTAAAGACTAAACTTCGAATAACAAAATGTCTAACGTACGAAATTCCTAAAGATGCATTACCTAATACACTTTTGGTCGAATGATCTTATTTTCGAGAATCAATATTCCTTTGTACAAAATGACTAATGACAATACTTAGAAACTCAATATTTCTAGTGCTCAAAATTGCTACATACAAAATGCCTAATGACAATACTTAGAAACTCAATATTTCTAGTGCTCAAAATAGCTACATACAAAATGCCTAATGACAATACTTAGAAACTCAATATTTTTAGTGCTCAAAATAGCTACGTACAAAAAGCCTAGTGACACAATTCTTCTTCTTTTTGTTTGACATTATCGGCTAATTAATTGTGAATAGTGTGTAGGCCTATTATTTGCTTGCACATCAGAATTTAATGTTTTTGGTATACCTTATTAATAGTGATCGTTATCAACGTGATGTATTGGTAGCAAAGTATGGTTGACAAAAAAACAAATACACAAGTATTTTAAACATTCACCCCCTTACCAATAAACGTTGAGTGGTATCCTTATCTGACAGTGACATTTGAATTTGAAACTTCGTTCGAAATTTAGCACTTTATACATTTTAAACTTAGATCAACTGGACGTAGGAAAAATGTCGTTAGTATTTTCATGCACTAGCAGTATTGTACTATAACCATTTTAAAAATAGGTTAATTAATCGTAGGCCATGCATCTCTAGGAATTTCGTAAGTTAGACATTTTGATATTCGAAGTTTTGTCTATAGGAATTTCGTACTTAGGAAATTTGATTTTCGAAATTATGCTACGGACCCGTTAATACCAGGTCGATGAAAATATACTATTAGCCATTGAGGTATATTAACTAGAGGGGCAGTAACTACGCATAACCCGTGCCACTTCACATGAGCCTGCAGGCTCATAGCGGCCATTTGTCAAGTTAGTTGTCAAACGGACGCCGACCGTAAAAGAAGCTGCGAAAAATGGGGAAATAGTGGCGGTGTATAGGTCTACCAGAATCTCATGAAATGATTCATGATTTTCAGTGGCGCCAACGTGACACACGAACGAAGAGACAGCGGTTGACTACATAAACAATTAAAAATTTAAAAATAATTTTAATTATTTATTATTATTGTCGTATTTTGATTTTAATTTTAAAAATAATTATTTGCGGGTTAGTTAGGTGTTTTAGACTTATAAGTATATGTTGTGGTGCCCTTGCAGGGTGTCCATGTGGAGCTGACTAGTTTAAGACAACAACACCTGTCTCGAATGTATGTGCCATAATGTGACAACAATAAATAAATGAATGAATGAATGAAAAAAAGGGAAATTTAAATTTAGGGCTTGCAACTCTGGGGTAATAGGATTTAAAGGTCTTGATACTTTATTTTACGCGTTCATTAAAAGCATGGTGTGGCGGACTCACTCCGCGTAGAAGTCTTTTCTTCTGTGGGAATTATTAAATTTTCTAGGATAAAATTAAAATATCACGTTTGTGCAACTAAGATTTTTAATATTAGTAACGATTAGTTACCTAAGTAAACCTTTACTTAAGGCCCGGTTTTATAAAGGCCCGTTAGTAAATATGTCAGATTAAATTTTAGTAACTTCATACAAGTTTTGACATTCCTGACCGAAATTTGATCTAACGGATCTTTACAAAACCCAGCCTAAATCAACTTTGGACTTTTATTTCCTAATAAATAATAAGTAGGTTAAATTGAAACAATCGTGTGCAAATAATATGTACGTATGTTTATTAGGATTTAGTTCAAAATTACTTCAAAAATTCGATGACGTATCGTCGCTTAGCTAACAATACCGTACAGGTCAAAATTGAAGTTTATATTATATTAAATTAACCCGCCCGTTTTTGCCCGTGTGGTTACCGGATTAGAATAGTGCCACTCCATGTCTTCCCGTGGATGTCGTAAGAGACGACTAAGGAAATAAAGGCTTGTAGTACTGTTAGGCGATGGGCTTGCAACCTGTCACTAATACGCTGGTAAACATCTTAGCCTGATTGTGCAAAATGTGGTTACAGAATTATCAACAAGTTTTTAGAGTTGTTGGTAATTCTGTAGCTCTGCCTACCCCACTCTGGGAACGAAGGCGTGAGTTTATGTATGTGTATGTAAATTAACTCTTAATTCGCGTTCAATCATATACATACGCGGTATTGTTAGTTAAGTGACATTATTATGAAATTTTAACTTAAATCAATGTTGTAAGTATACTGAGGAGGTGCGAGATTATTTTTTTATTCCTCATAAAAATATCATGAAAACCATGCCGCACAGCCACGATTCGCCATATGGTGGCAATGGGTAATCCTGGAATTAAATGGCATAAAGGGTGCTAAATAGACTTTTGCGTGTCAGACATAAAAACCAAATGGAGTGATAAGTAAAGTTCCTGCAAGTGTACAACGGACCTTAAAGTATCAATATTATTTGGATTCATTTACTAGTATTTTATAAACACGACACTAAATCAAAGATTGTGTTTGATTCACATTTTCTTCCTTACAAATATTACAGTACACATGATTAATGATCTTTTTCGCTTGAGATCGAAGGGCTTTTAGGACATTTGCCTGATAACTAACGTTATATTTGTGTAAAAATAACAAACAATAACAAACCCTGACAAGCGATGAAATTTGAATTGAAAGGCGTAAGGCAACATTGCCATATAAAAATCGATTTCTTTTTACTATTAAATTTTTCATGAGATTCTGGTAGACATTGCTTATCGAAGTCTGAAAGACACACTAAGGCACAAATAATTACTTTTCACAGGTTAATATATTGTTTCTGTATCTAAATTTATGTAATTAACAATACAACTTTAATAAAATATCAGATATTATTATTATAGGCCCAGTGTTGCAAGTAAAGCATTGTTTCATATCCCCGAGTTTTAGGGGGAATTCAATATTTTCGGCCATCAGTGAAATAAATAAAATTTGTTGTAATAATGAATATTTCTAAACGTTTACACTTGTGGGCGCTTAACTTGACTGCTTGAACATTAACAAGTTACGAACTTAATAGTGGTGCGGTGTAGTCTTGTATCTAGATATTTGGAGTTCTTAACTTTAATGGAAAACAATCAAACCCAACAACTCAAAACCACATATATATATATATGACGGTGGAAGAATAGGAGTAGGACCTTCATCCTCGTTGTCAGGGTTCGATGGTACGGTGTCCATGGCGTAGGTACTCAAGTTGAAGATTTCAATAAAGAATAACCTTTTAGTATTTGGTTGTTTATTTTATAATCACTCACTCAGTAAATCACAATTATTATTTAATTAGAATTAATCGAATATTGCAATAACAAAGTCGGTGGACGAACCGACAGAATCGTTGGCAAGGCGCTCTCAACTTAAAGGTCAGAAGTAGAATGATGCTCCCGCCAACGAGCCTGTCCTCGTGCAGCGCAACCGGTAGTTACGTCACACGGCGTTCGCCGCCAACTGGAATCAACTTAGTACTACGGTAGTCAATACAACATCTTCTATCGCTAAACTACCGTTATCCACGTCATATGTATAGCTAAAGCAGTAAAGAAGCTAGGCATACTTTTCGAGATAAATACCTACTCTCCAAATGAGCGTAAGGAATGTCCTTTAAGTTTTTGTAAAATTGAAATAAGTTGTTCTTTGTTGTATCTCAGCTAGTTAGGACAAAATCGATATCTGAGGCTCGTTTCATGAAGCTACTACATGGTGTGGTCTGCGACAACGAGTCCGTTATAAGATTGAGAAAAAGTAGCCGCCGTCTTGAACTTTTTAGTATTTCCTCGAATTACTTCCGAAATTGATATCTGGGGATCTGTGTGACATCCGACCACGAATCTGCTGACAGAATAAAAAAAAGTAGCCGCATTCCTGAACTATTTAGTTATTCGACTGATCGCTTCCAAAATCGATATCTGGGGATCTATTTGGTCTCCGACAACGAATCCGTTGATAGAATTAGAAAAAGTAGCCGCCATCTTGAACTTTTAGGTTATACGACGGATTGCTTCTAAAATCGATAAAAGATAAAAGTACCGTTAAATCCAAAGAAAGGAAAGATATTGATAGGCTATCCATAGAGAGGCTTGTAGAAATCTCATGCATAGAATTAGAAAATTACATAATTATCTGTGTTTACAGACCACCGTCAGCTGATTTTAGCATATTTAAATCCAGTATGGAAAATTTGTTAAAATTAGCATGTAAAACCCAAAAGCATGTTATTGTCTGTGGAGATTTTAATGTTAATTTACTGAAATCTTCAAATAATTCTATTAAGATCTTAAGTTTATTTAAATCTTTTAACTTAGGTAATTTGTTCTTTGAACCTACACGGATAGGTGTTTCAAGTGCTACCTGTTTAGACAATATTTTTTGTAATCGCGAGTGTTTGGATAAGGAAATATTTAATTGCTTTAATTCTGATCATAGTGGCCAAAAGGCTTCATTTTGAAATGATTTTCATCAAGAACCGCAGGCAATAACATACAGACCCATAACTAGCAATCGTTTAGAATTATTCAAAAATAAAGTTGAGAGCAATCTCTGTGGGTTATCCTTTTCAAATAATGATTCTAATAGTATTTATAAAGATTTGTTTGATGTAATTCTTCATAAATTTAATAACAATTTTAAGATGAAAACTGTTTCTGGGTCAAAAACTAAGTTCAGTTTAAAAAAAACGGAGATATATATATGTATATATATATATATAATTATATATATATATATATAATTATTACTATTTATGAGTTCATCTGAATATACTGAGTTTTGACACATTTTCCTGCTCAACTACGCATGATATATATATTTTAATGTAAAATTCATTGTTTTATATAATGCTAGGTTAAGTTTTATAATTGTATAAGTAATATTTAAAAAACGACTGACTGTTGAGTTTCTTGCAGCGTTGCTACTCAGCAGTGGTCTCTTGCGAAGCGCTGGTAGATTTTTGACGTGTAAAAGTGCCCGTGCGGCCTACTTACGGAATAAACATGTTTCATCCATGGAATTAGTAAGTACTTACGTACATCTGGAAGGTGCACTACACCGATAACGCGAGCCGAAAGAAACTTACTAAAACTTAGTGCGTCCCTTTCTAGTAAAGGTGACCATATAGTACGGGCAAATTAGATGAAATTTCACTAAAGTCTGGAAATAATTCTAAGAATTGATAAAAACATTTCTGATTGCTTTGTAGGGGTTAAAAATCGAGCTTTATGCATCCCTTAATAAATTCGCCCCCCCGGAAAGGGGTGCAATTGGTTGAAAACCTTGCAAAGGTCATAACTAACGAGGGAAAAAAGGTGTACTCGGTGCAATTAGGCATACGTTTTAATCCATCTCAATCTACATTTGCACGTATTATTTCATTTAATTCAACCTACGGAACATATAAATAAAAATATATATAAGTAAAAACTTACTTTCGGCCATCGCGGCTCGGGGGAAAATATAGAACGCGGTGCAAATTGAGGATATGATTAGAAAAAATATCTAAATACAATATCTAATTTGCACCGGGGTGCAACCCCCGGAAAGTAGTTATCTACGTTTAACGGTCTTCGTACTTCGGGGGAAATTTTGAAACAATTGAAAATCGTCACAATCGTATTCATTTGATTTACTTTAAATTCGCACCCCATAAAAAATTGGAATTCTTATCGGGATCATGCAGTTTTCTGTATGTTTGTAAATTACTTATTACCATAGAGCAATAAAGCCACAGAAGCGCACGCACGCGTAAACGGACCGATGATGGATATTAAGTGGGAAAGTGGAATTTTTTAACTTAATATTTATTTAATTAAAAAAGAAAATATAACCGACTACTACGCTGCCTCAAGAACCGTGCATCATCGCACGGTTCTTGAGGCATGGGCAAAAGTAGCGTAGTAGTCGGTTATATTTTCTTTTTTAATTAAATAAATATTCTTGAACTCTCTTATTCATAATTGCACAATAAACCTATTTTAGTTAAAGTATGCTTTGACATTCCCTTTCCGAGACTGTACTTATTAATTAATTTATGTTTTATAGCTTCTGTAGATATCGGTTATTATTATTTCCTTTGGAACTTTTATTAAGCTATCTCCATTTCAAATTGCATCCTAATCCATCCAGCCGTTGCAGCGTGAGGGAGTAACAAACTAATACACAAACTTTCGCATTTATAATATTAATTGGATATTAAGTGGGAAAGTGGAATTTTTTAACTTGTAATACAAGTTTTAATGAAAAATAAAGTTGGTTTAAGAAATGCAATAATAAAGAAAAAAATCAATTTTGAGTTCTGATCGTCAATAATCAAAGTAAGTGTCTAATATCAAAACGGTATAGTCACCAGCAAATATATTGGAGCGGACAATGTAAACAATAATAATGTCATCATTATTTGTGCATTCTGAAGTATATTCACTGCCTTCTGAATCTAGCTCTGATCAAGCAGCCTAGCAAGGCCTTTGAAGGCGTAGTTCGAGGATGCCGTTAGCTATAAAACTATTTGGAAAATAACTATAGAGTGATCATTCCACATGGTGGTGGAACCTCGAAAGTAAGATCGGTATATTTACTCAGTTTAACTTTGTCCGTTTTTATATGAGGTTTTCATCATGCGGAATTAAGAGAAAGAATAGACGCCACATAGACGGCGACTACCTACCTTAAATTTTGAAAATATCCAATTCTACACAAAGAAGTCTTACTTTTATTTTTGAAAACAATTAATACTGCATTTATGGATTTTTGGAAATTCCTCTGCCTTAACCGGAAAACGAACTGTACTGTACTCCAGTAACTTTATACATGAGGGCTTGCGTCAAATCCGGTAGTTTTGAATTTTTGCAGCCTTGTTTATGATGTTGGCCCAATGAATAATTCAAGTTTGTGACCCCGAGAAGATCGCAACTTAGTCAAAAATAAAAAAACCGTGAACATTTCGGTTTTTTTTTTTCAGATACCTAATGGTGATTGTAACTCTAAAGGACTAGTTTTTGATAGTACTTTTCTAGGATGTTTTTAAAGTAGACTAAATTTGCTACAATATGAGACTAGAGTTGTCTCTGTAGACCCAATAGTTTCCGAGATTAAGCTTTTCAAAATTCAACTTTTGTCGAACTTCGCAATTTTTTTGAACAACCTCGACGAACTCCGATACCAACTTACTATTTGCCAGGGCTGCGACGGAAACCAGCTTCAATCTGCCCAGGTTACCGCCTACACGAGACTCTCGAAAACTATCACAGAGACAATTCTAGTCTCATGTTGTAGCAAATTTAGTCTTATTTAAAACGTCCGAAGAAGCTACTATCAAAAACTAGTCCTTTAGGGTTATAATCGCCAGTCTGAGAAAAGTCCGAAATTTTAACGGTTTTTTTTATTTTTGACAAAGTTGCGTTCGGCGCTTGAAGTCACAAACTTGGATTATTAATTTGGCCAACATCATAAACAAGTCTGCAAAAAATCAGAACTACCGAATTTGACGCAACGTACTTTCAGGCGACATGGTTGGCGAACTGGTCTAATATGACAAAACAACAATAAAGTCTTGTTTTATGATACAGATCGAAAGGGTCATGATAGTGATCATTTTAAACTTACAACACATACGCCTTCAAATTAATTAAAAACCGTAAAAAATACATGGTTTTATTGTTTTGTCATACATTCGACCAGTTCGATTCCCGGTTAAGGCAGACCAAATTCCAAAAATGCAGTACGAATTGTTTAAAAAAATAAAAGTAAGTCTTCTTCGTGTAGAATTTTCTTTTTTGAATATAAAGGAAGTTGCCGTTCATATGCGTTTTTTCCACCCTGTATAGGGTACACAGAGATCATCAGATCACACAACAATTTTCACAAAGTAACTGACAGAGCGGTGCCATGCGTTGCGCTCTTCCCCGCCCCGCGCCCCGCGCTCCCACTACCCGCGGCAATGATTAAATAGGTATGCCCGCGGTCGCCCGGCGATCGCTGCGATTACATTTGATAAACTTCCCGTTATTTTTTCCTTTTTTTTATAAGGTGCGAATGTAGTATCTTTAGAACAAGTGCCATGAATAAATTTTCACGACTACCTTAATTTGCCCCAAAGTACAATCTATAAAATAATGAAAAATTCATGTTCCATAATTCGCACAGGGGTGCAAAATAAACTGGGCGTTTATTATGCTTTAAAAAGCTTAATGTAAGTTTGCACCAACCGACTGAATTATCCTCGAGCCGCAATCTAAGAAAAACAAATAACTTAATTTTGATACATCGCACACCTTTTTAATTAAGATACGTTAAGTATTAAACGGGTCTTTACACGTGGCTAAACTTGCACCAAATAGTTTTTAACATACTCCAAAATTACGGCACTTTAAAGTTTATACCTAACATTTAAAGGCTTTCCGTACATAATAGAAACGGTGCAAACCGGGGAAAACTATGTAGTTAAGCCCTCTAACGATTGCCAAAAATGCACGACTGCACGACTTAATTCCATACTTTCTGTTAATTCGACTATACTAATATTTTAATTGGTTCCCCTTGTTTACGCATAATCATAAACTGTCCGAAAGTATGATTTAATAGTTCCCAACTTGATAACGAGGTATAAAATTACAATCCGGCATGCAGTCTTGAAATAACGTGCAAAATATTAATGATTCCTTGAACAAAAATTATTACAATATTCTGTCTAGGTATTTCATCATTTTCATATTTAGTACGGGCAAATTAGATGAAATTTCACTAAAGTCTGGAAATAATTCTAAGAATTGATAAAAACATTTCTGATTGCTTTGTAGGGGTTAAAAATCGAGCTTTATGCATCCCTTAATAAATTCGCCCCCCCGGAAAGGGGTGCAATTGGTTGAAAACCTTGCAAAGGTCATAACTAACGAGGGAAAAAAGGTGTACTCGGTGCAATTAGGCATACGTTTTAATCCATCTCAATCTACATTTGCACGTATTATTTCATTTAATTCAACCTACGGAACATATAAATAAAAATATATATAAGTAAAAACTTACTTTCGGCCATCGCGGCTCGGGGGAAAATATAGAACGCGGTGCAAATTGAGGATATGATTAGAAAAAATATCTAAATACAATATCTAATTTGCACCGGGGTGCAACCCCCGGAAAGTAGTTATCTACGTTTAACGGTCTTCGTACTTCGGGGGAAATTTTGAAACAATTGAAAATCGTCACAATCGTATTCATTTGATTTACTTTAAATTCGCACCCCATAAAAAATTGGAATTCTTATCGGGATCATGCAGTTTTCTGTATGTTTGTAAATTACTTATTACCATAGAGCAATAAAGCCACAGAAGCGCACGCACGCGTAAACGGACCGATGATGGATATTAAGTGGGAAAGTGGAATTTTTTAACTTAATATTTATTTAATTAAAAAAGAAAATATAACCGACTACTACGCTGCCTCAAGAACCGTGCATCATCGCACGGTTCTTGAGGCATGGGCAAAAGTAGCGTAGTAGTCGGTTATATTTTCTTTTTTAATTAAATAAATATTCTTGAACTCTCTTATTCATAATTGCACAATAAACCTATTTTAGTTAAAGTATGCTTTGACATTCCCTTTCCGAGACTGTACTTATTAATTAATTTATGTTTTATAGCTTCTGTAGATATCGGTTATTATTATTTCCTTTGGAACTTTTATTAAGCTATCTCCATTTCAAATTGCATCCTAATCCATCCAGCCGTTGCAGCGTGAGGGAGTAACAAACTAATACACAAACTTTCGCATTTATAATATTAATTGGATATTAAGTGGGAAAGTGGAATTTTTTAACTTGTAATACAAGTTTTAATGAAAAATAAAGTTGGTTTAAGAAATGCAATAATAAAGAAAAAAATCAATTTTGAGTTCTGATCGTCAATAATCAAAGTAAGTGTCTAATATCAAAACGGTATAGTCACCAGCAAATATATTGGAGCGGACAATGTAAACAATAATAATGTCATCATTATTTGTGCATTCTGAAGTATATTCACTGCCTTCTGAATCTAGCTCTGATCAAGCAGCCTAGCAAGGCCTTTGAAGGCGTAGTTCGAGGATGCCGTTAGCTATAAAACTATTTGGAAAATAACTATAGAGTGATCATTCCACATGGTGGTGGAACCTCGAAAGTAAGATCGGTATATTTACTCAGTTTAACTTTGTCCGTTTTTATATGAGGTTTTCATCATGCGGAATTAAGAGAAAGAATAGACGCCACATAGACGGCGACTACCTACCTTAAATTTTGAAAATATCCAATTCTACACAAAGAAGTCTTACTTTTATTTTTGAAAACAATTAATACTGCATTTATGGATTTTTGGAAATTCCTCTGCCTTAACCGGAAAACGAACTGTACTGTACTCCAGTAACTTTATACATGAGGGCTTGCGTCAAATCCGGTAGTTTTGAATTTTTGCAGCCTTGTTTATGATGTTGGCCCAATGAATAATTCAAGTTTGTGACCCCGAGAAGATCGCAACTTAGTCAAAAATAAAAAAACCGTGAACATTTCGGTTTTTTTTTTTCAGATACCTAATGGTGATTGTAACTCTAAAGGACTAGTTTTTGATAGTACTTTTCTAGGATGTTTTTAAAGTAGACTAAATTTGCTACAATATGAGACTAGAGTTGTCTCTGTAGACCCAATAGTTTCCGAGATTAAGCTTTTCAAAATTCAACTTTTGTCGAACTTCGCAATTTTTTTGAACAACCTCGACGAACTCCGATACCAACTTACTATTTGCCAGGGCTGCGACGGAAACCAGCTTCAATCTGCCCAGGTTACCGCCTACACGAGACTCTCGAAAACTATCACAGAGACAATTCTAGTCTCATGTTGTAGCAAATTTAGTCTTATTTAAAACGTCCGAAGAAGCTACTATCAAAAACTAGTCCTTTAGGGTTATAATCGCCAGTCTGAGAAAAGTCCGAAATTTTAACGGTTTTTTTTATTTTTGACAAAGTTGCGTTCGGCGCTTGAAGTCACAAACTTGGATTATTAATTTGGCCAACATCATAAACAAGTCTGCAAAAAATCAGAACTACCGAATTTGACGCAACGTACTTTCAGGCGACATGGTTGGCGAACTGGTCTAATATGACAAAACAACAATAAAGTCTTGTTTTATGATACAGATCGAAAGGGTCATGATAGTGATCATTTTAAACTTACAACACATACGCCTTCAAATTAATTAAAAACCGTAAAAAATACATGGTTTTATTGTTTTGTCATACATTCGACCAGTTCGATTCCCGGTTAAGGCAGACCAAATTCCAAAAATGCAGTACGAATTGTTTAAAAAAATAAAAGTAAGTCTTCTTCGTGTAGAATTTTCTTTTTTGAATATAAAGGAAGTTGCCGTTCATATGCGTTTTTTCCACCCTGTATAGGGTACACAGAGATCATCAGATCACACAACAATTTTCACAAAGTAACTGACAGAGCGGTGCCATGCGTTGCGCTCTTCCCCGCCCCGCGCCCCGCGCTCCCACTACCCGCGGCAATGATTAAATAGGTATGCCCGCGGTCGCCCGGCGATCGCTGCGATTACATTTGATAAACTTCCCGTTATTTTTTCCTTTTTTTTATAAGGTGCGAATGTAGTATCTTTAGAACAAGTGCCATGAATAAATTTTCACGACTACCTTAATTTGCCCCAAAGTACAATCTATAAAATAATGAAAAATTCATGTTCCATAATTCGCACAGGGGTGCAAAATAAACTGGGCGTTTATTATGCTTTAAAAAGCTTAATGTAAGTTTGCACCAACCGACTGAATTATCCTCGAGCCGCAATCTAAGAAAAACAAATAACTTAATTTTGATACATCGCACACCTTTTTAATTAAGATACGTTAAGTATTAAACGGGTCTTTACACGTGGCTAAACTTGCACCAAATAGTTTTTAACATACTCCAAAATTACGGCACTTTAAAGTTTATACCTAACATTTAAAGGCTTTCCGTACATAATAGAAACGGTGCAAACCGGGGAAAACTATGTAGTTAAGCCCTCTAACGATTGCCAAAAATGCACGACTGCACGACTTAATTCCATACTTTCTGTTAATTCGACTATACTAATATTTTAATTGGTTCCCCTTGTTTACGCATAATCATAAACTGTCCGAAAGTATGATTTAATAGTTCCCAACTTGATAACGAGGTATAAAATTACAATCTGGCATGCAGTCTTGAAATAACGTGCAAAATATTAATGATTCCTTGAACAAAAATTATTACAATATTCTGTCTAGGTATTTCATCATTTTCATATTTAGTACGGGCAAATTAGATGAAATTTCACTAAAGTCTGGAAATAATTCTAAGAATTGATAAAAACATTTCTGATTGCTTTGTAGGGGTTAAAAATCGAGCTTTATGCATCCCTTAATAAATTCGCCCCCCCGGAAAGGGGTGCAATTGGTTGAAAACCTTGCAAAGGTCATAACTAACGAGGGAAAAAAGGTGTACTCGGTGCAATTAGGCATACGTTTTAATCCATCTCAATCTACATTTGCACGTATTATTTCATTTAATTCAACCTACGGAACATATAAATAAAAATATATATAAGTAAAAACTTACTTTCGGCCATCGCGGCTCGGGGGAAAATATAGAACGCGGTGCAAATTGAGGATATGATTAGAAAAAATATCTAAATACAATATCTAATTTGCACCGGGGTGCAACCCCCGGAAAGTAGTTATCTACGTTTAACGGTCTTCGTACTTCGGGGGAAATTTTGAAACAATTGAAAATCGTCACAATCGTATTCATTTGATTTACTTTAAATTCGCACCCCATAAAAAATTGGAATTCTTATCGGGATCATGCAGTTTTCTGTATGTTTGTAAATTACTTATTACCATAGAGCAATAAAGCCACAGAAGCGCACGCACGCGTAAACGGACCGATGATGGATATTAAGTGGGAAAGTGGAATTTTTTAACTTAATATTTATTTAATTAAAAAAGAAAATATAACCGACTACTACGCTGCCTCAAGAACCGTGCATCATCGCACGGTTCTTGAGGCATGGGCAAAAGTAGCGTAGTAGTCGGTTATATTTTCTTTTTTAATTAAATAAATATTCTTGAACTCTCTTATTCATAATTGCACAATAAACCTATTTTAGTTAAAGTATGCTTTGACATTCCCTTTCCGAGACTGTACTTATTAATTAATTTATGTTTTATAGCTTCTGTAGATATCGGTTATTATTATTTCCTTTGGAACTTTTATTAAGCTATCTCCATTTCAAATTGCATCCTAATCCATCCAGCCGTTGCAGCGTGAGGGAGTAACAAACTAATACACAAACTTTCGCATTTATAATATTAATTGGATATTAAGTGGGAAAGTGGAATTTTTTAACTTGTAATACAAGTTTTAATGAAAAATAAAGTTGGTTTAAGAAATGCAATAATAAAGAAAAAAATCAATTTTGAGTTCTGATCGTCAATAATCAAAGTAAGTGTCTAATATCAAAACGGTATAGTCACCAGCAAATATATTGGAGCGGACAATGTAAACAATAATAATGTCATCATTATTTGTGCATTCTGAAGTATATTCACTGCCTTCTGAATCTAGCTCTGATCAAGCAGCCTAGCAAGGCCTTTGAAGGCGTAGTTCGAGGATGCCGTTAGCTATAAAACTATTTGGAAAATAACTATAGAGTGATCATTCCACATGGTGGTGGAACCTCGAAAGTAAGATCGGTATATTTACTCAGTTTAACTTTGTCCGTTTTTATATGAGGTTTTCATCATGCGGAATTAAGAGAAAGAATAGACGCCACATAGACGGCGACTACCTACCTTAAATTTTGAAAATATCCAATTCTACACAAAGAAGTCTTACTTTTATTTTTGAAAACAATTAATACTGCATTTATGGATTTTTGGAAATTCCTCTGCCTTAACCGGAAAACGAACTGTACTGTACTCCAGTAACTTTATACATGAGGGCTTGCGTCAAATCCGGTAGTTTTGAATTTTTGCAGCCTTGTTTATGATGTTGGCCCAATGAATAATTCAAGTTTGTGACCCCGAGAAGATCGCAACTTAGTCAAAAATAAAAAAACCGTGAACATTTCGGTTTTTTTTTTTCAGATACCTAATGGTGATTGTAACTCTAAAGGACTAGTTTTTGATAGTACTTTTCTAGGATGTTTTTAAAGTAGACTAAATTTGCTACAATATGAGACTAGAGTTGTCTCTGTAGACCCAATAGTTTCCGAGATTAAGCTTTTCAAAATTCAACTTTTGTCGAACTTCGCAATTTTTTTGAACAACCTCGACGAACTCCGATACCAACTTACTATTTGCCAGGGCTGCGACGGAAACCAGCTTCAATCTGCCCAGGTTACCGCCTACACGAGACTCTCGAAAACTATCACAGAGACAATTCTAGTCTCATGTTGTAGCAAATTTAGTCTTATTTAAAACGTCCGAAGAAGCTACTATCAAAAACTAGTCCTTTAGGGTTATAATCGCCAGTCTGAGAAAAGTCCGAAATTTTAACGGTTTTTTTTATTTTTGACAAAGTTGCGTTCGGCGCTTGAAGTCACAAACTTGGATTATTAATTTGGCCAACATCATAAACAAGTCTGCAAAAAATCAGAACTACCGAATTTGACGCAACGTACTTTCAGGCGACATGGTTGGCGAACTGGTCTAATATGACAAAACAACAATAAAGTCTTGTTTTATGATACAGATCGAAAGGGTCATGATAGTGATCATTTTAAACTTACAACACATACGCCTTCAAATTAATTAAAAACCGTAAAAAATACATGGTTTTATTGTTTTGTCATACATTCGACCAGTTCGATTCCCGGTTAAGGCAGACCAAATTCCAAAAATGCAGTACGAATTGTTTAAAAAAATAAAAGTAAGTCTTCTTCGTGTAGAATTTTCTTTTTTGAATATAAAGGAAGTTGCCGTTCATATGCGTTTTTTCCACCCTGTATAGGGTACACAGAGATCATCAGATCACACAACAATTTTCACAAAGTAACTGACAGAGCGGTGCCATGCGTTGCGCTCTTCCCCGCCCCGCGCCCCGCGCTCCCACTACCCGCGGCAATGATTAAATAGGTATGCCCGCGGTCGCCCGGCGATCGCTGCGATTACATTTGATAAACTTCCCGTTATTTTTTCCTTTTTTTTATAAGGTGCGAATGTAGTATCTTTAGAACAAGTGCCATGAATAAATTTTCACGACTACCTTAATTTGCCCCAAAGTACAATCTATAAAATAATGAAAAATTCATGTTCCATAATTCGCACAGGGGTGCAAAATAAACTGGGCGTTTATTATGCTTTAAAAAGCTTAATGTAAGTTTGCACCAACCGACTGAATTATCCTCGAGCCGCAATCTAAGAAAAACAAATAACTTAATTTTGATACATCGCACACCTTTTTAATTAAGATACGTTAAGTATTAAACGGGTCTTTACACGTGGCTAAACTTGCACCAAATAGTTTTTAACATACTCCAAAATTACGGCACTTTAAAGTTTATACCTAACATTTAAAGGCTTTCCGTACATAATAGAAACGGTGCAAACCGGGGAAAACTATGTAGTTAAGCCCTCTAACGATTGCCAAAAATGCACGACTGCACGACTTAATTCCATACTTTCTGTTAATTCGACTATACTAATATTTTAATTGGTTCCCCTTGTTTACGCATAATCATAAACTGTCCGAAAGTATGATTTAATAGTTCCCAACTTGATAACGAGGTATAAAATTACAATCCGGCATGCAGTCTTGAAATAACGTGCAAAATATTAATGATTCCTTGAACAAAAATTATTACAATATTCTGTCTAGGTATTTCATCATTTTCATATTTAGTACGGGCAAATTAGATGAAATTTCACTAAAGTCTGGAAATAATTCTAAGAATTGATAAAAACATTTCTGATTGCTTTGTAGGGGTTAAAAATCGAGCTTTATGCATCCCTTAATAAATTCGCCCCCCCGGAAAGGGGTGCAATTGGTTGAAAACCTTGCAAAGGTCATAACTAACGAGGGAAAAAAGGTGTACTCGGTGCAATTAGGCATACGTTTTAATCCATCTCAATCTACATTTGCACGTATTATTTCATTTAATTCAACCTACGGAACATATAAATAAAAATATATATAAGTAAAAACTTACTTTCGGCCATCGCGGCTCGGGGGAAAATATAGAACGCGGTGCAAATTGAGGATATGATTAGAAAAAATATCTAAATACAATATCTAATTTGCACCGGGGTGCAACCCCCGGAAAGTAGTTATCTACGTTTAACGGTCTTCGTACTTCGGGGGAAATTTTGAAACAATTGAAAATCGTCACAATCGTATTCATTTGATTTACTTTAAATTCGCACCCCATAAAAAATTGGAATTCTTATCGGGATCATGCAGTTTTCTGTATGTTTGTAAATTACTTATTACCATAGAGCAATAAAGCCACAGAAGCGCACGCACGCGTAAACGGACCGATGATGGATATTAAGTGGGAAAGTGGAATTTTTTAACTTAATATTTATTTAATTAAAAAAGAAAATATAACCGACTACTACGCTGCCTCAAGAACCGTGCATCATCGCACGGTTCTTGAGGCATGGGCAAAAGTAGCGTAGTAGTCGGTTATATTTTCTTTTTTAATTAAATAAATATTCTTGAACTCTCTTATTCATAATTGCACAATAAACCTATTTTAGTTAAAGTATGCTTTGACATTCCCTTTCCGAGACTGTACTTATTAATTAATTTATGTTTTATAGCTTCTGTAGATATCGGTTATTATTATTTCCTTTGGAACTTTTATTAAGCTATCTCCATTTCAAATTGCATCCTAATCCATCCAGCCGTTGCAGCGTGAGGGAGTAACAAACTAATACACAAACTTTCGCATTTATAATATTAATTGGATATTAAGTGGGAAAGTGGAATTTTTTAACTTGTAATACAAGTTTTAATGAAAAATAAAGTTGGTTTAAGAAATGCAATAATAAAGAAAAAAATCAATTTTGAGTTCTGATCGTCAATAATCAAAGTAAGTGTCTAATATCAAAACGGTATAGTCACCAGCAAATATATTGGAGCGGACAATGTAAACAATAATAATGTCATCATTATTTGTGCATTCTGAAGTATATTCACTGCCTTCTGAATCTAGCTCTGATCAAGCAGCCTAGCAAGGCCTTTGAAGGCGTAGTTCGAGGATGCCGTTAGCTATAAAACTATTTGGAAAATAACTATAGAGTGATCATTCCACATGGTGGTGGAACCTCGAAAGTAAGATCGGTATATTTACTCAGTTTAACTTTGTCCGTTTTTATATGAGGTTTTCATCATGCGGAATTAAGAGAAAGAATAGACGCCACATAGACGGCGACTACCTACCTTAAATTTTGAAAATATCCAATTCTACACAAAGAAGTCTTACTTTTATTTTTGAAAACAATTAATACTGCATTTATGGATTTTTGGAAATTCCTCTGCCTTAACCGGAAAACGAACTGTACTGTACTCCAGTAACTTTATACATGAGGGCTTGCGTCAAATCCGGTAGTTTTGAATTTTTGCAGCCTTGTTTATGATGTTGGCCCAATGAATAATTCAAGTTTGTGACCCCGAGAAGATCGCAACTTAGTCAAAAATAAAAAAACCGTGAACATTTCGGTTTTTTTTTTTCAGATACCTAATGGTGATTGTAACTCTAAAGGACTAGTTTTTGATAGTACTTTTCTAGGATGTTTTTAAAGTAGACTAAATTTGCTACAATATGAGACTAGAGTTGTCTCTGTAGACCCAATAGTTTCCGAGATTAAGCTTTTCAAAATTCAACTTTTGTCGAACTTCGCAATTTTTTTGAACAACCTCGACGAACTCCGATACCAACTTACTATTTGCCAGGGCTGCGACGGAAACCAGCTTCAATCTGCCCAGGTTACCGCCTACACGAGACTCTCGAAAACTATCACAGAGACAATTCTAGTCTCATGTTGTAGCAAATTTAGTCTTATTTAAAACGTCCGAAGAAGCTACTATCAAAAACTAGTCCTTTAGGGTTATAATCGCCAGTCTGAGAAAAGTCCGAAATTTTAACGGTTTTTTTTATTTTTGACAAAGTTGCGTTCGGCGCTTGAAGTCACAAACTTGGATTATTAATTTGGCCAACATCATAAACAAGTCTGCAAAAAATCAGAACTACCGAATTTGACGCAACGTACTTTCAGGCGACATGGTTGGCGAACTGGTCTAATATGACAAAACAACAATAAAGTCTTGTTTTATGATACAGATCGAAAGGGTCATGATAGTGATCATTTTAAACTTACAACACATACGCCTTCAAATTAATTAAAAACCGTAAAAAATACATGGTTTTATTGTTTTGTCATACATTCGACCAGTTCGATTCCCGGTTAAGGCAGACCAAATTCCAAAAATGCAGTACGAATTGTTTAAAAAAATAAAAGTAAGTCTTCTTCGTGTAGAATTTTCTTTTTTGAATATAAAGGAAGTTGCCGTTCATATGCGTTTTTTCCACCCTGTATAGGGTACACAGAGATCATCAGATCACACAACAATTTTCACAAAGTAACTGACAGAGCGGTGCCATGCGTTGCGCTCTTCCCCGCCCCGCGCCCCGCGCTCCCACTACCCGCGGCAATGATTAAATAGGTATGCCCGCGGTCGCCCGGCGATCGCTGCGATTACATTTGATAAACTTCCCGTTATTTTTTCCTTTTTTTTATAAGGTGCGAATGTAGTATCTTTAGAACAAGTGCCATGAATAAATTTTCACGACTACCTTAATTTGCCCCAAAGTACAATCTATAAAATAATGAAAAATTCATGTTCCATAATTCGCACAGGGGTGCAAAATAAACTGGGCGTTTATTATGCTTTAAAAAGCTTAATGTAAGTTTGCACCAACCGACTGAATTATCCTCGAGCCGCAATCTAAGAAAAACAAATAACTTAATTTTGATACATCGCACACCTTTTTAATTAAGATACGTTAAGTATTAAACGGGTCTTTACACGTGGCTAAACTTGCACCAAATAGTTTTTAACATACTCCAAAATTACGGCACTTTAAAGTTTATACCTAACATTTAAAGGCTTTCCGTACATAATAGAAACGGTGCAAACCGGGGAAAACTATGTAGTTAAGCCCTCTAACGATTGCCAAAAATGCACGACTGCACGACTTAATTCCATACTTTCTGTTAATTCGACCATACTAATTTACCTACAATGACAAACACAACGAGAAATACTCGATCAAGGAGTCAACGTCATCAGCAAAACACGTAAATTAGTAAAAAATATTTGGACACCCTAAATATTTATTTAGATTTCCCAAAATTTATTTCTCATGAGCCTTTGAAGATGTCTAAAGATACCTCACGACTTTTAATTTTAGTCATTAATATCCAAGTATCAAAAAAGTATTACAAAGTTCGCGTACACAACTGTCAATTACGTTTCATAGTTTCATACAACATAAATAATATACCTAAGTAACGGTATTTTAACATTTTCTCCCTTTTTTTATGTAAAAATTTGGCATTGTCCGGCACGGCGGGCATGTAATATTATCCCGCATATTTGGCAATGTCCTGTGTGACGGACATAGTTTTTCTCAAAATCTAAAAAAACTAGTTTTTCTTAAAATATTTTTTCTGTCCTCCTGAAGCTTTTATTAACCAACATATTTAATGAGTAATTTTACGGTATTACCTTAAATTACCTTAGGAAAAATAGATGGAACTACTCCAGTGGCCCGTTTCACGAAGCTACAAGTTACAAATTACAAGCGGAACTCTCTTTCTAGCAAAAGGAGTTAGAAAGAGAATTCCGCTTGTAATTTGTAACTTGTAGCTTCGTGAAACGGGCCTCAGATATATATTTTTTCTAGCTTCTGTCAGATAATCTTCAGGTTTGAAATGTAAACTACATACAAAAGAGTTGTTAGTTACTTTCCCAGGAATCGCTTCAATCCATTTCTTTTTTACTTCTCCATTCGCAGGCAGTCTGAAATCAAATCGTTTTTGATAGGTAACTTCGCTACGCTAGCAATAATGATATTAATGATTGCTCATGGTCACCCTACTAACAGAAATCTCACAAACTTGCCTGTGAAAGGATATCCCACAACATAGATATGATTCTTTATTGCAGCCACTCACAGCACAACTAGTATTTACCATTGTTTTTAAGAAAATCACATACTTATTAACACATAAAAGCCGAAATAGGTCTCATTGCAACAGTGAGAGATTATTAAAGTGACCGCCAATCGCCATTTTGTTTTATTAGTGTTGCTAGTTTTATTTTATAAACTCCTACCATTACCATGATGAGCAATGATTGAAGCGGGTTAACTTTAATATTAATTTCATTTGTAATACTTTAATGCATTCCTAGTGCCTAATTTAAATATATATACTGTGATAATCCTCACAATTTTAAAAATTAACATGTTCCACCTAGTTAATATTTCGTACTAAGAAAATCGTAACTTTTTAACATGGCAACTGTGTAAGAGGGACAAACAAAGACAAAGTAAGTCTCATTAGGCTCGTGCACATGATTACCACAAAGTCAGCCTTCTGCCTTCAGATATTGAGTTCAATTTTACTTGTCGCGATTTTGGAAGTAAGCATTCCAGATGTACTCACTAATTCCATGGTTTTATCTTTTTTTAATAACTAAAAAGTTCAAGATGGCGGCTACTTTTTCTGAATCTGTCAACGGATTCGTTGTCGGAGACCACACAGATCCCCAGATATCGATTTTGGAAACAACCAGTCAAGTAACTAAAAAAAGAAGAAAGAATATAAAATGCAAAGCAAACCATTTGCAAACCAAGGATCGAACCCGGGACCGCTAGCTTCATGGGCAGGGTCACTACCGATAGGCTACGACGTCGTCAAATAAAATAATTATAAATTTATTACTACCATTCTTGTAAGCGAAAAATGAAACAAAATGAAATATTAAAACAATGTATTAATTGTAACGATTCATATTATCAAAGAATTTACTCGATTTTTTGGGGGAAAATTTCATGTTCTAGGCAACACTGAACTTTTCATATCAGGTGAGCTCGCCATCTTTGTCTATTCCATATGACTGCGTTCTACTAGTGTATTATTGTAAAAGAGATAGATATAGTTTTTTTGTTCAAATATTATTGGTTTCAAAGCTACGTCGCGATTATTAGTAGTTGGCACGTTTTATGCGTCGCTTTTGATGAGATTCTGGTAGACCTATATAAATATTGTTAAACCTGATAATAATAATAAAATCTTTAACATAAATAAATCTAATAATAACGGCTTCTGTTACTCACTATTTACTGTGATAAAAGTAAAACCAATGGTGAAACCTTTTACAAGTGATGTGCTGTAATTACTGTTTCGCATACTGAGTGATCTCCAACATGTTGAAGAATCACAGGACTCTGTTCTTGCTCAAAAACGGCAATGTTTACTTATCAACAAGGCGATGACTCGAGCTCTGTATTTCCTTTACCACCCGTGTAACATACACAATGTTTTTCATCACAATTGCGAGGAAATGAAATAAAATCAGACAAAAGATCATATTTTTAACTTACGATTCTCACTAATAATTCCAGCCACGTTGGCGATGTCCGGCGGAGACGCATTATCCATTTTTTCTAATGACGACATGTTTTTTATTTATATATATGTGGGGTCTTCTTGGTTTCGACCCGAGCCATCGGACATCGCGTGGGCAGATGGGTATCGTGCAAAGTAAACTTGTTGGTGCTTGAATCACGATTTATTAAATTAGGTAGGTAGGTACAAAGATAGGTCAGCCTAGGCGAGACGTGGGACAGTTCCGTGACAACGTCCTCTCTGCTTGGTGGCTCAATCCGAAGTGAGTCCATTCGAAGCAGCCGATTACGTCACGACTCTGTCAAAGCGCGCGAATCGTTAACGCCGCTAGGTGGCGCGCTTGCGTCTCGTTTAGTGTCCGTACTAATGACCGGCTACGACACTGCCATCCTGCGCAACACACGTCCTCGTGTGTTAATCTGAAACAAAAATGAACAGCACAGTTCCCGTTCGGCTAATCCTATTTCAACCAACACTTACTGTCATTGTCAGAATAAAAAGAAATTACATTTTGTTTCTGTTTTATTCTTTTTTTTATTTCAACAACACCAATTACTTAAAATAGCTTAACTACTTTCAATACAAATCTGTTTACAGAGTTTATAGAATTAGATATCAATATTCTTATCGATCACAAGTTCATAAGGGAACTAACTCTAACTATAACAATAACGAAGATCACTGAGACCAGGTACCATTGAGCGTCATTAATCAAAAAACAAAATCACATCAACTCCTATTGTTAGAAAAAACACCAGGTATATCATTCGCGGTCCACAACTATTACAATAGCTCCAGCAAACACAATTGCTATACGCCTTTCCCCATGGAAAGTCTTGAATCAGTCCCTTGATTCTATGATCTTCGCTACAAGGCAAGATCCGACTGTACTACCCAGGACTACCGTCCACCGCTAACCCACGGACTACCCATAAGGTAGACGCCGATTTCTACTAGGCTACAGCTACGGTATCCTGGTACAGTCTCCGACCTAACGAATCGAGAACCTGGGCACGTAATTAACTAGCTATTTCCTCGTCATTTATCTCTTCTCCATTTAAAATCTCAATGGGTACCTGACCCTCAGGCATCTTCCTGACACGGTCATGAGCATACTTGTAGGTACGCTTGTTAACCAATGACCTCAAAACATATCTGTCTCCTTCTAAAATTTATATGATTTGAAATGGCCCTCTAAATTTAGCATCTAACTTCGTTTGATTGCGTTCCTCGTTCTCAATCAAAACGAACTCACCGATCGAAAATTTATTCACGCTTGCCTTATTGCTGACAAAACGTACTTTATTATAGCTCGCGGATTTTTGTATGCCTTCGGATGCTAATTGTCTAACTTCACTAAGTTCTATAACTTCATCATTATCGTTTGCCATTAAATCTAGAGGACGCGCTACTTTTCCTATTAAAAGTTCTAACGGACTGGCCTTCGTCACTCGACTGATGGTACAATTTAAGGCAAGTTGTACGTCACCTAGGGAGTCCTGCCACGACCTAGCCTTGTCGGACTCTATCGCGGTTAACATGGATTTTAGGGTACTCATTATCCGCTCCACTTGACCATTCGCACGACACGAGCCTGTAGCAATAAGATGGAGGTTGATGTTCTTACTATCGCAGAAGTCACGGAACTCTTTGCTGGCGAAACAACGACCTTGGTCAGCGATTATACGTACGGGTGCCCCAAATAATACCACACTGTCCCTTACTGCTCTGATGCTACTCTTAGCGTCTATATTTTTAGTGTGAAAAAGCAATACGTACTTTGTGAACGCGTCGATCATCACGAACACATACTCCTTGCTATCGCTCTTCCCACTTAGCTTACCAGTGGCATCCATGTGCACAGTGTGCCATGGAATGGCAGTCTTTGGAATTGGGTGTAGTTCAGCTTGCACCTTACCGGAGTGAGACTTAGCCATCTTGCAGGTCACGCAGCTATCAACAAACTTTTTTACATACCGACTCATACCTTCAAACCAGTAATAACTATACAGCTTCTCCAATGTTTTGACCTATCCAAGGTGTACCAGAGATTCATGGACGTTATTGACGACTGACCAGCGCATAGCACGAGGCACGATAGGCAAACATTTCGTTCGACCATTCCGCTGTACTTTGCGGTGAAGTACGCCTGATCTTACCTCGTAGGTTTTAGCCATGTCCTCATTGATTTGTCCTTGGTCCAGGTCAGCAATTAACTTCTTAATCTCCTCATCTCGCACCTGCTCTGCAAGCAGCCAGTTGGTGGAGAGTTCAGTAACATTCACTCGCTTCTGCTCTACTCTATTAATTGGTTGTATCGCTGGGATAGTTGTTGGAAAGTTCCGAGAAAAGAAATCGGCATGTGCCATTTGCTTACCAGGTCTATGTTTTACGTCAAAATCGAATGACTGCAAATAAATCCACCACCGGTGAACTCTAGGCGTCAAGTCGATTTTGGTACGTGACAACTTAAGCGAATTACAGTCTGTCAGAACTGTAAATTTCCGACCATGCAGGTACTGTCTGAAATGCCTTACCGCGTTTACGACGGCGAGCGTCTCCAGCTCGTATGAGTGATATCTTGACTCTGCCGGTGTCGTGCGTTTGCTAAAATAGGCCACTGGATGTCGCTTACCCTCCACAATCTGGAACAGTATCGCACCATATCCCTCAGTACTTGCGTCTGTGTGAAGCTCAGCTGGGTACTGTGGGTTAAAAATCATGAGCACTGGTTCGTTGCTAAGGATATCAATCACCTTTTGACGTACTTCCTCGCATTTGGTCGTCCACTCAAACGGACACTTGCCTGAGGTGAGTTTATAGATCGGACCCATGAGGCGAGAAAAATTTGGCACGAATTGGCGAAGGTATGAAGCCAAACCTACAAACTGTCTCACCTGAGTAATTGTCTGGGGTATTGGCAATGATGATAGAGCTATTTTATCTTATGCTTATTGGGCTTGACCTTACCTCCTTCTACCTCATAACCTAAGAATTCCACTCGGGTCTTAAGAAAAGAACATTTTTTAAAGTTCAGTGAAAATCCTGCTTTTGTAAGCTTATCGAGCACAACATGCAGTCTCTCTATCCCCTGGGAGATTGTGTCCGAAACGATCAAGATATCATCGACATAAACTATCACGTACTGGTTAGCAAGGTCACCAAGGGCATTCATGATTGCACGCTGGAAAACTGAGATTGCGTTACGCAGGCCGAAGGGCATTGTCAAAAATTCATACTGCCCATCACGTGTGATGAAAGCAGTGCGCTCAATCGACTCTGCTTGGACCGGAATTAAATGGAAACCACTTGCACAATCCAGTTTAGTAAAGAAATTAGCACCATGGAGTCGTGAAATTTGGTCAGAAATCAAAGGAATTGGATAACGATCTGGCACGGTATTTAAATTCAATTCCCTGTAGTCTATACACATGCGGTCAGACCCGTCATGTTTTTTAACTAAAAGAGCAGGACTAGCGAAAGGTGAATTACTAGGCCTAATTATTTTCGCTTGTAGCAACTCGTCCACTCTATTACGCATAACCCGGCGTTCGTCTGGAGATAACCTATAGGGACGTCTTTGTACCGTACGACTGGGGTCAACCATCAATCACTAACTCTCCAGTGGTCACGCGAGTGGTGGGAAAACCATTAATTAAATAGTCAGAAAACTGTTTTAAAATATCCACAAGCTCGCATAATTTATCAGCTGGGATATCGGTGTCAATACAATCGTAATTATCCGCAGGCACACACAAGTCCGTTGCGTTACACGCATTTACGATCCTATCTCTCGATAAAGTAAAATTATTAGCAGTCATGCTAACGCAAAACCCGTTATTTAAAATCTCACGGCCTATCAAGATGTCACTGCATATATAAGCATCCGGCAAAACGTGAAATAAAATCTCGGTCGAAAAGTTATTAATTTCTACCTGACATAAAATTTGCAAAGTACTATGTACCTTTTTATTGCCAATACCTATTAATGAAATTAAATTGTTAATTCGTTTGCCTCTAAATTTACTCGAAACACTTTCTTTCATCATCGAACACTCTGCTCCTGAGTCAAAGTGAAATTTGAAACACTCACCAAAGTGATTTAACGTTCCGGTTGGGGACTCAACCTCGCATAGGTTGACACGCTTCTCCACCGGGGCAGCTGCGTTGGCTACTTCGGCTGTGCAGCGGCCGGCGATGTGACCTTGGGCCCCGCATTTGTAACAGATCACCGAACTGCCGCTTGTTTGTTGACGCTTAACAGCACTTGTTGCAGCTGGTGCAGAATGTGGTTTCTTCGCTTCTATTTTCCTGGTACGACAATCCGCTTGCTTGTGCCCGAGTTTGCCGCAGGCATGGCACTTGATCTGCGATAATGGTGAAAACTTCATCCTTTTTTCGTTCGTTCCATTTATCCGGGCATCCACAGGGGCCTTCCGCTTCAAGTAGGCGAAAGCTTGAAGTTCTTTTTGTAGCTCATGACGCGTCGTTAGTTCCGTCGTAAAAGCAAGTCGTTGTAGACGAGGATCAATTTGTGCCAAATGAGCGGCAACTGTCGACACCGCTATTTGCTCAATACTCGTATTTTTCCACCGGCTAAGCAATGAAGTAACAAGACGACTAGCGTAGGCCGCATATGTCTCGTTTTCTTTTGGTTTTTCGCTACTCAGATTAATGAGGGTAGCCGCATATGTCTCAACACTCACAAATCTAGCCGTAAATAATTCTTTAAATTCAGCCCATGTCATACCTGGATAGGTTATCTGCGACAGCCAATTTGAGGCGGAGCCTTTTAACGCCTTGCTTATTATAATAACAAGTTGGCCACCTACTACCGCATTTCCTTCCAAACACAGGTCTGCTGTTGCACACCATGCTCTTGCATCGGAATCGTGCTCATCGGGGTTGAACACTGGCAAAACCACTTTGTTATTTGCACTCGGTGTCTTTAATGCTTGTATCAGTTCGCGCATTTGTTGGTTTTGCGTTTCCAAAAGTAAACGCCACTGAGTTTCACTTGCGTTGTAAGCTTCATTTGCACGATTTGATCCCACTTCTGATGTGGGGTCTTCTTGGTTTCGACCCGAGCCATCGGACATCGCGTGGGCAGATGGGTATCGTGCAAAGTAAACTTGTTGGTGCTTGAATCACGATTTATTAAATTAGGTAGGTAGGTACAAAGATAGGTCAGCCTAGGCGAGACGTGGGACAGTTCCGTGACAACGTCCTCTCTGCTTGGTGGCTCAATCCGAAGTGAGTCCATTCGAAGCAGCCGATTACGTCACGACTCTGTCAAAGCACGCGAATCGTTAACGCCGCTAGGTGGCGCGCTTGCGTCTCGTTTAGTGTCCGTACTAATGACCGGCTACGACATATAAATATTAATATGTGCACAAAGACACCCTTTTAATCATAATTATTATCTTGGAATCACACAGTTTATAATCAGTATTTATAAATTAGCGGCAGACTACATCATTTTTTTTTTTAATTTTTATGGCCTGGATTCTAAGTCCTTTAAGCCATTTCTTGGTTTTATATAGTCTTATTTGAAGATTATTTGGGGTTTATTTTTCTTCGTTTTAAAATATAGCACTAAATTGTTTTCACTGTATTTTTAATATATTTAAAAATTGGTACGAAACTTTCAGGCATTTTTAAAATATCAGTTAAGCGGCGGGGGGTATTATTTTTAAACACTTCACTTAATTCACTCGCGAGAATTAGTCTTTGGAACGCAAATGCAGGGCAACTGAAGATAATGTGTTCAATGTCTTCAATGCTACTATTTTGGCAATGAGGGCATGTGCCGTCCGAAATGATGGAAAATCTTGCCAGATGTGCAGGTGCACAATTGTGCCCGAGCCTCAATCTGTTGATAGTCGTTATGAAGTGTCGGCTTCCAGTCTTCATCCTTTCATACCAAGGCTTTCCTGGCAGGTCAGTTTGTATGCTACCATACCACTTTCCCTTTGATTCTTGATCTTTGAACCATATGTTCTTCCATATCTTTTCAACCTCTTTTGTAACTTCGGCATGACAATCAGTCATTGGAATTCTAGTACTAGGCCTTACATCTAACTCATTAATACTTAAATATGCTACTTTATCTACAATCTCATTTCCAGTTATTCCAGAACGAGATGGGATCCACATAAAATTAATATTTACATTATCCAATTCAAAGTGAAGAAGCGCTTCTTTAATCATATGAAGTATAAAGTTATTTTTATCATGAAGTTGCCTATTCTCTAAACCATATATAAGACTAAGTGAGTCATTAAGATAAAGAAATTATTATATTCTGATATCCTTCTGACACTACATCATTGTCTATGACTTACCACAGATAATGTCAAACGTGTTCAGAGGCCCGTTTCACGAACCTACAAGTTACAAATTACAAGCGGAAGCCTCTTTCTAACTCCTTTTGCTAGAAAGAGAGTTACGCTTGTAATTTGTAACTTGTAGCTTCGTTTAACGGGCCACACGAGTCCGATTCTAGTCACAGTCGAGATCAATAGTTTATATGCGAGATTTTTATGCCGGCACCACACTTCGCTATTCGCTATTCGTTATGCGGCTGCGCCGTATTTGTTAAAATATTTGCTATCGCGCTTATGCGTTATGCGTGCGAATAAAGAAAACATAGACGAATAAACCCTCCACACTTCGTCGAATGTAGGCGCATAAGCCGAATAACGAATAGCGAATAGCGAAGTGTGGTGCCGGCATTAGAATATTGTATGCAACTGACATTTCATCTCGAATGAAACTTCATATCGTATGGCACAAGAATTGGGGTCCTTACGCATTATGATAGTTTGAGTCCACGTATTATAATTTAAAAAATAAAGCTATTACGCACGATAGGGCGTAATGTTCACCACCGTTCAATAAAAGTTGATCAATTTTTATTGAACAACATGTTCCCATTAGCGATTGTCATTCAATTCGTAAAACGATTTACTGAAATCGCCTCGTGAGAACCATGTGAGAACACTGTATAAGGGCGTAAATAACTTGTCATTAAGACATTTTATAAAAATATGTCAGGATAACTGTGTTATCATCAGTCTCTAACATCTTTATTCATTTTATTATGTCTCAATTCTTAAATTTTAAACAAATTAAAAGTGGACAACATACAGAGAGTACTATTAAATCCTTGCTGCTTATACTACGTTTTTGTACTTTAGCGATTATGGTCGCTTTGGTAACGATGCATCTTCGTTCCGTACGCGTGTTTCGGTGGGAGCAATCAGTATCGGGCGGTATGCTCACAACTTACCTCCTCGCAGTGGTGGGCTTGGCCTTATGTGCAGGTACTCATTCGATTGTGGGCCAAGCCTTTGTGCTTCAGTGTTACTTATGCAGTACAGGCGCCGTCTTGCTCGTTCTCAACGCTGTGACGCTGTGGCTGCGCTGGAGAAGCGCGGGGGCGCTAACTCGAGCGGTTGCAGATTTACTTTCTGCTCTTGGAGTAGCATTACGGAGACAGGTTACATTACGAGATACGGTATTAGAAATATATACCCCCATCAGTTAAGTATTAATGATAAAAAATATATGCTAGATAACATGGTTAGGGTAAAGGAAAGGCGGAGCAGCTTTGTTCTTTAGAGTGTGTTAAGATAAAATCATTTAAATTTGATTTCCTAATGGAACCATTCTGGCGATTTGTTTTAAGTCCTGCGTCCCCTTTCCTTTTCCCCGACTGATAACATAATATATACTACTCAAAACAAAATAAGGGCCTAAAATAAAATACTGAAATCTAAGTGATTTCGGTTTTATTGTTAACTAGCGACCCGCCCTCTCTTCGTTTCGATTGTGATGTGAGTTTTCTGCAACTCCCGTATAAAAACCTTCACTCTATCTATTGCTGAAAACTGTATTCGAATCCGTTGCGTAGTTTAAAAGATCTAAGCGCACAGACAGCGGGAGCGAGTTTGTTTTATCCCATGCAAACATTATTGAACTAATTGATGAGTGGCTTATGTAGCTCTGCCACCCCACTCTGGGAATGAAGGCGTGAGAGTATTTATGTATGTATGTATGTAATGATGCCAAGCATCCTTCAGTATCCAACCTCTATCATGCTGGTGTTTCTTTTCAAGCACAAGTATAAATACACATAATTATATAGGTACTCGCACTCGTTACGCAAATCTACTTCGCGTGTCCGGATTCGGGATTGATTTGCCCATTTAAACTTTGCCCAATTAGACTTAGACAATTTAAACCCCGACCAAGCGTCGGAGTTGGCCGTCGCAGCTGACGCGCCGCGCGCCTGCTGTTGCAGCCGGTCGGCCGTGAAAATTAAGAAAATGCCTCGTTGCGTGATTATAAACTGCAATAGCAATAGCCCAAAAAAGCGAAGACATTAAATCTATTTTGCGCGGAAAACGGAAAATTCTCTTCTCTTGGTGTGTCCCTGTTGGCAGCAAAAAATTACGCGGTTGGTTTTCATACAGATTGAGGTCTTTACGTTTTCTATGTGTATTTATATCGTTTTATTTTTTAATTATTCTAGTTATGGCTTTTGACGTAGAGACCTCGTCGTGTTGTTCTCATAGTCATTATTTTTAGTTTAAGCTTTATTGACCTTATATACATTTGTAAAGTTTATTTTTGGTAGTTTTAAGAATTTATTATTTATTACTTTATTACCTTATTATTACTTAATGTAATTTACTTTTAAGTATTATTGTGTTTTATGATTGAAAAACCGGGCAAGAGCATGTCGGACTATGCTCAGTGTAGGGTTCCGATTCCGAAGCCGTTACTACAATCAAATAAGACCTCGCGACAACCTTAACTTTGCCGTTGGAAAACTGTTATCCCCATACATCGACATACGTCGCGGTCAGTTTACCAACACCGCAAATAAGTTTTCGGTAGGTATAAACACATAAACCGTTTGTAACTCAAGAACCAATGAAGTCTACTTAGTCGTGATAGTTTTCCTATTAAATTCATTATAGGTGTGTTCTTCCATTTAAGATTTTTTCAGTTTTTTTGTATTTGTATTTTTAGCTGTAGGGACACTTGACTCTAACAAAAATTAGCGCTTTAAAGCTTAATATTTCATAAACGGGTACTTTAATCGAAAAATTGTTTTTACAAACCCACAATATTTTTGAAAGACCTATCCAACAAAACACCATACTATGGGGTAGACGAGAAAAGAAAAATACATCCAACGTTACGTGTAGCGGAGGTACACTAAAAAACATTGTTTTCAATATTTTATTTTTCCACTTTGTTGGCGTGACTAATAAGTATATTCATGCCAAATTACAGCTTTCTAGTACTAAGAGTCTCTGAGCTAGGCTGCGGACGGACGGACATGGCGAAACCATAAGGGTTCTTAGTTTGACTACGGAACCCTAAAAAATGACCATCTGCTGGAGTTTCTTGCCGCGCTTCTTCTCCACAACGATGGTCTTGTCCGAAGCGCTGGTAGATTCACTCTAAGGGCCTGTTGTTTGATCAGTAGTTCAACTAACTAATCGTTAAAAACCGTAACTAATGGTTATATCTTAAGGAAATGAGTCAAATTTTCGATTCCTTTTTCGAATTTTAACAATTAGTAGAGTTAACTACTGATCAAACAACAGGCCCTAAATTACCGACGTGTGACTAATGTGGCCAATTTTCTGAATAAATATTTTGAATTTTGAATATCATCTGTTTTTTCAAGTCTACCTATTAGCTGGCCAGAAATTTTAAAAAACAGCCTTCAAAAACGCAAAAAATTACTTCTTTTAAAATGATAGGTAATAGGTTAGTCCAACTGAAGTCGGTGACTCGCAATACTTTCAACCAAAAGCCAAGTTATTTTTTGAAGGCGGTTTATTGTTTTTTAAAACATTTATTTTATTTTATACTTTTTAGTGATCATTATGAGCTTAATGTACTAGTGCCACTTCTTAGTTGATATCAAATTTTAAGACATTCATATTCATTTATTCAATGTGGCACAGAAGTTGTACAGATTGTTGTTAGTATCTTTAAAACTTAAGTATAGGTTAGTCCATGCGATACCCCGCAAGGCCACCACAATCTAATGTGTATGTACATTTCAAGCTCGCCGCAAGCAACACCGCAGGAAAGTCATAGTCATATTTAAACAATTAAAATGTTCTTCGTTGTAGTCGCTGAACTATCTTAATCGAGATATCTTATCGCCACCCTGCCGTATCGTTGAGAAGTTCCGGCGGCCATCTGTGGTCTTCATCATCAGTTTCACTTCATCAAATGATACTTTCTCAAATGCTGGACTTGTTACTAAAAATACTAAAATCGCTATATGGTTGCCTACAATATTTGAGGAGTTCCCTCAATTCCTCACTGATCCTCATCACATTCAGATTTGGTGACAATGGGACCTCCTCGAAAGATTGGTCTACTACCTACTGCCGGAGAAATCGGTGAACATACATTAAAAAAATACATACAGAGGAACGTATAACCTCCTCCTTTTTTGAAGTCGGTTAAAAATGGAGTTTCCGCTCAAATCCCTTTCAAGTGGAATAATTCTTTATTCTGTAAAAAACCGATTTCTTTTCATCAGTTGCCTAATTTATCATCTTGTGTCAATAATGCCATGACAACGAAGACATATAAACACCAATATTGCCACCAGTGCCGTTACATTGATTGCTGGAGGTCATTCACAGCGGTCTGTAGCTGCTTTGTTGGGATTCTCTCGCAGAGCAATCAAAAATGCGTGGCCAATCGCTTCCAAGATACCGGCTTTGGCGCGAGAAGGCCTGAGGGCCCTGCCAAGACGCATTTCGCTAACTAACGTTTCTATTCGATTCGTTTTTAAACCAATCGCGTCACTGGTAGATCACGTGACTTTTCGTATCACGTGATCTACCAGTGACGCGATTGGTTTAAAAAGGAATCGAATAGAAACGCTAGTTAGAGTACTGCATCTTGGCAGGGCCCTCTAGATCGGGTAGAGTACGTGTGACTACGCTACGGCACAAGAGGATCGTTAGATCCGGTTAAAAGCCCGAAGAGAGCTCTCTGCGACGGCTCGTAAGTTAAAAAATCGCCTACGGCTGACAACGGGGACTCGTGTTAGTGATCAAACGATACGCAATCAACTGCATGAAGATCAGCAATGGTCCAAACGACAAGTACCTAGTACCTACGAATTCCTTTATCTAGGGTTCAAGGTGGAAATCGTTCTTCTTTTCTGCCGCCAACATTTGGATTGGGGCATAAATCAATGGGGTATGGTGCTTTACACAGATGAGAGTAAAGTGAAGTTTCATAGTGACGATCGGCGGATTAGAATAGGGAGACGATGCGGTGAGAGATTCTCTGATGCCTGTATCAAGGAAATTGACGCTTTGGTGGTCCTAGTGTAATGTATTGCTGGGATAAGCTTACACGGCAAAACTGAGCTTGTTTTTTTTAAATCGGGCACAGTAACTGCATTGGTACATCGATGAAGTCATCAGGCCTCATGTAATTCCATTCGCACAGAGAGTGCGTCCCGAGTTCTAGTTTAAATAAGCATGATAATGCAATGTCCGCAGACAAATAGCTCGGGCAACTCAGACTGTACGGAATAACTCCCATATTCGTGTCCTACCATGGCCGGCGTGTAGTTCGGATTTAAATCAGATTAAGCATCTCTGGGACCAATTAAAACGAAGGGTTAAGGAGCATGAGCGAGAGGTCCACGACCACAATGAGCAGCGGCTTATCGATGCTCTGAAACGTGCGTGGGAAGAAAAACCAGCTGTAAACGTCACGGATTTGATCGAGAGTATGCTTTCTAAGCACCAGGAATGTGCAAATAAGACAGGAGGACACACCCGTTATAAAACAATTTAAAAAAATCAGCAAGTGTCCGTTTTTGTTCTTTTTTACGGGGAGTTTCTGTTCAGTTTTTATGTTGACGATGGACTAAATTCATAATTAATTGATTAAGTGAAACAATTGACTACATAGGTAATTAAAATAATTATTAGCCTAAATTAAAAAACCTAGTTTAACTGTAATTTTAAAAATATATATTTCTGTTTACTATAATTTTCACAGCCCCTTTTTTGTTTTGAGTAGTATGCATTGATACATCGCTAATAACTAGGTCGCCGAGCAAAATTAGCTCAGGACAATGTTAAATAATTATTTTTTTGATAAAATTTATTCTTTTAATTCCCCGATTGGTTATTTAAAAGAATGTGCATTAGTTGAAAGAATATACTTACCCAAGGAATTTAAAAAATAAAGTTTGCCTACTTTCTCCTCTGCGCAGACACAACAGTTGAGTAAACGTTATTATTTAAAAAAAATATAAGCGTTAGGGTAAATCCGGGATAGATGCCACTCTTTTTAAAAAGGCCTCCTAATTTCTAAACTATCAATTTCCCATGAATATTTCCTTTCGATATAGCTAGTTAAGTCTTTAATCTCACATTACGGCTGGTTATTGCTGACCTAATAAGTACTGTTTGTGTAGAAATTGAGTTTTCGCAGAATTCTTTTTTTCAGGATAGATGCCTAACTATATGGATAGATGCCCCACCATGAAAATTCTACGAAGGATAGATGCTCGTGGTGTATTGTAAATTAAATAAGCTTTCATAAAATAATTCGATTAAATAACTGATGCGGGTATATTAATAACGCTTACTCACCTGTTTATACCTGGCAACTCCACAGTTGCGCAGAGGTGAAGAAGGCAACCTTATTTTTTTAAATTCCTTGGTGTATCTCTCATCTAAAAGGGGTGATAGACGGTCGAGTAAGTTCGCGTACAGCGGGTACTTGCGGCTCGGCGATCTTACTCGCCCGTGTGTCATCCGAAGTACGCGTACTTAAAAACCGCCGCGTAAGTTCCCCAGTCTTGGCTCGTGAGTACATCTGTCATCGCCACGAGTAGAGAGCCATGATATTCTTTCGGCATTATGTGGGTGAGGTTTTCGACATTTGTGTTGTTTTGTATTTTTATTACCGTTCAGAAATTCTAGTTAAAACCTAAGATTAATGATTTTTAAAATGTGATCGCTAAATGATGGAAAGTCCCCGGGTAAGGATAGTATTCCAGCAGAGCTGCTGAAGAATCTGGTCCACAATACAAGGGAATTTCGATTCTTCTGGATATATGCAACGATGTATGGAGAACAGTAAAATGGCCTAAGGATTGGACGGAATCAGTGTTCAGTTCATTCCCTTCCATAAGAAAGGCTCGACTAAGGATTGTAGTAACTACAGGACTATAGGTCTGAATCTCCCATGCGAGCAAGATCTTTCTGCATGTGATTATTCAACGTCTCTGTCACTACCTCCGCCCTCAGATTTCCGAAGAACAGGCCGGATTCGTCAAAGGCAAGGGCACAAGAGAGCAGTTACTAAACGTCCGACAAGTCATCGAGAGGAGTAGGGATTTCAATTGCTCGGTCTTCTTGTTCTTTATTGACTACACAAAGGCATTTGACTGCGTGCAACGGGAAAAGCTGTGGTCTGTGCTCCACGAGATGGGGGTCCCAAAACATCTACTCAATCTGATTCGACACCTCTACTGCTGACTGTTCTAATGTGTTCGAAACTAAGAAAGGAGTGAGGCAGGGCTACATTCTATCGCCGGCACTATTTAACATATACGGGGAGTATATCATCCGCAAAACCCTCGACAAGTGGGACAAAGGGTTCCCGATAGGTGGGAAGAGGATATAAAATCTCAGATATGCCGACGGCACTGCCTCTGTAGAAGACATGCAGAAACTGTTTCAGAGACTCGAGACTGAAAGTAACGAAATGGGTCTCGCAGTAAACAGGAGCAAGACCAAGATTATGGTGGTGGATCGCGCTGGACACCTGGCCAATACCATAAACATCATACCGGGTGTGGACACAGTCGAACAGTACATGTATCTGGGCGCGCAAGTCAACACAGAACCTACCTGAGATTAAAAGACGCATCGGTATGACGAAGGACGCTATGACCCGGCTAAACAATATATGGAAGAAGAGGGGAATAACAAACAACACCAAGATCCGGTTGATACGAGCGCTGCTTTTCCCCATCTTCCTATACGGAATTGAGACATGGACAATACGCGCCCGCGAGAGGCAAAGAATTGATGCGTTGGAGATGGTCTGCTGGAGGCGCAAGCTGAGAATACCCTGGATTGCCAAGCACACCAACGATTGAAGAATGTAAGTAGGTGCCAAATCGCTTGAAACTTTGTAACAGTAAAGTTCATAAATAAACAAACATACTACTTTTTATTTCATTCAAATAGACCCAGTAGTTTTGATTCTAAGAACGTTTAAAATTTGGGTCAATAATATTGAAGCGCGCGGGGGCCATCTTGCTGGAGTGACGTCATCGTTTAACAGTGGTACGCGCCCTTATATGAACGAGTAAGTTTACAGGGCTAGACCTTTTTAACCGAAATAAGTAGCCAGTTGCAATTTTCACAGAATACGGGTTATTATAAAATCTATCGTTTAAAATTATAAAATGAACAATAAATACAATCCCAAGATAAAAATATTAATAAAACATTTTCTTTAGCATTTTTATACTGGATGGTATTTTTATAATGGCTTCTTATTTTGATGCTATTTTGGGCTTAAATTGTAGTCTAATTTTCATAGTTTACGACTAAATAGTAATCTGAAGTAAAACTGCCAGAAATATGTGACAAAACTGATTTTATCAACATGTTTTAAGCGGTCACCCATCCTGTTTTAGACTAGGTACGCATGTAGTTGCTTAACTAACCGCTGGATACTGATATTTTTGTATACAGTGTGATTTATAAAATAAATATATTGAAAAAAAAACTTACGGGTTGCATTTGTATTATAGCTTTTTATTTCGCTGTCACATTAAGCTTCACTATCACTACATATTATAAAACAAAGTCGCTTGCCGCTGTCTGTCTGTACTTATGTATGCTTAGATCTTCAAAAGTACGCAACGGATTTTGATGCGGGTTTTTTTAATAGATAGAGTCATTCAAGGGGAAGGTTTATATGTATAATACATGCATAGTATAGTAGAGAAACATTGATAATTTTAGAGGTTTCTAAAGTGATGTCGAAAATAAACGCATTTTTTTGCGCTTACATTGCAAACGCTGGCTAAACCTTAAGAGATATATCAAAATAATGTACTGAAGAATTGTAGTTCTTTAAAAAACCTAAAGAAAAGTCCGCGATGGCATATGTCTATCTCCTAAGGTTGACTCACAGTAACCATGTTTATCTTTAAAATTTTATTAAAAAATATTAGGTTATTTGCGAAGCTATTTTCTCCAATTCAGTATTTATTCTTATCCATATAAATACGTTAGTTACCTTGGGCATTTAATGTAGATTAAAATTGTCCTTTGCACTATATTATTTAAATAAATACTTTAGAAGATATGGCAGATTTAAAATTACGCGCAACCTCAACCGGTATTATCGAAACGCTTGGCCAAGCAGCCGCGTTTCGCTCTTTAGTAGGTACAGTGGCCTTCATAAGTGCATGGACACCTTAACGTCTATAATTCTGTGAACACGTGAGCCCGCTTTCGTAAGAAACAACCTAGATGGCGTTGTTAACTGAGGCAATTCGATTATTGTTTGCTACAACTATTTGACGTTTTAGTATTAGAATCGATAATTTCGTCAGGTAACCCTGAAGGGCCGCTGGCGTAGTTAGTTGATATCCTGCCTTAATCACAGGGTCATACCGTGGGTCGGGAGGTCGATTCTGTCTATTTTTTTATTTTATTTATGAATGTATTCTTTTTTTAATCATTATCGTTTTCAAAAAATGATACTTTTGTTATTCAAAATAAAAAATCTTTATTTCTTATAAGGCTAATATTTAATTCTTAAAAACTTTACTTACTTATATTTATATTAGGTAATAAAGAAATACAAGCTTTTCAAATTATTAAATTAGGGAAATGGGTAGGTAGTTAGATTGAGTTTAGGTTTTGATTCAAAGTTAGTTTTATGTTGCTTTTCATATTTTTGAATACAAAGTATATTATCTACATCTACATCTTCACTAATCACAAATATTATAAAGAGGAAAGATTTTTATTTTTTGTTTGTTTGTTTGAATTGAATAGGCTCCGAAACTACTGGACCGATTTGGAAAATTATTTCACCATTAGAATCCTACATTATCCCTGATGAACATAGGCTATAGAATATTTTCAAAAAAGTTAGGGATCCGTATGAAAACTTCGATAATGTGACCAAAGGTGTGAAAAAAAAATACCAAAAAAACGCGTACGCTGCGGAAACTGACAATAGAGCAAAGTGATGTACTACAGTTTTATAGAAGACATCAATGTCTACAAAAAAGTCCGCGATACCATATGTCTAACTATTAAAGTAATGTCAGAATAACTACTTTTTCATGTTAAAATATGCAATAGTAACGCCGGTACTAACTAGGCCCCATTATTCGTACCTTGGTATTAATCCTTATCCAAATAAATCACTCCGTTTTCAAGGCTATATCAGTACCTTGAAATTGAAATTAAAATTAAAAAAACAGCCCTCTAAGTTACTTAATTGGTTTTATTTACAACAGAGAATAGATAGACACGTAAAATTTGGCTAATGGTTCCTGTATATTGTGTAAATGAGTGTTACATGAAGCCTATAGCCCTCAGCAGTGCATCAAAGAGTGTATGTACATACATACATAGTACCTACATTAAATCACGCCTGTTTCACAGATGGGTAGGCAGAGGCCACTTCTTTCTTTTCACTTTCAAGAGTGTATGATCACCAGTGATCGGAATTAGGTGAGCCAAAATACGTACTCTTCGCAATAGGACATAATATAGAGTAGTAACAACCTTGTAGAATTTTTTTTTTTCTTGAAAACCGGGTATTCAATATTTATCCGAGTATTAGTTGTAATATTAATACATGTTTTTACTTACAGTACGGGATATTTTATGTTAGTTTGTAGTAAATGGGCTAGACATAAGGTTTTTATGGAAGGAAGGGAAAAGTGTGAGGTATAATTATTGTCTTTATTATTTTCACATGGCACAGTGGTACGCAGGTGATTTCACTCAAGCACGGAACATATCGAAAGACATAATATTTACACTTTGAAGATAAAAAACAAGTAGAAATAGTTACAACTTTTAGATTAACATAAAAATCCCGTACTGTAAGTAAAAACATGAATGTTTAACATTGCGACTAATAAATACAATGATATTTTATATTAAGATACGTCATCTGCGCGCAAAAGTACCTTACTTTTTTATCTATTTATCTCTTTCTAACAATAGCGCTTGCTATGGATTGCCGTCTTTGTCTGTAGAAATATGGTTGCCTAGCAACTGTCAGTAATTGGTCACGGGTTTTGAATGCGTTTAGTGTGAGCATAACGTTTCTAAATATAAAATATCATTGGATAAATACCGAATACCCGGTATTCAAGAAAAAAACTATTTTTCTACCCGGTTGTAACCACTATATATTGTGTCCTCTAGCGCTGAGTACGTATTTTAGCTCACCTAATTCCGATCACTGGTGATCACGGAATATAAAAAAACAGTGGAAGTGCCATGAGCTTCGCTTAGTATCAGACCTGTTGCCGCCAATACTCAAACTATCATAAAAACAACACGCCACCATGGAAAATGTTTTTACATTCCAAAATAGCACAATAAGGCATGCTTCTGGATTTATTTCCTTTTTAGAAATATCGAAATATTGAAATAAGTGATCGCGACAAAAGTATGGTAGGTTGCGCGGAACTCCGCATAAACATGCCACACGTTACACGCCCACTTGACACTTCTACTGTTTTTTCTGTTCTTTGTATGTGATGGTGAGAAATCTATTACTTAATTATCTAAACATTTAATTAAACTTAACCGAAACCATGCATCTTTTCTCTGAATAGTATAAATTAACCGTCTGCCTGTTTCTCCGCTAACTCCTTCTAAAACACGCAACGGATTATGATATGGTTTTCACTGTCATTTAGAGAATTTATTCTAGATGGTTTATATGTACATTTCATTCAAATCAAGTTTTTATATAATTGAGAAAACTCAATGTTTTCCTACCGAGTCGTCAAAAATCGTTTTTCGGGCCCTTACATAGCTAATGCTGGCCTTAACCTAAAACCTTAAGAGAAGTGTCAAAATAATGTACTGAAGAATTGTAGTTCTTTAAAAAACCTAGAGAAAAGTCCGCGATGGCATAATGTCTATCTCCTAAGATTGACTCACAGTAACCATTTTTATGTTTATGATTTTATTTTAAAATTAGGGTATTAGCGTATCTATTCTGTCCGATTCAGTATTTAATTACCTTATCCAGATAAATACTTGGTTACCTTGGGCATTTAATTTAGATTAATATTGTCCCGTACAATATATTATTTAAATTAATACTTTAGAAGATATGGTAGATTCAAAATTACGCGTAACATAGATTAGAAATCAAAACAAATATGACAGTTTCGTTGTCTATACGTACGAAAACCGGCTCTTTGCAGAGTTGTTGCTCAAAATAGGAAATGGACAAATGACCTAACATAATAGGAGCATTAATCTTCAAAATTAAAACCTTTGCGTTTTAGTAAAAGAATTAGTCGACAAAAATGGCTTAATTATATCGAAGATCAATGCACCGACACACACATACTACTCTGTAGACACTGCTCGACCTGGAAGAGGCTGTCCATTTCCCAACGGAATTTCTCAATTCCTTGCAACCTTCTGGATCGCCCCACATAAATTGGTTTTGAATGAAGGGTGTCCTATTATTTTACTACGAAACCTTAATCCACCCAAATAACATCTTTAAAAACGTTCATAATAGAGTGCACAATACTGACGTCCAGATGTGCGGCTGGAAAAGTCTTTTTAATTCCCCGGATTCCATAAATATTTCTTTCCAGTTAAACGACTGCAATGTCCCGTACAATTATCGTTTTCAATGACAAATTACAAGTCACAACAATACATTCAAAGTTGCGGGCTTAGACTTGATCATTGAGAGTTTTCCCATTGACTTATGTAGCCCTTTCGCGCGTCACTTCCAGGCAAAGTTCGTTTGTATTTGTGCAATGAAAAGTCCGCTGTAAACATTGATATAGAGAGATTCTATGATAACTGGCAGTCACGATTTCTAAAAAAGTCATTAAATAAAACCTCTATACATATGCACCTATCTATAATTTGAAAAGTATGTTATTCCAGATGAACTGGGATTATTTTAACTTATATTAACCGAAGCGAAGCGAGGGCGGGTCGCTAGTAAATAATAATCTAAACTCCATACTAACATATATAGTTTACGACCAAACGGTAAACTGTACCTAGTAAAACTTTTACAAATATGTTAAAAAGTGCCTAGTTTAAATCAACTCGATGTTTACGTAAGCGGTGGTTGTTTAATAGGATTGTGAAGCTCTATATTTTCATACAAAAAGCGTTAACGTTTTTCACCCCGTAAACATAGTCCGATAACGCCCGAAACAATATTTCAACAAGGAAATGTACGCAATTGCCTCCAGGCCTTGCAATGCTCTCTATCGCACGATACGGATCGGGGGGCAGGGGTAATGTAGTGATGTCGGAGGTGGTATCGGTATAAATATCGCCTAGGGAGGAGAAAGGAATATCCATACATCGATCGATACTAAAAGTTCATCAATCAGGACTACACGAATAATATCATGAAAAAGTTATGGTGTTAGTACAAAAAACTTAGGCAAGCCTTAGACAAGTCTTACGGTTTTCTACGGATCGACGTGTTTTTTTCGGAATAACTCCCATAATGTCTATGTATAAGTTTATTGATTATTTTATTTTTTTATTTTTGTGTCCTTATTTTATTTATTTGGAAGTGTGGATGAAATAAATCAGGGACATATGGCAGTCATTTTCAATCTCTAAGAACAAAAAATTGTTTTAATAATAACTGTAATTTTATCGGCTTTTAAAATACGTTTTGGGATAATGTAACTGTTTTAAAATGGTACTTTCTGCTGAAAAAATGTTTATTGTGTCAGAAAATAAATAATTTCCTACAAAGACTTCTGTCTAACGAAATCATTATCCGATTTTGTAAAAATTCTCTTGAAAAAAAATTACATTATCGAAAGTTAACCACATACTGTAAAAAATTGTCCGTTTAATGCTAATTCTAACGACATACAAAATGGTAGTATTCGTAATAGGACCAAATCGACCGTCGATACGAGTAAAATCGTAACTAAATTTAAGTGTTTTTTAGACTTTTAAAGGGAGAGTTAAGTAAAAAAAGATATACAAAACTGTATTTTAACTTTTTTATATGTTAAGAAATAAAAAAATACATAATTTCATAACGTAATATGTCGAAATAGATTTACTATGATTTTAATTGCCCGTTGCTTCCATTTGCGAATTATTTCAGACAGTTATTTTTTTATTATTACTTAAAATTACTATTTTTTGTTAAATGACCCCGATATGTTATTACATATTATATACATTTAAGCGGTGTTAATTGCGGAAAGCTTTAAACTTGTGCTTGTTTTTTGACGAAATATAAGTTAGGTAGGACCGTATTAAATAAATATAATATTATATAATATTATTACTTTTTTTTTGGGTATCTTGGGTCAAACAAACTAAAGTTGCCGTCCTAGAATATTTTAACCAAGAAGCTGACTTCAGTTTGTCTAAATTAGCATGCTTTGAATGAATTGTTTTGTTTGGAGTAGCTTCTTTATTTTAAAACATGTTTTATAAATAAAAATAAATATTAAGAATTAAGTTTTATCTATGTCAGTAGAGCGATACCTGAACAGTTAAGAGACTTTTACAGAAACTTGCCTCACTCAAATTACCAGAAAAAAATGCTTTTGAAGATTAAGAGTCGCTAGTAAACTCATCGTTCCATATGTGATGTAGTTATGCAATATTTAATTATATACTTACTGTCAGTTGCAAATAAAAACGTAACTACTTTATTAAGTATTAATGATATTGATCATCGATTAACACATCGCACCATTCGTGGAAGAAAGAAGTAAATTTTAGTTACTCGTTTTTGCCATTATTTTACTCCTGATAAAGGAATAAGAAATACATAACCTCAGAAAAAAAAAAGATTTGTATGAGCAAAATTAACAAAATTATCGCTACAATAAACCGACAGTACGCCATTTTTTATAAAAATCTTTGTTGGCAAATACTATGTAGGTACCTATCTAAGCGCAACATATGAATAAAAAGTGTAAATAGTCTTGCATATTTATTCTACGCAAATGAGTCTAACTTTGGAAGCATGTGGAAATAAGTACTTCTACTCCGAAAACAATTTCATATATTTTTGTGTTAGTCAAGCAAGTTACGCTCTTAAATCCTCGAGACATTTTCACACTTAAAATTCTTATCTTTAATTGCGCAATTAATTACACATTAGCTTAAGTGAACTTACACGTTTTTTCTGTGCGGGACTTGGAAGACTGAAGACTGTCGTAAATTCGCATAAGTTTTTGTTTTACTAAAATATAAATTTATGTCGAATTTGTATTTAGACAAACGTCATTTTGATGTGTATCGGTTGTTTAATAACAATTACATAACTATACATACAAAATAAGTTATAGATCGTTTAAATCGTTTTAATACGCAATTTTGCCGCTCGCAAAGTAACAACAAATTGAGTGGGATGGCGCTATACTCTCGTGTCGCTCGCGACATAAAGGCAAGCTGATATATGATACATTTATATACAACGGTTAACAAAGTTGTAAATCTGTTTTGTTGATCTCCTGAAAAGTAGCTATTTTTCACTTACGTCTTTCTTCTACGAGTGGTGCGACATTAACATAACTGAACTGTCAAATCTATGCATATCTATTATTTTATCATTGTGTTCTCTTTGAAGAAGATAGGTAATTCATTAAAATATTTCGTAGTAAGGATTAAATGCCACAGAGAAAGTTTGTTTTGTAACCCATTCTTTACTAAATAACTTGATTAAGCCAAAGAAAGTGTTGACATTTGTTTCTTAATTACTAGGTATTTAGTTGGCAACCAGATAAGTCCTGAAATATTTAAAAACGTATTGAGGGTGGTGATTACCAAATTATGGTGTTGAAGTACTTTTATTGTTTCTTAATTAATATTTATTGAATAAAAAATTAAAACATATATAAATTATTTTGTAATTTATTTTTGTTCCTTTAATATTAGATAAAAATATTTTTTTAATGAAAATAGCCTATTATCTACATGAAATTAATATGTATTTATTTATGTATCATATGGCGATTACACACTGGTTAATTTATAACAATTAAAATTTAATAATTAAAATTTAACATTTTAAATCAATATAATTCATTGTTATATTTATATTTTTTTAATATTTTCTAACCGGAGTTACTATATTTTAAGTCATAAAATACAATAAAATAGCCGCAAATCTGTTGTGAGTAATATGGTTTCTTTAGATACGATGAATGAATGAATGAATGAATGAAGTGAATGAATGAATGAAATACTTTATTCGCTTGATATTCTGATCTGCTCGATAATATTCGCCTAGCAAATAATGGCAAAACGTAGAGTTGTAAAATCGTATTGTAATCTATTATATAAAATGCTAAGCTGATTGTTGATATATCAACGCACAGCCCAGACCGCTAGACCTAGAGACTTGAAATTTTGCACATAGATACCTTATATAGTGTAGAGATCCACTAAGGAAGGATTTTTGGAAATTCCACCCCTAAGGGGGTAAAATAGGGGAAAAACGTTTGTATGAAAGTCCGTCAGTTTTGAAATTAGACGCTTCAAATTTTGCGTTTAGGTTGGCGATTGAATTTCAACTTATACGTGTCTCAGCGTTTATGATAATTTCAACCCCGAAGGGATGAAAAGGGGTAAAACGGATTGTTAATATATCAACGCACAGCCCAAACCTCAGGACCTAGAGACTTGACATTTTGCACATAGATACCTTATATAGTGTAAAGATCCACTAAGGAAGGATTTTTGGAAATTCCACCCCTAAGGGATGAAAATTTGTATGAAAGTCCGTCAGTTTTAGTTTAAGTTAGGCTATTCAAATTTTGTGTTTAGGTTGAAAATTGAAAATTAATTTATACGTGTTTCAGCGTTTTTGATAATTTCATCCCCGAAGGGATGGAAAGGGGTAAAACTGACTGACTGATCGATCAACGCACAGCCTAAACCGCTGGACCTAGGGACTTGAAATTTGAAGGGAATATTCCTTGGGTACACTTAGGGTACACTAAGAAAGGATTTTTGGAAATTCATCCCCTAACTAAAGGGTTCAAATAGGGGGTAGAAATTTGTATAGGAGATAAGTTATTTTTAAAATAAGCAGTTTGGAAATTGATATTTAGGCTACTGTTTATAAATAAAATATACTGCTTTCAGCGATTTAGAAAAAACTACCCCTAAGGGGGTAAAAGGGGGTTTCAGTCGCGCGACCTTGTACGCAAGTAATAGGATCGCTCCGTGACCGCTCCCGCGTTTTTAATTGCTTATAGAAGGATTTTCGATAGAAAACTAGTCGTGTCTTATACCAATTTGTTCCTTATAACCCCTAGAACAGTGAAGTGCAACTATAATTTTAAATAAATCTAGCCCGGAAGTACAATCAACGAATAACAATCATAAATAAATCTCTATAGTTCGACAGCGGCTGTATCCAGGAAGCGCATGCGTGGACCGCGCCCGCGCAACGGCTGACCGCAGTAAACTCTAAACCTTATCGTGACCCGCGAGGGATCGAAATCGCTCGGACGACACTTGCCTTGCCACGCGCACTCCTTAGACGACCGACACACCGAGATTTGCCTCCACGATGACTAAGTGTTCGAAATGTACAAAACTAATAAATAAAAAGAGCCCGGGAATAATGTGCACAAAATGTACTAAGTGGTTCCATGGATCGTGCGTTTCTATTACCGCTGAGCAACTGAATGTACTGCACCAAACAGATTCTGCGGAATGGAAATGCCGCAACTGTGTTGGCAGTGGAAAAACGAAGCGTGCATCCTTCATATTATCTGATCCCGCGGAAGACGAATACAATAGTGACGTTGCGAGTACATCCGAGACATTAAAACAACCCGCGGTGCAACAACTGCTGAGCGAGTTACGTCGCGAGGTACAAAAAATTGTTACTGACGAATTACAACGCAGCCTGAAGTACTACGCAGACAAAATAGATGACTTTGAGGAGAAAATGATTACGTACGAAGACAATATACAATGTTTAGACAGGAAATGCAATGACCTTCAAAACAAATATAAAAATCTTGAGTTAAAAAATGATGTACTTGAGCAAAAAATTAACCAAATTGAACAAAACAAGCTGACAAACAACATAGAAGTGTGTGGCATCGCTCAGAGAGAAAATGAAGATGTAGAGGACATCGCTAGGAATATCGGTACTGCCCTGCAGCAAAGAACAGAGAATATAATAACAGCGTACCGTAAGATAAACAAGCGCGCCGGGACCCCTCAAGCCGCTTCATCGCAGGTCATAGTCGTCCAATTAAACGAAGGATGCAAAGATAAGTGGTTAAATGCAAGCAAAAACAAAAATCTAAATAGCATAGAAGGCAGTGACGGCAGCACCAAAGTATATTTACGCGAGTCTCTTTCTCCGGCTACTGCATACTTGTTATGGAAAACTAAAACCGAAATAAAGAATACGGGTTTATGCAAGTTCGTGTGGTGCAAAAACGGAAATATACTGGTTCGAAAAGATGAAAAAGAAAAAACATATTCCATAAGGTCTTCATCAGACATAGAGAGACTCGTCAGCATGTTTAAAAACAATACAAAATAGGAAAATATTTATTTAAAGTACATACTATAATACACTAATTCAAATGGATAATATAACAAATAAGGAAATTTTAGAAAATACCTACGACAACTGGAATGACTTTTCCCAGGAACTGTCAGACAAACAAACCAAATTACTCATTTTTCACGTTAACATCAGATCCATCTTAAAGAACTTTGCACAATTAGAATACATGTATCGTGCAAAACAGCTCCAGTACAATACATGTTATAATTCTGACAGAGGTAAATATCCATGAAGATTGCGCAAACCTTTTTCAACTGCGAAGCTATGATACGAACAGTCAACTAAGGAGCCATCGTCGTGGCGGAGGCGTTATAGTGTATACGCACTCCAGCATAAAGTTTACTCGACGAACGCTTGTGATGGAAAACTTTGAGTGTATTACTGGTGAGATCGAAGACGCCTGCGGTCTAAGGTATGGTTTATGTGCCGTTTATCGTCCTCCTAACACAGATAAAAATGGATTTATTAAAGAACTATGCCGCGTCATAACATTATATCCACGTTCGCAAGACTACGTAGTAATAGGTGATTGTAATATAGACTTAAAAAAGACTAGCCCCACCGTCACCAAGTACCTAAACTGTATGAGTGAGCTAGGCCTCGAATGTGGTATTACACAGTATACTCGAGTTGAAAACAAAGGCGAACTGTTGACCAAGTCGTGCATTGACCATGTGTTCGCGCGTTGCGCGAGCGCCCGACTGGCGCGCACCGCCGTCGTCAACACAGCGCTGGCCGACCACTACATAACCGGGTTCGCGTGTGCCGACAACTCCAGTATACAAGCGACATACAAGCATGTTATGAAGTTGGATAGTGAACGGTTACGAAATGAACTTAAGAACATTAATTGGGAGCCGGCCTTGCTATTAAATAAGCCTAGTGAAATAATGGACTTAATATTAAATAAATATTCGTATATTTACGACAGTTGTTACCATTCCGTTAAAATAAAACAAAATAAAAGAACCCTTTGTACATGGATAAGTGAAAGAATAATTAAAATGTGCAACAAAAGAGATGAGCTATTTGCTATATGGAAACGAGATGAAAGCAATAAGGAAAACAGACTATTGTATAATAAATATAGGAATAAAACGAATAAACATATAAATAAAGTTAAAAATCATCATGTTATTAAAGAAATCTCTGATAACTTTCGTAATCCAAAAAGAGTATGGCAAATTATAAATAGAATAAGCGGTAAAGTAACTAAGTCCATTGATACTATAATTACTAAATTTTTTCACTTAAATCCTCAAGTGTTGTCTAATACTTTTGCTAATGATTTCAAGGAAAATGTAAGGAAAATAATCTCTAAATGTAATTTGCCTCTGTTGGAGAGTATGGATTATTGTAATCAACCAAGTGTCTCGATGAGGTTGCGTAAAGCTGGTAACGAGGATATATTCACTATCATAAAACAATTAAACGACCGCAAAAGTCCCGGCATTGATAAAATACGCGCGTCAGATATTAAGTACATAAACTCTAGTATAACTCCAGTAATAACACACTTAATCAACTGCTGTATCTCAACCTCATCGTATCCAGATCAACTCAAGATTGGTGTCATAAGACCTATATATAAAAATGGCCCACATACAGACATCAACAACTACAGACCTATCACTATATTACCGTGTATAGATAAAATAGTGGAGAGGTACTTCGGTAACGAGCTAAACAGGTTTCATTAACTCGCGCCAATATGGGTTCCAAAAAGGACGAAATACTTCTCAACTATTACTAAACTTTGCTGATGAGGTGAACTGTAACTTGGACGCCGGTAGACAGGTGTTGGCTGTATTAATCGACTTCAGTAAGGCGTTCGATACCTTGTGCTACAAAACGCTTTTTTCTAAATTAGAACAAAACGGAGTGCAGGGGCCCCTACTTAAATGGTTTCAAAATTATCATGAAAACCGATATACATCGGTCAACATAAACGGGGTCCACAGTGATAAGTTATTAACAGAAGATGGCACAGCACAAGGATCTATCGTCGGACCAACCGAGTACCTTATTTATGTAAATGATATGTGTAATATATTCTCTGGAAGTTCAGTTTACCAGTTTGCGGATGACACTTGCTTGTTGGTAGCCGATAAGGACATAAGAACTGCTCAAAGCTCTCTGCAACGCAACTTTGATCAAATTAATAGATGGGCACATGACGCTGGGCTAGTCCTTAACGCGAAAAAGACCAAAATGATGCATATAAAGTCAGCACATAAAAAAATTGACGTAATACCTACCATATTGGCTCACGACCACGCATGTCTGCACAGAGGACAAGGTGTGGGCGCCTGCAGATGTCCAAGCCTCGAATTGGTAACTGAACATACCTATCTTGGGCTGGTCATTGACAATAGGTTTAACTGGAAATGTCACATAGAAAGTGTATGTACGAAACTAAGAGCCCTGTTAGCTAAGTTTTCCATATTAAAATTTAAAGTACCATATAACACCCTAAGACTGATGTATTTAGCTCTAGCAGATTCAGTAATTGGCTATAGTATAGGAACATACGGTCGCACATATAAAACGTATATAGATAAAGTATATAGACTGCAACTATCTTTGTTAAAAACCATAGTGCCAGCCAAAATAAAACGCCAATTTACAAATTGCCATGATCAATTATTTAACTACTGTAAGGTGTTAAAAGTATACGATAAAATAAATATACAGATCGTAAGCGAGGGGTTCAACAGTTTAAAGGATTTGAAAAGCAGAACAAGACCAAATAGTTTAAGGCAAATGGCTAACTTACCCCCTTATTTATTACCTAATTTTAAGAATAATTATGGGAAGTGTACCACAGATTACATCTTGCCAAATGTTCTAAATCAGTTACCAAAAGATATTTTAAAAAAATTGTTAAGTGCAAAAAATAGTAGACAGGGTAAAAATTTACTAAAAAGTCACTACATATCTAGTTACATAAACTGATTAATTAGTTATACATACCTACTCAATGTTGCATATAAAGTGTCAAACGACTCACTGCTTACGATTAAGCCACACAGGCTTCTGTAAGCATTTAATGTGATGTATTAGATTAAGTTTTTTTTTTTTATATTGAATAATAAACGAGAAAAAAAAAAGTTAGTTACTCCTTAACGCTGCAACGGCTAGATGGATTAGGATGAAATTTAAAATGGAGGTAGCACCCTGGATTAACACAGAAAAATCCCATCCCGGAAAATTTAAAAGTTCCCGAGGGAATAACGACAATGTTTGGTGTTTTTTGAAAAAGTCATCATGGGTGTCATTTTCTTAGGTTGCGTTGACGCAGATTTCGAAAATGATATCCAATTTGGAATTCAAAATGGCCGTCATGATGTTTATTGAAAAAGTCGTCATTGGTATCATTTTCTTACATTTTGCGGACGCAGATTATGAAAATTATGTCAAATTTAGTATTCAAGATGAAGGCCATAATCTTTTTTAAAAAGTGGACATAATTGTCATTTTCCTAGATTTTGAGGACGCAGATTTTGAAAATGATGTGAAAGTATAGGTAGAAATTCAAAATGGCAATTCAATTATGTCTGTCGTCTGTCTGTTTGTTACGCTTTCACGGATTAACCGCAGAACCGAATGAGATTAATGGGCATTGGGTAAATTTGTTTGAAGAATATAATTGTCTTTGTTTTTTCAGCGGCCACTGATGATGTTTGGGAGTTCCGCCATTTATAATGATAGATACCTACATTATAATTAGTATTAAGACTCATAATATAAAATATGTAATATTGAACTATGATGGATATTTTAAGAGCAAACAAACTATCATGGGAGGGATGGTGCTTTGAGACGGCGAATTTAGACAGATTTCATCTACCGGTGATAACTAGGGGCACACCAGCGGATAAAATAAATGCATTTCGGCATCTACGATATGAGTATATATATAAAAAATTAACCTCACTACAAATATGCCAGGAACTAGGAGTACACCATGATACACAGTCGGGGCAATATATCCGGAAGCTCTACTAAAAATGGTCGAAGATCGTATGGCGAGAGATAGTAACGATTTGAATACATTAAACCGCGAATTCTGTAATATTGTACAAAACACAGATGATCTAAAAAATAACGTGTACCCCGATCTAAAAAACAATATAAAGAATAGAGAATGTTTGTGCGAGAGGGCGATATGCGATATTAGCACCGACAAACGTCGGGCGGATAAATATAAAAATATGTCTCATGTAGAAGGCGATGTTGTGGAGTATCTATTGGTAGACAATGTCATAGACACAGAGCAAGTCACGTCCTACCCTTAGAGTTCCTGAACTCTTTCGAGGTATCGGGAGGGCCCTCCCGTAAGAGTGAATGGTTAAAGTTGGTGTCCCGGTAAATTTCGATCTCAATATTGTTTGAAAGATCATTCTTGCCAGGGAGGACGTCAAACTATAGAATTACTTAAAACTATTAATTTACTTAACTGCGATAAACGAGTTCTACGCGGACGAAGTCGCGGGCAAAAGCTAGTCATATATAAAATGCTAAGCTGATTGTTGATATATCAACGCACAGCCTAGACCGCTGGACCTAGAGACTTGAAATTTTGCACATAGATACTTATATAGTGTAGAGATCCACTAAGGAAGGATTTTGGGAAATTCCACTCCTAAGGGGGTAAAATAGGGGAAAAACATTTGTATGAAAGTCCGTCAGTTTTGAAGTTAAACGCTTTAAATTTTGTATTTACAATACAATACAATACAAAACACTTTATTGAAACACCACATACACCAAGTAACGAATAAACAAGAAACTAAAATATAGATTACATAGTGAGTCAACAGGCGGTCTTATCGCTAAATAGCGATCTCTTCCAGACAACCTTACAAAGAAGAGATGGTTAAATATAAACGATAGAAATAGGCAGGCGGTGCAAACTGAATTAAACAATTTAAAAATACATATAAATATCCCTTAAATAAATACATATAGGTACGTAAATTAGAAATACATAAATACAAAATAAAAGGTAAGGAGAAAAACAAAACTAACGAAGTGACAAAAGGTGTTTTTTAAATGATTCTTAAAAATAGGAAGTGATTTAGCCTGTCTCAGTTCCAAAGGAAGAGAGTTCCACAACCTAACAGCCTGAAATGTAAAGGAGTTATTGTAAACTTTAGAAGAAGAAGAGGGAACAGCTAAGATACATTTTTCCGAGCAACGCACAGAATTAAAAAAACTAAAACGCTCCTTGAGATAGTGGGGAGTTGCCGGAATGAAAAGAATGCTGTAAAGAAGGTTGACAATGTGATAGTGCCGGCGAAGACGAATTGGAAGCCACTTGAGCTGCGAACGGAAAGTAGAGACGTGGTCATACTTTCGCAACCCAAATATGAACCGAATACACAAATTTTGAATTCGCTCAAGCTTGTTAAGTTGCTCCTCAGAAAGATCAAGATAGCACACATCTGCATAATCTAAAATAGGGAGAAGTAACGATTGAGCGAGCGCAATCTTAGTCGCGAGAGGAAGAAAGTTGCGGAGGCGCCTAAGAGACCACACTGCCGCAAACATCCTCCAACTGATCTCATTTACTTGGGGGGTCCACGCAAAGGTACGGTCTATGATGACACCCAGATTTTTTACGTGGTGCGAAAATGGTATACGAACACCATCAAAATACACCGGCGGAAGATTATCAAAGTCGACACGAGAAATAAACTTAAGACTGCCAATCAGAATAGGTAGTTTGGGTTTTAGCTGGGTTCACTTTGAGGCCGTAACTGTTACTCCATTCGAGTACCCGGACCAAATCATCGTTAGCAACCCTAATGACAGCATCGAGATCACCAAGAGTGCCCTGAGAGTAAATTTGTAGATCGTCGGCATAAAGATGATATGAAGAAAGAAGGCTATCCGTAATAGAATTAATAAAGATAGAAAAAAGTAATGGAGACAGCACGCCGCCCTGCGGTACGCCGGCCAGCGTACTGCACCACGAAGATCGGGAAGCTTCCACTTTTATTCGCTGCCGACGACCTAATAAATAACTGTGAAACCATTCAATTACCTCAGGAGATATGTTAAGAGAGCGGAGAATGCCAAACAAAACGTCAAAATCGACAGTATTAAATGCATTGCTAAAGTCCAGCAATGTCAGCAAGGTCAGTTTTTTACTGTCGAATCCCACCCGAATGTCGTCCGAGATTTTAACGAGAGCGGTAGCCGTACTATGACCAGGGCGGAAACCGGATTGGAAGGAATTGAGGAGAAGGTTCCGGTTTAAGAAAGAAGATAACTGCTGATGCACCAGTCGCTCCAACACTTTAGATAGGAAAGGGAGAATGGAAATTGGCCGGTAATCGGAAAAGGAGGACGGGTTGGACTTCTTAGGCAAAGGGATAACATCAGCATCCTTCCACAGTAAAGGGAAAACTTTGGACGAGACAGAACTGTTAAGAATGCTGGTGATAATAGGGACAAGCAGGTCAAGTAAAGGGAGGATCATATTACGACTAACGCTATCGACTCCAACAGCATTGGAAGCAATGGAATTCACGCTCTTCCTAACATCACTGTCGGAGAATTGATCGAAGGAGAAAGGGGAAGTGTCAAGAGTTGGAAGTGATGCAAGATAATTCAAAGTCATGTCCTTTGCAGGGCCATTGAAAGTGGCAGAAGATGAGAAATGTTTATTTAAGAGATCAAGATCTAAATCATTGGTACTGGAACTTCGCTGTGATTTTCCAACTCCTATCGACTTGAGAAATTTCCAAACTTTAGCAGGATCGACATTTTCAACTAACTTGTGAATGTGGCGACTCTGAGCGTCTCGACAAACAGTGCCACAGCGGTTACGCAACGTATGATACTCGGCCTTATTTCTGTCAGATGAGTCAGCTTTGTACCTCGATTTCGCAAAATTCTTCCTCCTGATCATAGCCCTTATGTCCTCAGAGAGCCAGGGAGCAGGAAGGTGTTTAATTTTTATGGGTCGGACTGGAGCGTGAATATCATAAAGCTGCGTCAAGAGAGAATTAAAAAGGGCAACTTTCTCGACGACGGAATCAACCCCAGAAATCACACTCCAGTCAATGTTAAGCGCATCTTCGCGAAGCTTATCCATATCCACCCGACTAAAATTGCGCTGAAGGAGAGTCCTAGGCTTAGCTTTCGGAGGCCGGATTTTATAAGAAAGATAGATAGAGTCATGATAAGAGAACGCATCCGCAGAGTATTTTCCGTGTTTAGCTACATGAGCAGGAGAAGAAACCAATGTCAAATCTAAAAGGGAAGGGGTGCAATTAGGAAAGTGATGGGTAGCGTCAGAAGGAAGAATACTCAGGTTGCAGGCATTTACAAGAGATTTAAGTGACTTGGACCGAGTATCATTTTTAAGGAGGCAAGTATTAAAGTTCCCCATGATAATGTGATGATTGTAAGAGGGCATAAGTTCTTCAAGAAGTTTCTCAAACGCAAGGAAGTAATTAGTGAGCAGAGAGGGAGAATAAAAAACACCAAGAAGAAGTTTAATATGAGATAAAGTAATGTCGAGGAAAAGATACTCCGCGGCGCCAGAAGAAGATTGTGCAGACATGCCAACAATAGAAAAGGGGATATGGGAACGAAGATAAATGGCAACCCCGCCACCAACTCTCTCAGAACGGTCATTCCGTATCAGATTAAAACCAGGTAAAGAATAAAAAGAGGAAGAAAAACACGATTTTAACCAGGATTCAGAAACAAGAATAGCATGAATGTTACTGAAATCGAACGTAAGCATTAAATCATTAAAATGAGCGGGAATACTTTGGGCATTAATGTGGGCAATGTTAAAATTATTAGGCACGTCAGAAAACCGAGCATCAAGTAAATCCCGTAAAGGAGGCAGGCTGTGAAAACTCTCATCGCTGACTGTATCAGACGAAAAAGATATAAACTTATTGGCATTACTGTCATCACTATCAAGGCTAAACGTTGACATTAATAAATATTAAACTTAAAAGAAAAGAAATACCTAAAAATAAATTATAAATATATTATAAGTATATAAATACTGAAATAATAAACAAAAATGTGAATAGTTTACACTACCCACCAGCAGCAAGAAAATACAACTAAAACAATTTTTAACAAAGTTAACAATACAAAATACAGAGCACTCATAAAATACGTGGAACGGAACGCAAAAGTAGACAACATAAAAAAAAATATATTTAAAGAACTGTCACTGTCAAAACAAAATGACAAGCAATCGAGTTAAGACGACAGAACAAAATAAGTTTTTTTTTCGGTCTGTGGAGCGCGGGTGGGTAGGACGCTTCGAAAAGCTGGTAGGATTCAAATTATCTTTTGTACAGTTATAGTATAGGTGTACAGTAATAATTGTATATATTTGTTATTTAGTTGTATGGTTAAGTGTTATTTTGTATAATTGTCGTTAATTTCTTGACTAAAACTTGTACTTCAATAACAGCAATGTTGGGGCCGTAATGGCGGGTAGTTCCAACCTGCCATGCGGCCAGCTATCGGGGAATTCAGATTTTTTGGAGTCTCCTCAGAATCCTCCTGATATTGATAAAGCGTCCTCTTGTATCCCAATGGATGATGAAATTGATGAATGTACCGTAGATGATTCTGTAAATAATGTAAAATCTAATCTATCTAAGAAGAGGCCGTCTCATGAGGCAAATTGTACCGATGAGTTACCGTCTAAAACTGTAAAAATGAATGCCACGCCTCAACCTCTTATAACTAGGCAATGCTACATTCAGGAGGATAATGGTCCATTCATTGTTCATATTGTTAAGAAAAGCGCGGATTTGAATGGCGGCACATTAAACCCAGTTAAATTTGGGCAATTTTTAGTTTCACATGGAGTTGCTCACATTAAACAAGAGGGAATTAAAAAAATAGGTCGCAATAGGCTGTCTATTGAATTCACCTCGATGAATGCAGCAAACGGATTTTTGAATAGACATGCATCAGATAATATATACTCGGTTTTCATTCCCACGTTTAACGTGTGTAAAATGTGTGTAATTCGTGGGGTCCCCAAGGACCTATCTAATGAGGAGATTGTTGCCAGTATCACAACGCCTGATGGTTTTGGCAAAGTGATTAAAGTCCGGCGACTTAATGCCAAAAGGAAAAACGACATAACGTTGGCTATGGAGTGGGTTCCTACTGAGACTGTAGCTTTGACTGTGGACGGCCAAAAGTTACCTCCCCGAGTATATCTGTTTCACAATGCTTTTACAACCCAAACGTATAACTATCCGGTAATTCAATGCTTTAAGTGCAGTAGGTTTGGGCACGTACTATCACAGTGTAGGTCTCAGCCCCGTTGTTCAAAGTGTGCTCAGCCTCATACGGGTAAAGAATGTCCGGTCCCGGAAGAAAGAATTTCGTGTTTGAACTGTTCAGGGCCCCATGCAGCTACTGACAAAAAATGTCCCGAGTTCGATCGACAACTTAAGATCAAAGTGGCGATGACTGAAAATTCAATATCTTTCATAGAGGCGTCTCAGCTAATTCCTTCTTCCAGACGGTCATTTGCTGAAGTCACCAAATCGGCTCCTAGTCAGATGTCTTATAAAAAAACAGTGACTTTGCCACGCAAGGTTCACGTTCCCTTACAGCCAGGATATGATAAGAGAGCTCATCAAGATATAATTAACAGTTATAACTTTCCTTCTTCTCGTAATGGATGTGCTTTGCAAAGCTCCACAGGGGATGGGTATCAGAACCAATCCTATAATGAATCGACATCAGGCCACTCGATTGGACACAGTGACTATGCAGCTGTTGATGGACAGATTAACGGAAAGGTACTAGACTCTCTTTTAGATACTGTTATTATGCTTCTTAATCTCGATAGAATACCGCCCAACGTTGCTATAAAAACGCCGTTCAATGGAATGCTCGTAGTTTAATCAATAAAAAAATCGAATTGTCTTTTTTATGTAATAAATATAATCCCATAATTTTTTCTATTGCGGAAACTTGGTTGAAACCCCAACGTTTTTTTAAATTTCCCGGGTATTCAACTCTGCGAGATGACAGAGTTGATGGATGGGATGGCGCTGCTTTGATTGTCAAAAATAATATTAATTTTTCACCAATTCCTCTCCCTTCTCATACAAATAGTATCTTTATTGTGGCAGTCCGCATTTGGGACGTATCGTATGTGTCAGTCTATATTCCGTATCCCTCTCATATAGTTTTGTCGGAATTTCATTCTATTATAAAAGATATTCCTAGGCCTGTTCTAATCATGGGTGACTTGAACAGTCATCATATATCTTGGGGTTCCTCTTTATCGGATAATAATGGCAACAGGTTAATATCTATCATGGATGATTTAGGATTGTGTTGCTTAAATGATGGAAGACCTACTAGACGTACTGCTCCTAATCAAAACGCCTCTGCGGTTGATTTGTCATTATGTTCTCCTGAATTAAACGCGGAAGTAGAGTGGAATATTTTAAGTAATTCCCATAATAGTGATCATTTTCCAATCATCACAAAATTTCCGGAAATAAATAGCCTTGGTCCCTCTCTTTCTCCTTTGCAGAAGTATAGATTATCTAAGTATCGATAACGTGTTAGATTCATTCAGTATAAAGGATACTCAAGACCTTCTTGTTAATTTAATTCACAAATCGGCAGTAGAGGCTATCCCATTGAAAAAACTTAACATCCGTCGCTCCCCTTCTCAGCGATGGTGGGACTCTGAATGCTCTGATGTAGTTAAGGAACGCAATCAAGCTGAACTTAATTATGCTAGGGATATGAATTTAGAAAACTTTATTCATTTTAAAAAAGTTAGGGCTAGATGCCGCAGAACTCTTCCGATTAAGAAAATGGATGGTTGGAAATCTTTTTGTGAATCTATTTCGCCTAGTACTCCACCTTCAATGGTTTGGGAAAATATTCGAAGATTTCGTAGGGGCTCTGTGGCCTCAAGTCCTGCTTCTTCTCTAACATGGACTGATGACTTTATTAATAAATTGGCTCCACCAAAATGGTCCCATCATTTAATGACTTACCTTCAATATACTCTTTTGATTCATCAGACCATATGCTCGATAAAGAATTTAACTTAGATGAATTAAAAACAGTTTTCATCTCATTAAAGGATTCTTCCCCTGGCTTTGATGGCATTGTATATTCGTTTCTTGTTAAAGCAGGACCTCATTGTCATAATTATTTTCTTAACCTTGCTAATAAAATATTTAATTCAGGTGATATCCCTCCATCATGGAAATCGCAAATTATAATACCTATTTTAAAGCCAGGAAAAGACCCAGAAGATCACTCTTCTTACCGTCCAATAGCTCTGTCATCTGTACTTTGCAAGATTGTGGGACACCTATTGAAAAATAGATTAGAGTGGTTTTTGGAAAATGCAGGTGCCCTTGCAATAAACCAATTTGGTTTTAGAAGAGGTAGAAGTGTAACTGATAGTCATTGTGTTTTATCCACAGATGTAAGGATAGCTTTTTCCCAAAACCACTCTGTTGTTGCTGCTTTTTTAGATATTTCTGCTGCATACGATAATGTACTGCTCTCGGTACTCAGTAGCAAATTGCGCCAGATGAGTATTCCTGAGAAAGTAGTCAGTTTTATTAAAAATCTTATGTCTGGTAGAGAGATCTGCTTACGTATAAATTCAGGTAAGGATTTGAAGGGTTTGGTCTGGAAAGGATTACCTCAAGGTTCAGTTTTAAGTCCTTTATTATATAGCATATATACATCCGATCTAGACCAATCTATCAATCAACACTGTACTATCCTGCAATATGCAGATGACATAGCTATCTACGCTCAGAATCGAAACATTGAAGATGCTGCTAATTTTGTCCAGAACGCATTAGACTCATTAGGTATGTGGTTAGAGATCCATGGACTAGATTTGTCACCCACCAAGAGTGCTATTGTGGTTTTTACTAGGAAGCGCAGCCTTCCAGCATCGTTAAATATAAGTTATAAATCACAGGTTATTCCAATTCAAGTAAATGCTAAGTTTTTGGGGGTAGTATTTGATTCCAAGTTGTCAGGATCTGACCATATTAATCATGTAGTTGGCAAATGTGAAAAAAATATAAATATTCTTCGATCTCTGTCTGGTGCTTGGTGGGGGGCCCATCCCTACACTCAGAAACTTTTATACAATGCCTTAATTAGATCACATTTAGATTTTGGGGCTATTATATTGGAACCTAGCAAGAAAGCTGACCTTAAAAAACTAGATAACATTCAATCAAGGGCTCTTAGGTTAATCACAGGCGCAATGAAATCATCTCCCATTCGGGCCCTTCAGGTGGAATGTTCAGACCCCCCTCTACATCTACGTAGGCAGTATCTGTCCAATAGATTCATTTTCCGTTTATCTCAACTAGAAAACCATCCCCTCAGACCCAAGTTAGAACTGTTGAAAAATATGACAGAGGAGACCTCTTTTTGGTCTAGAAAATCGAAGCCAAATTTAGTTAATAGTCTTTATTGTTTAGAAAGCATTAAGTTCCCTCTTGTTACTTTTAATAAACTCCCTATATATACAGTCCCTTTTCAGGCTCTAGTTTATCAACCAAAAGTGGTTAACTTAGGTATCCAAAAAAACTCATCAACAGATGTTTTGAATTCAATTGGGGAAAGGTGGCGTAATTGGGATTTATTCTATACAGATGCATCAAAACTTAATAACAATCAATGTGTTGGATGTGCCTTTCTTCATGAAAATTCCGCAACTATTCAGCGTTTTCAGTTACCATCTATATCTTCTATTTACACAGGTTAAGGCTCAGCTATTTTGCAGGCTCTTAAGTATATCAAAGAACATAACCTGGCAAAGTCAGTAATCTTTACAGATAGCCTTAGTTTTATTCAAGCTATATCTCTTAAATTCTATTAGGAATTCTGCCAAATCTGCTCTAGTATGTTTAATTAAAGAATCTCTCTTTTCTTGCCATTTATCTAACATGGAAGTGTTGTTAGCATGGATCCCAAGTCACAGGAACATAAATGGTAATGAGGTAGTTGATAGGGCAGCTAGAGCTGCAGTTCTGGATGGAAGTCGGTCCATTTATCACATTTATCATAAAGATCTGGCTAGAGTCTCCTCATCAGTCCTTTTTAAATCCTGGTCGGATATCTGGGAAAAAAACAATAATTCACAGTACTATAGGATCCAGAAAGATATACCATCAAAACCATGGTTCTTTAAATTCAAATTTAAGAAAAAAGTAACAAGTACGTTAATTAGACTTCGTTTAGGTCATGTCTGCTCTCCAGAATTTTTATTTAAAAAAAAAATTAAGAGACAGTCCTATTTGTGACTGTGGTGTCGAGGTGGGTTCAATCAACCATATATTTTTCAATTGTCAATTTAATCAGTTTTGTTTATATAAACAACTTATTATACACAAGTTGGAGCTTCCATCTAACGTCAATACTATTTTGGCTAATTTTGATAAAGTTTCTATACAAATTTTAGCAAAACATGTAGATAGGAACAGTATTACATTGTAAACGTCTTACCTATATAACATTATTTCTGTTGTACCTTTTAAGTCTAGAGTTAAGAATTGTAATTTCTCTCTTGGGGTTATGTAAGCGCTCCACGGCATTAAAAAGTCGTCATATCATTATAAATCACCTCTCAGACGTATTATTATGTCGCAAAGCAATCTGAATGAATAAACTACTAAAACGAAATGTCAGTCACCGTTTGGAAGGATACCTACTGCGATACGATATGACAGTGGCTAAGCAAGCCGCCTGACTTGACATTGGCTAAGTGCCTTGCAGCAAGAGCCATTAACACAAAAAAAAAACAAAAAAAAAGTAAACAAAGTGACAGAAAAGAATAATTGGCAAGAAATCGGGTATAAATACAAAAATTGAGTATAATCCAACTAAAATAAGATGAAAATACAGAGCTTACTACACGGCCATGTAAAAATATATAGGAGGAGACCAAAATGAATCCAATTAAACACCCGAAGGTTTGCTAGGGTTTTTTACCACTCTCCTGAGCTTTTTCCCCTGTTGCTGCGCCGGCTGAGCACCGTCCCTGGATCCAGTACGAGGAGTTGCAGCACCCGGCACCGCCTGCACGACCTGAATAGCTCTGACCTCGGTGACTGAGACGACGCGATGACGCGCACCGTCAACCCCAAGGATGTGCACGACTCCGTCCCGGGTCCAACAGCTTCGAATACCGAAGCATTCACGAGCAGCCATGAAGGCATCGTGGCGTGGCTTGGTCAAAAACTCTGACACCGTGATGCCCGAACCCTTCAACATGCTCTTGCCGAACCACACTTTGTCCCGGCTGGCAGCATCATGGAACTTAATCAGTATGGGCCTCAGCTTACCACTGCGAGGCCGGCCCGTGCGATTACAGCGACACAAGTCGCCGGCAGCTATCTCAAGCTTGTACTTTTTGAGTGCGCTCACAACAAGTTCAGTAGTGTCCTCCGCCTCGGCTTCCACCACACCATGAATGAGGAGCATATTATGTCGGGAACGCATCTTCAATTGATCTGTCTGCCATGCCAGAGAGTCCACTTGCTGCTGCAGAATGCTTAGCGCCTTAGCTACAAAGGCTTTGAAGTTAGCAAAATCTGCAGCGATGGAGGCGACTGTAGTGTTGCTTGACCCAGCCCTGTCCAAGTTACACTGGAACTCGGCCATCTTGGCCGAGAACAAATCTGCCAACTCTGAGATAGAGGTCTTCATATCTGATTGTGACATGACTCAGTGAAATACTTTATAGAGTCTAGAGTGCAATAATTTTGAGTGTTAACTTTAAACTTTCAGGAAAAGTGAAGATAACTGCTGGTAGGTGGTTAAGGTCAATTAGTCATCAATTTAATAATGTTTAAGTGCTAAATTTGGCATAAATACAAATAAAATTCAATAAAAAGCTTCCTGAAGATGTTGACTCTTTTTGTCCACCACATTTAGGTTGGCGATTGAATTTCAACTTATACGTGTCTCAGCGTTTTTGATAATTTCAACCCCGAAGGGATGAAAAGGGGTAAAACTGATTGTTGATATATCAACGCACAGCCCAAACCGCTGGACCTAGAGACTTGAAATTTTACACATAGATACCTTATATAGTGTTAAGATCCACTAAGGAAGGATTTTTGGAAATTCCACCCCTAAGAGGATGAAAATTTGTATGTAGTCCGTCAATTTTAGTTTAAGTTAGACTATTCAAATTTTGTGTTTAGGTTGAAAATTGAAAATTAATTTATACGTGTCTCAGCGTTTTTGATTATTTCATCACCGAAGGGATGGAAAGGGGTAAAACTGACTGACTGATCGATCAACGCACAGCGTAAACCGCTTTGTTACCGCTTCGCTAAATTTGAAGGGAATATTCCTTGGGTACCCTAGGGGTGCACTAACAAAGGATTTTTGGAAATTCATCCCCTAAAGGTTAAAATAGGGAGTAGAAATTTGTATGGGAGATTAGTTATTTTTAAAATAAGCTATTAAGACATTGGTATTTAGGCTACTGTTTATAAATAAAAAATACTACCTACATTCAGCGATTTAGAAAAAACTACCCCTAAGGGGGGTAAAAGGGAATTTTAATTTGTTCCTCCTTCACGCTGCGATGGCGCTGGATGGATTTGGATGAAATTTAGAATGGAGATAGCTTATACTCTGGATTAACACATAGAAAAATCGTATCCCGGAAAATTTAAAAGTTCCCGAGGGAATAACGACAACGTTTGTTGTTTTTTGAAAAAGTCATCATAGGTGTCATTTTCTTAGGTTGCGTTGACGTAGATTTCGAAAATGATATTAAATTTGGAATTCAAAATGGCCGCCATGATGTTTATTGAAAAAATCGTCTATGTTATCATTTTCTTACATTTTGGGGGCGCAGATTATGAAAATGCTGTCAAATTTAGAATTCAAGCTGGCGGCAATGATGTTTTTTAAAAAAGTTGTCACGGGTAATGCATGCATTGTGAAATTGATTAATTTATTTCTTCTATGGCTTTTGCCAACCAGTGTGACAATGGGACAGGCTTTGTACTTTCAGTTTTATTAGTCTATATCAAAAGGAGCGGTGTCAAATTGACGTTGACAGTTTTGACATATCCAGATTTTAACTTTCTTTTCCGCCGTTTAAAATACTTATTCTTCGGCTATTATTAAATATTAGGGCGGTTATTATGATCACTTAAAAAAAATACGGACAGTCATTTTATTTCTTGGCGGAAATTGGTCGATTATTTAATTCTAAAATGTCAGTTCAAACAATACTCAATAAGTAAAAAATCTATACATCGATAGGTACCTACATAATTATAATATTGCTGAAAATCCATACTAAATTATAAATGTGAAAGTAATCCTGTCTGTCGTCTGTCTGTTTGTTACGCTTTCACGGATTAACCGCGGAACCGAATTATTTAGATTAAATTTATACTTATTACCTATCTCGAAAATCACCTAGGGGTAATGGTAGTTTGTATGAGAATTCGGTCATTTATGTTTAGGAGTTCGGCCATTTATAATGATAGATACATTAAAATTTGTATTAAGACTCATAATATAATGTAAGTAATATTGAACTATGATGGATATTTTAAGAGCAACCAAACTATCATGGGACTGATGGTGCTTTGAGACGGCGAATTTAGACAGATTCTCATCTACCGGTGATAACTAGGGGCACACCAGCGGATAGAATAAATGCATTTCGGCATCTACGATATGAGTATAAATATAAAAAAATTCCTCACTACAAATATGCCAGGAATTACGAGAACACAATGATATACAGTCGGGGCAATATATGCGGCAGCTCTACTAAAAATTGGCGAAGATCGTATGGCGAGAGATAGTAATGATTTAACGATACATTAAACCGCGAATTCTGTTATATTGTACAAAACACAGATGATTTAAAAAATAACCTGTACCCCGATCTAAAAAACAATATAAAGAATAGAGAATGTTTGTGCGAGAGGGCATAATATTAGCACCGACAAACGAAATTGTCGGGCGGATAAATAAAAAAATATGTTTCACGTAGAAGGCGATGTTGTGGAGTATCTCTTGGAAGACAATGTCATAGACACAGAGCAAGTCACGTCCTACCCTTAGAGTTCCTGAGGGCTCAGACAAGATACACTACGCTAACTAACGTTTCTATTCGTTTCGTTTTTAAACCAATCGCGTCACTGGAAGTTGACGTGATACGAAAAGTCACGTGGTCTACCAGTGACGCGATTGGTTTAAAAACGAATCGAATAGAAACGTTAGTTAGCGTAGTGCATCTTGTCTGAGCCCTCTGAACTATTTGGAGGTATCGGGAGTGCCCTCCCGTTAGTTCATGGTTAAAGTTGGTGTCCCGGTAAATTTCTAGCTCAATATTACATGTATTTGAAAGATCATTCTTGCCAGGGGGGACGTCAAACTAAAGAATTACTTAAAACTATTAATTTACTTAACTGCGATAAACAAGTTCCACGCGGACGAAGTCGCGGGCAAAAGCTAGTATGCAATAATACTCGATGGTCGATAACGCAAAACTAGTGATCATAATTTGATCTAAAATTTAAAAAAGACATTAGTAAAAAATTGAAAAACCAGTATTTAAGAGCATCAATTTCTGAGTAACATGATACGAGTAAGTAGGTATATACGTTTGTGCGAAAACATAAACTAAGTAATAAGCAAAATATTGCGGTTTGAAGTTGAAAAATACGTTTTTCGCTCTCCTGAAAACCTCTGTTTTTAACCGACTTCAAAAAAGGAGGAGTTTATACGTTCCACGTTTTATGTTTTTTTTAAATGTATTTTCACCGATTACTCCGTCAATTGTCTACCGATTTCAATTTTTTTTTTTTTGGTTTGATAGGGTATACTTTCGAGGTGGTCCCATTGTCACCAAATCTGAATCTGATGAGAGGATCCATGAGGAATTGAGGGAACTCCTCAAATATTGTAGGCAAACATATAGCGATTTTAGTATTTTTAGTAACAAATCTAGCATTTGCATTCAGAAAGTATCATTTGGTGAAGTGGAACTGATGATGAAGACCACGGATGGCCACCGGAACTCCTCAACCGTACTGATTTCAAGGGTGGCGATAAGATATCTCGATTAAGATAGTTGAGCGACTACAACGAAGAATATTTACTTGTTGAAAAATGACTATGACTTTCCCGCGGCGTTGCTTGCGGCGCGCTTGAAATAACTTAAAGTTTTATATCAACCAAGAAGTGGGACTACGTAACAGCGTATTATGATCACTAAAAAGCATAAAATAAAATAAATGTTTTAAAAAACAAAAAACCGCCTTCAATAACGCAAAAAATTACTTCTTTTAAAATTGTACCTACCTACCTAATAGGTTAGTCCAACTGAAGTCGGCGACCTCAATATTTTCATCAAAAAAGCCGACATCGGTTGGAATAACCTATTAGGTAGGTACCTACAATTTTAAAAGAAGTTATTTTTTGCTTTTTTGAAGGCGGTTTTTTGTTTTTTAAAACATTTATTTTGTAGTTACGATTTTACTCGTATCGACGGTCGAAATTATATCTTATTCGATTTCGAGTTTAAATTTCAGTAGGTAGGTAGGGTAATTTTCGGGATGTTTCACTTTAGCTATCAACATACTTTTTGCATTAATGAATTGGTATTTTTATGTAAAAAACGGTTATCCCAAAATTAAAAGCGCTTCATTATTATTCTAATTTTATTTAACCAATTTAAGTATTCGACAAACATTACACACAGAAAAGCCGGTCAGTGACAAACAGTTTAGTTAAACTGTATGTACCTACTACAAAACAATAGATAACCATAACTACCATCGTAAAATCAAAACGAATTCGTAAAAATATTACGACTTACAAAGTTAAGTAAGGTAAATGTAACATATTACGGCATATTAAGGCATTTTCTACTTTAGGGATGATTCTTAGAAAAAGTTGGAAGGTTACAGGACTGAAAATTGTTTTATTCTGTAGACTGTTATTATAAGAGGGACTTAGAACTTTATTTTATGTTGTCGCCTCTAGTTTGTAGAAATAATCGTTATTTTGCGGAACCTCTAGTTTGTCCCTAATTCCGTGATAAAATTTGGCTCCTGACTTAATTCCGGGAAGCGTGATATATTCGAAGGACACGAATTTTATTAAAAGTTAAAAAATATGAGTTCCTTTAAGAATACTTATACTTACTTAAATGGAGTTTACATAATTATGAATGGTAAAATGAAAATTCAATTTAACACAATTAGATATCATTAAAAAGAAAAAAAACTTCTTGACCAAAAACAAAATGATGCTCATAACTAAACAGTACAGATGTACTGCCGTCGTTTATTTCTTTCAACGCCTTTTGAAAGGTTCCAGGCGTATACTTAATGGGAAACATTTTTTTCTGAAAAATCAAAAAGCTTGAAATTAAATTCATACTTAGAATAAATATTTACTGACATACTTAAGTATTTCATTTTGAATAATTATTTCACCATTAAACCGCTATATTATTCAAAATTAGTATCAGCCATATTTTATTTGACTTAAATAAATGATTTCTAGTATCGTTAGTTAATTTTCTCAAAAATGCTATGTAATCTTGTCATAACATCATCAAATAGGAGCCAGTAGATTAAAGTTCCTGGAGCACTCTCAAAAGTGTCCAGTAAGCAGAGTGATTTTGAATTAGGAAACCAAAAAGTGTACAGTAAGTAAGTATAGAAAATCCATAACATACCATATTATTAACTATCGGTACAGACCTGTGGACAGCCTTCAAAAAGACTACACAGGTAAGTAAGAAAAGGTCACATGTCACATGGCACAAAAAAATATATGAAAGTGAAAACTATTTCGACTCCATTAGGATTTCTGCAAAGAGCACCATTATTTAAAAAAAAAAAACAATTTGAATTGCTTTTTATTTATAACTACATGAAAAGCTGAATAATCAGCTCTAGTTGGCAGTTTGATACTAGAAGATAAAGTTAATAAATAAAAAAGTGCGCGTAAAACAATTACCCCACAAAAGTACCAGGGCATCATAAACCCAAAGCAGTTCTCGTTCAGAGGGCCCTGCAAAGATGCACTACGCTAACTAACGTTTCTATTCGATACGTTTTTAAACCAATCGCGTCACTGGTAGACCACGTGACTTTTCGTATCACGTCATCTCCCAGTGACGCGATTGGTTTAAAAACGAATCGAATAGAAACGTTAGTTAGCATAGTGCATCTTTGCAGGGCCCTCTGAGCAGACATCGCGCGATTTCTATTATTTACAACAACGTCACACGCACCATGTCCGTTTTATGCGCGCCTAGTACATCGCGACCGGTCTAACATATTATAGTGAATCGTTTAAATAAATTAAAAAAACGGCTAAGCGCAAGTCGGACTAGCGCCCTGAGGGTTATGTACATGTGGTCATCAATATTTACAACTTTTTTTTAAAATCATTCTACTTGTTCTATTTTTGTGAAAAGCACTATACATGCTTCGACCATTAAGAGCCATCCTGGACTCGTATGTATAAAAGGCCTCGCCTAGCGGCTCGGCCTTCTAACTCCTACTCGTCCAGGATGGCTCACTTACTGGTCTTTGCAATAATGTAGATACTATTATTTATTTTGTAAAATAATTGCGTAATTGTATTTAACGGAATTACCTATTATTTTGGAGTTAAGGATGAGATGTAATGAATATTACCAATAAATTATGAATTATAAATTATTCTCAACATACAACCCTGCAACAGACACACTAAAAATCCAATGGACCCCTCCCCCCACTTCTTTTTATTATTTTCCTCAGAAATTACAGTTCTTTTTTCTTCTCCCCTTACTCCGGGTATAACGAAATAAAAGACATGAATGAAAAATGACGTGTACCTTATTACGGCAGTCAAAAAAATGGTATTAATTAAATATTTTTATTAAAAAAATATTAAATAGAGTAGAAGTAAATATAACAAGTATATGTATACCATCGAAATAAATAGATATTTTATTTTTATTTCATAGTTTGATGATAGACTCCATCGATTCATAAGTATGACACAAAAAGTATTCACTTCAGACTTGATTATAAGAGTTAAAATGAAAAAAAAAAAACATATACCGTAATTACGTCCCAATAATCTGCGGTCATTACTTAATTTATTTACGTCAAATTTACTAGATAATTTAACCCCAGCTATAAAAAAAAGATTAAAACATTTCGGATCGATTTTCCTTTACTGCGTGATACGCACGCAATTAGGTTCACCGGCTCAGATCTGGGAACATAATGCCGGGACTCATAAAACTGACGATTTCTCAACAATATGCTTAGTAACAACTCGAAATAGCTATAAAACCTTCCGTTGCTACTTATCAATAATTTCACAAATTTTAATTAAATAAACTCACCGGTATCACATGGGATCGTTATGAAAATTGCCCTGACATTTTACGCTCACCGACAACACAACACCGTACGGAAATGCATTGTGGTTGTGACGGACGCGTACGGAAGCGCGACACAGCTTTAATTACTAAGTATATTATTTGTATTCAAAAATTGTATTTTGGTTGTACATAATCTAAAGTTGATTTGGTATTGTATATAATCATAATTTTACTGACTGTTTTCTTATTTTGCGACAAAATTCAAAATGTTCCGGCACTATGTACCTTAACCTATTTACCTTAACTACAAGCGTAGTCTAAAACAGGATGGGTGACCGCCTAAAACATCTTGTTGATAAAATCAGTTTTGTCACACATTTGTTGCAGTTTTACTTGAGATAGCTATTTAGTCGGAAACTATGAAAATTGGACTACAATTTAAGCTTAAAATAGCATCAAAATAAGAAGCCATAATCCGTATAAAAATGATAAAAAAAATGTATTTTTTTCATGATTCTTGTATGAGGACCCCTCTTGGGATTTGATTTATTGTTCGTTTTATAATTTTAAACGATAGATTTTTTAATACGAGGGCCACACCGAAATGATCGGGAATGGAGTACTTGGGATTGACTTAGCATAAAAAAAAATTTGTTACGTGAGTACTGGCCACTTGCAACCATAATGACATCTATACAATTAAAAAAAAACTCGTTTTTTTTTGTAATGCCAGTTTAAATTTGACAAGACGATAGGCAAAATGGAGCTCAGGCGTGAAAATTTCCGTGCCATAATTTTCACAGTTTTCGTCGAGGGTTATCTCAAGATGAATGTCTCGGTGAGCTTGTTTCCATGTATAATGTGGAAGAACCAAGCCAATCGACTATTTATCGCTGGTATTGGGAGTTTCGACGACGTCGTGCCTGTCTCAGCACCGTACATTATAGTGTAATGAAATAATTTATTTTACATGATTTTAGGTATAACATGTTGGTTAACATAGCATAAATGCAAACTCTCACTAAAATCTACCTTTCCAGGCATGTAAAAAATAACATAACCTTAAGTCTATTTATAGTCCAAAAATTCCTGTATGCTGTAAAAACATTTTTCAATAAGCCATTTTTTCAATGTCAGTTTAAATTTCCAAAAAGTGAGATCTTTTATTGAGTCAGGAAGCTTGTTGAAGATTAAATTTTAATTGCACATAACGTAGCTATTCTTTGAAACAAGTGACAATTTGGAGAGCGGAACATATAATTTGTTGCGATTTTGAGGCCGTACTGGTCTCTTGTACTATTCTTTTAACTGGGGAAAGAGTTGTATAGCCATAATAAGCCGTAATGGCAGCTTCCATTGATACTAAAAGACTTATTTTTCTCAGTGCAAAAACGAATCTATTAACTCTGAAGCAGATGTCTGCAATATGTTCGTTCCAGTTACAGAAGCGATCAACAGTAATTCCCAAAAATGTGATGCTCATGACTTGTTCAATTGAATGTCCATTATGGCTTACATTTATAGATTCAGGGTTGCCTCTATTGGTATAAAACTGCATTAGTTTAGTTTTGCCAAGATTGGCCTTAAGGTTATTAATGTTCAACCATTTAATGATTTCTTTAAGAGTCTGATTTATTTCTGATTCATAAGATGTGAGATTCCTCCCTTTGATCACAACTGTAGTGTCATCAGTAAAAAGAAAGCAGTTTTGTGAAGTAGCATTTGGTAGATCGTTTATATACAGAAGAAACAATAGTGGTCCCAAAATACTACCTTGAGGTACTCCAAAATTATTGTCTGTATAATTTGATCTATAATTTATGATACTATTCGTTTCTGGGTTGTACCTTGACACTTCCGCGCACTGCTTCCTTTCTGATAAATAAGACCTAATCCAGTCAAAAGATGGTCCCCTAAGGCCATACCGATATAACTTTTCCATTAACCGAGTATGACATACGAAATCGAATGCTTTACTCATGTCTAGGAAAAGAACAGAAACAGGGATTTTCTCATTTAGGCAGTCAGTTACAGTTTTTATAAGTTGAAATATAGTCAGACTAGTGTTTTTATTTTTACGGAAACCATTTTGTTCACTCTTAATTAAATTATTGCTTTCAACAAAGTGACTAATTCTACGATACATAACATTTTCATATATTTTCGAGAATATTGGGATCAATGTAACTGGCCTATAATTATCCAACAGTTGTTTATCCCCTTTTTATACAAAGGTTTCACAATAGATTTTTTTAAAGAATCTGGGAATTTTCCCTGAAGCCATGAAAGATTTATCACGTAGCATTATGGTTGAGTTATTACATCAATACTCATCTTTATAACATCAGTAGTTAATTCATCATATCCAACTGCTTTTGGGTTTCGTAGAGATTTTACGCATTTTGATATTTCAGACGCACTAACAGGAGTTAGAAACAAGCTATGTTCAAATTGGGGTATAAACTCATTAATGCCTGATAAATCTAAATCTGCAACACAATTTTTTTTGACAATATTTATGAAAAAATCGTTAAACACATTAGAAATAGTTTGAGGATCGTTAATGATTACATTATCATTACCCAAAATGTGTTAAATAATATTTTCCTCTCCGACATCACAAGTGGTGTAATTTTTATTACATTCCACGATGCCTTACATTTATTTTTTGATCTATTAAGGTATGCAATATTTTGAAGTTTTTGTGAAGAGTTTATAAATTTTTTGAGTATTGCCGAGTATTTCAAATACAAAGACTTTTTTCAGGACATTTTAAATAGCAGTACCCTAGATACAATTTTCTCTTTTTGTAACAGCATTTTCGCAGCCTTTTTGTGATCCATTTACACTTATGAGTTCCCTTTTTTACTTTTACTCTTATTTTAGGAAAGCACAATTCATAGAATAAGCAAAACAGGTCATAGAGTTTTGTGAAAGCTAAGTCAGCATTTTCTTCTTCAAAAACTTCACTGAATGAGAGAGATGATAAGAATGAGATAAATTTTACACGATTTTCCTTAGAGAAGTCTCTTCTGTACTGGAACCACCACGTCGTCGGTCGAGGGCTTCGTTGTTGTACTGGTATGTGGAGGGACTGGGCTGTGTGATCTGAGAGCCCTAACTCGTGAATTTTTGGGCAACCATTTTGTATATCTGTTGCGATTTGGTCAATACAAGTTTTAGATTGTGATGTGATTCGCGTTGGATTCGTTATTTGCGGTTCTAAGTTATATCTCTTAAGAGTCTGATGAAGTTTGATTGAACTTTTTGTTTTTCTCATTAAGTCTATATTAAGATCTCCGCACAATATAATTTGCTTCCTTCGGTTTTTAGTAATGTCGTGTAGTGCGTCATCCAATTTTCGTAGAAATTCCTCTATACTTGATGTTGGTGTTCTGTAGACACATATAATATAGATACCATAGTTTAAGAGTTCGATGCCACAGCATTCAAAGACACATTCTGACGTATATTTCTTTAAATCTGTTATGAGTTTGTATTCTAAATTGTTTTTTGTTAATATGGCTACACCTCCACGTTTATGGTCTACTCTAGAGTATGTGGCTGCTAAAATTAGGTTCTTTATTTTCAAATTATTTTCCGTCCCCTGCTGCATAAACGTTTCACTGAGGCATAAAATATCTATGGCACAATCATTGTCTTTTAAATCATTTAAGACACAGTATAATTCTTCTTGTTTATTCAATGCACCGGTTATATTCTGATGTAAGATTCCTAGGGTGTGATTTATTGTACCATTAGTTAGTGTTTTAGACTTTGTCTTTGAGGAGTCATTCACGAAAGGAAATATTTGCATTACTTATATATGGAGAAGCATTTTTGCTATAAGACTGATCTTCGTGTGAGTCTTCAATATAACTGTCACCTGTTCTCATAGCTTCTTCCAGATGCATAAATATATTAGTCATTCCAGCGTTGTTAACTTCTCCTTTGGATTTGTTGAACATATAATAGTCGTAGGTTAATGGTTGGTTCGAGTCAAAGAGATAAGCATATTTGCGCGTTTCTACATCTAAATAAAGCAGATTATTGAACGTTTCTATCCTTCCGTTGTACATATTGCTCATCCCGTTAATTTTGTATGTTGGAAGACATAATATAATATTCGTGTGAGTGATAACTTTTAAAGTGTCTCTTAAGTGGTATATCAAATCGAAATAATCATTTGTTTTTAAGAAATCGTCTTCTCTGTTGAATAAAATACAGGAGTCTTTTTAGTGAAGTCTTAATATTGATGTCCTTAGACAGATCTCTTATTCCCCTGGATGGTAGTAAGTGGTGGCATATTTTTGTGTTGTCTGAAAACGTCCTTTCCGCTATTTTTAGCATTTTTATTTTTTTATTAAAAGATAAAAAGATAAAAAAGATAAAAGAAGATAAAAGATAAAAGAAATTTATTCAGTAAGTAGGCCGCACGGGCACTTTTACACGTCAAGAATCTACCAGCGCTTCCCAAGAGAAGACCACTGCCGAGAAGAAACGCCGCAAGAAACTCAGCAGTCAGTCATTTTTTAAACATATTTCTTATTACAATGGTACTACTTAGTCTAGCATTATATAAAGCTATAAATATTAAATTAAATATAGTATTAAATAACATGCGTAGTTCAGCAGGAAAACATGCCAATTAAGAATCTTACGGGAGAGATAGAGAAAAAAAAACACATACTTATGTGTATATAAGATGGTGCGAGACGACCACATAAAAGTTTCGATATGTTTTCCTACATCAACGGTGTCCCCTAGACAAGATAAAGATTTTGCATTTGAATAAATTATTATTGACTAAGTTTCGGATTTAGGCCATGCATTTTTGTCTGTTAGATAGCCCTCGATCCTATAATACGCTTTAGACATTAACGACCTTTTCAAGTAACTTTTAAGTGCTGGAAAGGGTAACTTTAAAACTTCGTCAGGTAATTTATTATAGAAATGAATGCATTGACCAACAAATGATTTATATACTTTACGGACGCGGAATTTTCGGATAGCGATTTTATTTTTATTTCTGGTATTTAAATTATGTATATCAGAATTTTTGGTGAAAGAATCTAAATTTCTAATAACGTAAATAATATTCTCATAAATAAATTGAGACGCTACAGTCAAGATATTAATTTCTTTAAAAAGTTCTCTTAAAGAGTCACGGGAGTTTAAGTTGTAAATAGAACGAATGGCCCTTTTTTGTAACACAAATATAGTTTGTATGTCAGCTGCCTTACCCCAAACCAGAATACCGTACGACATGACACTATGGAAATAACTATAATAGACTAAGCGAGCTGTCTCAACATTGGTTAGTTGTCTAATTTTCCTAACGGCGTAAGCTGCCGAACTTAGTTTACCTGCCAGTACAGCTATATGGGGACTCCATTGCAATTTTTTATCTATTGTTATACCTAGGAAAACTGCCTTATCTACCATTTGCAAACACTCGTCATTTAGAAAAATACTAGAATGTACCGGTTTAACATTAGGCAAAGCGAACCTAACACATTTCGTTTTCTTAGCATTTAGTAGCAAATTGTTGCTAGTAAACCAATTAAGTACTTTAACTAGTGTGGTGTTAATCCTACTGTAGTCTACGGATTTTCTATCTACCTTGAAAATTAGTGAAGTATCATCAGCAAAAAGTACAATATCACAAAGTTTATCTACTGTTGGTGGCAAGTCATTTATGTAAACCAAAAATAAAAAAGGACCTAAAATAGAGCCTTGAGGCACACCTATTTTCAATGTAGCTCCAACAGATTGCGTTTTGTTTACAACAACTGTTTGAGTTCTATCACATAGATAAGAAGACATAAGGCTTAAAGCTTTGTTGGACAATCCATAATGTTCTAATTTTAAAATAAGGGTCGTATGATCCACGCAATCAAAAGCTTTAGAAAGATCACAAAATATTCCTACTGCATCGCAAGATTTCTCCCAACTGTTATATATATGTTTAATGAGTACAGATGCCGCATCAATTGTTGATCGACCTCTGGTAAAGCCAAACTGGTTATTGTTAAGTAGTTTATTTCTGTTAAAGTGACCTAACATATCCTTTAGCATTACTTTCTCAAAGACTTTACTTAAAACTGGTAGTATGGAAATGGGACGGAAGTTCGTTATATCACACATCTCGCCCGATTTAAAAAGAGGTATTACTTTACTATATTTCATGAGATCTGGAAAGACCCCCTCTGATATGCAATTATTGTAGATTAATGCTAGATGGGGTGCAATTACATCTATGATATGAAAGAGTACCTTAACTGATGTGCCCCACAAATCTTCAGTCTTTTTTAAACTAAGTGATTTAAATATCTTGACTATTGAATCTGAATTTACAGGGCTGAAATCAAAGTTTATATCACATTTACTGACATTAGTGCTAAGTAATGATTGAGCTTCAACCGCGGATGATTTAAGACATTTCGTAGTATTAATGGCTATGTTAGAAAAATAATCTTCGAATGCTAAGGCAACGTCTTTATTTGACGTGATTTGTTGGTCACCTGTGTTCAGAGTGACTTGATTATCACGAGTTTTTGATTTTCCCGTTTCTCTATTTATAATATTCCATACAGTTTTTACCTTGTTGTCAGATGATTTAAGTTTGAGACTAAGAAAATTTGCCTTGGCAGTTAAACAAACTTGTTTAAAGGTCCTTGAATAATTCCTAACATAATTTAGAAAGTCAGCATTCTTATTTTCCTCATTTTTTCATTTCATTCTTATTAGTACTGATAAGGCACAGTTTGGTAATCGGCTTAATTAGTTCTGATGTTAATTGGTCAGTTTGATCAGGTTGAGTCTCAAGGTTGAGTCTCAAGTGGTCGACCAAAAACAGCAGTAACGCCTGAAAACGTGACAGCTGTGCAAAGAATTCGACAAGATGATCGATATGTGACATACGAACAGATTCACGCTTTCATAGGGATTGGAATGACCGCAATTCAAAATATTTTGCATAATGAGTTGGGCGTCAGAAAGTTAATTTCCCGCTGGGTACCCCATAATTTGTCTGAAGAGCAAAAGGCGGGTTGGGAGGTGTCGGTCTACTCTAAAACGCTTCGATGGAGGGAAGTCAAAACCTGTCTATAACATTGTCTTAGGTGACGAATTATACATTTATTCTTATAAACCTGAAATAAATTATCAGGCGGCAGTTTGGGTCCTCGAAAGCGAGGTGAAGGCAACGAAAGTGGTGCGTTCCCGTAGCGTATCGAAGAAAATGATCGCTCCGTTTGATTCCAAAAAATGACATGTGGCCACAATTCCTTTACAGGAACATAGAATGGTTACCGCCGATTGGTAAACTTCGGTTTGTTTGCCAGAAACGATGACTGAACTCCGTGGAGGTAATGGTATACGCCGCATCCTCTTACGAGTACACCACGACAATGTGAGCTTCCATAGCGCTCGAAAACAAAAAAGTTTTTGAAGCAGGAAAACTTAGAGTTAATGTCTCATCCTCCATGTAGTCCTGACTTGAGCTCTAACGATTTTTTTACATTCCTAAAAATTAAGGATTTGTTACGTGGTCAACGATTTCAAGACCCAGAAGCGGCAGAACAAGCGTATAAATCGGTCATTTTGGAAACGTCCACTTCAGAGTCGAGTTACTCCTTTAATAACGGTTCGAAAGAATGCAAAAGTTCATCAATTGCAAGGAAGAATTCTTCGAATAACAATGAAATATAATTTACGTATAAAGTACTTGTAGTTTTTTTAATTCCCGATCATTTCGGTGTGCCCCTCGTAACACGTATTCTGTGAAAATTTCAACTGGCTACTTATTACGGTTAAAAAGTTATAACCCTGTAAACTTACTCGTTCATATAAGGGCGCGTACCGCTGTTAAGCGATGACGTCATCATCCGTGAGCGCTAGCCGCCGGGTTTCGAGCGCCGCATACGAAGTTCAAAAATTCAATATCTCGAAAAGTATTTGACGTATCGAAACGATTTTTTTTCAGCTATTTTTGGTTTTTAATGAATAATACGGTAAGCAAAAAATCTAAACTGGCTGACATTCTCAAGGGACCTATCAAACAGAGAGGTCACGCGGTCAAGCGGTCAAGTGGTGACCGCGTGACCACTCTGTCTGATAGGTCCCTCAGACCCGTTTGTCCACAGTGTGCCACCAACGAATTCTATCTTACTTCGGCTATATAGTGAGAAGGGGAGATGAGAGCCTGGAAAAGTTGATCGTAGGTCACACAGAGGGCAAACGAGCACGAGGCCGATCTCCTACCAGATGGACCGATCAACTAAAGGATTCATCTTCCTCCAAATTTTGCTCGGTTGTAAGGGACGCAACGCCATGGACAGGAAACGCTGGAGGCAGATCATACGCCGCAAGTGTAAATCACCAACTGACGACCACGATCCTCAGTCGTGAGGGAACGACCAGAGAGAGAGAGAAAATGTGATATGATATAATTCCTTAATAACTCAAAGCTTTCTCTGTCGACAACATTTTGCGTTTGAAGTGTGTGAGCAAGCTTCAACGTGTGTCACCGAGGCGAGCCGAGCAAGTTCACGAACTTTAAGATCGCGATTTTATATCTCGTACGTCTATCAGCCCTTTAATGCACATTTTTTTTTAATAACCAACCCGATTTAATGTATTAAATAATTTTTATTAAAAAAGAATTATTTAACATTGTCCTAAGCTAATTTTGCTCGGAAACCTATTTGCGATATATCAATGTAGTATGTTATCTAGCATAATTTTTTATCATCTATACTCAACTGATGGGGGGTATAGGTATATTTCTAATACCGTATCTTAGACTATAATAACATAACAACTTTAATACGGTGCAAAATGCACCTCAGTGAATTAGTTAGCAACGCGGTATTGCACTACCATCGGCGTTATTCTGCTAACGCCTAACAGACCATTTTTATACATATTTCTCTTTAAACGTAGTATGTTTGTCATTATCTTGTCCCGTAGTAGAGATCTTGGGAATAAACATAGATACGACATCGTATTTGGTTCGATAAGTTTGAATTTTCGGATTCATCTTGATTTCTCAATCAGCTTCAGGACTTATCGCGGCGGCGGCGGTGGCGTGGGTCTCATCGAGATTAAACGCGAACAGTGAAGAGAGTGGTTATTACCATATTGTACTCGAAAATCTAATTTAAGACCAAAATCCTAACCTCAACCGGCGCACATTCGCTGTGATTACCGCAGTTTGGTTTAAGTGTAGGTATTTTTATCAATAAAACTTACCCTAATATTACTGGTTACACGAGTTCTCATTCATATGTTTATGAAATAATGTTAAAATAACGAAATAATTAAGATGGGAACTGTCAAATTTTGGCCTTTAATTAGATTTTCGTAGGGGTGTGTCCTGGATAAAAAAAAAATCTAATTACTTAGTCCGTCATTAAGATTATCAAAAAAAATAACACGTATTTTTTGCTTTTTCAAATCATTCGAAATTGACTAATATAATGCGCATCAAAGTTCTCCCAGTGGGGGCTTGTAACATCACAACGGGGTATAAAGTGTGCCACAGCGTGACGTCACTCGAAACTTCAACGCACTTTATCTTCGTCATTTTTTGTTTAATTGATATATGTGTTCAATATTTTTTGATAATGTAAATGACGGACTAATTAGTTTTTTTTAGGAAACTCGCCTTTGGGGACGATTTTCGGAAAATCCTTCCTTAGTGCTCACTTACATCATGAAAGGCACCCCTGTACCAAATTTCAAGTTTCTAGGTACAGACTACAGTAGTTTCGGCTGTGTGTTGATATTAGTCAGTGAGTTAGGTTTTCCGTATATATACGAGATTACCAGTGTGGCGTAGCGTGGGTTTTCGCCGCCCGGGGCCGAGCGTAAATTCGCCGCCCGGCCCCCTATTTTAATTATTAGCTAATAATAACTTATTATTTATTCTTATGTATTAGCTATTTAAAGTTTGAATATTTTCCGTATGCCACCCCCTTTCGTATGCCGCCAGGGGCCATGCCCCCCCTGCCCCTCACGCTACGCCACTGCATATTATCTTATTGAATTAGTTGCTGTAACTTTATTGTTTTAGCATTTTGTTATAAACTAGTTATGGCAAAAACATTAAGAAGAGCTAAACGGTTACAGCAATAAGCCCGTGAAACCAAAAACAAAAAAAAAACTTAAAAAAATGTTATTTCGGTAAAATAATGTTCACTTGTTTCACTAATGAATGATGGACAGATACGGAAAACACGAGAGTACTCGTAAAAGAGAATCTATACGTAAACAATTGCGCTTGGAGTGTCACCGGGAGGATATAGATCATGATTTTTAATCGAACAGAACGGACATTGGTAAGAAGCAATGTAGGTAGGTGGCAAATACAAGTACGTACCTAGGTAACAAATAAAAATAAAACAGCTTTTATAATAGTAAGTAAGTAAGTAAAGTAAGTAAACTCTTTATTGCACAAAAAGAATCGGTTTACAAAAAACACTTATATGAATAGTAAAGGTATTTATTAAGCTCCGTTTTTTTTTAAATATAATAATACCAGAGGACGTCCGCGTCTTCGTACGCTTAGAATTAGTTTCCCGCTACTCCCCCTATTTAATACCTTACGGGATGAATTTTCAAAAATCCTTTCTTAGTGCTCACTTACATCATGAAAGGAACCCCTGTACCAAATTTAAAGTTTCTAGGTACAGTAGTTTCAGCTGATAAAGATAAGATAAATAATATAAAGATATTTATTCAGTAAGTAGGCCGCACGGGCACTTTTACACGTCAAGAATCTACCAGCGCTTCCCAAGAGGAGACCACTGCTGAGAAGAAACGCCGCAAGAAACTCAGCAGTCAGTCATTTTTTAAACATATTACAATGGTTACTACTTAGTCTAGCATTATATAAAGCAATAAATATTAAATTACTTATTATACTTATAAAAATAACAGTTCAGCAGGAAAACATGCCAAAAATCTTACGAGAGAGACAGAGGGAGAAAAGGAAAATAAAACACCTATTTATGTTTATATAAGACGGTACAAGACGACCACATAAAAGTTTCGATATGTTTTCCTACATCAACGGTGTCCCCTAGATAAGATAAAGCTTTTGCATTTGAATAAATTATTATTGACTAAGTTTCGGGTTTAGGCCATGCATTTTTGTTTGTTAGATAATCCTCGACCCTATAATACTCTTTAGACATTAACGACTTTTTCAAGTAATTTTTAAGTGCTGGAAAGATAACTTTAATACTACGTCAGGTAATTTATTATAGAAATGAATGCATTGACCAACAAATGATTTATATACTTTACGGACGCGGAATTTTCGAATATCGATTTTATTTTTATTTCTAGTATTTAAATTATATATATCAGAATTTTTGGTGAAATAATCTAAATTCTTAATGACATAAATAATATTCTCATAAATAAATTGAGACGCTACAGTTAAGATATTAATTTCTTTAAAAAGTTATCTTAATGAGTCACGGGAATTCAAATTGTAAATAGAACGAATGGCCCTTTTTTGTAACACAAATATAGTTTGTATGTCAGCTGCCTTACCCCAAACCAGAATACCGTAGGACATAACACTATGGAAATAACTATAATAAACTAAGCGAGCTGTATCAACATTGGTTAGTTGTCTGATTTTTCTAACGGCGTAAGCTGCCGAACTTAGTTTACCTGCCAGTACAGCTATATGGGGACTACATTGCAATTTTTTATCTATTGTTATACCTAGGAAAACTGCCTTATCTACCATTTGCAAACACTCGTCATTTAGAAAAATACTAGAATCTACCGGTTTAACATTAGGCAAAGCGAACCTAACACATTTAGTTTTCTTAGCATTTAGTAGCAAATTGTTGCTAGTAAACCAATGAAGTACTTTAACTAATATGGCGTTTATCCTACTGTAGTCTACGGATTTTCTATCTGCCTAGAAAATTAGTGAAGTATCATCAGCAAAAAGTACAATATCACAAAGTTTATCTACTGTTGGTGGCAAGTCATTTATGTAAACTAAAAATAAAAAAGGACCTAAAATAGAACCTTGAGGCACACCTATTTTCACTGTAGCTCCAACAGATTGCGTTTTGTTTACAACAACTGTTTGAGTTCTATCACTTAAATAAGAAGACATAAGACTTAAAGCTTTATTGGACAATCCATAATGTTCTAATTTTAAAATAAGGGTCGTATGATCTACGCAATCGAAAGCTTTAGAAAGATCACAAAAGATTCCTACTGCATCGCAAGATTTCTCCCAACAGTTATATATATGTTTAATAAGTACAGATGCCGCATCAATTGTTGATCGACCTCTGGTAAAGCCGAACTGGTTATTGCTAAGCAGTTTATTTCTATTAAAGTGACCTAACATAATTATCATTCAGCATTAGTTTCTCAAAGACTTTACTTAAAACTGGTAGTATGGAAATGGGACGGAAGTTTGTTAAATCACTCATCTCGCCCGATTTAAAAAGAGGTATGACTTTACTATATTTCATGAGATCTGGAAAGATCCCCTCTGATATGCAATTATTATAAATGAATGCTAGATGGGGTGCAATTACATCTATGATATGAAAGAGTACTCTAACTGATGTGCCCCACAAATCCTCAGTCTTTTTTAAACTAAGTGATTTAAATACCTACCTTGACTATTAAATCTGAATTTACGGGGCTAAATTCAAAGTTTATATTACATTTACTGACATTAGTGGAAAGTAATAATTGAGCTTCCACCGCGGATGACTTAAGACATTTCGTAGTATTAATGGCTATGTTGGAGAAATAATCTTCGAATGCTAAGGCGACGTCTTTATTTGACGTGATTTGTTTGTCACCTGTGTTTAGGGTGACTTGATTATCACGAGTTTTTGATTTTCCCGTTTCTCTACTTATAATATTCCATACAGTTTTTACCTTATTGTCAGATGATTTGAGTTTAAGACTAAGAAAATTTGCCTTAGCAGTTAAACAAACTTGTTTAAAGGTCCTCGAATAATTCTTAACATAATTTAGGAAGTCAGCGTTTTTATTGTCCTCCCTCTCTCTATATAGGACATAAAGCCTATTTCTACTTTTATGAATGCCTGCAGTAGCCCATTCACTAAATTTGGTTTTAGACCTAGTAATAGTTTTCATTTTAAAATTGTTATTGAATTGATGTATAGGTAGATTTACGCCAACCAAGTCTTTATAAATACTATTACACTTATTCTGTAAGAAAGGTAACACTGAAAGATTACTCTGAACTTTATCTTTGAATAATTCCAAACGATTACTAGTTATAGGTCGGTATGTTATTGTCTGAGGTTTTTGAAAAAAATCATTGACGAAAGATGCCTTCTGACCACTATGGTCAGAATTAAAACCATTAAATATTTCTTTATCCAAACATTCGCAATTACAAAAAATATTATCTAAGCAGGTTGCACTACTAACGCCTATCCGTGTGGGTTCAAAGAACAGATTATCTAAATTAAAAGATTGAAATAAACTTAGTAACCTAGTGGTATTACTATTACATGCTAATTTTAACACATGTTCCATAGTAGATTCAAATGTGCAAAAATCAGCCAACGGTGGTCTGTAAACACATATTATTATATAACTTTCTAGTTCAGCGCAAGAAATTTCTACAATCCTTTCTATCGATAGCTTTACTATATCCTTTCTTTCTTTCGATTTAAGAGTACTTTTAATTATTATAAAAGAGCCACCATGAATGGCACATTTTCTGGCAAAATAACTAACTAATTTAAAATTTACAAAATCAAAAATTAATTGGTCTTGTCTAAGCCAATGTTCAGTAATGCACATAATTTGTACATTTTCACTATCTAAGAACAACCCTATTTCTAGTTCTTTTCTGGAAAAACCTTCAATATTTTGGTGAATTAAATTTATACTCAAGGGTGTTTCCGCTGTCCTATAATTTAGTTTAAATCATTGGGCAAGGCATTATTGCCAATATTGGCTTGCTGGGGTTGGGTACTACTGTATCTATTTGGTTCTATATTAAAAGCTAATAGGTCAACCAAAGTCAAAATATACTTCCTTGGCACATGAATTTTTCCTGATGTTAGGGTGATGGGCTTTAAAAATTTGTTTAAATTAAAGAAATGATATTTATCATTACAACTTATAGCATTATATATTATGGAGTTAAACTGTGATAATCTATTATTATAACTAAATGGCATACTTTGTGAGTATGGTAGCGCACACACTATAATTTTACCCATGCCGCTCTCTTCAATTGTGTTTAGTGTTGACATTAATTTGTCAAGACTGGACTTATCTACACTAAGACTATTACCTATTAAAATTACTAAAGTGGTGGTCCTGTCAAAACTTCCTTTTAAAAGTAAATTACATAAATGCATAAGAGTTGCATTATGGTAACAGTAATTTGTGACCTTTTGTGTTAACTTGTTATTTAACAATAAACCTAGTCCAGATCCAAGGTGGTCAGAGTAAACGATAGTTTTATTCCTACTTATAATTTGTCTAGGGGACTCCTTAGAAGTATCAAGAGCCATATCTGGCTGAATCACAGCAGTTGGTGAAGTTCGTAATCTATCACAATTACCATAACCACTGTTTATTAAAAAGTTAAAACACTCTCCATTTAATCTACTTTCTTCTACCAATTGAGTAAAAGCCAGGATATGCTCCTTGACTTCCTTCTGAGTGGTTAGATACTTTAAAGAAGTAACTTCAAGCTGGTCCTTTAACTTACTTATCTCAGCATCTAGCTTCTGTATATTGAAATCATATGATATCCTATTAGAATCTAACTTTTCATTACAATGCCGCACCCTACCTTTCATTATTGATTATTCTAACTTCATTGTAGAATAGTTTTTTATACATTTTAGGCTCTTAATTAATTTCTGTGTACGCCTAATATAATTATTAATTTTAACATATTTCTTCAATTTATTATTGCTGTTAAAAAATATTAATTTCTTACAGTCCTTATCGTTATTACCTACCAACTCCTGGTATAGGTTCTGCGTTGTCAAACTATCATAACACTGACGTTCTTTCCTTAAATAATTTAGTTCCTCATTCGCTGCGCCAAGTTCTTCCTCCGTGTTTGTGATGCGTTTTAATGCGACTTCATGGGTAGAAGCGCACTGGTTAAAGGTATCGATCACAGACTGCAACTGCTCTAACTTATCTTGAGCATCTGATAACTTGTGCGCGTTGATATAGATATAAGTCAGTGAGTCACGTTTGCCTCTTATATATAATTATATATACTAGAGGACGCCCGCGACTTCGTAGGCGTAGAATTAGTTTACCGCTACTCCTCCTATTTTGATGAATTTTCAAAAATCCTTTCTTAGTGCTCACATACATCATGAAAGGAACCCCTGTACCAAATTTCAAGTTTCTAGGTACAGTAGTTTCGGCTGTGCGTTGATATCTAAGTCAGTCAGTCAGGTTTGCCTTTTATATATATATGTATATATATATAGATAATAAGTATAAGTGCCATTATATAATATAAATTTTATGGCGTCTTACAGCGATCCACTCCTCTTTTCTGACATCATTAAAAGGAAATATATAAAAGGGAAATAGTTGATAATAGTATTTACGATGCAGTGGCAACACTGCACGTAACATAGGTACGGGCTCCGAGTTCACAATTCACATATGACCGCAGGCAAAACCAGCAGAAGTCGATATAACCGGTGTTAAATACTTTTACAAAAAATATCGTCGTAAAAATAAGGTCGAATTGACAAACCTCCTCCATTTTTGAAAAATCATGCAATGGGCCTCCCCATCAGTAAACTATTAATTACCCATCCTTTTTTCCTGCACAGTCTTCACCTGCTTATCAATAATAAATAATATGCAGCAATCCTATGACCATCTTCAAATTCCATCATCAGATCACTTTTTAGGCATCATAATACTGCCTCGTTAGCGGGTTTGGTTCGTTCTTGCATTTCGTTAAAATCACGTTTCCAGGGTAAAAAGTGATATGATTTTAAGATTTTTTTCAGATCTTTTTTAATAGGGTTATTACAACCTAAAAGTTATTTCAGTACCATCTAAAACGTATAGAAATAAGTCTTTATTAAAACAACTAAATGATAAAAAACATGCCAAAATCTCATTCCCCTCCTGCTTCCAACGAGCATTCAAAGGCTTTGATATTTTTGTATTCTCTAGTTCTGCATGTAATTACGATTTCTGCCATTATATCATGTTAAGATTGTTAAGCGACAAATAAACAATATACAATTCGGGTTGATTAATTTTAAATACTGTATTAATCTTGAAAGAATCAAGGTTTTAGTATTGTCAAATCAAAAACCTCATTCCCGTCCTCGATGAAGAACGTGCAAGTTTCAAGTTACTTGTGGACACTCAACGGCGGCATGAACGTACGGCATGCCTCCCTCCCGCACTTCGGGCGCCACATCTCTGAGTGGAAGGGCGTCAGTCGCCCGGTTAACAAAATAATGACGATATTATTGCACGGAGAGGAATTTGGTATCGCCTAAACTTCATCGCGTCTTATTGAATAAGTATTTTTTTTAAGCTATTCGTTATAGTTTACCGACATTGAATTGTTATTGCATATTAAATCTAGTAAAACAGGCACACCGGCAACATAATAAAATTAGGATCAAAGGGCAAATATTCATTACCTTCCGATTCTTAATGGAAGGTAAATGATAACCTTTGGAAGGGAATGAATACCTTTCTGTTTCCAAAATAAACAAAGCTTTCCAAAGTTACTCTAATATTATGAAACCGAAAGTGAGAATGTGGGTATGTTCATTTATTTGATCGCCTATTCTGTTTTACCGATTTTTATCAAAATTGATCGGAGAAGTAGCTTTGAAACGGTTTTTAAACAAACAGTAATGCAAGTTACTTTTTACTTAATAACTATTTATTGTAAGGTTCATCACTATAGATATCATAGTCTTAACAATGGCATAATGCAAATACTCCTTTATATCAATAGTTTAATATGTTCATAACTGGCAACACTGTATTTGAGATAGATTATATTTGATATCTTTAAACACTGTTTGAGGCTGTCAGACTTTTATATGTAACGGTGGGAACATAGCCCAGTCTATAACGACATCATAGATCGCAAACGCGCATGTAACTACAATTTTTTTATATGCAATTTTTTTGCCCTTTTTACAGTTTTTTCAAAAAAATTGCCCTAAGGAAACGTTTTTCAAGTATCTTTGTTATATTTTAATAAAGATAACTAAATTTGCTACAATTTGAGAGTAACCTGAGCTCACTATGTCCATTGGTTGCGGAGATACAGCAAGTCAAAGATGGGCAATGTGCGCAGAGTCCACTCCTCAGACCCTGCTTAAAATGGTGACTTGCAAATGCAAAAAGAGGTTGCTTAGGGTGGTGCACTTGCATACAGGCTGGGCTCAGGTGCTCTATCCTATGTTCCTTTTGTCACGGGTGAAATTGCAACAACGCCATCCCTATCGTCCTGGACGAGGAGACCCAACACCATGAGCCGGCCCGCCTCCACTCCAGAAAACATTATCCCTCTTCCCCCACTCCTTGTGGGCCATAACTTTTGACAGACACTTTAAAAGTCGTAACAAAATGGGGGAACTTACGTCATTATAGGAAGGCTGGAATTTATATATATTGTTAAGTATAATATTTTAAACTATTTTCCAAAGAGCCAGACAAATCTGACGTGCCAAACATCCTGCCAGACTCGTTAAAAGTTCCGCTGTGCGAGGAAGCGCGAGAGCATTTGAGCATTATTCAAGCGCATAAGTACAAGTGAGATGCACTCTGACTCGTGAATATCTCTCGTACAACTCGTGGCTACTCTTGATTCGAGGCTCCGGCACACCAAAAGCGTGTCAGTAGCTCAGGAGCGACGCGCTTTGAACGCGGGCACGCGCGACCTATTTACGTATGTATCTAAATACATTACGAACGGCAAAATAACAAACATAGACAGAAACACAAAAGGTTTGTACTAAGGCGAACTTAACCCTTTACTTTAAGGGATTTCTTCCAGTTAACCTTTGAGCGATTGCAAAATGCAAATTATATTGCAAGTATTTGGAATAACGCTTACATGAAAAATCCAAGCACTTTCAGTCCTGAAAATAATGGTTGGGTAATGGAAAATGACCAGTAGGTATAATTTAAATTGGTTTCATGGAGATCAATTACCGAGCTTTGTTTGCGAGTCAGTGCAACAGGAACCAGATAATAAACATTTAATGTAAATTATTTCTATATGTAGGTATAATTGTTGTGTAGTAATTCAATTTCTTGTTACAGATTAATCAAAAAGTGAAAGAGGTAGATGACGAAAATAATTTTAATTTTGAAGATTCTTTGGAAGAAGATATGATGAGTCCATCACCCGTGGCGGGTGATGAAATTGATGATTCATCATCATCATCATCATCAGCCTATATTAGTCCACTGCAGAACATAGGCCTCCCCTAATGATTAAACATGGTTGATCAAATAATATATTTTGTATGATTAGAAAAATAAATAATTATATATACACACTTCACTTTCAGTTTCTAAAAAAAACTGGCTGTCAGAACATGTATATATCTATCTATCTATTTAGCATTCTACTAATGTAATGTATGTTTATATCATTATTTATCTAAGATGTACCTAATATTTATTTATTTAACTTTAGTCCTTTAAATTGGTAATTTAATATTAAACGTAATTATGAAACATCTAGTCCCTTTCACTGTTGTACATTTGGCAATTTGTTGTAACAACCATTGCATTTTCCAGTCACTCAAAGGTTAACTGGAAGAGATCCTTTAAAGGGATAAGCTCACCTTGGTACAAACCTTTTGTGTTTCTGTCTATGTTTGTTATTTTCCCGTTCGTAATGTATTTAGATACATACGTAAATATGTCGCGCGTGTCCGCGTTCAAAGCGCGTCGCTCCTGAGCTGAGCATTCGGAGAGAGATCTGAGAGTCATTGTCTCAGAAAGCTGCAAATTCGACGAATTTACAACTTTCCCTCGTTCAACATGCATGACCGCACACTTATCTACACCGAATTCCATCTTGATCGCATTACTGAACTCTTGTGTGATTTTCAATAATGCGATAAAATCTTGGCGCTTCGATGCAAACAGTTTGAGGTCATCCATGATTAATAAGTGAGAAATGACTTCAGCTTCTCTACGAAGTCGATAGTCAAGCCCAGAATCCGTCAGCATAGAGCTGAGGGGATTCAAGGCTAGGTAAAACCACAAAGGACACAGACTGTCACCCTGGAAGATGCCTCTTTCAATCTTTATCAAGCTAGGCGAATCAGAGGGGACATCTCGAGCACCTGGTTGACGAAGGACTGTGACCCACTGCCTCATACACACACCTAAAAAGGACCTCAAAGTTGCATCAACTTTATACAACTCTAAGATCCTTTCGAGCCATGAGTGAGGCACCGAGTCATAAGCCTTCTTGTAGTCAATCCAAGCAGCCGAAAGGGCCACCTTGCTTCGTCTGACTTGCTGGCAAATGGCTATGTCTATGAGGAGGAGCTCCTTAGTACCGCGGGACCCAACCTTACATCCATTTTGAGCAGTGGCCAAAACATTATTTGCAATAAAATGTGCATTTAATTTTGTGCTCAAAATGGATGTAAGGAGCTTGTAGATGGTAGGCAAGCATGTTATGGGTCTGTAGTTTTTGGTTCCGCGGTACTACCAGACTTTTGGAGCAGGAAGGTGACACCAGTTGTTAATAACCCCTTTATTAACAACTGGTGTCACCTTCCTGGAAAGCAAGGAACCGATCTCAAGGGCATTTTGGAATTGCGTTGCGAAACACCCATGTGAGGCTTTGAACCATTTAATCCAGAAATTGTGCAATCCGTTCGGCCCAGGGCTTTTCCAGTTCTGAGCTATTCGAATTGCACAACTTACTTCTTCGGGGCAGATGGTAATAGGCCCCATTGGTTCAATAGCCTCACACGGGTGTTCAACAGCACGCATCTAGTCTCCTTCTATGTGCACAACAGGCACCGACCAGATGCTGCGCCAGAAATTAATCATAGCAGCAGGATCTGGTAGGTGTTCGTCGCTCACACCTTGATCAGTTCCTTCCCACTTTCGGTACACCTTCCTCTGATCGCTTTGGAAGAGGCGATTTTGCTGGTATCTATCCACACGCTCTCTATAGCGACGAATACGGCTTGCCCACGCGTAAACCTTCTGCTTCAGGAAGTCGATACGTTCCGTCACACAAGCCATATAATGCTGGGGCCTTATTCCGGTCCCAGCAAAGGCTTGGTTCACGAAACGCATGACACGGGGGCGTTCTTTACCCCCCTGAAGCAGATTAGCTTTGCTATGAGAGTCCTAAACTTATCGATACGCCGCTCAATTCGCACTTGCCAAGCGGGGACAGACCCGCGAACGCGCGGAGCTCGGTCGGTGTCCGGAAACTTGACTCGAGCTACGCGGCACGCAACTATGGCCCCGCAGTACAAAATTGAGTGGGTATCGATAATATCCTCGCTGGCTTGTAAATATGACGCCAGCAAGGCATTTAGGGCTCCATAAGCGCTAAATTTCGTTTACAGGCAGGCAAGCGTGGTAAACGAGGCCTAGAATTGGGTGTGGACCGATACTGCGCGATCGCGTCTTCCAAAGCCCTCCTCAATTGCTCATTTACCTGGCTAGTTACGCTTATATTCGAACAATCCTCAGAGTCGATAACGGGATCATCCTGCGCTGATATCAGTGCGTGTTGGGCGACTGGCATCAAAGCCGATAACGCAGCAGGAGGGTCCCGTGACGAAGCGCAGGTTGTACGAATAGGTAGCGATTCCAGGCGTAGCCGATCAAGTACAGACTGATCCAGCCACCGAAGCCGCTGAATGGCCCGCACTTGATCCGATAATCGTTGGGCAGTTACGGTGATGGCCGGTTCAAGGGTCCGAAACAGAAGCAGCATTCAATCACGGTACGCAGTAAGGTTAGTTCCTCCCTCTGTAGCCCCGTAGTAAGCTCGCATGCAATTTACATTATTTGATGTTGACCATCGCATGCGGCGCACTAAACCACCGGTAGCGGGAGCCGTGCGCGGAGCAGGATGCCCCGCAAGCCCCAAGCGTGCCGGCAGCGGTGGTCGCCCGCGTCGCGCAGGTGGTCGCGGCGGCGGAGGCGGCGGCCCGCGCTCATCGCTCGACTCGCTGGTGTCGGGCGCAGTGGCGAACTCATAACCCGACGACGATGGCGACGAGCTAGATGAGGCGGGCAAGGCTGGAGGGCGTGCGATACATGTATCCGCTACTTGACGTTGTCTGGACCTCGTCAACATTCATTTTGGTTCTTCGAAAATGTTAGTAAATTCATTTTTGTTGTTATTTTTCATTTAGAGTTATTTGACAAACGTCTGTCACGGTCAGCGGTATTTTTTTAAATTATTATTATTATCTAGCACAAGAACATAACAATTCGATTTAGTAAAAATAATAAAATAAACATTAGTTACGTCAACATTTGAGACTAGACATACACATAAAATTAAAATTTGATGACACTAATTGAAAGTCAAAATAAAATAAGAATTACAAATTAAAATACATTCATTGTTAAAATCTATAGTTTTAGAGCAGTGGATACGATTGCAAAGTAGCACGCAGCGTACGCGTTCGTAATAATTTTATTCTTTGACCTTTCGAGTCTCTGCATAAAGGACCACAGATTAATAACCTGTATACTACAGATAAGACAGTCGATTTGCCTTAGTTCCAATTTATCCTGTTTTGGCGCTGCTAATCTACATAGTCTGTGGAGGCTGGATGACAGTTGTAGGGCTTTCAACAGCGTCACATGCCGATATCGAGGACCTAGTGATGCGCTTACGATAAATAAATTTTCTGTGAGGGGTCAAAACTTTTACTTTATTTATATAATTGTAGAAATAAAACTAAACAAAAATATTTTCTTTTATTTATTTGTTTTGGTTGCTTTCTGTCTTAATCTATGCGTTTTATATTTCTTAAAAGCTAACATTTGAATATTATCCATTTTTATAACAAGTTTCTCTTCAACTCTTCCATTCAAAATTCTGTTGATGGTGTTGCACCAATTGTGGCAATGAAGCCGGATCACAATACATTTAAACAAGTTTTTCACCTCATTGGTGTGGTTTTTGCAGCCAAGCCAAGTCATGTCGCTTTTACCTATAATGGTCTTTAAAGTTTTCTTAACATCGCTCCTGTGGCAATTCGTATTTAAATAAGTGTGCACAGATTGAGCTGCATCTCTATACAGTCTTAATAAGTTTGTATTTGGGTACGCCAAATTGTTATTTTTTAATCTTTTGAATTCTCTATGTTGAATATACTTATGGATCCCTCCAATTTCTTTAGTTATATAAGTTTTTGCACATGCTTGGCATTTAATTTTTTTTGTCAATTTCCGACATATGTAACCAGCCGTGTATGCCGATGTCTGCACTCTTACTTTTTCCATTATTGCCTCTTGTAATGGAGTTTCTTCGTGGCGGACGAGGGACGGTCTAAATGTGGAAGATGATGGCGGCGCAGTTACATTTATATTAGGTGGTGTGTTTTCGTCACCACCACCCGAACTTTCAAAAAGATAATTCATATCAATTAACGTCGCACCGTCATCTTCCTCACAATTAGAGAATTTTGATTGTGGACTTAGTATATTAGATATCACCAACGATTTGAAGGCATATGTAAAAGCATTGACATCGGGATTTACATTTCGATAATTCATGGCTCTAATACGACCAAAGAAATTTTCAAGAGGATCCTGATTTAATAACCTAGGGTAGAAGTATTCTACCCCATTCTCTGTAAATAACAATTTGGACAGTCCCTGAAAACTATTTAATGTAGTAATCCACCCTTCTAAAGAAGGAACGCGCACATATCTTGGCTTGCCAGTCCGTGCAGCCAGCTTGCTTTTGGTATCTACGTATTTCATGTCTTTTATTTTTTTTATAGCGTTTCGCCAAAATTCGTGATGCGCAGAATTCGCTTTAACAGCACATCTTAATTTTCCCTTTGTTTGTCCTGGAGAACCGTTGACGCTGTCAAAGAGCTCGTCGAAAAATAATACAAGTTCACTTGTCGCTGCCATGGTTTCACTAGGACTGCCGAGAGCTTCATCTGAAATTTGAATTATACTTTAGCTATTTAAAAAAAACCTAGTCAATAAAAAATATATACGTCGTAATATTTTATTGGTGAAAAACAACTTCGCAATTAACTTTAAATAAAGGCATTGAAAGCTGCTATTTTTTGTGACAGGGATAAAAAAACGTGGCGAGATCTCGGGAGCCACGAATAAAAATCGCAAATACATTTTTATATTTCGACGTGGTAAAATAATTTTGTCATAAATGCTAAATCAACTCTGACTCCTGACTGTAACCGTGGAACGAACATCGTTGTGCTTTTCGATGGAGGACAACCCGATCACGCATATTTTAAGAGGATGTTCACGTTAAGTTTAATATTGAATACTTACAAACACTGATAGTGTAATCTAGCATTGCAGCAGTACGGGCACTCAGTACTTGGGCTGCCAATTTTACTTTCATTTTCTTTATTTTCTTGGGCTCCACATGCTCAGCCGTCAATTTCGGCAGGGCTCTGGTGTGACCGCATTTATTGTCTAATTCATAAACGCGGAGTATGTCACTCCATGTCGCTCTCTTCTGCTCAAATATTAAGTCCTTGTCCATAAAATTATTCCGGATTCCTTTTAATAAATGTGATGGATCGTGGAACAAAAATAAGTCATGCCCAGCAATATGAATTGTATCACCTGAAAAACAATTGAAATATATTAAGTTTGGTTCAACGGGGCGCTTTGGTGGTATATTAACGCGGTAGACCTCGTCGGTGATAGCGGGATGACTTGGATTCCTTTTTGAAGGACTGGCCAGAGAGTGCAAAGAATAGGGAAACATGGAAAAAGTGGTGGGAGGCCTTTGCCTAGCAGTGGGACACATCAAGCTCTTAATAATAATAATAGTAATAACTAGAGACTCTGGCTAGATGGAGATGAGAATAATGACAAAAAAAACAAGTGTTTAAATAAATAATGAAATATTACAAGGAAGCAATAGGTCATTTGGATCTAGCGATATCCACAGCACCTAGTGAATATAGAACTAAATTCGTGAAATTATGTTATTAGTTAGCTTCTGTATTGCATATTCACGATTTGCTTGGATAATTTAAACTCAAGTTAGTAAAGTAAAATTAGAAGTTCAAGATTGTTGGAAAACATACCATTTTTCCTTTCGGCAGAGGTATTCATCCAAGCTGTAGCGGCCTTCATGTTTTTAAAACATGATCGGAATGTGGATCCTTGATCGCACACAAGGGCCATGGGTTTCAGGCCAGTTTCAGAGAGCTTTCTTATTAAATCTTTAAGTATTTTCTCCAATTCTGGCACAGAAACAGTTCCTTCACAAAAATAGAAGGCAATGCTCTGTCTCCATGAAGAACATATGCCTCTAATCATGAATACTAGGGCATGGTCAGCAAATTTTTGCCTTCTCTCTCGGGCTATTTCCACAAACCCATTTATTTTGTCTTTACTTTCATTGTATGTGAGGTGTGGTGAAAGGGAAACTTCATCAAACACTACTGAACATATTTTTTTGCTTCCTTCCCAGTTTTTTATGGTCATCTTTATGTGGTTAAATATGTTTTCAATAATTCCACATTCAAATACTACTTTCTCTGAGAGTCGAGATAGTGTCCGTTTATTAGGCAGAGCAAAAATGTTCTCCAACAGTTTGTAACCTTTTGGACTTTGCTTCATCAAAGCCAGGGCAAACAATTTGTCTTGAAGAGAAAATCTTCTAGCCATTTTATTTTTTCGTACAAGTCTTAGCTGCATCAATAAAAAGGCTTTGGCTTTTTTATTCAGCTTAACAAAGTCCTCTAATAGTGGTACCGAACATTCGGCATATTTATGTGCGTTTTGTAGCCTCGTCGTACTTATTTCCCCCAGATTTGCTGTAGCAGTCTTGGTAACTTCCCGGATAAAACGGCGAGTTTTCGACTTCAACTGCTTCATTGGAGATTTTCCTGAAATTGATTTGAAATAAATAACTGCTTAAATTGCAATGCACAGAAATGTTTTTGTTTTTTAATTTTGCGTTGACATGGGACGCAAAACTACCCGTACCGTTTTTGTAAGGTGAACATTTCCGAACATATTGGAGAAAAATAATATGGATTATTTTTTCGCATTAAATCCCAACTTACTTGATTTAGGCTGCCCGGTTTTCTTGATATTGAGCAGTATATTCTCGGTTCTCAGTTCTGTAACCAAAATATTATTTATTATCATTGGTGAATCCGTAATGCACTTTTGACAAAAAGCTTTTTTTTTGTACTGATCAGAGTAAATTGGTAACAATATCCGATTTTGACTGGTGCAGCTTGATCACTATCGCCACAGTTGTCACCACGTCAACTAAATTCTCTAAGCCTCCCTTTCTTACCGAAGAAGAACTAAATTCTAATAGTGAATTCCATCAGATTATGGATCAGACAAGGGCCAGGTTAAATCTCTATGCTCTAAGTCAGTTTGGGCTAATTTCACTGGTCTTTTGATAGTGAAATTATTATAATTGTTAGAATAGAATTAAATTAGAAATGTTTTGACGGAAAAAAACTTATTTATAAGCTAAAGTTTGACTAAATTAAGCTGTACAAGTTTATTGTGCATTTATAAACCATCCCAATGAAACTAACTTTCTTTTAAAAAAAACCGCGTCCCAATCGGTTCATCCGTTTGGAAGCTATGATGCCACAGACAGACACACATTAAACCAAAATTATAATACATTAAAATTATTATTGAAATCAAAAAGTGTGACTTAAAGGACAATGCCAGATCTCGGCTTAAAACACTTTAAAAAAAATACTTGCGGATACGAAAGATGTTGATATGACCTGTTTTGTATGAGCTTTAAATTCAGTATTTTATTTTATTACTTACACATTTAGGGAACTTATACGAAAAATAGAGCCATCTATTAAGATACTTTATAAATAAGACAACTTGCGAGTAATGTATGTAATGTAAAGTAAAATAAGACAAGTTCTTCAGAAAACCTAACACCACCCGCATTGTTTTAAATATTTTTCTACATCAAATAAACCCAATTCTATAATTATCCGTCACAATTTATCCTTACGCCAAAGCTTTTATGGAGACCTGGCATTGTCCTTTAAAAAACTTCAATTTTTTAGTTGTGATGTCATTGAACAGCTCCTACTAAATATAAGTGCCCAGCTTATGACTGTTAAGTGTATTGTACAAAAAAAAACTCTTACCCTGCACCTCTGAAGAGACTACTTCACTCGTCGGTGGCAGTGCGGGCAGCTGTTCTTGGATAAGAGCATCACCTGAAAAATGAAACATTTTTTTTTATACTAATGATGCTAATAATATAGGACAATTTGCTGGTTGGGGTGCCGCCCATGTACGCCTTCCAAAGTACAAGGACTCCTGTAATTGGTCTAGACTAGGAGATGAGGTTTTTTTATTAATTTTTCTATTGAAACAGGGAGAAGGATATATTGTTACTGAATAAAGTAATCCTAAATAAGAATGAAAATTCTGAAAAAAATAACTAATATTCTAAGACTGCCTACCTTTTTTTTCCCATAAATTCACAATAGTTAGCTATTAGATAGATTATAGTCTGGAACAGCACATAGGCTACTTTTATCCCAGAAAATTGGACAGATTCCGAGATAATAGCCGTAAACAAGTTCTAGGCAGGCAGAATCATGGGCAACAGCTGTTATTAATATAGTATAGGCATTGAATTATGAGTTTTGAACCGAAACTGAAAATGACAAAGCATAATGAACTAAGGGGTTAGGTGTTTTTTCACTTATTCTCGTCTAGTATAGTTTTTGAGAGTTAACTTCAGAGAGTGACATAATAAGCTTATATTACAATAAAACTCTAACAATTAGCAACAGCCATCAAACAACAGAACTATTAACTAATTTTACAAAACAGAACACTCACCTTTACCATGCACTTCTGAAGAGACTACTTCACTAGTCGATGGAAGTGAATACAGGTGCTCTTGGATAAGAACATCACCTAAAAAAAAATACAAATTTATTGTTTTAGCAATGTATAACAATTTGAAAACCAAATTGAGAAAGTGCCTTTGCAAATCAATCATTGCAGTTAGTTTTTAGGAAATATGTTACAACTTCATTTGCCTGCTAAAAGCAGTCAGAATTCGACTTTATTATGCTTTTATTAAATAAACATCTTCAATATTTAAGCTTATTAATACAATTCAGACAGCTAGAGTGACACCTACATTTGACATCTGTTGTCATGTAAAATTTATTTATTTACAAACAGAACTTGACAGAAGCGCGTGGAGCTAACCCCATGTGCTTCTGTTTAGTCCATTTGAGAAAATTCACTTTTACCGAACAATTGTCTTCACGTGTGATATCCATGGACTTATTGCTCTAATAAGTCCATGGGAGTGTCTATAAATAACTTGACATTGGCGAAATACACCTTAACAGGAGTGAAAGCCATTGATTAAGAATAAAAAATTTTTTTACAAATAACTATAATTGTTATAATTTTTACAAATAATTGGGATAAGGGCAGGAGAATGATGATGAACTATAATTGTTATGATTAAATTAATATAATAGATTAAACCATTTCTCTTTTAAGTTATCTGTGATAAATAATAATAATTAGTTTGGTGAGGTTTTTCAAGAGGTTTAATACAAGGGCATGAACATTTAATTTTATTGTTGAAACTCATGATTAGAAGTATGGGACCCCTTATAAATACATTTTTATTTAAATTTAATGTGAAGTCTTTTTTCTACTCTAGAAAGAAGGGTCATCTAAATGTCAATGGTATTTTGCTTAAAGTTATTTGTCATGTCACTGACCAAGTCAAAGGCAATAACTACTAAAAATGTGATAAAAAGTAATGGGAATAAAAGTCGCGTGTGTTCGTTAGTTAAAACTGTTTATCTTAGTTTTTCCACAATCATTTCATAAGGTTATTGCATCTATGAGATACGATACTAATGAGGATATCTATTTTTTTTAAATCAAGAAGTTTTAATACCTACGCAATATTGAAATTGAACAGAGATTTAAAAGGCAAAAAATAAATCGCTTTGTTGAATAATATAAACTACAAACATCGATATAGAGATGGTCGATAAAAAAAACATTCAATCCCTACAAAATAGCGAAGTCACTGCGACAAGATAACGGGGTCTAATAATAAATGTGGGAGTAACTCTGTATGTCCCTTTCACAGCTGACCCGATTTCAATGAAATTTGCTATGGACACAGCTTGAGTCCCAGGGAAGGACATATTATGGTACTTTTCATCCTGGAAAATTAAACAGTTACCGTATAAGTGGAAGGAGTTGCAGGCATCAGCTAGTTCTTTGTATACTGATTTATTTTTTAAATTTATCTTATGTGCTCAAACGTACATAAAATACTAGATTTTTACAATGCATCACTTTCTTATCTTAAAGCTAATAAATCTACTAAGTTGAGGATAAACATTTTGAAAGAATTTAGTGTGTAGAATCTGACTTGCAAAGCTGGCTTTATTCTTGAGCAGTAGCAGTAAGTAATAATAAGAGTGCCTTTAAAAATAAGAGAGTTCTAATATTAACCACAAAAGTTTACTTCACATACCTGGCATGCCCATGATCACATTGGGTTCTTTGGATGAATCATCTTCAACTGGTGCTTCACAGTAATTATGTTCGCAAAGAACACTATACTCTGAAATGTTTTTTTTTATTAGAATTCAAATAGGTACTTGTTACAATGTCATGTTGCAATAAAAAATACCACATGCATTACCTTATGAATCAAAAATTACTTACCTCCAGATGAGAGTGGTACGCCGTGAATAAATTCCTTGTCAGTGAATAGACACGGATAGGAATAGCGAATTCTCGCACCAGTCTGATCAAACTGCGTTTCATCAAAATGTTTGTTACAAACACGCTTTGTCAACAGGACACTTTGGGTAAGCAGGAGTAAATACGGACTAGTCGGAACGAGCATCGACATCCATAAACTGCGTAAATTGTCATTCATGGGCATGCAGAATAGCCTGTGAGTGTTACTTGTTGAATCACATCCAACAACACAACACTTGAACTTAGCCATGTTCGGCAAAATCACAGCTAAAGCCGCGTCACACACTGGATACAGTACGGAGCGAGGGATTGTATTGTTAAACAGGAGGAGAATGGCTTTTCAAGGGACTCAACTCAACCAAACGGGAGGAGAACTCAAGATAGCCGGCACTCGAACTCGATGTTTACAACACAATGGCCGTTAGAGGTGTCGAGGTTGACATTGACAGCGATACAGATTATAAAAAAGACCATGCGACAGCAGCGCCATAACAGGACAAATGGAACTAAGCTGTCAGCCCCCTGTAAAGGACCAGTCTTTTACGCATGCAGCGCCACGGCAGCCCGAGCAGCGCGCGGAATGCGTTGTTGTATTGCACTCTTAATGCTCAAAGCGCACGTTTCGTACAACTGTCCCACAGCTGACATGCATAAAACGCCTAACAGTAAGCCTTAAACAATGTAATTTTCACTTGGTCTGAACAATATGAAAATCGGCGCGCTAACATGTTACTCTTTACTGATATCGAGCGGCACTGTCTCTCAAGATCTTCATCATCTCTTAATTTGTCTGTGATCATGTGACCAAGGTATTTGAATGAAGGCAGTAACTCTAATTCCTCTCGATTCAGTACAATCGGTGGGATACAATCTGGCCCCTTACCATACCTAAATACCATTACTTTCGTTTTCTTAACATTATATTTCAATCCATGAGAAACGGCATACCGCTGACAAATATCCAGTAGCCTATTCATACCATTCACAGAAGGGCTCAGCAGAGCCATGTCGTCCGCGTAACTAAAGTTGTTGGCGCACTCTCCCGCGATGTGGCACCCTACTGCGGCTGTGCTGAGCTCCCCTATGAGATCCTTGACGTAAATGTTAAACAAGACCGGTGACGTCAGCCCGCCCTGCCTAACACCGCAATTAAGTCTATAACTGTCCGAGTTCGCTTCGCCCCAGCGTACAGAGTTCACTTGGTTCTTGTACCAATAACTCAACAGACATGTTATTTTCTTGGACACCCCTGCCTTTAGTAATTTTGCCCACAGTATTTGGTAATTTATAGTGTCAAAGGCACGGCTGAGGTCTAGAAAGCAGCCATATACAGATGTGCTTCTCTTTAAATAATGCTTGATAGTCCGCTTTACAGAATATAGCCATGTCTGTCGAATGACCCGGACGGAACCCGAACTGGGCATCGTGCAAACTGACCGCGTTCGTAATCATTGGATTAATTATGCGTTCCAATATTTTAGACATAACAGTTGCAAGTAAGATCGGTCTGTAGTTATCAGGGTCACTAAGGTCACCAGTCCTATTATTTACAATCGGTATAACATTCGTGTGCTATGGAAATTTTAAAAAGCATTGCCATACATTTATGTAAGAGAGGCCCGCCATGAATGATGTGCTCAATACTAATACTGTCGTGACCAAGTGACTTACCGCGTTTCATATTACGTACACACTCCCAGATTTGTTCCGGCGTGATATCTAAATTACCGTTAGTCACCCGATCACTAAGATCATTTAGCGCATCGGTCGAACAACATGACGAGCTTGCAAGTGAATCCTCTACTCTAAACTTGTTAATAAACATATTTGCGATCTCCGTTTCGTTTTGAAGGCCGTTAACTGTAATCGGTCTACTTTGTTTATAATTAAACTTATTAGTGTCCTTCCAGAACTGACTAAAGTTGCCTTTAGCTCTGTGGGATGCAATTATGTCCATCTGTATCTTATTTTGATTACGTTGACACCATGCCAGCTTATTTAAAACAACTTCCTTTTATAATACATATCATCATACACGGAACCAGATGCCGGCGAACCTTGAAGCATCCATATCTTATGAGCTTCGCGAGCCTGTGTATAAAATGGTTGTACGTGATGATTCCATCCAATTACTTTACGTTTCGTTTTCCTATTCTGAGATGTTAATATGGCAGCATTTTGTATAGCTGATATTAATTCACTATAAAAAGAGATGAAAAAGAGTCAATCAAATTGAAATGTGATTGGTTGCTACAAGATTCGCTGCACGCAATACTCGGCAATTTAATATTTTTTAAATATTGAGTACAAGCTTTATGATAATTTTCGGTTTGTTCACTACATCTATTGCCCCATAGAACCCTATTAACTGGTGTAGATCCCAAGGTTAATTTAGTTTGTATTAGTCTTAGGTTACAATTAATAAGCAATGGGGTGTGGTCAGACCAATACACGTCATATAACACTCGAGCGTTCGTACACAAATCATACGCCGAGGAGGTGGCAACACAGTGATCCAGCCAGCGCGTCGTGCCATGCACTTCACTTTTGAAAGTAAACGTGTCAGATGACTCACCGAGCAAGCTTAAGTCCGCACGAACCCATTCCTGGTCTTCGCAGAAGGATCTCAGCTCCTTACCGAAAGGGGCGCGCGGATCCGCATTATAATCACCCAGCGCTAGCACACATTCAGTCACTATCCTCTATGATGTCACTTATTTTTCCCATGCGTTCCGTGAACAGTAGCAGATTATCCGCGCAGTCGGTTGGCATATATACAGACATTATAATTAAACTCCGGCTATCCGCGAGTTGCACGCGGATAGCGGCTATGCGTTTTGAACCGCTGTTTATCGTTGTCAGATTTGTAAACAAACTTCGCCTCCACAACAGCGCCACACCGCCGTGTGCCTGCCCTTTAACGGCCCCGATGACGTATCCACTGCCGAAATTCCGTGATAGCCGAACTCACCACTAATCTGACTTAAATAGTCAATGTCTTCAGGGAGCAGCCATAATTCCTGAAGAGCGATGATGTCACATTGTTTACATAGATCCCGGACATTGGGAAGTGATCGTTTAACGCCTTTACAGTTAAACGATATCAGGTTAACGTTAGTTAATAAGTTATTGCATTGTGTACCCATTGTTAAATTATTATTGAGTCCGTAAGGTTTCGGTGCGTAGTGCCTTGTTTGTTCCGTTTATATATGTATTTTCTGTACACAATCCCTCTTGACCAAAATCCGTCACTTAAGAAAGTGTTTAGCTTGTCCGAATCAACAGTAACAAGAAAAGAGTTAAAAGAGGTTTCTTGGTATGGCTTTATATATTCGATCTTAATTGCGTACTGTCCCTTACTTTCAATATATTCTTTCATATTATTCGGGGTAATTTCTTTCCTCGTGCGAGAAATGTAAAGTGTAACAGAACTCGGAACGGCTTGCAATATGCTGTTAGATTCACCTATTCCTCTTTTGTTTCTTGTATGCAGCTTCCTTTTCTCATAAGTCACTTTTTCATATCCATCTTCGTCGATATCTTTGTTCGATTTATTCGTGAGTGACATGACAATTTTTCTATAGGAAAGTTTTGAATCAGTTGGCTTTTTATTTTCGGTTAGAGGGGTCAAAGCCGGAGGACCCCATTCACTAATGTGTGTTGGAGAGTCAACCTTATTTTCGTCGCCCGAAGATTCAATTTGCTGCTGACGCATAGGAGTCATCGCCGTCGAACTAAGAGCCGGCAACTTACTGCGACTCGGCTGAGGCGTACCCTCTAGTTCAATTTTATTATTCCGATTCTTCAACGATTTTCGTACACTAGGGCACACGGGTAGCGGTAATTTATATTGGCTTTTAACAATATTTAATTCATTCCGTAACTCTGTTATTAATTCCGTATTACTTTCTTCATTCGATTTAAACATAAACAGCTCAGAGCGTAGAGAGTGACACTAGTTCTTTAAGGATTTTTGCCACATCCAAGTGATCAAACGTTATAGGAACGGCATTTTTCTTCGGGGGGTTTCTTTAATTATTTTAATAATATCTACAACATTCTTAGAAGCTTTTCCTTCCCCTTTTCTAGAGGTTATTCGTAACGCTAAGTCTTCGTATTGCTGGCATTTCGCTAGATCGATTTCCTTTTCAGAAAAAATCGTTATGCATATTCGTGTCAAGATGGCTCTTCAATAATGTCAATCCGATTGGTAATGTAGCACAACACTTCGTTCAACACTAAGTTATTTTCACTTTCCATGTTTACATGGTAGCAACTTTACGGAAGGGTTGTACCCCCGCAAGCGCGGCAATGTCTGTACGTAGTTAAGCAGGTAATTAGATGTTGTCGTTACGGCCGACAGCGCGAGACTGATCTACTCTTATCACCTAACTACGAAAAAACGTAAATTTATAAATAAAAAAAAGCGTTGATGCAGGTAGGTAGTTTATAAAGTACCTAGGTACCTATTTGGTAATTGTTGATTATGTAAAACATGGAGAGTTTTTGTACGTTATGTAGGTATCACGCGCGGCGCGCGAGACACGTGACCGCGGCGGGTTGACGACCGGCGCTGGCGACGAGTGATGCCACGCCCCCTCATTGATGCTCGTACTACGATTTACAGCACCATTACTACTTCATACATTGCGCGGCGAGTTTTGTTAGGAAAATAGAACTTTTTAACCTTACGTTTCCGGAAAAAAAAACCAGTGGATTTCAGTTCAGTATCATGGTCTGAAACTGCAGTTTCAGTTTTCGGTGAGCCGTCCCTTACACCCTGTATAATGGCGCATATTTGTTAGATCTCGTAAACACAATACACAAGATAAATATACGAGTAAAGTGCTGCCATCTATATCACAACTTTAAAAATTAATCGATATCGACAATGTCGGTATGCATCTCACCTCTAATAATCGTTTGATAATCGGTAAAATAACGCAAACGTCTTTATTTTAAAATTGTGTAAGCACATGGTCGATTTCAACATTTCTGATTTTTGTCTTTTCGTTGTAAATTTTAAGTTTTGTGTGTTTTTGAACGTTTTTCATTTTACTACGCATTGTAATATATTCTATACGTGGTGTTAAGGGACACTCAATATCTTAAATAGTTTATGAGATATACGAGATAGAATATAATATTGGATAAAACTATGGAATGATAAATACACAACGAAATGATAAAATGTACCCAACGAAGTGATAAATACCCACTGGAATGATAGAAACGACCCACGTAAATGAAATCTTATCGACCGGAATGAAAAAAGTCAATAATTATCATAATTATCAGATTTTATTAGAGTAAAAATGACATTAATGTTATTATTCACTATCTGAATTACAAGTCTTGATTTGAGTAAAAATTAGATTAATGTTATTAATAAATATCATAATTATAAGTCTTTATTTAAGTAAAAATTACATTAATGTTATTAATAAAAGTAGGTAACTATTGAAATCCTTTTATTGTGTTATTAAAAATATCCGAATCATTCGAATAAGGAATAAGGAATATTGGCGTATTGCAAATACCTACAATCTAAAATAAGTTCTAAATTGTTGCTAATAATAAGTATTAAATGAAGAATGTCAGTAGGTACGCCAAATCGCTTGAAACTTTGTTACAGTAAAGCTTATAAATAAACAAACGTACTAATTAGTAGTTTTGATTCTACGTACGTTTAAAATCTTGGTCAATAATATTAAAGGCCGCGGCCGCGGGCGCAATCTTCCTAGAGTGACGTCATCGCTTAACAGCGGTGCGCGCTCTTATTATGATTGAGTAAGTTCACATGGCTATAACTATCTAACCGTAATAAGTAACCGATTGCAATTTTCACAAAATACGTCTCATTATTAACTCTATCGTTTAAAATAAATTGAACAATAAATCAAATCCCTAATGGGGTCCCCATACAAGAAACATGAAAAAATACATATTTTCTTTTAGTATTTTTATATGGATTGTATTTTTATAATGGCCTTTTATTTTGATGCTATTTTAAGCTTAAATACTTAGTAGTCTAACTTTCATAGTTTACGACTAAATAGCAATCTCAATGAAAACTGCTACAAATATGTGGAAAAACTGATTTTATCTACACGATGTTTTAAGCGGTCACCCATTCTGTTTACGCTTGTAGTTGCTTAACTTTTGAAGCCGAAGCCCGGGTTGTATTTTTATGATAGCTTTTTATTTCGATGTCACATTAAGCTTAAATAATAATCTAAACTTCATAGTTTACGACCTCCTTCTGACGCAGTCGGGTAAAAAATAGTTAGGTAACTACACGATGTTTAAGCGGTGGTTGCTTAACTTGGGTGGTAGGCCTTTCTTTACAAATTTCGTGTTAATGTAGAATTCTGCCCTGCAGAACCTAAACCGCAGTAGGTGCAAACAGTTAATTTTGAGAAAAAGCATAAAATGTAATCGAAGTGTACTTTTTCTACCTTTTTATTGTTTTTGTGTTAATTGCATTTCAAAAAATTATAAAGTCAGCTATCCAAATTCCTAGAAACTTGCAGACAGACTTTGGAACAGAGTTTTACAATAGTGAATTTGATTGTTATATAGAATCTTTAGGAATAAATCATGATTCAACTGTTGTTGTTAACAACATTATTAATTGTTGAAAGGTTAATAAAGACGCTTAAAAACAAACTGTACAAATATTTTAGTTTAATTGGAAATTACAAATGGGTAGGAAAACCTTTAGATGATATAGTCAAATGTTATAATTAAACTATTCATAGTACAACAAAATGTAGACCAAATGATGTTAATTTTGACCATGAATCGGAAGTAAAGAACAATATTAAGAAAAGTCAACAAAGTCTACCTCATAAATTAAATAAATTCAATGTAGAAGATCGTGTACGTATAAGCAAGTATAAAAGCGCTTTCCATAAAAGTTATACGCCTAACTGGTCAACAGAGCTATTTACTATTAAACAAGTCAGTAACACTCAACCTTTTACGGGTCATATAGAAGATCAGTGAGGAAACACTATTCTGGGCACATTTTAGGAACAAGAACTTCAAAAAACTAAGTATCCAGACGTTTATCTAATTGAAAAGGTGATCAAAAAAAGGGAAGAAATTATACGTTAAGTGGTTAGGACTTAATGATAGTGAGAACAGCTGGATTAATAGAAGTGCCATTGTATGAATATATTTATAAAGTTACTCGCACAAAAAATGTCATTAACATTTAGGATATGAAAAGAAGAGGACTTTTAAACAGTGTAATTAATCACTTGCCTTTTGAATTACACTTAGGTACCTGGCTACAATTATTGCGGACCTAAGAGGTGATAAAGGAGTCAATGAATTGGATGACGCGTGCATGAAACACGATATAGCTTATGATAAACATTCTAACCTAACAGATCGACACCGCGCAGATTTAGAACTTTATAAAATGGCTAAACAGAGGTTGAAGTCTAAAAGTGCTGGAAAAGGAGAAAAACTTGCTTCATGGGTAGTAAGCAAAGTGATGAAATCTAAAATGAAAGCTGGTGCAGGCATAAAGTCATTTAAAAGTTTGGTTACAAAGATACGGAAGGAATTGAACAAAAAACAAATCAAAAGATAAAGGCACTGCACTCGCCCTAGGGCTCGCAAAGAAAGTATTTACTAGAAACAGTAAAATTATTATTCCTCGATTAATACCGATTCCGCAAACTGGCGGTATATTACCACTGATAACTATTTTTGCGGGACTTTCGGCGTTGGGATAATTGGCTGGAGGGGCTGCCGGGATAGCTAAAGCTGTTGGTGATTGCAAAGCTGCAAAGAAAAACTTATCCGAATCACAACGTCACAACAAAATGATGGAATCTATTGCATTAGGTAAAGGATTGCACATTAAACCGTACAGAAATGGAAAGGGATTCTGTTTAGAATACTCAAAAAACTAGTCGACAGGCTTCCCAGACGTGCTCTCACTAATATAGATATTTTTCACTTCTCATGCTCTTAAAATATTACTTTAGTCTCTGCACATCGGGACTAAAGCTCCTTATTAATCTCTAGGGATTAAAGTAATTTTGTTTTAATTTACTTTGGAAACCCCTAAACAGCCAATCACAGTGTTTGTGAATGGAGGATTATTGCTTTTATTCCCATTTTCAGTGATTGTGTATGGACCATTTTTAGGCCATGGAAATAACCTATAACTGTGAAAAAATATTTAAAAAACGATTTAATTTCGTGAAATACGAATAATAATTACGAATATGAATCTATTTCATTATATTAACGATGAATTCATTTTATTATGCATGGTGCAATTAGTATTAAAATAGTTTTCGAGTTTGAACCTGTTGGCTAAATATGCAAGCATTTAAAGCGGCGCTGTACAAAAAAATAACAAAAGAAAAGAAAAACCGCGGAACGAATTAGGTAGTAAGAAACTTTCTTATAATAAATATTGTAGTTTTGTATAGAACGTCGTCAGTGCCGGATTGAGCAAGCACGGGGTCCGTAGCAAATTCTATAAAGAGACCCCCGTTCGCTTTAGGTTACAGGTTGTGGCGGGCTCTTTTCTGCAACTGGGTGACTTAGATATGCGCCTATTTCGTGTGGGGGTTTGTTTTAGGTTATTCTGCTGGAGAATATCGACTGGATTATTCATCCTATCGTCAACCCTGGTGGATATGAGTACACGCATACTGATGTAAGTACCAAAACAGGTGAATAGCGGCCTTTACACGTAAAGATCGGACCGCGGGAAACGCCACGCGCCATTCCAATCTTCGCTCCGAACCGTACATTTTTACTATTTTCTGTTACAGTTGCATTTACACGTACGGTTCGGCAAGAAGATTGGAATGGCGCTTGGCGTTTCCCGCGGTCCGAACTCTACGTGTACAGGCCGCTTTTTTAGAGGTTAGATGTGGGTGCGCGGGGCCACCCAATGCGCGGGGCCCGTAGCATTTGCTACTCTTGCTACGTGGCTAATCAGTCACTGAATGTTGTTTTTTTTCCTCGCATTCAAAGTGGAAAGTAGAGTGTTTAACGCGAGACTAAACAACCATAATGACACTCGAACTATAGCCACTCTCGCTCGCTGGCTCGCTCGCGTGGCTAAATATCTCTTGTCATTATGGCTTGTTTTAGTCCCTTGTTGAACAATCTACTATTAAAGCACTGTACAGATATTCCTCATTTCCGTGTCGTTTATATGAGATATAATTTGCCAAAGCGTTCGAATAGAGTAGAGTGTGCAATTATTAATTTAGATAGTTCTGAAAACCAAGGGACTCACTGGGTAGCCTATGTTAAAGATAATAATTACTGTGAATATTTCGATAGATACGGCGATCTTCAGCCTCCAATAGAATTAATAAAGTATGTAAAAAATCAAATTATTTCATACAACTAAGTACGTCACTTAGGTACCAAAATTTTAAAACTGTAAATTGCGGTCATTTATGTTTGAAATATTTAAAACAATTTTGGAGTAACCGTTTAAATATCTCCGTTCAATAAAAACCATATCATTCACACGATGTCTTTCACTTTGTCCATAACTGGAACCTCTTCTACCCTGATCACAAATCATTCACCAGCTTTTCAACTAAATGGTGAATATGAATGCGGGTTACTATATTTTTCGACTTTTAACGCTATACCTAATATAGACTATAGAAATAATATGTTTTATTATGGCCAAAATGAAGTAGTCGAAATTCCTGAAGGGTCATACGAACTTCAAGATCTCGACGATTACCTCAAAAACATCTGAAAGGATGCACATTTTCACTGAAATGTAATAATAATATATTGTGTTCTAAAAATGTGTATTTTAATAAAGAAAACTCGATTGGTAATTTACTAGGTTTCGGTAAAGAAACTATTCAAGCTAATATATTAACAGTCTCCTTTTCCTGTGTCCATTCTCTCTACAACTATAGTGCGAGTTGAATGTGACATTGTGAGTGGTTCATTTATTAACGGAAAACCAAGCCATATTATTCACGAGGTTGTGCCTAATTTGCCGCCAGGCTATCGGATTATAGAAACACCAAAACGTTATTTATTTTCCCCTTACTCAAAACAGTTTAAGCTCTTTAAAGTTAAGAATATTGGATATAAACGATAACTTAATCAATTTACGCGGTGAAGAGATCCAGATATATTTGCATCTCAAGAAAAGATGATAGATTTCAATAAAAGATTAGTTTCGCGCTGTACAATCATTAGTACACATTGTGCTGTCAAGAAAAGAACACCTAAAAATCAGCTTACGAGGCTTTCCAAGGAAAATAAAGAATTTCTTAAAACGATTGGTTTATTAAAATGAGTATTCTAAACTTAACAGAAACTTTCGGCTGCGATAACACAATAGAAAGTTTTGGATTCCATTCCTACAAACCTTACGTAACAAGTTTAATTTTAATGATGAAATCCGTATAAATCCTGAGAGTGCCTTATACATAGAGGGAAACATCGCAGTAGTCAACAGAGAACCAAAACTACCGGTGGCGAGTGTTCAGTTTACTAATAACCCTATACTTCATTTGTTTCAAGATATTCGATATGACCTTAATGGAATCGAAATAGACAAAATTAAAAATTCTGGAATTACAACTACTATGAAATCTCTCTTATCTCTAAATGAACATGTATCAAGTTATGGGGTTGGGATGTTCACCGTACGAAAGTTATGCATGGTTCGTTTTCTGTATGCATTCCTTTAAACAAGATTCTTGGCTTTGCAGAGGATTATAATAAAATAGTTATAAACTGTAAGCATGAACTTATTCTTTTGAGATCCAATACTAATTTAAATAGCGTACGTAACATTAAATACAAATGAATATATAGATAACATTACGATATCTAAAATAGTATGGCGTATGCCACATATAAAAGTTTCTGATCGGGAAAGGTTAAATTTAATGAAGTGCATTGAAAAAGATCGTGCTATTCAGTTAGCATTTATAGAAAGTGGGATCTTTATGAGTATCCACTTTTACCGAAAACATCAAAATATTCCTGGGCAATCAAAACTTCATCTCAAATTGAAAAGCCACGATATGTTGTTATCGGATTTAAAACAGATAGAAAAAATATGAGTTACAAAGATATGACACACTTTAATCATTGTCATTTAAGAGATGTGAAAGATTTTTTAAATTCAACCTATTTTCCGTATGAAAGTTCAAATGTAAGTTTCGCAGCTGAAAAGTACGCTATATTATACGAACAGTATGCTAAATTCCAATAGTCGTATTATAACCGCAGTCAAGCGCCGTTGCTAACTCCGCAAGAATTTAAGGATAAAGCACCTCTGTTTGTTATCGACTGCTCTCGGCAAAACGAAACCTTAAAAACGGGTTCAATAGATGTGAGAGTTGAATTAGAGTGTGAACAGGACATACCCGATAATACTGCCGCTTACTGTCTTATTTTGAATGATAGCATTGTAGAATACAAACCGTTGACCAATATTACCCGAAGGATATCATGAGCTCAGACTGCTTGTTTGTAGATCTCCAGGGGTTTAAATCATTTACAAATGAATTTATTGTTAAAGAATTGGCATATAGTACAATTGAATACACACAAGTATTTTTAATAAAACCCCCGTATGCATTTTTTAATTTATCGGAAAAAGAAAAAAGTAATGTTAGATGGATAGAGAAAAACCTCGGTATCTTATGGCGTGAAGGATTCATTGATTATAGAGAGAAAATATTTGTAAAAGGGTTAGAAAAAATTTAATGTGTTAAAGATTTGTGTGATAATTGTACTGTAATAGACTTGGGTGAAAAAGGTCTTCCTACATTTCAATCTATGCATAAAAAATAACTATTGTAAAAACAGCGGCACATATAATTGTTTAATTCATAAAAAAACTTGTGCGTTAAAAAATGTATTATGTATTAAAAAATGGTATTTCGAAAATAATTTAGAATTGTAATCTCATATCTGGTAACAAAATAAATGATATTATTAACAATCATTTTATTTTTCAACTATTCAAAGAGAATTATCTATTACGTACCGAAAAGTTTTTCCACTAAATTGAATTAACATCGCTGTCAGTCAAGATGAAGAAAAACGTGTCGGTAAAAAAAACAACTCTAAAGATCACTTGCAGCTTTTTCTTAGTCCAGTAATGTTAAAATATATGATAGGTTACTGTTAAATCTAGTTTAAAAGTTATATCGAAATTTACAAAAGCTGCAAGGGACCATTAATATCTGCAAATAAAACAACAAGTTATTTTCATTTTATTTATTTACTTACTATGTTAATTACAACTAATTTAAACTAAAACTACAAACTAGCACTGTATCCACTCAGTTTTTTAGAAATCTTATGTATCAAACAGATCTCTATCTTATATAGATATCTTATGATCTATCTATCAGTTCGTCATAATTATCGTCCAACAAATATTGCGCACTCAACACCACTTTTTCTTCATCATCACTGTCTTTGTTCAGGTCAAATATCTGTATTTTTAGTAGTCTCGTACCATTCCCTACTTTATTTTTTATTATAAATGATAGAAGACGGTCGTCCACCACTTCTTTTAAAAACGTTGTTTTACAAATTTCGTTTTGATCTTTTTTCCTTATTTATTTTCTAAATTCCGCTTTTAAGATTTTTTACTAGCTCGCTCTCTTCTTCTTCTTCTTCCACTAGGAATTCCTCCAATGGATCCTGAGCATATTGCGAGGATAGGAAAGTGTCCTGCGTTCCTTCCATGTTCTGAAACAAGATAAATCAAAATAAATATTTTTAACACATGCTTGCTATTTGTAGACAATAAAATAAATAAAACTGCAAGACAATAACTGGATCCATACATACATGGATCCAGTCTAACTTGAATAAATTGTTAATATATAAATATAGCGACCCGCCCTCGCTTCGCTTCGGTTTATGTTTTTCTCTAACACCCGTACATAAACCAGGATATTACTAAAAACTTTCCTCTTAATTAAATCACTATTAATCAAAACCGCATTAAAATGCGTTGCGTTTAAAAGATCTACCCGGGAGCTAACCGGCGTCATCGAATGTCACTCCAAACATTTTCTGCCGATTTACTTAGTTAAACGAAAGCTAAACGCTGGTCAACTTGGATACCACCCCAGACCTATCGTTTATTTACCTAGATTGTTTAGCTAAGCAAAGATGGATTTTCTTCATTAACAAAACACACACGGTCATATGACTCAACATTCACTGTTTATTAATAATTATACCTAATGTAAAAAAAAAAAAAATTTGAAATTCGAATAAAAACGGAACATCGTCATTACTAAGGGCCTGTTGTTTGATCGGGGGCCCGTTTTTCAAAAAGTATTAGTCTAATAATATTAGTGTTTTGTCTCGTCAATAAAACTAAAAAATGAGACAAAACACTAATAATATTAGAGTAATATTTTTTGAGAAACGGGCCCCAGTAGTTACACTAACTAATCGTTAGATTAGATTAGATTAGATATATTTATTTCATTTTGAAAATTTACATGTCATTTTTTAAATTAAAATACCATGAATTCACAAAAAGATCGTCAGAGTGTATAACAATAATAATAAAATAAATAATAGTCAAATCAAAATACAGTAAAAAATTAAAATAAAGAAGTAATATGAAAACAATTTAAAATAATATTAAAATGGTACAATGTCAAAGGAGTAAAGTATGTTTAAATGTCAAATAATTTATAAAAGCTAGTGCATCCTAGATATAAATTGTGAAGAGTCAAAATATAATATAATATACAATATTCATTATAAGCTAATAATGTAATAAATGTAAAAACAAGTCATTAAGTTCATATTAATTTATAATGATTTTTCGTTGTATTCCTTTACAGAATACAACGGGTTTGATACTAATAGTTCCTTTAGTCGGCGTTCAAATGTGTCGTTTGAGGTCTCATTTTATAGTGGCGGGTAGGCGCTCGTACATCGAGGGGCCTAGTACGCGCGGGCTCCTGTCGAGCAGCGCGAGTCGCCGCGACACAGGCAGTAGTCGCCCCGTCTGACGGGTGATTTTGCCGGGTATATTCGCTCGCTTAAATAAGTGAATGTTTCGACGCGTGAACATAATTACTTCAAATACATACAGTTAAAAACCGTAACTGATGGTTAAATCCAAATTTTAGATTCCTTTTTTTAATTTTAACAATTAGTTGAGTTAACTACGGATCAAACAACAGGCCATAATAGAAATAAATGTTTTAAAAAACTAAAAACCGCCTTCAAAAACGCAAAAAATAACTTCATTAAAATTGTAGGCACCTAATAGGTTAGTCCAACTGATGTCGGCTTTTTGTTGAAAATGTTGTGGTCGCCGACTTCAGTTGGACTAACCTATTAGGTGCCTACAATTTTAAAGAAGTTATTTTTTGCGTTTTTGAAGGCGGTTTTTAGTTTTTTAAAACATTTATTTTATTTTATACTTTTTAGTGATCATAATACGCTGTTACGTAGTCCCACTTCTTAGTTGAAATGAAACTTAACTTAAGTATATCAAGCGCGCCGCAAGCAACGCCGCGGGAAAATCATAGTCATATTTCAACAGGTAAATATTATTCGTTGTAGGTAGTCGCTCAACTATCTTAATCGAGATATCTTATCGCCACCCTTGAAATCGGTACCATTGAGGAGTTCCGGTGGCCATCTGTGGTCTTCATCATCAGTTCCGCTACACCAAAAGATACTTTCTGAATGCAAATGCTGGACTTGTTACTAAAAATACTAAAATCGCTATATGTTTGCCTACAATATTTGAGGAGTTCTCTCAATTCCTCACTGATCCCCTCATCAGATACAGATTTGGTGACAATGGGACCACCTCGGAAGTATACTCTATCAAACCAAAAACGAAATTTTGAAATCGGTCGACAATTGACGGAGTAATCGGTGAACATACATAAAAAAAAAAAACATACAGTGGAACGTATAACCTCCTCCTTTTTTGAAGTCGGTTAAAAAGCAATATAATGCTTACACCCGTATTTACAGTTAAGAAAAGTAATTACTTGAGTAAAAGTAATGACAAAAGTAATGATTTTTATATGACTTTTGACATACATTACTAATACTCAAGTAATTACTTTTCTTGACTACAAAAACGGGTGTTAAGGGATCCTTCACTGAGTAAACGCACTGCGACCTCATAGTGACGTTTGTGAATACAGGTGTCTGTCTGCCGTTACTTCTCGCCTTTTTACAATCTTTTAATCAACTTGTTTTGTTAGTATGTAGCATGTAGGTAGGTACGTTATAATGTGGGAGTCTAATTTTGGAAGTTTATTTTTAACCAGTTCCCGTTATAGGATTTGGCTGAAATTTGGTACACAATGTAAACCCACAACCCACTGACAATGCAATAATAAAGTACAGTTAGAAAAAAAGGTTTTCATAAAAGTGAAATGTTTAACAAAAACTTATTGTTTAAGTACCTACGGTGAAGACTGAAAACGTTCTAATACGAAGTGTAGATTTTAGTTTTTCCTTTATGAGATAATCGGATTTGAATACAAATTTGAATGTTTTGTAATGGAATAAATGTTTGAACATATCACGCGCTTCTCTTTAGCTGCAGTCGGGTAAAAACGGATAAATAAATTTTATCAATTTAAATCTGATTTTTGAAAACATAATTTATCTAGTCAGCAGATTTGACACAATGGGAATCCCGTACAAATTTTCAACCCCTTTTTTCTTCCCTTAAGGGTTGAATTTCCATAAACGGTAAAATTATATATTTTTAATTCGTACCAGGAGCCTACATTTTAAATTTGATGTAATTTACTTCAAAAATGACGTATCTCCCATACACACTTTAATCCACTATTTCGCCCCTTTAGAGAGTAAATTAAAACAAACGAATATAGTACATTTACATCCTCATAAGCCATAATGCCAAATTTCTTGTTCGTTGCTTGAATAATGACGGACTTCCATACAATGGTTTATCCCCTATTTCACCCCTTTAGGGATTGAATTTCGTAAAATCCCTTATTACTTTCTTACGTCAAAAAAACTTATGTACTGTTAAAGTTTCATGTTTGTCCCCAACTCACAGTTTTTACTTCAAGGTCAAATATTAAACATAAAAACCACTCGAACGGTGATGATTGGCAATAATTAACATTCGTTAATTTATCACAATCACGATAAAACAGTTTAATCAGATAAAATACAAGAAAAAACAAAGTTATAAAGAAATATACAAGATGAGAAATATTTAGTTTTGACCACGAAAAATTATAATCGCTCCGTGACACCGTTGCGTTGCTCGGTCACTCGTGCGCTATTGACCATAGAATAAAATATGGCTGATCAAGTCCTGAGTGTTGCGTCATACTCGTAGGTATTATAGTTTTCGAGAAATTGGACTTGTTTCAGTCATGACGTGTTTCAATTGTCCCCGGTCTACCCTACATTTACCTCGGCAAACAAGAGTCATTCCGCCCAAACAACAACGCAGAGGAAATCAACAGAAGAATAAATTTGTCATGGCAATAGTTCTGTGCACATAAAGATATATTAAAAGGAGAAATTCCCCTTTACCTTAAAAAGAAAGTGATGGCCAGCGGGATTCTGCCTTGCCTTACCTATGGATCACAAACATGGGTCTTTACAAAAGATATAGAGAGAAAAACTAAAACAGGCCTGTCAGCAATGGAGAGGTCTATATTAAAATTAAGAAAAATAAACAAAATAAGAAATAGCATAATAAGTGTCCAAACAAAATTGATTGATTTCTTAGAACATTCTAAAAAAGTAAAATGGCAATGGGCAGGACACATAGCCCGACTAGAAGACCATCGATGGACGAAGAAAGCCACTAACTGGGGAGGACCCGAAGGAAAAAGAAAACCAGGCAAACCACGCAAACGTTGGGCTGATGATATAAAAACCACCGTAGGTGCCCAGTGGCAGGACACGGCTGAAAATAAAAAAAACATGGAAACAACTGAAGGAGGCCTTTACCCTGGAGAGGAGTTCTCATCGTAGCAAGAAATAAAAAATAGTTGATATAGTTGAATACAAAATGATACAATAGTTACATTAATCAAATATTTAATTTCTTATTATTGTTTAGATGGCAACATTACAATGCAATAATATTAGAATATCACAATAATACATTTACGCATGCTCTATAATTAGATATAAAAATACTTAAATACTATGAAACGAAATATAAAAAAGCTATACTTATAATAAAAATTCAATTAAATTCGATATCTGCATGGAACCAAAAATAACAATATAAATATACTCATACTTATGAAATTAAGATCTGTACAAAATAATTGAGAAATTTATTAAAGGCTATTTTATTTTATTTATTTATTTATTTAAAAAAAAATGGTCAAATGTCCTATACGTCAATTGCCATTTTAACCATCGAAATGACCTTGTGCGTTTATAAAAACAGCCGTTTTTATTCGATAATCACATAACCAAAGTCGTTTTCGAAGAGTCAAGACCTCCAGAAAAATGCCTTGTTGTGCCGTGTTTTATTACAAAAACCGATCAAATACCTCAAGTTTGCAGAAAGATGGATTTACATTTCACATTTTAAGTACTTGTCACTGTTGATTTTGATTGTAATTAAGCATTTTTCATCACGCTGGCTCGTAAATAGTGTCCTAATATGCTAGAACAATCGACCGTAAATTCAAAATAATAACCGAGGGCCTTTTTTTACCATTACGCCCTATCGTACGTAATAGCTTATCTGTGTGATTCCAAAATAATAATTAAAAGGGTGTCTTTGTGCAAATATTAAAATTTATATATCAATAAAAAATGTCGTCATCAGAAGAAATGGATAATGCGACCCGTCGGACATCGCCAACGCGGCTCAAATTATTAGTGAGAATCGTAAGTTAAAAATATGATCTTTTGTATGATTTTGTTTCATTTCCTCGCAATTGTGAAGAAAAACATTGTATGTTACACGGGTGGTAAAGGAAATACAAAGCTCAAGTCATTAAAGCCCTCAGCCTTCGGATTCCGGCTTCTAACAGACTCTCGTTTGTAATTCTGTCTTTACCACCCTTAATACACAATGTACTATTGTGTATATTTACATCTCACGAAACAAACATCGATTTTTAAACGTTCGGCGTAAATATTCGTTTTAGAATAAATGCGTAATCCTCACGATACTCGAAACAACTTCATGCTATATTAAACCTTATTGAACCCTAAAAGAGTGACCGTAAAATCAATAATCAATCGCTTGATTTAAAATGCCTGTTTGCGTACAGTCTTTTTTTGTGTTTGTTGACCACGTCTAATAGTCCGGGCGAACGCTGCAAATTTACTTACTTAAAAAAAATACCCAAGACCGGTCCGTTGCCACGGGCCGCGTGAGCTGCCGCCTTAGAGGGTACCCCCCATGGAAAGGCCCCCCACAACCCACCCGCGGTGTGTGAGAAGATCACGAGTCGTCGTCGTCAAGCCAGCACTGCGTGGTGTGCTCTGCAGCTGAACAGACGTCTAACAAACGCTCTCGAAGTTAGGGGCCCATCAGGTAGTGCTCACCCAACTTCTCCCCTTCCCTCCTGTCAGACACATAGCGGTGCGGTTCCCCTCGCTGCCGCACTGTGCAACCTCCCACACCGCAAATAACAAGTCCAAGGCGGTGCGGTTTCCCTCGATGCCGCTCTGTAACCACCAACCTCCCAATAAACAACCCTTTACCCATCCAGGGCGGTGCGGTTCCCCTCGCTGCCGCTCTGTAACCACCAACCTCCCAGTAAAAACAACCCTTTACCCATCCAGGGCGGTGCGATTCCCCGCGCTGCCGCGCTGGTTCCTTCCCCCGTAGGCTCTTCTTATATTCGTCTTATATGCGATCGTAGGTTTAATAATTGAATATATTAATTAAGCTATTTTAAACAAACAGGCATAAAGCCTCAGTCTATTATTGTTAACTTTGCTGTTCATATTTCAAACCCTAAAAACCCTGATCCTCCTGAGCAAACTTCTATTAACTAACTCCAGTCTCTCAGTACAAAATACAAGGGACGAGATTAATGTTAACGAGGAGCCAATAGTGCCCCGTTACATATGGCGCCCAACGATAAAAACTCACTTCTAGTGTCTTCTTTGCTCAGGATCAGGAATATAGGAAATTGATTTTAAATAAAATAAACCGTTAATAACCTTTCACCGTTATAGTTATAGTTGAATTTCTTTGAAATATAACGAACCGATATTATCCCTTTACCGTCATAGCACACCGATATCGATAAACTATACTGTACCGTAACCGTTTTTCCAAATGCCCACCGCTTGGGTTTATGAATTAAAGAAAACTGAATTAATCATAGAATCACAAAATAGAGAGCTAGGAACCGTGAACCTTACCGTGGAACAGCTTCGTAAAAATCTAATCGAGTTCATACGTGACCAAGAGTACTGAACACCTACAAAGATGTCAGATACCGAATTAGATAACAGTAAGTTCAATGGACAACCGTTGAGGAACCTGGGGGAAATCGTCAAAGAATGGAACATAACTTTCGATGTTACGGATAACGCAGTAGAATTTAACGAACGATTGCAAGAACTTATAGCCGCTAGTAGCATTGAGGGGGATGATGTCCTCAATATTTTACCTAGATTGTTGAAAAGAAAAGCGTTGCTATGGTATAGGAGCAATACCGGAACATGGGACTCGTGGAATTTTAATATAGACCTCTCCATTGCTGACAGGCCTGTTTTAATTTTTCTCTCTATATCTTTTGTAAAGACCCATGTTTGTGATCCATAGGTAAGGCAAGGCAGAATCCCGCTGGCCATCACTTTCTTTTCAAGGTAAAGGGGAATTTCTCCTTTTAATATATCTTTATGTGCACAGAACTTTTGCCATGACAAATTTATTCTTCTGTTGAATTCGTTGTACTTTTCAAGTATGTTATCTAGCACCTGTATGTGGTCGACTGTCGAGTAGCCCTTGCGAAACCCAGCTTGCTCCACTGGCTGGTTTGTGTAAATTTTTGAGGATATGCGCTTTAAGAGGCAGGAAGAAAACAGTTTATAAAGGCTTGGTAGTAAACTGATAGGTCGATAGTTCCCTATGTCCTTAGGGTCACCTTTTTTATAAATTAGAATGATGTTAGACCTTGTCCATTGTTCCGGTACTGTTTCTTCTTGTTTTATAAAGTTAAATAAGAAAGTTAATATCGGCACGAGTTACGGTCTCGCAAGTTTTATTGCTTCGTTCGAGATCCCCTCAGGTCCTGAGCTTTTTTCAGTTTTAAGTTTCTTGATCTCATAGTCTATTTAAGTTTCATCCCAGTCCATTCCTAGATCAGTTAATGCGCATAAGTCGGTATCTTGGTAAGTGTATTTGGTATCTTTTTGATCGTAGAGGTCTTGGTAGAACCTTGTTGCAATATTAAGTATGTTGTTTCGGTTTGTAAAGCAAGTAGAGTTTTATGCTAGACTTGGTATCCATGATTTATGTGTGCTGAGTTCTTTGAATGCCCGCTTGGTGGTTCCTTTGTTCATTAGATGTCTCTCTATTGTTTTTATTCTGTACAGTTTGTAATCCGTTCTAATGCTTTTGTTTGTCTTTTTGTATATGTAACTAAGTTGTTTCGTTATTTCTGGGGTTTTTGGCATAGCGTGTTGGAGTTTTTGGCGTTATTTTATAAGGTCTAAGGTCTTCTCCGTTAAAATATTTCTGGTATTATGGTTGCCTTGTTAATCTGTTTTCAGGCTGTCTTTTATACATGCTTCTATTTGATCGAAAAACATTTGAACATTGCTGCTACCTTCGGGCTTGATTAGTTTAAAAATATTTTCCTTTATTTTCTCCACGTAATTATCAATATCGCTTTGGTGTTTGAGTGTGTTGACGGAGGCTTGATATTTTTTCCTGCTTTTTTAATCTGGGTTTATGGATATTTTACGTCGTACTAGTCGATGGTCTGAAGGAAACGCAACTCTATTTAGTACATTTATATCTTGGAATTTATTTGGAAAGTTTGTAAGGATGTAGTCGATTTCATTTTTCGTTACTTGGTCGGGTGACTTCCACGTCCATTTACGGCTTAGTTTCTTCTTATAAAAAGTATTCATAATGCACAAGTGGTTTTCTTGTGCGAATTGTATCAGTAATTCTCCTCTTGAGCTTCTTTTACCATATCCAAATTTTCCAACTATATATTTTTGCTCTGGTTTACTTGTACCAATTTTGGCGTTGAAGTCGCCCATAATAATTAGGTTTTTCCCCGCCTTCTCTTGAGCTTGAGTGGTGTAGAAACTGTTCATGTCGATATCCGGAGAATCTTCCGTAGCACAGTATAAAATTGGTGTATTCATTTATACCGTAAGCTTCCCTTCTTACTTCCGCTAAGCCTATTATATCATACTAGCTTTTGCCCGCGACTTCGTCCGCGTAGAACTCGTTTATCGCAGTTAAGTAAATTAATAGTTTTAAGTAATTCTATAGTTTGACGTCCTCCCTAGCAAGAATGATCTTTCAAACAATATTGAGATCGAAATTTACCGGGACACCAACTTTAACCATTCACTCTTACGGGAGGGCACTCCAGATACCTCGAAAGAGTTCAGGAACTCTAAGGTAGGACGTGACTTGCTCTGTGTCTATGACATTGTCCACCAATAGATACTCCACAACATCGCCTTCTACATGAGACATATTTTTATATTTATCCGCCCGACAATTTCGTTTGTCGGTGTTAATATCGCCCTCTCGCACAAACATTCTCTATTCTTTATATTGTTTTTTAGATCGGGGTACACGTTATTTTTTAGATCATCTGTGTTTTGTAAAATATTACAGAATTCGCGGTTTAATGTATTCAAATCTTTACTATCTCTCGCCATACGATCTTCGACCATTTTTAGTAGAGCTGCCGGATATATTGCCCCGACTGTGTATCATGGTGTACTCGTAGTTCCTGGCATATTTGTAGTGAGGTTAATTTTTTATAATATATACTCATATCGTAGATGCCGAAATGCATTTATTTTATCCGCTGGTGTGCCCCTAGTTATCACCGGTAGATGAGAATCTGTCTAAATTCGCCGTCTCAAAGCACCATCCCTCCCATGATAGTTTGGTTGCTCTTAAAATATCCATCATAGTTCAATATTACATATATTATATTATGAGTCTTAATACTAATTATAATGTAGGTATCTATCATTATAAATGGCGGAACTCCAAAACATCATCAGTGGCCGCTGAAAAAACAAAGACAATTATATTCTTCAAACAAATTTACCCAATGCCCATTAATCTCATTCGGTTCTGCGGTTAATCCGTGAAAGCGTAACAAACAGACAGACGACAGACATAATTGAATTGCCATTTTGAATTTCTACCTATACTTTCACATCATTTTCGAAATCTGCTCCCTCAAAATCTAAGAAAATGACAATTATGTCCACTTTTTAAAAAAGATTATGGCCTTCATCTTGAATACTAAATTTGACATAATTTTCATAATCTGCGTCCACAAAATGTAAGAAAATGATACCAATGACGACTTTTTCAATAAACATCATGACGGCCATTTTGAATTCCAAATTTGATATCATTTTCGAAATCTGCGTCAACGCAACCTAAGAAAATGACACCCATGATGGCTTTTTCAAAAAACACCAAACATTGTCGTTATTCCCTCGGGAACTTTTAAATTTTCCGGGATGGGATTTTTCTGTGTTCATCCAGGGTGCTACCTCCATTTTTAATTTCATCCTAATCCATCTAGCCGTTGCAGCGTTAAGGAGTAACTAACTAAAACCCCCTTTTACCCCCTTAGAGGTAGTTTTTTCTAAATCGCTGAAAGCAGTATATTTTATTTATAAACAGTAGCCTAAATATCAATTTCCTAATGTAGCCATTTCGATATCTTCCATACAAATTTCTACTCCCCATTTATCGCCTGAGGGGGAGTTTTACGGAAATCAATGAAAGTTTTTTTTTTATGTAAACACCAAACACCAATTACCACGTTTCCAACTAAAAAAATTAACATAAATGACCAAATTGTCATACAAACTACCATCCCAAATCTCGCCCCCTTAGGGGTGATTTTTGAGATACAAATTTAATCTAATTCAGTTCCGCGGTTTATCCTTGAATGCATAACAAACAGACAGACGACAGACATAATTACTTTCACGTTTATAATGTTAGTATGTATTTTCCTTGTACAGCAATATTATGTACACCTATCGATGTATAGTTTTTTTACCCCTTGAGTATTGTTTGAAATGACATTTTAGAATTAAATAACCGACCAATTCGCCGAAAAATGAAATGCCTGTCAGTAATTATTTTCAAGTGATCATAATAACAGCCATAATATTAAATAACAGCCGTAGAATTAATACGCCGTAAATAGTATTGAAAATAGCGGAAAAAAATGTTAAAATCTGGATATGTCAACGCTGACAACTTCAATCTGACACCGCTCCTTTTGATATAGACTAACAAAACTGAATGTAGGTACAAAGCCTGTCTCATGTTGTCACACTGGATGGCAAAAGCCATAGCAGAAATAAATTATTCAATTGCGCAATTTTGTCAAATAATTACTAATATTATTCTATATTAGTAATTATTTGCGTCCCCAAAAACTAAGAAAATGTTACCCGTGACAACTTTTTCAAAAAAAAACATTGCCGCCAGCTTGAATTCTAAATTTGACATCATTTTCATAATCTGCGTCCCCAAAATGTAAGAAAATGATACCAATGACGACTTTTTCAATAAACATCATGGCGGCCATTTTGAATCCCAAATTTGATATCATTTTCGAAATCTGCGTTAACGCAACCTAAGAAAACGACACCCATGATGACTTTTTCAAAAAACACAAAGATATTGTCGTTATTCCCTCGGGAAACTTTAGATTTTCCGGAATAGGATTTTCCTATGTGTTAATCCAGGGTATAAGCTATCTCTATTCTAAATTTCATCCAAATCCATCCAGCGCCATTGGAGCGTGAAGGAGGAACAAACTAAAACTCACCCCCCTTAGGGGTAGTTTTTTCTAAATCGCTGAAAGAAGTATTTTTTATTTATTATCAGTAGCCTAAATACCAATTTCCAAACTGCTTATTTTAAAAATAACTTATCTCCTATACAAATTTCTACCCCCTATTTGAATCCTTTAGGGGATGAATTTCCAAAAATCCTTTCTTAGTGTACCCTTGGGGTACCCAAGGAATATTCCCTTCAAATTTCAAGTCCCTAGGTCCAGCGGTTTAGGCTGTGCGTTGATCGATCAGTCAGTCAGTTTTACCCCTTTCCATCCCTTCGGGGATGAAATTATCAAAAACGCTGAAACACGTATAAATTAATTTTCAATTTTCAACCTAAACACAAAATTTGAATAGCCTAACTTAAACTAAAACTGACGGACTTTCATACAAATTTTCATCCCCTTAGGGGTGGAATTTCCAAAAATCCTTCCTTAGTGGATCTTTACACTATATAAGGTATCTATGTGCAAAATGTCAAGTCTCTAGGTCCTAAGGTTTGGGCTGTGCGTTGATATATTAACAATCCGTTTTACCCCTTTTCATCCCTTCGGGGTTGAAATTATCATAAACGCTGAGACACGTATAAGTTGAAATTCAATCGCCAACCTAAACGCAAAATTTGAAGCGTCTAACTTCAAAACTGACGGACTTTCATACAAACGTTTTTCCCCTATTTTACCCCCTTAGGGGTGGAATTTCCAAAAATCCTTCCTTAGTGGATCTCTACACTATATAAGGTATCTATGTGCAAAATTTCAAGTCTCTAGGTCCAGCGGTCTCGGCTGTGCGTTGATATATCAACAATCAGCTTAGCATTTTATATAATAGATTTAACATTTGTTAGTGCGTTCTTCATTTCTAATTGCTTAGCATAGCTGGCCACCGACCGTACGTTGTATGTGCCAATATAGAGCGTTTTCATGTTTTTATTTGTGGTTTCATTTGTGGTTTCAGGAGTAGTTTCTGGAGGGTTGTAGTCCAGAGAAGAGTTATTACCACTCTTCTCTCCCGCGGTGACCAGCCGTGTTGAGTTTTGATGAAGAGGGGGGTCGTTGCGCATTCCTATGAGTTTTGTGGGGTTAGTGGGTTTTTGACAAAAGGGCATTGGGTAAATTTGTTTGAAGAATATTGTCATTATTTTTTTCAGCGGCCACGGATGATTTTTACATAGTTATTTAGAGAACCTCGAAATACACATAGATATATATAATTTATGGCGTTAAATAATGTCGGAGCGGAGATATTAAAGATTTAAGTATTCAGTTTTTAGTAAAAAAGTACGCCCAAGTATGAATATTTAAATATCTCGGCTCCGATGCACTTAAGAGTATTACATTACATAACAAAATATGTTTATTTTTAATAATTCTATCATAATTAACCACTTTTACGAATGGCCGCTCACCTTGAAAATGTATGAATTTTACAAATGACAACACTTTTACCCAAACCCCTTTATGTCGGGGCTTTTCTTTGGTTTCATGAATGAAGTAATATGTCTCTTTTATCTTTGTATTTTGGTCTTCTTGGCGTTTTCCTTTCAGGTCGGGTGAGGCTGAGAGAGTTCGCTTCTTAGAAGGTTGTGGTTGTTTTTGTTTGATTTCTGCGTTACTAAGAACAATCAGTTTGTCGTATTTTATAATCGCCATGACACCTTCACCTTCTGATTTGTATTTTTCTAATTCCTTGCTAAGTTCTTTCCTTTTCTCTAAGACTTTAGCTGGGTAATCTTCTTTAAAATATATATTTGTATGTTCCCTTTTTTTTTTGTAGTATGCGAATCTTTTTCCCCAAAGTAGTAAAGGTGGTTGTAATAGGTCTGGGCTTCAGCCCTTTTTTTCCTATTCTTTGAATCGATTCAATTTCGTTCCTTTCAAAAGGGATGTTCATTTGTTGTATTAAGTCCATAATATAATTTTCTAGATCTTGATAGTTTTTTTTTCCCCTTCCTCTACGCCGAAAAATACCAAGTTTTTCTTCCTGATATGTCTTTCAAAACGATCCAATATATTTTCTTGTATGTCGATTTTTTCATTTATTTGATTGTATTTTTGTTATATTCCTTTGAAATTATCGTTGATTGTCTTGTTTATAACTGTTTGTCATATTTGTTTGCATTTCTTTCATTTCTTTCTTTTGTTCTGTTATCTCTATTTGGATAGATTTAAGTAAACGTGTGACGTCTTCCATTTTGTTTAGTCTATTCACCGGTAGATGGCGCTTATAAGGTCGATATAGCAGTTCCGTGAGCGCTGTTCTGTAATTATTGGGTTCTTGTTTACTCTCTTCTACTCGTTAATAGGTGGCGCTAGTAGACAAGGCTGTTTTCCCTTTGTCGTTTTGCGGTCGGTAAACAGTATGTTGAGGATTGACGCTCAACGGGGTCTCTTCGGTACTCAGGTGACGAATGAAAATTTCAGTGGACTGTATGACGTGATTTTAATTTAAGTTAACAAAATTTACAAGTTTGAAAATACATTATGATGCTAATTTGAGTTGTTCAGATGTTCAAAGTTCTTAGGAGGTTCGGTTCGTTCAGTTGTTCAGGAGGTTCTTCTTGTTCCGAGGTTCAGGTCGATCTCCGAAGTTCGAACAAATGACGTCTCATTTTATACAATTTTCTCTCCCTACTTTTATTACGGGCAACGCCCAATTTCTTACATTTACTTACGGGTAATTATCTCAACCACATTTTTTGAGCGGCGGACGTGATAATTGGGGTGTAAAGTACATGTATTGGAAAACTATTTATTTTATAAATAATCTTACTCAAAGTACCATATTGAGCCAAAGTTAAAATTATTATTAACTTATTATATTTATCGTAAAAAAATATTTTCAATCCAAAATCAATTTTGGTGTCGTGTCCTGTACTTCCCGCATATACTGATATGTCGTGGTACAAACTTATTAAGCCTCAACTAGACTTATATTTTAGTTATCTGTATTCCTTATTAGTTGAGGTATTTTAAAATGTATCAATTATTGCATTTGCAAGTAAAAGGAAACTGGGAGTAGTGTAAATAAAACTGTCCAAGCGAAATAGTTAATTTTGGTGGTGAATATTGAAATTGATTTTATGATCGAACGAAACGTGATTAAACAAACAAATATAGCGTCAGATGTTCGTTCAGTTTCACTCCAGCAATAGACGGTGAAAGATTTGTACCATCTTTCTGCGTCTTCCCGCTAAGCACATAAGTATCTAATTTTGGTAGTATGAAATACACTTTATTAATCGTGATAACTTAGATAAGTCATTATTTCGCAAAAAGTTTTGTTGTGTGATAGTTTTTTCAAGTATGTTTATGGTGTCTTTTTAACTGTAACGAGTTAAGTTTTTGTTAAACTAAAACATTTGTTTTTAATTTAAAAAAAAAAGTTATATTTTATAATTTTGGTGGTACAATTTTGGTGGCTTTTGCGAAACACCAAAATTATCAAAATTTCTGGTCTCCACCAAAATTATTTAAACAACAAATAATCATTATTTATTATATTAGAAACTTACGTTTTGGATTTTCAAAAATAACAAGGAAGATTCCCTAACGATTATATTTTAATTAGCCCGATATGTTATTATTGATCGTGAGTTTTGCTAAGAAAAGTAATTTTGGTGGATAATAACAATTTTGGTGGTACATAATTAGTAAAATCGTTATATCTTAAAAAACACTTGGTATAATAAAGGGCCATTTTAACACTGTTTTTATAATGACTAATGACGTCACTTAAACGTTTAATTGAAAACCCTACTAAGAAAATAAAAAATACCACCAAAATTAGGATAATTTGACGCTTGTTGAAATTCACCCTTACATGCTACGACTAGATTCTTAGGTCTACCTTAAATCTAACTAAAAAACATAAAACTAGTCATAATCGGCTACGCGCCGACATGCATGCGGACGCTGTAGCGGGTCGGGTGTGAGTGTGGCGACAAATTGCGTCGCAAACTATTTATACATCAGCCAGTCCCCACCTCGACCTATAAATATAGAGTCCGAAAAAAACTCGCCGCACGCCGCGCCAATGTTTACATTGGTTTTTGGCTCCGTGCTCGACGGTCGTGCGGCCGTTTGTTCGGATGCTCTCTTAATTCTACTCCTTACAGGTTCTAAATTACTTATTTACTAACTTATTCTATGTCCGAATCAAAAACACCAAATAAAAACGTTTATTCTCTTAAACTTAACTTACATCTAAGATTTAGAACTCTACTTACAATAATTTTCCTAGCCTACATGATCAAATTAAACCTAAGTAATCTTTATTTACAATACATTTCTTAAGCCTAATATTTACAAATCATGTTCTTATATTTAAGTGGTTCGCCGTCCGTAACACAGTACTTACTTGCAATTTTAGGTTATTTATTTCACGAGAAAAATAACTTGTGTATTTGCTCACTGGTTCTTATTGCACTATAATTATGGTAGAATATTTGCTTTGTCGTGCCTTTGTGCTGTATAATGATGTTTATGTGTTTTTAAACTGATTTTATGCGTTTTTGCACTTAGAATAGAATAGAATAGAAAAAACTTTATTCACCTTAATAAGTATGCCATGAACATGAAAATATAATAAAAATCTAAAAAAATACGAAACAAAATTGAAAACTACGTAAAAAATATTTTGTGGAAGTACTTAAACAATATAAATAGTGGACCATAATTTAATACCACGGCATATCCGTGAAAGGGCGCCGGCTCAGCATGTGCTGCAGCTTGCTGCTGCAGCGCTGATAGAATATCGGCCGGAATAAAGGCCGGGAACCATGGGTGCGGCAGGGGACGCACTTAGAAAGTCACTCACTCAGTAACTTGGTACATACTATATTAAAAATAAAACCACGACCTTAACTAGCACAAAAATAAAATCTAATTATTAAATTACTACTTAAATATCGACAACCGAAACAGTTAGGTATTGGCCTGAACTTTCTGCAGATTCAGCAAATGCAGTTTATATTTACTTTTAAAAGCTAGTTTTGAACGAGCATCTCTGATAGGCGGAGGAATGTTGTTCCAGCACCTCGAGGCCAAATACCTAACATCCCCTAAAAACAGCGGTCTTGTGTCTGTATGGAACCAAGACGCAAGATCTCGCCGATCGGTGCCTAGCTGCCTTGGATGACCAATTTAGTTTTTCATGCAAGTAAATAGGTGTACCGGTCTTTACAATCCCAAATAATAAACTTGTTTTAGCAAATAGCACTTGTCACCACTGTAGCAATTTTGCTCTTTTTCCAATTGTTTTGATGCACTACACTGTTTTCTTCACTTTTTCAGTAGTTTTAGGGGGTATTTTATGTGTTTTAAGCACATCCCGGTCGAAAAAACTATTTTTACTTGGTTTTCGCTTATATTAAATAGCGGAGCACGTAAATCAGTTGCTGGAAGCGCGACGGTTACTTCTTCAAAAAAAATGTCAATGTTCATTATTTAAAATCAAATAATTAAAAAGAAACATGATTAAACCGCCCTTTTTTTATTTGTATCTTCACTGTTGCATTGTTCTGTGAGAGTTGATATCTGGTGAAAATAATTACTCGAAAAAAGCCCAGGCCACAGTAAAGTTTTAAAAAGACGTAAATAAAAAAGTAAAAGCCCAACAAAGCATCGCTTTAAAAAAAACTATAAGAGCTTACTTCAAGTTATTTGAAAACTTTTCTGATTAATACTCTTTCCAACGATATATCATTACCTATGCGTTTTATTAATTGGAGTTATTTACCAATTTAGCTGAATACTTGGCAAAATTCTTTGACCTTGGTCCATGTTAGGGACTGCTTATATCTGATAGATTATATTAATTTAAATATGCTAATGGTTCTAGTATTATTAATGAAGAATAACGAAGAATTTAAGTTCCTTAATGTTACGTTTTCTAGAACGTTTATTACGATTTTCTAATGAAAAAATACTTTTTTACTTACGTATTTTTACTTTAATACCAATTTCTTCAAAATCCACTAAAAGTTCAAATATTATTACGTTAATTATTTAATGAAAAATACTATAGTTAGCTCATAAGCTATTTATGAATTGGACGTTACAAGGTACTTATTTAGATTTAAACGATCATTGTGCTTACATTTTGAACAATTTGTCCAATACGACCCATAAATATGCTTTGGATAGTCCTTTACGACCTAACAAAGGACTTTTTTTTTTGTGATTAGATTGTAAACGGCGTGTTTGTAAAATTTTAAACGTAAAGGACTTGGAAAGTATCCCATTTACGTAAAATTTAATGGTTGTAATCGATTCAGCTCGATAAAGTCAACAATAATGTCCTTTACACCAAACCGATAGCATAAAAAATTAAAAAATAAGGTAATTTTTCTATATATTTATTTCCTTTACCCTAAAAAGTAGTGAATTGTCCCTTACGTCAATTGCCATTTTAAGCTTCGATTTGATCTTATACCCAGGGCTGGGCAAAATACATGCTTTGCTTTAATTGAAATACAAATTATACAAAATACTTTCTCGCAAGTATTTAAAATATGAAATACAAAATTTTTACGTTATGTAATTATAATATAACATACAAAATACAGTATTTTAGCTATTTTTAATTGAAATACAAATTACAAATTACAAAATACTATTAAGAATAAAAAGTAAACCTACACAGCATAGGCTAAAAAGCAGAGTAAAAGAAGATTAATCAGTAAAACCAGAGTTTCCTTTCATGAACACTAGATTTTTAAATGTACTGTCAGACAAACAGCCTCTTGTTGGAGAATAAATAAAACCTGCTAAAGAAAACATATTTATAAAGATCGTCATATTTAGCGGTCGCCATTTTCCTTACGAAAGCTATCGAGCGCTATTTTCTTCAGAACGCACCCATTAATAAAATCGTTAAATGAAGGTTAAATGCTGTTTTTAAGGTAAAATGTATTTTGAATCCATAAGTATTTGAAATAGTAACTACAAAATACCTGGGCGTCAGGTATTATAAATTACAGTTTAAGCAAGTAATTGAAATACAAATACCAAATACGTATTTGTATTTAAATTACAAGTAATTCAAATACTGCCCAACTCTGCTTATACCTCGGCAGAGGGGAAAGCCTGCGTAAGGCTCCTCCTGTTCTAAATCCTCTAAGGGCTTGTTTACGGAGGCGCGGAGCGTCGCGCGTGGCGTGCGGCTTGGCGTTGCGCGGCGCGTCGGGCGTTTTTTCCGTTTACAGAGAGGCGGCGCGTGCAGCGCACCGCGTCATCACACGCGCAAACACAAACATATGGCAATGTACGGTGTTGTTTATAAAGATGCGGGGTGTGATGCCGCGCGTGGTGCTGGGCGTAGAGAGTAGCGGTGTCCGCTACATCCGCGGCGGAGCACAGGACTGTCCACAGACCTTAACCTAACTAGATAACGTAAACACCTCAATTTGTATGAAAACCAACCGTGTCACTTTTTTTCTACCTGCTGTGACGTCACAAGAACGAATTAGTGATGTGAATTCCCCGTTGTCCGCGCGAAATCGATACAAAGGCGCCGCCGCCCGCGCCGTGCGGCTCGTATCAATCAGTCAGTATGAGGTCAGTCTTTGTAGTAAGAGGTCGCGCGCGTGTTGCGCCTTGTCGCCGTGTCTGCGTGGCTTGGAAGTTAATTTCACCGCTCTTCAGGTAAGTTATGATGTCACATATACGTAAATAAAGATGTGTATAGTTAACTTATATCTTTTCGATTACAAGAAAGTGACCGTAAGTACGTAATTGTTTGACAACAAAGAGATAGATAGATATACACACTATTGCCATAGAAATATTTACTAGAACACTTACAAAATTGTCGCAAGCGATCGAAGCAATTACAAGCGTGAATTTATGTGTCCGTGAATTTCACATATCGATTTTTCAATCGATTTGCCAGAGGAATGATAAAAGGACAGAAAAATGATAAATCTTATCTTACTCTTAGGTAATGGCAGTCATTTTTAGTTGGATTTAATCAAAATGCTTTCTTATGGTTTGTAATGATTCTCGTTACTTTGTTGTAGGTAAATTATGTCTAGCCAAATAAAAAAACCAGAGAAGAAATTTTATCTGCGAAAAGAAAAGCTAGTAAATTACGTTATGATAAAATAAAATCAGATCCAGAACTCAGTCAACTTAGAAAAGAAAAAGATAAGGAAAATTACTTAAAGAAAAAGAAAAATAAGCAGGTGACGGATATATAAGGATGAAAAGCGTTATAGAACAGCAAAATTTACCTACGTGTCACAAAATACCTAAGCGTATTATCATTCCTGTTTCAAGAATCGGTTAGAATCGTAAACAATCGGAAGGTGTACATCACTATTTGCTTAATTTGACAGAAAAATGATAATAGTACTCGTACCAAGAAGCCAAGCGACACAAGCTAAAGATCGACCGTTAAATTTCCATTGTGCGTTAATATAGACAGGGCCTACAACTTTGCAAGTAAAGCAGGCAATGTATTATGAACATGAAGTAATCCCACACAGTATTATTTTTCATAGTAAAACCACGACAAACCTAAAATAAATTATCTTTAAATAGATAAACGTAATTTTTGAAGAAATTTACGTACTTAACCTCGTAAGGCCCAATGTCCTAAATTTAGGACATCTGTCAAAGTGACTTTTAACTTTAGTTGACTGACATAAGATTCTTTTTCGAACTAAGGAAATTTGACGTGGGCCTTACGAGGTTATGGAAGGAAACATGTCCATTATTTGGGTTCGTGTACAGTTTTTATAACTTAATACGGAACAACCAGTCATTTTTCTAGATATCGGTGACGTCTGGAGGCGGTAACGGTCGAACGCGTACTAAATGAAGCCGCGTAGAAAGCAGACATTTAGACTGCTTTTTGACACGCGAAGTACGTACACTCGCGGCATCTAGTTAGATTAAGGTCTGTGGGACTGTCAGAAGGTTCCGCCGCGGGAACCGCCGTTATTGACGCGTGCGACGCTGCGTGCAACGCGGCGATGCCATCCGCGGGCTCCGCCGCAAGTAACGCTGTATTTGAAGCAAACGCGCGTAAAACCGCTTCTCCGTAAGCGCTTTTATACAACGCCATATGTTTAAATTTAGTGTAGACCGCGCCGCCCAACGCTACGCGCGACGCCCCGCGTCTCCGTAAACAAGCACTAAGATAGAGGGCATAAGTTTCAAAAAATTTAAAGTTGCTTATTTCTTGCCTGTGGATACAGTCGTACAATGGTCGTACAGCTCGACCACTGTGAAGTGGAGAAAAATGGAACTACGGCCGTCATGTTGGAATCATTGAAATGTCTTTTGATTGTCTGTTTCATCGACTTCGGAGTGCTCTGCTTGTTTTACTGAGATATTTCTGCATTATAAACGGTAAATATGATGGAAGTATAAAAAGTGATGCCTGGAATATTATTCTAAAGATTAAACCTTTTTTTAAAGAAGAAGCTCGGCAACAGGCTCCAGTCATACCATTTAACCAAATATATACACGGATTTCGGCCGCTACAGGTTAGCGTTGCGGGTTTTCATTACATAACTTTCCCAATAAAGTTATTTTTTTTTTAAGATTTCCTAAACGAAGTTCACGAAAAGCTTAAATTGATATTAACCACTCCATAAAATTAAACCATCACAAAATAACAAGCCATACATATTTTGGAATTTTGAATCTTAAAAGAAGTTTTTTCATACTTACTGCAGAGTGAGCCGGCTAACGGCCAAACCCTATATTCAAACCGCGGATAGATAAGCCTTACTACGGGTTAAAATTTGACATTTGCCCATACAAAATGTGTCAAATTTCAATCCGAAGTAAGCCTATCTATCCGCGGTTTGAATATTGGGTTCCGACATAAATCTTCTAATCCACCGGTTTACAAATTAGTAAATACACTTATTTGCACCACGCAAAGTACTTCAATTATTATTGACTCATTTCAGATTTAAACCAAGGGCTAATTTCGAAAATTGTCAGAGGGTCAAGAATAGTCAAGATGCAGTAGAAGCTGGTTCCAGAATTCGCACACCAGGCAGGGAGAGGACACGTAACAGTGAATTTGTTCTTATTGGTGATTTTGATATGGCAGTTATCAGGCGAAAAGTCCATGAGTTGTATTCTGCGAAGAAGGAGGTGTCTACTATTAAAAAATACGAATGAAATTGAGTATGGAGGAAAAAATACTAGACCTCAGCTGTTAGGGCGCGTACACATAGCGATCCGTTTTACAGGTCCGTTATTTGATGGCGTATGTAGTTGTATGAGCAAGTTCACACCCAAAACAGTATTCTAGAGCCAGTAAAAAAGAAGATTACAAGGTGAAAAGATCCGTTAAAACGGATCCTGTAAAAACGGACGTTCTATGTGTACGCGCCCTTAGGATTAGTAAAAAGAAAAAAGCCTGAACCAATATATGAAATTGAAAAGATTTTAACAGAAAATGGACACAGGTGCTTGTGTTTATCCCCTATCACTACGACCTCAATCCAATTGAATTAATATGGAGCACAGTGAAAAGAAACGTGGCTAAAGTAAATATTGATCATAAAAATAATGAGATCCCCCGTCTAGTTAAAGAAGCATTTGAAGCCATTATCCATAATTACAGTTGGAAAGGAAGTATTTCAATAAAATAGGACTTATATTTAGATGAACCCTTTATAATAAATGTCGCAAGTGATAGTAAAACTGAAAGTGATGCCGAAAGCTAGTGATGATTGTGGCCTGGAAATGGAGAAAGTATAGCCTCTCAGCCAGGATAATGTCGCACATTCGTCAAAAACGGACCATAATTATTGTAAGCCTGGTTTTCAATAAATTATTGAATTCACATCTGTCACTTGCATTTTCAGAAATTCGATGATTTTTGGCTGATTTATTAAGTTAAAAAGAAAGTTGCCAAAATTAATTTAATGTTAAAATATTATGGTATCATAATTATCTAGGCCAGCCTGCGGAGTGTGCAAACCCAGTTTGTGTCATCTTCGTCCAGTGCAAATTGAGTATTTGTGTCACATCTGTCACTTGCATTTTCAGAAATTCGATGATTTTTGGCTGATTTATTAAGTTAAAAAGAAAGCTGCCAAAATTAATTTAATGTTAAAATATTATGGTATCATAATTATCTAGGCTAGCCTGCGGAGTGTGCAAACCCAGTTTGTGTCATCTTCGTCCAGTGCAAATTGAGTATTACAGTGCAAATTGTTACGCCATAAGAATAAATACTATTAGAAGGGTAACTTCATCCCCACCACGCGCGCTCTCGCTTGGCCTGTCAACAGCCCAGCGCCTCTATTATAGGCTATACAAACGATATCGTAGTTTTCCTGTTATGGTATTGTTATGACGTCAGCCGCCATTACTGTCAAGAAAATAAGAGCTATCAAAACGTTGACAATTCGATAACAGATGAAATACGATATTGTTTTTACCGTCTTGAATAGAGCCGCAGGACTACTTATCGCAGCAAACACTAGCGGGTTGCCACCATGTTGCCACACGGAATCGGCGCTTTGAGTAAACGTGCAACAATATTTCAAATGAAGCTCTCTAAGGCGCCACTGTCTACGCAAACTGTGGTTTTACCATACGAAATTTTTAGTTCCGTATTTGACCACGTGCTTTACGATAATAATATTGTAGGACGATATCAACGAAGTTTGAATCCTTATTTATTATTTGTAACATAAACACATTAAGTAAAGAGCGTTAAAATGAAAGAATTAAATAAATACATTATTTACCTACGCACTTTATGTTTTATCCAATATTAATCGTAATTAAGTAAGTCTAAGATAGTACTTCAGTGGTTATGTTATAATAGAAGGAGTTAATAAATTAATTAATAAAATTGACAAATACGTCCTACATATATAAATTAGTTTTATTGGCTTTGCGTTTGTTCTTACAATTTTATATCTGATTTAATTGTAATAAAAGTACTTAAATTAAAAATTAGCACCTATGACTATAAACATAGACCAGTTAGCGCAAACTTGTGCCGCTGTCATCCGCTGTCACACTCATACGTCAGTGGAACTATTGGAAAGTCTTACGGGTTTGAAATTTTACGGACATTTTAGTTTTATTATGTATATTTTATTTTATCGTATAGTTTTACAGGTAAATAAACTAATTCTACGCGAACGAGGTTGCGGGCTCAGTTAGTATTATATAAGTACTTGTGACAATCGACAAATCGAATGTTCTGTCCCTCGTACTCTATAAGAATACTGCCAGGTCTGCAAGGGACAGAGCATTAGAATCGCTAGCGAGTACGGTAATTTACAACTTTACCTAAACTTCGTTCAATGGTATAGTAAGAGAAGTGCTTTTGAAGCTTGGGAAGCCTTTCCTGACCTAACTATAGGTTTCGAGTCAGCGATCGAGGGGCGCATCGAGGATTTGAGGAGGCAATAGCTTCCATCGAAAAATATGTCGTAACATTTAATAGGTCAGATTTCCTGCCTTTTTAAACAGATATAATAGGATCTCAAAGTTTTAAACAGAATATTGCATATCATTATTATTATTTCAGATCAGCTTCAGTAAATGAGTGAGGATAAGACCAGAGACTCCTAAGACTTGTCCAACTACAGACCAATCCTACTCGCCTTTGTAATCGCTAAGGTACTGGACTGTTTGTTTGACCGGTAAATGGACAAGCACTTGACAAGTAACGATGCACAATTTGGTCTTAGGACGATGTTTTCCACGGAAAATGCTTTTCTTTGCAGATAAGTAGTGCAGTAGGGCACCGACTAAAGCTGCTTTATATCAGCATTTTTTAAGAAGCATATATGAATGGGCGCATATTTGGGGCCTGTTAGCAGTGTTAGCACCAGCTCAAAATCTGCTCTATCTGTCTACTTGGGGTTGGAAGAAGGTTAAAAGCAACTGGGAGCCTATATGGACGGACTTGCCGGTTGCTGCAGAAGCATGTCTAGAAATTGTCAGGTGCAAATGCAAAAAACCGTGCCGTGGCTGGTGCAATTGTAAAAAAGGCCGCTTAAATGGTCAGACCTCTGTCTGTGCAGTGGATCTTGTAATATATAAAATGAATTTGCATTGCGTTACCTTTCATGCGTTAAAACAGTACCCAAACCCTCTTTCACGGATGATCATGCATTGAGGTCACCCTGACCCACGCTTAATATTATTTTTTCTCTCCCATGTGTTAACAGATATATATGATAAACTATATATTTTTAATAACTACATAAGTGTAGCTTTACGACTACATTTTTAATCTGAGATTTCTGTTATTATTTTTAAGCACAATAGGTAATTATAAAAAAATAACACATTATGTATTTTAGTCTTTTCTCTTTTATTAATTTGTTTTGTTAAGAAGTGCATTTTTTTTGTCCGAAAAATAGATTCCTCGTCCTTGTTTTATCTGAAAATGATATATTGCATGCCATAATATGTATAGAGAAATGTTGCTTCAATTAAAGCGCGGAAGCGTCAAACTTCACCCCCCCCCCCTCCCCCTACTAAATGCGCCATGGCTCTCGATGGCTCCCGGTCTGAATCTACTCAAGACCAGCTAAGAATCAACTGTGCCAAGTTTCAGCGCATAGTCACAAAGTGCAAGGTTCCCATACAACGGATTGCACTATCAAACCAGCTATAAGGCGGGGCGTGGGGCGCTGTAGGTAATTATTTGACGGCTTTGCCCGATGATGCCCTTCTAATAGTATTTATTCTTATGGTTAAGCCGCCCCGCAGAATAAAGCCGCAAACGCCAAAAGTAAATTTTACAGGAATCCTCAATTGCTTTTTGACTATAAACAACAATACCATTCAAAAGCGTATTTTTTTTCAAAATTATTTAATTACGAGTACTATACCATTTTGAGGTAGGTACTTATTGTTACGAAAACTATAAAACTTACCAAAAAAAGATATAATAATAATAATAATAATAACAAGCCAGCGAGGATATTATCGATACCCACTCAATTTTGTACTGCGGGGCCATAGCTGCGTGCCGCGTAGCTCGAGTCAAGTTTCCGGACACCGACCGAGCTCCGCGCGTTCGCGGGTCTGTCCCCGCTTGGCAAGTGCGAATTGAGCGGCGTATCGATAAGTTTAGGACTCTCATAGCAAAGCTAATCTGCTTCAGGGGGGTAAAGAACGCCCCCGTGTCATGCGTTTCGTGAACCAAGCCTTTGTTGGGACCGGAATAAGGCCCCAGCATTATATGGCTTGTGTCACGGAACGTATCGACTTCCTGAAGCAGAAGGTTTACGCGTGGGCAAGCCGTATTCGTCGCTATAGAGAGCGTGTGGATAGATACCAGCAAAATCGCCTGTTCCAAAGCGATCAGAGGAAGGTGTACCGAAAGTGGGAAGGAACCGATCAAGGTGTGAGCGACGGACACCTACCGGATCCTGCTGCTATGATTAATTTCTGGCGCAGCATCTGGTCGGTGCCTGTCGTGCACACAGAAGGAGACTGGATGCGTGCTGTTGAACACTCGTGTGAGGCTATTGAACCAATGGGGCCTATTACCATCTGCCCCGAAGACGTCAGTTGTGCAATTCGAATGGCTCAGAACTGGAAAAGTCCTGGGCCGGACGGATTGCACAACTTCTGGATTAAATGGTTCAAAGCCTCACATGAATGTTTAGCAACGCAATTCCAAAATTCCCTCGGTCGGTTCCTTGCCACCTTTATTAACAACTGGTGTCACCTTCCTGCTCCACAAGTCTGGTAGTACCGCGGAACCAAAAAACTACCGACCCATTACATTCTTGCCTACCATCTACAAGCTCCTTACATCCATTTTGAGCACAAAATTAAATGCACATTTTATTGCAAATAATGTTTTGGCCACTGCTCAAAATGGATGTAAGGTTGGGTCCCGCGGTACTAAGGAGCTCCTCCTCATAGACATGGCCATTAGCCAGCAAGTCAGACGAAGCAAGGTGGCCCTTTCGGCTGCTTGGATTGACTACAAGAAGGCTTATGACTCGGTGCCTCACTCATGGCTCGAAAGGATCTTAGAGTTGTATAAAGTTGATGCAACTTTGAGGTCCTTTTTAGGTGTGTGTATGAGGCAGTGGGTCACAGTCCTTCGTCAACCAGGTGCTCGAGATGTCCCCTCTGATTCGCCTACCTTGATAAAGATTGAAAGAGGCATCTTCCAGGGTGACAGTCCGAGTCCTTTCTGGTTTTGCCTAGCCTTGAATCCCCTCAGCTCTATGCTGACGGATTCTGGGCTTGGCTATCGACTTCGTAGAGAAGCTGAAGTCATTTCTCTCTTATTGTTCATGGATGACCTCAAACTGTTTGCATCGAAGCGCCAAGATGTTATCGCATTATTGAAAATCACACAAGAGTTCAGTAATGCGATCAAGATGGAATTCGGTGTAGATAAGTGTGCGGTCATGCATGTTCAACGAGGGAAAGTTGTAAATTCGTCGAATTTGCAGCTTTCTGAGACAATGACTCTAAGATCTCTCTCCGAAGTTGAAACCTAAAAATATCTTGGTATGTCACAGTCTTTGGGTATTGTGGACGGCGATGTCAAGCAGTCAGTGAAGGAGCTCTTCTTTTGCCGCTTGACAAAAGTTCTTAATAGTCTTTTGTCGGGTGGCATTAAGGTGCGCGCCTTCAATGGCTGGGTGATGCCGCTGCTCACATACTCCTTTGGTATACTAAGGTGGACACAGACTGAGCTGGACGCCTTGGATAGGAGGGTCCGTCTACTGCTTAAATCACATCGCATGTTGCACCCACGCTCATCTGTTATGAGATTGTACATCCCGAGGAAATGTGGAAGTCGAGGCATGTTAAATGCTAAGAATCTCCACAACCGCGAGGTGTGCAATCTCAGGGATTATTTCCTTAGCAATGAGTGTGGGATGCATCGTGATGTGGTTGTAGTAGACAAGAGCCTCACGCCTCTTTCCTTGGCAAACGAGAACTGGCGCAAACCAACGGTGTTGAGCACTGAAGACCGCAAGAACGTATGGAAGAGCAAGGAGCTACACGGACGCTTCTACCGGGCCCTAACAAGGCCCGACGTAGAGTTTTTAGCGTCTGTGAACTGGCTACGATTTGGTCACCCCTTTGGGGAAACCGAAGGTTTTGTCTGTGCAATTGCTGACGAGGTCATAATGACGAACAATTACCGGAAATATATTCTGAGGGATGGCACGGTCGACATTTGTCGAGCATGCCGTTGTCCCAGCGAGTCCCTCAGACATATAATTTCCGGTTGTTCGCATTTGGCTAACGGCGAGTACTTGCACAGACATAACCTCGTAGCCAGGATCATCCATCAGCAACTTGCTCTTCAATATGGTCTTGTTGAGTCTGAAGTGCCGTACTATAAGTACGCACCGGCGCCAGTTCTCGAAAATGGTCGTGCTACGCTCTATTGGGATCGATCTGTCATCACGGACAGGACTATTGTTGCCAATAAGCCTGATATCGTGTTGACTGATCGATCTCAAAGCCGGGCAGTGCTCGTCAACATCACCATCCCGCATGACGAGAACCTTGTGAAGGCCGAGAAGGACAAGCTCAGCAAGTACCTTGACTTGGCTCATGAGGTGACCGCTATTTGTGATGTTGACTCGACGATCATTGTCCCGATAGTTGTTTCGGCAAACGGTCTTATTGCGAAGAGTCTCGACCAACACCTCTAGAGACTCTCGCTAGATGGCTGGATGAAGGGCCAGATACAGAAGGCAGTACTCCTCGACACGGCACGTATTGTGAGGAGGTTCCTCTCTCTGCAGCCCTAACCACCGGTAGCTTAAGCCCTGCCCCGCTGCCGGCGGCACTCGTAGGTTAGGTTTTTTATAATGTCTATTTTTTTGTATTAGTATTGTTATTTTACTTTTATATTTGAATATTTGTTATAAAAAACTTAATGTACAGAAAATTAAATAAATATCTAGAATAATAATAATAACAAGAACGGACGCTTCTACCGGGCCCTAACAAGGCCCGACGTAGACTTTTTAGCGTCCGTGAACTGGCTACGATTTGGTGACCTCTTTGGGAAAACCGAAGGTTTTGTCTGTGCAATTGCTGACGAGGTCATAATGACGAACAATTACCGGAAATATATTCTGAGGGATGGCACGGTCGACATTTGTCGAGCAAGCCGTTGCTCCGGCGAGTCCCTCAGACATATAATTAACGGTTGTTCGCATTTGGCCCACGGCGAGTACTTGCACAGACATAACCTCGTAGCCAGGATCATCCATCAGCAACTTGCTCTTCAATATGGTCTTGTTGAGTCTGAAGTGCCGTACTATAAGTACGCACCGGCGCCAGTTCTCGAAAATGGTCGTGCTACGCTCTATTGGGATCGATCTGTCATCACGGACAGGACTATTGTTGCCAATAAGCCTGATATCGTGTTGACAGATCGATGTCAACGCCGGGCAGTGTTCGTCGACGTCACCATCCCGTATGACGAGAATCTCGTGAAGGCCGAGAAGGACAAGCTCAGCAAGTACCTGGACTTGGGTCACGAGATGACCGCCATGTGGGATGTTGACTCGACGATCATTGTCCCTATAGTTGTCTCGGCAAACGGTCTTATAGCGAAGAATCTCGACCAACACCTCAATAGACTCTCGCTAGATGAATGGATCAAGGGCCAGATACAGAGGGCAGTACTCCTCGACACGGCACGCATTGTTCCTTTCTCTGCAGCCCTAACCACCGGTAGTTTGAGCCCTGCCCCGCTGCCGGCGGCACTCGTAGGTTAGGATTTTTATAATGTTTATTTTTTGTATTAGTATTGTTATTATAATTTTATATTTTAATATTTATTGTCAATGCCAGTCACCCAACACGCATACATGTCAGCGCAGGATGATCCCGTTATCGACGTTGAGGATTGTTTGAATATAAGCGTAATTAGCCAGGTAAATGAGCAATTGAGGATGGCTTTGGAAGACACGATCACGCAGTATCGGTCCACACCCAACTCTAGACCTCGTCTACCACGCTTGCCTGCCTGTAAACGAAATTAAGCGCTTATGGGAGCTCTAAACGCCTTGCTGGCGTCATATTTACAAGCCAGCGAGGATTTTATCGATACCCGCTCAATTTTGTACTCCGGGCCATAGCTGCGTGCCGCGTAGCTCGAGTCAAGTTTCCGGACACTGACCGAGCTCCGCGCGCTCGCAGGTCTGTCCCCGCTTGGGAAGTGCGAATTGAGCGGCATATCGATAAGTTTAGGACTCTCATAGCAAAACTAATCTGCTTCAGAGGGGGTAATGAACGCCCCCGTGTCATGCGTTTCGTGAACCAAGCCTTTGCTGGGACCGGAATAAGGCCCCAGCATTATATGGCTTGTGTCACGGAACGTATCGACTTCCTGAAAAAGGAGGTTTACGCGTGGGCAAGCCGTATTCGTCGCTATAGAGAGCGTGTGGAGAGATACCAGCAAAATCGTCTCTTCCAAAGTGATCAGAGGAAGGTGTACCAAAAGTGGGAAGGAACCGATCAAGGTGTGAGTGACGGACACCTACCGGATCCTGCTGTTATGATTAATTTCTGGCGCAGCATCTGGTCGGTGCCTGTTGTGCACACAGAAGGAGACTAGATGCGTGCTGTTGAACACCCGTGTGAGGCTATTGAACCAATGGGGCCTATTACCATCTGCCCCGAAGAAGTAAGTTGTGCAATTCGAATAGCTCAGAACTGGAAAAGCCCTGGGCCGAACGGATTGCACAATTTCTGGATTAAATGGTTCAAAGCCTCACATGGGTGTTTCGCAACGCAATTCCAAAATGCCCTTGAGATCGGTTCCTTGCTTTCCAGGAAGGTGACACCAGTTGTTAATAAAGGGGTTATTAACAACTGGTGTCACCTTCCTGCTCCACAAGTCTGGTAGTACCGCGGATCCAAAGAACTACCGACCCATTACATGCTTGCGTACCATCTGCAAGCTCCTTACACCCATTTTGAGCACAAAATTAAATGCACATTTTATTGCAAATAATGTTTTGGACTCTGCTCAAAATGGATGTAAGGTTGGGTCCCGCGGTACTAAGGGCCTCCTCCTCATAGACATGACCATTTGCCAGCAAGACAGGCGAAGCAAGGCGGTCCTTTTGGCTGCTTGGATTGACTACAAGAAGGCTTATGACTCGGTGCCTCACTCATGGCTCGAAAGGATTTTAGAGTTGTATAAAGTTCATACAACTTTGAAGTCCTTTTAAGGTGTGTATATGAGGCAGTAAGTCACAGTCCTTCGTCAAACCAGGTGCTTGAGATGTCCCCTCTGATTCGCCTAACTCGATAAGGATTGAAAGAGGCATCTTCCAGGGTGACAGTCCGAGTCCTTTGTCATTTTGCCTAGCCTTGAATCCTCTCAGCTCTTTGTGGACGGATTCCAGGCTTGGCTATCGACTTCAGAAATGGCTGAAGTCATTTCTTACTTGTTGTTCATGGATGACCTCATGTCATGTCATGAGATTGTACATCCCGAGGAAACGCGGAGGTCGAGGCTTTTTAAATGCTAAGAATCTCCACAACCGCGAGGTGATTGCACACCTCGATCAGGGATTATTTCCATGGCAATGAGTGTTGGATGCGATGTCGTGATGTGGTTGCAGTAGACAGGAGCCTCACGCCTCTCTCCTTGGCAAACGAGAACTGGCGCAGAACAACGGTGTTGAGCACTGAAGACCGCAAGAACATAATTATGATGGAGCAAGGAGCTACACGGATGCTTCTACCGGGCCCTAACAAGGCCTGACGACGTAGAATTCTTAGCATTCGTGAACTGGCTGCGGTTTGGTGACCTCTTTGGGGAAACCGAAGGTTTTTTCTGAGCAATTGCTTACGAGAGGTCATAATGATGAACAATTACCGGAAATATATTGGATGGCACGGTCGACATTTGTCAAGCGTGCCGTTGCCCCGGCGAGTCCCTCAGACATATAATTTCCGGTTGTTCATATTTGGCCAACGGTGCGTTGTTATGTATTTGGGTGGAAGTAAAACACGTGCGCTCGTCCGGTAGCTAGTTTATTACTGGCCCGTGTGTGGCGGCTACGCACACACGGACACTCAATGCATACACAGCATTCCTCTCCTCTTAGTTCTGTAATCTGTTGACAACATGCATTGTTACATTGACCATAATTACATTAATAATGCAAGTAAATACTTAAACAGAATTTTGTTATTAAAAAAAACGTTTTTGCTTAGACTCGAACCAACAAACCCCTTACTTCAAATATAGGCGGCAAGCAAGCACTACTACTGGACCATCGAGTCAATTAGTCATATCTTATAATTTATATTTTTATTTCGAGGCCTTAGTCGTAAGCCAGGGGCAGTGGGTATCGATCCAGAGGCCGGCATAATATCCTCTTCCTCTTCCTCAACAATCATGTGCTCAGGTACCCTGTCTGCATTGTCGGCACTCACCATCAGCCCCTCCTCAGAAGCTTCCTGCCAATCATCGAAAGTTGGTGGGCTACTAAGGTCATCCGGAGCCGTAAGGTCCGACACTACCGACTGCGCAGCAGGGGATAAGGGCTGACTAACTTGAACAATATTATCACCTACTACATCTCCTTCGAATGTAGCACAGACGGCTACATTCGCCAGTCCGATGATCCTCAGCCGGCACACTATTGCCATCCGAACGCCGCAACAGCTGATCGATATGACGTTTGCAAATGATGTCAGCTTGATTTATTTTCCGAACCATATACAACCTGCAGCCAAGTTTTTTTGTAATTACCCCTTTACTCCAATACGGTTTCCTATTCTCGAAGCATTTGACCCATACCCCTTCGCCCACCGATAGCAATCTTCCTGTATTCCCCGAGTGTGAATCATCTTTTATTTCCGATGCAGCATTCCCAGTTGGAAGAATTAAATCGAGCCTACCCCATAATTCACGACCAAACATCATTTTTGCAGGCGTCATACCGGTCGAGCAATGATTCGTATTGCGGTATTCGAATAAATACTCTTGCAATTTATCATTAATTACGTTGCTACAAGTGTTTTGTTGCATTATAGACTTAATCATTTTTTTTCATGTCTTAACCGAATTTTCGGCTTGTCCGTTACTACTAGGGTGATATATAGGGGATGTTAAATGCTGAATTCCATTTGAGCTACAAAGTTCAATGAATTCCTTCGAAGCAATTTTGGGATCATTATCCGATACGATAACTTGTGGCAATCCAAACCTTGCAATTAAAGTATTCATGGTTCTAATTAAATGTCTAGTAGAAATACTAGTGTCCATATCAACGCATTCCAGCAACTTAGTAAACGCATCTACCACTACTAGATAAGACCGTTGTCCTATCGACATGTAATCTATGTGAATCCGCGTCCACGGAGTCGCCGGGCGGGGCCAAGGCGCGGGAGGGGCGCAGGGCGGCGCGGGCCGCATCGCGCTGCATACGTCGCATGCGCCGATCAGCTGTTGAATGTTTAAATCAATGTTTGGCCACCACATTCGAGTCCGCGCCATACTTTTCGTTTTTACAATTCCCTGGTGGGATTTATGTAATTCTGCCAATAACCGGTTCCTAAATGTACTCGGAATAACAACCCGATGCCCTCGAAGCAAACAACCGTCTTCTACTTCCAGGTCATTCCTACACTGGAAATACGGTAAAATTTCCTTACAAGTAATTTTCCTAGGCCAACCATTTTTAACATGATTAATGACCACACATAAGGTTCTGTCATTTACTGTTGCCTCGCGAAGATCCCGGTATGTAACAGGTAAACTGTGCAATTGTAAAGAATTTATCGTAATATTATTACAACCGCTCGTCGATCCGACGGTGCCGACCGGGCCGCGGGACAAATAATCCGGCACTTGATTTTCTTTCCCTGAAGTAAATTGAATTGTAAAGTTATAACCTGACAAGAAAATTGCATACCTAATTACCCGGGAGGCCGTCATAACAGAAATACCGTTTTTGTTACCAAAAATTGCTGAAAGACTATGGTCTATGATCAGTCTTTAATATAAATGGTTGCTGGCGGCCGTACAAGTACTGGTGGAACCTTTTCACACCAAAGATTATAGCCGTCGCTTCCTTATGCAACTGACTATAGTTTCGTTCGGCAGCTGAAAGCGCCCTGGAACCAAAAGCTATCGGCCTCTCTAAACTATCTATGCCTATTTGCGATAAGACTGCGCCTAACCCCTGGGGCCCTGCGTTGACCGTAAGTACCAGCTGGGCGCCGGGGTCGAAGTGCGCCAGCACCTGCTCTGACGCCAGCTCAGCCTTTACCCGCTCGAAAGCCGCCTGGTGCCGCTCAGACCACTCCCACCGCGCTTCTGTGCACAATAAATCGTGAAGAGGGTTAAGAATGGAAGACGCGTTTGGTATGAAATTGCGGTAATAATTGATCATACCTAAAAATCGTTTTAACTCAGTGACATTACTAGGGCGGGGCGCCTTGTTAATGGCTTCTACTTTGGTAGAACACTTATGCAGGCCATTTTTATCGATCGTATGTCCTAAATAAGTTACAGTGTCTTGGAAAATAGCACATTTCTTACTTTCGAGCCTTAGACCCGCGTTTTGAAATCGCTGAAAAACCTGTTGTAGGCGCTCAAAATGAACTATTTTATTTGTTCCCATCACACAAACGTCGTCTAGAAAAACGGAAACCCCCTCAATGCCCGCCAGCAAGCTTTCAATCGTTCTTTGGAAAATGGCTGGCGCGCTAGCCAGTCCGAAAACCAGTCGCGTGTACATAAATAACCCCTTAGTCGTATTAATAGTTGTGAGCTTTTGGGAAGATTCTGATAAAGACAGTTGATTGTAAGCCTGACCACAATCCGGCTTCGTAAATTGCTCTGCCCACCACTTAATTTTGCAAATACCTCCTCTATGCGAGGCAAGGGGTATTTATCAATATGGATGTGGTTATTAAGTGTAACTGAATAATCGGCACAAATCCTTACGCTGCCGTTTGATTTTCGTACCGGTACTATTGGCGTTGCGTAATCCGAGTGATTCACGGGCACTAGTATCCCTACATCGACGAGTCTCAGTATTTCCGCTTCGACTAGCCCTTTTAAAGCGAATGGAACAGGGCGGGCCTTACAAAATTTTGGTTGGGAACCTTCTTTAAGTTTTAAGTTTACTTCTAACCCTTTGTAACACCCTAGTTCATGTTTAAACAAGTCTTTGTAACTATCGAGTAATCTAATAACATCGGGATCGTGCGAACTAGTCACCTGCAACTTGTTTAAGTGACTACTATTAGTAGTGAACGATATTCCAAACTTGGCCATAAAATCGCGTCCCAGTAGTGGACCGCTCCCGTTTTTGATTACAAAGAATTTTACTATGTCTTTACTCTTCCCAAATTTTACGGGCACGGAAAAGTTACCCAGGAGCGAAATTTTGTGGCCATTATAAAAACACATTTTTACGTTACATTTTTGTAACTTATGTTCAAAATAGTACATTGTGTATTAAGGGTGGTAAAGGCAGAATTACAAACGAGAGTCTGTTAGAAGCCCGAAGCCGAAGGCTGAGGGCTTTAATGACTCGAGCTTTGTATTTCCTTTACCACCCGTGTAACATACAATGTTTTTCATCATAATTGACAACATTTCAAAAAAAAAAGTATTTCTGTTTTTTCGCGTTTGTAAAAATTAGACTACCCGTGTTTCTCGGTTTTTCTTTATTTAACTTAAATTCGTCGTTAATAATTTATTAAAGATATAGTCATTAAAAAGACCTTATATACAAAGTTAGGAATACTGATGTCGTGATCTTAGCATGATATAAAATAAAAAAAGTAACTTTAAACAGAAACAGAACTGACTGTCATGTCATGTCACTTGTCAACCATAACAACTGTAACAACATGAATTCGTCGACTTTGGGCAGATTGCGGCTATCCGCTTTTACAAATCCGTTAGTCACTTTCATTTTAAATAGCGTATATCAAAACAATAGTATTACGAGAATTGAAAGCGTGTCATTAGAATCAAGTAATCCGTCAGACAGATGAAAAATGGACATGACAGTTGTATATTTTTTTCAATTCCTATGGTAATAAATGGACTAAGGGCACTACAAGTGTATTCCTAACATTCCCAATCCAACTTTTTTTACTGTTTTTACTAAATATAAAAAAAAAACTACTGCATAAAAAAATCCAAAAATACTTTTACTGTAATCAGCAGTGTAAAATCTACAAACGGTATTTTTATTTTACTACCTTAGCACATATGAATTGTTCTCAATTGCGAGGAAATGAAATAAAATCAGAAAAATTATCATATTTTTAACTTACGATTCTCACTAATAATTTGAGCCGCGTTGGCGATGTCCGGCGGAGTCGCATTATCCATTTCTTCTGATGACGACATGTTTTTATTGATATATAAATTTTAATACGTGCACAAAGACACCCTTTTAATTATTATTTTGGAATCACACAGTTTATAATCAGTATTTATAAATTTGCGGCAGACTACATCATTGTCTATGACTTACCACAGACAATGTCAAACGTATCAGTAGTCCGATTCTAGTGACAGTCGAGATCAATAGTTTATATGCGAGATTTTTTGAAAATTGTATGCAACTGACATTTCATCTCGAATGAAACTTCATATCGAATGGCACAAGAATTGGGGTCCTGGCGTATTATGATAGTTTGAGTCTACGTATAATTTAAAAAAAAAGCACGATAGGGCGTAATGGTAAAAAAAAGGCCAGCGGGTATTATTTAGTATTTACGGTCGATTTTTCAAGCATGTTAGGACACTATTTACGAGCAAGTGAGATGAAAAAGAATTGTCTATAGAATTTTTCTGCAATGACACTGGTACTCGAGCCCGAGTCGAGCTCCATACTATAATCGCGACCGTCAATTTCAACCGATACTAAGTAAAATTGGATTGTTATTAACGCACCTCATACTAAAAAGCCGGCATTCCTCACAGTCGTGGTCAGGATCTCCTGGCTCGTCGGGGCGCGCATCCAGCTTGTTTACATGCAGCTCGCACGCCTTACGCAAATGTCCCCTATTTTTGCACTTAATGCACCGGTAATTCTTAAATCGACACTTTTCCGCCGTGTGGTTCTTGAGACCGCATACAGAGCACCTATCCGGTTCCCGGGCCGCCGCGCGCGGCGCGCGAGCTCCGGCTGACCCCGCTCAGGCCGCGCCGACCTTGAACAGCGGTTCTTCCTTCACGGTGACGATGGGTGACTCGCTGGCTCGTGCTTTCAAGGCACAAGCAGCCTTCTGAGCTATCTCAAGCGCCTTCGCTAACGTTAAGGATGAAAGATCCTGCTCGCAAAGCTTGTCCCATTCGGGGCCTGATCTAAATCCTAATACGAACCGGTCACGCAATAATACCTCCAGCTCCGTCCCAAAACCACAGTGCACCGCCAAACCAAGTAAGCGGGCAATCCACTCCTCTGAATTTTCGCCGTAAAATAAGCTGCGATCCGCAAAAGTCGACCTTTCTGGAGTAAAATGTTTGTTGAGTACTGCAACCAGCTCATCGAAGGTGGCATCTTCGATTTTCTTCGGATGAACTAAATTACTAACCAAACGATACGAGTCGTCAGATAAATTCGTTAGTAACATCGCACATTTTTTATCTACCGTAATATCGTTCAATTTTATAAACATCGACAATCTCCCGTAGAAAATCTCCCATTCTTGATTCTTGTAATCAAATGTTCCCAAGGTTCCCACGTAGGTTGACTACCTACCGTTCCCGTTATTTTCCTGGAATTTATTCCCGCGTCGTCGCCAATTGTTATGTATTTGGGTGGAAGTAAAACACTTAATAACCACATTCATATTTTGCAAATACCTCCTCTATGCGAGGCAAGGGGTATTTATCAATATGGATGTGGTTATTAAGTGTAACTGAATAATCGGCACAAATCCTTACGCTGCCGTTTGATTTTCGTACCGGTACTATTGGCGTTGCGTAATCCGAGTGATTCACGGGCACTAGTATCCCATCCTCGTCGCCAATTGTTATGTATTTGGGTGGAAGTAAAACACGTGCGCTCGTCCGGTAGCTAGTTTATTACTGGCTCGCGTGTGGCGGCTACGCACCACGGACACTCAATGCATACACAGCATGAGTACTTGCACAGACATGACCTCGTGGCCAGGATCATCCATCAGCAACTTGCTCTTCAATATAGTCTTGTTGAGTCTGAAGTGCAGTACCATAAGTACAACCCGGCGCCAGTTCTCGAAAATGGTCGTGCTACGCTCTATTGGGATCGATCTGTCATCACGGACAGGACTATTGTCGCCAATAAGCCTGATATCGTGTTGACAGATCGATCTCAACGCCGAGCAGTGCTCGTCGACGTCACTATGCGCCACCGCGGTGACCGCCATGTGGGATGTTGACTCGACGATCATTGTTCCGATAGTTGTTTCGGCAAACGATCTTATAGCGAAGAGTCTCGACTAACACCTCAATAGACTCTCGCTAGATGGCTGGATCAAGGGCCAGATACAGAAGGCAGTACTCCTCGACACGGCACGCATTGTGAGGAGGTTCCTCTCTCTGCAGCCTTAACCACCGGTAGCTTGAGCCCTGCCCCGCTGACGGCGGCACTCGTAGGTTAGGTTTTTTATAATTTTTATTTTTTGTATTAGTTTGTTATTTTACTTTTTATATGTATTTAATACTTATTGTAAAAAACCTAATTGATAGAAAATTTAATAAATACTTATCTGAGAATAATAATAATAATGACTAACGAAACACTAATATTAAGCTTTATGTCGTCTACTTGGCTTTGTCCCGTAGATGACATCAACCACCAGAAAATAAACTGAGACTTAAAAGTTTAAGGTTTAATTTTAAATAATAATAAGGACCCTTCCGTCCGTAAAGACCGTCACACGCTTTTAAGATCTGTTTTTTCATTTTTAGTTATTTTTGATCTTTAGTGTTTTTTTATGACAAATAATATTGTGTCTATTTCAACATAAGTAAGCTAAGTTATAATGTAGGAACCTAAATAGATAAACAACAATGTTTATGGTAACAACTATGACATCACACGTCAAAATCAAAATATCAAAAACCAATTTACCTAAGGAGGTTCTTGTCTAGCTGTCATTTTGAAAACATCTGTCTATTTATTATATTATTTGTAAATTAATTTATCGTTGATTCTCTTTGGGTATTTGACAAGATGGTGTCGCTTTCATAATTGTTTTTATTTTTTTGCGTATTTTGTTGTTTAATGGATAGTAATGATGTATTAATATGCAGTAAATTAACATTCAAATGTGCAGTATAATGAAGAATTCAAGTTTGAACACGTATCGCCTTTGGAAGGATTGCTCCAAGAAAATCCCATCTGGTCTTCGTAAAGTTCTACCTACATCGCTTCACGGAGGCTAGAGGATCACCGTACAACGTTGACTTGTGTTTTTTTTTGATATGTAAATGTAAAATATACACTTGACATTGGCAGAAATGATTGCTCGATATTGCGACCGCTTGCCATTAAATAAATAATAATAATAATAATAATAATTTATCGTTGATTTTGGTTCGCAAATCCAGGGCACCTTTGTGAAGTAACCTCCAACACTGACGAAGAATATGCATCAAATAAAATAACAGTAAATATTTGGATCTGAATGAGCAAGCGGTATGCGGCGACAACGGATGCAATATGATGAGAAAACACAAGATGGATAAGGCTTTTATTCAATTTCGACTACTATATATGTGTGAAAATATAGGCAGTTTTTGCCATAAATCAGTACATATTTTGTATATTAAGAAAGTAGGTACTAAAGTATCACTTTACAATTACGCCCCTCTCACGTCTGTCCATGTGGAAAGGTCATTTATAAGTAGATAGTTAACTATAAAAGGAATGAACTGAAAATACCTAGTAAAGAAAATAGTATGATTATTTACTTCAACAATAAAATGCTATAACTTTTTTTGCAGTGAAAGTCCCTTTTTTTAATCAATTTTAGTTATATCCATATTACGGATACCGTTTGACATTATTTTGACGTAAATTGCATCCGTCTTCCGCCTATTAGTTATCGGCTTCGATGCCAGTCGCCCAACACGTACTGATATCAGTGCAGGATGATCCCGTTATCGACGTTGAGGATTTTGCGAATATAAGCGTAACTAGTCAGGTAAATGAGCAATAGGATAGGGTTTTGGAAGAAGCGATCGCGCAGTATCGGACCACACCCAACTCTAGCGGTAGGCGTACACCTAATCCGTTGTCGGCCGAAATATGTTCGGGCGTCGTCGTCGGAACTCAGCCGATCGAATCAAACGTATGTAAAGGAACGAGAGCGCCTACACTGCTACCGTCGGTCGGTCGGTCGTCGTCGGTCAGTAGCAGTCACAGATCACCCCCAAAATACCGCATAATGCTATTTCATGCGTATTTCACGCCTAACATACGATTTTTTTTAAATTGGCCCATTAAATTACAGTTACACTATACTTTACAAACATTACAGAAAAGTAAAATGTACCTAAGTGTAATTTAATGGTCGAATTTTAATAAATAAATTGTAATATCACCATCAGTGTCCTATGCCCTTGCTGCATACGTCGCCATTGTTAGTAGCTATATATCTTTCATATCTTGAAGTTTTGATGTGTGAAAAAAATGGTGCATACGACATGTGTAGTGCGAGAATGCAAGTCGTGATCTCGCGCAAATAAAGAGCTACGATATTATCAATTAAAAAATATATTATTTTATGGTGCTTAATTTATAACATTTTTGTCATGTCATGCCAACGTAAACAAAATGGCGGATGTAAAAGCGTGACGGCTGCCAGCAAAATTGAAACTTTTCTCATTTTTTTTGTTTCTAAACAAATTTAAAATGGCGGACATGATTTTTATAAATAATGATAATGGTTGTCATTATCTAGGTTTTTGGGGGTGCTGATTACGAAAAAGATATCCATGTTGAAATCCAAGATGGCGGACATTATTTTTTCTTAAAAATTGATATGGGTGTCATTTTCGAGGTTCCTCGGGGTGATGATTACGAAAATGACATTATAAATTTATGGAATCCAAGATGGCGGACGTATTTTTTTTAATATAATGATATGGGTGTCATTTTCGAGGTTCCTCGGGGTGCTGATTACGAAAATGACATTATTTTTGTAATCCAAGATGGCGGACATAATTTCTTGAATTAAAATTGTACCTATATGTGTTAACGATGAAATATCTAAACTTACGCACACTAATCCAGAGTGACACACACTAACAAACCTAAAAAGTAGTTTAATAAAAAAATTTCACCAACATTAAAAATGTTTCAATATCCAGGGCCAGAAACAAAAAAGTTCAAAATGGCGGCCACTCTTGAATTTGAATTACGGGTCCGTATTTGGAGTCCCCGCGGAACCCCAGATATCGATTTTCAATGCAATACAAAGCGTCACTCGGGACGATGTAAAAATTGTAACTATATCCCATAATGTCCATACTGTTGAGGCATTTAGAAGTTACTGCGGAACAAAGAAACGTACATACATACATATATGAAACCTAAAAACATTACCCTCCTTTTTTGGGCAGTTGTGTAAAGTTTGTGACAACCCTAGGTGAGTACTGTGGCCTAGTGCGGTGTCGGCATTTACGCAAACATCAAAGGCGTCGGCCCACTGTTAGTTACTCTTTACACTGTGGTATGGAAGACGTCCGAGCGTCCATTACTACACGTAAGTTAATAATAAATCCAGATCTAGACACGACACGCGGCAGCGTGTCCAGACACGTTCACGCAAAAGGAACTGGCGAGCGCAGCCGTTTGTTATTTACACGAACCACTTGGAGCCACTTTTGACGCCACAATAACTCCAAATATATTAATCAAGACATGAAATTTTGTTTATGTCAACTAGAACCCTTTAGATCAACTAGAACCCTAAATTTCATATAAAAAGCTGAAACAGTTATTGAGATACTTAACGTCTAAAAATCGGCATTTTTACCACTGACTGACTCACTGACTGACTGACTGACCGACTGATTAATCATCAAAAACCGAACCCACTTCCAGGTGACCTAGAAAGGAGAAATTTGGAATCAAGATGGGTAATTATGTGTATACAAATAAAAAATCTAAAATCAGTGTTTTTTTAAGTTTTATTATTATTATTTATGCTAGTTACCTCAGAACTCCGTCATTTATTAACCAATTTGGAAAAATCTTTTTTTGGTTTCATAGGGCATACTTCCAAAGTGGTCCCATTGTCACCAGGTCAGAATCTGATGATGGGTCCTGGATAAATTTTATTTTTAACCGACTTCAAAAAAGGAGGAGGTTATACGTTCCACTGTATGTATTTTTAGGTACATCTATAGCGATTTGGGTATTTTGTATAGCATCTAGTAACTCGTGCATTTGCTATTGAAAAGCACCATTTGGTGAAGTAGAACTGATGATGATGATGAATGAAGATCACAGATTCACCGGAACTACCTACTCAATAATTATAAGTATAACATGGGTTGCGATTTAATGAATATTATTTAATGCTAATTTATTTAATATTAATCCCATTTATTTATTTAAGGAAGCGCATACCTACTTATTTATTTGAAAAAAAAAAATGATATCCTATGAAAAACATAAATGTGAAATGGGACCCAAGTTCAATATTTTAAGAATATGCGATGCATGGTTATCGACTTCACCGACAAAAGAATTGAGATCTAAATGGGTGACAAGTTCCGTAGGTAATCCTGATATTTATTTATTAAGAACATACAAAATTCTAATATAAATTAAAAACACAATTTCTTATTTTATGTGCTACAACAATGTTTGCTATTTAAAAGTATAACTTCTTAAATTTGAACACTCGAATTATTTACACAAAGCAGATAACTTAGGATAAACTGAAGCTTAAAATTTGACTTGGCTAGTTTTCACTTACAAATTATATTACAGTTGGCTAATCAACTTATCTACTTTATGTTTTACGCAAGTTACTGTATTTATATTGTGTGGTCATATCTTACTCTTCTAAACAATTGTCTTGCTGGTAAACACTAGCGGAGTTAAATTTTGAGCTTCAGTTTATCCTAAGTTATCTGCTTTGTGTAAATAATTCGAGAGTTCAAATTTAAGAAGTTATACTTTTAAATAGCAAACATTGTTGTAGCAGAAAAAATAAGAAATTGTGTTTTTAATTTATTTTAGAATGTCGTATGTTCTTAATTTTTATTAATTATCTACGAAACTTGTCACCCATTTAGATCTCAATTCTTTTGTCGGTGATTTCAATAAAAATACATAGCATATTCTTAAAATATTGAACTGTGCTCCCATTTTCACATTTATGTTTTTGATAGGATAATAATAGACTTGCCCAAAAATAAGTGAAATAGTAACTAAAACTTTTAATTATTACAAGTTACTAGTATGTATTGATGATGTCCGGTACAAATCTTGCAAGTAAATTTTGACATAGCGTCGTCAGATCTATCTGAAATTTTGTATAGGTACTTGTGTAGGTAGTCCAAAAAAAAATTTAAAATTAAACGAATTAAACAATACTCACCAAGTTTAGTCGACTTTTTATTACCAGTATTGTTACCTATCTACCTTCGTACCTACTTACATTCGTCTCTTACTTAACATCGATAAATAATAAATAATAATAGTAAAATAATAAGATGTCCGGGGCGAATGGTTGCTCACGTCCGCAGGAAGATTACCCACCACCACCCTGCACGTGCCCCCTGGGTGGTGCTAACGAGGAATCAAATCTTGGCGGCTGTACTTGTCTTTATGACCTAACAGCCCTACACAGAAATAATCATGTCGAATGCATCCAAATCTCTAAAAGGCTCTTCTAAGAGCCCCCATTCTAAAGACATCGAACCATCAGTCAGAATCGCCATACGAATAAATTAAATTAAAAAAAATATATATCGATAAATAATAAATAATAATAGTAAAATAATAAGATGTCCGTTACTAAACCAAACTGTACGATACTTAACGAATTAGTCTTATTTCTCTTTCTTCCTAAATTTTACTAATAATTCTCCTGACGAAAATGTTTGCAAGGTAAGTATTTATTGACGAAGTAGTAGGTATTCACCTATTCTCACGCTTACTAGGCATATAATATTTTTTTGGCCTTTTAAGTATACTGTCCGATACTATCGCATGATGTCCGATAGTATACTAAAAAAATATAAAATAGTAATTGATATAAATCGGTTATCGATAAAGAATTATACTTTTTACCAAAACGGTATAACAAATGAACTTCAATGTGCACAATTATTATTTAACCTTTTGAACGCCATACGTCGAATACAAAATGTGCCACCCACACGCCAAACATGTTTGTTATGCTATGCAAATTACACCTTATTGCTACCAAACAAAGTCTCTTAATCTTGAACTCTTGTCGGCTGTAGCCGACGTGGCGTCAGTGGCACGACTTTTAGTTGACGGCCAGAGCCGACTGTGGCGTTGAAAAGGTTAAAATGATTTAAAGTCTCCAATTTCAAGGCTTTATTTGTTAAAACTAAAATGTGTCCGATACTATGCTATCTTCCCCTATAATAAAAAAAACTAGTTACATGTTATTTAGTGCAATTTATTTAAGTAATAACTAATAATCAAACAATGAAATCGACAAGATTCAGTTAACAAAACATAAAACGTCTCGAACCCAGTTGGAGCAAGTACTCCATGTTAATATAAGTACTATAATTACAGGAGGTCATGACAAATCTGGTAACGGTCTCCGAAATGCATTATTCTAGGCTGTCGGTCTACCTGCGCACAGTGATTGCGTTCTCTTTATATCGCGGCTGAAAATTGTGTTATCGTTCCCAAAAAAAATTATAACGGAAATGGCTGAATGCTGTACATCATATCTTCTTAACTCATTGGTAGGGTCCTTACGGATACACTTCAAGTCTTCAACCCCATGGGATCTTTTGTGTATTTACCCCTCTTTATGTTTCCAGAAAGCGTACACTTAGTGAAGTGCAATCGCAATGACAGTGACTTGAAGTGGTTTGGTTCTGGGTAGCCACAACCGAGGATTTTCATTCTTACTCCGGCGAGGGCATCACATTCACACAATAAGGGTTTCATCAGTTTCATTGTTTCCACCTCTTTGCCACACATTCTAGGTACAATGTGTGTTGTCATAAAGGCCCATCTTTGCTAGGAAATGTTTAACTCCAAAGTGCCCAGTAAAAACTCCGATAATGTATCGGAGTTGGCTTCTGCTGAGTTTCCAAAGTTTTTTGGTCCAGCTCCTGTCAACTCTTAAGAGCTTTGCATACCCTAAGCCTACCGATTTCTTTACTTCTCATTATTGCGTTAAATATCGATATCTGGAGATATGTGTGATTTGCAGTTTCTGTTTCTGTATACGCTGTCTTAAACCACTAAACACAACCAGTCTATTTTGAAAGAATTTGCCCAATGGTGGCGGCTATTTTTCCTCATTCAGCAATCGCTCACAGAACTAAAAAGTTCGATAGAAAGTTCGAAGTTCTAAACCTAAAGTATCACCATGGTGACTGTTGTTTAAACGTTACTATAGTAACCAGTAAAATATTACCACAGTGTATAATAAGTGTATTTTTAATTTTTTAATTAAGTAATTATATACTGGACTGAATTGTTTCAGCCCACCTATTCACCATATCTAGACACGCGGCAGCGTGTCCAGCCAAGTTCATGCAAAAGGAACTGGCGAGCGCAGCCGATTGTTATTTACACGAACCATTTGGAGCCACTTGACGCCTCAATAACTCCAAATATATTTATCATAAAAACATGAAATTTGGTTTATGTATTAAAACCCTTTAGATTAACTGTCATTTGTAAAATACATACATTTTCAAGGTGAGCGGCCATTCATAAAAGTTGTAAATTATGATAGAATTATTAAAAATAAACATATTTTGTTATGTAATGTAATACTCTAAAGTGCATCGGAGCCGAGATATTTAAATATTCATACTTGGGCGTAATTTTGTACTAAAAACTGAATACTTAAATCTTTAAAATTTCCGCTCCAATATTATTTAAAGCCATAAATTATATATATCTATGTGTATTTAGAGGTCCTCTAAATAACTATGTAAAAACCATCCGTGGCCGCTGAAAAAAAAAATGACAATATTCTTCAAACAAATTTACCCAATGCCCTTTCATGAAAAAAGCTGAAATGGTTATTGAGATATTAACGTCTTTATTGAGATATTAAAATCGGCATTTTTACCACTGATTGACTGTCTGACTGACTGACTGACTGATTAATCATCAAAAACCTAACCCACTTCCAGGTGACCTAGAAAGGTGAAATTTGGAATCAAGATGGGATGTTATGTGTATAGAAATAAAAAAATCTAAAAACATTGTTTTTTTAAGTTTTAATATTATTATTATTATTTATGCTAGTTACCTCAGAACTCCGTCATTTATTATATATAGTCCTGGCAATGAAAAATTGTGGATGGAAAAGTTGAAAGCAGAAAGTTTGACTTCGGAACTTTGTTTGGACTAGTTAGGAGATAAACATAATAAAAGTCCCCACCCCAAGGAGGTGAGCCCTAGGGGCGGGGGGGTACAAAGAAGGTCCCGTTTTTTTGTTTTTTGTTTACATCTTGAAAACGATGCGTAATAGGAAATGGTGTTGTATGGCATTATTAAAGCTGATAAAATTCTCTACAACTTTGATTCTATACATTTTTCACCTATTTTCAATCGTTGTCTAGATATGAGCTCCAAAAAGTGGTCGATTTTCAAAAATGTATTTTTGACCTCACTTATTTTTTCTTCCATTTCTCTCCAACTTGCATATATATCGTCTGTAGAAAACAGCCCCCTACATAGCTTGCATGAGGAAGGCAGCTGTCAGAGAGTAGTGGCGCCGAGTTGTTACGCTTTCCACCAGCGCCTGATATGATGACCACGCCCACTCTGTCAAGAGTGAAAACGACGAAGAAGAAGACTTAGCTTGTAGAGAATTTAATTCTCTTTAAGAATATCACTACTCTCCGACAGCTGCCTTCCTCGTGCAAGCTACGTAGGGGGCTGTTTTCTACAGAAGATATATAGACCGATAGCGCTGGGCTATTTAGGGGTCATAAGTTTCAAAAATGCTAAAGTTGCTTATTTCTTGCCTGTGGGTACAGTCGTACCTATAAAGCTTATTATTGCGTTTTGTGTCACTTCTGTCACTTGCATTTTCAGAAATTCGACAATTTGTGGCTGATTTTTTAAAGTCAAAAGAAAACTGCCAAAAATAAACAAAAGTTTAAAAATATTATGGTATAATATCTAGGATAGCCTGCGGAGTGTGCAAACCCAGTTTGTGTCATCTTCGTCCAGTGCAAACTGACAACTACAATACTGATATTTAAAAAATACAATTGATTAAATAAATATTTTCTATCTCAGATCACCTAAATATGCCCATTAAATAAATTTGTGCCAAATTAGGCCACGCACGCAATTTTAAGATTTTTAATTATTTTGTTTTTCCTAGCTACAAAAGCTTAAAAAAAATAGTAAAATTATTAGAGTTCACATATTCAATATTATAAATGCATGAAAAATCGACATGTATGTCATTTTCATGTCTTAAATTTGTGTCATTTTCATGCACGAATAAATGAATAAAACACAAAAACACTGGCGCCGGCGAGCGGGGGTTCACATGCATGCACAAGCCATGCAGCAAAATCTATGGCTTACTGATGATATACAAGCCTAACGTGCCCTTGCGTCCAATTTCGAGTCATTTCTCTTCACCCACCACTGTGTCACAGACTATATACAAGTTAACTGTGTGCTACAGCCGCTTGTGGCAAAAAACTCGCACTCACTTTCAAAAGGGTAAATGTTTAAAACTATTTAATATTTGCAATTGTAAAATGCGTATACACTTGTAAAGGCAGGGTCGGTGAGACTATAGAACTCTGGGAAATGTATCTGCAAGATTTAGAACCCAAATTCCATATGCAATAAAGGGGTAAAAGTGTTGTCATTTGTAAAAGTCAAACATTTTCAAGGTGAGCGGCCATTCGATGATTATAAATAGAATAGCGATAAGCAGACTAACTAGTAAGTAAAATGAAAATGCCAAGCTACTATAAACCTATTTGTGTTTATGCCAACGATATAAGTAATTAAGACAAAAACTACCTTGAGATGGAAATTTAATGTTCACTATTCAACACGATAATCAATTTTTTCCTATTTATTCAATTACTACCTACTGTTAAGTTCGAGTTATTAGTTGGTCATTCTGTATTAATCATTGAATTATTTACAATAAGTTAGCATCATATTTTGTTCTTGGTACTCTCTCTCCATATTAGATTAAACATGCTGCAAATGTATTATTGATTAGAGAATTAATCTCATCTTGCTCTTAGGCTAAAAGAGGTTCTAATTTGCAAGAGTCGGAGAGTCCGGTAGACGCGCGACCTGCGAACATTCTTCGTCAGGAGCCAGGTCGGAGTAGGGACAAGAAAAAGAGATGTACCGATTTTGAGAAGGTGAAGGATATTTTGCTCTCCAGTGAGACCTGGGGCGAGAAGTTGGTGTTAATTTTTAGAGTTATTGTTCAGGACTGTTTGCATATGTGTAAGGAGTTTTTTAAAGAGGCTGATTTAGTTAAGTTTTTTTTCAATAATCTAAATGGACACGTCTAATGTCAAAACTCGTTTGAATATAGTACAGTGGAAAGTCGCAAAGTATAAGACCTAAGTTATTCGAGTTTGATCTTTTCTTGAATAGAGAAAAGATTCACATTGCATTAGTCAGCGAGACATGGTTAGACTGTAGTTTGGCTTTTAGAATAGCTTCTTATAGTGTATTTAGAAGAGATAGATCGGACTCGTATGGTGGTGTGGCAGTTTTTATACATAATTCTATTAAGGCTCAGGCATTTCACGTTCCAGTTAATAATGTTGGTATTGAAATCGTTTGTGTTAAAGTTTTGAATTGTGCCTCTTTAAATTATGTTGTGTCTCTGTATTGTCCTTCTACAGTGCGGACGACGCAGGGTGATTGGGACTCTATTTTTTCGTTGTTTTCGAGTAAGACCTTGGTGGCAGGGGATTTTAACGCTCATCACACTAATTGGTCATGTAAACGTGACTCAAGAGGTATTCAGTTGTTTGATTCGGCTCTCGAGCATGGTTTCGTGTCTCTTAACAGCGGTAAGGCGACAAGAGTTAAATTGGTAAATGGATCGCTTCAAGAAAGCTCACCTGACGTCGCTTTTGGTTCTTCGGATATAGCTGTTGATTGCGTGTGGGATGTTACCAATGAACATTTGGGTAGTGATCATCTCATTATTAAATTAGGTTTTAATTATTGGGACAGTCGACATTTTGTGCGAAAATTTAATTTTAAGAATGCTGACTGGCCAAGTTACCGCGAATCTGTTAAAGAGTATTTTTCTAACGACTTAATTTCTTGTTCAAGCAATGTGGAGGTTATGTATAATTTTTTTGAAGCTGGTATCAAAAGAGCCTTAACCTTGCATGTTCCGGTTGTTAAAATTTGCGCTGATCCTGCACGGAACTTCCAGCCTAAGAGCTTTTGGAGTCCATTGCTCTCAAATATTGTTGCACAAAGGCGACTTGCATTGAGTACATTTAGGCGGAATCCGACTCCCGATAAGTTAAGGCTTTTGCAGCAAAAGGTCGCAGAGGCACAGCGTGTTATTCGTAATGCTAGATTTCAGAACTGGAAGGAGTTTTGCCAAAGTATTGATGAGACTACCTCCGCCTCTGTTATGTGGCATCGTATGAGGTGGATGAAGGGTTATAATCGATCTAAAGTAGTTGCATCTGAGGAGAGAAAGGTTGATCTATTGTGTTCTCTTGCACCAGATTTGGTGCGTTCAGAGACACCAACGTTTCTTTCAGTTAATTCACTTCTGGAGGTGGCTTTTTCTATGGAAGAATTAAGTAGATGTTTAAAAAAGAAAAATTCTGCTCCGGGACTTGATGGATTTCCGTATACAGTTATATGCAATTTACCGTTTATAGCTAAGTCGTTTTTGCTCAAGCTGTACAATTTAATCTTCGCTTCCGGCGTTGTTCCTATGCAGTGGCGTAATATTCAGGTTGTACACATTCCTAAATCAAGTCAGTTGGAGGATCATTTATCGAAGCTAAGACCCATTTCCTTAATGTCTTGTGTGTGTAAACTATTTCACACAATGATGGCAAGGCGCTTGGAATGGTTTGTGGAGAAAAATGAGGTTTTATCTCGGAACACAGTAGGTTTTAGGAGAGGTCAGTCGTGTGTAGATAGTTTGGCTCGCCTAGTGTCTTATATTCAAGTGGGGTTTTCTAAAGATATGTCAACTTTGGCATGTTTCTTGGATATTGAAGGTGCATACAATAATGTGTCTGTCGAAGTAGTCGTTCGTAATTTAGATAGTTTAGGAGTTGGGTCTAATTTTTGTAATTATTTATGGGCTTTCTTGAGCGAGAGACATCTCATTCTTCGAGATGATGTTATTGGTTTTTCTATGGAGCGATGGACTGATAAAGGTTTGGCTCAAGGGGATCCACTTTCCCCCCTTTTATTTAATATTGCTACTTATCAGATTTTTCAAAGGATAGACAAGGTGTTTATTTCTCAATATGCGGATGATTTTGTTTTATACGTTAGGTGCAAAAAATTACAAGATAGTGTTTGTATAATGCAAGATTCTTTGGATATAATGGTAAATATTTTGGACACGTTAGGTTTAGATGTTTCGGCCAGTAAGTCAAAATTTTGCATATTTAGTAAAGGTCGTAAAATTCACCACGTTAATCTCGATATACGAGGTAATCAGTTGTGTTCTGATCTTACAATGAAGTACTTGGGAGTGTGGCTAGACAGATCGTTGCATTGGGGAAAACATATTGGATATGTTGTGGAAAAAACTCAAAAATTTCTGAGTATTTTAAAAACTTTGGCTGGAGCTTCTTGGGGAGTTCATCCTAGACACCTGCGTAGAATATATAAGTCATTGATTCGTAGTAGGCTGGAGTATGCATGTTTTTTATACGACAATAGTGCCCAAACGCATTTATATAAGCTTGAAAAAGTTCAAAATCAGGCGTTGAGGGTTGTTGGAGGGTTTATTAGGTCTTCACCTATTCATGTTATGGAAAGTGAGCTTTGTATAGTTCCTTTACATATCAGAAGGCAATTTTTGGCTTCAAAATTTTGTTTAAAAACAATAACTCATTCGAATAGCTTGACAATTGATGTGTTTCGTGAGTTAGGGTTTAATAACCACAGTGGTTATTGGAGCAGGAAAAAGAAACCGTTGCTGGCTGAGGTTTTCGAGGAGGTCTCAGATGAGCATGTTCATGTGTCGTATCCATTACTGATGTTTAAATTAGATGTGTGGGTGTCTAAATTCGAGTTAGACAATGTTTTATTTTGCAATCTTGAGTGCGTTGTAGGTGCGAAGCGTTCCTACAACCATTATTCTCTTCGTGCTGAAGTTATCTTAGAGCTGGAAAGGAAATATTCAAGTTTTTATAAGATTTTTACCGATGGTTCAAAGTGTGGTGACAAGATAGGAGCAGCATTTTTTGATCCACTTAATGGTAAAAAGGCACAGTTTAGGATTTCTTCTGATGTATCTGTTATGTCCGCGGAGCTTTGTGCAATCTCTGAGGCCTTGTTGTATGTGGAAATGTTGAGTTATACTAATATTGTGATCCTTACTGATAGCAAAAGCGCTATTCAGCATATAGCTCGATGTGCTTCGGCCGAAAGGTGCTTTTCATTGGCTTACAAAATTGTAGAGAGTATAAGTATTATACAGGGATCTGGAAGATGCCTGAAATTGCAGTGGATTCCGTCTCACATCGGCTTGGCAGGAAACGAGGAGGCTGACCGGCTGGCCGTAACGTCCGCTGTTGACGGTGCTGAAACCGTGATTGCTCCTGATTTCTCAGAGGTAGTCGCTCGGTACAAAAGAAAATCTTATGGTCGCTGGAAGGAATACTTTGATGAAAGGTCTCGTGATAAAGGTATTTGGTACAAGACTATTCAGTGTTAGCCTCCTCGGGTGCCTTGGTTTGACTACGCTCGGTTACGCAGAGCAGAGGTTGTCAGCGCGCATAGGCTTCGGTCCGGCCGGGCATGTTCCTTTAAATCAGTTTGCACATCTCATGAGGAAATTAGAGTCGCCCAACTGCGACGAGTGCGGGACGGTAGAGGATGTGCAACACTTTTTTATGGAATGTGTTCGGACTCGGACAAAGAGAGAACAGTTGTTTACAGTCTTTGGAATTAACTGTGCTAATGTTGGAATTTTCCAATCAATATTGGCAGAGCCTTTGTCAGAGGTTGCTAAATTTGTTTATGGCTTTTTTTCTAAATAATAAGCGTTTACAAATTTGGTAGACTTTTTTTTTTAGAGGTTTTTTTTTATTTGTTATATTTGTAAGTGTTGTATGTAGTATATAGGCCAGCTGGAGCTGACATGTTCAACGTTGAACAAAGCTTCGAAATAAATAAAGAGAGAAAAAAAAAACTTTTACAGGGTGTTAGTAAATAAATATTAAAAATCTATAAATGCCGTGGATGAATTCGGCACAAAATATTTTGAACAAGAGATATCAGTAATCTGAAATGCGTAACATATATTTAAACTATTGTAATATTATTTTAGAGCTAGTCGGGCGACGTGATAGGTACTGGTTAAAAATCATGATTCCCGTGGACAGAGATGACACAAAATGCCCATGTACTTCGGTTACTACTTCGTTATTATCATGAAAGTAAAATTTTTTTCGTCCAATGCTGAATGCTGCAAAAGACATATATCTAATTTCTACCTAAGCAAGCACCTAGGATGACACAAATTAATGTATTAGGTTCGGAAAATGATCCGGGAACTGTATGCCAAAAATAAAAAACTTTAGTATTTTTGAAACCTCAAAAGTCAGCGCCGCCGGCCTAATATATGCAAGTTGGAGAGAAATGTAAGAAATAAATTAATAATTAAAAATAAACAAAAATCCGACTGCAATAAAAAACAACTGAAAAGCGAAAAACAAGCTATATAATCTATAGAAAATTGTAAGAGCAATGTAGGTACTTATTAATATTTATAACAATTCAGATTTAAGTGAATATTGGAAAAGGTTTCCCATACACAACAAGAAAAGCTAGTCCAATTTTTTTTTTGGCCTGCAAACCTTTCCCGATATTCACTTAAATTTAAATTGTTATAAATATCAATAAGTACATTGCTCTTACAATTTTCTATAGATTATATAGCTTGTTTTTCGCTTTTCAGTTGTTTTTTTTATTGCAGTCGGGTTTTTTGTTTATTTTTAATAATTTAATTTATTTAACTCATTTTATTTTTTATAACTAAAATAGTGGGTTGATTATTTATTGCCAAGCCACATATGAGCTCTGGATCTCGAATTTTTATTGTCGCGAAGCTACAAAAGGAGTTTATTACTGAACATTAACGTATTTTTTTGACTTTCCTGTCAAAACGGTAGGATCAAAGTGATATAATGTATATATATATTTGGGATGGGCTATTTAATAGCTTTCATTTGATACCCATATTGTTATAATAAAAAATACTTTTTTTTATACCCCCTCCATTTTTTTTTTCGCGGACACCATATTGAAATATTGTAAACCATAGGGTAGGGTAGGGACATAGGTCACTTGGACGAATCGAATGACACCTCGCATGTTAAAATCCGTCAAGCGGTTTAGGCTGCATAGCGTGCCCAGAAATAGACATACATACATACTCTCGAAAAACATAACCCTCCTTCTGACGCAGTCGGGTAAAAATAAGTGAGGTCAAAAATACATTTTTGAAAAGCGACAACTTTTTCATTTTCGAGATGTAAACAAAAAACAAAAAAATGGGACCTTCTTTGTGCCCCCCCCCTCCTCCCTAGGGCTCACCTCCGAGGGGTGGGGACTTTTAGTATGTTTATCTCCTAACTAGTCCAAACAAAGTTCCGAAGTTAAACTTTCTGCTTTCAACTTTTCTATCCACACCCCCCTTTCGAGCACTCGTTTACCACAGTATAACAGATTTGGAAAATTCTTTTTTTGGTTTGATAGGGCATACTTTTCACATTTATGTTTTTGATGGGATAGGTAATTAATTACTTAACATATTAAATTTGATATAAAATACTTTTTATCGAATACACAGCTGGGGGAAGGTCGTCTCCTATTCGAATCGTAGACCAGCAGTCTGGCTTGGCTACTTAAATGATATAGTGATGGCCAATATATTGTGATGGCGAGAACTAACGGCTTCCTTACGCGCACTTTTTTTCGGCAACCAATGCACAGTGACCATTATTTAAACGCCTATTCTCACTCTCACCACCATCCACGCTATATTAATTTGATGGACAATAGAGCATGACTTGTGATAACCTGAATTGACAGTGGATAGGCGCTACCATAGTTAAAACAGGTCATGTCTGTTTTCTTTGTTTGCGCCGTGTAGGGCTAAGGGACTGTTGCCCATTCCACCATATACGGACAGCCATGGAAAACTCCGTTGAATTTGTGAATTTAACGTATTTTTTTTCTCATTTTGTTATTTGTTTCTTTTTTTTCTTGTTGTAGTACAATTAATTATGTGTCTGTAACCTTCCGTGATTTCACCTGACGGTTCCAACGGAAGACCAGCGCTGACTTTAAAGCCAGCATTACGCTTTGTTGGGACCATTTCGTGACTACTTTCATCTTGTAACTACGTATTTGTATCTGTTCTTGATTATCTTTGGCACGAATAAATGATTTTCTTTCTTTCTTTTTTCAAATTGAAAGTCGAATTGATCCATGTTTAGCAATGATATTTTATATTAAGATACGTTATGCTCATACTAAACGCATTCAAAACCCGTGACCAATTACTGACAGAGACAAACACGGCAATCCATAGCGAACGCTATTGTTAGAAATAGATAAATAGATATCAAGTAAGGCAATTTGCCTTCCTTTTTGCGGAACGTTTTTGCGCGCAGATGACGTATCTTTATATAAAATATCATTGATGTTTAGAAGGTTCTTAAACAAAACGGATATTTTAAAGACGATTATTTTTGCCTCGCTTAAAGGGGTCAATAACTGACAAAGTTGAAACCGTGCTAAGCAAATATTCAATAAGAACTGTATTTATATACGCCGTTAAAGCATCGGATCGAGCTTCATAGGACTAAAATCCTCCCTACGAATCGTCATTTCTACTCAAGAATTGTGCGTAAAGCGATTAAAGACGAGAAGACGAAGACAAGAGAAATAAACATTTCAACCGAGAATACGGATATCTAGACACGCGGCAGCGTGTCCAGCCAAGTTCACGCAAAAGGAACTGGCGAGCGCAGCCGTGTGTACCGTACACGAACCGTTTGGAGCCACTTTTGACGAATCGATAACTCCAAATATATTTATCATAAAAACATGAAATTTGGTTCATGTATTAAAACCCTTTAGATCAACTAGAACCCTAAATTTCATAAAAAAAAGGTGAAACGGTTATTGAGATATTACCGTCTAAAAATAATCATTTTTACCACTAACTGACTGACTGACTGACTGATTAATCATTAAAAACCTAACCCACTTCCAATTGTGTATATACAAATAAAAAAATCTGAAATAAGTGTTTTTTTAAGTTTTATTATTATTATTCCAGATATTTATTTAATTTTCTGTACATTAGGTTTTTTATACCAAATATTCAAATATAAAAGTAAAATAACAATACTAATACAAAAAAATAGACATTATAAAAAACCTAACCTACGAGTGCCGCCGGCAGCGGGGCAAGGCTCAAGCTACCGGTGGTTAGGGCTGCAGAGAGAGGAACCTCCTCACAATACGTGCCGTGTCGAGGAGTACTGCCTTCTGTATCTGGCCCTTGATTCAGCCATCTAGCGAGAGTCTCTTGAGGTGTTGGTCGAGACTCTTCGCTATAAGACCGTTTGCCGAAACAACTATCGGGACAATGATCGTTGAGTCAACATCCCACATGGCGGTCACCTCGTGAGCCAAGTCAAGGTACTTGCTGAATTTGTCCTTCTCGGCCTTCACAAGGTTCTCGTCATGCGGGATGGTGATGTCGACGAGCACTGCCCGGCGTTGAGATCGATCTGTCAACACGATATCAGGCTTATTGGCAACAATAGTCCTGTCCGTGATGATAGATCGATCCCAATAGAGCGTAGCACGACCATTTTCGAGAACTGGCGCCGGTGCGTACTTATAGTACGGCACTTCAGACTCTACAAGACCATATTGAAGAGCAAGTTGCTGATGGATGATCCTGGCTACGAGGTTATGTCTGTGCAAGTACTCCAAGGCCAAATGCGAACAACCGGAAATTATATGTCTGAGGGACTCGCCGGGGCAACGGCATGCTCGACAAATGTCAACCGTGCCATCCCTCAGAATATATTTCCGGTAATTGTTCGTCATTATGACCTCGTCAGCAATTGCGCAGACAAAACCTTCGGTTTCCCCAAAGAGGTCACCAAATCGTAGCCAGTTCACAGACGCTAAAAAGTCTACTTCGGGCCTTGTGAGGGCCCGGTAGAAGCGTCCGTGTAGCTCCTTGCTCTTCCATACGTTCTTGCGGTCTTCAGTGCTCAACACCGTTGGTTTGCGCCAGTTCTCGTTTGCCAAGGAAAGAGGCGTGAGGCTCTTGTCTACTGCAACCACATCACGATGCATCCCACACTCATTGCTAAGGAAATAATCCCTGAGATTGCACACCTCGCGGTTGTGGAGATTCTTAGCATTTAACATGCCTCGTCCTCCACATTTCCTCGGGATGTACAATCTCATAACAGATGAGCGTGGGTGCAACATGCGATGTGATTTAAGCAGTAGACGGACCCTCCTATCCAGGGCGTCCAGCTCAGTCTGAGTCCACCTTAGTATGCCAAAGGAGTATGTGAGCAGCGGCATCACCCAGCCATTGAAGGCGCGCACCTTATTGCCACCCGACAAAAGACTATTAAGAACTTTTGTCAAGCGGCAGAAGAAGCGCTCCTTCACTGACTGCTTGACATCGCCGTCCACAATACCCAAAGACTGTGGCATACCAAGATATTTGTAGGTTTCAACTTCGGGGAGAGATCTGAGAGTCATTGTCTCAGAAAGCTGCAAATTCGACGAATTTACAACTTTCCCTCGTTGAACATGCATGACCGCACACTTATCTACACCGAATTCCATCTTGATCGCATTACTGAACTCTTGTGTGATTTTCAATAATGCGATAAGATCTTGGCGCTTCGATGCAAACAGTTTGAGGTCATCCATGAACAATAAGAGAGAAATGACTTCAGCTTCTCTACGAAGTCGATAGCCAAGCCCAGAATCCGTCAGCATAGAGCTGAGGAGATTCAAGGCTAGGCAAAACCACAAAAGAACTCAGACTGTCACCCTGGAAGATGCCTCTTTCAATCTTTATCAAGCTAGGCGAATCAGAGGGGATATCTCGAGCACCTGGTTGACGAAGGACTGTGACCCACTGCCTCATACACACACCTAAAAAGGACCTCAAAGTTGCATCAACTTTATACAACTCTAAGATCCTTTCGAGCCATGAGTGAGGCACCGAGTCATAAGCCTTCTTGTAGTCCTTATTATTATTATTATTATGTCATCAGGTCAGAATCTCATGATGGGGTCCTGGATAAATTTTAGGGAAATCTTTAAATATTTTAGGTACACCTATAGCTATTCGGGTATTTTGTATAGCATATAGTAAATCGTGCATTTGCTCTTGAAAAACACCATTTGGTGAAGTAGAACTGATGATGATGAATGAAGATCACAGATTCACCGGAACTACCTACTAAATAATTATTAGTATTACATGGGTTGCGATTAAATGAATATTAGTTGATGCTAATTAATTTGATATTAATCCTATTTATTTATTTAAGGAAACGCATACCTACTTATTTGACAAAAAAGAATGATATCCCATCAAAAACATAAATGAGAAAATGGGAGCCAAGTTCAATATTTTAAGAATATGCGATGCATGATTATCGAATTCAACGACAAAATAATTGAGATCTAAATGGGTGCCAAGTTCCGTAGATAATCCTGATATTTATTTATTAAGAACATACGACATTCTAAAATAAATTCAAAACACAATTTCTTACTTTTTCTGCTACAACAATGTTTGCTGTTTAAACTTCTTAAATTTGAACACTCGAATTATTTACACAAAGCAGATAAATTAGGATAAACTTAAGCTTAAAATTTGACTTGGCTAGTTTTCACATACAAGTTATGTTACATTTGGCTAATCAACTTATCTACTTTATGTTTTACGCAAGTTACTGTATTTATATTGTATGGTCATATCTTACTCTTCCAAACAATTGTCTTGCTGGTAAAAACTAGCGGAGTCAAATTTTGAGCATCAGTTTATCCTAAGCTATCTGCTTTGTGTAAATAATTCGAGTGTTCAAATTTAAGAAGTTGTACTTTTAAATAGCAAACATTGTTGTAGCAGAAAAAGTAAGAAATTGTGTTTTGAATTTATTTTAGAATGTCGTATGTTCTTAATAAATAAATATCAGAGGGCCCTGCCAAGATGCATTGCGCTGACTAGCATTTCTATCCGTTTCGTTTTTAAACCAATCGCGTCACTGGTAGATCACGTGACTTTTCGTATCACGTCATCTACCAGTGACGCGATTGGTTTAAAAACGCTACTTAACCCCTCCTCAGGATTATCTATGGAACTTGGCACCCATTTAGATCTCAATTCTTTTGTCGGTGAAGTCGATACCATGCATCGCATATTCTTAAAATATTGAACATGGCTCCCATTTTCACCTTCATGTGATTCATGAAATAATTCTAATACATTCATTTTAATTGACTTGGAATAATTACTCTATTTCCCCAAAGTACACACTTCTGTTCAGTTCCTTATTCAGCTCTTTTACTAAAATATGGTTTTAAATTTTCATCATTAATATAATTTGGCCATCCTGACAGAACATATTCATAAACTTTACTCAAAATAGGATCTTTCTGTGTATATTTAGCAATATCCTGAAAATCTATTGGAATCTCTTCCTTGAAATTAAAATAATTTATACAATCAGCCACATCTACTACTTCAGGTTTAACTTTAGGCAACCGTGACAGTGCATCAGCATTTCCTAATAAAGTTCCCTTCCTATAAGTTATTTCATACCTATATCCAGATAATATTAATGCCCATCTCTGTAATCTTGCATTAGCTGTAACTGGAATTTTCTTTAAAGGATCAAATATATATTTTAATGGCTGATGATCTGTCACCAGAACAAACTTTCTCCTATATAAATATTTATGACTTTTTTAACAGCAAATGTAATGGCTAAGGCTTCTTTTCCAACTTGGGAATATTTTTTTTGTGCATTGTTTAATGTAGCTGATGCAAAACAAATAGGGTCACTGTCTATTTGATGATTTAATACTGCTCCAAGACCATATTTGCTTGCATCTGCTGTGACATACAATTCTTTGTTACTATTATAATGAACCAACAATCCATATTCAGTGATCAGTTTCTTACTACTTTGGAAAGATTCTTCACTCAAATGGATCATCCTTTTTTGATAAAGCATGTAAGGGCGCCAATTGTCCTGAAAGCCTAGGTAAAAAAAATCATAATAATCTAAAAGTCCCAAATATGCTTGCAATTGAGTAATGGATACTGGTGCTGGTGCTTTTGCTATTGCTTCTATTTTTTCTGGCAAAGGTTTAATTCCTTGTTTACATACAATATGACCTAAAAATTAATTTCGTCGGAAAAGAACTGGCATTTATGTAAATTAACTTTTATTCTATACTTATTTAAGTTTTGTAAAACATTTTCTAAGTTTTTATAACAATCCTCCAAGCAAGTTCCTGTTATAATTAAATCATCAATATATGCTCTAACTTTATTTACCCCTTGTAATATCTGATCCATAAAACTTTGAAGTAGAGATGGACCTGACGAAACTCCAAACTGTAAAAGTGTAGGTCTAAATAACCCTAATTGGGTATTAATCGTCATATATTCACGTGAGTTCTCATTTAATAATAGCTGTTGGTAAGCTCCACTGAGATCAAGGACACAAAATACATTAGCTCCGGACAATTCAGCAAATATATCTTCGGGCAGCGGCAATGGGTAATGTTCAGTATCTAACATCTTATTTAGGGTGCCCTTACAATCTACACACAGCCTAAGTAATTTTTTTATCACTTTTTTGAACAACTGCAATAGGGCTCGCCCATTCCCTATGTGTTACCCTCTCAATGATGCCTGGTTTTTCTAAATTTAATAACTCATCCTCTACTTCTTTTCTTTTGCATAAGGAATGGAATATGCCTTATGAAAGATAGGTGTGGCACCCTTCTTGAGCTTTAACTTTTCCTGCATATCAACAATGTATGATGATCTATCCTTACAAAATATCTGTGTATATTTAATTTGAATGCAGTCTACCAACTTTTGTATTTGTTGAGCTTTTTTATCTTTTTCTAAATTAGATATTGTTTTACTTACTTTAAACATTCTTTGCCATTGAGGAAATAATACCTGTGATAATACTGACAACCAATTTCTGCCAATTAAAGGGTTAAAATAATGATCACTTTCAATCACTACCAAATACAAATCTGGTTTCACATTTTTTGGTTTTATTTTAATAGCTCCTAATACTGTTAACAATTCTCCTGAAACAGACTTTAATTTGACAAAACACTTTTTTAACTCATATTCTTTGAAAAAAGTATCATAGACTTTTTTTATGTATGATAGACTTATAAGCTCCAGTATCCACCTGCATGTTCATTACCCGGTCACCTAGTCACAATGGAATCGAGGCACTATCTTGCTCAGAAACACTCATAATGCTTCCGAGTACTATATCTTCTTCCATCCTGCCAAAATTTTCCTCTTGAGTGTTATTCTCCACACGACCTAGTTCCAAATTCTTGACTTTATTACTGTTTCTAAAATAACACTTGATAGCCAAATGCCCCTTTTCTTGCAAATATAACACATACATTCCTTTTTGTAACATCTTTCCGTAATATGCCCACCCCCACAGCACCTGCACTCCAATCTTCTTGTACCATTAAGTATATACTTGTTTTGTATGTGTATGTGCTTTAGTTAGCACACTGTGCCCAGGTTTATCTTTTTGGTTTACTGCTTGAATAGCCTGTAGTTGTGGTTGAATATTTCTTGTCTCCTTTTCAGCACTCTCTAAGGCTGTGGCTATTTTAACTGCCTTTTCAAAAGTCATGTTGTCATCTTCTGAAAGTAATTTACTAATAACATGCTCATTCCTTAAGCCACACACAAGTTTGTCTCGAAGCGCCTCATTTAACAATGATCCAAACCTGCAGGTAGCTGCAACTCTTCTTATTTCAACTACAAACTCGTTAATATTTTGAGTCTCTTTTTGTTTCGATTTGTAAAAATCATATCTAGCAGCGATTATTGACTTCTTTGCTACATAATGGCCTTTTAATGTCGCTACCCGATGATATAATATAAAAAGAGGTAGATATGTTACCTATACGGTATTCCGCGTGTAAAAATGGCCCGGCTTACGCACACATAATCAGTAAATATTTCAATTACACACTAATTCATAAATTAAAAGTGAAAGCAGGATGGTATGCTAATTTCCGGGAGCGAAACAGAGACGAGTAATGTTGCTCTGCAGACTAGTTCACGGTTCCGTTGACGGCGCAAGACTAAGTAAAGGTGTACCAATTGGCTTGGTTTTAGGGTGCCACTATCGAAGTGCGTATAACATATCTACATCTTTTTAACCGACTTCAAAAAAAGGAGGAGGTTCTCAATTCGTCGGGTTTTTTTTTTTATGTATGTTCCCCGATTACTCGAAGACCACTGGACCGATTTGAAAATTTTTTTCGTTGTTCGAATGGTTATACTTTCTTGTTGGTCCCATTGTCACCACGTCAGGATCTGATGATGGGATCTTGGAGAAATCAAGAGAACTCCTCAAATATCACACCTATAGCGATTTTGGTATTTTTCACTGTAACTCATGCATTTGCTTTTGAAAAGTACTATATGGTGAAGTGGAACTGATAATGAAGACCACAGATGGCCACCGGAACTCCTTAACGGTACCTATTTCAAGGGTGGCGATAAGATATTTCAATAAAGGTAATTGAGCGACTATGACGAAGCACATTTAGGTTTAAATATGACTATGACATTCCCGCGGCGTTGTCTGCGGCGAGCTTGAAATGTTCTATAGTTTCTCATTAATATTTAGAAGTGGAGCTACGTAACAGCATAAATAGGATCACTAAAAAGTATAAAATAAAATAAATGTTTAAAAAAACAAAAACCCGCCTTCAAAAAGCAAAAAATAACTTCTTTAAAATGGTAGGTAAATAGGTCAGTCCAACTGAAGTCGGCGTCCAACAATATTTTAACCAAAAGCAGACTTCAGTTGGACTGACCTATTTACCTACCATTTTAAAGAAGTTAATTTTTTGCTTTTTGAATGCGGATTTTTGTTTTTATATTACTATATTATATAATTGTCGCGACCAGTTCTTTACCTATATGATTTAGTATTTGGTAAAGTTGGTGATAGCAAATTCTTTGATACTTCATAACTTTCTGCTCCAATTAGTGTTATAAATGATGAATGATATTGGATGATGGCCTAACGTGGAAGGCGCACATAAAACAAATAAAGTCAAAGTTGTCTTGTATTCTGGCATCTATAAGAAACATTGTCAAGTATATTCCCCTACATGTACGTTACAACATGTACTTATAATTCACTGGTGAAATTACATCTAAACTATCTTATCGAAATATGGGGCAGTGCCTCCAAAACTAATATAAATAACGTCCAAGTTGTCCAAAATAAAATAATAAAGCAACTAAGGTAAATGTCCCATACTTGGGCATCTTAAGGGACTGACGACTTTAAGATTTTTTATTTCTTTTTCCACACATAATATCAGTTTAGAGGCTTTTGTTTATTTAAGATTGGTATTTCTAGAGTATGTTGATGTATTGATTATATTCTTTTGGTTTGAATTCTTTTTTTTATCAGTGAATGCAATTTCGTGGCAAAATTTGGCTCTGTTTTTAAATTCGTGAGTTCATGCTTCCTATTTCGGGATAAAGTTTATAAATGAATTATGTACCTTAATCACTTACAAATTTGAAATAATAATATTTTAAATAGGATTTATAATTATTAGGAATACATAAACATATAATTTTTCTATAGTTAAAGTCCAACTGATATCATAAATCACATATAATTAAAGAAAACCGAAGTTGAATCAAAAAAATTGTCTCTTTTACCTATTAAAAATATAACAATTAATTTATTTATTTATTTATTTGTGTTTACCTATTTTTTTAATAACTTTTTTAAGTATTTTTATTTATTTATTTGAAAATATAATATAATTATTAATTATTATTATTATTAGTAAATCTTCCATTTTTATTTGTTTCGTTATTTGTTGGTCTTTCCAGATACCCAAAAGCACCTTACCTTCATAGTTCTATTACTCACGAAATTAGGGACATGTAGTGTTTAAAATTAAGAACTTTACCTCGTGTTACTCATAATAAAACAATTCCGCAAAAATGACTAAATTCTCGTAACACCATAATAATAAAATGTTTAGTTATAAATTTAAAATATCATAAAAAATTGATAAAACACATATTAATTCGATTTAAACGTTAAATTACAACGCTGATGTTTAGCGCATTTTCATTAAAAATCTAAACTCAGAGTCACTTTAAACTCGTATTGTATGAATTTTAGCGAAAACAGGGTATACCGAATTTAGGTCATAAGAAACTTCATTTCATACATTATTTGATTTTTAAATCACATTTGACATATTTGATATTTTTATGGTCATTAACACGAAACAGAAAACTCCCTAAAAAACCGCTAATTCGGGAGTACCACGAAATAGGGGACAAGCGAAAAATAAACTGAACCTTATTTCGTGAATCAGTTAATCGCGATTTTTATCAATTCTATGCTTAACAGTAACTGGAAATATACCTTAATTTAATTGATATGACGTACAAAGAAGCACAAATATAAGTTTTATTAAATCTGACTTTCCTTTTCTTGTCAGTGAGCTTAAGAAGTTCGATGCTTCACTTTACGCCTCAAGCAACCCGCAGGGCTCGCACAGCTGTTCGTGGCCGACTGAGAAGTTCAACGCGTTGTATTACAGTCAGCTTAGCCATCCTAAAGTCTGAAGTTGGTTTTTTAAACAGCTTGAATAATAGACTTTCTTTAGGCATGTACATTTTTATTTAATAGTTCTTGGATTTCTTATTTTCGACGCGGAAACAAAAACTCACGAAATAGTGTACTACCACGAAAATTTACCTTATTTCATTTGGATTACCTAACACCTACAACAGAAGTTTATTCTAAAACGAAACTCATGAGCGTTAATCATCCTTATTTTTATAACACCATTATTCTAATAAGAAACATTTTGCACAAAAAAATTCACTGTCAAATTAAATTCAAAACAAATAAAGAAAGTGGAAAAAGAACTCTTCGAAGTGCAAATAATCTATTTAAAGTTAACATACCAAGGTGCACGTATGTATAACGACCTTCCCAAAAATATTAAAATCGCGCCATGATGGCAATTTTCAAAAATAAATTAAAATCTCACATAATAAACAAAATCCCGACTACCTAAATACGTCCCTCGCATTCACAACGGCTTATCTCGCGCTCTGTAATCGACCGGCCGCTGGCCGCCTAATAATTCACTAACTACCTGTCATTACTTTAAAAAAATGCATTAATTAGGTATATAAAATTCATTGTGGTGTTACTATCTGTTTTGTACCTAAACGATTTTTTATAACTGTTTATATACACGACGTTGTGTTTATATAGACGCTCACGAATAGTTTGTTGGCACCTACCTTAATGATATTTTTACAACTATTTATTTATATAGACGCTTGCGAATAATTTGTTTGTACGTACCTAATTATTATTATTTTGATTTTGTTTTTACAACTGTTTATATAGACGCTCACGAATAGTTACTATTATTATGGTTGTATTTTAAATTACTCATTAGGTAAGTGAAATGTAATATTTCTTTTGAGTAAATAAATGTCTTTAACCGGAAAAATGCCACTTGTTTTTTATCCTCTGTGATATCATTTACAATAAAAAATTGCTCCATGCGTTGTGTATGCCGTGAAATCTTGTCCCGGCCGATAGTTTTCTATGGTACCTATTACACAGGGTGTTAGGTAATGAGTGGATAATCCTTGAATTATGGATAGAGGGCACTTAGGACGTTGTAAAAAACCTAAAATAGGTTAGGTAAAAGTCGCACGGTTTTCGAGATATTTGGACATTTAGTTTTTTTTCTAATATGAACACCCTTGTTCAATGTTTTGATCATAGCACCATTCTCAGATATTTTTTCATATTTTATTTTTTCTCAGTATTCTTGAATACTTATGTTATCAGATAGGCATCACCATTAATGTCAGACTACAATGGATTTAAAAAAATAATCTCAAACTTAATTTTTGCGTTATCAATCGTACATTGATCGAACTTTCAGCTCCCATGGTGAAAATAAAATACACTACCGTCTAGTTGCCCATAAGCTTAAAAACATGCCAATTTATTGAAAATTTAAAAATAGTAATTACCTTTTGTATTTAAAACCAAAATGCCAAAATAATAAAAAAAATACACGCCCACCCACACTTTTCCTGGTTTACTTTTTGTATCCCGGGCGTAGAATTCAAAACTTTTTGTTTCAAAAATGACATTACTGGCCACTAATTTAAATGCCATTTATTCCAAATTTAAAAAATATGCCGAGTGCTTTTTGTTTTTTTTTTCGAATTCGATTTTGAATTTCCCTATTATTGAGTTATGAATGGTGAATTGTGTGTTTAGATTGATGTGTTGAATTTTTTTTGTTTAATAATTATTCGAACACATTACACACCGATAGAATATGCTCGAATACTGGATTTTTCCTTGAATCCATAACGCTTACATGAAGGCAGTTTTTGGCCAGGGTGTAGGAGGAAATAGCGAGGGCAGACCGAGAGAGCGAGATGATGAAAATGTTCTGGATTTAATAGCGGCAAATCTTCTTTGTCCGTACGGGAATAGCAACTCTAAAAACACACGGATTGCACCCTTATAATTTTCAACGTGTTGCCTGTACTATTGCCTAGAACTCTCTCTTCACTGTACGCGTTATGGATTCGAGGAAAAATGCGGTAATCGGGATGGCGTCTGTTTGGGTAGCGTTCAGCGTACAAAATTGCAGCAGCACTAGCGTTGCCTTGGCAGTCTTGGCACTCACCATAAATGTAATGCATTTGAGCATATTCTATCGGTGTGTATTGTGTTCGAATAATTATTAAACAAAAAAAAAACAACCCAACAATCTAGACACACAATTAACCATTAATTACGCAATAATAGAGAAATTCAAAATGGAATTCGATTTTTTTTTATTAAAAGCAGTCGGCATATTTTTTAAATTTGGAATAAATGGCATTTAAATTAGAGGCCAGTAATTTCATTATGCAACAAAAAGTTTTGAATTCTACGCCCGGGATACAAAGAGATTTTCATTATTTTTGCATTTTGATTTTAAATTCAAAAGGTAATTACTATTTTTTAAATTGTCAATAACTTGGCATGTTTTTAAGCTTATGGGCAACTAGACGGTAGTGTATTTTTTTTCACCATGGGTGCTGAATGTTCGATCAATGTACGATTGAAAACGCAAAAACTAAGTTTGTGTTTATTTTTTCAATTCCATTGTAGTCTCATATTCATGGTGATGCCTATCTCATAACATAAGTATTCAAAAATATTGAGAAAAAATAAATTTTGGAAAAAATTTGCTTAGAATGGTGCTATGATCAAAACATTAAACAAGGATGTTCATTTTCGGAAAAAACCTAAAAGTCCAAATATCTCGAAAACCGTGCGACTTTTACCTAACCTATTTTAGCTTTTTCATAACGCCTAAGTGCCCTCTATCCATAATTCAAGGATTATCCACTCATTACCTAACACCCTGTATTCATGTTTTATTCTCGTGTGCCAATTTCAAATATCAACTAAATATTATTAAAACAACTCCAGTACAGTTTTTATCATATATTTTACACCACTTATGCCTATTACAACAAGTAACGAACACGCTTCTAGAAAACCCTCCAAAACCTTGTGTCACTATGACAGCCGGCTAACTTTTTATTTTAAATGTAGATTAAGTTTCAGATACACAACAGATTATTATATAAGAACGTACAATGTCTTATTTCAGTTCATCTTTTAATATTTAATAGGATACCTACTTTGATATAATTAATGCAAATCGGGCGTAACGTAATGGAACCAGTAATCGACAAGGACCAATGATCGACACTGATTCTTATTTTACAGAAGATAAGGGTTATTCATTTGTTTTGTAACATTCAATTTAAGACCGTATGATCTTTGAATTAAGAGTTAACTGTCGATTATTGGTGCATGTCAGCTTAAAGTGTCGAACACTGGTGCCATTACGTTATAGTAGTTTAGTAGTTATCTTAAAAATACTTAATTGTCGTCATCTCGGTGGATCATTTCGGTGGAATTTCTGTTCACCGAAATGAGGATTGATGTTATAATATGTACAAAATGCATTAGATATAACCGCTGTTAAAATGATGACACTGGTAAAAAAAGTTATCATGGTCACCATGATATCCAAAACACGTCTAATGCTTGACATAGCCCTGTTTCGCAAAACATCACGATTGTTTCTGTGCTGCTAGCTCCCAACTATCCATTCTATATAAAAAAAAAGTTTATGGGTTTTTTTCTGACATATCTAATGATAATAATATATTAAAGTCGTAATATATAATTTCACATTGATTTTCTAAGCAGCCGTCATTTCGGTAATGTATTTTTTATTTCAAAATTTAATTGCTTCTAAAGTATTTACATTAAATCGGTGCCTCATATATATTTAACATTCTTATTTGAATATGTAACCTATCAAATGATAATAATAATGAAAATCTAAAAAAAAAATGCCACCGAAATGACGAAAAACCATGCCGTCAAAAATCCACCCGGGTACACATATACAAATCGTTCCAAGTTGGAAAAATTATACGGTGCAGGCATTATAATAAAAATGAATTTTACTGGTTTCGTAACTTACTCGAAACAATAACACTGATCGTGACAACGACTGACTTACGTGTTCATTGTGAGCGGAGTGTCTAAAAAAGTATTCTGCAATTGAAACCAAGGAGGTTTAAATTCTTACCATATAAATTATCAACAAAAAAAATGCTTTTGTTTCGTGTACTTACCTGAATTTTTTATTTTTTAATCAGTATCTAATACAGAGTCTAAGAAAGTGATTTCTTATTACATCTCCTGTATTGACTGTGACTTTCTGTAGGGTGCTGATTGCACAGGCCTTTTCTTAGGTTTTACTTTTGCCTGTTGTTAATAAAGAAAATTGTTTTTTTAGGTGATGATAAAAGTTGCACTCAGCACCGCTGCCGCCTGCGGCCTTATCATCGATTTAATATTAGTCATAACAGCAGTGACTGCAAATTTTTGACTTCCGGAAATAGAAGCGTCAAGAAAAGAAAAAGTATTTTTGACAACACTACACTGCTCGGAAATATCGCCGAAGATAATCTAGGTCGGGTTCACAAAATAGTACATTGCTGCAGAGGCTAGAAAGTACGCAAAAATTGAGGCCCTCTAAGTAGTAACGAGTCCATCAGTTGCACTTTCTGCCGAGGCAGACATACTTAGTAAGTAGATACTTTGCAAAACTACTGCAAAGAAATATAGCCCAGTCTATACGACATCATAGATCGCAAACGCGCATGTAACTACGATTTTTTTATATGTTGTTAGGTCCCTTGAGAGTAGTTAACCCCCAAAGCTTTGCAACCCTGAAAACCCTGTGCTACCCCCATGGTGCTCGAAAAACTGCGAAATTTTGGCACTTGTTTCAGTTTTTTCGAAAAAATTACACTAAGGAAGAGTTTTTCAAGAATCTTTGTTGATATTTTAATAACTAAATTTGCTACAATTTGAGCGTAACCTGAGCTCACTATGTCAATTGGTTGCGGAGATACAGTAAGTCGAAGATGGGCAATGTGCGCAGAGCCCACTCCTCAGACCCTGCTTAAAATGGTGACTTGCAAATGCAAAAAGAGGTTGCGAGGGTCGTGCACTTGCAGACAGGCTGGGCTCAGGTGCTCTATCCTATGTACCTTTTGCCATGGGTGAAACTGCAACAACGCCATCCCTATCGTCCTGGACGAGCAGGACGAGGATGTGGACGACCCAACACCATGAGCCGGCCGACTCCAGAAAAAAAATCCCTCTTCTCCCACTCCTCACCACTGATCTAGACTGGATGAGACCTGGTTCTTCCAAAAGGACGAAAGTCTAAACTGTTTTTACTTGACCGTGTAAATACACCGTGGCCCAATAAGACGGTGACAAAATTAAAATTTTTGAAAATGGAACACGCTACGAGTTCATATGTTTTTCTATTATATTTTTACACAGTTTGTTGTCGATTTGGAAGAGATAGCTTGTTTAAATTATTAAGTTAAATATTGATTTTTGTCATGTATTCGCAACGCAACGCAATAATTTCCTTACACGAATCTGGAAAACGACAGTGTGAGATAGTAAGATCGCTAAATGTTAGTCGTCAACTAGTGTCCAAGACTATTAAGCGATATAATGAGCTCGGGCATATCGCAGACCGCCCAGGAAGAGGAAGAAAGAGGACTGTTAGGACTCTCAGGCTCCGGAACATTATCAAGAAACGGCTTGATAGCAATCCACGGACCAAAGTGCGAAAAATGGCTAGGGAGCTGGGTGTAAATCGTTCGACAGTGCAACGTATTGTCGCTAATGACCTCAAATTGAAAGTATACAAAGTGCGTAAAGCACAACTTCTTGAAGATAAAGATAAAAAAGTTCGCCTCGACAGATGCCGTTTGATTAAGCAGCGTGCCGCTACAGAAATGTGGGAAAATATCATTTTTTCAGATGAAAAACTTTTTTGCGTTGAACAGGCCCATAATCAGCAAAATGACAGAATGTATTCTTCTAGTCGTCCTAGACCGGCCGCAGTCATTCCTCACCGTCAAAAGCCGGAATCAGTCATGGTTTGGGGCGGTATTTGCTCCACAGGTAAAACTCCCCTTGCATTCATAGAAAAAGGTGTCAAAATTAATCAAGAAATATACAGAAGAGATATCCTTGAAGCCGTAGTTCTTCCTTGGAGCCAACAACATTTTGGCACCCAACCGTGGATATTCCAGCAGGACTCTGCTCCATCTCACAGGGCCCATAGTGTGCAGCAGTGGTGTAAAGACCATTTTCCCGGATTCATTAGCTCAAAAGAATGGCCACCCTACTCGCCTGACCTTAATCCAATGGATTATAGTTTGTGGTCAATCTTAGAGACAAGGGCCTGTGCCACTAAACACAAAAGTGTAGACGCTCTGAAAGCAACACTTACCAATGAGTGGGCAAAAATAACCTTGGAGGAGCTGCGGCATATCGTTGATAATTTTAACAAACGTTTGCATTTGTGTATCAAAGCCAAAGGTGGAAGACAATTGATTTTTTTATCTAAAAAGATTGTAGTTTTAAAGTTTTAATGTCATATTGTAAAAGTCCTGTTAGTAATAAAAACATTTTCTTACAAATCATTGTCAACGTAATTTTGGGCCACCCTGGAGTATTATTTTATAGTTTAAATACCTGTTTGCTGTGTTTTTTTATGTTTACGTTTAATTGTTTTGAAACCATATGTTAGGTACATCTAAAATGTCAAATTTACACTTTTTGGTTTTCTTTAAGAAATACATTCATACATTATTCGAAGCAATGTTTTTATCATTTAACCAAAATCAGATATTTTAATAATTTATATATTTTTGAGAAAACTACTTTGGTATTAAATTGAAGCTAGTTAAATTGTACACTAATTCTTATCTATTATTTCGAAAAAAATGAAATAATGCCTTAAAGGACCATGCGTATAAATGGACCAAAAACCAACAGAGCTGAGAGTTAGGTCATTCTGTTCTAACTTTTACACCAGGAGCCTGTGGATAAACTATACGCAAAGACATTATAGCGCCGTACGCGTGCAGTTCAAAGACGCATTTAGGGTGCTGATGGGGCTGCCTCGATCCTGCAGCGCCTCAGGTGTGTTCGCGGATGCAAGAGTGGACTGCTTTTACGACACCATGCGAAAAAGCTGCACATCCCTGGTGCGCAGGGTGCGGGCCAGCTCCAACAGCATCTTGGCGATGTTCGCCCAGAGGTTCGATTGTCAGTATGTGAATCATTGCTGTCTGATTCATGTACTGGCACATCAATCCAAGTAGGTTGGCTTAGGTATGTGCATAGTTAGAACATTACTAACATTACGTTTAATTTTTAATTTAATTTACTAACACTTTATTATTGGAATGGAATGAAGTACTACACGTAAATACCTATTTAATGACATAACTCTTAGCTCTGTTGGTTTTTGGCCGACCTTCCATATAAAGTTGCCCATGGTCCTTTTCGCAGTTAGCAAAACAACGTGGAAGCATGTTCTTTTTCTTAGTGCATGTTTATTTGAAGCCATAATTATACATCTAAAATGGTAAATTCACATTTTTGCACATATTTTTTAAAGAAAATCGTCCGAAAATTATTAAGTACAATGTTTTTATTATTTAGCCAAAATCCGATATTTTACTATTTTTTTATTTTTGATGAAACTATGAGGCACCATTGTGGTATTAACGGAGGCTAACTCAATTCTCTACAAAAACAATTGACGTCGATCATTCTCCAGAATTGTGTTCTCAGTCTAATTAACACCGCACTTTTTTTCACTTGGTTTTTCATAAAATTTATGCTAAAAGCAGTAACATATCGACCATTCAAACTTTAATATTTACTGGGCACTTAATTATTATTAGCGGTTAATTAACTAGAAGGATTTTAATATTTGCGTGCCGCGCGAATTAGAAAAGCGATGCGTTAATTAGGTTTACTTGCTTGCGAATTAGAAAAACTACGCGTTTATTAGATAAATGTGCATGCCAAATATATATTTTTTAGGAAATAAGACAAAAACTGTCAGACTGTCTATTAATTTTATCATATCTATTATATTGCAACGTCGAAACTATTAGGAACATAAAATATCCATCACGATATACATACATAATAAGCTAACTAATATTTCACTGAAATAATCGTTCTATAATCAACAATCAAAAAGATAAATAAAAATTGAATTAATAACTTTATATTATACCTTAGGTATTTGTATAAACGATAACAAATAAATTGCCGAATCTGCTAAAGAAAAAATAATACTTTTTCCTCCTACTTTTTACGTTGCCTATCTATCTTTAAAAACAGTAATTTAAAATTTAAAAACCCGATGAACTGAAAAGATATAAATAAACTAGTTAAGTTTATTGAATCTAAGGACACCTCATAATTCATAATGCTAAAATCCGTCGAGCCGTTTAAGCTATACATACATAAGTTATGTAACATAACATACATACATTCAACTTTAAGTATGTAGTTGTATTATTGCGGATGGTTTTAATACATAATTTATACAAATATGAAGAATGATGGCGGGTCCCTAGGATTTTCCTGCCATGATTAGAATTTTCCTGCCATGATTAGAATTACAGCTGTCACTTTTTGTCAAAATGCAACTGTTTAATGCGGTCAGCAAAATTTTCATGTTTTCCAAGAGAAATATGCTAGGAAAAATAAAATAACCTCTAAAAAGTATATTGTCCAAACACTTAAGCACGTAGATACGATCATAAGGATGATTTTAAGGTTAGGGCCCCTCTAATAACATCAGTTTGACATAATATACATATGTCATTCTAATCATGACATCATTCTTCCGGGAATTACATTTGTGTAAAAAGATTATTCCTGTAAATTAATTTAAACTGGTTTAGCTTAAGCGAGAAATTAGAAATAAAATACTTTTATGTACCAAAAATCTTTTTTACTACTCTTAACCCTTAAATTATCTCTCTACGTTTCAGTGGTTGATTTTTTAAAATATAACTACAGTAAGAAATTAAGGTTAGAAAAGAAAAATATCATGTAAATTTTCAAGTGATTAAATTGTTTTTCTTTTTTAATTTGCTCGCGACTTGTTCTCGTCTCGTGCATAGTCGTTCTTAATGCATAAGTGGGAAAGAGATAAACTAATTAATGTCACTTGGTACTGAATCTATGCGACTGTTCGTTGAAATTAGAAGGGTAAGCATTTAATTGATGTTTCCTTTAAAACGGACAAAATCCGTTTAAGGGTTAAACTAATTAACGCGTTCATTTTTGACCCGTGAATTAGACGTGTGTATTAGGGATTCTTGATAAAAAAAATATAACTTCTTGTAGGTACATGTGATAAACTACATAATCCGGTAACTGTTAAATACTGAGGTTCTTAATGTATACAATAATTTACAGAGCTATAGAGTTATTGGCTGATTTTAAAAACGTGAACGTGTTAATTAGAATTTACGAGAACCAAAACGTGCGAATTAGATACTTACATTTGTAGTGTGCGATCCACACAACACTAACACGTCTTTCTCTCAAGAGGGTCTTGACATGACTGTCTGCTCACGCAAAATGCATTACCGACGTCTGTCTATTTCTTCAATGGCCTTGCACGGACAAGAATGAAAGCGGCGCGTGAATTAGTACCTACTGTAGCATTACCGCTACAAATCGCGTTGGTTTTGCGGACTTGTTCATTGACCGGTTAGAGATTGTTATTTCTACTGACAGTTTTGAATTTTGAATTCGTTTTTGTTAAATCCGTTCCTTGTAATGGTACTGTCATTCAATCTCGTACTATCGCCTTGAAATTTGATAGAGTCTCTGCGCTTCCAAAGTTATATTATTGCATGGAGTCATAAGCCTTATTCGAGTGCCGCGTCCGGTAATGATGTTACGCGAACGTCTTTAATACAACGCCGTGGTGTCGATTATTGACCGATCGAGATAGTGCTGTTGTCTTCTGTATGTCCGGATAGCGGGTGAGTTGGTTTTTGTTGCCGTTCTGCTTTAACTGCTCCCCATCTTTAGGAAGCCATTCTTCCGTCCTTTTCGTTCTATTTTGTGAGTAAAGGTGTTCTTTTCAGCACCTCCGCTTACCCCATATCACGCGACTCTTCGCCACCCAGCGGAAGATCTGGACGGGTGGCTTTGCAGATCACCGGGTGGTTCGCCAACGAGTTCGCTGGCGACGGCTCGTCGTCTGCGGTAGTGCCCGCAGACTTTTCCCGCAGCGTCAGTTGCGACGAACGCAGCGCTACGGTCGTATCTTCGTACGGCGGCAAGTCAGCGACAACGGAAGTTTACAGGATAGTCCCATATATCGCTAATTTTTATTTCCTCCCCCTAAATTCAAAAAAGAGTCCGCGAACTCCACCCTAACCAATGTAAGGTTACATTTGGATTTTATTTCGGCCGTAAATTTAAATAGGTATCGGGAACTCCTTTTTACCGTTCAACACCTCAAATTGATATCCGTATTTCATTACACTCCGAACTCATCAGTTTTTATCATGAAGCGCTTCTTGAACCTAATCTGATTCATTCTATCATAGTTCAATTTAGATTTACCAATAAATTTTATACAAGTTTTGGCCTGACCGTGTTCTAAGGTGGACTTTTACCTTTATTAGGCGATGTGCTTTAATTTTAAAATTGCTTTATTTGCGTGACAATCCGCAGACCGTTTTATGTTAATTCGTTTTGGTTACCAAAGTAAAGATCTGTGTCAGCCTGATAATCTAGTTTTTATAGTTGCATTGTAAGTAATTTGTTTGAATCTAATCATTGTGTGTTCCCTAATTATATAACCTCGTTGAAATTCGTTCGGTTTTATTTTACTTTTACAGGTCCAAATTAACGTGCTGATGGTTTTATCGCAATCATCCCGTGTAGTGTTCCGTATCCCTATTTTTTTTATGGAGCGCTACACTACACATATCGGGACAAAGTTTCTTTATTTTATATCTTAGTTATATATTACTAAATAAATTCGTTATTTTTTTTGTAATATGGATATCTTATCTTTAATTAAATAAAAATACTTTCATTCATCTTTCCTCTTGTATATGATCGGGGGAAAAAGGTATATTAGTGATTTCGGAAGTGGGACGCGGGGTGTTAATTAGGAGAATGAGGTATTGAATTTCTTTTTCTCCTAGAAGGGTATTGAATATTTACTTGAAAATTCATGTACACCTCAATACGAGTACCTTCTACGATCAAAAAATTAAATTATACCAAATTCAATATTTTATATTTTTTAAGCCCGAGGAAATACAGAAATGGCTGTCTGGAGATTGACCGATCTGACTTTTACCTAGGAGCATTAGTTAAGCCGGTATGTATCTTCGAAATAACCCTGCCAACACATTTTCACTTTTTGGAGAAAATTCACTTTTTGAAGAAAATTGCCCATCTTTGACTTGCTGTTTCTCCGCAACCAATAAACATAATGTGCTCAAATTACGTTCAAATTGTAGTAAATGTAGTTATCTTTATTAAAGTGTAACAAAGATACTTAAAAAAAAATCCTTAGAGAAGTTTTTTCGAAAAGACTGAAACAAGTGCTAAAAATTCGCAGTTTTTCTATCACCATGGGGGTAGCGCAGGTTTTTGGGGATTGCAAACTTCGATGTTAAATACTCTCAACGGACCTAACAACATATAAAAAAATCGTATTTACATGCGGGTTTGCGATGTTTGCCTCTTTTTGTGTTGTTATAGACTGGGCTAATTAAAACAAAAACTATTTACATTTACTTTAAGTATATTTATAAGACATTCACAATTATGAATAAAATAACGATTTTGCTTTTTAGGGTTTTCCATGAGAGATAGTTACTTATCGTAAACTTTCACTTATTTTTCCAGAGATTTTGGGTTTGTGAATACGTAGGTACTTGTTGTTCTCACGAATGTTTGTATCGCTACATAACTAGACGAAACCTTAAATGAAGCAGTGCTTATCTTTTGATGGCGTCGGTGTGCCTAATTTTATGTTCATTACACCAAGAAAGTTAGCCCGAAAAGAAACGGCCTTTTTTTAATTATCCGGAAGAGTATATATTTTATAGGAATATAATTTAAAGCATTTCGTGATTAAAACAGCTATTTTTATTTAATAGTAGGTAGTTTACGTGACGGTTGCGTAATTACAGGCATTACAACATGAGTGTGGTTTATGAAAGGAGCCGCAAGGCGAGTTTCATTATAGATCACGCGAGTGTTGTAATGCCAATTACCTAGAGTCGCGTACAATACTTTATCTATACACATATTATAAGTACCTACTATAAGATGGGTTTAGAAGCCGAAAGGAAAATGACCAGCGTAACCTGTGGTAGTAGGTGACAGTGACAGTGATGACAGCTGTAATTACTTGAAATTACGTTATCGAATATTACCTTGACACTGGCAGAATTGTCCCACTGGACAGAAGCCATATATCAAAGAATTGAACTTGAATATTGTGAGGTAAACAGATCTAAATTTGGAACATGTTCCAAAATGAACAGCTGTCATCGCTGTCACCTACTACCACAGGTAATGCTGTTCATTGCCTACGAATTTTGAACGCATAATAGAGGACTTATATGTGTGTAGATAATAGTAGTTTATGTGGCTGGTGCATAATAAGACACTGCTGGTGCATAACATAACAAAACACTCGTGTGATCTTATTATGAAACTCGCCTTCGGCTCGTTTCATAAAACCACACTCGTGCTTTAATGCCTAATTATGTATAGCCACATACATAACTTTATCTACATGCATATCATAAGTTTTCTATAATATGTTCAGATATGGCCTGTATTTTTATTAAGTTAGTGTTACTGTTAACTTGTTTGTAGTACCAAAGCTTAAATAAAAATAAAATAAAAAAAAAACTTTATTAATAATGTACAGATATGGCTTGCATTTTCAAGTTAGTGGTACAGTATTACCGATACTTTAATGTTTAGGTACCGACACTTTAATGTAAACATTACGATGCACTATACTTTAAAGTAAACATTAAGATGCAACCACAGATACAGGTATCTTAATATAGGCGATTTGCTTATCGCTTCTGAACATATTGTAGGGAAGTTAAGATATGGATGTAGGTAAAATAATTTATTAAATAACAGTAGCCTCACCTACGTACTTACTATCTAGTAACCACAAAGTTTTTTTTATACCTATGTACGTATCAGTTGGGAAAGACGTTCTCTTATATCTGTGGTTTGTTGTTGTTTTCAAGGCCATTTATGTCGTGCGTAGGCGACATAAAGTCGCTTTTTATGCTCTAGTGCATAAAGTAAAATCTTCGTCGAAGGCCAAGGCAATCGGTCCAACAGCCACACGAACAACTTTAACTTCATAGAATAACCTCTTTATTTTATTTCGTTTCGTTAGTATTCTAAGACCAAGGCAAGGATACCAACAGCCAAAGTACACAATAAAACTTCATGAACAAACTTATAATTTTTATTTTGTCGCATTTATTATTATTATATTTGAGTAAATCAATATATTTAAAGCATGACAATAAGTTATCATAGATATAAAAAACAAAATGTTTTTATAACTGAGCGGTATGTAACGACCTAAGTCAGATGTCACGTCACTAATGAAAAAAAAGAAAAAAAAAGTTAAGTGGTTCCCTTTTGCGTATATAATTTGAAAATATTAATGAATATGACGTTAAAAAATGCCTTTTTTTCTATCCATTTACCATCGTTCTTTTATTTATCAAGTTAAGGATTTCTAAATACCTCCAATCTCATAGTTTTGTGTTTTACGTCCTACCTTAGATAGCAATTTATAGATGATTTGTTGATTACCCGCAGAAAATAATTAAAAATTTAACGGACTAGTAAGCATTTAAATTATCTTTAAGTTATTAAAATGCAGAATGAGAAAAAACTTAGAATAGTAATATACAGGGTGTTAGGTAATGAGTGGATAATCCTTGAACTACGGATAGAGGGCACTTAGGACGTTATGAAAAAGCTAAAATAGGTTAGGTAAAAGTCACACGGTTTTCGAGATTTTTTGATCATAGCACCGTTCTAAGCAAAAAAAATTTAAATTTATTTTTTTCTCAATATTCTTGAATACTTATGTTATCAGATAGGCATCACCATTAATGTGAGATTACAACGGATTTTAAAAAAAAACGCAATCTTAATTTTTGCGTTTTCAATCGTACATTGACCGAACTTTCAGCTCCCATGGTGAAAAAAGAAATACACTACCGTCTAGATGCCCATATGCTTAAAAACATGCCAATTAATTGAAAATTTAAAAATAGTTCACTATTCATTACGCAATAATAGCGAAATTCAAAATCGAATTCGAAAAAAAAACAAAAAGCAGTCGGCATATTTTTTAGATTTGGAATAAATGGCATTTAAATTAGTGGCCAGTAATTTCATTATGCAACAAAAAGTTTTGAATTCTACGCCCGGGATACAAAAAGTAAATCAGGAAAAGTGTGGGTGGGCATGTATTTTTTATTATTATTTTGGCATTTTAATTTTAAATTGAAAAGGTAATAACTATTTTTAAATTTTCAATAAATTGGCATGTTTTTAAGCTTATGGGCAACTAGACGGTAGTGTATTTTTTTTTCACCATGGGCGCTGAAAGTTCGATCAATGTACGATTGAAAACGCAAAAATTAAGTTTGCGATTATTATTTTTTTAATCCATTGTTGTCTCACATTAATGGTGATGCCTATCTGATAACATAAGTATTCAAGAATATTGAAAATAATAAAATTTAGAAAAAATTAGCTTAGAACGGTGCTATGATCAAAACGTTGAACAAGGGTGTTCATTTTCGAAAAAAACCTAAAAGTCCAAATATCTCGAAAACCGTGCGACTTTTACCTAACCTATTTTAGGTTTTTCATAATGTCCTAAGTGCCCCCTATCCGTAGTTCAAGAATTATCCACTCATTACCTAACACCCTGTAAAAACTACAGTTACAATACGTAAACACATTTTAATTCATAAGGTGGTATGGTTAATATTAATAACAAGGCCGACAGTTAATCACTAATCTAACTAATCTAACTATATTATTCACGCATAGGATGTTTGTGAACGTAAAAACTTTCATAACACACGATAGTAAATAATTTATTAACTATCGTGTTTATAACGTTTAAGGTACATATTACACAGGACTTATTTACTAACAATGAAGTTTCTATTTAAAACTATTGCTGTTATAAATGGTCCAATTTTATTATACCCAGCATTTATACTTGAAAATAGCGGGAAAAGTTCAGCCGTTTATATTGATAGCATATTTACCACAGTAGAGTTTATTAGAATATTTGAGTAGTACTCAAATATGTAGAAGATCTGGGAGTTGTCCTATTGTTTAAAAACCACCGAATATTCCTGATCCAACAAGAGGGTCCGTGAAGTTTTTTCACAGCTTATAATCCTTTTTGGCACCAACGATGCTGAATGACACTTCCGAAAGTCAGTGTTGCTGTGCAAGAAAAACCAGTGACAACATCCGGCCGTCCTGCTGACGGGGTTGCCCTCGACCACCGTTGTGGACTGGTGCTGAAGCTGCGGACATAGGAAATAAAATATATTTTACTACAAGTCTTACTATGAACACATAACGCTAGCCCAGCTGTAACTTCGAATTCTATTTGCATGTGTAGGAATTTTGGGTGTGTCCGGCTTAAACTTGGAGATGTAAAGGATCACCAAGTTGTGTATCATCATACCCCGCCCCATGTAACAGCGTTCACCACAGATTCCTGTTACATGTCATCCATCCCATCACATCAAATGTTAATGTTCGAAGCTGAAGCATTAGCCCAATAAAATTAAAAACATTTTGCATAGTTTCAATCAGTAACGCTAACAGAAATCATGTAAGTATAATAAGTTGTAATGCAAAGTAGTTAGGTAACTTAAATAAATTAGAAATTTAATAAAAATAATGTACCTCAAACATTGGACAACGTCCGGTATATATCGTTATTCTTCTGCTATACGGATCCAAGGTTACATATTTTCAACGCAAGCAGTGCCATTATAGCGTTTAGAACTTCTCTCGGCGCCCCGCAAGTCCGATACTTTGTAACGATCATGCCCTAAGACTTCTGTAATTTGGAATGGGCCCTTGTATTGCGGTAATAATTTCGTGCTGTTGCCATCCTTAGTATGACTTGGGATTTCCAAGACTACCAAGTCGTCAAAACTGTATTTAAATATGGGCGCGTCTTTGCGTTTTGCATCAAAACACACTTTTTGACTTTCTGATTTTTTTTTTATGTTGGCATCTACCATATGTCTTAAAGAGGTTACGTCAACCAAGTGATCCTTGTTATCATCATCAGCAATAGCATCAGAGTTCATGCGAATTATGAACCCAAAAAAGACTTCACCCGGGACTGCGGCTGTGGTTTTATTTATCGTGCTATTAATTCCCTGTTGAATATTTGTAACATGCTGGTCCCATTTGTTATTGTCTGTATTTGCCCCCATGCTAAGTAAAGCTTCCAAAATCGTTAAATTATAGCGCTCTACCTGTCCATTTGACATAGGTACAGCTGTCGCTATTACATGCTGTCTAATATTTCTAGAATTACAAAAATCTGTAAATATTTTTGAAGTAAATGCAGTTCCAGCGTCACAAATTAAACTGGGTTGCCACTTTTCTTTTCGTATTTTTTACTGCTGCTATGAAGACAAATTTCGTAAATGAATCGACGAGAACTAACAGGTAACAATTTTGTTGAGTTGTTTTTATGAAGGGCCCAAGATGATCAATATGGAGTGTACGGAACGGCCTAGCGTATTTGGAATGGGATATAACTTGCCGGGTTTCTTGCCATGAATGTTTTTATAATAAATACAATTTAAACAGTTTTTGATAATCTTTTGACACAGTCTTTTTTAGGCGCCAATACTTAGCGCGAATTCGTTCGATCGTTTTGTCTACGGCAAAGTCTCCTACATCATCGTGATTAGCACGTTTCAAATTCCAAACACAGCGTTTAGGCACCACCCATGGTCTACCGTAATCTGTCCGTCGGTATACCTTATTCCCCAACAACTCATAATCCCGAAATATGCGGTTTTTCGCCTCGGCCTTTCCTGATAGCAAAATTTCGCGAATGGTACAAATACTGCAATCCTGCAACTGAACCGATAGCAACCAATCGCCTTCAGTTATTGACATGACGGAATCAAGTTGTACTACATTGTCATCACAGATCGGATTTCTACTCAAGGCGTCCACGTGCTGCATTTGAACCGGCCAACAGAGCCGGCTCTGTGAACTACCTCGTATGTGAACTCTTGTGCGTAGGTATAATACCCATATGCTAATGCGTGGAATAATGTCCTGCTTGCTTAAAGCATGTTGACTGCGTTACAATCAGTGGTGATCTTAAACGATGCCCCTATTAAGTAGTATCTAAACCTTTGTAACCCTGCCACAATAACGAGAAGTTCTTACTCAAATGACTGAAATTTCTTTTCATCACTGGTAGTTTGGCGGCTGTAAAAATGTACAGGTCTTTCGCCATTTTCCGTTAATTGCATCAATATACAAGCTATTCCGTCTCTACTTGCGTCTGTATATAGATTGATCGGCAATTTCGGGTTAAAAATATTAAGTACAGCGTTTTCGAGTAAGGCTCGTTTTAAATTCTTTACGCTTTGCTCATGTTCTTGGGTCCATTGCCAGGTGACGCCCTTTTTTATAATAAATTTGTTAATGGTTTGCATAAAACAGCACAATCCTTAATAAACTTCCGGAAGTAATTAATCAAGCCTAAAAATTTACGAACCAGATGTACGGTTTTTGGGGTAGGGTACTCTGCTACTGCTTTAAGTTTCTTGGAACTCGGACTAATGCCTTGTTCAGAGATTTCGTACCCCAAAAACGTTATTTCTTTTTTGAAAAACGAGCATTTGTCAAGGTTAATCGTTAACCCATTTTGTGACAAAAGTTCTAGCACCATCTCTAAACATGCAATATTTTCCTCCAATGTCTCAGTAGCTATTAATAAGTCGTCCATATAGAAAATGAGCCTTCCAAACCGTAAATTCCCCAAAACGGTGTTCATTAATCTTTGAGAAACTGACGGGCCATTACACAACCCAAAAGGCATTCGAACAAATTCAAAATGCCCAAAATGATGTAATTCCAATTTGGTGATAGCCACTTTCTAAATCGAGGGAAGTGTAGTATTTGCATCCCTGTAACCTATCAATGAGATCTTCTATAACGGGCAACGGATACTTTTCCTTGACGGTAATCTTATTTAATTGCCGATAATCTACACAAAGACGTTTCGATCCTGACGCTTTATCGACAAGCAGGGCGGGACTAGCATAAGCTGAACAGCTGCGACGGATAATGTCATTGTTTAAAAGTTCGTCAGTCAACTCGTGCGACATAGCTCGTTCAGATTCGGACATCCTATAAGGTCGTAAACATACCGGTTTACTTGACGTTAATTATATTTCTAATTCAACGCATGTAGTTTTAGCGAGAGTAGTTAAATCCTGCGAGAAACAATGCGAATACTTTTGCTAAAATATTGTTTAACAGCAATTGATGATCGTAATGTACTTCACTGAGCACGAAGGGGTCAATTTTGTTGATATTTAATACTTGGCCCGTCCAAAAGTTAAGAAATCACCTACTCGAGTATACATTATACTATTGTCCTCTGTAAAATTCCGACCTATCAATATTTCACAGCCAGACAGGGCATCTACATTGAAAGTCGTAGCCACCGCCTCGGTTACGGTAACAGTGGAGTCACTCGTAAATCCAACCAAGTACTTACAAGATACTAGTATTCAATTGAAAATGTTGCAATTCAAGTTGTTCAACCAGTTCGCGAGTTATTAACGAGCAATCGCTTCCCATGTCAATAAAAGCGTTGTTCTCGACATTATTAATAATAACTTGCTTGTTAAATTTTTGTTTCAACAAAGACTCGGTTACCATTTTGACTTCCGCTTTTTGTTCTACTTTAGGTTTTGGTTTGGACCTACAAGTCTAGTTATGTTACAAGAATTGCAACGAACATTATCCTTAACAGTACAATTGTATCTCCTGTGACCCTCTTCACCACAGCGGTACCAAATACAGCTGGAATTATGTTCATTACTTACTAGCCGCGTTTGAATGAAATGCTGGTTTGTTACTTCCCTCACGTTTATCATTACTGTAATAGGTTGGTCGGGAAATTGACCTGTTTACTGAGTATTTTTTTTGTGAATTCTGTCTATCTGATAATGGATTAACTTTGCTATGTAAGAAAGAGGCTAGGAAGTCACAATATTTAAAATTTCCCGCCTCTGCTGCGGTAGATATATTATTATCGCCGATAGTTCCAACTATAATTGAAATAATATCCCGATCCCTAAAAGACAACTGCAAGTGGTCTATCTTGGCTTTATGTTCGAAAAAGAACTCCTACAATGACTGACCGGGTAGCGGTTTAGCCTCAATCAACTGTTTGATTAAAACGTACATATTACGCTTAGCCTGAAATGTGTCAGACAAAGTATCACGCCATTGCCTCCTCCTCCACGTGGGCCATCTAGTTTATTTTTTTTGTAACGCATCTGTAAGGCAAAGGTACCCAGCAGTAAGAGTTAAGCTCTCGAGAATTTACTACAAGTAAGGTTTGAAGGTGATATATTACGAGATCAAGTCAAAATAAGTGAGGGTATGCTGTGGATGGCACTATGGCACTTTATTTAAATGGAATAAAACATAATAGTTAATATTTTACTAACAAATATTTATTTTATCTACTTACATAGTCTGTGGTCGCTATACCAAAGGTACACTTTATTGTTCACTCGTAAATCATATAACACTTATAATATTTTCACAGCAAGTATAAAGACGACATGGAGGTGTGGAGTTTAGGAGTAGCAACTATTCTTGTCCGAGCGATAGGGCAAATGTCCCCTCCACCAACAGACATCCCTTTTTATGCTAAAATCCCCGCCTCCATTCGAACTACATTCACAAGAGGATATCCGGTAATCTGGATTAATTTTTATTAAGTTAAACACATTTTTAATTGTTGTTAAAATAGCAAATTTATCTATTTAGAATATAACAAGTAATAACATTATAAATTATAATCTAACACGGCCATTCTGATAGATACTTCGCTCTCGAAGTATCAACTCTACATACTGATAATTATTACCTAATCTATTTTTTATATAAAATTATTTACATTTCAATTATGTTAATTGAAATGTAATTTATTTATTTATTTTTTATTTATTTAACTAAACATTTTTTTCTTAATAACTTGTTAATACCGGTAGGGTTTACGGTAGGGTTTTGCACAAGATATAAATAATAATTGCACATAATAATCAGTCTAAAAATCATTGTAATAGGAATTCTCGATAATACGTAATCATTCCTTACTGTGTGCGGCCAAACACCCGCCGTCAGTGAAGCTTAATCACCCGCAGACAGTGATGCCGGACACCAGCTAAGGAAATATTTAATCATCGTTTCCACTTACATACATCTGCCTCAATAATATAATCCGGGCAATAAACCATCTTACTCTACCTAAGAATCATGGTAGGTATATAATTACATTTATTACATTTTATCACAAGTATAGCCTAAATTATAGTTATCTACGAAACAAACCATTTTTAGTTCATCAATTTTTATTCAACAAAATCACCTGGCCATAGCCGAAGTTTTTCTTTTGCCACGGTTATGTTTCTTAGATAGCCAATGCCTCTTAACGAATACCTATCATTATCCTCTATGTTCATAATCTCATAAGGACCTTTATATTTAGCACTTAACTTATTATGTCACCTATGGTCCTGATTAACATACACAGTATCTCCTACATTGTATTGAATATTGTCCCTACGGGTTAAATCGAATCGGTCCTTTGATTTTTCGGCTACAACTTTTAGGCGCTGTTGTGCCAGTAACCTATCAGACCTAACATCTATTATTTCATCATTATTGTCTATAATCTCATCCAATCGAGCCTGTACAGTGGGAATATTAGAGTTTCTGCCAATAAGCAATCGCAGTGGTGCAAATCCCGTCGATTTTTGCACTGTCGTGTTTAAGGAGAGCTGAACTTTACTCAACACGCTCGGCCAGTCTGACACGTCAACACAGGTAGTACTTAACATGTTAGTAATTGTTGCTACGTAACGTTCAACCTGCCCATTCCCACGCGGGGTGCCAGTAGAAATCAAGTGATGCCTAGCTTGCCATTCTTCAAATAATTCTCGCATTTGCCTCGAGTTAAAATTTGTACCGCGATCAGTTATGATTAAGGAAGGTTGTCCGAACATGATGGAATTACGTACTCTGTCGACTAGTTCTTGAGCACCCATTGTTTTGAGCGGAAGCAAAATACAAAATTTGGTGAACCCGTCAATGATTATTAGTAAGTATTTATATCCCTCACTAGATTGTGGGAACGGCCCGGTACAATCCAAATGGACTGTATGAAATGGGATTGGAGTTTTATCAATTGGATGTAGCATGCCTTGTTTTGGTCCACAATGACTTTTTTTTTCGACGCAAACACGACAGTGGGTTATATATTTCTTTACAAAATTAGAAATTCCAGGAAACCAAAAGGGAAAAGTACTCGGATATTTTTTAAAGAGTTTTTTCGGGACCAACGTGGCAGTTGTCATCATGGAACAAACGAAGAATGCTCAGTCTACTTCCTTTAGGGACATATAATTTTGGTGTGGCGGTCGATTGTGATTTGTAATGTAATAAATTATTTTGAATCATGTACTGGTTATTATCTAAGTCTCCCGACCGCACCCTTTCTATTAAACCCTGAGTCACTAAATCCTGATCCTGAGCAGTTTCTAACCAAGAACGAGGAGAGTCTATTAAATTGATAGCGTTAGTTTTAATAGTTATGACTTGAGTAGCAGCCGCAGTTTCTTTATTAAACTCCGGGTTTTGGCTTAAGTAGTCTACGTGATTAACATATTGCCCTTTCCTATATTCAACGTCAAACGTAAAATCTTGCATATAGCTCCACCATCGTGCCACTCGTGGGGATAGATCTTTTTTATTAACTGTTGATTTTATTGCATTGCAATCGGTAATTATTTTGAATTTAATCCCCAACAAGTAGACGCGAAAATGTTTTAATGCGTTGTATATAGCGAGAGTTTCCAATTCGTAGGAGTGGTAACGGGACTCACAGGGGCTCGTTCTTTTACTAAAATAGGCTACAAATTTATTTATACCGTCAGATTTTTGTAGGAGAATAGCACCATAACCTATTGAGCTTGCGTCACTGTGCAATTCAGTCGGTAAGTCCGGATTAAAGATTGAAAGTAAAGGTTCTTTTGTCAAATAGTTAATCACATAACTACGAGCCTCCTGTTGTTCCGATCCCCACTCCCACTTTTGGTCACTTTTTAATAGTTTAGTAATACAGGCCGTACGATACGCAAACTCTGGTATGAACCGCCTGAAGTAACTCGCGAGCCCCATGAATTGTCTCACCTGCTTTACCGTTGCCGGTATTGGGGAGTTAACTAAAGCAGACACTTTTTTTTGACTCGGCTTAACGCCTTGATGTGATATGGTTCTCCCCAAGTAATCAACGCTAGTTTCAAAAAATGTGCATTTTTTTAAATTGATGTTAAACCCTGCATCACTCAAGGCTTTAAGCGTTTGGTCCAGAAAGTCAAGTCCTTCCGGTATTGTAGTAAAAGGTATTAACAGGTCGTCCATGTAGACCAACAGAAATTTAAGCCCCTTAACTGCTTTTGTAATAGCTTTTTGAAAAACGGAAGGACCATTGCATATACCAAACGGCATTTTTAAAAATTCATAATGATTATCCGGCGTGACAAAAGCGGTGTATTTTATGGCATCGGGTGCCACACTGCCCTCCTTACGAAAAGTGCAGTAACTCGTATTTTTGTCAGAATTGAGTTGAATACATATTCGTAATCAGCTAAACGAGCTCTACAATTCCTTCTTTGACATGTTTCTCGGAAAAATCGGGATCATCAGTTTTCGGTAACGAAGAGTGCAGTAACTGTGAATTCTAAGAATAGTTTCCTAAACATAAGTGCAGTAACTTTAGATACTGCACAGGTTTTTTAAATAGTTTCATATCAACTCTAGTAATTGCTTAACATAAGAGCAGTATCTATAGTTACTTCACTTATCATTAGGAAAAGCCTCATTTAATATTATGGAGTACACCTAGTCATAAGTGCAGGTAGTATAGTTACTGCGCTTTTGATTAGGAGGAACAATGCTAAATGTTGTTGTTCTATAATTATTAATGCAGTAAAATGGCTTTTACTGCGGTTATGCTAAGGAAATATAATCATAATTTTGTAAACATTATTAAGATTTTTTGTAGTATATCAGAGTTACTGCATTTATATTTAGGACAAAACTAAGTCCTCCATACATTTTTCCCTTTGGTTCTGTATAAACAAACACCTGAATTTTTACAACCGTGTTATAGTCTCTTACAAAAAACGTCATCTTTGAATCCCTAACTTGTTTATCCCGGTGATGACGGATATTTGGGTGCGTAACGATAGATATAAAAATATTTCATATAATATCAGTCGCTATAACGCTCATTTGATATAATTATTGAATCATATAACATCAATTAATATATTTAAATATGATTTAATTATTATTTTATATAATGATCATTTGATTTAATAATATTTTGTATAAAATACTTTAAGTATAATGCATATTTACTATAATTAACTTATGATATAAAATAATTTCATCTAAAGTACAGTTGGAATAACCATTTTTGTACGAGATATAATCATAAATTTACTAGGTACCCCACAAAATTTACTTAGGCTAAAGAATAAATGGGGGACGGGGTGGCGTAACTCGTACAGCCACTTGGGTAGGTTCGTTAGGGCCTGGACACACTGGCCCTTGAACCCCTTGCCCGTGCTCAAAACTAAGTGCTACCAGAAATGTAGGTTAGGTTAGGTTAGAATTGCGACTCCTGCACATAACAAAGTGCTACCGGAAAAATAGTTTAGGTTAGGTAAATAATACAATACGATTTTTATATCAAATGATGTTTATACCAAATGATGTTTATATAAAATGAGTGATGATATCCTTTAAAATTATATCAATTATTATATTATTTGTCAGGATCGTAGCAGGTGGAAAGAAGTGGTCTCTGCCTACCCCTCTGGGAAACAGGCGTGATTTAATGTATGTATGTATGTATATCAATTATTATTATATCAAATGAAATTATATTATTTATTTTTATACCAATCTTTACACACCCCAGATATTTGTGTGATAAACGCGATTATTCATTTCTAAGTCTTGGATGTTTTCTATGTATTTAAGTCTATATTTCTCTATACAAGTATGTTTATCGTTATCTAGTACCCATAGTACAAGCCTAAAGCTTAGTGTCAGACGAGGTTAATTTGTGTGAGGTTGTGCCCTGATATTTATTTATTTTATTTTAATTGAAAATAATTGTTTATGAAAATATATGTTTTGTTTATAAGTAATTCAAATTAATTAATCTAATGCAATTCAATATAATACATCAAAATTTCAGGTAAAATGTCCCGGAAAGATTAAATTTTGGCTATGGTGTTTGAAAACGATGTCACAAAAAAAACGCGTCCCTGTCTTAGCCATGAAGTCTGGCGACTAAGTTTATTTTAAATTTATACATTTCGAATCCAGGAACGGACAAAATGTGTGATATAGGCTTAACGAAAGTAGCTCCATATGTTATCTGTGGTTGGGGGTGACGGGATTGGTATTAAACGAGCTATCATGGAAGCCTATTATGATCTTTTATTTAAACAGTAAATACCAATATTATACATGGTGTCAGGTGTAAAGACGTTATCATTGTTGTAAAAAAGGCTTAGTGCAAATAATCCTGAGTGGAAAAGGGTAATAATGGAGGATTCAAAAGGAGTGCAGGCAAATGTGGCACATGGTCTCAAGCCACCAACAGGGCACTTGGTGTGCGATGCGGAGTCCTGGCGTAGGTTCAAGCAATTGATAACAATACATAATATAAATAGTAGTTTTGATTTAGCTATGTTGCATTACAGGACTAGTCCAGTTGCAGGGTTAGAATATAGTCCATCAGAGTTGTTAATGAGCAGGTTGTTAAGAACTAATTTACCTTGCACTAAAAATATATTAAAACCAAGGTTATGTGTTAATGTTAAGGATCAGTTGTTGTTAAACCAGGAAAGAGCAAGGACCAACTATAACAAAAGTGCAAAAGAAAAGAAGTCGTTTAATATTGGTGATAATGTAATAATTCAAAATGTACCTAGTAGTAAGAGCTGGTCTCAAGGAAAGATAATAGATAAAGCAGAGGGTCCTAGATCTTTCATGGTTAAAAATGAAAAAGGTAATGTAATCAGAAGAAATGAAAAGCACATTAGGCCAAGTGCAAACGAGTTTATCGTCAAAAAAGATGTGATAAATGATGTGCCAGCTGTGGTGTGTACAACTTTACCAATAATTTCTCAAAATGATAATGTTAGTCCTAGTATTGAAGTTTCAAATAATGTGGCTGAGAGTGTAGGAGTCACAAGGGCGGGCAGACAAGTAAGAATGCCAGCTTATTTAAGAGACTATGACTTAAGTTGATTATGTTTATGTTAGTTTATTTATGTTAGCCTAAAATAAACATGGGGGGGATGTGTGATATAGGCTTAACGAAAGTAGCTCCATATGTTATCTGTGGTTGGGGGTGACGGGATTGGTATTAAACGAGCTATCATGGAAGCCTATTATGATCTTTTATTTAAACAGTAAATACCAATATTATACACAAAACCTCTTCAAACCAGCTTTTTTTACCATTTGAAATACGTGTAAATAGAAGATACTGCGTTTATGTTTAGGAACACCTTTCATCATTCTGTAGAAATCACTGCAGTAAACCTTTTTCCTAATCATAAGTGCAGCAAATCGAGTACTTACTGCAGTTATGGTTAGGGATTGACACATTCAAATAAAAGGTATACCTAGCGATTAATGCATTTATAAGTTATTTTACTTCATACTAATATTTTTTTAGATTTTATGACTAAATATCCATTCTGTACATGCTCACGATTATTTTGATATAAGTTTCATATCTGTAACTAAAATAGTTTACGAGATACGCGTAAAATAAAAACTCAATCATTTTACCGCTTTTACTCGAAAACTGCTTTGATCGAGATACTGCACTTTTCATAAGGAGGAGGAGGAGCACAGGTATCTGATAAAAGCCGTTTTTCATATCAATGGAAATATAGTATTGTGCATTTCCTAAACGATCTATTTGGTCTTCAATGAGGGGGAGAGGGTACCGTTCTTTTTCAATATTTTGATTTAATGCTCGGTAGTCTATCTAAGTCTATACATAATCTATTGGTGCCATCAGCTTTTTTCACTAGTAACACTGGACTTGCAAATTCAGAATCGCTTTCTCGTATAATGTTCTTTTGTAATAAATCATTGACAATATCTTGCACCTTCTTCCTCTCAACAGGGGCCAAACGATAGGGTCGATAGTTTATTATCTTGTTGCTTTGTAATCGAATATTGAGTTGCCCTGTCTTCACCGTACTAATATGGTCATCGGTAGGTAAGATAGAGGGATATTTCTTAAAAATATCGACCACGCTATCTTGCAAAGATTTGTCTACATGATCAAGACACTGTACAAGGTCATTCATTGCAGTTTCAATATGTACTGAGCAAACCTGGGACTGAAACTTGTTATTTTGAACTCGTACTAAATTACTACCGGTTGAATTTGTAACTATGGCTATATCGCAATACTGAACTGCATTACGTCCGATCAAGCAATCATAATGGAAATCGTCATCCTTAGCTACGTATAATTCTAGTTCAATACATATGTCACGAAACTGAACCGGTACTGCTGTTTTAGCAAAAACGTGAAGTTTTCCATCGCCAATTCCGTCAAGGTATAAAGAACATGGTAAGAAGGGACACCCAAGGCTCTTCGCAACCGATTCTTTAATAATACTACAATCCGCTCCAGAATCCAATAATTATATTAATGTTATGAATGCAAATGTTTGTTAACTTGCTGTCTAGTCATTTTGATTCAGTACTATTAACGTTTTTGTCATGGTCAGGTTGTTGGAAACGCTGAAAACATTTGTCTGGAGAATGTCCCATGTTTTTGCAAACTGTACATGGGACGCGGTGAAAACATTTTTCAAACGAGTGGCCCACTTTGTTACAAAAAGAGCAAATTCCTTTAGCAGTCTGATTGTTGCTATTTACTAACTCCTTGGTACTGGATTGTAAAACATTTTTAGGGCAACGAGCCATTAGGTGTCCATTCTTCCCACAAACAAAACACATTTTCTCATCCCTACGCAAATCGGTATTTGGTTTAAAACGTTTGAAGTTATTTGAATTTGCTGTTTGCGAGACGTTTTCTAACGGTCTTTTTCTAGCTACCTTTCGTAAGAAGAAAGCAAAGATATCAATTCCTGTGTCGAACCGACCGCGCTGTTTAGACTCGATATTCTAACGTTCACTTCACTTATACCCCCACACACAAGCTCGATTAATTGAGATTCCGTAAATGCTACCTTAGTACTTCGTAACAACCTTATTTTTTCCCTAGCGTATTCACAGTAGGTGTCAGCAGAGTCTGAAGTAAATATTACAGCCTTTGACAATCTTTCAGAGAGGTTCTTTTTCTCAGGATACAAATCACAAATATCTTTACGCAACACTTCCCAAGACCGTTCGGTCTCCGGCTCCCATGTCTCAAACCATAGTAAAGCAGAGCCCCGAAGGGCCTTACCGGCTTTAGCAGCTTCCTGGATGCTGCTCCATCTCAATTCGGCGCCAAGCGTCTCAATCGATCTGCACCACGCCTCTGCGCCGTTGTCGTTCTTCTCGGGGTTGTACAAGGGAAGTGCGACGTCATCGTGCCGCTGATTTGACGTCACTGCCTCACGAATAGCTTTCACGAGGTTGTCCAAAATTGGAGTCGACTCCATGACTTGTAAACAAACAAAAACAAAAAATATATGACAGCTGTGTGTGTGTGCAATCCCACTTCTGATGTAAGGCAAAGGTACCCAGCAGTAAGAGTTAAGCTCTCGAGAATTTAATACAAGTAAGGTTTGAAGGTGATATATTACGAGATCAAGTCAAAATAAGTGAGGGTATGCTGTGGATGGCACTATGGCACTTGATTTAAATGGAATAAAACATAATAGTTAATATTTTACTAACAAATATTTATTTTATCTACTTACATAGTCTGTGGTCGCTATACCAAAGGTACACTTTATTGTTCACTCGTAAATCATATAACACTTATAATATTTTCACAGCAAGTATAAAGACGACATGGAGGTGTGGAGTTTAGGAGTAGCAACTATTCTTGTCCGAGCGATAGGGCAAATGTCCCCTCCACCAGCAGACATCCCTTTTTATGCTAAAATCCCCGCCTCCATTCGAACTACATTCACAAGAGGATATCCGGTAATCTGGATTAATTTTTATTAAGTTAAACGCATTTTTAATTGTTGTTAAAATAGCAAATTTATCTATTTAGAATATAACAAGTAATAACATTATAAATTATAATCTAACACATCCAACCAAGTTTTAGCAGTATTCCGCAATTTTTGCAATGCTTGATACTTTATTATGCTATCAGACCAACCAAAAGCACGGGAATTTGCTTCTACCACATTAAGCCACATATCAATATTGTCCACGAGTGGGTCGAATTCAGGTATCACATATATTACATTTTGACTCACGGTCTTTTGATTTTTACGACGTCGTCTAGTAATTTTCCTTTTCCGCGTTTGGCCCATTGAATTATATTAACTAACCACGCATAATCCGTGCCACGTCAGATGAGCCTGCAGGCTCATAGCGGCCATTTGTCAAGTTAGTTGTCAAACAGACGCCGACCGTAAAAGAAGCTGCGAAAAATGGGGAAATGCGCGGTGAAACAGTCCTTATCAAAGTCTGAAAGACACACTGAGGCACAAATAATTACTTTTCACAGGTTAATATATTGTTTCTGTACCTAAATGAATGTAATGAACACGAAAACTTTAATAAAATAGCAGATATTATTTATGTAGGCCCAGTGTTGCAAGTAAAGTATTGTTTCACTTCCCCGTGTTTGTGGGGGAATTCAACATTTTCGGCAATCCGTTAGATAAATAAAATTAGATAATAATTAATGTTTCTAAACGTTTACACTTGTGGGCGCTTAACTTTATGTGCTTGAACAATAACAAGTTACGTACTTAACACCTTGACTGCCAACTACGAGTATACTCGTAGCTGGCAGTCAATGTGTGCGTGTGGCAGTAGTGGTGCGGTGTAGCCTTATATCTATCTCAGTATTTGGAGATCTTAACTTTAACGGAAAACAATCAAACTCAACAACTCAAAACCACAGTATATATATATATATATATACATATGTTTAGCTAAAGCAGTAAAGAAGCTAGGCCTACTTTTCGAGATAAATACCTACACTCCAAATGAGCTTAAGGGATGTCCTTTAAATTTGTGTAAAATTGAAAAAAGTTGTTCTTTATTATATCTCAGCTAGTTAGAGCAAAAGCGATATCTGGTGTGGTATGCGACAACGAATCCGTTAACAGATTGAGAAAAAGTAGCCGCCATCTTGAACTTTTAGTTTTTACTCGGATTACTTCCGACATTGATATCTGGGGATCTGTATGATATCCGACCGCACATCCCCTGACTGAATAAAAAAAAAAGTGGCTGCCATATTGAACTCTTTAGTTCTTCTTCTGATAGCTTCCAAAATCGATATCTAGGGATCTGTGTGGTCTCCGACAACGAATCCGTTGACAGAATTAGAAAAAGTAGCCGCCATCTTTAACTTTTTAGTTATTCGACTGATTGCTTACAAAATCGATATCTGGGGAAGTTTGTGGTCTCCAACAGGGAACTCGTTGACAGAATGGGAAAATTTGCCGCCATCTTGAACTTTCCAGTTTTTGGGCCGAATTCTTTCAAAGTCGATATTTGGGGATCTGTGTGGTCTCCTATAACTCTCGAAATTGACACTTGAATGTCAACTTAATACTAGACTTTGGGTGAAAGCTTTTAATGCTTCTATTTTTTCTACCTGCTCTTACTAAAATTACAATTTATGGTATATATTGTTATTTGTATTTGTCAGACGTTCGAAATGGCTACGCTTGTGTAAAACATTTTGACGCTATGGATATTTTACAGGGCACTTATCGCAAAAAGCTTAAATGGGTTCATTACCATCTCTTCATCTACCAGATATAAAAAAAGATTTACTCCTTAACTCAGAGATTTGGCAAGCGATGTGAATGACTGATACCTTAAAAGAAAGAACAATAAGCAGGCATATTTTTAAAAGTGATTGAATATTTCAAAGATTTTTTTTCAATTTTTTAAAGGTACAAAAATGACTGGTCCAAAATCTGAGATATTTTTAATGATTTCGAATGCCTCCATTTTGTTTTTATTACGATAAAGACGCTTAAAACTTGTTTAATTTGGTCCAACAGACATTAAAATATATACCATATATTTTAATTTTAGTAAGAGCAAGTAGAAAAAAATACAAGAATTAAAAGCTTTCAAACGAAGTCTTGTATTAAGTCGCCATGCAAGAGACCACACAGATCCCCACATATCGATTTTGGAAGCAATCAGTCGAATAACTAAAAAGTTCAAGATGGCGGTAACTTTTTCTCAATCTGTCAACGGATTCGTTGTCGGAGACCACAAAGTTCCCAAATATTGATTTTGGAAGCCATCAGTCGAATATCTAAAAAGTTCAAGATGGTTGCTACTTTTTCACATTCTGTCATCGGATTCGTTGTCAAAGACCACAAAGTTCCCCAGATATCGATTTTGGAAGCCATCAGTCGAATATCTAAAAAGTTCAAGATTGCGTCTACTTTTTCACATTCTATCAACGGATTCCTTGTTGGAGACTACACAGATCCCCAGATATCGGTTTTGGAAGCAATCAGTCGTATAACTAAAAAGTTCAAGATGGCGGCTACTTTTTCTCATTCTGTCCACGGATTTATTGTCAGAGACTACACAGATCCCAGATATCGACTCTGGAAGCAATCAGTCGAATAACTAAAAAGTTCAAGATGGCGGCTACTGTTCCCATTGTTTCAACGGTTTCTCTGTCGGAGACCACACAGATCCCCAGATATCGATTTTGGAAGCAATCAGTCGAATAACTAAAAAGTTCAATATGGCGGCTACGTTTTTCCCAATCTGTCAACGTATTCGTTGTTGGAGACCACACAGATCCCCAGATATCGATTTTGGAAACAATCAGTCGAATAACTAAAGAAAGAAGAAATAATATAAAATGCAAAGGAAACTATTTGCAAACCAAGAATCGAACCCGGGACCGCTAGCTTCATAGGCAGGCATATCTTTGTCTATTCTTTTCATTAACCGACTTCAAAAAAAGGAGGAGGTTCTCAATTCGTCTGTTTTTTTTTTTGAACGTTTGTTACCTCAGAACTTTCGACTGGGTGAACCGATTTTGATCATTCTTTTTTTATTTGAAAACTGGTGCTTCCCGATTGGTCCCATTTTTTTTCAAAATGAAGATCCTGATGGTGGAATCCATGAGGAATCGACGGAACTCTTCAAAATTTATAGGCACACCTATAGCGATTTTGGTATTTTTCATTGTAACTCGTGTATTTGGTCTTGGAAAGCACTATTTGGTGAAGTGGAACTGATGATGAAGACCACAGATGGCCACCGGAACTCCTAAACGGTATATATTTCGAGGGTGGCGGCAAGATATTTCGATTAAGATGGTTGAGCGACTATGACGAAGCATATTTAGGTTTAAATATATGACTATGACTAGAAGATCTGGGAGTTGTCCTATTGTTTAAAAACCACCGAATATTCCTGATCCAACAAGAGGGTCCGTGAAGTTTTTTCACAGCTTAATCCTTTTTGGCGCCAACGATGCTGAATGACACTTCCGAAAATCAGTGTCGCTGTGCAAGCAAAACCAGCGAACAACAATAGGTTAAACAGGTTAAAGCTGGTTAGCTTAAAAACGTTAACACAGACTGAAAGGTGACTTGAGTTTTGTCTAAAATACACATTTAAGTAGGTATACTTTTAGGTATTTTTGATTCGTTAAGAACTTGTTTTTTTTTAATAGGTTTCATGTACATCTAACTGTTACCAATACGTCTAGATCTCAAAACGGCTTTGAATCATAAATCCTAAATTCCGAAATACCTGTTTTTTCTTAATATACCGAATTCCTAATTAGATGTTTATCCTAAAACACCTTAGAACGCCAGAAATTTGAACATATTGACTGCTTTACTATATTTCATGACTGCTTTAATATCCTGACGCTATTTATTTACTTGACATTTTGAAAGAGACATTTTGCCTTTCAGATGTTTTGGATTTAAGTCATTCTGAGATTTAGTCAGTATTCAGGCGTTTAGGATCAAATTCATTTTGCAGGTTCTTAAGGAAGAAGACAATTTAATTATTTAACCTCAACGTTGATCGCTCATATATGTCGATTTATAATTATGTTCTTATCACAAATAAAAGTTCATAATTTCTTGATATTTTCTCTTAAACTAATTTTTTTAACTGGAACAATTATTGAATCACGCTTTTTGATATTGTAAGCGCGACGTATACGTGATTTTTCTTGTTCAATATACTTACCGTCGTAGTTTTAATTTCCTTGCCCGTTTTCCGACAGTTATTGTTTGATTTTCATCTCGTTTTGGTTGTTTTTGTTTTTTATAGGTTTTTAGGTTGCATCTTAGTTTGTTTCTTTGTATCATAACCGAAGAAGTTTTGGCTCTTTATGCCACATCTCGTATTGCAAGGGACGGATTTCGTTTAAACATTCTTACGACTTTCTTTTCTAGTGCCAAGTCGGTTGTCCCTGGTTTTCTTCCAGATTTAGGCAAATCTTCGAGAGTACAGAAGTCACCAAATTTCTTTATTATCTTGTGCTCGCCCGCGGGACTCAACTCGTACCTACTTTATAGCCAGTTTTCTTATCGTCATATCGTTTATTTTGCACCAATCGTCCAAATTATTTTTACGAATGTGTTAGTTAATTCGTCCCATGTTGACAGTTTGACAAAAATAGCAATTATTTTTGGTTGCAATTTGGTTGCAATTTAAAGAAAAGGATGTATTTCGTTATTTAAAAAATACATCCCATAGTTCGGTATTTAAAAAAAAAAGTTTATGCCTATTTTATGTACGTGCTAGTTTTTATAGATGCCTAATGTTGTCTACAGATCTAGTGAATAATCCTTTCACATCGTGAAACCTCGAAACTCACGTCTACTTCCAAATGATGCCGACGTGTCTATGACTTATTGAATTATTAAGTGACATGCTTGTATTAAATAAATGGAGTAATCACCGCCAATTTTACCATAGATAACTTTTTTTCATCTGGACCCCTATTCTCGCGGCACCCGAGATTAATAAACTAACATGCGAGATGAAGATGTCAACTCCATATAAAATTTTATTTGTTTCGCCATATCTCCCATGTAATTTCATCTCTAGTGGTTCGAGATCAGGGGCCAGGTGTAAAAAAAAAGCAGTGACATAGTTTTTAGTCTGTGTATCTTTTAGCAAAAATACACCTAATATTTTACGACACAAAATGGTGTGTTCTGATTGGTCGATTTAAATTATTCATTTTAAGGAGCTATGACACAAAATTGATTGATTGATTTTCATTGGTACTTAAAGTTGGACAACAATGTTCTCGACCAATCAGCAAACACGCCGACAAAAACATGCGTTAACATCCTTATAAGTGACGTTTTGTGACCCCAAACAAGACCATATATGGCCATATTTCCGAGCAGTGTTGTGACAAATAATTTAGATTATCAAAACACAATAACAGTAGGTACCTAATGAAAACGCAACTGGGGTGTGATTCTCTCAACAAGCAAAGATGAGCGAACGCAAGAGTGAAGGTCCAAGCGGCGAGTTTAAGTAGTCCCGACAGAGCGAACAAAACACGTTTTAGCGCGTGTATTCTCAATTAGGCAGCCTTATACGTCCGACACATCGTTCACTCGAACTTTATCACGGTATTCAGTCGCAATGTGAGGCATTGGTGGACGTATACACGAGCGAAGAGACCACAGATTAAACAGTGAGTTTACTCAATTTCCTAAAGCTGGTTCACATATACCGTGCTTGGTGTCGGAATGGTTGGTAAATTGGTAATAAATAAAATTGTTTCTAGTTTTTTCATATCAATTTGTATAATTAACTAATTAACATTTTTTTATACGTTATAATTTAAAAAAATAGGCTTTATTTTGTTTGTAATATGTATAGGTTTATTGCAAAAATTGCCACATGACTACAATCTGTTATGTCTTGACAGTTGTGAAGTTAATTATGAGTTCGGCTTCACCGGGCTTCACAGTTTATTTACATTACACATTGAGGTATATTAACATTACATATGAATGAAGATTTTCCCATATACGGCAAGTAAAACTGGATCCGATACCGACGCCAAACCCAAGTCTCTAGTGCAAGACAAACGTGCAGACTAGCTAACAAGTTTATTACCCTAGAAATTCATGTACCTAGTGACAAAATACGGCGTGTCCACTTGGCAAAGATACGGATTAAAGCCAGCTGCGAATGTGGTTGTGATGCGAGATCGGTAGAAGATAATTTATCTTCTATGATTGCTAAAGACGAAATCCTCTTACTAATGATATCCCTAGACATATTGACTTTAAATCTCTGTTAGGTCGGGTATAAAAATATTTTTAACATTACATTCTATCCGGGTAACATTGATTTCTGAGGTAACATTATATGACTTAAAAAATAGTTTCTGCTAAATATTTTTGTAATAGCATGATCAATGATGTCTTATATCATTCTCCCTTATCACAAATACCAATCACAAATACTTAAATGATTAGGTATTGTATTTTAAGAATGTTTTATCCTACCCAAGTATTCAAAGTTACTGGTTGTGACTGTAGCAATGAGAATAATAATAGGTATATATATTGTCTTTTCCATTTCCCATCCTAAAGTATAATAAATAATCATTAACAAGAACATTTTCCCTATCAAGTCTTAGCCTCTTACTTTATTATTTATTAAAGCCTATTCTCCTAAGCAACAGCCCACCTAGGCCGAGCTCAGTGTTGTTAGGTGCTTAGTTTTAGTTTCTTTCCTCTGTTTGATCTCACCTTGAGGACTTTGGCGGTTGATATCTTCTTAAACTATCAATAATCTGATGATTCCCCCCCGACCCTATAACCTTTCACACAGCATTACAATGCAATTTTCATATTCATCTCATTAATAGTACATTACATACAAAACATATTAAAGAAGGAAAAGATTCAATATTAATAGCGGTTTTACAGTCTGTTAAATAGCTTATAGAAATCTTACATGAGCATAGCGCAATAGTTCGCTCCATATAAATATTACCTTAACCTAGTAGAACGTCACGGTCTGGAGTGGCAACCACATACTGGAAGGAAACGTTGTGGGCAACAGCTGAATGTGAATAGCACAGGACTGTTTCAGTTGATGTAGAGATAAAATGAGTGTGTTCAAATAACAAAGTATTTGCAGTTGCCTATTGTACCTAAATTTTGTTAATTGATTTTCTATTATTTTGAGCACAGAAGAGATAAACATATGTATATCATACCTATTCCCTTAGAATAGGGAACAAGTAGGTCATATGAGGAAAAATATGTGAAATCATTTTTTATATTACCTACTGTCAGAGACACTTAAGGTCTGAAAGATATTTGTGAAATTATTTATCACGTTTTTTCTTTACTGTAAGAGCTCTAATCACGGCGAGTTGGCCTAGTTGGTAGTGACCCTGCCTACAAAGCTAGCAGTCCTAGGTTCAAATTGACACAACTTTAACCCAACCAAACCTATGTGAGTAAAATTAACCTAATTGAGTATTTGTTTTTATTTATATTTGTTCAAACAATGATTAGTTCAAACAGTCATTAGAAATTATGACTTACTTTATCATTAGGAATAGGCATTATCAGTTTTAGTAATATTAGATCATGTTAACACATTCATATTCACATTCATATTAGAATGTGTTAATGTTTAGTACAAGTAAGCATTAAGGTATATAACTATATAGGCATACTTATCAATTTGGACATACAAGTTTAGCTGTCATGACATTAGCGCTAGTGAAAATTACATCAAAAGTTGGTATGCCTAATGAAATTACCTTTTATGACATTCAGTCTAGTGGGGGCGAACCAATGTATAGGTATAATTAAGTTAATAAAACAGAATATTTACTATACAAATACACATTTTATTGATTTAACATCTAACATATTGATATTAGCTATACCAGAACATTTAAAGACAGAGAGAAATGAAACAACAGTATATAATTTTTTACATTTTACTATAATATATACAATACAACACTAATATAATAAGTCCGGTTAATATTTATGTACTTATGTTTATGTGTATGTATGTATTTATGTACGTAAACAATGATCAGCGGTTCCCAGAGGTTGATTTTTTCTTGAATTTCCTTTGAATATTTTTTTTTCTTTATAGTGGTTCTTGTGCCTATAATTGGAACCAGACAAGATGGCAAAGACTGCTCTTTCTTCGCTGTTGTTGTCCGAATGTTTGTGATGGTGGCCATGAAGTCTGTGATGGTTGCTAACTGAAACAAGAAGAAAAACAATTACTTTTCACCTGATTGGTCATAAGGGGGAGGAAGGGGTGGGCTTTGCCCGAAGGCTTGCTTCATCCGCCATTTATGCCGCTTACGCACGAGCCCCTGCTAGTTTTCTGGCCTCAGGACCTCCTACGCAAACCTTCAACCTCAGCAGTCAGGCTTCGGGACAGATACTGGTTAGCAACTGCTAAGCACTTAAGGAGTGCCTGATTGTGTTACAGCAGGCAAGGTCTGCTCTAACTTCGCGCCTTCAGGCATCTATATTATACTCTAGGGGTAGGGCAAACAAGTACTGCAAAGAATCGGGGTAGATACATTCGGGTCTGTTACTTTAATATGACTATCATGTCGTTTTGATAAAATATCCACTAGGTTACTACTAATACTAAAATTATTTGTAATACAATATTCTTTTAATGACATTGAAATCAACCCATGACATTAAAAAAATCTCAAATACATACAAACAAACAAAATACACAAGGCAAGCAGCTGTTGCCTGCGACTCCTATATATTACTTTTATTTGTATAGAAGCCCAAAGACATCAACATTTTAAATGATGTGTTATAGGATTTCAAACATAGAATTAATCAGAATAGAGTAACACACTCCTAGATTAAAACAGTATTAATTCAAAATAAAACTGTATTTCAAAATCAACTTTAAAACACATAAACCTAATCTATCAGCAAGCTAATTGAAAATCGAACCTACCTTAAATTAAGTATTACCATATAATTAAGTATAAAATTATAAGTATAACCTAACTTTATTAAACCTACATAAATAACATCCTTGAAGTAAGTACTTACACACAGGCGCAGGAGATGGTGACATAGTTGGTAAATGCCACTGAATCTGGTGTAGGTTGGAGAGGCGCTCCGAAAGCGTTATGGACGCTCGACGTAGACGGAGTTGCGCGTTCAAGGGGCCACTTTCACACACGGAGACGCCGAAGAGGATTTCGTAACAAGCGGGTCACTACAGACTTGCACTACACTCGACGGCTTCAGACAGCGAGGCGGTGGAAGGCGGGGCCTGGGGCTTCGGTAACACCATTGTAGTCATCGAGTACCTATCAACACGAATACCGACTGACAGTGCGTGCAAGCAAAAGAAAAACAACGTAAGATGACATTTGTGATTGCTGCCTGCGGTACAGATTAATAACCACTACGTACCTATACTACTGCTGGGCGCAGAAGCCCTACTTTGAAATTCGAAGTTCGAAGTTACGATAGCTTCATCCCTTTCTCTCGATTTAGTCTCGAATGACGAGTGACAGGGATGGAGCTAACGTAACTTCGAACTTCGAATTTCAAAGTAGGGCCTCTGAGCCCCTACTTTGAAATTCGAAGTTCGAAGTTACGATAGCTTCATCCCTTTCTCTCGATTTAGTCTCGAATGACGAGTGACAGGGATGGAGCTAACGTAACTTCGAACTTCGATTTTCAAAGTAGGGCCTCTGGCATTGCTGCGTTTCGTTTCACGTGTTTCACAGATTATTATAGCATATTAGTGATGTCAGCCAGTTTACATCTTTAGCTTACAATGAGCTTACAGTATTCTTCATTAAAAAAAACGTCTAACTAAATTAAAAAAAACACGTTTAGATACGTCAAATATTTTCTGAGATATTGAATTAAACTTCGTATGCGGTGCTCGAAACCCGAACTCATCTCATCGTAGCGGTACATGCCCTATATGAGTACTTAAGTTCCCAGGGCTATATCTTTTCAACCGTAAAGGGTTTAACTTTAACTTTTACAAAATATGTTTTACTATAAGTTCTATTGTGTAAAATGTTAAAATGAACAATAAGTAAATGATATCGCAAGAGGTGTCCTCATACAAGGATCTTAAAAGATTTTTTTTCTTATTTGCATTTTTATACAGATTGTATTTTATAACGGCTGCTTATTTTGATGCTATTTAAAGCTTAAATTGTAGTGTAATTTTTATAGTTTACGACTAAATAGCAGTCTCATGTAAACCTGCTACAAATATGTGGAAAAACAAATTTAATCAACATGATGTTTTAAGCAGTCACCCATCCTGTTTTAGACTAGGTACTGAGCGTTTCGCTACAGATCGCGTCAAAAATCGCTTACTTGTTCGGCCTCTTTTAATTCTTTCTGAGGCCCGTTTCGCGAAGAGTAACCCAGTGTTAAATTTTTGGTGCAAGTGGCCCTTATAGAAAACTAAAACTCATTAACAAAAACATAACCTTAGCTTGGTAAAAACACATTTTAGGTTCTCTCCATCGTTTGTCTTCGTTAGTGTCCATGATAACTTCGAACTTCGATTTTCAAAGTAGAGCCTCGTAAAGCAAAAGTTAACGTCGAAGCAGGCAATATCAAAAGTCCGGTGTGGGTAAGCAAGCAGTCCAAAAATTAAAAGAAATCCAGAGAAAATACCGAAGAGCGCGAAATGACAAGCTAAGGTTATGTTTTTGTTTATGAGTTTTATGACAAGGCACATCTTTCACTTTTTTTTAAATATGTAACGGACTAAGGTTAGTGTCCATTTTAATCCATCCCAAATTTAATAAGCTGTTTTTATTTTTTATAATTATATGACGCAACCTAAAAATCTGATGTTTTATTAATTACTTAGAAGCCTTATTTCCTACCAACGAAAACATATCCAAGTATTTTAAATCGTTCGCGGAACAATGATATTTTATATATCATTGTCGGGGAACAAGAAAATTCTAGGCATTGCTGTACGAGACATCGTTTTGATAATGTCAAGTTACAAAAGTAATATTTTTCTTCCACATGTTTGAACAATAACTGTGTTCCCGAGTTTTTAATCGACAGTTAAGATAGTACGGTCAGCTGCAAAACCCAAGTCTATCTATTTAGATACTTACGTGAAATATATAGCCATGAGTTATATATAAGCTCTATATAGGTGGAAAGAACCCTTAGGCAACCAATATAGAACCACGGGGAGCAAAATTGCAGCCTATTTTTAACCGACTTCAAAAAAAGGAGGACGTTCTCAATTCGTCTGTTTTTTTTTAATGTTTGTAACCTCAGAATTTTCGACTGGGTGAACCGATTTTGATGATTTGAATGCAGGTGCTTCCCGTTTGGTCCCATTCTTATCAAAATGATGATCTGATGATGGAATCCATGAGGAATCGACGGAACTCTTCAAAATTTATAGGCACACCTATAGCGATTTTGGTATTTTTCATTGTAACTCATGTATTTGCTATTAGAAAGCATTATTTGGTGAATTGGAACTGCTGATGAAGACCACAGATCCACAGATGGCCAACGGAACTCCTAAACGGTATATATTTCGAGGGTGGCGACAAGATATTTCGATTAAGATAGTTGAGCTACTATGACGAAGCATATTTAGGTTTAAATATATGACTATGACTTTCCCACGGCGTTGCTTGCGGCGAGATTGATATGTTCTATGGTTTCTTATTAATTGAGAAGTAGGAGAATAACAGCATAATTATGCTCACTAAAAAAGTATAAAATAAAATAAGTGTTTAAAAAACAAAAACCCGCCTTCAAAAAAGCAAATAATAACTTCTTTAAAATGGTAGGTAAATAGGGCAGTCCAACTGAAGTCGGCGTCCAACAATATTTTAACCAAAAGCAGGTTTTTGTTTTTTTAAACTTTTTTTTAACCGTGAAACTATGGTAGGTGGTTATGGTTTCTTTGTAAATTTCGATGACCTATTCCCAGTTGTCCACACTCTTTAATTTGACTCAACTGTGTTAGTTTTTATTAATGTACTTAAGTAGATATATTCGTATTTATATATTATACCCAGGGTCAGGAAAATACAAAGTGTTATTTAAGAGTACCTAACAAACGTTTACTTGAAATCTGGTTTATATATCTGGTCTAGTTTTAAAGATAATATTAGCAAAAAATACATGTATTCGTGATTATTTTCATATTTGTAAAACATTTTTTTGTAATATAAACCAGATTTTAAGTAAACGTTTGTTAGGTACTCTTAAATGACTCTTTGTATTTTCCTGAACCTGGGCATAATATATAAATACGAATATATCTACTTAAGTACATTAATAAAAACTAACATAGTTGAGTCAAATTACAGAGTGTGGACAACTGGGAATAAAAATTCCCAGTTATCCGCACTGTGGACAACTGGGAATTTTTATTCCCAGTTGTCCACAGCTATTTTCGAGGGTGTGGACAAAGGGGGTGTGGACAACTGGGAATAGGCCATTTTGATACGCCTTTGATTTGATCAGGAATATTTAAAAAGAGAGTGCTAAATCAAATAAGGAACTGATACTGATAAGAAAAAAAATTGTTAAAAATCTAACCTAATGATTGTAGGTTACGTACAATGTTAAAGTAACATCTTCACAACTATCAAACGTCTGTGATTGATTATGCGTCAGTGTGATAAAATTCTGTTTAAAATAATTCATTTTCAAGGACTCCTTTTTGTCAACATGTCGAAACAAAAAAGATCTTACAGTGTTTATTTTCACTTATTTGTTCCCTATTTGGAACTAACAGGTCTGAAAATCACTTAATTGTATCTTGCGAGTGGCAAAGCAGTGAATACTAGAGTCTGTCTAATGAAAGCTGAACCTGGGAAAAAGCGGCAAATTCAAAAAATCTTGATATGGTATTACCGATCAATGAAGGAATAAACGATATTGATACTTTTATTATTTTATTTATTTTGGTGGGCACAAAGGAAGAGGAAACGCGTACTATATTTTCATATATATTATTACGAGCGCTATATTTTGATGAAAAGCACTTTAGGTAAAATACGATGACAGTGACTGGAGCACATTTGGTTTTTCGAAATATATTTGACATGAAAATATAGTGATCTGCACGTGTAGCACAAGTTGTATTTTCTCGCTTGTCGCTCTGTGCGTCTCTATCGTAACAGACTAGATAGTAAGGGAGATCCGAGCGACAAACAAGTCACGAGCAACTTGTGCTAGTCGTGCTGTTGATAGATTTCATTGATACGAGAGGTTTTCGTCTGTGTCGCACACAGCATAATAAAACAATGATGATGAGGAATATTATATTCAACCTTTTTAATAAAGTTATTAGAGGTAACATTATTCTCATCACCCTTACACCTCTATCTAACGACAATTATATCTTGGAGAAGAAGCGCCGCAAGAAACTCCAGCAGATTGTTTTTTTACAATATAAAATTCATTTATTTTATTTCGGATAGCTTGGATGTCAAAGCTATCCAAATTAGACACCGTGGCCTTGTGAGGTCGCTTTTTTCCGGGAGTACTAAAGACACCGTTGTTTAATTTTCCCTCATTACTTATTCTTTTTAAAGATGAAACACTGATATCTGTAAGAAGAAAGAAAGTGTTAAATAAACAGAACACCATTTAGAAATACATTGTGTGGTTGCGCAGTACAGCCCCATTGTACAGTCCGACAGCCCTAAAAACATTTGGGTTTAGGTGAAATGAAATTGCATCGGTGAGGTTCTAATCGCAACGGTTTAAGAACAAGGAAGACTCATATAACCCGAACATCTTTTATATCTGGCCGATCAAAAATGACATTAAATAAATAGATGAGGTACTAAAGTGTACACATATTTATGAAATCGACTGTACAGTGTACATTTGGTTCATAAACAACAAAATGCTGTTTGCTCCGCACACAGAAAATACATATCAAATAATATGTTTATGATATCTTTTAACTAAACACCTCCTTATTGTTTTATTGAAACTATGAGTGTCAGTTACATTAATCATCTGTCTATTAAATTAATTTAATAAAATTGTGAATGCTAAGAGATTCAACATGATATAGGGACAGACAATAGGTACCTACACCTATTATATAGGGAAAGACAATGATAATTTTAGTAATTACCGGTCATTGAAGATACTTCTTCCAAATATTTCGTCTGAGTCTGGCAGGCTAACTCAGTTTCCTCAACCTCTTTCAGCTGCTTTACGTTTTCCAGCACACTTTTGTCAACGTGCACGTCCAGGTTTTCTGAAACGAATTTAATTTCGTTTAATTTCTTAATCTCATCGTATAATAGACAGAAAAAGGTAAATTAAACTTAGGATTGCACATAGAGAAATAAGAAGTATCAAAATGAACATGCCGTACTAAAGCCGTACTAACCTATAAATTTGATCACCGTAACTAAACAATTAATTTTTTGCATCAATAATGCTTTTCTTTCTTCTTGTTTTTCTTTGTACTTCTGTATAATAGTATACAGAATCTCCCGGACACCGCCTCTTATCGTCGACGGCATGATTACTCCGTATTTTTATCAATTTAGATCTCGAATTGACAAGTTTCTAAAAACAACAAAGTCCAAACGACATATTAAATAGTGTTGCCAGACTCGTCAGCCAAGAAAAATCCAGGTTCAGCTTTCATTAGACAGACTTTATTACCAATACTAATTATTTGCTCTTTTGTAGATCGCCCAGTGCTCGTGAATTAGGAGTCCTCAATAATGTTCCAAAATCCTAAGTTGTTGTTGTAAGCAAATCTATTCGGAATTCATTTCTGATGAGTTTAATGTCTAAAACTTTATATCAACAGAAACAAATGTTCAAAACAAATTTACCTATATCAACAGAGTGCCGCAGGACGAATAATATATTTTGACAGAGGCAATAGGAACAATAAAAATGTATGTCCTAATTTTGGAACTGTTAGATCGTTAGTGGTTTGAAATAAGTGAAAATAACAGCGACAGTCTCGTGTATCCCCTGCTACATCCCCCCATTGTTATTAGTCAGTTCACTTTCGTCAGAAATCATGATTTATTCCGCAAAAGTAGGTAGGTTGAGTTCGTTAGGTATGTTTAGATGCCCGAAGGGCAAACCGCCCAGCGGCAGAGCTCCGTCGAATAGGCATGATTTTACGGCCCTTCTAGGCCTTAAAGTTGCAATCACTTTAGGTTCCAAAAGGGCCGTAAAAAAATCTCTTTCGCCACTATTGGTGATATACCAAACACTGTTAAACCACTCATTTAGAACATAAAGCTATAAGATAAGCTGCAAAATTCACTAATGTGCTGCTTGGGAATTGCATGGACACCTTAACGTCTATAATCCTGTGAACACGTGAGGCCACGTTCGTAAGAAACAACCTATATACACGGCGATTTTTAATCGGTGATGAGGAGTTGAAAAATATTAATTACCAACCAAAATTGAATTCAATGGGTGAGGTCTCACGCAATTACCTCA